>JAEIGQ010000029.1:0-1234954 GCA_018904275.1 Lordiphosa clarofinis | reverse complement strand
CCGGTAATCGAGTAGAACATTGTTTTTAAATCGGTTCATTAGTTTGACTACAATATCCAAAAATATTTCGAAAAAATCGATTTTTTGCTCGAAAATTCATTTTTGGTCGCCTGGAAAAAATATAAAAAAATCCAAAAAAATTATTTTTATTTTTTCTACATAAGAACCGCACTTCTACGAAGAAAAAACAGATATCGATGATCAAAATCTGTGAACAAACACAGGAGCTGTAAGCAATTTAGTGCAAAAAAATGTGATATTTTCCTGAATATTTTAAAATAAATTTTCGTTTGCTCGACTTTTGTTCCGTTTTTAATTTTTATTTTTGTTCTGGCTTTTCGTTCACTTTATACTTTGACCAAAAAACGAAGAAAAGTACAATGTTAATTTTTGAAAACACTCAATATACTCAAATTTGACTGTTAGTTCCTCTACTCAATTCGATCCATCTATGGTACGTGTTACACGATTTTCCTCACCAATACCTTATTTTTTTTCGTAAAAATGCAATTCTTAAGTAGAAAAAATAAAAATAATTTTTTGTATTTTTTTATATTTTTTCTAGTCGTTTAAAAATGAAATTTCTTGGATTTTCGAGCAAAAAATCGATTTTTTTGAAATATTCTTGGTTGTTAAATTCAAACTACTGAACCGATTTAAAAACAATGCTCCACGCAATTATTGGCAGCTCCATTACCTTTCGATTTATTTCTTACTTGACTCTATCTGACAATTATGAACTGAGATATGGCTTAAAATGTAAGAGTACCTACCAAAAAAATTTAAAAAATTAATATTTCAAAAACGGAGCCATGAAAAAATTTTTGAAATCGATTTTTTAGATCACCATTCCAAACTATACTAAGAAAAATTTTCAGCTGAAATGGGTCATTTTTTTTTTTTATTTTTGTAAACTAGTGTTATTTAACACGCAGCGTTAAGATTTTGTAAATCTAAACGTTCATTTAGAAATCCCACACGCCACGTGTGGCAACCAGTTTGCTAAACGAAAAATATAAGAATTTAGTACTGATTTAGAGCTACATTTTTCGTTTAGAATTTACACACGCGCGTGTAGCATTTCAATATCTAAACGTCAATGTTGAAAACCTAAACGTCCGTGTGGTAATCAGATTGCTGCATGAAAAATGTAGAAATATTAAGGGAAACAAGCTGATTTTCAAATGTCGTGTAGTCTTTGCTTTTGCACACGTAGCATTTAACTTTTCTACATTTGCATTTAGATTTTTAATTCCTACATGCCGCGTGTAACTTTTGCACACGTCCCGTGTGGCTTTCTGAATTCTACACGCCGCGTGTGCAATTTAACAGGACGAAATACGTAGCGTTTAGGTTTGACGTTTCTAAACGCGCCGTGTAGCCAACTTTGTTTTCTCTGTGTAGGAACTATGCTCACGTAAACTCTGATTTATTAAAACATTTGCAAGGGTATAAGAACTTCGGCAAAGACGAAGTTAGCTTGGCCTTCTCGTTTAGTTTTGTGCTGATACGAGTGGGGCAGTTTTTGTATGCTTGCCGATATGCTAAGTGAGCCAGTGCCATCAGATGTCGAGAAAGGCCAAATTCTGTCGCTGAAAGATAAGAATTGCTCATTTCGTGAAAATGTCAGAAAAATTGGTCGGTCCGACAAAGTTGAACAAAATTTTTGGAAAAACCAAAATGAATATGGAAAAAAACCTGAGGACTTCAGTGAGTGCTGCTGGAAATTAATTATAGACCGCTAATGAGTTTGCGCCCGATTGTGGCCTACAAGTGTCTCGCTGGACCGATGCACTTGCTTTAAAGAAATCTAAAAACATAGTGCGACACAAATTGAAGGTGGCAGCAATGTTAGTGGACCAACATAAGACTGACTGGACATGGGAAGAACTGTCCATTAGTGATTGAAAAAATCTCGTAGACAGTAAGCCAAATAGGATCTATGAGTTTTATTGGTTTTGCACTATACAGCTATTTTGTTTGGTGGCGGCTAAAATCGCGCTCTCTACGCTCACACAAAGTTGAGAGCGTAAAAATCTAAAAATAGAATGCACTTGCTTGTGTGGGTAATGCTTGAGAATAAGTGTGCACACTCAAAAGCCAGCACGAAAAAATCGTGTGCAAAAAAATTGTATGGCATTATTCATTTTCATATTCTAATGTCTTTAGTAAGACTGGGGGTTTCCTCCCGACTGACGACGTTAAGAATTTTAGTGCATAAAAATATATAATTTAGTTAACGTTTTCGAATACTTTATTTTATTTTGTGATGTGCGGCCATAATTATGCACCTTGTACAAAGCGACAATAAAACATTAGGGTTAATTTTAGCATTGAGAGTGTTCATGTTTGTATCTATTTTCTCTCATTTTTAACGCTTTTTCAAACGGCAATCAAACAGTTTTTTTAGCACCAATGTTTCTATGGGTACACTGAGCATTGGGTCGGACATTGGAAAAATGTAACGTCATACTGATACCCGCTTAAACGATGCATATTTGTGTATAAGACGCATAGCAAGAAAAAATTTTGAGAAAAAATAAGGTTTAGGGTCTGCGATTTGGACTAAAAGTTGATCACTCATACGTACTGTTGCCTATGCCTAAATTTTTAATTTTTTAGTAGTTGGCGTAGACTTGGTTTGAAGTCATAACATTTGACAAAAAGGTACCATGACCATTAAAAAAATTGTTTTTTATATGACCAACACAATATGTAAATAAAATCGTATATTTCGGCAAAATTTCTACTATATTGCGCTAGGCTATCAGGATATCTTTGAAGTCAGGTCCCACACTGAACTGAAGTGCTCCGCATCACGGTTGCAGCCGTTTCTTCAGGATAGGCGAAAAATGCAGATCTAAATTCAAAATTAAAATCAAAAATTCTTTATTTATTATTGTCTTTTCATTTCATTTCCTTGAAAGTAACCACCCCCTACTGCATTACACTTTTGCCAACGTTTGTTACAATTTTGTTTGTGCTTGTAGGACAATTTTAAAATCATCCTGCAAAGTCTTCTTCTAGTATAGTCTTCAATTCCTTCTTCGTTTCGGGCTCTATCTCTTTTATCGACTTAAAACGGTGTCCACGGAGCCGTCTCTTGAGTTAGCGAATTGCCCATGCTAGCCCAAGTGAACACTTAAAAAGGTTTCCACTGTTATGTCTGCAGTATCTGACTAGAAGGACAGTGCGTTCAAGCGGATATGGCCCTTGTTGAAACCCCGCTCGTGGACCATGCTGACTCCAACATGCGACCCACACTAGTCGCACTTTATGCACCATTTAGTCCCATATAAAAGCGTGGATAAATGGCATCTCTTCGTTGGAAATGGGCTCGCTTTGTCAAAATAAGGTCTTAATCATAGCTGTTAAGTAATGATTACTAATCGTAATGATTACATATTTGATTATTTTTTTTTTGAAAGGCAAAATAATGATTACAATACGACTATTTTCAGTTTTACACGATTACTAATTGATTACTTTCAGAAATAATCAAAAATAATCGGGATTATTTAGGATTACCAAAAAATAATCAAAAATAATCAAAAATAATCAAAAAATAATTCGACTACTTTACAAGATTATTTTTGATTATTTGTGATTATTTTCAAAAAAAAACCATAGCCAGATTTGTGATTTCATATAGCACTTTTAGCTGCCTACTAATAATTGTCGGTAATGGCGTAGAGGTTAAGGCCTATGACTGAAAGGCAGTAAGTCCTAGGTTCAAGTCCCAGCTTGTGAGATATTTTTTTTTTATTTTTTTTTTTTTTCTTTTAATCTAGAATTTTAAAACAATTGCATTAGCTCCCTAGTACCAGTTCATGCTATTAAACACAGCAAGGTAAATATGAGTTGTTTCTCCTTTTCACTTCATCGTATGGCCTGCATTATGACTCCCTCCAGGACTATCAACATCTCGTTTGAAATGACTCTTCGGTTCAGTGCCACCTGAAGTTCCGGTTTCGAGCTTAAGCTAGTCAGTAAAAATGTGAAATTGGCTCTACATCCCAAAAGGGCCAAGTCAAGCTTTTTTCAATCTCTGGGCGTGTTTGCGCTTATAATTTGTTGCACAAGACAAACAGACCTACAGTTTAACTCCAAATCCGAACGGTAAAGTTTGAGAAGCTTTTTCATGGCTTGTTACTTCACAGCTGGCGCCAGTAGCTCGTAAACGGAACCGGATGTGTAAAAGCTATTTCCTACCAAAAGAATAACATTTTTTGGTAGATCGTCCGAGGCGAGATTCAACCCACGACTTCCACTGAGCTACACACTGGCACCCCTAGTTAGTGCTACCTCAGTCAGTAATGCAATTGTTTTAAAATTCTAGATTAAAAGAAAAAAAAAAAAAAAAATAAAAAAAAAAAAAAAAAAATATTTCACAAACTGGGACTTGAACCTAGGACTTACTGCCTTTCAGTCATAGGCCTTAACCTCTACGCCATTACCGACAATTATTAGTAGGCAGCTAAAAGTGCTATATGAAATCACAAATCTGGCTATGGTTTTTTTTTGAAAATAATCACAAATAATCAAAAATAATCTTGTAAAGTAGTCGAATTATTTTTTGATTATTTTTGATTATTTTTGATTATTTTTTGGTAATCCTAAATAATCCCGATTATTTTTGATTATTTCTGAAAGTAATCAATTAGTAATCAAATATTTTTGACCAAGAGGATTATATAATCATTACAATTATTTTTAAAAAATAATGTAATTGATTACTAATCGTAATCGTAATTTAACAGCTATGGTCTTAATTTACCGACCAAAAATACATTCGATTCCTGCTCCATTTTTATTTGTTGCTCGATAAAAAAAATAACAATTTTTAAAAATAATAGGGAAATTTGGTGAACAGAATTTCGATTCGGTGACCGGGTCGTATACGTAATATTTGTGGAAACTTTGAAGGCTTTTCGCATAGGTTAAAACAAAAAATAAATTTTGGGATTTTAATTTATTATGTACACCCTTAAAGTAATTGTATACCCGCTTCAGAGTCTATATGTGAAAGACAATATGAGGAAGGTAAAGATTATGGTTAGCGGCACTCTTTCCTTTGTGCCCATTAGCAAAATTGCGGCTGTTAGTAAAATGTTCATTTTGCATACATCTGATAAGTTTACTTTTATCGATATTTTTACTAGAGAAAACCCGAAATTAACCCATATGTTTGTTTCTGTTTCGGTACTGATAACCGGTTATGTTAATAAAGGTTATAGGGTTGCGGATATAAGAAAATGTTTTGATCGCTTATCAAAACTATTGTCTCATTAAATTTTTAGCAATTGTTAATCGTAGCAGGAAAGTAAGCTCTAATTTTTCAACAATCATAAATTAGCATTACTAGATATTAACAGTTGTTATACTAACATTCTGGTATGCAAAATTAAAGATTAATATAATAGTAAACCAGAGCCCGGCACGTTCCTGTTTACTGTGCATTCATCAGCCCTCTGCGGCAGCGATGCGTCAGAGCTTATACTGCGCTCTTTTGCAACAACAATGAAGTGCTAAAAGAGCGCGCTCTCGCATGGCTAAACACACACAAGCAACGCCGAAGTGACTTTGTGTTTTGCCGGCTACTGTCGTAAACAATATTTTGAACACTCCTGGAAAAGGGGTTTATGTTAAAAAATTAGAAAATTTCCTATGTGGACCTGTCCCAGTGTTAATTAAGCAAAAGAGCGACTTGATGCTCCTAACCTACTCTCACATATTGAAATATGGTGAAATCTTTTTACTGAAAGGATCGAATAAAGGGTTTTTTTGACGTCTGTTTGGCGCTCTTGGTATTTCATGCCTCCTCTTGCTGCCAACTAAGATAGTTATCTGTCAGCGCTCAGCTTTGCTTTGCTTCAGCTCTCTGTTTTATATGTAAACGATGAGGGGACAACCGTCGTTTTTTCATTTACATTGTGTATTTGGCCTTCTTTTGTGTTTGCACTTGACCCGGATGATTAGTTGTCAGGCTGGGGGTTGGAAATTGTGGCGATCTCATGTGGGCACGTGGCACAGTGGTTTCCACACCAAATAGAGTTAAGTAATATAATTTAAGTTGTCTTGAAAATGTCGTAAAAACTTAATAAATGAAATATTTTTATTGCATGGTGAATCATGCACTGCTTTTTTTATCAAATGAAACGAGCAAAAATTTGATTACCTTTTAGGCGTTAATGTTTTTTCCTTAGCGTTTTCATGTCGTTCGGTTTGGCCGAAGTTGGGTAGCTATTTTGGGTGAGGTTGCGCGTGACAAGCTTCGAATTAGCCCACTAAAACGGAAATTATACAGACTATTGTGATTAAACTGAAAGGTGAACTTTTGAATTCAACATCCCCGGTGTTTTCAAACGATAATTTGTATCTTTATGTAACTTGTAAAAACTCTTAGTAAAAGCTGTGCGACTGTTCAAGCCATTTGTGAGGTGCTTAAAGTAAATTCTGTTATTTTTACTATGTCTAAATTTATTGAACAAAGAAGTTGCATTAAGTTTTGTTTGCGGAATAGCATTTCGACTACTGAAACAAAAAGAATGCTGCAGATAGTCTTTTTATACCCATGGAGAGGGTATATTAAAATTGTCCGGATGTTTGTAAAGCATAGAAGGAAGCATCTCCGACCACATAAAGTATTTATATTCTTGATCAGCATGACGAGCTGAGTTGATATAGCCATGTCCGTCTGTCCGTCTGTCCGTCTGTTTCTATGCTATATCCTCCGTCAGTTTTAAAGCTATCTTAACCAAACTTTGCACGAAGTCTTTTGGTATAAATACGCTGCACATTTGTCGGAACCGGCCGGATCGGATGACTATAGCATAAAGCTGTCATAGGAACGATCGGTTGAAAAACTAGTTTTAGTGAGAAAAACTTTTTTGTTTTCAATGTTATCGCTCCCAACGCTCGTAATTATAAGTTTTTAATGATTGCACAAAATTTCACTAAGGCTTGTCGAAATCGGACAACTATATGTATAGCTGCCATACAAAAGTTAGGTCTTAGTGAGAAAATTTTTTTGTGTTCAATATTATCGCTCCCAACGCTCGTATTTATAAGTTTTTAATGACTTTACATAATTTCAACAAGATTTGTCGAAATCGGACCTCTATATAGTATAGCTGCCATACAAACTGTCAGGCATACATCAAGCTCCATGGGTATATAAACTTCGGTCGAGCCGAAGTTAGCTGGCCTCTATTTTTATTTATTTATTTATTTGTTTATAGTTTAACAATGTTCTGTCTAACCTTAAGAGGTCCTACTTAGGAACGACAATAAATTATTATTACTACAAAAAAGGAGGATTGAGATGAAAAAATATGGAAATGCAACTTATAGTTTAGACAATGGTTTCGGAAGGGTTCGTGAAGAGCGTAGTTTGTTAGGCAAGGCTAAAGATAAATAGGATAAAAGTTCCTAGTAACGCGTTGAGGGATTGCGAGATTTTATCAGATAACAAAGCGACAGAGTCGATATCTCCGGACAGGAGATTATGAATAAAAAGAACTCCGTGGCAAGTTCGGCGGTTCTTAAGAGAAGGCAGGTTGATTAGGCGTAATCTGTCCTCATAAGGAGTTTAAGCCTCTTTGGTGATCAGACTCTGTTTTCGTGTGATTATTAATATTATATGCTTAATCCCGACACGAATTTCGGTTCCGGTTCCAGTACTGGTACGTCCCCAAATTAATGTTTCGGTTAAAGGTTCTATTTCGGTTTTCGGTTTTGATAAGGTACCCGCATTTTTATTTTGCTATACCGGTACGGTACCGCTACGTACCGATATAAGCACTACTCATTTTTATACTCTGTACCGAAGGTACATAGAGTATATTAAGTTTGTGCAAAAGTATGTAACAGGGAGAAGGAATCATTTCCGACTATATAAAGTATATATATTCTTGATCAGCATCAACAGCCGAGTCGATATAGCCATGTCCGTCTGTCCGTCTGTCCGTCCGTCTGTCCGTCCGTCTGTCCGTCTGTCCGTCCGTCCGTGTGAACAAACAGATCTCGGAGATGGTAAGAGATAGAGGTTTGACATGTATGGGACAAATGTTTCTTATAGCTGCAGGCAGATCAAGTTTATTTTCAATTTTTGCCACGCCCCCTCCCGCCCCCGCTATTCGGAAAAAACGTTATATCTCCTACAGTTTTGAAGATAGACGCTTCGTACCTTCTAGAGATAGTTAGTAATTAGCAAAATGTATCGATTTGCCGAAGAAATGATAAAGATCGGTTCAGCGGTTCTCAAGTTATGAGCAAAAAAGTACTTCGCCCTTGCCCCACCCCCTCCCACCCATTCACAACTAACACCACACAATCTTAGAGAGAGAGAGAGAAAAAGAGAGAGAGACTTTGAGATGAGCGCAGCACCAGCATTGCATTCAGCTTCTACTCCAGGTACAGAGTATGTTATAGTCGGGCTTGACCGACTTTCTCACTTGTTAAAACTGAAAAAAAAATAAAAAAAAATAAAATTCAAATCATTTTATTCCTGTTTATTAAAACGAATGAATATTTACCACAAAATGAACCGATTCACATTTAAGGACTATTCTCAGATGACATAAATTTTATTTTCGTCACTGCGGTTCGGAAAAAGTCCTTATCTGCAGTCGCAAAATTGGAGCAAAAGTTGAAGATGTCTTTCGTCAGAAAATATTTTAGCATCCTGTAGGTTGAGCTCCAACGCGAGGGACAATCAAAGGGAGGTTTCTAGATATGTTTGTCCGCCATTAGGGAGCGAAAGCTGATTGTTGGTGTGCGTAGCTTTTTAATCAGAGCTCTAGCAGATGATATAGCTTTGGCAAAACTAGGCTGTTTTATGCGTATGTATCGATCTTAGTAAGTTAAGCGCCATTTACAATTTGCGAGATTTTCTTGCAAGTATCATTTTAGATAGGGTGCTTAAATTTTACGACTCCTAAAAGTTCGAGTCCTCAGTCTGATTAAAATAGTGTAATAGTAAAATGCCCTCGTTTTCTGATCAAGAATGATACTTTTGTCGAGAGAAAATGGTACCCATTCGCGACTCTTCCAGATGAGTCGTAAATACCCGATTTTCTGATCAGTTTCGACTCATTTTCGAGACATTTTGCGAGTCTTTTTCGAATCGATTGTTAATAATGATCGATTGTTAAATCGCACATGAGATTAATCTCTTTTTTTTATCATCAAAAGGGCTCGAATAAGACTCGCTAAGGTGATTCTTGTTAAAATTATCTTCCAAATGCTAGGTGGGTATGATTGCTTCTTTGCATTACAATCATCTGACTAAAACTACGATGCGCTCTGCAAAGTTAAAAAAAGCAAAACTCTACGTTCGAACGGTACCGGTACCAACGTTTCGGTTTCGATCCGGTTATATCGGTTCCAATAATAACGGTAAACGGTATTCGGTATTCAAATATAAATTTGTATCGGTTTCGTTTTCGGTTCCGGTACGCGATTTGAAACGGTTTATTCTGGTTAGCGGTTCCGGTATTATGCCCAGGCTTTCACACAGATTTGCAAGTCTTGGATAAAATCGGATGACTATATCTTATAACAGCCCTAGAAACCATCGGTCACAAAAAGGATCTTAGTTTAAAAAGACTTTTTCGTTTTTAATGTTAGTGTCCCCAAACTCTGTACATTCTACAATAATATTATATGTTTTCGCACAGTTTTGCAAATTTTGGTCGATATCTGACGACTATATCTTGTATCTGCCATAGAAACCTTCGTCGGGAAAATGATTTTAGTTGGAAAAATTTTCGATTTTATTGCTAGAGTTCTTAAACTTTGATATTTCAAAGCATTTGGCTTTTTCCTTTGAAAATGTTTTGTATTTATCTTAAATAAAATGTTCATGCTTTAAGCCCCTTTCGGTTTTCACATCAAGTAAAATTGAAAGTGGTTCATGCTTCCATACATTCAGGTACTCGGTACCAAATGCTCGATTTCTAAATACTTTTATATAGACCAACTTGACTTCAAACTTTTTGAACTGATTTATCTAATTTTCAGTGTAGTCTTAAAATCCCTAAACTTTCACAAACCCAAGTTAACTTTCTTCTTCTCGTTCTTCTAGAATTACCCAACAAATCACAGTGATTCAGATATATATTACGTTTCATGCTTTTTAATGGATTTTTATCTATGTAACCAATTTGACGAACAGACTCAGCAGTAGTCTATGTAGGTCATTTATGTTCTGCCGCATATTTCATGGATGCTTCGAAATTGCTTCAAATTCTAAACAAAAGAGTATAGAACACTCTGGGCTCTTACTTTCGTCATTGTATGTACATTTTAGTATGCACAGCACTTAGTTTTGGGGCGGTTGATTTTATAGTTTATTTTAACGTTTCTGTTACGCACCATGCAGCGCGTCTCCAAAACAGCAAATCTCTCGGCAACTTTGGTTCTCCAGCCAGCCGCTGCTTCAGCCGCTCATTTGCTCACAATCAACGGGTCAGTGCGGTGCGCGCATTGAAACACAGCAGACGTCGCAGATTGCTCGGCAAATACACAAGATCGTACACAGAAATGAGAAATCTCTCGTTGGCGTCACATGTTTGTCAAAATTCTAAGTAAATTTCTGAATTAAAATTTAAAGTTTTGGGCTGTAAATTTTTCACCGCGTTTCTACAGCGCTGCATTTTATACTTAAAATATTCGGCAAGTGAAAGAACTAAATTTTCGGCGGAGCATCCGGACTAACCGCTGACGTATCTCATTTTCTCAACAACTGACAACTCTGGTGAATGATACAGAAAAAAAACACAAAAATTAAACACACATCTTGCTATGAAAGTCAAAGCTTTGTTGATTTGAATCGTTTGTTGTTTTGTGCTATTTTAAATGCTTTGCTTATCCCATGCTTGTACGTTTAATTTGCATTCGAGTGCTAAACCCAAGTGGAGTATTGCCTAACAAAAAAGTACGGAGTCAAATTGGCATTTAGCGTTATTTGTTGTTGACCCAACCAAATAAACAAATGGATAAATAAACAAATCATTGCATACTTGGCGGCCAAACTGTGAAATGTTACTAGAGCTAACACATGATGAGAACCAGTGCAGTTCGTCCCAGTACGTGTAAGAGAACAGCAGGTTCTAATTTGAGTTTTAATTTTGTCGGAAACTATACTTAGGCTTCCCAGAAGTAATTCTAGATTACTAACTAGAAACTGTCATCATAAAAAATAGAGGCAAGCTAACTTCGGCTCGACCGAAGTTTATATACCCTTGGAGCTTGATGTATGCCTGGCAGTTTGTATGGCAGCTATTCTATATAGTGGTCCGATTTCGACAAGGCTTAATGAAATTATGTAAAATTATTAAAAACTTATAAATACGAGCGTTGGGAGCGATAACATTAAAAACAAAAAAGTTTTTCTCACTAAGACTTTTTTTCAGACCTAACTTTTGTATGGCAGCTATACTATATAGTTGTCCGATTTTGACAAGGCTTGGTGGAATTATGTGAAATCATTAAAAACTTATAAATACGAGCGTTGGGAGCGATAGCATTGAAAACAAAAAAGTTTTTCTCACTAAAACTAGTTTTTCAACCGATCGTTCCTATGGAAGCTATATGCTATATTCATCCGATCCGGCCGGTTCCGACAAATGTGCAGCGTATTTGTACCAAAGTTTGGTTAAGATAGCTTTAAAACTGACGGAGGAGATAGCATAGAAACAGACGGACAGACGGACGGACGGACAGACGGACAGACGGACATGGCTATATCAACTCAGCTCGTCATGCTGATCAAGAATATATATACTTTATGTGGTCGGAGATGCTTCCTTCTGTGCGTTACAAACATCCGGACAATTTCAATATACCCTCTCCAAGGGTATAAAAACGTGCACAAAAGAAGATACAGGATCTCGAATCTTCTCTAAAGAGCTTTAACATATTTTTATACCCGTTACTCGTAGAGTAAAAAGGGTATACTAAAGTCGTGCAAATGTATGTAACAGGCAGAAGGAATCATTTCCGACCATTAAAAGTATATATATTCTTGATCAGCATCAACAGCCGAGTCGATATAGCCATGTCCGTCTGTCCGTCCGTATGTCTGTCCGTCTGTCTGTTTCAACACCTAGATCTCAGAGATGGTAAGAGATAGAGGTTTGACATGTACATGGGACAAATGAATCGATTTGATGAAGATCGCATGAACGATTCTCAAGTTATGAGCAAAGAAGTGAACAAAGCCCCCCGCTACCCGCCCTTAAAAAAATGTTGCATACTTTTCTGATGGTCACCCTAAGGAACGCAGGAACACTGTTAAACATGTTTTTTCATGAGTAACGGGTAGATCGAAGTCGGTTAGAGCCGACTTTAACTTATGCTCTCGTTTCATTCTGCTTATATAATTATTTACTCAGAGATTCAGTTTAGCAAGAGGACACCCAAGAACTATTTTAATTCTCTTATACAGTCATGCATTTTATATCAAGCAAATTTCTAAACAATCTCTAACAAATCAGATAAACTGGCCGGGACCAGCGACATTCAAATACCGCTTCACGATATCTACTGTCACATATCATGATCTCTCTGGTATCTAGGATTCGAACTTTAAATACAACAATAACACTGACGGGAGTCTGATAAAAGCACTGTACAAATTCCTTATAGGAGAGTTCCCGAGCCATTGCCCCTGATGGCCGAACATCAATTCGTCAATTCACGTCGAATGCTTGCTGAAGTCATGCATCACTGTGTGTTAGAGAGAGGCACAGTCACATTTTCTTGCCCTACCTTATAGCAGGTCAGGCTAAATGGAGAGGACAGAAAAATATACATGTCTCTCTCTCTCTCTGACGCTCAATGAAGCATGATTTCGGCACCCATTGGCTGTGGCTAGTTTGAACCAAACCGCTTTAGGACGTAATTTCGTATTTTTAGAGCGAATAAAACCATAACCGAACTACTTCTCAAAACTCAATTAATTCCAAGCTGCAAAGAGCTTCAAATGCAATTTTTACAAACAAACACATTAACAAACAGACTAAGACGGTGACGAACGAACTCGAAATTCCAAAGTCTGCAGAACAAATAAACACACAGACAGCACATACATGTAAAATAGTGCGTCCACATTAAAATTAAAAGTATACAACGTTTTAGACCACAACCTATAGCAAATTTTCTTCATATATTGTTTTCGCTGAGTACTAATCAAATGTTCGTTGGTAAAACCATGGCCACCTTGACGAAATATGTTTGAATAACAATACAAAAAATCCTAGTGGTAAATGTTATATAGAAATATTTATAGAAATTCTTTTTGCTAAAATTAAAAATGACAAAAGTCAAACTTCCAACCTCAATGGAGTTTACATCGAAATGTATTGAATAGGATACTTGGGAATCGGAACTGTTTCCAATTCCGATCGATTGAGAACATCCCGGATTTCTGTATATTTTTCGAAAATTAACTGTTGCTTAGCGAAGCTTAGCGAAAATTTACGCTCAGTATGTTTGCAAGACAAGTTTAGGGGACTTGAATTTATTAGATTTATTAATTTAGGTTATTTTGGAAAGGGTTAGATCAAAGACACTACATATATAGATACCGCATCTCATACAAACTTTTTTTTTGGGATCTAATGTCAGCTCCCAAGAAAAATCGTTTTTTGCGTCATATCTGTCATCTATAATATCTATGAATTGTTACTCTCAGCCGTATAGCTAATTTAGAAAACGTTTAGCTAAACTTCAGTATTTGTATCCTCGTAAAGGCAGCGAGATCCAAAAATTGGGATCCTATACCAGCTCCCAAAAATATCTATAAATCGTTTGTTAGATTAATAGGTCCACAGCTTATTCGTTGTATTTGAAACCATCGAAAGGTGGTATTTCCTTGCAGTTCTACGCCTCAGTACTTTATACATCAGTGTTGAATTTCGACCGGAGACGTAGTTATTGCTCCAATTCATGACGATCATGAACTAGTTGGTCTGTCTGTGTTAAGTTCATGGCTGAAAATCATGTAAAGAGCAGCCATGATTTCAGTACCAGCCCTTCCAAATCAGGGCTGATTCCGCTAGTGTTCTTTACTGAGCGGTACTGAAGAATTAAAAGTCGTTCCAGATTTAGCAAAGGCTTTAATTGGAGTATTCTTTCAGCGATGTCAGCACAAGCCTTTTCTTAAGGACAAGACTTCTCTTATTGAAGACGATGAGTCCGACTCCTTCCAAGCACACACGAATCTTTCTGAGCGTCTGTTCCATTATGAAGATGAGGTGGACGTTCCCCACTTAAAAGTACGGTTATGTCATTCGTATATTTTATGTCTGTCCAACCTTTTTAATGGGTCTTCCTCCACTCTTACTAAGGACACAGTAATTGAACCAGTCTATAACTTGAAATGTAGCTAATCCACAGGTGAACGGCTGGGCGAGAGTTAGTCAGTCAAAAAACAGTGCATGAATGGGTTTCTTACTTCAAGAACAATTTTTGAGAACCCAAAGACTCAAATTGAGTTGATATTGTTCCATTTTTAAGATCATGACTTAAGTTAATATTGTTTCGTTTTCAAGAACATTTTTTAACTCAACTGGGGAAAAAAATTGATTGAACTTGAACCAGGTGTGAGCGTATTCCTCACATTTGGGTAGAATAGGGAACGGGGACATACCTCTTTTGATCGGAAGTAAACAGAGGCAAGACTCCTTGGATATGCTCGCTGCTGCTTCTCCCTCCACCCAAATATTCCATAGGAATCAGAAACATCGCTTCAACCACCCACTCCACCTGACTAGTTTTATTTTAGTTTTTCAGAAAAACACAGAAAAATTTGTTTGGGCTCGACTGGGAATTTAACCCGGTACCCGGCACCTTATGCACTTATCGAATAGAATGATGCGGGAGCACATTCAGCCGGTGTACAGATTTGCAGATCAAAGCAAGATTCTGGAAAGAGAGAGATCAAAACAGAGAGCCATCTCGCTCTCACTAGCCCTCTCTTTTGTATATCGCTCTGTTGAGTTGTTTAAAGAAAATATTATCCGATTAAGAACAGTTTTACTCATTCCAGGAACATTTGTTCTCAAGAACTTTAAGACATTCTTAATCTTATTTTAAGTTGAAGGCTACGTATTTTTCCCCTCTGTGTTTAAGTTGAAGGTAACTTACTTTCTGAACAGGTTTTCTCTTGGTGTATGTTAAGTTTGTGCAAATTAGGTTCTTATTCTTGATCAGCATCATATGCCGAGTCGATATAGACATGTTCGTCTGTTCAGATGTAGGGACAGATGTCCGTATGAACAAACAGATCTCAGAGATGGTATTATTTTATTACCTGGTGTCATTTCAAGTTAATTTTTAATTTTGGCCATCACCGTTGTGGACACCTTGTTGGTTTTTCACAAAAGCTTCTAGCGCTTATTGCTTAATTTTAGCGCCTTTTCTACCGATGTCCGTTTGGACTGTTTTTTCTTTCGAATTACCAAATAGTTTCATAGACCTAAGCTAGAAACACTATTTCCTGGGTGTAAAGCGCTCAAGTGGCACTAATTAATCCTATTAGTCCAGGGTCCATTGACCGGTCGGCGGCCTTATGAAGGGTTCTGTTAGATAATTATACCCTTGGAGAGGGTATATTAAAATTGTCCAGATGTTTGTAACGCATAGAAGGAAGCATCTCCGACCACATAAAGTATATATATTCTTGATCAGCATGACGAGCTGAGTTGATATAGCCATGTCCGTCTGTCCGTCTGTCCGTCCGTCCGTCTGTTTCTATGCTATCTCCTCCGTCAGTTTTAAAGCTATCTTAACCAAACTTTGCACGAAGTCTTTTGGTACAAATACGCTGCACATTTGTCGGAACCGGCCGGATCGGATGACTATAGCATATAGCTGCCATAGGAACTATCGGTTGAAAAACTAGTTTTAGTGAGAAAAACTTTTTTGTTTTCAATGCTATCGCTCCCAACGCTCGTATTTGTAAGTTTTTAATGATTTCACATAATTTCACCAAGCCTTGTAAAAATCGGACAACTATATAGTATAGCTGCCATTCAAAAGTTAGGTCTGAAAAAAGTCTTAGTAAGAAAAACTTTTTTGTTTTCAATGCTTTCGCTCCCAACGCTCGTATTTATAAGATTTCAATGATTTCACATAATTTCACCAAAACTTTTCCAAATCGGACTACTATATAGTATAGCTGCCATACAAAAGTTAGGTCTGGAAAAAAGTCTTAGTGAGAAAAATTTTTTTTGTTTGCAATGTTATCGCTCCCAACGCTCGTATTTATAAGTTTTCAATGATTTTACATAATTTCACCAAGGCTTGTCGAAATCGGACCACAATATAGTATAGCTGCCATACAAACTGGCAGCCATATATCAAGCTCCAAGGGTATATAAACTTCGGTCGAGCCGAAGTTAGCTGGCCTCTATTTTTTTATTTTAAAATTTTGATCAAAAAGTCAATTAAAAACTCGAATTGTATTAGCTTTAGAGCATAAAATGATTGAATTCAAAACTGGTTAAGTTAACTCTATAAAACTATGTTGCAAGCTGAATCGGTAACCCAGAAACCTCTGTAAATCCATTAAACAAACCAGTCTTAACTTTCAATAGATTTTTCACCTCTGGTTAAAACAAACCTTATATCCAATTCCAAATGTTTCTATGCTGTTAACTAGGAAGCAGACTTTCAAAGCCTCTACTGTAAATTGTTTTTGATTTAGGCTCTGTTAGGACCTTTCAAATGATTAACAATTAAGCTTAATCTCTCTAGTTTTGGGTACTTACTACCAAAGCTGCTCTGAACCCCACCCCCTAGTCATTTGTACCCTTGTAACATTCAATATTTCCAGTTGTTAGTTTCGCTAAGTGGTGGATATCCCATCACAGTTTTTCTCTTTCACATAACGCTTACCCAAATTGAATTTGTTTTAATTTAAGACCAAGTGGTTTGAAGTGTTTCTCATTTCCTTCCTCATATATTTCGAATATGAACCTAATTAGCCATCAACAACAGCTTTTTGGCCTGCCAAGTGTCGCAATGGAAATTTGATTTTGAAACCATAAACCAGCCAAAGTTGGCCCACAGCTGAAAGCAAATCGCGCGCTATTCAACTGAAAATAAACAAATGATTTTAACGGAGGAGAGGGAACTAACTGTAATTACAGCTAGGAAAGTGCCTGAAACTTAATAACAAATCCACAGACTCAGTCCACGGCAGCGGAAATATTTTGTTCAAGCTAAACAAATGATAAGATAAGCGGGAGAAGTGCAAGACGACTCTGCTCGACGTTGAGTGAATTGTGCAAAAGAAACGGCAGCTGTGATCTTATCCTATCCTAGCACACCCTCGTATGTGGACCCGCGGCAATGGAAATTAGTGTGATAGCGAAGCCAACAATACTGTGTGCAATTACTCGAGCAAAGCGGCGTCCAAGTAGCAACTGAGTTGCCAGGGAGTCGAGAGAGAGAGAGAGAGAGAAGACAAGGACGACAGAGCGATACAATGCGCAACAGTCACAACTATGGCCAGGCGGACGATGTCGACAGGGACAGCAGCTTTGAGCTGGACGAGCATGAACCACTACCACCGTCTACAGAACGGCTAAGCGGCACGCATATCAAACCAGATGAACAGGATTTGGGCGATCAAACAGAAACACAGAGCACGCGCAGCAGCAGTTCAACACCCACAACTGCGGACGTGGCCGATGTGGTGACCATCAACTCCCTGCCCCTATCGCCTGCGATCAATAGTCATCTGGTCAAGCGCCATTCCCCGTCACTGATGAACCAAAATGTAGACACGTTATCTGCGACGACCAACAGTGATCTGCCTGATCTGGATAATTTGCCCACGGTAAGCTGTCGCGCAGCCAGACAGAGCCATGCTAATGCCGCCGCCTCTTCCCTGATCCCGCAGTCATCACGCTATGCGGCACATCCTAGCGCCGCCTTTGCAGAGACCACTACGGCCACCGCAAATGCATCCTCCAGGCAGTGCGTTGGTACCGGAGCCACTAACACGCATCGGCGCAGCCATTCTGCTGCCTCGTACATTTCCGTGCGTTCGCAGGGTGGCGGATCTGATGTGCCACCAGATAGACCACAACGGAATCGCTTCTTCGAATGGATACGTGTTGCCTGTAACATATGCTGCTGCAAGGTTTGTTTCATACTAATAATCACATCCTTATGCAATTAATGAGGCCCAAATAAGTGTCTATCCAAAAAGGTAATCAATGAATGATCGATTTAAAAATGGTTAAGAAAGAAATTGAGCCAACAAACTGTGAACTGAAAAAGTTTACTCATCTGGAATATTAAAGCAGATTTACGTTAGTTTTTTTCATTACCAACTTTTGTACATACTTTACGTTTTAGAACAGATTCGGCCAAATGGAGAGAAGATAATAATGTGCTTATGTTGGCGAGCACAAAATACTGCATTAGTGATGATATATTTACTTAATTATAAGTTCGACTCGCGTCTGTATGAAAAACTCTAGTGACTTCGGACACCGGTGGCTATGAGCTGGTCGACCTAAGACAAAAACCACATATCCAAGCGAAACGATAAAAACAATCGGAACAAACAAGCAAAACTTTGTCCTTGTGTGTTTGCAGAACAACCGATTGCACTACCTCAATTTATTGTATTAAAATATGTTTTGCTTTCAACGCTATAAAGTTACTCCTCGAACTAAGTCGATTTAATCATCACGAAGCCACACACTTTCAAGGATCTTAGGAGTAGGGCCCATTTCTTCTTTGTATTTGTTCAGTTCGAATATGTAAAGACTTGAGACCTCTCGTTAAGACCTAATTAAAAAATTGTTTCTTTCCTTAGAAAATAGCTTTTACACATTCGGTCACCTTCACCAGCTATTGGCGCCAGCTGTGAAATAAATAGCCATGAAAAATCTTCTCAAACTTTGCCGTAGGGACTTGGCGATAAAGTGAACGGTTTAATTAAATAAATTAATAACACAGTGCGAAATAACCTGGGTATTGGCATAGCGTACGCTGTCAAGCAGGTCGCGTATAGCATTTCCTCATACTTGGTTTTCCTCGGGATGCCCCAAAATCTGAAGTTATGGCCCAAAAACCGCTTTTTGCTACACTGCTCGCCACTTGAATAGAACACCTCTAAAGTCGATTTTCTATAGTTAATTGCTGCTAAACCAAGCTATCTAGGAAAATAATTTTTGTGTTTTTATAAAGTTTATTTAAATGTAGTAATTTGACGAAAATTACAAAATAATTCAAAAGTTGTAAGTATACACAAAACATTGCTAACCAATAAGTAACAAATTTTGAAGTCTTTATTTTGCACCACTTGAATAGGACACTTTAACTAAAAACCATTTAAGAATATTTCAATCCTTTACAAATAACAACATTACTTAAATTTGAAATTATTAACATGTTTTTAGACAAAAAAAAGTTTTTTAATAGTGTGTTGAGCCACCTTTTTTCTCCAAAACTTCACACATTCGGTCTGGAAGTGATGCATAAAATTTTCTCCAAATAATTCAACGAAATCGAGCTCCATGCTAATTTTATAGCTGCAATTAGTTCGGGATCGCTCGAATATTGTTGACCTGATCCATATACATGACGTGTTAGCCATCTCCACACATTCTTAATGATATTCAAGTACAGTGAATATGGTGGACAGTTTAATAACTTTACGTTTGGGCGTAGGGGCATTATCATGTTGATAAATCCATTTTAGATTTCCAAAAAAGAGTTTGGAAGTGTGGAAAGGCCTCTTTTAATATACCAATATAGCACAACGCATTCATAGTGGTTTTAACAAATTTAAGCTCACAAGTTCCATAATGGGAAATAGTCCCCCACACCAAAATACCTCCAGCACAGCAGCGCAACTTATCAAGATGGTGTGGTTCTTTCCGAAGATCATGAAAATAGTAGCTGTAGCCATCGGGGCTCTCCAAATAAAACTTTTTTTCGTGCGAAAAGACAACACGATGCCACTCCGAAGTCCAGGTCACATGTGCGCGAGCGAAAACAAGGCGTTGCAACTTCCGAGCCGGGTTAAGAGGTGGCTTCTTCTTGATTTTTAGTTTCTTCAGGTGTGGAAAATTATTAATATTACGACGCATGGTTGTCAAACTTGCTTTAACGTTGCATTTTTCCTTTATCTTGGCCAAAGACTCGTGCAAATTGGAAGCTTCTCTTAAGGGGGGACATCTAAGTAGCTCAAAAATAAAAAAAGTGGACTTTCAGAATTTTTTTTGGCCAAATGGAAGGGCCAATCGAAAATTTGTAAATGAGGTATTACAGTGTGCTACATTTACTCGAAATTGTTTTCGGGTTTTTTGTATCAAAAACAAAATGGCGGTCGTGTATCATTTCTCCGTTGACCCTATTTTTCAGCTGGCCGGACACATAACTCAAGCAAATCTTAACCGATCGATCTGAAATTTTAAGAGTAAATCGGAAATACCTATGGCTATCGATCCACGTAGGATTTTTTCGATATTTGGCTTACTTTTTTTTTTAAAAATTTTTTAAGAATTTTTTTTTTTTTTTAAACGCATTTTATTTTTCATTTCGCCAAAAATCTAAATATCGAAAAAATCCTACGTGGATCGATAGCCATAGGTATTTCCGATTTACTCTTAAAATTTCAGATCGATCGGTTAAGATTTGCTTGAGTTATGTGTCCGGCCACGGAAAAATAAGGTCTACGGAGAAATGATACACGACCGCCATTTTCTTTTTGATACAAAAAACCCGAAAACAATTTCGAGTAAATGTATCACACTATAATACCTCATTTACAAATTTTCGATTGGACCTTCCATTTGGCCAAAAAAAAATTCTGAAAATCCACTTTTTTTTTTTGAGCTACTTAGATGTCCCCCCTTAATATAAGTCGCTTGTCCGCGCTAGTAAGCACACTGTAGGTGCGGCCCTTCATGTTTTTACCATAATTAGACTCATTATTTAAAAAATTTGCTATGATGTGACTGCTCCTGTCGATTTTTTTTTTGTTATTTTGGCAATAGATAGGCCAGAATCCATGTAAGCTCGGATTTTTCCTTTTTCCGACTCAGATAATGAGGTGCCACGCCCCATTTTAATTTTTATACACTTGAAAAGTGTATTATAATTTTGCCCAGAAGTTTGCAACGCATAGAAGGAATCATCTCCGACCACATAAAGTATATATATTCTTGATCAGCGTGACGAGCTGAGTCGATTAAGCTTTGTCCGTCCGTCTGTCCGTCTGTCCGTCCGTCCGTCTGTCTGTTTCTACGCGAACTAGTCCCTCACTTTTGAAGCTAGCGAGCTGAAATTTTGCACAGAGTCTTCTTTTGTCTGCACGCTGCTAATATGTCGGAACCAACCGGATCGGATGACTACTTCTTGTAGCTGCCATACAAATGATAAGTCGAAAAATGGATTTTAATGAGAAAAACTGGTTTTTTGTCAATATTACCGCTCTCAATCACGGTCATGGGTAATATAATATTAAATGTTTTTAAGCTGATCTGCGAAATTTGGTCGAAGTTGCTAACCGTTGAGACAAGCGTTTTCAAGTGTATCAAAACTTCGGCACGGACGAAGTTAGCCTTGCCTTTCTCGTTTTAATTGAATTCACACTTCAAATAGAGCAAAATGTTTAAGTAAACCAAAATATGTGTGCACGTGCCAACGATACGGACCAAATAAAATGCATGTTCTATTCAAGTAGCGCAAAAATTCCATTGAATTTTTGCGAATGCTTACATGAAGTGCAAACAACTTTATAATGGTTCTATTCCAAAACTTTGAATATACCAGAAAGAGCGAAAATTGCTTGCACAAAGATAATATGGTAAAAATACCGTAATTTTACCATTTCGTTTTCGCGTAATGTGCAGTTGTATAGAGAGCATACAGGCTGTCCTATTCAAGTGGCGAGCAGTGTATTTTACCGCAATTAAATAGATAT
The DNA here is from genome assembly GCA_018904275.1 of Lordiphosa clarofinis. Lineage (NCBI taxonomy): Eukaryota > Metazoa > Arthropoda > Insecta > Diptera > Drosophilidae > Lordiphosa > Lordiphosa clarofinis. The sequence goes on along the minus strand of JAEIGQ010000029.1, from coordinate 1,212,996 downwards.
AACTCGCGAATGGACCGTCTGATTGCTCATAACCTTATCGATTCCGATAGTGACGAGAGGAATCTAATACATTATAATCAATGGTTTGACTAATTTAACGCGATGGCTGAGAAATGCGGCTTACAGATCTGGCATTTTCATCTTTTTTTGAGAAATTTGTACTTTGACCATCACTGGTTTAACTATTTCATTCTATTCGATTTCCTTAAAGTTTATAATAAAAGCCCATTTAATTCTCCGTCGAACGGTTGTTGTCCCAATGAATTTGGATATCGTTTGACGAAGATATGCGCGACTTTCTGAATACACATCGACAATCTAGTATTTTTTTTTTAGTGTTCTAACATATTTATTTTTGCTTTCACATAATTGCCTCTAAAAGTAAACTCAGTTTTGGTTTTTGGCACCTACGATGTTTTCGCCCACAGGGGTCGACATATTTAACCTATCCAAGTCGGTTAAGCGGTTCTTAAGGGGGTATTCCTCATGTAAAGGCTGTTTTTTGGACCTTTTTTAAAAAAAATCTTATTGGAAAACGCAAAGAGATTTTCCAATTCTGTTTTTATACACTTGAAAAGTGTATTATAATTTTGCCCAGAAGTTTGCAACACATAGAAGGAATCATCTCCGACCACATAAAGGATATATATTCTTGATCAGCGTGACGAGCTGAGTCGATTAAGCTTTGTCCGTCCGTCTGTCCGTCCGTCCGTCTGTCCGTCTGTCTGTTTCTACGCGAACTAGTCCCTCAGTTTTGAAGCTAGCGAGCTGAAATTTTGCACAGAGTCTTCTTTTGTCTGCACGTTGCTAATATGTCGGAACCGACCGGATCGGATGGCTACTTCTTGTAGCTGCCATACAAATGATCAGTCGAAAAATGGATTTTAATGAGAAAAACTGGTGTTTTCTCAATATTACCGCTCTCAATCACGGTCATGGGTAATATTAAATGTTTTTAAGCTGATCTGCGAAGTTTGGTCGAAGTCGCTAACCGTTGAGACAAGCGATTTCAAGTGTATAAAAACTTCGGCACGGACGAAGTTAGCCTTGCCTTTCTCGTTTTTATTTTGTTACAAACAGATTAAAATAAAAAAAATGTTTACTGCTTCGATGCGAGGGCTGTTTCAAAAGTTATCGGCCGTCAAAGTGGGTGTCCAAAAAAAAAAGGTATGGTGCTGGCGGCCATGATTCAAGGTCTCAAGGATGTCTGAAATGAAAAGTGAAAACGCGAATATAACCAGAATAGATTTAATTCTGGTCTGAACCTCGAAAAAATTTTGTGATTTTTTTTGACAAAATGGCGGCCATTAAAATATGAAAAATCTATTTTTGGCCCTTTTTTTTGTAGTTTAGTGTAAAAAAAAATAGTAAACATTTTTTTTTAATTATGATTGAGGTTCAGACCAGAATGGGGACAATTCTGCGTCGATTTCAGTTTTGATCATTAAAATCGGGTCAGTGTAACTGGAGATATCATGGCCGCCAGTTCGAAAAACGTGGTTTTGAGATAAATGCGTTCAAAGTTTGAAGTAATGTGAAAGCTACTTGTATCTGTGAAGACATTGTTCGGCAAAAAGGCTATATCTTCTAAAGTATTTCGAATTCCAAAAAAACCTTTTGGGACAATATTCTCAAATATCCAAGTTATAAAAAAAATGCAAAACAAAAAAAAAAAAGAAAACAATTTTTGCACATGAGGAATTTTTTACTTAAGGGTACTGTATACCTTCAAGTGACATTTTTTTTAAGGTTTACAAAATATTAAATTACAGAAAAACTATAAGTGATATTAAGAAGCAGTTATTTTTCATTCGAAAGATAATTGGTTTAATTAAATTAAGAAAATTTGGTTGTTGATGTTTTTCTTGCGTTTGTGGTTGTTTTCCGGTTCAAAGTAAACCAAAAATTTGAAACATACGTCCATTGTTGCAAAAAATTTTTCAGAACGGATTTTGTGAAGGTAAAACTCAAACCGAGGGTTTGTTAAGAATTGATGTAATTCTGGTAAGAACTAAGATATTTTGGATCGGTTCTATTCTATTGGTTCTAGCTCCGTTTTTCCTCGACCGATCAAAAATGTCCTAGTTCACACCAGAATGGTGGAAGGTACGAGTAATTTAAAAAATTTTGAAAATCGGTTAACAGATACTCTTTAAATTTTTGCAACCATTTAAGAAAAAGTGGTTCCAAGATAATTGCATTTGAAGTTTCGACAAATGTTTTCGATGATATAAAAGTTATTTTTGATAGATTTCAAACATGGACTTGATGCATTTCTGTGTTAGCTTTCATCGACAAAAAAAAAATGATCAAGATCGGTTAATCAGTTCTCAACTAATTTGGGTCAAAGTGAGTCAAGATATGGTAAAACTTGAAATCTCAAAAAATTTCCTGGTAAAATTTTTTTCAATTTTTTTTTTTTAAAATTGGGCACATTTTATAAATATTTATAAAGTTTTCAATCAAAAAATAAAATAACAAAATTTTAAAAACAGTTTTCTGAAGGTATACAGTACCTTTAACTTTCCGCCCTTAATAGCGATTAGAAGACTACACATTTAGGAAAGTGAGTTTATTATGAGTATTTATTACACATTTAAATTTGATACTGATCGGAGTGGGGGCAGTTTTTTTATGCTTATTCTGCTATGAGCTTTGATTACCATTATAATTACAATTATATAGTAATTAATAGTTGAATTACCATTACAACTACTTTCATGTAACTAAAAATTGCATCGGAAATTGTTTTAAATAGTTTTAATTACCAATAATTAGATTTTAAGTAACAATTATTGCAACAATCAATTGGAAATTCTTAATTACGAAATAATGAAGTAATATTGAAAACTTAAATCAAAAAAACAACATTTGCAATAGTAAATGCAAAGGTCATTTGGAGCGATACATCAATGCCTGCCATTTACGTTTTAATGATTATTTCATGTAAATGTCGCCTTAGGTAGTATTTCTTTCCTTCTGACTACTTCTGAGATCGAACACGTGCTGCTGCTTCGACTTAGGCCACTGAACCAAATCAGAAATGATCAGCGACGACTGCTGCTGCTGTTCGCTATTAATCAATATTGGATTAGTGCTGCTGCCTTCCACTGCGGCTTCTGTATTTCTCAAGAGCAGAAGCAGAATTAAAAGCAGACGATTATTTGCTCACCAAACTCGCTTCTCTTTGGTACATGGCTTTGCGTGCCGTTAAGCAAGTCCATCCAAGTCATCCAAGTCCAATTCATCTATTTTGGGCAAAATAAGACGGTAATAATTTCCCGGTACTTGACAGTAACGTTGCGATTTTTATTATTTTTAAAAAAGTAGTGTCCAAGAAAGAAGAAGGCGGAAGAAACCAAATATCATAAAAATCACCCTTTATATGTGTGGTTGGTGGTCAAGTCACTTGTTTGAACACCCTTTGTATAATCAAATTAAAAAAGTTACAACTCTTGTTGGTCGCATGGAAAATTTAAATTTTTGCTTTCATAAAGCTTTTATATACACGTGCTGCTGCCTAGTTTAGGTAGTGAGTAGGTTAACTTTCTTTATCTACAAATTACTGGAGCTGAAAATCTGTAAGATTCAGATTGTTTTGTTATTCAATTTCAGAATGAGAATTTGCATTTAAATTTGCCAGTTGAAAATTGTTAAAGTATTTTCATTATTGAATTTGGAATTCGTTTTATTTATTGGTGCGCGACAAACAAATCAGTTTGCAGGCTTTCTGCACCCTCTTCGCTGCCGGCGACCTTAACGTCGTCGTTAACGAGCGCAAACAATTTCTCATTTAGTACAATTTATTTTTTTGTAGCCTCAAAAGGTCATCAATTGACATTGTCTGCCAGTGGCATGTGCGAAGCATGTGGATGACGCGCTTAGATGGGTGCGTTTTGTTATATGCCAATATTTTTAATGTTTTAATGCTGAATTACGACAATTAGCTAAGGTGTTGCCATCCGCCTCAGCTACTTATACGTGGAGCACTCTTGCTAATTGCCGGGCAATTAGCAAGTTGAGTGACCATACTTAGCTATATTACTTAACTAACCTAGATTTCAGTGTGTAAAAGAGGTTGAAGCTGTCCATTGGATTGTTCCATAGCCTTTATAAACCTTTCCATTTCTTTTACAGAGTTCTGGCATAGGCGAGCCGAGTGTTCATCATGCGCTGGTTGTGATATTTCTAGAGTTCTTTGCCTGGGGTCTGTTAACGATGCCCATTATATCGGTAAGTCCGAATACACAAATAACTCTTTACATTACTTTCAAAAGACAACTGTCCTCCCTAGACGCTGAATCAAACCTTCCCGGATCACACGTTTCTCATGAACGGCCTGGTCATGGGTATTAAGGGTATACTGTCATTCCTGTCGGCGCCCTTAATTGGCGCACTCTCTGATATTTGGGGTCGCAAATTTTTCCTATTAGTCACAGTATTCTTTACCTGCCTGCCCATACCCCTGATGTCCATCAACACGTGGTGGTTTTTTGCCATGATCTCAATAAGCGGCGCATTTGCCGTCACCTTTTCTGTGGTCTTCGCATATGTGGCCGATGTAACCACTCCGGAGGAGCGTTCCAGGGCCTATGGCCTGGCTTCGGCCACATTTGCGGCTAGTCTGGTCATCTCACCGGCTCTGGGCAATGCATTGATGAACATGTATGGCGATACACTAGTTGTGGCCCTGTCCACAGCCATTGCGTTGCTGGATGTGTTCTTTATCCTTGTGGCAGTGCCGGAAAGTTTGTCGGAGAAGGTGCGTCCCACATCGTGGGGGGCACCCATCAGTTGGGAGCAGGCGGATCCATTTCTGGTAAGACAAATTTAAAACATCAGTTAAACGGTTTGCAATTTGATTAACACCATTTTACAGGCCCTACGCAAGGTGGGCACGGACAAGACTGTCTTAATGCTGTGCCTCACCGTGCTGCTATCCTATCTACCAGAGGCTGGCGAGTATTCCTGCATGTTTGTCTACCTGAAGCTGAAAATGGGCTTCAACTATGTGGAAGTGTCCATTTTTATAGCCATTGTCGGCATACTCAGTATCACAGTGCAAGTGACGCTGGGTTCTTTTATGAAGTGAGTTTGATTTTGTGCTTCTTTTGTGGCAGGAATTTTTTACCCTTGGAGAGGGTATATTGAAACTGTCCGGATGTTTGTAACGCAGAGAAGGAAGCATACCCGGCCACATAAAGTATATATATTCTTGATCAGCATGACGAGCTGATTTGATATAGCCATGTCCGTCTGTCCGTCCGTTTCTATGCTACCTCCCTCCGTCAGTTTAAAAGCTATCTTAACCAAACGTTGCACGAAGTCTTTTGGTACAAATGCGCAGTACATTTGTCGGAATCGGCCGGATCGGATGACTATATCGTATAGCTGCCATAGAAACGATCGGTCGATAAAGTAGTTCTAGTGAGAAAAACTTTTTTGTTTTCAACGAAATCGTCCCGAATCCTCGTATTCACATAATATCACCAAGTTTTATGAAAATCGGACAACTATAAAGTATAGCTGACATACAAAAGATAGTTTTGAAAAAACGTCTTAGTAGGAAAAACTTTTTTGTTTTCAATGCTATCGCTCCCAAACTTGTTACTGGTCAATATTATATGCTAACATACAATTCTGCCATTTTGATCGGGTATATAAACTTCGGTCGAGCCGAAGTTAGCTTGCCTCTATTTTTATACTCTGTACCGAAGGTACATAGAGTATATCAAGTTTGTGCAAAAGTATGTAACAGGGAGAAGGAATCATTTCCGACTATTTAAAGTATATATTCTTGATCAGCCGAGTCGATATTGCCATGACCGTATGTTCGTCCGTCCGTCCGTCCGTATGAACAAACAGATCTCGGAGATGGTAAGAGATAGAGGTTTGACATGTATGGGACAAATGCTGCAATAGATCAAGTTTATTTTCAATTTTTGCCACGCCCCCTCCTGCTCCCGCAATTCGGAAAAAACGTTATATCTCCTACAGTTTTAAAGATAGACATTTCGTACCTTCTAGAGAGAGTTAGTATGTATCGTTTTGCCGAAGAAATGATAAAGATCGGATCAGCGGTTCTCAAGTTATGAGCAAAGAATTACATCGCCCTCCCCCACCCCCTCCCACCCATTCACAACTAACACTACACAATCTTAGAGAGAGAGAGAGAGAGCGAGAGAGAAAGTGAAAGAGGGCTTTGAGATGAGCGCAGCACCAGCATTGCATTCAGCTTCTACTCCAGGTACAGAGTATGTTATAGTCGGGCTTGACCGACTTTCCCACTTGTTTAAATTGAATTGTACAACCAAATACAAAAAAACAGAACTACAAAATCTCTTCTCGATTTCTTTCCGCGAATTTTAAAAAAACATGTAAAATTTAGCCCTCTATACCAGAAGGGGGCTCCAATTGTAATGAAAAATGGTATCGGAATTACTTCAATAAAATTTAATTACCAATATTTGTAATTTTATTTAAACGAAATTTTTGTAGTTGTAATGGTAATTGAATTCTTAGTTACCCTACAAATTGTAATGGTATTTTCCATTTGGAAATCATAACATGCGCTCCAAATTACACTTATAGTCATCTAATTGAATCAATCGTTTCAGAGTATTTGGGGCCAAGCGTACGATTATTGTGGGACTGGCCCTACAAATGGTGCAGCTGCTTTGGTACGGTCTGGGCAGTCAGAAGTGGTAAGTGCGCAAATCTCTCAGCTCTTAAATACATAATTGCTCAAATTGAATACTTTTTACAGGATGATGTGGTCAGCGGGAGTAGTGGCTGGCCTTGGTTCCATTACCTATCCTGCCATCAGTGCTTTTGTCTCGCTCTATGCGGCGCCGGAAAGTCAGGGTAAGTGGTGGTGTGTGCGGCCTTCCAACTTTGGTCTTACTCATTTCATGACTCCAGGTGCGGTTCAGGGCATGATCACGGGCATGCGTGGCTTATGCAACGGTCTGGGTCCAGCCGTGTTCGGGGTTATCTTTTATCTGTTCAATGTGGATCTGAATGACGAGCATGAGGCCGCCTATGCAAGAAGTAATGGCAATCATGCGACGAATGTGGAGAAAATCTCCCAGCATGTGCCCGGTCCGCCTTTTGTGTTTGGAGCGTTCTGCGTGTTCTGTGCAATTATTGTGGCCGCATTCATACCGGAGGGCCAGCAGGCAACGCTGGAGAAGAAAAGTAAGGAACCAGCTGGCTCGAGCCCCTCCTCCTGAGTGACTAAAACAATTAAATCAAAAACTTACAAACTTTGGGACAAAAATTACAAGTGAACCAATTTGACGAGTTATTTGTATTTCTGTTGTTATTTCCCCAACTAGGAGCCTCTGTCGATGTGCAGTACGAGATTGAGACGGGTCACAAGGCGCCCAGTTCTTTGGCGCCGCTCATTCGGTCCGATTCACTGGCCCAGCTTTAGTCGCCCCATCCAGGCAACCAACCAACCACAAACACGGCTAGTGTTTGTACCCCTAATTCTAAGCAGATTTAGTAAACTGTAACAAATGCTGTAACTAGTTTCGCTTTAGGTTTTTACACACATATTCAGCCACATTCAGTGCTAAGTTTTTAGATCATGCCAAGATGATGTTATTGTTTTGCCTTGCCGCATGTCTAATGCAATCTAATATTTCTTTTTGTATTTGTACAACTAACTGTAACCTCAGCCTAATTAATATATATATTTCGTAATTAATTTATTATCAATTAATTTATACAAAAATTATGTATGGAGCGCTCAAGTTTGCCACTGTGTCGTGTGCTTGCCTGGCCATCACCACACCCGCCCACCCACTCTTCCTCGTCGTCCTGGATCTGGAATCATCACAGCAGAAAAGATGGTTATATCTTAACTAATTGTTTGTATAAACTGAAAACAACTGCCAAATAATAAAAGTTAATTCTAATTCATCTGCTAGATCATACACATTCAGCACAAGAAAAAAATTCAGTTTTCATTTTCTATTTTGTTAAGGTTTTTCGGTTATGTTTGCGGTTTTTAAACTTTTTTTTTAAACATTTCAAAACAAATTAAACTGAACACTAAGCTTTACTTTGCAAATTGTAGTGATCTGATATCTAAAAGAAAAACCAAGTCAAACAAATGATACCTATGTATGTTTGTACCATCTACAATACATATGTTTATATTTAGCTAAATGTAACTTAAGGCTGGAACGATTCAATCAATTTTTATGAACAATACAAAGGGTGTACCAATGACTTTTTCCCATTGTTCGTTGAAATTGAAATTGTCTATCCTTAGCCTAAGCGCCTCTAATCGTGTGTGTGAGCGTGTGTGTGTAACGCTGTAGTTTTTTATTTTGATAAATAAATATGACTTACAACAATTTTTGAATAGAACGAGACGAGATCAATGCTTAAGCAAAATGTGGGTAAATGTATAAAACTAACTAAAATAAATGAAAACAAAAGTTATATTTTTCGAAAGATGCTACAAATTATGTACATGTAAAGCGTTGGGTCTACATACTACTTACAAAATACAATACATACATATGTAACACGCACGTCGTGATCGAAAGAAGAAATTGGCGTCAAATTTCCATGCTTAATTTCCATAAGAGAGAAGACGAAACGGAAAATTGAAAACTGAACCCAAATTTTTATTGTAAATTATTTAAAGTGTAATTCATAGAGTTTTAAACGAAACCAAAATAAACAAAATTGTTTGATGAATCGAGCAGACTTAATGGTTACCAAAATTGTGGGTTATTTTATTTTGAAAAGTTTGGTCGCTCTTCCTTGCTTAAAATCGTTATCTGTTCGTGTAATAGCTGCTTTGTATTTTGGGCAGTTGTAGCTGATATGATTGCCTTGCGGCTACGAATGCTTGTTACCAAACAACCGACACACTATGGTCCAAAATCCCAAAAAACTTTTAATGATTGGAATAGATGTAGTGGTACATCTAGTTGGTCTGCTGACCGTTAATAAGGAGGAAGTGTCCCAACCTGGCTCAGGTATGAACCCCGTTTGTGAGCGTCAAGAGTACCCCATAGTTTACTCGTCATGCGTCGAAAATGACACAACGTTCAAAAGCTTATGGAATTGCGAAAACTTTACCGATTTGGATTCTGCAAAATGGATTCTACTTTTGAAAGTAAGTACAATTTGAACGTATTGCTCAAAGTTATTATTAACAATGCATGAAAAATTGAATCGTTAATAAAAGTAGATGTTTTTTTTGGTCACATTCAGAAAGGGTCGGGTTAGAAAAAGAAATTAGTTAAAACTCCCACCACATCCCACTCTCAAACAAAATAGAAATGGTTGCTTAGCCAATTCTTCAGTACATAGCCAAAAGTTAGCTGCTGAGAGCGGCAGATTCTGTCTCGGTGATGATTTTTGTGCGACAATTGTCGCGACATAATATATATACACTGCTCGACAACACTCTCCCCCAATTTACCAAACCAACTTTTTCCCAAGTTTTTTTGCCCCGCTAAGCACGAGAATCGACATGAAAAAAAACTGTCGAACAGTTATCGAGATATCATTGATAAACGGGGGAGTAACTTCGTATTCGTGACTAACCCGAAAACCCCCTAGTACAAACTTTCAGCCAAATCAAAACCGTGTTCCTCTTTTGGCAGTCTTTTTGGGACTTGTGACCACTGTGCGACACAATCGTCTCAAGCTGAGAAAAAGCGTCACAAAATACAGCTAAGAAACGTGAAGGCAATCCTAAGTAAGCACATGTCGCTCACTTACTTCAATAGTGGCACTTTATCCTTACACATATCATACTTTTCTTCAAAAAATTTTGTTAACTGTAAACAAAGACGAGATCATAAATTTTAATGTTTTTACATATCTAAATAAAACGCCACCTGTGGTTGGCAAGTGGAGGTGGGGATGAATAGAGTTTCCTAATTAAAAGTACATGATATTTTATACAAGGGCACGCATTTGTTCATAAGGTGAATTAAATTTAAACCTTTCACATAGCGGAGAGGAAGATTGTCCTTGCATTTCATACGTAGCACAGTTTCCGATATTCCATTTAATTTACGTCCATTATTTGTAAATAGTTTCCATATTTACCTTTGAAGGCTCCCATATTCTTTATCGCATCCACTACTAATGTCTGCTTTGGTTGATTTTTCGTCTAAAAATATTCGAAGATTTTAAACATAATTATTGTTGATTTACATTAGAGCTTCCAAAGATTGAATAAGTCCAAGCATGCCCTTATGCCCTTTTATTAGACTTATAAACATAGGAAAATGCAAGCATGCTTCGAATTATGTACTGTACCAGTACATTTAATGGGCATCACAATATTAATACCCAAAAATATAAAAAAAACATATCCAGAGCACAAGAAACAGTTATTTCGCAATAGAGTGAACGAAGGCTAATACAACGAGAGCATAAGTTAAAGTCGGCTCTAACCGACTTCGATATACCCGTTACTCATGAAAAACATGTTTAACAGTGTTCCTGCGTTCCTTAGGGTAACCATCAGAAAATTATGCAACATTTTTTTAGGGTGGGTAGCTGGGGGCTCGGTTCATTTTTTTGCTTATAACTTGAGAACCGTTCATCCGATCTTCATCATTTCTTTGGCAAATCGATTCATTTTCCTAATTACTAACTATCTCTAGAAGAAACAAATCGTCTATCTTTAAAAATGTAGGAGATATAACGTTTTTTCCAAATTGCGGGGGCGGGAGGGGGCGTGGCCAAAATTTGAAACAAACTTGATCTGCGTGCAGAAAAAAGAAGCATTTGTCCCATACATGTCAAACCTCTATCTCTTACCATCTCTGAGATCTAGGTGTTCATACAGACAGACGGACGGACGGACAGACGGACATAGCTATATCGACTCGGCTGTTGATGCTGATCAAGAATATATATACTTTATATGGTCGAAAATGATTTCTTCTGCCTGTTACATACATTTGTATACCCTTTTTACTCTACGAGTAACGGGTATAAAAATATATCCAAAAAATATCTCCAAAAAAATATTCGATATATCGCTTCGGAAAAATATACGAAAATGATATTCGTCATTTTGGACATCAATATCGATATTTCGAAATATCGATAATATTTTCGACAACCCTATTTTTAAGTGTCCTTTCATATTTGTTGAGTTTCCACTGGGGCTTAAAACTTTATTGCACAGTTGGCACTGCGATTTCTGTGCATGAACTTTAATAAAAAACCTTTTAAACATTTTGCCATAACTGTCCAAAACGCAACAAAAATATCGCCAAAAGAGTTCGATTCTCGATATAATGAAATTTTGGGGGAAAATATCGATATTTCATTATATCAATAATATTTTGGACAACCCTAATTGAACTCCTTGGTTATAAAATAGGTCTGTTTTATACCAGGAATTGATTTCCTTGGTTGTAAGCTTAGAAAGTCTCGAATTCAAGGATAGATTGAGAAGAGATCTTCTTGGATTTGGATTGGGGGTGGAATTTATTTGAGTAGTTTTTCACATTATCTGTATTCTATATAATACTAAAATAGACTTTTTGGCCAATATCGCCCGCAAGTTGAAAGTCGAGTTAGAGAACAATCAAGAAGAAAAAAATCTTAGTTAATTTGTGCTAGATTTCTCTGGGTGTGTCTATTCGGATAGACGGAAGTTGCATTATACGACCATATAAACCCTGAAAATGAATATTAGGAATTATCAGTAAACACCCAAAAACTTAATCAAGATTGCCATTCCTCAAATGTTTGAAATATTAGTTAATTTTTACTAAAATACAAAATATGTACATTTGTACAAATATTTAACACTATTACCCTTTTTTTATGTTATACACCACATTGCTCGTTTTTCCCCCCCAAAGAAGTACCCACATATTTATTGAGCCGTTTACAAGTGAGTGGGCACATTTTTATGTTCTTACATATTTGTCTGATCGAATCTTCTCGATTCTTTTGCAGCCCTTGTGTTTTATTCCAATATACACAGATTGTGTTTGTTCATATGACATCCTTTATTGAAGGTAAACATTTTAGCTAGATTTTGTCTTCTTTTCCATTGTCCGACTAAAAATCATATACCATCGTTGTCTCGTTCTCAATAGGTGGTGGTCATGACTAGTCAAAGACAAGGAAAATCAGTTTCAGAGCACGTTAGCCATTGTGATAGAGCAGACAAAAAAAGACAATTGGACTATGAATTGATTTTACAATACCCCAAATATAGATGGACGCGGTCATTTGGACGAAGCATCTCAATTCTATTAATATGCGGTTTTAGTTTGTGGCTGTTCGGACTTGTTTTAGCCTTGTTGGTACATCCAATCGCTGCTCAAGAGGAATCAGATGATTTAGGGGGAAAGCCTGGCAAAACCACAAGTGTTAAGACTATCTCAAAAGGAAACGAAAGTGTCACTTCGCCACATTGGCGCCAGGATCGCGAGGGTCTGGGTACGACTCACGAGCAACTGGGACAGCCTCACTGGCCTCCAGTTGAATTTACGGAATACACTTCGACCGTAAACTATACAAAAGATTCATTTGATAATGATACAGCCATGGCTCCTATATACAACTTTACACAATTTCTCTTAAGCGATATTTTTACCAATGACGGAAATGCGTCCATACCACAAGGTGAGCACCACAAGCTATTCCCTATGAAAATAAATATAGTTAAAGGCGCTATTTCTATACAGGTTATATTGTTGTAAGGGAAGATGATACCTTGGCTCTGGGTCCTAAGGTAGAACAGAATGACTGGAGTGATTTGTTGGCTGCATACTGGTTGGTGCTTGTTTGGGTGGTCTTCCTTATTGTACTCATTGTCCTCGTACCTTTTATAGCGTAAGTAACTAATGATTTTGAATGCCAACAACGTCATTAACCTTACACAGGGTTTGCTATTGCTGCTTTTGCTGTTGTCGAAGATGTCCGCAGGGCTGTCCACCCTGCGATTATAAGAAGGATGCTTATCGGCGCTGTTGCTGTGGCATCTGCTTACTGCTGCTTATCCTGCTGCTACTGTAAGTGTACCAGGTGGTCCACAGCGAACACCTAAATCAGTTCTGTAATGTAATGTAATGAATACTGAAGAACGCCCATCTTTGACCTAAATGCATCTATGTAATCTGTAATATATTTGCTTTTAGACTGGGAGTAATTATTGCGTACGTTAGCAATAAGTTGCTAGATCGAGGTATGGATGACACAGCTATAACAATACGTCGTGGAAGTGAGGACACATGTGTCTTTTTGAAAGATGTTTCAAATCACATTCACCATCTGTTTGTGTATAATTATGAAGAAATGGAGACGCACGTTATTGTACAACTAAAGAGTAAGCTTTTCTTCAGACGTACCACTCTACGCCATTCGATTCGAGTCCCTACTAAAGAAGATTTTAAATTTCCCATGTCCACAGTCCTGTTTAAGTAAATATCGACCCCTGTGCGCGAAAACATCGTATGTGCCATTTTTTACGAAATTGACATTTTGATGCAAATTAGTTCTAAGTCCACTAACTCATCATCTGGTAAAATTACATAGCGATAACCATAACGGTTACAGAGATACAACAAAATCAATTTAATCGTATGTGACAATAATGAGTTTATTTTTTGCGGGCGAATTGATCGTATGTGCCCCACAATACTGATATTCAACAGTCTGGTTGAAAAATAGCTAAATTGGTAAATTTTCATAAAAATAGTTACGAGTTTAGTTAAATAAATTAATAAATATTGCACATCTAAAGAGTGGTAGCGACGTTGCCAGCCACCGCATCGAAAAGTAGAAAAAACGCTCTCCTGTAAAATTTTGTTTTTGGCACATACGATTTTTTCGCGCACAGGGGTCGATTTTTGGCTTTCTCAATAGTGAGATCAAAGAATGTCAATGTAATAGACCAAGTAAGCTATTTTGTTTCGGTTTGTTGCTCTTTGGTTTTTGTGTTTGCTCGAAAGTTTTATAAAACTGCTTGCGATTTAATAAGTGAACATTAGAACAGAAAGAGATAAAAAACAAAAGCTCTTCTGTGTCTTAAGTGATGTTCTTGATCAATAATCCTATCAAGAACTATTTTACTTTGCTTTGAACACCAACAACTCAATAAATTTGAAGGTAGCCTCAACCTCCAATGTACCTTTTATAACTTGAATTTTCCTATTGAGAAAAGAAATCTTTAAGTCATAGTCGGGAGCATCCCAAATATCTGAAAATTCAAGAATAAAAAAAGGGAATATTGAAACTATTAAACTTTTTTTCCATAAGGCCATCAAATCTTAAAATATCTGAATATGGATTTTTAATAAATTCTCTATAAAATATACTGAATTTTTATACCCGATTCGAAAGGGTATACTAAAGTCGAGCAAATGTATGTAACAGGCAGAAGGAATCATTTCTGAGTATATCGGCCCTGTTCAGAATTTCGAGTCGGTTTTCGTGTAAACGTTTGCAAGTGGAATTCCAATTGAACAATGTTACTAGATCTGGCTTAAGGAAAGTTTGGAATTGTTTAAGTAGTTGAAACCGATTGCGAAAGCGACTACCCAACCACAGATATACTTCGCACCTTTCATATTGACTTACTAATTTCATATATGAAATATGAAATATACAACAGAGCCGTAAATATATTCTTGATTAGCATCAACAGCTGAGTCGATATAGCCTTGAACTTCTAGATCTCAGAGACTAGAAGAGATAGAGCCACCAAACTTGACATGTATACTCCTATGGTCTGCACGCAGATCAAGCTTGTTTCAAACTTTTGCCAAATCCGCCCCCAAAATAAAAAATAATGAAATCGGGTTAAACTTTAAAGCTTAAATTTATATTTGCAATAACTATAATCACTGAAATTTTCATCAAGATCGGATAATAAATTCTCGGTTAAACATTTCTTTTCATGAGTACCGGGTTTATCGACGTCGGTTAGAGCCGACTTTAATTTTCGCTTTCGTTTTAACTATGTGCCACACAGAACTAAACATGTCCGGTCTAATGGAAAAAATAGGGGAAAGCTAAATTTGGCTCTTCCGAAGTTTATATACCCTTGAGTCATGATATATGCCTGCAAGTTTGTTATATGACAGCTATACGATATTTTTATCCGATTTTGATCTCTCCAAAATTGTGTTGAAACAGATAATATTCATAACTGGTAAAGATAAAGACGCTACCATTGAAAACAACAAAGTTTTTCTTACTAAAACTATTCTCTCGAACGCTCGTTCCTACATGCTAGAGTCATCCGATTTGGGTCAAACTTGACTGAATTGTGTGGTAGTATAAAATATTGATCAGAACCAAGTTTGCAAGCAATGGCACTGCAAGCAAACAAATGTTTCTTTCTAAGACTTTTTTCAGACATATATTGTGAATGGCAGCTATACTAAATAGTTGTCAGATTTTTGAGATTTGTTTTTACATTTTACATTTTCAAAATTAATTTTGCTTATACAAAATTTGTTGGGTGGTGACTTTGGCTAAATCTCCTAACCAAACAAGAGACTTTTAGAATCAACCGAAAGAGATTTGTGGGAAATCGAGAATTGGACGTGGATTGGAATTAGGTCAAAAAGTGATTTCCTCTGACTATGCGTGTTTCGTAATTAAACAACCCATCTTTTCTTTGTTTATTTCAACGTTTTTTTTCAAAATAGTAAAACATAATTAGGGTTTTCACGTCAACTTGGATATCTAGTAATCTGTTTAAAAATTAATTCTCCAACAACAAAGTGTAATGTGAAAAAATACGCTGACATCACCAGCCCAGTTCCAGGTCATGAGATCGCCTGCTTACATATCATTGTCAGTGTTGTTTCATTTAGAAAATATGAAATAATAATAGAAAAGATGCTTTTGAGCTATAAAGCCCATTTTGATATTATATCTGTTTTGGTTGCTGTGGTGTAGTGGGTAAGGTAAGAGACTAAAATTCAAACAGACCTGTGTGTTAAAGTCCGGTAAGGCACGTACAGAAATGTTTTTATTTTTTTATTTATATATTTTTTTGTATTGAACAATTATCAAGTTATCATAATAAGCACACAAAAGTGTGTTCACTACAATTGAGGATTACATTTAATTTTTAAAAAGAGTACTGGATAACCAATATGACGTGAAAACCCTAAATATATAACTTAAGCTTAACGCTCAGTACTCAGACAAACTAAATCGTCCGCTAGCGGAATTAAAAACTTATTCAGATGGGTAGGCCAGCGTATGGTGTAGTGTGACTGACAAAATACCACCAAATGTGGAACGGTCACTCTGCGGTGATTTGCTTACTTTTGAATTAAGAGCTTGTTTTTGCCAATATTTAAATATTTTTTGTTTATTAATTTAGTTTGTCTGAGTACTAAGCTTAAAATTAAAAAATCTTTTTTGATGCTCGTCTTCACCAAATGATGCATCGATATAGTGGTTTAAAAATTAAATTTGTGCAATTAGATGACGTAATAATAGAACTACTTAATGTGAAGAGAAGATTTCTACTCTTACCTAACTTACTAACATTTCTATATATTCACAGATGCTGATAAACACATATTCCTGGATTTGGCAGATACTTCCGAGGCCAACGCTCTAGCTGAATTGGAGCGCATATTGGATAGTATGCCCCAAGCACTCATTCTCATGCGTGAGGTGGAATGGTTGGAGAAGGAAATACGCTTCTATGCCTCACAGTTTCGAGATGGTAATGTATATCACTTAAGTACCCACATGCAGGTCAGACTCCAATACATATCAGTTATTGAATTATTTTTACTTTTATTATAAACACAGGACAAACAAACAGAATCAATTATTTAGGCTTGACACAGGCGAAAAATTTTTAACACAGCTTAAAAAAAAACACGTCCGACTTTAGAGAGGATGCGAATGAAAAATAATGATAATCATTTGTCAAACAATAACAACCACATAAAAAGAGATAAGGGAAAGATTTTTTCAGTGTTTAAAAAAATAATTGCGCTGCTAGGGTATATGATATGGGCTTTTTCTAAAGGCTAGAATAGCGACGTTTTTCAAATATGGATGGGTCAAGGAACAATTTAAAGCCGGCAAAGGTCTTTGGTAGCTTCAGCAAATGGGAACTTACATGCCCGCATACACACATACCTTGCGATCGCCGGGTAAGCTACGCTCCTACTAGGACTTGCGCATTCGCATCTTGCAACAGGAGTCAAGATGTGGTTTCGACATACACATGTAACCAACGCACAACAGCGCACACAATCACACATGCCTTTAGTTCCAAAGGCACTACCTCCCCAATTTCGCTAGCGAAAATCTAGCGAATTCGGCGCTAGTTATTCGCTAGTGCCCAAGTTATCCGGGCTGTAGTCAGTACGAACGCGCTGAAGACAGAAAATGCGTTTCGCTTTAAATTTTTTTCAGCTATAGTCACTACAGTGACTCGACAAAAAAAAAGGAAAACATGTGTTTTGGGAATTTGGACGATAAAATACCCTTTAGGACAAATGTTAATATTTCATTAATTATAAATTGGTTTAATTCTTGATATACGAGTTAAATGCATGACGGAATGAGTAAAATGTAGGGTAAATTATTGCACAGCATGCTGTTTACAAGTGAATATTATGGTTATGAAGACTATCTATGTCGCCCTTCAGTAATCATAATTACATATAATACCCCATAATTACATATGATACCCTGCATTATTTTGTGCATCGAAAGTGATGAGTATAAGCGTTGTGCGACGAGAACATTGCTATCCTTTTTTTCTTTTATTCGTGTGTCTCCTTTTCAATGCGTATTCTTCTTAGCGTCAGAAATTATTTCTGTTTGTGACGCTTAACCGAGTGTTTGCTTTTTGCAAATAAAAATCAAAAAAGGAAGTGAACCTAAAGTGCAAAGTATTATCAACTATAATAAACGTCATCAATTTATAATTACAGGTAACACTATTCAAAGTAAAAACTGATAAAAACATTAATATGGATATAATTTGTTACTTTTAAAATTATTTGTTGTTACAGATCAAGGTGATAAAATCAGCAGTCTCTCTCGGTAAAATATGCAAAGGCCGCTTTTTATCAGACGGCATAGTATAACTTTTTCGTCTTTAAAAAGTCCACGGAGGAAAGAAATGTTTGCGCTCCACTTATGTATGTTTTATATTCATATTTTACATTATATTATAATTTTATAATTTTAATTACTTTTTCAGCCTGCATACCCTCCTGAGGAAACCAAACCACTGAGGAGCAGTTCCGGTACGCTTTTCATAGAAATAAAAAGCGCTTTATAAAACTGAAGTGTGTTATAAAAAATAAACACTACAAAATTAATTATTATTTAAATTAAATGAATTGTTTAATATTTTGGAGCATATTACCTTAGAGATAATTAGTAGTTACTGCGGTAGCTAGCTACGCTACTGATAACAAGTAGTTACTGCGGTAGCTAGCTACGCCACAGATTACTTTTCGGTAGCGTTTCGCTAACTCCAGAATCGCTAACGTTTCGCTAGGACATGCCCATACAAAAGTAATCTGAGCGGTAATCCAGCGGGTAGTCAGTAAGGGATTACCGAGCAATTCGCTAGCGCTGCGCTAACTACAAGAACTGAAGGGCGCAGCAACGACACATACACGCATATGAGCACGCACAGAACCAACTACGTCGGAAATAAAAATGTTCTATTACCTCATCGGCAACGGTCTCAACCTATTCGCAACGAACGAAACGAACTTCGTATTCAAGGAGTCATATCAGTATTCAAGGAGCTTCTTTAGCCTGGCTTAAATAGCCACGCAAGAACCCTTGGTTCAGTCTAATCAACCTTGTCGGATCTACACTCGCACACGCACACATGTCCAGTCAACCCGAAAACTTCAGCTTTAGACGCACAGCACACATGTCCAACCAAGTCGACATTCAGCTAAAATCTTCACGTTTATACATCAACTAAAATTTGGAGCTAACAAAATATGATTATTATTTCATTGAAATGAAAAAATGTATATTTATGAAAAGTTCATTTTCATCAGGTGAATATCAAAATGATTTTGTCGGGTTTTCACTGTGTATGTTGTGCAATATTGTTGCGGAACAAAAAACTTTATTTGCACAGTAGAGACTTGCGAGTCCTTATGGCTGGAATTACGAGACCGTCGAGTAATTTATTGCCCATTGCACTTAATGCTATTCGACTGCTTCGATGTTTCAAAATGTTTCAACCGAATTCTCGAATCGTTTCTTGGAAATCAAACTTGTAATAATTCCGATTAGGAGAACATCGCTAAATAATTCTGTTACTGCTGATCAGATCATCCAGATGGGCTTGGTCGCACCTTGATATTTACAAATTTTCGCAGTTTCTTCTTTTTATTTATTATATTTTATTTTCAGCACTACGTGGCCTAAAACGTGATATTAACTGGGGAACAGCGTTTTTGTGTGGCATCAAAAATTGTTATAATAATTTACCGGATAGAAGCATTGAGTTTTTGGATAGCTCAATATGCCTGCACGTTGATAAGGTAGGTGAAGATTAGCTAAACTCGAGTTAACTGAAGATGTTGTATATTTTAGCTGCCCAACACCACCGTCTTTGTGGAGGGAATTGAAGATATAATTGATAAGAAGTTCGCCCTCATTCCCAAAAAATCATTGACACGTTTTTATAAAGTAAAAGTTATGATCAAAGAGCATATGGACCAGGTCGTACCACCTATGATACAGGACCTTAAAAAAGGGCGAGAATTACTAATTGATCAGTCCAAGAAAGTACGAAATATTGTCGACACAGTGATAAGTGACATTCACCTCAAAACAATGCGTTCCTCAAGGACGTTTGATGATGTCTATGACAAATTCGGGAAAGATCGAAGCGCCGTCAGTTTAATAGCAATTGCGCTTATTTCGGTGGTAAGTGTTGGTCGTCATTCTTATCATAAGGAATTACTTGGAATTTATGTTTTATAGATTATTATACTTCTTATGATTTCCTTGTGTTGTGGCTGTTTTGGTGTAGCCAAGTCTGCAGCTGTTGTTGGTAGATGTTGTAGCAGGGATTCGGCTAGTCTTTGCCTGCTTATGTAAGTACACAAAATGCGCTTCAAACTGTTGTACAGCCATTAATTAGCGGTAACATTCCAACAGCGTCATCATTTTAATTTTCTGTGTGTTTTCGTTCATTACTTTGATCGGATTATTCTATTTTGTACTTGGGCTAGTCACCTACAAGGGAGCCTGTGCCCCGATTTTACATCAAGAAAAGAATGCCCTGTTAAGTCAGCTGGACGGTAAAGTCGATCTTAATCGTTACGTGAGCCCTGTCGAGAGTGTGGACAAGCCGGATGTGGCGAATGCGATTAGAGCCTGTGAGGCCAATCAGTCCATCTTTGATTTTCTGCGTGCAAACAAACTATACAACATCAACGACCTGAGCCAAATCAAAATATTGTCCGATGATCTCGGCCCAGGTCCAGCATTTACCAACGATCTGTCCAAAGTAAGAATTTTAAGTGATGAGGATAAAATTCAGCTGACTAATATGCTCAAAGGAAAGCTATCAAAATATCACAGTTATTTATATGAAAAGCATTTGTGCACTTCATTCACTCCCATCGATTTGAGAACCCTGGGCAATGAACTGGCCGCATTGGGAAATAGTGTTTATGGGCGTCCTTGGAATCTTATGTCGGCCACCCAATCGTACAGGAATGATGATGTTCATGCAAAAGCTATTCATGCCACATTTGTTGAACCGCTCACTAAATTGATCGCAAGGATCAAGCAAAAGCTGAGACAAATTGATGAGCTGATTTTATATGAGAACCATGACTTTTCCTTATCAGTCACGATATTGCACAAATCTTTAATAAGAGCGGAACACTTTATTCAAACACACGGCACCGAATTCATAAATACTCTAGCTATCAATCTAACTCATAGACTAACCAAATATATTCATGAATATCTCGAAATGGTGATCCGAGAAAGCAATGACAATGTGGGACACTGTGCACCACTATCCTATATTCATAATCAAGGTGTTGAGTTGGTTTGCCATCGACTGGTTGATCCTATAGTAAGTACATTCCAAAACAAGTGAGAAAGTCGGTCAAGCCCGACTATAACATACTCTGTACCTGGAGTAGGAGCTGAGCGCAGTGCTGCTGCTGTGTCTCTCTCTATCTCAATCTCTATCTCACTCTCTTTCTCTCGCTCTCTCTCCCTAAGATTGTGCGGTGTTGGTTGTAAAAGGGAGGGAGGGGGGGTGACGGGGGGAGCTTGGTTCACATTTTTGCTTATAACTTGAGAACCGCTCATCCGATCTTTAACATTTCTTCAGCAAATCGATACATTTTGACAATTACTAACTCTCTCTAGTAGGTACAAACCATCTATCTACAAAACTGTGAAAGATATGACGTTTTTTCAAAATTGCGGGGGCGGGAGGGGGCGTGGCCAAAATTGAAAATAAACTTGATCTGCCTGCAGCTATAAGAAACATTTGTTCCATACATGTCAAAGCTCTATCTCTGAGATCTGTTTGTTCATACGGACGGACGGACAGACGGACGGACAGACAGACGGACAGACGGACATGGCTATATCGACTCGGCTGTTGATGCTGATCAAGAATATATATACTTTATAGGGTCGAAAATGATTCCTTCTCTCTGTTACATACTTTTGCACAAACTTAATATACTCTATGTACCTTCGGTACAGAGTATAAAAACAACTCGCCCTAATAAGTGTAATTTTTGATCTAATTTGGAGAAGACGGAGATGGTAAGAGACGATCGACCTACGTGTTGTTGTTGGCTTTTTCCCTCGTTTACATGTTAGGACAAAGAAAAACTTATTCAATACTAGAGATGGGCTTGGGAATAAAATTCGTTGCCGTCACGTTCCGAACCCGACACACAATTTTGAATTCAATCCCTTACTTTTTTTTGGGTCCTGCCCTTCTCTGTTCAATACATCCGTATTATTCAGGAAATGCGAATGTAGTGTGTGTAATCAAATGCCCTCACTCAGACGACTGTAGGCACTCCTCTTGACGGGGTACCCTTTAAGACAATCAGCTTGCAAACGAAAACTTTTTATTTTGCAATTAAGGCAAATTTTATATGCTAAATACTATTACACTGTGCAACAATAAAAAGTTGATCGAGTAGAAAAAAAATTCTGAAAGGTTGTGGTAAGCACGCATAGATATCTGCCATAGGAACGATCGGTTGAAAAACTAGTTTTTGTGAGAAAAACTTTTTTGTTTGCAATGCTTTCCATCCCAAACTACTCCACCAAAATTTATGAAAGTCGGACAACTATTTAGTATAGCTGCTATACAATAGATAATTTTGAAAAAAGTCTTAGTAAGAAAAACTTTTTTGTTTTCAATGCTATCGCTCCCAAACTTGTTACTGATCAATATTAAATGCTACCACACAATTCTGTCAAGTTTGATTCAAATCGGAAAACTATATGGCACATAACTGCCATAGGAACGATCGGTCGAAAAAGTAGTTTTAGTGAGAAAAACATTTTTGTTTTCAAAAATGGCTCAAAATTAATTGAATATATTGAATATATACTGGCAGGCAGTACTTCGGTCGAGCCGAAGTAGAGTAAAAAGGGTATACTAAAGTCGTACAAATTTATGTAACAGGCAGAAAGAATCAATTCCGACCATATAAAGTATATACTGTCTGTATGAACACTTAGATCTTAGAGATGGTAAGAGATAGAGGTTTGACATGTATTGGACAAATGCTTCTTCTATCTGCACGCAGATCAGGTTTGTTTCAAATTTTGGCCAAGCCCCCTTCCGCCCCCGCAATTCGGAAAAAACGTTATATCTCCTACAGTTTTGAAGAAAGACGATTCGTACCTTCTAGAGATTGTTAGTAGAAAAAATCGAATCGCCAAAGAAATGATAAAGATTGGATGAGCGGTTCTCAAGTTATGAGCAAAAAAGTGATAAATATCCGAGTAAAAAAATGTTGCATACTTTTCAGATCATCACCCTAGGGAACGCACTCTCTTTTTTTTTTAATTTATCTCAAACATTTTTTTGGATTTTTCTTTACCATATCTTGAGAGTCCAACCCTTATTTCATGAGAACTATCTCTATAAATATAAAAGAGAGTGTCCTGACTGATTCACTGACTGACTGACTGACTGACTGACTGATTGGCAATTATCGCACAGCCCAAACGGTAAGAGATAGAGGGCTGTAATTTTCACAGGGGTTTCTGTTGGTGGTGAAAGTGCGTACTAAGACGGGGTTTTGGAAAATTCCACCCGGAAAAGTCGGAAAAGCGTCGGAAAAGTTTGTATGGGAAAAATGTTATTTTTCATCCGATTGACTTGAAACTTGGTTTGTAAGCTTAGTACGCGAGGGCGGAAGAGGGCGGGAAGGGGCGGAAGAGGGCGGGAAGTGGACAGGAAATGTGTGGGATGTGGACTTGAAGTGGGTGGGATGTGGGCGGGAAATGGACGAGAAGTTGGTGGGATGTGGGCGGAAAATGGGAGGGAAGTGGGTGGGATGTGGGTGGGATGTGGGCGGGAAAAGGGAGGGAAGTGGACTGGAAGAGGGCGGAAAGTGGGTGGTAAGTGGGTGGTTTGCGTTGGTTCTATACTGTTGAAGGCGCAGCGAAGCGCGACGGGATATTTGCTAGTTTATTTATACATGGAGATGGTTTTGAAATTAATGTGGATGTAGTAAATTACAACAAAATTTATATAGATGGCTAACCTTGAATATGAGCAAAGCAATTGCATCAAATCCACCTAGATTTGCAAAAAGAGCAACATGAGAAAACGGCATTAAGCTAATTGATTTTCCCTCCCACTTAATGTCGTTCTCCACTATTGTGCAGTTCAAAATTACATTTTTATTTAAAAATAAAGTATGTGTAGAATGGCTGTTTCGGAATTATCCCCAATTCACTTATTAGCAGACTTTGTTGCTCTTAATATTTTAACTATTTGCAAATTTTACTATTTAGCGGCCAACTTCCCGAATAAAGACTTACCATTGCTATTCCATTAAATGTTGTGAGCTATCTTTGTTAAATTGTGTTAGTTGTACTAAATTTTAATTGACCATTGACCTTGGGGCATATAAATCAATAGCTGGTCAGTAAAACCCTTATATGTTTAAAAAGAACATTTATTTAAAAGTTGTTAGATCCTTATTACAGATCAGGGATAGCAAATAAGAGTTATGGACTTTAAAAAAATCAAAGCCAAATAAGTGTCCTAGA
The DNA here is from genome assembly GCA_018904275.1 of Lordiphosa clarofinis. Lineage (NCBI taxonomy): Eukaryota > Metazoa > Arthropoda > Insecta > Diptera > Drosophilidae > Lordiphosa > Lordiphosa clarofinis. The sequence continues at coordinate 1,188,735 of JAEIGQ010000029.1, read as the reverse complement.
CCCTTTTGGAGACACCCCATATACGAATTTTGAGTGAGCAATCCAAATTCAGGATAAACTTTAATTTTCAATTTTTAAATAAAAATCGAAAAATAACTCTTATTTTTATAATAAAAATTAAAAATAAGACTTGTTTTTCAATTTTTATTATAAAAATTTAAAATAAAAATTGATTTTGAATATCTTTTATAAAAATTTAAAATAAAAATTGATTTTGAATATCTTTTAAACTAAAAGGCGCATTACAAAAGTAGACATATATCTATGATCTATGATTCAATACCTTTCCATTTATATATCACATGTACTTGTAGGATCAAGGATAAGGATTAAGATACCAATTTTTTTTTTATTGATTCAATGCCACTGTTTATACATTTCGCTCACTTATTTCAAGTCTGCACAGAAAAAAAAACGTCGAGATATTTTCAATCTTTTAAATCTTGGAGTAAGCCCGGCCCAAGCTTGAAATTTCAATCTCGATTTTCAGGATATTCTACACAATTCAATCTTTTAAGGATTGGTCCATTCCTTCCGAGCTTGTATCATTCCAAATGTGCTTACTACAATCCCTTTCGAGATCACATGCCCATACATTAGAGAGCGAGAGCGAAGAAATATAAGTAGCCTTTCAGACACGCTGAAACAACCAATGGGTATGGTGGTGTGCGATGAGATGCCGTTCCATTCCTGTTCGGTGCGAATGGTCGTGTGTTCGAGTCCCAGTGGAGCCAAACATTTTTATATTTATTTCTTTGTTTTTCAGAAGTCTTAAATTAACCAAAACTGGTGTGGGTGGTCTTTAAAGTGTATGAGGATGTCCTATGGCAAATGGCATGGAGGCGGAGGAAAGGGAGAATAGTTATCTCTCCTGAGATCAAACCAATCTTACATATCGAGCTTAAGTTAATCTAGAATAGCCATAAAATGATCCAGATTTGGGATTAAATTGTGCTCGAATTTTTTGCACAATTCAATCTTTCATAAGATTACCCCGGGATATATGTAATCCTTCTTAGGATTAATAAAGTCGGATCAACTCAATCTTATTTCAGATCAGGTCAATCATATCCGGGATTACGTTGTTTTCATTACCGCTTGAGATTGATTTGATCCCATATGGATTGATTTTTTTTTTCAGTGTGCCATAACTCAAACACGTTAGAAAGTCGGTCAAGCCCTTCAAAGTGAAATAGAAGATCAGTGTTTTAGTCCCAGTTTATGTAAGCACTAGAGCTACTTTTTGTTCCTATGGCAGCTATATGCTATAGTCATCCGACCCGGACGGTTCCGACAAATGTGCAGCGTATTTGTACCAAAAGACTTCGTGCTAAGTTTGGTTAAGATAGTTTTAAAACTGACGGAGGAGATAGCATAGAAACAGACGGACAGACGGACATGGCTATATCAACTCAGCTCGTCATGCTTCCTCCTGTGCGTTACAAACATCCGGACAATTTTAATATACCCTCTCCAAGGATATAGAAATATCTCTTCGTCTTTGACTCGGAAATCATATCACCTTTTAAACCGCATATCGATTTTTTTGTTTTTAAGATGATCCGGTGACGAGCTATGATCAACACGTTTCACTTTTGAACTAGTTTAGTCGGCTGGTTCGGCTTGCTTCATAGTACCAGCCTACACAACAAGTTTTCAGTTCAAAGCTTAAGTCATTTCTAAGAAATGAAAAGAAATGTAAAAGGTTCGGCTTGTAAAGGTAAATTCTATAGAAACAGCCCTTTCAATAATATCAATGCCGGACTCTCTTCTTATTTACAAGGGAAAATTGTGAAACTGATACGTTTTTTATGCTCTATCTATGCTCTTCATTGTTGGTCATCCATATTTCGGGGTTCAGTATTGTCCTTATGATCTTGACAATGTTCTTTACTTTTGGTCATCCGTGGTATTAATCGCGGTTCGGTATTATCATAAACAGGGCAATGAAGTTATGTGTGATAGTTTGTGGTCTTGAAAAACAGTTTGTTAAGCATTTCGCGGTTTTGTTACCAATGGGCGTGTTCAGCAGAATAATTGATCCCTGAGCAAGTAGCACACAAAAGTGATCAATCAAATAGTTTCTGCTGAACGAACTGCTAAATTTTTTTTTAAACGCCGCGGTGAATTCTGAAATGAATTCTGCATATTAAAAAGTTACTATTTGGTTTAATTATATTTTAGATTTTATTGTTATAATTGACAGACAATAGAAGACTTATCTTTGTAATCAATGCACAAAATGTGCATGCTTTTATCGATAGCATGCCTACCGATACACAATTACTATTGGTGCGGAGCAGTATCAGTTCAATGTAGCGTACTATTTCTTCGATACATGCTCCTCTATCATGATACTTGAAATTGGATATCATGATACCGCATTACTCGAGTTCAGCAGAAGGATCAGTGCGAATTTATACTTGATCAGGAAGCAAGTTGTTCTGCTGAACAAGGCCATTGAGATCCCTTAACCGCGAATTGCGCCTATGCATTGATACTGACATGATTTTTCACTTTGTTGACAATAACGTTTTGCATAATTACTATTTTTATCCTCCTTGGTTTTTTCCGCGATTTAATAAGTCTTCAGTCAGTGTAAATGGTTTAAATACCTCACCTATCACAAAGTCTGTAACTAAATTTGTGTAACACTCCGTGTACTCAACTAAAAACCATTTTGTACTTAACTAAAATTGTTTAGTACGCACGAGTGCTGAACACAAAAAAGTTCGGAACTTGCTTTTTCTGTCGGTGCGTTACAAATTATTTACCGTACTTGTGATTTCGTACAGTAAAATGTAAAATTGGCTATACAGCTCTTCCAACGGGGCCAAGCCATATTCTCATCTCACATGGACAGTATCTATAATATAAAAATGAATCGCAAAATGTGTTGGTAAGCGCATAACTCAACAACGCCTGGACCAATTTGGCCAAACCTTTTTAAAATGTTCGTTGAAGTTCAAGGATGGTTTTTACGGCGAGAAAAATTAGATCCGCCCACGAGGAAAATTCCCGGAAAATTCTGCATGCAAAAAACTATTTTTCATCCGATTGACTTGAGATTCGGTTTGAAAGGAAAGTAGGTGATTTAAACTGAAATGTGATTTTCCGAAGTTGGAAAATTTGACCCACCGGTCGGGAAGCCCACTGGGATGTGGGTGGAAAGTGGGTGGTAAGTGGATGTAAAGTGTGTGGAATGTAGCGGGAATTGGGAGCGATGTGGGTGGGATGTGGGTGGGATGTGGGTGGGAAATTGGCGGGAAGTGTGGGGATGAGGGTGGGATGTGAGTGGAATGTGAGCGGGATGTGGGCGGTAAGTGGGCGGTAAATTGGAGGGAAGTGGGTGGGATGTGGGCGGGAAGTGGACGGCGGAAAGAGGGTGGGATGTGGGTGGGATGTGGGCGGGATGTGGGCGGGAAATGGGTGGGATGTGGGCGGGATGTGGGCGGGAAATTGGCGGGATGTGGGCGGGAAATTGGCGGGATGTGGGGGGGATGAGGGGGGGATGTGAGTGGAATGTGAGCGGGAAGTGGGCGGTATGTGGGCGGGAAGTGGGTGGGATGTGGGCCGGTTGTGGGCGGTTAGTGGGCGGGAAGTGGGTGGGATGTGGGCGGTAAGTGGACGGCGGAAAGAGGGTGGTATGTGGGCGGGAAATGAGCGGGAAGCGGGTGGTATATGGGCGGGAAGTGGGTGGGATGTGGGTGGTATGTGGGCGGGAAATTGGTGGGTAGTGGGGGGATGAGGGTGGAATGTGAGTGGAATGTGAGCGGGATGTGGGCGGTAGTGGGCGGGAAATTGGCGGGAAGTGGGTGAGATGTGGGTGGGATGTGGGCGGGTTGAGGGCGGTAAGGGGCCTGAAATTGGCGGGAAGTGGACGGCGGAAAGAGGGTGGGAGTGCGTGGTATGTGGGTGGGATGTAAGTGGAATGTGGGTGGTATGTGGGTGGGATGTGGGTGGTATGTGGGCGGGAAGTGGGTGGGGAGTAGGTGGAATGTGGGCGGGAAGTGGGTGGGATGTGGGTGGTAAGTGAGTGTGCGTTGTTGTACTATTGAAGGCGCAGCAAAGCGCGACGGGTTATTTGCTAGTAACATATAAATATCAGTTTAAAAATTGTACACAAATCAGTGTACACAATACAGCAAATATTTCTGCATCATTAAGTCAAAATTAGTCATTTTTGAGTTATGACGGACTTGAAGTGTCAAGGACATGTGATGTATCAATGGAGAGGTATTGAATCATAGATCATAGATATATGTCTACTTTTGTAATGCGCTTTTTAGTTTAAAAGATATTTAAAATCAATTTTTATTTTCAATTTTTAAAATAAAAATTAAAAAATAAGTCTTGTTTTCAATTTTTATAAATAAAATAATAATAATTTTATAAATAAAAATTAAAAATAAGTCTTATTTTCAATTTTTATAATAAAAATAATTCTTAAAAATAATTTTTATTTTAAAAATTATAGTCGTTACGATCCCTGATACAGATGCTTGAAAGACATGTGATATATAAAATGCAAGGTTGAGCCTATTTCATAAATGTATACAAATTTTAGACCTTCGACGTTTGGTTCAAAAGATATTCAAAACAATCTTTATTTTTGATAAAATAAAAATTACAAAATAAGAAATATATAATAATTACAAAATAATTTTTATTTCTGATTATTTAAATATTTTATTATTTTCAATTACAAAATAGTTTAATAAATAATTACAAAATAATTTTAAATTTTTAAAATAAAAATAAAAAAATATTCTCTAAATTTTATTTTTATACCCTTGGAGAGGGTATATTGAAATTGTCTGGATGTTTGTAACGCATAGAAGGAAGCATCTCCGACCACATAAAGTATATATATTCTTGATCAGCATGACGAGCTGAGTTGATATAGCCATGTCCGTCTGTCCGTCTGTCCGTCCGTCTGTTTCTATGCTATCTCCTCCGTCAGTTTTAAAGCTATCGTAACCAAACTTTGCACGGAGTCTTTTGGTATAAATACGCTGCACATTTGTCGGAACCGGCCGGATCGGATGACTATAGCATATAGCTGCCATAGGAACGATCGGTTGAAAAACTAGTTTTAGTGAGAAAAACTTTTTTGTTTTCAATGTTATCGCTCCCAACGCTCGTATTTATAAGTTTTCAATGATTTCACATAATTTCACTAAAGTTTTTCGAAATCGGACTACTATATAGTATAGCTGCCATACAAAAGTTAGGTCTGCAAAAAAGTCTTAGTGAAAAAAACTTTTTTGTTTTCAATGTTATCGCTCCCAACGCCCGTATTTATAAGTTTTTAATGATTTTACATCATTTCACCAAAATTTTTCGAAATCGGACCACTATATAGTATAGCTGCCATACAAACTGTCAGGCACATATCAAGCTCCAAGGGTATATAAACTTCGGTCGAGCCGAAGTTAGCTTGCCTCTATTTTTTTAAACCGAATAAACCGTGCACCAAGACAATTCCGAGTATTAGGTAATCCCTAAAATTTTCATCCCGATCGCATACAAAATAGCCAAGTTTAAAAATGTTGCATACTATTCGGATGTTCCCACTCAGGAACACAGGAACGCTATTAAACATTTCTTTCCGTGAGTAACGGGTATATTTAGGTCGGTTAGAACTGACTTTAATTTACCCTCTCGTTATCAATTAAGAATATTTTTCACTTACACTTACAGTTTTGAAGATAAACGTTTCGTACCTTCTAAAAATAGTTAGTAATTAGCAAAATTTATCGATTTGCAAAAGAAATGATAAAGATCGGATCAGCGGTTCTCAAGTTATGAGCAAAAAATTACATCGCCCTCCCCCACCCCCCTCCCACCCATTCACAACTAACACTACACAATCTTAGAGAGAAAGAGAGAGCGAGAGAGAGAGAGTGAGAGAGAGACTTTGAGATGAGCGCAGCACCAGCATTGCATTCAGCTTCTACTCTAGGTACAGAGTATGTTATAGTCGGGCTTGACCGACTTTCTCACTTGTTTCTCATCAATTGGTGCTGTTGAACACCACTTTTAGTCAGCTGGCTTAATTCAATAAAAATTTCATTAACACTTCGGAAACTTCAAACGTTAAGATCTATCAAAAAATCTGGCAAGTTATTATTTAATTTCAGGAAATCCACCTATATATATAAAACTGTTCAACCTGACTGACTGACTGGTGAACGTCGCACAGCCTTAACCATAAACGATAGGAAAATGAGATTTTCACAATAGTATTATCTTATGCTGAAAGTGAGTACTAAGAACGGATTTTGGAAAATTCTGTCGGGAAATGTGGAAAATTCGCGGTTTTTGGTTTTTCATCCGATCAAGTTCAAACTCATTTTTAAAGATCTATATGAAAATTCAACAACTGCATACCAATCTTCCGGAAAATTCACCCCGATTGGGTGGAAAGTGGGTGGTCAAGGTTGTATGGGCGAAACTTAAGTTGCCGGCGATTAGCTCCAAACTCATTTTCAAAATTACACATAACAAAACATAAGTTGTAAACATAGCATAATTTGACACGTGCTTCCCCGACTTTGGAAAATCCGCACACGAGGAAAATGGCCGGAAAATTCTAAATCCAAAAAAGTATTTATCATTCGATTGACTTGAAATTCGGTTTGTAAGTATAGAATACGAAATAGTTTAATATGTTATATTCCGAAGTTGGAAAATATGACCTGACGGTCGAAAAATTCCCGGAAAATTCTGCATGAAAAAAACTATTTTTCATCCGATTGGCTTGAAACTCGGTTTGTAAGGAAAAAATACCATGTCAATGTCGGAATAGCCGCCCACGAGGAAAATGGCCGGAAAATTCTGCATGCAAAAAATATTTTTCATACGATTGCCGGATGCTCACTGGGAAGTGAATGGGATGTGGGTGGAAAGTTGTTTTGGAAGTGGGTAGAAAGTGGGTGGTAAGAGGATGTAAAGTGGGTGGAATGTGTCGGAAAGTTTGGCGGATGTGGGGGATGTTAATGGAAAGTGGGCGGGAAGAGGGCGGGAAGTGTGTGGTATGTGGGTGGCAAGTGGGTGTAATGTGGGTGGGATGTAGGTGGGAAGTGGGCGGGAAGTGGGTGGGATGGAAATGGGAAGTGGGTGGGATGTGGGTGGAATGTGGCGGTGAGTGGTAGGGATGTGGGTGGCAGGTGGGTGGAATGTGGGTGGAATGTAGGTGGGAAGTGGGCGGGAAGTGGGTGGGATATGGGCGGTAAGTGGGTGGGATGGAAATGGGAAGTGGGTGGATTGTGTCGGTAAGTGGGAGGGATGTGGGTGGTATGTAAATCTGAAGTGGGTGGTTTCTTGGCGGGAAGTGGATGGAAAGAGGGTGGGAAGTGTGTGGAACGTGGGTGGCATGTAGGTGCGAAGTGGGTGGGATGTGGGCCTGAAGTGGGTGTGTTTTGCTTCTATACTGTTGAAGGCGCGGCGAAGCGGGGCGGGGGATATTTGCTAGTCCTATATAAGAGGGCAATTGTTTTTATTATATTATCCGTTTGCTATGTATGGGATCCTTAGCCTTTGAGTTACCTTTTAACTGACTAATGTAAATTTCGCTTTGTAATTTATATGTTTCTTTTTCTTTTTTACCCCCTTTTTATTATTAAAAGCCCCTAGATTTTTCTTACTAACGTCTTTATTTTATTTTACTTCCTTTTAGAATGGCTTATGGTTGGGCGTGCTTATCTGCGCCCTGCTTTTACTACCCATACTCTATGTGGCTCATCGTCTCATGTGTTTGTACATGATAGTCTATCCAATTGTGGGCAGCGGGGCGGCGTCGGCCGCAGCGGGGACGTCCGTTGTTGAAGGCGGGTATGTAGATTGCTCTGCATTTATTATTAAACTTTTACTAATCATTACTTACTTAACCAAAGCTGTCCCAACTGCACGGACGCTCCGTACGTTAGTCAGCCGATCATGACCTGTAACTGTAGCGGCGAGCAAGCTGACTCTCGTGAAAGAGGAGGAACAGAGCCTCGGAATGATTTGTTGTTTACTGTAGTCGAAGCGCCGCCTAGAAGTAAGAGCAAGCAAGATTAGAAATTCAAAGGAAACGAAATCGAAATAAATGAAGGAATAAACCAACAGGAAAGGTATATTTTTTCCACTAAAGTAACTATTAATTCGCTTCGTTACACAGAACTGTGAACCGAACCGATTACTTTTAAAAATGCTGAATTAAACCGATTTTAGGTTTACTTTGCAATGTGAATAAGTATAATAAACGGACTTTCCTTGACAGCTGTCTGGTTGCATCGGTGTCAAGCCGGTTAAATTTAACATATTCCAGAGTTTCCACAGGGACTTGCTTTGCACATTGCAATATGGGTCATTCTTTTTCAAACCGAAACCAAAACAAAAAAAAAACAAGTAAGACCGTTGCAGTCGAGTTATCTCGACTTCAAAATACCCTGTACTATTAACAAACCCACAAGCACACATACACACAAACGTAAATTATATCGCGCTCACACACACACAAACACACACGCGCAAGCCTCAAACAGAACGCAATAAGTAAAGCGTGTGGTGGGGGGTGGGGGCAAAATTTGTTTCGTGAATAACTTCGGTGTTTTTGCTCAGATCTGATTGTGCTTTTTAGAATAGATACATTAAGGGCCTAAGATAATATATATTAAGCGACGATATTGTAACTTTAAAATTGTGGCTCTGACAGTTTTTTGCGGTTTAAGGGGGAGGGGGGGAAATTTTAGAGATCTGAAACAAACTTGATCTGCGCACGGCCTATAACTATGTACATGCAAAAATTTGTAACTCTATCTCTTATAGTCTCCGAGATCGACGCGTTCATACAGACAGACGGACGGACGGACGGACGGACGGACAGACGGACATGGCTAAATCGACTCGGCTGTTGATGCTGACCAAGAATATATATACTTTATAGGGTCGGAAATGCTTCTATCTCCCTGTTACATACATTTGCAGAACTTCATGATCCTCTTTTACCCATTTTCAATGCGTTCAGGGTATAAAAAACGAAATTAGATTTCGACACTCCCGCCGGAACGTCATTTGCGGTTTTGCAAAAAAATTTTTGTTAAATTTTAAAACAACTTCAAAAATCGTCAAAAACAAAAAATTAATCATAGCATTCGTATGGCAGCTAAATGATCTATACGTCCGATATGTGTGATTTTTATACTCTGTACCGAAGGTACATAGAGTATATTAAGTTTGTGCAAAAGTATGTAACAGGGAGAAGGAATCATCTCCGACCCTATAAAGTATATATTTCTTGATCAGCATCAACAGCCGAGTCGATATAGCCATGTCCGTTGTCCGTCTGTCCGTCTGTCCGTCGTCTGTCGTCGTCGTCTGTCCGTCCGTCCGTTGAACAAACAGATCTCGGGATGGTAAGGATAGAGGTTTGACATGTATGGGACAAATGTTTCTATGCGCAGGCAGATCAGTTTATTTTCAATTTTGCCACGCCCCTCCCGCCCCCGAACTCCTACAGTTTTGAAGATAGACGTTTGGTTCCTTCTAGAGATAGTTAATAATTAGCAAAATGTATCGATTTGCCGAAGAAATGATAAAGATCGGATGAGCGGTTCTCAAGCTATGAGCAAAAAAGTACATCACCCTCCCCCACCCCTCCCACCCTATTACAACTAGACCGCACAATCTTAAAGAGAGAGAGAGAGTGAGAGTGAGAGAAAGAGAGAAAGACTTAGAGATGAGCGCAGCACCAGCATTGCATTCAGCTTCTACTCCAGGTACAGAGTATGTTATAGTCGGGCTTGACCGACTTTCTTACTTGTTTTAATTTTCTCTTTGCAAAATCGAAAATCACGTTTCGGTGGGAGTGTCGAGATCTAGCTTTGGTTTTTTTGTTTATTGAACCTCAGACTTTTAATCGCATAGACATACTTAATACCTGCACAACTATATAGTATAGCTGCCATACAAACTGTCAGGCATACTGTTACGACCGCGGCCAATTCTCGATGCCGAGCCGTCCACATTAAACGAGAACGCAAGAGGTTTTGTTACGAACTGAAGTATATTTCTTACAAAAACTAGCTTATATTAACATTGGTCTTATTTCTACCTAAGATCAGTCTCAGCAGGGGTTGCATACGGTTTTAAGAATTCTATTTTTAAAACAGCTGATAGGAGCAGAGCTAAACATTTAGCTCAGCCAGTGCTTTGGGTAATTTTAAGGGTGAGTTTACAAGGTTTTATTTATGCTGGCATGTGGCCGTGTTTACAATTTGTGTACATACATTCTTAGTTACATTTAGTTCTTATTTTGTGTTGAATATTTTAAACATTCTGCAAGCGGCCAGAAAAGGTGATTGCTTGGAGTTTTCTTTTTACATTAATTTTTCTTAGATTTAGGTTTGTTCTTTTTCAATACAATTACATAGTTTTACAATTTATTAATTATAAATAAAATTGATTCAACCTTTTAAATTTGACATATTTTTAATTCTACTCCTAAAGAAGCATGCCCCGAGCCGTGAGGAAAATTAAGACCTTTTAGCTCGACATGGATTTCTTTCAAACTTAAAATTTCCTTTCTCAATTTCTCGATTTCCTCGTTAAGGTTAATCACTGCCGAATCCAGCGGATTCCAAACTATTTTCGGAACTTCATTTACTACAAGTACATTACCTAAGTAAATTGAAGTCATTATTTCCTGACTTTCTGAATATATGCTATGATGAGCTACCAATATTTTATCATCTGTTCTAGCGGTGCAGTCTGATTGAACATTTAGTACTCCCTGCTCTGGAAAATCTATTAATTCTTGATTTAGGTTGCCACACTGAATTCTTGCTTTGCTGTTTCCAGGCACTCTGAAAAGCCAGCTACTATTGTTTTCCAACTCACCCCAGTATGTTCTGGAGTCCATTATAGTTTTATACACACAACTAGAGGGCCTATTGGGTTTAAAGGGTGATATCTCAAACGTTGCGTCATTTACACTGCTCCAAGGCCAACTTCCTTCGCATATCCGCTTATTTAATTGCAATTTTGTACATCTGTTTAACGTAGCCTCAGACATTAAATGGTAAGAATCCATCTCAAAATTGTACACCAAGTATTCGGAATTTTTTGTTCTCATTTTTGACAGGAACTGGAATAGGTCTATATAATTGAGATGGTACGGTCACACTTTGCGCGGTTTAAAAAATTGTAAAACCTTAATAATCTAAATAATCGGTTAAATCAAACCTGGAAACGGCGAAACCTTATATAGAGAACAGCAAGGCGGAAGGCAACCTCAGCAATCACGGCGCTCAGTATAAAACGGCAACTGGAGCAATTATCTGGCCACAGAAGCCCCGGCAGGCCAAACTAAAGCAACAAATACAACCAAGTAAGCGGCGTATAACACTTTCCACTAAAAGCTTTGTACTCCCAAGAAAAGCTTGACATAAATAAAAAATTAATTGCATACTCTCAGGCTGTCAAAAATTTGGAGTATAAATTTTATACTTGGTCAAACAAAAAGCAAATAACCTCTTAAATGGCTTTTATTGGGCACTCACCACCGGGAACAGATCGGACTGATGTCAGTCAACTGGCTGGGAGAACCATTAGCACACCAGCGAATGATAGAAAGCAGAATGAAAAATAGAGGGAAGCTAACTTCGGCTCGACCGAAGTTTATATACCCTAGGAGCTTGATATATGCCTGACAGTTTGTATGGCAGCTATAGTGGTCCAATTTCGACAAATCTTGTTGAAATTATGTAAAATCATTGAAAACTTATAAATACGAGCGTTGGGAGCGATAACATTGAAAACAAAAAAGTTTTTCTCACTCGGACTATTTTTCAGACATAACTTTTGTATGGCAGCTATACTATATAGTAGTCCGATTTCAACAAGGCTTATTGAAATTATGTGAAATCATTAAAAACTTATAAATACGAGCGTTGGGAGCGATACCATTGAAAACAAAAAAGTTTTTCTCACAAAAACTAGTTTTTCAACCGATCGTTCCTATGGCAGCTATATGCTATAGTCATCCGATCCGGCCGGTTCCGACAAATGTGCAGCGTATTTGTACCAAAAGACTTCGTGCAAAGTTTGGTTACGATAGCTTTAAAACTGACGGAGGAGATAGCATAGAAACAGACGGACGGACAGACGGACGGACAGACGGACGGACAGACGGACAGACGGACATGGCTATATCAACTCAGCTCGTCATGCTGATCAAGAATATATATACTTTATGTGGTCGGAGATGCTTCCTTCTCTGCGTTACAAACATCCGGACAATTTTAATATACCCTCTCCAAGGGTATAAAAACGAAAACGAGGAGAACGTGGACCAGAATCGCCGCCAGAGATGTCGTCAGACTTGTCCCTTAACGATCTTCTTAATGCTATTAAGGACATGAATCGCAATGTGGACATAAAATACAACGATTAACGGATTCAGTGGCAACAAAATATGATATAGGGGAAATTAAAGCCCAACTCATTGGAGTATCTCATAAAATTGAGTCCCTTGAACAGGAAAACCAAATGCTTAAAGCAGAAATCAACCAATTGCGCAGTGACAGAAGTACTGATCGGAGGGAGCCAAGCTAGTTGATCAGAGCAAAGCAAAAAATGTCATAGTTAAAGGACTGAAAAAGGAAAAAGCGTCGAAGGAAGAAGTTGAGTCACTCCTACGTGAAAAAATGGATCTGCCTTTCTTAAAAGTCCGGGACACCAAAGTTATATTCGAAAGGAGTAACTCCGTAGGCATTTAAGCGGAATGTGAAACGGCAGGAATGGCTACGGATGTAATAAAAAACGGGAAAAAGCTGGCAGGATCGAACATATACGTCGATAGGGACCTAAGCGCAGAGAAAATGGAGCGAAAATCAGTACTACTTCAGCTAAAAAGGGACCTGACACCCGTACACAAAAGCATCAAATATTTGTGAAAAACGATTGCATCAACATCGGAGGTAAATGGATGTATATCAACGACAACAAGGAACTAGTCCATAAAGGGCAACCGGCAAACATACTCCTTACTGAGATATTCGGAAACGTCTGCAATGCTCCTATGTTTTGCTACGAATCACTGCTTAATAAAACAAAAGAAGCAAAAAACGGCCAAATATAAAAATACTCCTGTTCATCATAGTATTAAGCACCTTACCAAGGAGATTTTAATAGAGAATAATAATAGTTTTATAACATCACCTTCCCCACACACTTTCGTAAATATAAAACTTTTGGCTTACAACATAGCGGGTCTTAGGTCTAAACTGATCCAAAAACTGTTTTTTGAGTACATAAACAAATTTGATATTATTTGCCTATTTGAAACTTTTGTCGAAAAAAATGAAGAGGAGTTTAATTTATACTTTAGCAAATATGAGCTACGATGGATACCAGCGACAAGAACAGCCATAAGAGGCCGTGCAAGTGGTGGAACTTTACTCGGGATAAAACATGAGCTGAAAGAAAAAACCAATTGCTGCTTTCTATCATATGGAGACACAGATAGCATCGAAATTATTACGCAGGGAAAGAGTTTGTGCATTCTACCTACATACCTAAACTGCAACAAATGGAATCAAGACTATTGCAAGATGTTCGATTCTATTGTAGAAAAAAGTATAAACAACATGATGATTATTGGCGATCTAAATGGAAGAATAGGAGACGCACAATGCTATTCGAAAAATGAGCTGGTGAACAACTTTACATGTACTGAAAGAAACTCAAAGGACTGTGTGGTGGACTCCAGGGGCCAGAAAATAATTGATTTATGCGACTCATTTGACCTGACCGTGCTTAATGGCAGAACCCAAGGAGATGCTGAAGGATGTTTCAGTTTTACGCGAGGGGACTCAAACACCGTCATCGACTATTGTCTAATTCAAGGTAGTTGGCACAAATGCGTGAAAGATATCGAGATCCAGGGACAGATCTTTTCGGACCACATGCCACTAGCAGTAGATATTCATATACAGACGGAACAAATAGATGAGTGCCCAAAACTGCTACCAAAATTGAAATGGAATAATAGGCACGCAGCCAAATACAAAGAAAACTTAGACCGTAGCATGGAACACCTAGAAACAGCCCAAGAACATGACCTCATAACCGAACTCACAAACTCCATACAAAAAGCGGCAGAATTCATGCAAAAACCTGATGGCAAGTGTTTTAAGGAGGCTTGGTACGACGGCGAATGTGATCGAGCCAGAAAAGCAGCGATGAAAATGCTGAACAAAGCCAGGAGAACAAATAATCTCGAAGATAGGAGAGAATACCAGGAGCACAATAAACATTACAAGCGACTTTGCGCAGACAAACAGCGGCAATATTACCAGCAACTGGAGCGCTCGATTTGCAAAATTAAAGACAGCAAAGATTTCTGGTCAACAGTAAGAAAAATAAACGGAACATCGACACGATCACCAATAAAAGTATCCTGTGATCAGCTAGCCACCTATTTTAAAGCCTTGTTATGTGCAGAGGGAACGGATCTGTCGCAAGAAATGTCATCACCTTGTTTGGAAGTCCATGAGCTCGACACAGAAATTACTTTTCGCGAAATTCACAGCGCTCTAGGAATGAGCAAAATGGGCAAAGTCCCAGGAGAAGACCGCATCCCCGCGGAATTCATTGTAAATGCGCCAACAAACTTTATAATAAGACTTCTAGATGAATTCAACAACATCTTTAACTCTGGAGAAGTTCCAAAAAGTTTCACAAAAAGTATCATCTTTCCAATATGGAACAAGGGTTCTCCAACAAATGTCGAAAACTACAGGGGTATTTCGTTCCTGAATTCGATAGTGAAAACGTTCACTTCGATCTTACTGGCAAGACTTAATGCTTTTGTTGAGACCAAACAACTGCTCAGCGAGAACCAATCAGGCTTCCGTAAAGGATATTCTACAGTCGACAGCATTTTTGTACTGACATCAGTTGCAAACGCGTACCTGGAAGAAAAGAAAAAATTGTACTTGTTTTTTATAGACTTCAGAGCTGCGTTTGATACCATCCATCGAGGAAGCCTGCTAGATAAATTGAACAGAATGGATGTTTCAACAAAAATGATCAAAATATTACGAAGCTTGTACTCGGATAATGAGACTGCAGTGTGGGATGGCCATACCCTATCGGAGTGGTTTGAAACAAATCTAGGAGTAAAGCAAGGTTGTTTACTAAGTCCACTGCTTTTTGCGCTATTTGTGGGTGATATATCGACAGAGCTACATGGAGGAGTACAATTTGGACAGACGAACTTAAAAATTCTCATGTACGCGGACGATATGGTACTTTTTGCCGACAGTCCACAAGTCATGCAGAACATGATTAATGCCGCGCATGCATATTGTCAAAAGTGGAGCCTAAGGATCAACACCACGAAGTCCAAAGTTATGGTAGTTCGAGCAGGCAGAGGTCGTCTTGCGAAAACGGAAGAGTGGAGCTTGAATGGCACGCCCTTAGATGTGGTCAAAGAGTATAAGTATCTAGGAATAACACTAACATCAAATATGTCATTTACCAAGCCCCTAGAACAAAAGCTGAGAGACTCGAAAATAGCAATTAGCAGCACCTGGCGATCACTTTACTGCAAAAATAATATAAGCTCGAGTACAAAATACAGGATGTTTGAGGCCACATCAAAAGCAATTATGTGTTATGGAGCAGAAGTCTGGGGTTATGCCAAATATGAAGACGTCGAAAAACTGTTGCGATACTTCATTAAAAGAGTGTTTTATCTCCCACAAAACACGCCAACATATGCCATACATCTAGAGACAGGACTTCCAGAAATGTTCGTACACACTCTAGGCACACATTTTCGCTACATAAACAAAATAATAAAGCTGCCCTGTATTGTTGTGAATACACTTTTAGTCGGAAAATCTCAATTCTTTAAATCATGGGAAAGTCTCGCTGTGGACTTTGGAATCCACCTGGACCTGGCGCAGCCCGACACTTGGAGCGTCTCTCAACGTGCCCTGCTACAAGCAATCGATGAACGAGCACGTCATAGTTTTGAAGTTTTTGCACTAGCAAGCCAAACTCGCTACACATATAGGCAACTGAACCATAACCTGAAGGAAAGCAATTACTTCAAAGACGAATACGACTGCTGGACTATCTCAAACATTTTTAAAGCTCGGACAGAGATGCTGGCATTAAATTATATTCCCCACCATCAGAATGTTAATGAAGTATGCACTCTTTGCAATTTACGGAAGAGGGAAGACGTGGCTCATTTCTGTGCGACCTGTCCAATGTTTAAAGAGCTCCGAATCAATATATGGGGAAAATCTGTGCTCAATGAAATGGAGATGAAAACGGTATTAAATAGATCAGACTGGAAAAGGCTAGCAAAATTTCTCATAGACGCAACCCGCTACCGAACAAAAATTATTATATTATTAACGAAAGCTTTTAAAATAATTAAAATTAAATTACATGTATGTTTTCAATTTAGGATAACTTAATTATGTACTTAAATTTTAGTATACAAATTTGTATAATTTTAATATGCAGACGGCATTGTTGCCATGCTAGCTATATCACCTTCTTTATATGATAAAATATTGTTCAAAATTCAAACTTTTTAAAAAAAGAAAATATCTACAAAATCAATAAAGAAGAACTACTAATTGAAATGGATGCCCACCATATAATGGTACCTTAGCATTTATAATTAATTTTTTATTCGTAAAAATTCCTTTTGCTTTTAGCAGATTATAATTCCCAAGAGTGGACATATTTTGGTAATGGGCCTTGTGATTGTCCCTCCCTGAGTCTTTACTTTTACTACTCTAACTTTATCATCCCTGCCTTTGCATACTTCTTGAATTTTCCCCAAAGATCACCTCGCGGGATGACAAGTTTCATCTTTAAAGAGCACTATTTGCCCTTCCCTTATATTTTGCCTTTCTTGTGTCCATTTATTTCTTTGCTGCAAAGTGTGTAAATAATCTTCTTTCCATTTTACCCAGAAGTCTTTTTTCATTTTCTGAATTAATCTCCATCTGTCCAGATTTCTTATTTTTATACCCTTGGAGAGGGTATATTAAAATTGTCCGGATGTTTGTAACGCATAGAAGGAAGCATCTCCGACCACATAAAGTATATATATTCTTGATCAGCATGACGAGCTGAGTTGATATAGCCATGTCCGTCTGTCCGTCTGTCCGTCCGTCTGTTTCTATGCTATCTCCTCCGTCAGTTTTAAAGCTAACTTAACCAAACTTTGCAGGAAGTCTTTTGGTACAAATACGCTGCACATTTGTCGGAACCGGCCGGATCGGATGACTATAGCATATAGCTGCCATAGGAACGATCGGTTGAAAAACTAGTTTTAGTAGGAAAAACTTTTTTGTTTTCAAAGCTATCGCTCCCAACGCTGGTATTTATAAGTTTTTAATGATTTCACATAATTTCACCAAGCCTTGTCAAAATCGGACAACTATATAGTATAGCTGCCATACAAAAGTTAGGTCTGAAAAAAAGTCTTAGTGAGAAAATTTTTTTTGTTTTTAATGTTATCGCTCCCAACGCTCGTATTTATAAGTTTTTAATGATTTCACATAATTTCACCAAGCCTTGTCAAAATCGGACCACTATATAGTATAGATGCCATACAAAAGTTAGGTCTGAAAAAAAGTCTAAGTGAGAAAAACTTTTTTGTTTTGAATGCTCCCAACGCTCGTATTTATAGGTTTTCAATGATTTTACATAATTTCAACAAAATTTGTCAAAATCGGACCACTATATAGTATAGCTGCCATACAAACTGCCAGGCATATATCAAGCTCCAAGGGTATATAAACTTCGGTCGAGCCGAAGTTAGCTGGCCTCTATTTTTTCTTGAGCTATTGGCTCAACTGCATCTAACGTTGGTCTACCGATCAAAAAATGACCTGGGGATAAAACTTCATTGTCATCGACGTCATCCCCGGATGTATATAGAGGTCTAGTGTTGAGTACTGCTTCAATTTGACACAACAATGTTGCCATTTCCTCATACGTCAAGTTGCTGTCTCCAATAACCCGTTTTAAATGGTATTTGACTGACTTCACACCAGCTTCCCAGATACCTCCAAAGTGAGGTCCTGCCGGGGGAATAAAATGCCATTCAACTTCTTCACCTTCTAATGTTGAAGCAATTTTAAGATTATCTTGAAGCGCTTTTACAAATTCTATCTCTTATTTTCTTGAAGCACCAACAAATTTTGTTCCATTGTCGGAATATATATGGGCACATTTGTCTCTTCTTGCAAAAAATCTCCTTAAGGCTGCCAAAAAGCATCTGAAGTTAATTCACTGACCACTTCTAAATGGATAGCCTTCGTCGCCATACAGACAAATACCGCTATGTATCCTCTGTATGTTTTTTGACCCCGATTCTTGGAACACCTTATATTATAGGGCCCTGCGTAATCTACATCCTCTTAAATATTTTTTTAAAGAGTTTTTAATCCGAATATCCAAAATTTCCTTTGAATATAATTTCTCATCAGATTAATCCCCCCATGCAACGTTTCCGTGTGCACTTTCTTTATTAATAAATACGACAAGTGGCATTTATTTAAAATTAACGGATGCTTGACATCAAATTCCGCTTTGGATTTTTGTAACCTTCCACCTACTCGAAGTAGACCATTTTTATCCAAAAATGGATTTAAGCCCAATATTTTACTCTTTGTTTCAATATCTTTTTTCTGTCTTATGCAATTGATTTCTGTGCCGAACTGTACTGATTGTTGCTTTTTTATTATCAGTATCCTTGCTTTCTCAAGTTCCCGTACAGTTAGATGGGATGGATACGACTTGTTGTTGATGTTGATATCAATAAATCTCAGTATGTACGCAACAATTCTTTCAATTCTTTGTATGGAAGAATATTTCTCCAATAGATTATATATTACGTTTTCTCTGTTCGTCAATAGAGAACTGACAACTATATTGTCATGCTCTTTCTCCTTTACCGGCCAATCATTTTTAGATTTAGCCAGCCATGACGGCCCCTTCCACCAAATTTCGTAATCTTTTAATTTGGTAGAACAAATTCCCCTGGATGCCACATCTGCAGGATTATCTTCAGATTTGACATGATTCCATTCAAGGCCTTTTACTTGTCGTATTACGTCTGTTCTTCGCTTAATAAACTTGTTTTTATTAGCTCCATCTTTTATCCAAGCTAACGTTATAGAAGAGTCACTCCACGCAAAAATCTCGGCCGAGTCCGATATTGATTCTTTTACCCTTTGAATTAATTTTGACAATTGATGCGCTGCACACAACTCCAACTTTGTAATAGTCTTTCTGTTTTTCTTCGGGTTTACTTTAGTTCTGCTTGCTATCAACACAACCGAACATCCTACTTTGGCATATACTACCGCTGCATACGCTTTTTCGGAAGCATCAGCGAACCCATGAAGCTCTACTGGTAAATTAAGCTGGGTTCTAACCCATCTCGGTGTTCTAATACTATGCTCTCCATTCGTTTGCATCTTCATCAGATAGCTCCTGATCCCAATTTTGCTCTGTCAACCAAAGTTTTTGCATGAACAATTTACCTACAATTGTTACTGGCGCTAACCAACCCAGAGGATCATAGATTTTCGCTAGCGTTGACAACACTTGCCTTTTATTTAACTTTTTCTCGCTTTCACAATGAACATTAAACCTGAATTCATCCTTAATAGGTTCCCACTGAATCCCCAAGGTTTTCACCGATTCATTTTCTTGCACATTTATTACCTTGTTTTCTTGAGTGCCATCTACTGTCTCTATGGCTTCTGGAGCGTTTGAAATCCATTTTCTCAAATTAAAACCCACTTTTTCTAGCTCGAGTGACACCAGTCTTATTATTTCTTTGGCTTCTTGTAAGGAGTCCGCTCCAGTCATAAGATCGTCCATATAAAAGTCATTTTTAACAATTTCTTCAATTATTTCATTTGTGCAATTGTTGGCTATGTCCAGTAAAACTCTGGTTGCCAGATATGGGGCTGACGCAGTACCATAAGTTACAGTTGTCAATTAGAAATATCTTAATTTTTTACTTGGAGAATCTCTCCAAATAATATAAAGATATTTCTGGTCTTCTTCGTCTATATTTATCTGCCGATACATTTTCTCTATGTCCGCGGAAACGACAAATTGCCATTTTCTCCATTTGAGGAGTATGTCAAAAATATCTTTTTGGACTCTTGGTCCAATCCACATAATGTCATTCAGACTTTTATTATTTGTGGTTTTAGCTGACGCATCAAACACGACTCTGACTTGGGTTGTTAAACTGGATTCTCTAACTACCGCCTGATGAGGCAAATAGTATTTTCCTTCTTCTTTGCTCTCTACCATATGTCCTAACTCTTTATATTCTTTTAAGAATTTCACATAATCTTCTTTCAGTTTTTTATTGCTCTGCAATTTCTTCTCTAAGCGGAAGAAACGCGCTGTAGCTTGAGCCTTAGAATCACCTAGCTCCTTGTCATCTTTAAATGGGATAGATACCACATATCTCCCATTTAGGTTTTTTTTTGTTGTATCTGTAAATTTCTTTTCACAAATTTCCGCTTCTACGTCTTCTTTGTCTTCATCTTCAACTTCCCAAAAACGTTCCAGCTCATTTATTTCAATAGTAGTTGCAACTATTAACTCATTTCCCTTAGATTTTGTGCAACCAGAAACAATCCAGCCAAATTCTGTGTTTTGGCCAAGCAGACCATCAATTTTTGTGAGGCCATTTTTCAAAATTTTTGTATGAAAATCAGCTCCTATTATGTCCACCCTACCTGGTTTATCGAAATCAGGGTCAGCTAGTACATAACTGCTCCATTTCCTTTTATCAATATTCATTGATTTACCAGGCAAAGCTTTTAACAACTTTGGTAAAACAATTGCCGTAATCTCGCGAGGATTCCTACTGCATCGAGTTTTTATGCATAGGTCAACTTTATACTTTGAAGTACTTGAACCTGTCGTAGATACCCCGCTTATCTCCGTTTGCTCTTTTATTCTTGGAAGTTTAAGAGTCTGTGCTGCTTCCTCTGATATGATTGTACTTTGTGAACCGTTATCAATCAGTGCTCTTAAATTCTCAAAATTACCGTTAATCGACTTTACCTTAATCAGTGCTGTAGCTAACAGTGTCTGCCCTTTAGTCATACACGTAGTGGTATTAACTCTGTCTTTTTTCTCAAAATGCAGCAATGTGTGATGAGGTTTTCTGCACACTGAGCACAAAATTTCGCTCGTGCACCTTTTGCCACTAGAGTGTTTTAGACACCTTAGACATAACTGGTTCTTCCTTGCTAACTCACTTCGTTCTCCCGGAGTCATCCCTTTAAATTTAAAACATTGAAGAGTATTATGCCCGGCTAACTTACAAATCGGACAATTTTCTTTAAACGCGACATTGTTCAATCTTTTTGACGGTTTTCTTTCCTCCTCCTGTAATGAACATATGGAACTTAACCTTTGTTCCAAATATTCCATTACATCTGCTAAGTCTTGAATTTCTTTTGCTCGCTTAACATGGCTCTCATATAATTGAAGAGCGTCCTTATTAAATTTTCTTAAAATTATGTGAGCAAAAATGACATCAACGTCATTCGAAATTTTGGATTTATTTTTTATTATATGTATAGATTCATGGATTGAATCAATAAACATTTTAATGTCCGCAGCTGAATCGTTATTTAATCTTGACAAGTCTATTAAACGATTAAGCTGCTCTGAGAATATTGTTCTGTTGTTTTCATATCGTTTGGTTAATAATTCCCAAACCGCATCAAAGTTCTCCGTGGAACCTGTCAACAAATGAGCAACCATGCTCCTTGCTTCTCCTTTTAATGCTGATTTTAAACAATTAAATTTTAAAGAAGAATTTAGATCCTTTCTTTCACCTATTAGATCCGAGAATAAATCGGAAAATATATCCCAATCTTTTACGTCTCCTGCAAAAGTGGGTATTGAAATTTTTGGCAATGTTGGAACATCATCGAAGAATTCCTTTGCCATAACTATTTTTCCACTGTTTTGAAGTGGTATATCTTCTTTCTCTAACGCTGAAATTGCGTTTTGTACATCAAATTCTAAATCAGCAATTTCTTCGTGAAAAGACAAATTTCCGTCATACTTTTCTTTAAAAACGTTCATGTGCTGAACCACCTTTTCCCACAAAAATTCAATCTTCTTCTTTCTAAGGGAAAATATTCTAACATTCCCCTGTCCAATATCCTGATTTATTACCTCCAAGTATTCTCTTACTTGGTCGATATTCTTATCAAACTTCTCTGCTTCCTTTTTAGGGTCGAATTGATCATTACCCGCAGCTCTTATGCTGCTTTTTTGATCTTCTTTTTGTTTAATTAAAATTTCACTTTTGCTTTTAATATCAGCAATTGTTCTAAGCGTCTGGTCGTACAGCTTTGAATTGAAGTAGTCGTGGTCAGTTCAAAGATATTTGAACAGTGCATTTACCTGCGGTCGCCTCAAGCCGAGGCTCACAAAAATAGAAACTAAAACCTAAAATTTAAGCAACCCCCACAAGCAGAGACACATCTGTTAGTAACAAGGCATTTCTCTGCTTGGGGTAAAACCAAAAAATGTATAAAAGAGAAAGTACCAACTCCTTATTAAACAGTCAGCTTCTATACGAGGAGCTAGTCACACGCACCATACATGCGTAAGATTCAGCTTCGTGATGTGGAGCGGCTCACTCGCAATAGTATTGCGTTTTAGTGATCATTGGTCCTTCGTCCCTGTAAAGGCAAAATTGCTAAACTGAACGGCATTTGCTCAGGTCGAAAAAAGGCATTCAAATGGAAGGATAGCCTAAGGCGGTGATCGGGAGAGAAAACCTAAGGAGGCGAGAAGTTCACCTATAAAACCTGACGACGCGTTAGGGGTTGGCCCTGCGTGCGGAGGAGAACGGTGAGAAGTTCGCCAAACAAGTGGCCTGCCAAGCGTTGGGAACTGCCCAGCGTGAGGAGGACTACAAACTGAGGCAAATGTGCCTTTTAATCAGGAAGAAGGAAGGAAGAGAAGGAGCAGCAACGGGTACGAGTCCCGACAAATGGAGAGGCGCTGTCCAGGCGCGACTGAGACGTACACAGAGAAAAAAAAAGATCCCCGTAGAATGGATATTCGAAATATCCCCTTAAGATCCATTTTTTTAAATATCCTTTTCACATTTTTCAGCTCCTTTGGATGGAGAAAAAAGATCAATGAAATATTTTTTCTCTGATATATCCTTTTTAAGCGAAAATAAATCGATTTCGAAAATATCCAATGGATCCCAAAAAAGGATAGTTAACTATCCAGTCCAAATGGATATCGAAAATATCCTGAGGATCATCAGAAACTATCCTTTTTTTTCTCTGTGTACAGAGCAGTAAGCGTGGGGCTGATCCACACTACCACAACCACAACAAGCGGCCGTTAGGAGG
Source organism: Lordiphosa clarofinis (assembly GCA_018904275.1). Lineage (NCBI taxonomy): Eukaryota > Metazoa > Arthropoda > Insecta > Diptera > Drosophilidae > Lordiphosa > Lordiphosa clarofinis. The sequence continues at coordinate 1,165,285 of JAEIGQ010000029.1, read as the reverse complement.
AAGTCGTCGCAGTAAAAGCAGATTTTCGGAAGATAATAAATTAATAGAAAAAAATAATAAAATTAAAAGTAGAGTGCCCGTGTGGCACCGCTGTAACAAAAGGCGGATTTTCGCTGTTACATAAAATTTAAAAATTCTAATTTCATCAAAAAACGAGAAGGCCAAGCTAACTTCGTCTTTGCCGAAGTTTTAATACCCTTGCAAATGTTTTAATACAACAGAGTTTACGAACGTCAGCATTAAAACAAACCATTTTTCTGATAAAAAAGCCACTTTTCGACCGATAGTTTCTATGGCAGCTATAAGATATAGTCATCCGATTTTGACAAAAACTTCCAAGTCTGCGTAAAAGAGTATAAAACTAATAATTGGCGAAGCGGAAGGCGTTTACATTAAAAACAAAAAAGTTTTCTCACAAAGACAAACTTTTCGACCGATAGTTCCTATGGCAGCTATAAGATATAGTCATCCGATTTTGACAAAAACTTCCAAATCTGTGTATAAGCGTATAAAACTAATAATTGTCGAAGCGGAAGGCGTTTACATTAAAAACAAAAAAGTTTTCTCACAAAAACCCACTTTTCGACCGATAGTTCCTATGGCAGCTATAAGATATAGTAATCCGATTTTGACAAAAACTTTTAAATCTATGTAAAAGCGTATAAAACTAATAATTGGCGAAACGGAAGGCGTTTACATTAAAAACAAAAAAGTTCTCTCACAAAGACCCACTTTTCGACCGATAGTTCCTATGGCAGCTATAAGATATAGTCATCCGATTTTGACAAAAGCTTCCAAATCTATGTAGAAGCGTATAAAACTAATAATTGTCGAAGCGGAACGCGTTTACATTAAAAACAAAAAAGTTTTCTTACAAAAACCCACTTTTCGACCGATAGTTCCTATGGCAGCTATAAGATATAGTCATCCGATCCGGTCGGTTCCGACATATTAGCAGTGTGCAGTAAAAAGAAGACTCTGTGCAAAGTTTCAGCTCGATAGCTTTAAAATTGAGAGACTAGTTTGCGTAGAAACAGACAGACAGACGGACAGACGGACGGACGGACAGACGGACAGACAGACGGACGGACAAAGCTCAATCGACTCAGCTCGTCGCCCTGATCAAGAATATATATAGTTTATAGGGTCGGAAATGAATATTTCTATGCGTTGCAAACTTCTGGGCAAAATTATAATACCCTTTGCAAGGGTATAACGAGAAAGGCAAGGCTAACTTCGTCCGTGCCGAAGTTTTTATACACTTGAAATCGCTTGTCTCAACGGTTAGCGACTTCGACCAAACTTCGCAGATCATCTTAAAAACATTTAATATTACCCATGACCGTAATTGAGAGCGGTAATATTGATAAAAAACCAGTTTTTCTCATTAAAATCCTATTTTCGACCGATCATTTGTATGGCAGCTACAAGAAGTAGCCATCCGATCCGGTCGGTTCCGACATATTAGCATCGTGCAGACGAAAGAAGACTCTGTGCAAAATTTCAGCTCGCTAGCTTCAAAAATGGGGGACTAGTTCGCGTAGAAACAGACAGACGGACGGACAAAGCTTAATCGACTCAGCTCGTCACGCTGATCAAGAATATATATGGGCGATTCCATGAAAAATCGCCCACTGGGATTTTTTTTGGATCGAAATAATTTTTTTTGTATTCCTTGTAGTAAAATAGTATATACGTATTTTTAGCATTTTGGCGAAATACACTTAATTCGCGGGTAAAGTCGATTTGAAAATTGACATATTTGAAAAATTTAATTATTTTCAATTGCTTGCTATCCAAAGCCATTGGTAATAAAAATTTTTAAAAAATCTGAAAATTAACATTTGAATCCAAGCTTTCAAATAACTCACACTAAATAATTTTTAAATTTTTCTTTGGTCTTCAAATCGCGAAAATAAGTAAACAAAAATTAATTGCCGCGAAAGGGATTTTTTTTTGTCTTCATTTTTTCTCAAAACTTGGTCTTGTATGCAGTAATTTACTGTATTAAGCTGTAAATGGGCAATCCAATAGTTCCGGAGTTATGGCCATTTTTCATTTATTAAAATTCACTTTTTTTAGGAACTAACAATATCAGATGTTTCAGAATGTGAAAATGTTTTGGTTTTAAGAAGATAATTATTTTGTGGTTGAATAGAGTGTCCCTTGTATAGTTTGGCATTTCCTAAATCGTAATTTTAATAATTCTGTGGCCCTACTTTAGTAATTTGTGTTTCTGTATCTTACTGTGATGTTTGGTAAAAATTAGTTGACCCATTCATAGAGTTCCAGGGCAGGGGTAATCTGTTTATCGGTAATCATTTGAATGCTTGCCCTTCTAGCCCTTCTTTTTAGTGTATATCCAGCTCCATCGCAAGGCCCTTTGGGCTGTTGCATGGAAATGCCACTCCGCCGATCTGTTAAAATAATTTTTATGATGATATAGTTCACTATATTCGACCACAAAAATATTACCCTCTTAAAATTAAACATACTAAATCTGATATTGTTACAGAAAATTAATTTAAATAAATGAAAAATGGCCATAACTCCGGAACTATTGGATTGCCCATTTACAGCTTAATACAGTAAATTACTGCATACAAGACCAAGTTTTGAGAAAAAAATGAAGACAAAAAAAAAATCCCTTTCGCGGCAATTAATTTTTGTTTACTTATTTTCGCGATTTGAAGACCAAAGAAAAATTTAAAAATTATTTAGTGTGAGTTATTTGAAAGCTTGGATTCAAATGTTAATTTTCAGATTTTTTAAAAATTTTTATTACCAATGGCTTTGGATAGCAAGCAATTGAAAATAATTAAATTTTTCAAATATGTCAATTTTCAAATCGACTTTACCCGCGAATTAAGTGTATTTCGCCAAAATGCTGAAAGTACGTATATACTATTTTACTACAAGGAATACGAAAAAAATTATTTCGATCCAAAAAAAATCCCAGTGGGCGATTTTTCATGGAATCACCCATATACTTTATGTGGTCGGAGATGATTCCTTCTATGCGTTGCAAACTTCTGGGCAAAATTATAATACACTTTTCAAGTGTATAAAAAGGCAACAAAAATTTTTGTTTTTTTTATACAAATCGTTTAAAATAAAAAGTACACAAAAATGTTTTTGATTTTTGCCGGCGCAAGATGTTTTTGATAAACATGGCATTATTTAAATTGGCTTAACAAAAAATATTTTATTGTAAATTTAAAATAAAAACCAATGCAAATCCAAAGTTAAATAAATATATGTGAAATTAAATCGAAATGTTAGGATATAAAAATGTAAAAATCTGAGCAAAAAGTTTAAAACCTATATGGAAATATACACATTTAAAATACAGTCCACTATCGAAGAGAAAAAATATATATGTAAAAAATACAAATTGTTGCCCTCTGCAATATTTATGTTCAAAGATAATTAAAAAGTACATGTAAAGTAAAAATACAATTTGTTTGCCCTCTGCAATATGTTCAAAGATATTTGAACAGTGCATTTAAAGACCGCTACCTGCGGTCGCCTCAAGCCGAGGCGCACAAAAATAGAAACTAAAACCTAAAATTTAAGCAACCCCCACAAGCAGAGACACATCTGTTAGTAATAAGGCATTTCTCTCCGTGGGGTAAAACCAAAAAATGTATAAAAGAGAAAGTACCAACGCCTTATTAAACACTCAGCTTCTATACGAGGAGCTGTTCACTCGCAACATATATGCGTTTTATTATTTATGGTCTACTACTCCAACTTTCATTAGTACACCATCTCGGCCTGCCTGATCCAAAATATCCTAGTTCACACCAGAATTACATTAATTCTTAACAAAACCCTGTCTTCAGTTTTCAATTCAGATCATCCGTTCTCAAAAAATTTTTGCAACCATGGGCCTATGTTTTAAATTTTTGGTTAACTTTGAACAGAAATACAACAACAACCCTAGGTACAACAACAACAACAAAAATTACTAAATTTAGTTTAACCGATTACCTATCCAATGAAAAAATCCGCTTCTTAATACCACTTATAGTTTTTGAGTAATCTAATTTTTTGTAAACCTTTAAAAAATGACACCTGAAGGTATACAGTACCCTTAAATGATTTCCAATATACAGATCACTAATTCTCCTGGCTAAGATTATATATACCACAGAACCATCATATTTGTATGACAAGTTTACAATTGCCCCATCGATTTTTTTTTTGGGAAAATGCATTATGCATTTCCTAGTCTGCCGTCGCAGTAGGGGATGTGGGACTTCCACCCACTAAAAACCCCCCTTCATATCGAGCCTTAATCCACTTCGGAAAATCTTTCGCATTACTTCGAAGTGGGCTCATTTACGCGCTATGCTCTCCAATCTTTCGTCTGCGTCCAGACCCCCCTATTGCGTCCTTTCATCCAATTTTTTTTTCTTCAGGCGCAGGATTTTGCCAACAAAGTTGGCTACTTCTGTCCAATTCTGTTTTCTACTGGTCATTTTGGCAACAATATTCTCTGGTGTGGTGCATCCAGTTACTTGCCATAGTCTTTGACGTTCAGAGGCAAATCGTTCACAGTGGAAGATTGTATGTTCTACGTTATCCATCTCGGCGTCGCCATATTCGCAGCTAGACTCCGTTGTTTTCCCCATTTCATGCAGATAGGTGCTAAAATATCCGGGTCCCGTTAGCATTTGTTTTACGTAGTAATCCACATCTCCGTGCTTTCTTTGGACCCATTTGTTCACGTCGTGCAAAAGCCTGGCGGTCCACCTTCCAGTTCTCTCGACTGCCCATCTGTTTTGCCACTGTGCAAGAGTTTCTTTTCTGCAGGAGTCTCTAATTTGTGCTGTTATATCTCCAGCTTGTCGCATCGTGTAGATTTTTCTGCGTTCTCTGGCTAGTAGGTCGATCGGAATTACTCCCGCGATGAGCTGCCATACAACAGGATAGCATTATTGACCTCCATCAGTAGTTTCCGCCTTGACTGAAACGGTCCACCAGTATTTCCCATTAGTCTGCTAAGGGACTTTGTTGTCTCAGCGGCCCTAAACTTGGCATATTGTATCTGCGCTCCAAAAGTCAATTTTGAATCAAGCCCGACTCCCAGTTACTTTATTACTTTCTGAGTCCTTACGATAGTTTCGTCGACTCTCATGCCCACCTCAAGCCGGATCTGTTTTCTGGTGACCAACAGTAATTCTGCCTTTTCTGTCGCCAGCTGTAATCCGTGCGAGTCCAGCCAGTCCTTAACTCGTACCATAACCTACGTCATGTTATGACTGCTACTATGTCATCTGCATATCCTACTAGAAAAGTGTCCTCAGGCATTTCCAGGTGGAGAATGGCGTCATAGCTAATGTTCCATAGTTCCGGTCCTAGGATGGATCCCTGTGCTGCTCCAGAGGTTATTTGCATACTTTTTTCGCCTACTTTTGTTTGGTAAAACAATTTTCGGTTTTCGAAGTAGCTGCTTATTATCCGCATTAGGTATCCGGGGACTCTGAGTCGCTCCTTAAGTGCATAAATCATATGCTCCCATTTAACGCTGTTGAACGCGTTTTTCACATCTAGCGTTGCAAGCAATATAATGGGTCGTGAGAAATGATTTCCCTGCTGACCTGCCTGCGCCGCCTGCACGACCTCCTGTATGGCTCCACATGTAGATCTGTCTGGTCTAAAGCCGAACTGCTTCGGAGATAGGCCACCAGCGCTTTCAACTGCAGCTGCTAATCGGGGCTTGATCAGCTTTTCCAATAACTTTCCCGTTCTATTTAGCATACATAGTGGTCGATATGCAGATGGGGTGGTGGGGTCACCTTGACCCTTGCTTATTAGTATCAGTCGTTGGGGAAGAGCCCAGGGGCTCTTCCATAGCAAAGTATATGGTCGACTTTCAGTGATTGCCTTGAGAACTTCAGCTGGGATGTTGTCTGGTCCCGGTGCTTTCCTGTTCTTCAGGCAATTTGCCGCTCTAATAAGTTCGATCTCGGTAAAGGGTTGCACTTGCTCATCGGTTGAATATTGTTGGTCTTTTTTGATGAGGAGGAAACAGCGCTTTGACAATATTATCCATCTGTTGTTCATCTATATCTGGTGATGAGCTTTTAGCCCTGAGCTTTTTCATCACAATTTTATAGCCAAGACCCCATGGATCGGTATTTACGTCATTGCAGAGAGCTTTCCATTTCTCTCGCTTACTGTTGCGGATAGCGATATTTAAGTCCTTCTTTGCGCTCCTATATTGTATCTCCTGTGCTGTGAAATCTTCTCTACGCCTTGCTCTAGTGAGGAGACGTCTCTTCCTAATACACGTTTCTCTCAGTGTTTTTATTCCCTCCGTCCACCAGTATACTTCTTGTCCATCCATTGCCCCATCGATAAGAACTATGAACTTAATAGCAATACGTCATAAACTCCAGTTCGGAGGGACAATCTTTTGTTAATACTGTTAGGTTGTGGAACCAACTACCAACCAATATAAAGAATATCAGTAGTGCAACGCAATTTAGGCACTCAGAGAAAAAATAGAGAATTTCAATCTTGAATCAAGAGCATTCGTTCTCAAAAGTAGGGTAAGAGTGATTATTCTTGATCCAAGAGCGATATTCTTGATCCAAGAGTGAATTTTTGATCCCGACATTCTTGACTCAAGAGTTTCAGTACTTGATCCAAGTACGAATAATTCTCAAAATAAAAGACTAAAAATAATAATTGAAGGGGGTGGGGGTGGGGTGTGAGAGAAATGACCGAGACCCCGGGACACAACCCGTCCGACCGACGTGGTGTTGTTTGTTCCGCGCTGCTCGCCACTCACCATCAGCCACCCCACCCACTTTTTTCTAAGATGTGAATGATTTTGAGTTAGTCACATAACAGATAAAAATTTTTAGTTTAACTTAATTTACTGGGACTTGAACTCGGTACCTCGAGACTGCAACATACACAGTTGGACGAGCAGCTTTACCGACTCGACTATTGTCGATAAGCTACAAGCAGCGGGGAAAGCATATTTATGAACCAGCGCGGTTGGTATTTGGCCAGCCGCAACAGTTCGACCGTGGATCAAATCCCTGTAGCAGCAATTATTTTTTTTTATTTTTTTCCTTTTTTATTTTTATTTCATTTTATTTTTTAATGTGGCGTTTTAAACATTTTTTTTATATTATATATTATTTTTATATTGCCCAATCTTAATGTTCAGCTTTAACATAATTATCGGCGAGCCACGGGCAAATGACAATGACAAACTGCGCATGCGCTGTGACTTGCTTTTGTGACTGGTGCAATAATTCATAAATATACCTGGTACCTGGTACATATAATAAATCTAAACAAAAAATTTTGAATTTTGAGACTGTTTGATTTAAAAAGGAATCACTCAGATTATATGATTTTACTATGGGCCCTATTTTCTCATTTGCAATCCAGCTTTTCTAAGGAGATTATTGCGCACGTTTTAACTTATCCAGAGTTATCTTAAACGTCGCTTTGATGCATCCTAATTTGGTATTAGATCGCCTTATTCAAGGTTTTACTTACATTGAAGAATGGGCGGATTCTGCTGATCCCACTTTCATTATATGAAAAATAAAATTGTAAGATTTTGAAGCCAATTTAATAGTTTTAAGGAGTTAACATGATTTTAGAGATTGGAAAAGCTTTCATCTTCGAAAACCGGGAGCAGACCTGGTAATATATAAAGTTATAGTATAGTTTGGCCTCTGTGTGAAGATCCAACAAACAAACCACTATGTTAAATCTCTGTGAGCGTGTTTAAGTCCCTTTTATTTGTATAGTTCTATATTATGGGCCGATTCTACGTAGCACTATAGAGGTCAAGCGGAATAAAGGAGAAAACCCCATTAAAGCTTTGAAAACATATATGAAAATTAAAAAAAACTAGTGATGCAGTTTAAAAGATGTTTAAATTTTATACCGCTCCGGATATTTTGAATTGCGCGAACAATCTTTAAAAAATTTTAAAAATACTTTACTCCTTAAACTTTCAGAAAATGCAGGTGCAAACAAAATTTTTTTTAGGACATCCTAATATACATCATTGTTGTTGCGTTCGAATTTGCAATAGACATAAAAGAGAGAGAGAGAGAGTTGTGGTTGCAGGTCCGCACGCGTCAACAACAAAACCTTCGTTCGGATATAAAGGGAGGAGTGAACTTGCCAGCTATCCCTTTGCTTAAAACAACAACGAATGCGCAGCTTGCGTAATGGGCTTGGGCACCTCTGGTTTAGATAGTTTAACGATTGCTGAATCAAAGTTCCGCTATAATTTATTAATAGGAGTCAATTTTTATGGTTGCCTACATTAAACAATTATAATTTTGATTATCTCGAAAATGATAGCCTTTTTTCCGTACTTTTTTTTGACGGACGGTTGTTGCTGATCAAGAATATATACATTTTATGTGGTTTGTAACAGGCTTTTTACAAACTTAATTTACTGTTTGTACCCTTGGTTCAGAGTATAATAGCAATTGATGAATAAATTAAAAGATTTTGATAAAAAAATTAAATGTCACCCATATTTTTGAACATTCCTCTTGCTATTTCAAAATCGCACATGGTCTTTTAAAAGTTGGCTAATATTGAACAGTAAAAGGGAACTCATATTGGTTGCACAATGGTATTGATAATACCTAAAGGAAACTCTTCTGGGTCCCTCGGGGCTGCTTTGAAATCAGAATGCTATTTACGATCTCTGGGGAAATATGTTTTTACGGAAATATGGTTTTTAAGGAATTGTGACTATCTTAAAATAAGATTGAAAGCCGGAAATAATGGCGTTTTAATAGATATAAATCTATTAGAGTCCTTCTTCTTCTTCTTCATTGGCCCGATGTTTACATCACAACCGTTTGACGGTCTCGGCCGCTGCAACCAATGTCCGCCAGTCGCTTCAGATCCTTGCGAGCTGGCACCAGTTATACACGCCAAGCTTGGAAATGTTTTTCCGCACCTGGTCGTCCCACCTTGCCTTGTCTCAGTTCTTTCGCATTCCTCTTGTGGACCATCTTTGCTGGAGCTTGTTCATCCATACGGGTAACATGTCCCAGCCAGCGCAGCCGCTGTTGCTTTATGCGCTTGACCAGACTAGTATCCCTATAGAGCTCATACAGTTCGTCATTCCTTCGGATGCGAAAATCCTCGGCAACTTTCAAAGGTCCATAAATCCTGCGAAGAATCTTTTGCTCGAAAACGCCAATCGCCGCCTCATCCGCTAATGATATTGCCCATGCTTGTGCGCCGTATTGCAGGGCTGGGATGATAAGCGACTTGTATAGCGCTATTTTTGTTCTTCGCTTGAGGTCTCTGCTCTTGAACTCCCTACTTAGCCCGTAATAGCATCGGTTTTGCGAGCGTAATTCTTCTTCGGCATTCCAGGCTGATGTTGTTGTCGCCGGTTATCGTCGTTCTGAGGTAGACAAAGTCCTCTACAACTTTAAAGTTGTACTCTTCCATTGCAACATATTGCCCAAGGCGCGTGGACTTCTGTTTCGAGGACACTAGGTACTTCGTCTTGTCCTCGTTTACCGCTAAACCCATTAGTTCAGACTGCTTCTCAATCTCTGAATATCTGTCAATATCATCGGCATATGCGAGTAGCATAAAGATGGTGCCCGATCTGTTGGCATTTGGGCACTGGCGCTGTATATACGCCATCAGCAGATTAAAAAAGTCACACGATAAGGTATCAGCCTTTGCAGGTATACCAAAGGTAGACAGGGCTTCGAAAAACTTTGACCTTATCGGTGTGTCGAAAGCGGCTCGACAAAAAGATGGTGATTTTCGATGTTTCTCTCATAGGTCTTCTACAGGATTTGGCGTAACGTGAATATCTAGTCTGTGGTGGATTTACCAGGTCTAAGGCCACACTGGTAAGGTCCTATCAGTATGCTTATAAGCGGCTTTAGACGTTCACAAATAATTTAAGTCCATTAAAGAGAATAAATTCAAAAGCATAAGCCAGAAAATGTTAAGATAATGGTTGGTGAGTGAAGTGACCAGTCGAGTCATTATTTAGAGTATTCAGTACTGATTTTACTGTTACTCCGAAAAAAATGTCAATTCACTAACTAATTAAACATCAATAAAACACAAACTCAAAAACATACACATATTCAACATAATAAGCCTCCACAGTCAAACACGAACCACAGGTCCATTGCACTGGACTCATGTACAAGCATTTTCTATTCTCTGAAGAAGTCTAAATCTATTGTTAAAGCATTACTTGTGATTTCGAGTAAGAGGCTTTTTATGCCTTCAACAATACCTAGATGCATTGTGGAGCTGAACCCAGGAGAGACAGACAATTCCGATCCTAGCCGATTAACGATCCGGATATACTCTTGGTGAGTATTCCAATAAATTGAAATATTTTTACCTGTTTTTGTGTGTTGTGCAGGCTGACGGTTTGATCATGATCACGGCAAGAGGTACTAGGTCATTCAAAGATCAAGGTGCTCACTATGATAGAAAAGATGACAGAATTCGTTGGCAGAATTTATTGCTGGGATCAGTTCAAAACAATACAGTGACTAAACCCATTGCCAAACCCAAGACCAAGCATTTGCAGAAGCGAAGACGAAAGAACTCGTGCGTGTTAAGATGCAGTCCAAGCCTAGCGCTATTCAGTATTGCTCTGATCGCAGGTATAGGGATAATTGCAGCCCAAGAAACTGTAATTGGTCACATTGGAAGAGGTGACGAAATTGTTTATCGTGTTGCTGCTCCAGCAAGAGGAATCGAAGTCCTTGGGATTCCCGCTTGGCGCCAGGGCTATGAGGGTCATGGTACAACGCACGAGCAACTGGGACAGTTGCATTGGCCGCCGAATGAATTTACGCCATACTTGTCTACAGCAAACTATTCAAAAGATCCTACTGTCAATTCTACGGGCATGGAGATTGTCTACAACATCACGCACTTTCTTTTCAATTATACCATAACAGATGACCAACGCTTACCCCCAGGTAAGCGTACTTAACATTCAAGTGGAGATATATAGAAAACGGAACGTGATTCTATATATGTGTGCAGGCTATGTTGTAGCGGAGGACAACAAGGCAACATTAATGCTTGGTCCCAAAGTGCAAACTAACGATTGGAGTGATCTAATGGGTCAATACTGGCTGGTGCTTGGATGGGTTATATTTTTGCTGGCTCTGATCATCATTATACCGTTCATAGCGTAAGTGTGAGTTGATATCGGAGTGGGGATAGCAGCGTTTAGTTTTTAAATATGTAATAATGGAAATGGGTTAATTATAATTATCTTTATTATTTAAAATCAAACCTTTTAAAGAGATTTATTAGTCATTAAATTTTTCTGACCGAACATTTCTATGTCGTCCGATTAAATCAGGTAGATGTAGCTATAAGCGGATTCGTCACATTTTGGAGGCTTCGGTAGAAAATGGAAGGGAAGGGGGATGCCTGTTTGGTTTGAAAGGGAAGGGCGGTAACTATTATTTGCATTGACATATTCTCATAGGATGAGGGACAACGCGTATTTACATCAATATTTACGACAAACTGTCAACCGACTTGTTTCATTTATGGAATGCTGCTTTGGCACTTTGAGCCGTTGTACACCTTTGCAGACTCACATTTAAGAGTGTGGTACTCAGATTGCTGCATAAAAATAGAAAAAGTCTTAAATAACGTGATTGTCTTCTGACGTGTCGAGTTTTCATTTCCCCCTGCAAATTCGGAAATTCCTTGCCCGCCACGTGTAGCTTTTACTTGTAGCATTAAAAGAGTTCGAGAAGCTTTTTCATGGCTCGTTACTTCACAGCTGGCGGTTATAGCTGGTGAAGGTGACCGGATGTGTAAAAACTAATTTCTAAAGAAAGAAAAAACTTTTTATTAGATGCTTCGCGGCGGGATCGAACCCAAGATGGCGTCCCACACCCGCCACAAATTTATAAAATAATCTAAAATATGACAAGTTGCGAAACAGTTTTCTTGTCGCTAGTACCACCTATCTAGTAACGTTTCTCTTTGCCCCTTTCCTAGTATCTGCTATTGCTGCTTTTGCTGCTGTCGAAGATGTCCACAAGGCTGCCCCCCATGCGATCAAAAGCGAGATATTTATCGACGCTGTTGCTGTGGCATCTGTTTACTGCTTCTAATATTGCTGCTATTGTGAGCTACGTTGTCTAATTTTATGTAGTCGAATTGGTTCATTTGTGATATTTGGTTTTTACGCAGCCTTGGAATCATCATCGCGTACGCGGCCAATAGGATGTTGGATCGTGGCTTCAATGATGCTGCTATTACAATGAAACGGGGAGGCGAGGACACGTGTACCTTTTTGAAAGATATTGCTGATCACATTTATCATCTCTTTGTGTATAACTACGAGGAGATGGAGAATCATATAATTGATCAACTTAACAGTAAGTACCAGCCATTTGTATCAAGTCGTCTGGCAAACTGCTTTACACGGGAGGGATACAGAAATCACTTGAGATTTGATTTAATTTAAATTGTAGATTTTGCTAGATCAAATGATGAATTTGAAATAATTTGGAATCGACTGCTTAAATCTACTTGTCTTGGAAAAGTCGGTTTCAATTCGTTTTACTTTCGCCATCTGATCTAGTAACCGATCTTTTTGGTAGCACTTCACATATAAATTTCAGCAGTTTAAATCAGGGACAGTAACTGCTAAAATATTTGTTTTAATTACTAAATAAGTATTATTTTATAATGAGGCAAATTATAAATGTAAAAATTAGAATGAATTTATTTGCGGTCATCCATGGTATTTTTTTTACTTGAATTTTGAAATTTGCTCTTTTTGCACCAAAATTATGCATGAGCTCACAACTAGAGTTGTCAATATTTTATCGATATATTGATATATCGATATTTTGGTTGAACGATAAGGGTTATTTCGATATGATATTTTTTGTACCGATAAAGGCGATTATCGATATTTTTATAAACGATGTATCGGAAAAAATTATTATGGTACTTGCAGGAGCAAATTGTCATAACAAGACTATCGGTTTTGACCTGCCCAAAGCTTATAGAAAAAACTAAATCTTCGGAAAATATCGTCCAAAAACCATGGGTCTAAAATTAATTTCTCCATTCAACTTGATCCAGGTACGGTATTTCGGCATAGATTTTGTTCTCTTATATATATACTAGCAAATAACCCGTCGCGCTTCGCTGCGCCTTCAATAGTAAAACAACGCACATTCACTTACCACCCATTTCCCGCCCACATCCCACCCACTTCCCGCCCATTTCCCACCCACTTACCGCCCACATCCCGCCCAAATCCCGCCACATTCCACACACTTTACATCCACTAACCACCCACTTCCAAAACAACTTACCACCCACAACCCATTCACTTCCCAACCACTTCCCAGTGGGCATCCCGGCGGTATTTCCAACATTGGAAAATAAAAACATAAATTAATTCCGATTTTGACCTTACAAACCGAGTTTCAAGTCAATCGGGTATAAAATAGTTTTTTGCATGCAGAATTTTCCGGCCATTTTTCTCGTGGGCGGATTTTCCGACATTGAAAAATCACATATCAAATTATTTCGTATTTTGTCCTTACAAACCGAGTTTCAAGCCAATCGGATGAAAAATAGTTTTTAGCATGCAGACTTTTCCGGTCATTTTCCTCGTGGGCGGATTTTCCGACATTGAAAAATCACATTTCAAATTATTTCGTATTTTGTCCTTACAAACCGAGATTCAAGCCAATCTGATGCAAAATAGTTTTTGTTCATGCAGAATTTTCCGGGAATTTTCCGACCGTCAGGGCAAATTTTCCAACTTCGGAAAATCACATTTCAATTTAATTCACCTACCTTAATTTCAAACCGAATTTCAAGCCAATCGGATGAAAAATAGTTTTATTCATGCAGAATTTTCCGACCATTTTCCTCGTGGGCGGATTTTCCAAAATCAGGAAAACACGTCGAATTATTTCGCGTACTAAGCTTACAAACCAAGTTTCAAGTCAATCGGATGAAAAATAACATTTTTCCCATACAAACTTTTCCGACGCTTTTCCGACTTTTCCGGGTGGAATTTTCCAAAACCCCGTCTTAGTACGCACTTTCACCACCAACAGAAACTCCTGTGAAAATTACAGCCCTCTATCTCTTACCGTTTGGGATGTGCGATGATTGCCAATCAGTCAGTCAGTCAGTGAATCAGTCAGGACACTCTCTTTTATATTTGTAGAGATTATTTCTTCGTAGAAGTGACAGACAGCGATTTCTAAGTTGAATAAATAAAAATAGAATGTTTTCAGTTCTGTTGGAAAAAAATCTTTGTCTTTAATATTTGCGAAGGCAAAGAATTCATTTTAGACCCATGAATTCTTGGTAAGATTTTCTTCACTTATACCCTTTTTTCTTTGTAGAAGTGCCATTTCTAAGTAAAATATATAAAAATTCTTTTTCCAGTCCCGTTCAAAAAAAAATACCCTTAAATATCTATAATATTTGAAAACGATTTCCACCGATTAGGAATTCATTTTGGATCCATGGTGTCTTAGTAAAATTTTCTTAGAATTTTCCGTAGATTCCGTTTTTGCTATCCGCTATAATCTTTATTAGCTTTAGTAATCTAGTTTCAGAAAATTAAATCACTTAAATCATAAAGTTAACCCATTAGAAAAATAAGATATAACGGCGACTAGAAATGGTCACTTGGCGTTAAGGACGTTCCTTAAAAACTTTTCTCTTTTATCAAGCTTTAGAAAATAACGAAATTTCGATGTTTTCTGCACCCCATATATATCAAATATCGATATTGAAACTGTTGATTTTTTATATTATTGATATTGATATTTTGAGAAATATCGACAACCCTACTCACAACTCACCCCTAGAATTTAACTGCAATTACATTTCCAGGTTCATAAAACAGACCAATAGCATTTTTATACCCTTGCAAAGGGTATTATAATTTTGCCCAGAAGTTTGCAACGCATAGAAATATTCATTTCCGACCCTATAAACTATATATATTCTTGATCAGGGCGACGAGCTGAGTCGATTGAGCTTTGTCCGTCCGTCTGTCTGTCCGTCTGTCTGTCTGTTTCTACGCAAACTAGTCTCTCAATTTTAAAGCTATCGAGCTGAAACTTTGCACAGAGTCTTCTTTTTACTGCACACTGCTAATATGTCGGAACCGACCGGATCGGATGACTATATCTTATAGCTGCCATAGGAACTATCGGTCGAAAAGTGGGTTTTTGTAAGAAAACTTTTTTGTTTTTAATGTAAGCGCCTCCCGCTTTAGGAATTATTAGTTTTATACGCTTTTACATAGATTTGGAAGTTTTTGTCAAAATCGGATGACTATATCTTATAGCTGCCATAGGAACTATAGGTCGAAAAGTGGGTTTTTGTGAGAAAACTTTTTTGTTTTTAATGTAAACGCCTCCCGCTTCGAGAATTATTAGTTTTATACGCTTTTACATAGATTTGGAAGTTTTTGTCAAAATCGGATGACTATATCTTATAGCTGCCATAGGAACTATCGGTCGAAAAGTGGGTTTTTGTGAGAAAACTTTTTTGTTTTTAATGTAAACGCCTTCCGCTTCGACAATTATAAGTTTTATACGCTTTTACATAGATTTGGAAGTTTTTGTCGAAATCGGATGACTATATCTTATAGCTGCCATAGGAACTATCGGTCGAAAAGTGGGTTTTTGTGAGAAAACTTTTTTGTTTTTAATGTAAACGCCTTCCGCTTCGAGAATTATTAGTTTTATACGCTTCTACACAGATTTAAAAGTTTTTGTCAAAATCGAAAAGTGGTTTTTATCTGAAAAATGGTTTGTTTTAATGCTGACGTTTGTAAACTCTGTTGTATTAAAACATTTGCAAGGGTATTAAAACTTCGGCAAAGACGAAGTTAGCTTGGCCTTCTCGTTTTTTGTGGAGTTGGAACTTTGACAAATACCCCAAATAATGTTGCTTCCACCATAGTGTGGGATGTTGCCCTTCATGTCACGCCACATCCGCTCAATGTTTTGTGTGAGTATGAGTATCGGGCTCCACAAAGTTTTTGGAATGTTTGACCGTTTGATGGATATTCCCTCATATACCTCAATCTTCCGATTGTCAACTTTGGACTCGTCAATATTAAGACTCCAGCCAATGTATACCTCCCTCAGGGAACTTTTCCAGTCAAAATAAGATTGACGATCAATTTCGCCTCTCAGTTTGAGCACATTCCACATAACAAACTTGCAATTTCTGTTATGGATATTTTTGTACGGGCAAAAAAGTGTTTTTGCAAACACTTTCTGCAAAATTGAACTGGATTTTTTTATTTTTATAGTTTAGCTGCAAAATCTGCCAATTTCAAAGTTCATTTAAAAAGAAACCATGGATGACCGCCAATTAATTTTTGTACGTAAATTCTTCTTAATTCGCGGTAAAATGTAAATGTTGGCTATACAGCTTCTCCAACGGGGCCAGCCAAGCTTCTCTCATTCTCTTGGCGTGTGTGCTTTAAATTTTTCGCACAAGAGAAAGGGACCTACAGTTTAACGCCGGATCCGAACGGCAAAGTTTTTGAGAATTTGCTTTTTCATGGCTAGTTACTTCACAGCTGGCGCAAATAGCTGGTGAAGGTGACCGTATGGGTAAAAGCTATTTTCTAAAGAAAAAAAAACTTTTATTATTAGATGTTCAGAGGCGGGATTGAACCCACGACCCCCCGCCCAGCAGTCCACCACACTAACCGCTGGGCCTCAGACGGCTTTTTTGACGGCTTTTGGCTTTTAACTTCAAAACCCCGTCTATCTTCATTCGACCTTCTTAATGGCGAAATGATTCGTCCGAATTATTTAATCGTTTCCTGGAAATCACCGCCCTTACCAATTCCGATCAGTCGGATTCGGAAACGGGAACAGGCCTAAATATCTATTTACAAACACAAGTGTGTTTTCGTTTGTCTTTGTCTCTCCTCTTCTGCGTTCTTGTCTGTCTGTCACTTCACTTGATTATTCGATATACAGTGTGGCCATTTTCTGTGTCTAAAAATACCTTAACGTTAAAACACTTATCGATTTATAAGTACATTTGGCGGCTAATTTCAAACAAGTTTGGAGTTGCCTACAAATAATTAATTTAACAATTTTTAATGTAGATTTAATCTATTATTGATAATTGCGTTTAATTGGTTTGTTGTTTTTTTAAAGATGCTGATAAACACATATTTCTGGATTTGTCTGATACTTCGGAGACCAATGCTCTATCCGAACTGGAACGGATATTGGATAATATGCCGGAAGCTTATAGGCTTATGCGTAGAGTGGATTGGTTGGAGAAAGAAGCCCGTTTCTATGTAGCTCAAGTACGAGATTGTAAGTGACATTGACTACCAGGGTGTTACACCGATAATATACCCGTTACTCGTAGAGTAAAAAGGATATACTAAAGTCGTGCAAATGTATGTAACAGGCAGAAGGAATCATTTCCGACCATATAAAGTATATATATTCTTGATCAGCATCAACAGCCGAGTCGATATAGCCATGTCCGTCTGTCCGTCTGTCCGTCCGTCCGTCTGTCCGTCTGTCTGTATGAACACCTAGATCTCAGAGATGGTAAGAGATAGAGGTTTGTCATGTATGGGACAAATGCTTCTTTTATCTGCACGCAGATCTAGTTTGTTTCAAATTTTGGCCACGCCCCCTCCCGCCCCTGCAATTTGGAAAAAAACGATATATCTCCTACAGTTTTGAAGAGATATTTAGTAATTAGCAAATTGAATCGATTTGCCAAAGAAATAATAAAGATCGGATGAACGGTTCTCAAGTTATGAGCAAAAAAGTGAGCCAAGCCCCCTCCCGCTAACCCCCTCCCACCCTAAAAAAATGTTGCATACTTTTTGCATGGTCACCCAAAGGAAAGCAGGAACACTGTTAAATATGTTTTTTCATGAGTAACGGGTGTATCGAAGTCGGTTTTAGCCAACTTTAACTTGAGCTCTCGTTTTTATACCCTGTACCCATTGAAAATGGGTAAAAGGGGATCATGAAGTTGTGCAAATGTATGTAACAGGGAGAAGGAAACATTTCCGACCCTATAAAGTATATATATTCTTGATCAGCATCAACAGCCGAGTCGATTTAGCCATGTCCGTCTGTCCGTCCGTCCGTCTGTCTGTATGAACGCGTCGATCTCAGAGACTATAAGAGATAGAGATTCAAATTTTTGCATGTAGATAGGTGTATACCGTACGCAGATCAAGTTTGTTTCAGATTTGCAAAATTCCCCCCCCCTCCCCCTTAAACCGCAAAAAACTGTCAGAGCGACAATTTTAAAGTTACAACCTCGTCGCTTAATATATATTACACAGGTCAACAAAATGACCATCTTTGTGAGGTGCAGCCCTGTGGCCTTAAAAATATGATAAGTTTATGTTCACTGATTCCAAAACTGGTTTCGGTTATGTTCAATCAGCTCTTGTTTCCAAGATATAGCGGAAAAACGAAAATCTTGCATTTTTGGCACTCTAGGATTTATGGAGGCCACACTAGGAATAAATGTCTGAGTTTCTGAGCTAATTACGGCAAAGGACATATCAATGCAAATTTAAAAAATCATAGGCGCTTTATAAGTACAGCGGAAAGGGTCTAAATTGGCCTCTAAAGACAGACATTTTTCGATTTATAGCATTTTTAGCAATATAAACCATCCCGTTTAAGCCAGCGCAGTTATTGAATAATTATTTTTGCCATCTGAGCTTATAGCCAAACATATGATCTAATTTTGTGATTTTTATGGCACTTAAATAAGTTTTTTTGGCAAAGATATGGCGTGTTTAAGACGAAAATACATATTTAAATTTATGGAAGGAAAACTGGATTGTTACTCTAAATCTGTATAGGAACTGTAAAGGGGCTACTTGGTTCGGCATAAATTGTTATATGTTTACATGTAGATGATAAATTATGTTTGGAAACAAGTAGCCTTTTCACAGTTCCTATAAAAATTTGAGTTACAAATCTAGTTTTCCTCCCATAAATTTAAACATGTAATTTCGTGTTTAAGAGGCTATAACTTTGCCAAATAAATTGATTTAATCGCCATAAAAATCACAAAATTAGATCATATGTTTGTCTATAGGCTCAGAGGGCGAAAATATTAATTCAATAACTGCGCTAGCTTTAACGGGCTATAAAAAATGCTAAAAATGCTATAAATCGAAAAATGTCTGTCTTTAGAGGCCAATTTAGACCCTTTCCGCTGTACTTATATAGCGCCTATGATTTTTTAAATTTGCATTGATATGTCCTTTGCCGTAATTAGCTCATAAACTTAGACATTTATTCCTAGTGTGGCCTCCATAAATCCTAGAGTGCCAAAAAGTCGACTTTTTGGGTTTTCCGCTATATCTTGGAAACAAGAGCTGATTGAACATAACCGAAAACAGTTTTGGAATCAGTGAACATAAACTTATCATATTTTTAAGGCCACAGGGCTGCACCTCACAAAGATGGTCATTTTGTTGGCCTGTGTAATCTATCTATTCTGAAAAGCACATTGAGATCTGAGCAAAAATTTTGCACCCCCCCTCCCCCACGCTTTGCTTATTACGCATTACGTTTGCTGCTTGCGCCCGCGTGTGTGAGGGCGCGTTTGTGTGTATGTGTGCGTGTGTGTTTGTTTGTGTATGTGTGTGTTTGTCAATTGTACAGGGTATTTTGAAGTCGAGCTAACTCGACTGCAATGGTCTTACTTGTTTTATGTATTATATATTCTGTCTATTGTATTTAAATCTTTCTTTGCTTTTGGCAGCCTTTCGCGGTATGAAAAGAGATCTAAACTATGCAGTATATGTCTTATGTTCTGGTTGGATGTTTTATAAATGTGAAAAATTACTTAAGGATTATCGGACCAATCTCATCGATATCTCGCCTTGCTATCACACCGAAATGGTTCGTAAAGAACAGCCAATCAGAGAATGTTGTTTATTATTTCCTTGATCGTTTCTAGCTGCCCAATACTACAGTCTACGTGGAGGCCATAAGAGACATCATTGATAAAAAGATCCCTCTTATACCCAAACAAGCCCTGCTTCGTTACCAGGAGCTAGGTGCTAAGGTTAAGGCTCAGATGTCTCATATCATACCACCTCTTATTCGTGACATCAAAATTGGAAGGGATGCATTTTTTGATCAGGCGACCAAAATACGCAACATAATCGATGCTGTGATCAGTGATATTCACTTGAACACGGTGCGTTCGTCTAAGACGTTTGAGGATGTATATGAAAGATTTGGTCAAAGTCGACGTATCGTCAGCTTGATGGTTATTCTGTTTTGTTTCATAGTAAGTGCCCTTCTTGTTTGTTATACCTTGGAGAGGGTATATTAAAATTGTCCGGATGTTTGTAACGCATAGAAGGAATCATCTCCGACCACATAAAGTATATATATTCTTGACCAGCACGACGAGCTGAGTTGATATAGCCATGTCCGTCTGTCCGTCTGTCCGTCCGTCTGTCCGTCCGTCTGTTTCTATGCTATCTCCTCCGTCAGTTTTAAAGCTATCGTAACCAAACGTTGCACGAAGTCTTTTGGTATAAATACGCTGCACATTTGTCGGAACCGGCCGGATCGGATGACTATAGCATATAGCTGCCATAGGAACGATCGGTTGAAAAACTAGTTTTAGTGAGAAAAACTTTTTTTTTTTAGTGCTATTGCTCCCAACGCTCGTATTTATAAGTTTTCAATGATTTCACACAGGGATGCAAACCTCCTAAAAATCGAGAGGGGTTCACTCCGGGGTTCGAACCCTTGAAATTTGTTAGGTTCGGGTTCACGGAGCGGGTTCAGAAGGTCGCTGAATCCAGGTTCAGGTTCGAACCGAGGTTCAGGAATAATATTGTTTCCCTGACTCAAAAAAAATGTGTGTTTATTGAAAAAAACTTAAAACATTTCATACATATTTGGAAGTTCGGAGTCTTGATATTTGGAATATAATATTAACTTAATAATAGATAGATTGAGGGATATTTTACTTTAAAATCAAAGGTAAGTTTGAACTAATTTTAAGAAAGTAACTAGAAAAGTTCGACCAAATTACACAGGTCTACAAGCATTTGTAACAGAGAAAATAGCAAACATTCCATATGTATATTTGGTCGAAAAGTGCATTTTATAAACATGGAAATAGTCGATTTTATAAATAGGTAACCCCATTCCGTATTAAAATCCGATAATTTGTATCTTATGAACAAAATCAAAACTTCATGTTCGGGTTTTCTGTAACGTCATTCTATTCAGCTAACATGAAAACAAAATTCGTTACAAAAGGTTACTTAATGTGGACACATGATCCACAAATGTGAAGAAACTTCTCGTAGCACACGTTTATGCAAATAGGAGATATTTTGTAACCCTGACGTGCTGGGTGAAATTAGAAATATGATTTAAATTCAGCGACCAATAAAAATTATGAAAAGTTTGTCTTTTTTGTATTCCGGTGTTATCAGACAAATCTAGATAAGAATATATATATAGAAAAGTTTTTTCTTTCATTTTTTTTATTTTATATTTTTCGAAGTTCTAAAAAAACTTTTTGTTTCTTTGAAATGTTTTCTAAATACCAGGGCAAATTTGGAAAAAGGACCATTCTTTAAATTGATGTCTCATTTTTTTCTTAGTGTGCATTTAGATCAGTGGTGCCCAAATGTCAATTGCCCTATCCCGTGTGATAGATATAAGTAGCACGCACACACATTTGTGTGTTTGTTTATACCCTATATTTGTTATAATGACGTTTACTTCGTGTTTCGCTGGTACACACACAATCGCAAAGCTTGATAGTGTGTGTTTGGGCACCATCTATTGAAAAATGGCAATGTTAGCATATAGAAAATTTATTTATAATTTTTGAACCGAACACACTTTTAACTATTTTTTGCTCCGGTTCAGGTTCAGGTTCGGACGGATAAAAATTAACCTACTCCGGTTCGGGTTCGATTCGGACTTCCAAAAAATCTCGGAGCATCCGACTCCGGAGCGGTTCAACTCCGAACCGGTTTGCAGCCCTGATTTCACATAATTTCACCAAAATTTTTCGAAATCGGACTACTATATAGTATAGCTGCCATACAAAAGTTGGGTCTGAAAAAAAGTCTTAGTGAGAAAAACTTTTTTGTTTTCAATGTTATTGCTCCCAACGCTCGTATTTATAAGTTTTCAATGATTTCACATAATTTCACCAAAACTTTTTGAAATCGGAAAACTATATAGTATAGCTGCCATACAAACTGTCAGGAATATATCAAGCTCCCTTACTGTGCTCAATGGACTGACCAAAGGAGATAAACTGGGTGATTTCACCTATATAAGCACGGTTGGTAGATCGACAAATGATATTGTTGCAGCATCGCATTATGCCCTGGAAAGTATACAAGATTTTAGTGTGGAAAAGCAGAGTTGGTCGGATCACCTGCCGTTAAGGCTGAAAGTGTCTTTACAAGGAATAGACAGAACAAAAAAACTTAACCTGCTCCCAAAATACATCTGGAGACCGTCTATGGCTGAGCATTTTCGTTCCCGAGTTTTGACATCTTTGGCAGCGGTGCAGTTGGATGCGAACTGTTTGAGCTTAGAAAAACTTCAAGAGGTTATAAAAGCCGCTGTCCCTATACCAAAAGAACCCCTTTTCCAAAGTAAACAGAAATGGTTTGATCTGGAGTGCTTCTTGGAGCGTAAGAAAGTACTGAAGCTTCTAAATAAGTGTGTAGCTTATGGAGTAGATAACATAAGAAGAGACTATGTCGAGAAGAATAAAAAATACCGACTACTGTGTATGGAAAAGAAAGATAGGTACTGGCAGCAGCTGGGAGAAAAGCTGGATGAGGTCAAGGACAGCAAGGGTTGGTGGAAGGTAGCAAGAGAGTTAAAAAATAGCCACTTACAGACAGGAAACAACATCTCAGCATCGGATTTTCAGAGCTATTTTCAAAATCTACTGAGCCCAGAACAAACTGCAGCGGACATTATTTTTGTCAGAAACTTTGCAACAGATGATTTGTTGGATACGCATATAACCAGGACCAAAATATTGAAAATACTGGATCAAGTAAAGCTGAACAAAGCACCAGGAGAGGATAGAATTCCATATGAATTCTACATAAATGCCCCAATGGATTTCATCGACTCACTGGCTGAAGTCTATTATAACATGCTGGATACAGGTCGGATTGAAGAAAACTGTACAACAAGTGTCGTATTCCCAATTTTCAAAAAAGGTGACCCAGACCTACCACAAAATTACCGAGGGATATCGTTTATAAACAGCATAGCGAAAGTGTTTATGGGCATTTTAAACAGCCGACTAACAAACTGGGTTAGGTGTCATGAGAAATTAAAAGAATATCAGGCCGGCTTCCGAGAAAAATATTCGACTGTGGACAATATATACAATTTAATATCGATCGTATATCTGAAACGGGAGGAGAAAAAGAAAGTATACGCCTTCTTTGTTGACTTTCGGGCTGCCTTCGATAAAATCCCACGAAAGCTGTTAATGTACAAATTATATTCAATGGGAGTCTCGACCAAATTTCTGAACGTGCTGGAGAATATATATGAAAATACGAAGGTGGCAGTCTGGACAGGCAAGGAACTATCGGAGTATTTCAAAACCAATATCGGAGTGAGGCAGGGCTGTCTCCTTTCGCCCCTATTGTTTGCGCTCTTCCTCGACGACCTCCATGATTTCATAAGGGGGACCAAAAAAAAAAAGAAAAAAAAAAAACCCTCTTAAAATTATAAAAAAAAAAAAAAATCATAATTGGTCAATAATTTGCAAAAAAAAATCAATCGGTGGAAAAAAAATTATAAATCATGGAACATGGAAGTTAATATGACCAAATCGGAAATAATGGTTTTCAGGAAAGGGGGGCGGCTGGCAAAGGCTGAAAATTGGACACTTCAAAGCGAACCCATAAAGATTGTACCTGAGTACAAGTATCTAGGAGTTATTTTGACGCCCACTTTAAATTTCAAGAAGCATGTTACAGCTAGAACTGCGGCTGCAAAGCAAAGCATCAACATTACTTGGAAGAGCCTCCTTGGCAAAAACAATGAGCGTGTTCAGCAGCATAAATCGATGACAAAAAATCGACTATTTTTGTTAGATTGTGCTGGTGAACGGGCATGATGAGCAATCATGTTTGCTATTTTTCTTGATTGTGTTAGATGTGAATCTAACAAAGAAATAGTTTGTTAGAATTGCTTGATTATGATTTGTTATCGATAGCATACAGCTGTCAGAAGTAAACAAACAAGCAATTTTGAGAAGGCAAATGCAAAATGAATGAGGAAACCTCTTTGTTTTTAATAAATGAGTTGGCAGAGGACGTGGTTTCGCAAGTAGCTCACGGAAATTCGTGCAAGGCTCTGAAGGCTCTACTGGTTGTTGCGGAGGAGGAGCAAAGCTTGAAAAGCCGCCACTCCGAAAAGAAGATGTCCTGCGTACGCGTAGGAACCACCTCATCTGGGTACATGGACACCTCAACATAGTTTGTCAAGGCACCACCATTCTGCTCATCCCAAAAAAAGCTTAACAGGAACGCCCATATACTCTTACAAGATAGTCGCAAGAAATGAAACCCGGCGCCTGGTTACGGAAGAACGGTTCCGGCTTGCGCTGTAGCTAGGGTCACGTGGTCCTCGTTTAACCTGAAATCGAAAACATCTTTCTTGTGGTCTTGGCCCTAACGGGTCACTGCCTTATTGGCAGGCATGCTGCACGCTTGGGCGTCGCTCAAGTTCTTTAGAAGAACAGGAGGAGACATAACTTCATATTTTTTGCCATTGCCCAGCTCTAAGTAGAAGGAAACTCAAAACTTTTGGTCACACCACTAGTTGGGAAGTACAAAAATATATAATGGAGAAAGGGCATAGCCGGATAAGCCTGGGAAAACTGCCCCAGCAGATTTTTGAATATTTTGAATCAGGGATGGTAGCTATTATGTAGGAGGGTATGTATGCAAAATTTCAAGTTAATAGGTCTATTGGTTGACGAGTAATCTGCAGAAATGCTAAAACATAAATCTCGATATATCTGGTCTTACATCAGGTTTTACCATAAACTGTTGATTGAATATTGAAAAGATTTAAGGCAGTTATCCGTTATAAAATTCAGGAATTTTTACTTCTATTCCTTTGGTCCAAACACGGTGGTCAAAATTTTGCAAATTAAAAATGACCACTTTCCAGTTTTGACAATACCATGGACTTTTTACAGTTGATGTGTCCTTAAACCATCTAATTAATAAAAAAAACTCAGATTTTTAAGAGTGGTGCAACAAGGTCAAATTAATAAAAAACATAAAAATATACATATAATAATAATATAATAATCAGGTTCGCTTCATACCATTCAGTTCGGGTGTTTTGATCGCTTGCTCGACGACGATTATTCTGAGCGAACGAGAATCATCTCGTATGAATAAACTCATGCACATGCTGAAACACTGGCGCCCATAACCATTGCGCCAGCTGTGTTTTGTTGTTGTTGCGCTCTGACCTGCAACAACAACTTCATATGTGTCTCTCTTCTCTCTCTCCCTCTCTCTCCTATGTCTCTCGCAATGCGTTGGCCTGAGTTGGCTGAATTTCGAACACACAAACAAGTGTCGCATCAAAAAGTTCTAGTTCAACCGTTTGATGCGTACGCGGTATGAGTTGAATCTCTTTGATTGAAAATATTTGTTGCGTGAATAAATGTGATTAAAAATGTTGCATCAAAAAACTCTGAATTGAGTTGAGTTGAGTCTTGAGTTTCGTGACATAATTAAATGTGAGTAGTAATTTTTGTGCATGACGCAATCAAGAAAAAACTGATTTTTGCAGTTCTCTGGTACATAAATCAGCTAGGACACTCGTTCGAAAGAAAAAAACTAACAGATTTATATTTTTTTTTCTCCCCCCCCCAACCCCCCCCCACCCCCCCCCCCCCCCCCCCCCCCCCCCCCCAAACCCAATCAAACCTAGCTTGATCCCACTTAGACTGTAATATAACTTATGTAGTTTGAGCCCACTGTATATAACTGTAAGTAGTTTTAAGTAACTGTAAATACATCGTCAAGTTCGTTCAAAGAACAAACTTAACGATACTCTCGCTCTCAATCGCTCTGACGAGCATCAATAAAAGTGACGAGCGGCATTCTGAGAGTGACGCGCAGAGCATACACATGTCTTTTACTTGGCTCTGGTCCTCTCCCTACAAATTCAGAAGTGGTTACAGAATTAACGCTTACAAGTCGCAAAGTACTTACAAACTAAATAAAAACAATTTTTCCTATCATAATGGAAGTGTCAGTGAATTTGTGCGATCTAAAATGGCCCGAGATCAAAATGTGGTGCGGAAAACTTGGTCTGCCGACACAGGGCACAAAATCAGCTTTAATTGCGCAGCTTGCAGCTGCATTACCATCCCCAATGGCTCCAAACCTTCATTATGAAAATCTGGACACTAGCAGCGGCAATTGTGATCATGCAGAAAAATCAAAGTACAATAACAATGACGGCTGCAACAAGGGACATGGCGAAATAACTCAGGCAGCCAGCAGCAACAACAACGACGCCAACGAAGTTCCCGCCGAAGTTCCCGCCGAAGACGCCGCCGACGCCAATGTTCTTGGAGTTGCCAACACTCTGCTCAACGCTGAACATGGCAACCCTGAGCAAAACGACAACGCCAGTCATAGCGGCGAACTTGACAACGCTGTAGGTGGCAACGCTGAAGGAGGCAGCATTATGCAAATCTTGGAGACTGGTCACACCAATGACAACATTGTAAACAAAAATGCAAATCAAAACAAATTGGAGCAACAAATGTCAAATTTGTGTTGTGAAAATGTTGATGTGCGTGCTAAAACTTCTGGAGTGGATCTCAACTCAGCAAAAGACTTTTTACCAGATTTTAACGACGGGAATGACTTCAACGAGTGGTGGCAATTGGCCAAGAATATTCGAGAGGTGTTCAAAGTGAGTGATGACGTCATGCGCCCACTGATCTGTGCTCGCCTCAAAGGAAAGGCAAAGGTTTGGCTTTTGTCACGTCCATCACTTCTTTCCGGAAGCATCGATAATGTCCTGATGCAGCTGAAGATTATTTTTGGCAAAAAGGTGAACATCTTGGAAGTGCGTCGCAAATTTGAGAACCGCAAGTGGCTACAAAACGAGAAGTTTGCCGTATATTACTTCGACAAATTAACCTTGGCAAACGACTTGAATATTGGAGACGACGAACTGGTCCAGTATCTTATAGACGGCTTACCAAGCTTGCAGCTGAAGAACCAGGCGAAATTACAACGTTTTTCAACACCCGACGAAATTCTTGATGCCTTTCAAGATATTGAACGACCCAAAGCTCCAGATGTCACATCACAAACACCGAAGATGATGACTACGAAATCATTGACCCCGGACCAGAGGGTCATCAAATGCTTCAATTGCCATAGTCTTGGACACCAGGCGGCTGAGTGCCGTAAACCGAAGCGCGATGAGGGAACTTGCTACGCCTGTGGCAAGCACGGACATCTGGCTAGAGCTTGCTCGCTTTACAAAAAAGGAGAAGCCGACGAACGATTATGTAAGGTTTTTTTGATATATCCTTTCCTGGTATAAAAAATGATTCTAATACGACTTTTTCCATAGAGTGCCTCTTAGATTCGGGGAGTCCTATTACTTTTCTAAAAAGATCTACGGTTCCAAAAGGAGCACATATATACAATGAAAGTTTGAATAAAAGTTATTTTGGAATTAACGAAAGTAAATTAAATGTAATTGGAAAAACAGTTTGTGTTATCAAAAGTTTGAATAAAAATGTTGAAATCGAAGCTCTGGTAGTAAACGACGAATCTACAAGGCACCCAATGGTATTAGGTCGAGATTTTCTAAGCTTAAGCAATTTCAAATTAATTTCAATTGACGAAGTAAAAAGCATCGCTGAGCCAAAGGATAATTTGTTGGACGACAGATTAGGAAAAAGAAGACTGGATGACAACGTAGTTAACAATGTAGAGCACAAGGCAGTGAACAACGTAGAGAACAATGTAGAGAACAACGTAGAGTCAAAGATTGAGTTGAAGGTTGAGAACAAGGTTGACTCAAAGATAGAGGACAAGTGCAATGCAAAGGACGATGTAGAGATCTATGTTCACGATGTTAAAGAGGACAAAATAAAAAACATTGTAGAGGAACAGGCAAAGAACAAATGGGGAAAAAGTATTGACCAGGAAGGCGAAGAGAGTTTTGATATTCAGATGTTAGCCATAAACGTAATATGCGAAGACAAAGCAACGTATAAAATAGGAAAGAAGATAAGTGAGAGTGTTTCGAAAAGATTTGAAAGCTTGTTTGAGAAATATTATATAAAGCCCGAAAGACCCAAAGAACCCCTAATAAAAGGTACTATGAAAATCACAATCGAAAATGATAAGCCATTCCGATGCTCCCCAAGAAGATTATCATATGCAGAAAAGATGGAACTACAGAAAATGTTAGATGAAAATTTAGCAAAAGGATACATTCGACCAAGCGAATCAGAATACGTATCTCAAGTTTTACTGGTAAAAAAGAAAAGAGGAGAACTTAGAACTTGTGTAGACTATCGACGTATTAACAAAGCGACTTTAAAAGATAATTACCCGATTCCGTTGATCGATGATTTGCTGGAAAGATTAGCAAACAAAAGATTTTTTTCGAAGCTCGATTTAAAAAATGCTTTTCATCATGTATTTATGGATGAAGACTCCGTGAAGTATACGTCATTTACGACACCACTAGGACAGTTTGAGTACCTAAGAATGCCTTTCGGGCTAACAAATGCGCCATCTACGTTTCAAAGATATATTAACAAAATATTCGCAGACTTGGTTCGGACAGGAAAAGTAGTGATATATCTCGACGATATTATGATTGCTACGGAGAGTCTCGATGAACATTTCAGTATTCTCAAGGAAGTCTTCAAATGTCTTGTTAATAACAAACTGGAGCTTAGGCTCGATAAGTGTGAGTTTCTACAGACTTCAGTTGACTATTTAGGATACACTGTCACAGGAGAAGGTATTAAGGCCAATGAGTCAGGATTAGAAGCAATTAGATCTTTCCCAGTTCCAACAAAGGTCCACGAGGTGCAGAGTTTTATCGGCCTGTGCTCATATTTCAGAAGGTTTATAAAAGACTTTTCTCTGATCGCAAAGCCCTTATATGACTTGACAAGAAAAGATAAGAAGTTTGAGTTCAATGAAAAAGAGCTTGACGCGTTCAATGCACTCAAAGATAGGTTGATCGAAGCACCAATTTTAGCGATTTATGACCCCAGAGATGAAACTGAATTGCATTGTGATGCAAGCTCCTGGGTTATGGCGCAATACTGTTGCAAAGAAAAAAGGACAACAAATTTCATCCTGTGTTTTACTTTTCGAAGCGGACAACAGATGTAGAGTCGAGGTTCCATAGCTTCAAGCTAGACACTCTAGCAATTATAAATGCACTGAAGAGGTTTCGAGTATACTTACAAGGTATCAAATTTAAAATAGTAACTGACTGCAATTCTCTTACGTTAACGTTAAATAAAAAAGATCTTAACCCACGAATAGCTAGATGGGCTCTCGAGTTACAAAACTATTGTTATGATCTCGAGCATAGGTCTGGGAAAAGAATGCAACACGTAGATGCATTAAGTCGAAACAGCAATATTCTTATAATTGAAACGAATACTTTTGAAGAAAACCTTATTATATGCCAAGGAAGAGATGAGAAAATCGGACAGATAAAAGAAATGTTGACAGAAAAAGAAAGCGAACATTACGAAATGCGCAATGGCGTGATATATAAGAAGAAGTGTGGTAGATTACTGTTTTGTGTTCCAATGTCTATGGAAGAGAATGTTATATACAAATATCACGATGAAATGGGACATGTGGGAATTGACAAGGTGTCTGATCTTATAAACAAAAGTTATTGGTTTCCGAACGTTAGAAAAAAGGTAGAAAGGCACGTACAAAATTGCCTTAAATGCATTGCGTTTTCAAATAAATCCGGTAAATCCGAAGGTTTCCTACATTCCATACCAAAAGGAGCCAATCCATTCGAAGTGATTCACATTGATCATTATGGCCCGATCAACAGCTCCGACAGTAAGAAACGACACATATTGGTAATAATCGATGCTTGTACAAAGTTTGTCAGATTATATCCTACCAAAACAACAAGTTCTAAAGAGGCGATTGACGCATTAAAAGATTATTTTAAGGCATATAGTAGGCCAAGAAATATAATAAGTGATAGAGGAAGCTGCTTTACCTCCAAAGAGTTCGACGAGTTCGTTGAACAAAATAACATTCTTCATACAAAAGTAGCTACAGCTTCCCCACAAGCCAATGGACAAGTCGAAAGAGTCAACAGAGATCTAGGTCCTATGATGGCAAAGATAATAGATGTGGAGAATAATGAACCGTGGCACAAAGTCTTAGACAAAGTAGAGTATACAATGAACAACACAAAGAATCGAAGCATAAACGAGTATCCTAGTGTGATGCTTTTTGGAGTCAAACAGAAAGGATTTTCCATAGATAGTATAAGGGAAAACATACTAGAAGGTAATCAAGAGATAGAGACGAGAGACGTAGAAGGAGTACGACAAAGAGCAGAAATAAGTCAACAAAAGGTACAGGAATACAATAAAAGATACGTAGATGCTAAACGTCAAAAACCTCATGTGTTCTCAAAGGGAGACTACGTTGTGGTCCGGAATTTTAACTCACAGCTTGGAGTATCTAGTAAATTAATTCCTAAATACAGAGGGCCATACGTTGTGTCAAAAGTATTGGATAACGACAGGTATTTTATAGAAGACGTAGAAAATTTCCAACAAACTCAAATGCCGTATTCAGGTATATGGGCGGTACATAACATGAAACCTTGGCTCAGTGAAAAAGAAAATATTGGTTATGACCATAACGAAGGGATAAGTAATAGTCCGGATGAAGATACGGAAGATTTGGAAACAAGAAGTATTAGTCATGATGTCGAAAATATTAATACGGAAAGTTTGAATGAAAATATGTTAAATGAAGAATCAACTGAAAAGCATCAAAATGAAAATTGTAAAAATAAATGTAAATATGGCCAAAGCAACATTGTAACTAGAAGTATGTCAAAGAGTATCAGGAGATCCTCAACGTCAGGACGGCCGAATTGTAGTAATAAATAACATGTATGACCCACTGTGCAATATAACTGTAAGTAGTTTTAAGTAACTGTAAATACATCGTCAAGTTCGTTCAAAGAACAAACTTAACGATACTCTCGCTCTCAATCGCTCTGACGAGCATCAATAAAAGTGACGAGCGGCATTCTTAGAGTGACGCGCAGAGCATACACACGTCTTTTACTTGGCTCTGGTCCTTCTCCCCCCAAAAAAAAAAAAAAACACCAAAAAAAACAAAAAAATACCCAATTAACAACCAACCAAATCTTCCCCACTCGGTTACCCCTCTTCAGCATCTTTCCTACCTCTTCGCTTTCCCCATCTGCCCATCCTCTTGTGAGTGTGTGTGTTTGCCGGAAACTCCACAATACAACAACACAAAATATGAATGACCTCAAATTTTACTCCAAAGAATATCGTCCGTACCGAAATTAAAGATGTTTCACATCAAAAATAAAATTTTACAAAAACAAGTTCGGCTCAAAATATATTCGGAGGTGTCACGAAAATCTATTCCAACCATAAATCAATTCTCGGTGTCCCAGAAATGACTTTGATTAAAATCTTTGGTGTTTTGTCAGATTTAGCAAATTTCAACACCCAAACCATTTTTATACCCTTGGAGAGGGTATATTGAAATTGTTCATATGTTTGTAACGCATAGAAGGAAGCATCTCCGACCACATAAATTTGCTGAGTTGATATAGCCATGTCCGTCTGTTTTTAAGCTATCTCCTCCGTCAGTTTAAAAGCTATCTTAACCAAACTTTGCAAGAAGTCTTTTGGTATAAATACGCTGCACTCTTGTCGGAACCGGCCGGATCGGATGACTATAGCATATAGCTGCCCTTTTTTGTTTTCAGTGCTATCCCTCTCAACGCTCGTTTTTATAAGTTTTTAATGATTTCACATAATTTTACCAAGATTTGTCGAAATCGGACAACTATATAGTATAGCTCCCATACAAAAGATAGGTTTGAAAAAAGTTTTAGTAAGAAAACCTTTTGCTATCGCTCCCAAAATTGTTACTGATATGCTACTACACAATTCTGTCAATTTTGATCCAAATCGGATGTCTATAGCATATAGCTGCCATAGGAACGATCGGTCGAAAAATTAGTTTTAGTGAGAAAAACAATTTTTTTTTTAACACTTTACACTTTTTTGTCATGAATATATTGACAGGCATATATCAAGCTCCATATCAGTCGGTGCTACCCATCAAAATTGTTTAATTTCCATAAAGCGCGACTATCGTTTAAACGATCTTTATCATTTGTGATATTTAATATATTTAATAGCCTATTTCCACTGAACAAATGAAGCTTCATTTCATGAAATGACAAGAAATGAAGAAAAAGATATCATTTCTTCCATACGAATTGTCACTTCATTTTGCCTTTCATTTCTGAAAATGATGAAAAATGATGACATTCCCCACGAAGGAATCTGGTATTTTTTAAAAATACTAGCTACTCTCTGGCATTACTCGCTACTCTCTGGAAACGGAAAGTGTCATCACCAATAATTTGTTAATTTGAATTTAAGTAGTAGGCGCAAAATATAAATTAGTCAATAAAAGTTGTGTATTTAGCTTTCTGTTGATAATTCAGGATGATAACAATGCGTTTGCCCCTGAAAATTGCTGTCATTACGGGTATGTTATTTTTTGCTAAATATTCCACGTGAGTTTGAAATTGGCGCCTGTTATTTAAATCAAACTTTTCAGCTGTTTTTCACAACGTATCGTTGTGAATGTTAAACAAATGACAATTTGTCAATGGAAACAGCAAAATTTTTAGAAATGAAAATGACAAGAAATGAAGCCAGTGGAAATAGGCTATAAGTCAATAAATGTATTAAACCATCCTGACAAACTAAATACATTTTTGGCACATTCCTACAACAAATCGATACATAATTTTGATTACTAAATATCTTCAGACGTTACAATCCATCTATATACAAAACGGTGGGAGATATGACGTTTTACCCAAATATCGAAAGTAAACTTAATCTGCTTGTAAGTGTAAGAAGTTTATGTCCCGTTAATGTCGAACCTCTTACCCTGTCTGAGATCTGTTCGTTCACTTGATGCTGATTAAGAATATATATGCTTTACTTACCTTTGGTAAAGAGTATACAAAATTCCATTCTCCCAGAGTGCAAATTACCTAGCCAAAGATGAAATCATATTGAATTGAAAACTTTCTGTATTCTATTTTGAGGGGTTTGTCCGCGTACGATGAAAAGTGCTATGATTTTTTTTGACTAGTTGCTTCCGTTTGTAAAAAATGTAATTGTACCTGGGAATAATTCCAGATTATGACGATACTTATAATTGCCCTGCTATGCGGTTGCTGTGGGCTGTACAACACCGGACCTGGTATCGGAGGATGCTGTAGAATGGCCACGGGTGGCTTATGTATGCTCTTGTAAGTACAAAACAATTGCAGGAAAAGCCCCTTGGTAACAAGTTTTCTGATCTTCCATTACAGTGCCATTCTATTCATCTTCTGTGTTTTCTCAATCACGACCCTCGTCGGACTCTTCTATTTTATAATGGGGCTAGTGACGTATGAGGGAGCCTGTGCACCGCTAATGGAGCAAGAGAAGAATGCCCTGTTCCGGAAAATGGATGCTGCAATTGATCTTAATCGCTATTTGCCACATACGGAGGGCGATGGTGAGGGTGGGGAAAAGCAAGTAATAATGCCACCGCTGCGCATGTCAAATGCGATTAAAGCATGTGGGGCCAATCAGTCCATCTTTGACTTGCTGCGCGAGAGCAATTTGTACGATGTCAACGATCTAATCCGCCTCAAAATAATGTCCGAAGCTTCAGACTCGGGGCCAGAGTTTACTGAGGATCTGTCTGGTGTGGAGCTTCTCACAGAGGACGAAAAGATAGTGCTCAATGATATGCGCAACGGCAACCTGTCTACCTATCACAGTAGTTTATACGACGTATATTGCACCGGTTTCGCAGATATCTATTATCATGAATTTCATAGAGAATTACTAAGGCTGCATGGGAATATTAGTTTGGCGGGAGAGTATTATAAAGAAGTCAGAGTTTCACTTATGAACGAGGAACATAATTTGAGACATTACCATAATGTTTTATATATGAAGTCCTGCACGATAAGGACTGAGTTGACGCAGATACTAGACAAAATTGATAAGCTCATTCTGTATGAAAATAATGACTTCGCCAATTCAATATTTATACTGATGGAAGCGATTAAAAGAGCAGAATTATTTCTTAGGGATCGCGGAAAGGAATTCATAAATACGCTTGCCATGAATCTTACTGACACGATAAATGAGCAAATTGAGAATTATATTTCCATGGTGATATTCGAGAGCAATGAAAATGTCGGACGCTGTGCCCCGCTATCCTATATTTATTATCGAGGCGTTGACTTGATTTGCAGAAGATTGGTAGATCCCATTGTAAGTAAAAGTTAATACAACTTATAATAATTGAATATTTTCAATATTTTTATTCGAGTCGGTCCGAATGGTTCAAATGGCTTTTAAAGTTTTAAAGAGGGAGAATCAATTCCAAAGAAGGCAAAGCTTATAGCGTTGAAATTTTGCGATGAAAGGGGAAAACATGTTTAATTTTTAACCCCAAAATTATGCCAACTTAAAGGAGCATTCGATTCACGAAATCAAAGTAAAGTGGCCCCAGTTATCAAAGAAAGTTTTAGCTGGCTTCAAGTCAAGTTAAAAACACAACACATACTCACCATAAAACAGGCTGGTAAACTATAAAGCTGTTCACTCATGAGTCCAAGTTGCTTTGTTAGCCACCATTAGGTGGCTTACAAGATGCTTTTAAATTATTATACCCTTGCAAAGGGTATTATGGTTTTGCCCTGAAGTTTGCAACGCATCGAAATATTAAGGGTACTGTATACCTTCAGAAATTTTTTTTTTTGATTTTTTTTTTATTTGCTTAAACGTTCTAATATGATCTTAAAAACATCCTGCAAAACTTTCAAGCTGATCCGAAACTCAGTTTTAAAGATATAAACAAAAACAATTATTTTTTCGGACCCTTTTATATGAAAATTGTTTTTATCGACCCTCGTATTTTTAGAAATTCGTATTTTTTTCCCTTTTTTGGTCAAAAACTTTATAAATATTTATAAAATGTTCGATATTACGGAAAAAAAAAATTTTCGAAAAAAAAAAATTTTACTTGGAAATTTTTGGAGATTTTATTTTTTACCATGTCTTGACGCACTTTGACTCAAATTTCTGGAGAACCGCTTAACCGATTTGGATAATCTTTTTTTTCGGTGAAAGTTAACACCCAAATGCACCAAATCCGATTTATACATTTATTAAATATAATTTTTATTTCATCGAAAACAGATGTCGAATCTTTAAATGCGATTATCTCGGAACCACTTTTTCCAAAATGGTTGCAAAGATTTAAAGAGTACCTGTTGACCGATTTTCAAATTCTTTCCCTTAAATTGCTCCTAATACCCACCATTCTGGTGTGAACTAGGATTTTTTTGATCGGTCAACAAATAACGGAGCTAGGACCAATACAGTGGGAAAAAATAGCCGATTTTCGAAATTTTGACTTTGAAACTCCATAACTACGTCATTTATTGACCGATCCAAAATATCCTAGTTCACACCAGAATTACATTATTTCTTAACAAAACCCTGTCTTCAGTTTTAAATTCAGAACATCCGTTCTCAAAAAATTTTTGCAACCATGGGCCTATGTTTAAAATTTTTGATTTACTTTGAACAGAAATACTACAACAACCGTAGGTACAACAACAACAACAAAAATTACTAAATTTAGTTTAACCGATTAACTATCCAATGAAAAAAACCGTTTCTTAATACCACTTATAGTTTTTAAGTAATCAAATTTTTTGTAAACCTTTAAAAAATGACACCTGAAGGTATACAGTACCCTTAATTTCCGACCCCATAAACTATATTTATACCCGTTACTCGTAGAGTAAAAAGGGTATACTAAAGTCGTGCAAATGTATGTAACAGGCAGAAGGAATCATTTCCGACCATATAAAGTATATATATTCTTGATCAGCATCAACAGCCGAGTCGATATAGCCATGTCCGTCTGTCCGTCCGTCCGTCCGTCCGTCCGTCCGTCCGTCCGTCCGTCTGTATGAACACCTAGATCTCAGAGATGGTAAGAGAAAGAGGTTTGACATGTATGGAACAAATGCTTCTTATACTTGCAGGCAGATCAAGTTTATTCCAAATTTTAGCCACGCCCCCTTCCGCCCCCAATATTCAGAAAAAACGTTATATCTCCTACAGTTGTAAAGATAGACGATTCGTACCTTCTAGAGACAGTTGGCAATTAGCAAAATGAATAAATTTGCCGAAGAAATGATAAGGATCGGATGAGCGGTTCTCAAGTTATGAGCAAAAATGTGAAAAATAGCCGAGTTTAAAAAGTGTTGCATACTTTTCAGATGTTCAGATGTTTTTTCATGAGTAACGGGTATATCGAAGTCGGTTGGAGCCGACTTTAACTTGCGCTCTCGTTTTTCTTGTTCAGGGCGACGAACTGAGTGGATTGAGCTTTGACCGTTCGTCTGTATGTCTGTTTCTACGCAAACTAGTCTCTCAGTTTTAAAGCTATCGAGCTGAAACTTTGCAAAGAGTCTTCTTTCAACTGCACACTGCTAATATGTCGGAACCGACCGGATCGGATGACTATATCTTATAGCTGCCATAGGAATTACCGGTCGAAAGTGGGTTGTATTTAGAAAAATAGAGTCAAGCTAACTTCGGCTCGACCGAAGTTTATATAACCTTGGAGCTTGAGATATTAAAGATTTTTTTAAGACCTATCTTTGTATAGGAGCTATATAGTTGTCCGGTTTCGACAAATCTTTGTGAAATTATGTGAAATCATTTAAAACTTATAAACACGAGCGTTGGGAGCGATAGCACTAAAAAAAAAAGTTTTCTTACTAAATCTAGTTTTTCAACCGATCGTTCCTATAGCTGCTATATGATATAGTCATCCGATTTGAATCAAACTTGACAGAATTGTGTGGAAACTTGTAACATTGATCAGTAACAAGTTTGGCTGCGATAGCATTAAAAACCAGGGTTCGTAAAATAACACACATTTGTTTTTTTCACGCCGTATATTAACACAAAAAAAAAATGCAGTCTGTAAAAAATTTTAATTTTCACACGTGTTACTAACAATTTTTTTCAGAAGAAAATAAAAATTTTTTTCATGATATTATCACGAGAATTTTTTTCACGCGTGTTACTAACACGAGTGAAAAAAATTTTTGCTAACATCTGTGAAAAAAAAATCCAGAAAATTTTTCACACCATATTTTTCTCGCGCGTGTGAAAAATTTTCAGAAATTTTTTTCATTGCAATAGTATTGGTGTGTATGTGAGACGCGTCGGCTAGCCTGAGCTCAGGCCGACTACAAACGGGGGTGGGTAAAAGGCACACACTCTTTGTGTGATCGAGTAGATTTGTTTAATGACCTGCCCACAGCAGAACTATGGAGCTGTGACCGCAAATCCAAACATTCGACTATTAAATAGTAATAGTAAAAAGAAATTGTATTAATTGCGAATAAAATTCAAAACAAATTATTTGAAACCATTTTTTAATGTACTCTAAATGAAAATACCAGGTTTGGCAAGACAAAAAATCAATTTCATTTGCAATATGCATTTGTCTTATTAAAATGGTTAACTCTTACCTTACCCATTGACGGTTAACAGGTAGCTGTGAAAACTGAGGTACGCCAATTTTTATGGCCCTCATAAAAAGGGATATTCCCTCTCATGCGTCACCATTGCTGACAGAGTTAAAGGTCGAATGTTTTGCTTCATTCTGGATATTTGCGGTCACAGCTGCAGCAGGTCATTACGAAATTCGTAATGAACCCAAATCTACTCGATCGCACAAAGAGTGTGTGCCTTTTACCCACCCCCGTTTGTAGTCGGCCTGAGCTCAGGCTAGCCGACGCGTCTCACATACACACCAATACTATTGCAATGAAAAAAATTTCTGAAAATTTTTCACACGCGCGAGAAAAATATGGTGT
This sequence comes from Lordiphosa clarofinis, assembly GCA_018904275.1. NCBI lineage: Eukaryota > Metazoa > Arthropoda > Insecta > Diptera > Drosophilidae > Lordiphosa > Lordiphosa clarofinis. Next base: position 1,126,934 of record JAEIGQ010000029.1, on the reverse strand, counting down.
GAAAAATTTTCTGGATTTTTTTTTCACAGATGTTAGCAAAAATTTTTTTCACTCGTGTTAGTAACACGCGTGAAAAAAATTCTCGTGATAATATCATGAAAAAAATTTTTATTTTCTTCTGAAAAAAATTGTTAGTAACACGTGTGAAAATTAAAATTTTTTTTCATTGATGTTAATTATCATGGCAGAAAAATATCTTTTGAGCATTTTACGAACCCTGTTAAAAACAAAAAACTTTTTCTCGCAAAGATTTACTTACAAAGATACGATATAGTTGTCCGATATCGACAAATCTTGGTGAAATCATTGAAAACTTATAAATACGACCGTTGGGAGCGATCGCACTGAGAACGAAAAAGTTTTTCTCACTAAAACTAGCCATAGTCATCCGATCCGGCGGTTCCGACAAATGTGCAGCGTATTCGTACCAAAAGACTTCGTCCAAAGTTTGTTTAAGATAGCTTTAAGACTGACGGAGGAGATTGCATAGAAACAGACGGACAGAACACATTACCCTTTTTAGTTAAGAACATATTGATGAATATATTGTACAGCTGCCATATAACAAACTGGCAGGCATATATCATGCTCCAAGGGTATATCAACTTCGTTAGAGCCGAAGTTAGCTTCCCTCTATGTATTTAAAATTAAATTTCAACTTTTTATACACAGTTCTCAAAACTTTGTTTTATTATTATTATTATTATCCCGCCTTCCACCCCCTCACGTATCGCGCGAGGTGAGGTCATTTACCCATTACGACGGCAGTTCAACTGCAAGTCTCAGGGTTCTTAATATTGCTTTATTACTAATTTAACTATTATTTAAGAATTTTCTCACTATATTGCACGTTTTTAGGATGGCAGCTTTTTGCATAGTGTGGTGTATATGATAACTTATACTAAGTTCTTTGAGGTTTGGTATCACAGATTTATGTAGTATTCCTGTAGCGGATATTATTATTGGTATTGTTTTTACGCACTTTTGTTTCCATATTCGTCTCAGTTCTTCTGTAAGTAGACTATATTTGCTGATTTTTTCTATGTATTTTTTGTGAATATTGTTGTCATTGGGCACGCTAATTTCTATAAGATATGTTGTTTTTTCTGTTTTATTTAATAGGGTTATATCTGGTCGGTTGTTAATTATAGTTTTGTCAGTGTTTATGGTTATATCCCAGTTTGTGGGTCTCGTTTTCGAGTATGTTTATCGGTTCATATTTGTAGTAAGGTGTTTTTTCTGTTAACAGTTTGAGATTAATTGCTAGCTCTTGTGGACTATTCTGGCTATGTTATTGTGTCTCTCGGTGTATTCTGTTCCTGCAATAACTTGGCATCCGGATGTTATATGTTCTATTGTTTCCGCTTGTTGAAGGCACTTTCTACATTTGTCGTTCGATATATTCAGGTCTTTCACTATATACTTCAGATAGTTTCTGGTGGCTATTACGTGGTCCTGTATTGCAAGCGCAAATTCTTCGGTTTCGGCATGAAGGTCTTCTGTTTTAAGCCATGTATATGAGTTTGGTTTGTCGATGTTGTCGTCGCGCATAATGTATGGGTGTTTTCCATGTAACGATTTTTCTCTCCATAAATCCTTATTTACTTGAGTATTGTTTGGTGGACTAGTGTAGCGAAGTTCTTGTAAGTTAAACGGGGTGTAATTTCTATCAGATTTGGCTATGGATTGGTGCAGGTTTGATGGATGGCTGTGGAAATAATTTCTTAGATTGGCTATCTGGTTACTATATAAATCATGGATGTCAATCATTCCTCTTCCGCCCTCCTGGCGAGGAATTGTTATTCTTTGGATGCATGAGTTTGGATGTAGTTTTCTGTGTATCGTCAGTAATTTTCTTGTTATTATTTCAATGTTGTTGAGATCTGTGTTTGACCACTTAATAATTCCAAATGAGTAGGTTAAGATTGGTATGGCAAATGTGTTGATGGCTTTAAAAAAATTTTTGGAATTGAGGTATGTTTTGGTTAGTAGCTTTATTCTGTGTCGATAGAGTTGGGTTAGTTCTTTCTTGACTTGGGTGTAATCGATTTTAGTACTCTGTTGGAATCCGAGATATTTGTAAGTTTTATTTGCACTGTTGTCCAGGGTTTCACCGTTAAGGACTATGTCGTTCGGTGTTTCCTTCCATTTCCCTCTCTCAATATGTTGGGCTTTGCACTTACTTATGCCAAATTCCATTTGAATATCTGATGTGAATTGCTCTGTAAATTGAAGTAAACTTTTTAGCTGAGTCTCTGTTCCTGCATACAGTTTTATGTCATCCATATAGAGTAGGTGATTTATTTTGTGAATGGTAGTTGAGTCTTGTTTTATGTTGAAACCGTAAGGTATACAGTTTAGTGTGTTGGATAGTGGGTTAAGACTAAGACAAAACCAAAGAGCACTAAGAGAGTCCCCTTGGAAGATCCCTTTGTTTATTTTGACTTCGTCTGTCTGTATATTTGCTGTTGGAGTAGTTAGATTAATTGTAGTTTTCCATTTCTGCATTAGGTGTTCAAGAAAGTTTCTGATTTTTTCATGGATTTTATATATTTCCAGAACTTTCAGAAGCCAACTATGTGGTACGGAATCAAATGCTTTCTTGTAGTCTATATAACAGTAGTGTAGGTTTCTATTTATACTCTGTACCGAAGGTACATAGAGTATATTAAGTTTGTGCAAAAGTATGTAACAGAGAGAAGGAATCATTTCCGACTATTTAAAGTATATATTCTTGATCAGCATCAACAGCCGAGTCGATATTGCCATGACCGTCCGTCTGTCCGTCCGTCCGTCCGTATGAACAAACAGATCTCAGAGATGGTAAGAGATAGAGCTTTGACATGTATGGGACAAATGTTTCTTATAGCTGCAGGCAGATCAAGTTTATTTTCAATTTTTGCCACGCCCGCTCCCGCAATTTTGAAAAAATGTTATATCTCCTACAGTTTTGAAGATAGATGATTCGTACTTTTAGAGATAGTTAGTATTTAGCAAAATGTATAATTTTGCCGAAGAAATGATAAAGATCGGATGAGCGGTTCTCAAGTTATGACCAAAAATAAATTCCCGCCTCCCCCACCCCCTCCCACGCGCTCACAACCAACACCGCATTTTTATTCAACAACGTGTGAGTGAAAGAGAGAGGGAGAGAGAGAGAAACTTAGAGATGAGCGCAGCAGAAACGTTGCATTCAGCTCCTGCTCTTGGTACAGAGTATGACATAGTCGGGCTCGACCGACTTTCTCACTTGTTTTTATGATGGTTTGTTTTGTTATAACTGCATCTATTATTAATTGTTCCTTGCAGCCTTGGCTGTGCTTTTTACATCCTTTTTGTTCGTTGGTAATGATATTTTGCTGTGATAGGTGATTGTCTATTTTTTCTTTAATGGTGGCTGTAATTATTTAATAGAGAGTTGATAGACATGTGATTGGCCTATAGTTGGCTGGATTTGATGTTTGATTGTTTTTTGGTTTGATATACGTCGTGCCGATAGTAATGAAGTCTGGTATTTTTGTTGGGTCTTCGATTATTTCGTTGATTAGTTTTGTGATGTATGGGTCTAGTCCTGGGCATTTCCAATTATGCGTTTTCTTTATTATTTCTGTGGTTTCTTCTAGTGTTATAATGCATTCTGCTTGCGTTTGTAGATGGGTCTAGTTGTGTTCTTCCTGTTCTATCCATTTTGCTCTTGGGTTGTGTTGGAGGGGGTTACTCCAGATATCTTTGCAGTAATTAGTGATATCTGATTATTATTATTATTATTATTATTATTATTAGATGTACATCCTAGCACGAAAAGTAATTAACTTATAAATATTGTGCTAGTCACAACAATAAAATACATTTGGCAAAAAACATGACTTTAGAAAACAATAAATTAGTTATTATAACATTAAACATAAACTAAGGAATAATCACATTAAGAAAATTATAGTTAAAATGAAGACATAATATTAAAGATTTTAAAATTTTTTAGATAGGTGGAATACAATAACTTAATTGGTACAATTTTTATACCCTTGGAGAAGGTATATTAAAATTGTCCGGATGTTTGTAACGCATAGAAGGAAGCATCTCCGACCACATAAAGTATATATATTCTTGATCAGCATGACGAGCTGAGTTGATATAGCCATGTCCGTCTGTCCGTCTGTCCGTCCGTCCGTCCGTCTGTCCGTCTGTCCGTCTGTTTCTATGCTATCTCCTCCGTCAGTTTTAAAGCTATCTCAACCAAACTTTGCATGAAGTCTTTTGGTATAAATACGCTGCACATTTGTCGGAACCGGCCGGATCGGATGACTATAGCATATAGCTGCCATAGGAACGATCGGTTGAAAAACTAGTTTTAGTGAGAAAAACTTTTTTGTTTTCAATGTTATCGCTCCCAACGCTCGTATTTATAAGTTTTTAGTGATTTCACATAATTTCACCAAGCCATTTTGAAATCGGACAACTATATAGTATAGCTGCCATACAAAAGTTAGGTCTGAAAAAAGTCTTAGTGGGAAAAACTTTTTTGTTTTCAATGTTATCGCTCCCAACGCTCGTATTTATAAGTTTTTAATGATTTCACATAATTTCACCAAGGCTTGTCAAAATCGGACAACTATATAGTACAGCTGTCATACAAAAGTAAGGTCTGAAAAAAAGTCTTAGTGAGAAAAACTTTTTTGTTTTCAATGTTATCGCTCCCAACGCCCGTATTTATAAGTTTTTAATGATTTTACAGCATTTCACCAAAATTTTTCGAGATCGGACCACTATATAGTATAGCTGCCATACAAACGGTCAGGCACATATCAAGCTCCAAGGGTATATAAACTTCGGTCGAGCCGAAGTTAGCTTGCCTCTATTTTTTTTTTCTTTTTTATACCCTTGGTGAGGGTATATTAAAATTGTCCGGATGTTTGTAACGCAGAGAAGGAAGCATCTCCGACCACATAATGTATATATATTCTTGATCAGCATGACGAGCTGAGTTGATATAGCCATGTCCGTCTGTCCGTCTGTCCGTCCGTCTGTCCGTCCGTCTGTCTGTCTGTCTGTCTGTTTCTATGCTATCTCCTCCGTCAGTTTTAAAGCTATCGTAACCAAACTTTGCACGAAGTCTTTTGGTACAAATACGCTGCACATTTGTCGGAACCGGCCGGATCGGATGACTATAGCATATAGCTGCCATAGGAACGATCGGTTGAAAAACTAGTTTTTGTGAGAAAAACGTTTTTGTTTTCAATGTTATCGCTCCCAACGCTCGTATTTATAAGTTTTTAATGGTTTCACATAATTTCAATAAGCCTTGTTGAAATCGGACAACTATATAGTATAGCTGCCATACAAAAGTTAGGTCTGAAAAATAGTCCTAGTGAGAAAAACTTTTTTGTTTTCAATGTTATCGCTCCCAACGCTCGTATTTATAAGTTATCAATGATTTTACATAATTTCAACAAGATTTGTCGAAATTGGACCACTATATAGTATAGCTGCCATACAAACTGTCAGGCATATATCAAGCTTCAAGGGTATATAAACTTCGGTTGAGCCGAAGTTAGCTTCCCTCTATTTTTTTTTTTTTAAATCACGTATACACAATGTAGCCATATAAGGGCGGTCGTGGTAGGCGTGGTCAAATTAACTAAAAATTTGGTTTTAATATTTATAATGTTATATTTATCAAATATACCAATTTTCAGCTCGATAACTGCAACAGTACACTTTATAAACTCCGGTTTGGGCCCAGAGTGCCATGATATAATTAACCAGACTTATATGGCTTCCTCACTGAAGCACATTTGCAATAAAGTTATCGTCGTCACTGAAAATGCAAATTCCTGAAAATGTACATTTTGGCCGAAATGCGAAAATGAAAAATGCAGTCGACGTGAGACAGCACATTAACGTTACTCAAACTCAAAAACAATGATTACATATGAAATCATATAATTATTAACTCTTGTTGCGATCAATATATTGCCGTCCACCTGATTTCTTTTTAATGGCCACACTAATGCTGGACTTAAACCAATCATCAATGCACCTGGAACCATCAATTGTTACACATGTCTCACATGTGTAGTTATTTTAAGTTATGATTTATTTATTAACATCCAAGAACTTTGCATAGTATGAAGCGCAAATACCATAATTGTTTTGTGTATAAACAAAATCAAAGTACAAATTTCATCACTTTTAATACTGGCGCTGTGTGAAATGTTTTGAAATATTCTCTTCCATTTTTCAAAAATTGTCTTTAATAAATTTAATATAATACAGAAATTCTTGTCTTTAACCCAAAACTCAATAACATATATTTTTCTTTGCAGAACGCCTTCTGGTTTGGCATTCTACTCTGTGCCCTGGTTTTGCTGCCCATTCTATTCGTTGCTCACCGCCTCATGTGCCTGTACATGCTAGTCTATCCGATTGTGGGGGCTGCTGCCATTGTTGAAGGCGGGTATGTACAAAAGCTAATATCCAAACTATCCTAAATACTGACTATTCCGAAGCTGTCCCATCTGCACGGGCGCACCTTACGTGCCACCAGTGATTGTGACATGCGGAGGTGGCCAACAGGCATACTGCGGCTGTGCGCAGAATCCTAGAAGGACGGAACGGCCTAGAACGACCGGAACCAGAACGCAGGGTGGTGTTGTCAGCCCAGAACGTTCTATAGGTAATAGCAGAACTACAATGGAGATGAGAGCAACGCAGAGCAAGCGCAAGCGAGATTAGATTAACGACAATTTCGTATTGCCTTTTGACAAATAATATTCCACGTTTTTTGTAGAGTTGTTTGACTTATTTTAATCCATTTTATTTGTATCTATACAGGGATAGAGGCAAGTACACAGAGAAAATGAGAGCGCAAGTTAGGGTCGGCTCTAACCGACTTCGATATACCCGTTACTTATGAAAAAACATGTTTATCAATGTTCCTGCGTTCCTTAGGAGGAGACTTCTACATTCACCTAACTAACAATGGTCATTATTTTGTTTTCTCTGGATCTTAGTCGCCGTCAAATCGAGAACAAAATGTTTTTGAAATGAGCACATAATGTTAATAAGACAAACCCTAACCTTTCATGGGTAAGAACAAAATGTTCATGGCATAATGTGAACGAATGTTCATAAATATCGAAAAAGCGTGCTTAGCAGGCCTATCGTCTACAAAAATTCATGATATCGTTACAATTCGAACGGATATTTATACCCGTTACTCGTAGAGTAAAAAGGGTATACTAAAGTCGTGCAAATGTATGTAACAGGCAAAAGGAATCATTTCCGACCATATAAAGTATATATATTCCTGATCAGCATCAACAGCCGAGTCGATATAGACATGTCCGTCTGTCCGTCTGTCCGTCCGTCCGTCCGTCCGTCTGGTAACAGATAGAGGTTTGTCATGTATGGGACAAATGCTTCTTTTATCTGCACGCAGATCAAATATGTTTCAAATTTTGGCCACGCCCCTTCCCGCCCCCGCAATTTGGAAAAATCGTTATATCTCCTAGTAATCAGCAAAACAAATAAATTTGCCCAAGAAATGATAAGGATCGGATGAGCGGTTCTCAAGTTATGGGCAAAAATGTGAAAAATAGCCGAGTTCAAAAAGTGTTGCATACTTTTCAGATGTTCACTCTAAGGAACGCAGGAACACTGTTAAACATGTTTTTTCATGAGTAACGGGTATATCGAAGTCGGTTAAAGCCGACTTTAATTTGCGCTCTCGTTATACCCTGTTCCCATTAAAAATGGGAAAAAGGGGATCATGAAGTTGTGCAAATGTATGTAACAGGGAGAATGAAGCACCTCCGACCCCATAAAGTATATACATTCTTGATCAGCATCAACTGCCGAGTCGATTTAGCCATGTCCGTCTGTCCGTCCGTCCGTCTGTCCGTCTGTCCGTCTTTCCGTCTGTCTGTCTGTATGAACGCGTCGATCTCAGAGTCTGTAATAGATAGAGCCACAAATTTTGGCAGTTCTATTGGTGTATTCCGTCCCAAAGAACTTGTGAGATGGTTTTAGGGGGGGAGGGCCTAGCTGTTGGGCCATCGGACGGGTCGCAGGTTGCGGATAGCGAAAGGCCTTCTTATGGAGGTTAACTGCGAATAAGTGGGTTTACCCCACAAATAAGCAGTCCCGGACAGCCAGCGGGTGTCACGCCGTAGTGCACTGACAAGGCGCTTGTGTTGCCGCCTTCTATAAGTAGCCTCACACACACCCAACTCCCACACAATACCTACCCCTCTCCCATCCCGCACATCTCACACCGGGCCGGACTAAGGTGTCACTCGGACCGTGCCGAGAGTCAGCCTGGCTGGAGGCCCGGGTAACAAATAGTCCAGTCTCGAACGGTGAGCTCAGGCAAGTGGCGACCGCCTGTTCTAAGTAGCCTTGCCACTGGTGGGCCTCGGCCGGTGGTTGACCATATAGAAGCCCAAGAACCAGGAACTTCAAGCATGAAGAAGAGTAATCAAATTAAATTTCAGCAGGATCTCCCTGCAACCGCTGTCGCAAGGCAGTTTGAAGAGAGACAGATGGGCCGGGACCGTCCTAGCCTCGTGAGAGAAGAGAGACGCGCACCAGTGCGCAGAACCCCACCACGGGGTCCCTACCGAGCTCCTGCTGTTGGGAAGAACACAGGAACAAAGAGGGACCATCCCCTCCCCCCAAAGGGAACACGCCCCGCCTCCTCTGGAGGACAAAGGCCGACTCCCAATGGGGAAAAACGTTCCTAGCAGGACTCCCTCCCTGCAAGAGGACAGCCAGGAGGCCTAGACGACCCAAATCGTACCTGAGATACCTCAGGCACGGCCACACACCGGAGGAAGCCCTCCGGATGGCAAAGGAGTCGCGAACTGGGGCATCAGAGGGGCAACCACACACCCCCGCCCCAAAGAGAAGCAGCGCGGATATAACACCGCCAACAGCTGCGCCGAAGCGTCAGTGCACAGCCGTGACGTCGAAAGACGCAACGGCCAGCACCCCCTCTCAGGCAGTAGCCTATGAGGAAGACGCAAACGGCGGGCCCGGTACGTCCAGGGCTGCAGCAGAGGCAGCTGCAACTGGCAGTGACGAAAGGGCAGTAACTCCCCCCTCAGTGCCCATTCCACCCCAAGGAACGTATGCAGACGTTGCAAAAAAGGTGAGGGTAGCAGTAGTGCCTGAGGAATACCCTCAGGTCAACCTCAATCATGAGGAGCTATCTGCACTTGAGGAGGCGATACTGGAGGAAGTCTTCCTGGCATGTTGGGATACGCCCATCAGCTTCGCAGGAATCCATTTCCGGCCGGGTCATCTAACCATCGACTGCAACGATGAGACGACCGCGGAGTGGCTGATGAGCAACGTGTCAAGGTTGACAGAATGGAAGGGAGTACCCCTTCTAGGTAAAATGGGAGAGAATGTCTCCTCGCCCCATTACATTACCATCTTCCTCCCAAGGCTTGCCGCAAAAGCGGATGAATGGGTTCTCACAATGCTGAGGAACCAAAACAACATTGTAACAGACATGTGGCGGGTCAAGTCAAGAAAGGACCAAGGGGGCGGAGCCCTCATGGTCATTGGCATCGACGAAGTCTCGATGCAGGCCATCGTCTCGATGGGCGCCAGCTAAACTTCCGGTACGGGAAGATCCCCGTACATGGTCTCAAGGAGACCGCGAAGCTAGCTGGACAGACCCATCAGCAAGAGACTGAGGCAGAACACCTCGCCGAAGCGGGAAGTAGCGAGTCTCCGTGTGAGGAACCCCTTACAGATAAGGAGGATGTCGCTGAGGACGAGGAGCTCGACGGGGAATCCCCCGTAGAGGACATGGAGGTAGTAGAGGAAGCAGAGGTGCCCATGTCCTCACAAGAGCTCGCCTCAGAGCTCGCAGTCCATGAGGACGAAGAAGCCGACACCACATTGGTGTCCGGAGGCGTTGAGAGCAGTCCTGGCTCTCCGCCAGATAGCGCAAATATTACAGCGCAATGATGACTCCCCCCTCAGTCATCAAAAGCACCAAGCTAGTCCAGGTGAACGTTCATCATGCGAAGGCGGCCTCGGCCGTCCTAGCTAGAACGTTCTCCCGACAACACCTAGGACTAGCTTTAATACAGGAACCCTGGTGCAATGAGGGAATAAAGGGCCTGTATACGAGAGAATCCACGGTAATTTGGGACCAAAGGCATGCCTTCCCCAGAGCCTGCATAATGATAAGGAAGAATATTAAATATACTATCCTTTCAGAATTTCTCTCCAGGGACTGTGTCGCGATAGCGACCACCGAAGCAAAGCAGGGAAAGACCACGGTCATAGCCTCTGCCTACTTCGCTGGAGACAGTATGTGTCCCCCCCAAGAGGTGTCGGCCCTGGCAGAATACTGCAGGAGCAAAAGCCTGCCGCTTGTTGTCGGATGTGACACAAACGCCCACCACGTCGCATGGGGAAGCTCCGATGTAAACGATCGAGGGTAGTGCTTATTAGAATTTATAGACTTGCAGGCTTCTATTCCACGCTAGGAAATAATATACCTAGGATTCGGTCACCGAAGCATCCCCTAGAACTAGAAATCTTAGTCGACGAACTAAACAAAAGTATAATCGATGCTTACGAAGAGAACTGCCCTCTTAGCAAATCGAGAAAAGAAAATGATGCCCCTTGGTGGAATCCTACCTTGGAGAAACTCAGAAAGAAGACCCGAATTCTTTTTAATGAAGCCAAAAAGAATGGGGACTGGCATAAGTACAAGCAAAGATTAGGAAAGCCAAAAGAAAGAATTACAGGAAATTCTGCGAGTCCATAGAAGACACGAAAGAAGGAGCGAGATTTCATAGAGTCCTGGCCAAGAAAAGCCCGGATGGCAACATCTCACTTAAAAAGGGTAATGATGCCTATACAGAAAGCTGCAAGGAGAGAGTACGTCTCCTGTTAGACACCCACTTCCCGGGAAACATCGACCAAGAGCCCTGCTACCACCCTCGTAGCTCCGACTGGGCAGAAGCCAAGAAAGTTGTGTCCGCAGGCAGACTTGAGTGGGCAATTGGAACATTTCAGCCCTTCAAATCTCCCGGACCGGATAACATATATCCAGCATTCCTGCAGAAAGGAAAGGACATTCTCCTACCTATACTCAGGAAGATCATCACCAGCAGTCTGGCAACTGGGTATATCCCACGTGCCTGGCGCAGAGCAAGGGTAGTCTTCATCCGCAAGGCAGGGATGAAAGATGTAACCAACCCGAAGTCCTTCAGACCCATTAGATTGACATCGTTTTTACAGAAAACGATTGAAAAGCTAGTGGACAATAGCATACAAATACAAAAATAAGGAAGTGGCTCTATGCGCCTTCCTAGACATTGAGGGAGCATTCGACAACACATCCCATAGTGCTGTCAAGAATGCCCTGACTAGAAGTTGAATAAACCCTACTGTAGGCAGATGGGTAGACTCACTACAACGATGCAAAGAAGCCTCTGCAGTGGCAGGTGAAGAAACCATCACACTCACCACAACTAGAGGATGCCCTCAGGGGGGAGTTCTCTCCCCATTGTTGTGGAGCCTACTAGTGGATGAGCTCCTAGAAAAACTCGCCTCCCTGGGCATAACATGCCAAGGATACGCTGATGACATTGTCATCGTTGCAAGAGGAAAATACGAAGAAACCCTATGTGACATAGTCCTGAGGGGTCTGAAAGTCACGTCTAATTGGTGCAAGGAGGTTGGGCTCAACCTAAACCCTGCGAAAACCATTATAGTACCGTTCACTAGGAAATACAAGCTAAGCAGAATGAGGCCAATGCGCCTATCCGGCTGCCTCATTACACCAGAAAAAGAAGTCAAATACCTCGGCGTTGTCTTTGACAATAGGCTGAGGTTTGACAAGTACTTAGAGTACACACTCAGTAAATGCACTAGAGCACTATTCACATGCAGGAGCATAGCCGGAAAATCGTGGGGCACATATACTCTGATGGCTATACCTCATGGTTGTGAGACCAATGCTCACTTATGGAGCTGTCGTGTGGGGAGATAGAGCAAACCTCCTCACAGTAAGGACGCAGTTGCAAAAACTGCAAAGGCTAGCATGTATATGCATGACTGGAGCCATGCGTACCTGTCCGACAGCGGCAATCGAGGTTTTGATGGAGCTAACACCACTCCACCATACCATCTGCCTGAAGAAAAAAGCAACACTGCTCAGGCTAACAGCAGAAGGAGTGGGTAGAAACCACATAGTAAGCCTCAGAGACTCTGAAAAGCTGGAAAAGGAAATCCCTTTAATCCTCCACATTCGTTTAGTTCAAAAATTGAACTAGATCCATCGATTTTTTCGTCATCGATTTGTGCTGGTGAACACGGCCATTAACTTTTAGCCAAAAACGAAAAATGTTACATTCACAACATTTTTTGAACAAACATCGTGGGAAATGAATTCCTTAATTTGCTGGAATTCGTATAAGGCGGCCATGCCGAGACTATCTAGACTAGCCCTAAGGTATCTTATTACCGCTGGTAGCTCAGTGCCTTCGGAGCGACTTGCTTCTGCTATAAAATGCAAATATTGGAATTAAAAGTATTTAATATGTATAATACAAACAAGACTCGAATCTCATGAAAAATATTTTTATGATTGATCAATATAGACAATATCTTTTTATTTTGGGGCAGGGTATTACCTTTTTTTGGGAAAAAAATTAAAATATCAATTATATCGATATATCGATGTTTTCAAAGTGATATATCAAATATCATTTGATATTTTTTTAAATCACAAAATATCATCGATACGATATTTTAAAAATATTCGGCAACCCTAGCCAGAACCCTACTGCGGCATAGGCAAACACACAATAAAAGGACTTCTAAGAAAGGAAGAGAAGACGTTTAGAACAGCCTTCTGGGTAAACACCAGGGGAATGAGACAAGCTAAAGCATTAATAGTGAACCACAACCTCAAAAGGCTCCAGAAGTTAATCCAACAAGGAAAGAATGCCCTCAGAATTCTGACAGGTCACCAAGGTCACTGCAGACTGAGGAGCCACAGTACAAGAATAACAAACACCCAGCTTTGCAGTATCAGAGAAGGAGGAGTCCTGAGCATATAGTAGGAATGAAACACATCTGCACCCAACAATATCAGTAACTAGAACCCACAAAAACTCTGAGTTTGTTGGGTTGGGGGGGGGGGGGGGGGGGGGGGGGGGGGGACAGAAAAAGGGGGGGGGGGGCGCGGCCCCCCACCAACAAAAAAAAATAATGTTATATTACCCACATCGAGTTTGTTTCAGATTTCGAAAAATCCTCCTCCTCCATCTTTAAACAGCGAAAATCTGTCTTTTTATCTGTATAAACGCGTAGATCTCACAGACTATAAGAGGTAGAGCCACAAATTTTTGCATGTATGTAGGTGTATACCGTACCCAGATAAAGTTTGATCCAGGTTAGGCAAATTCCTCCTCCATCTTCTTCTAACCGCGAAAAACTGTCAGAGCTACAATTTTTAAGTTTCTATTAGGTTCTATTCTGTGTACCACAATGAGATCCGAGCAAAAACACCGAATATATGTACATAAGTGCGCCTGCCCATTTATTGAAATAAATTTTAAAGTAAATGGAATTCAAAGCTATAGGAACCACATTACTTGGGACAGGGTATTTTGCTGTCGGGGCACTCGAACGCAACACTCTTACTTGTTACTCTACGAGTAAAGGGTATAAAAATGAATGCTTAAAAATGAAGTGCTTAAGTAAGCATTGCGGCTGTCCGGCAGTTCCAAGCCCTGTAGCCCAGCGGTAAGGCATTTGCTTAGCACGCCGAAGTCGCGGTTTCAAATCCCCGTTTTATTTGTACCTATATAGGGATAGAGGTAAGTATGGTATAGTTCAGAGATGAGCCCGAGTCCTGTAATTAGAAAACGCCAAAGAGGCGGCCATTCCTTGAGTGTCGGTATATTTTTTTTGGACAACTTACTATGAAACTACGAGAGTTCTTAATAGAAAAAAATTTTTTTGGCACAATCTAACGCAGAACATTTTGATGAACCTTGTCGCCACATTCAATTTGCGGAGCAGCTTTCATTGGTGTAACCGTACAACTCGTGGATTGTTATCGTTTCCCAATACTTTTGGCGTTACGTCACAACATTACTAAGTAGTATTCAGTAGTCCGGGGTTTAGGCATGCTGCAGGTTTTCGCAGCTCTTCAACAATACGGCAATATTATCGCAAGCTGCATTATATGAAATTTCTTCTTGACTTCTTCGTTAATGTTTTCGGGATGCTGGTGTTTCTGTGACTCCCCTGGCTGTACTCTTATATGTCATTTTTATACACTGGAAAAGTGTATTATAGTTTTGCTCAGAAGTTTGCAACGCATAGAAGGAATCATCTCCGACCACATAAACTATATACATTCTTGATCAACATGACGAGCTGAGTCGATTAAGCTTTGTCCGTCCGTCTGTCTGTTTCTACGCGAACTGGTCCCTCAGTTTTGAAGCTAGCGAGCTGAAACTTTGCACAGAGTCTTCTTTTGTCTGCACGCTGCTAATATGTCGGAATCGACCGGATCGGATAACTATTTCTTGTAGCTGCCAGACAAATGATCGGTCAAAAAATGAATTTTAATGAGAAAAACTATTTTTTTTCCCAATACTACCGCTCTCAATCACGGTCATGGGTAATATTAAATGTTTTTAAGCAGATCTGAGAATTTTGGTCGAAGTCGCTAACCGTTGACACAAGCGTTTTCAAGTGTATTAAACAGGGACCGTAATCATAAGTTTTAAAATAAAACTTACTCCATAATGATTATTTTTGATTTTTATATCAATTGCTCACACCGTAATGATTATTTTTAAGCAAAAAAAATAAAACTTAGCAATAATGATTATTTTTGATCAAAAATAATAAAACTCAAAAATAATGATTATTGTTGAGTTTTATTTTTATTGCTTAAAAATCAAGGCTGCAAACCGGTCCGAACCCGAATCCCTTAGAACCGGTTCGGTTCGGGTTTTTCGGGTTCGCCGAACCGGACCATGAACCGAACCCCTAATAATTTTGCCCCCTCAAACCTGAACCCGAACCGGACCACTCTTTCGAAAAATTAGGTTCGGTTCACAAAATTAAGTAGTTTTTGTAAACTACTCATACAGTGACATACAGAAATCTTTTGTATTCTGACTGCTTTCATTCTAGAAGTTGTCAGATATAAGCGAATATAGTTTAAGCAGAACTTTTCAATGACAACTGCAGAGCTTAAAAGAAATGCCACTATGAAGAATGAAATGTAAATGAAGGTTGCTATGTAAAGCAATTTGGACGATAACCAAGTTACCTCAATAGATTCCCTAGAGGACTTTATAACTACAGTTCGTTGTGTTGCACACACTCTAAGTAGTATAAGTATAAGTAGTTAAAGATATTTTTAAGGAAGTTCAGTTCGACACTAGTAGAGTTTTGTAACAAACTCTCTACTCACACAATATGAAATCTATTGCTTATAAAAAAGTAAAAAAAAACTAGTGTTGTGTGGCTCGATGGAACTCTATCTACAAAATGTGCAAGCGCTAACTAACTTCAAAAGGTTTTTACATTCAGAGTTCCTTACATTTTTGATTGAAACGTAGTTCCAATTTATAGAGCTTCTTTAGAGCTCAACGATTCACAACAAATTGATTTTTATTACCCTTGCATTTCATGTCGAGTAAATGTTCTAAAATCTTCAACAAATCATTGTTGTCGTTCTCAGTGTTCTTAACACAGATTCCATACACGGACAAGTGTGCTTCGGTGACTTATTTCACACCTGACCAGGACATAAACATAAAGCAGTCCATAAATACCTTGGGATGACACTGAAGAGAAGCCTGACTTTTGGACACCATATCAAGGCAATAGCTCAGGCAGTGGCTGCCAAAGCAAGGCTCATGGGGTGGCTCCTGAACTCCAATTCTGGCTCCGTTATGGAGATTTGGCCTATAAATTTCTGGAATCGCCGCCAAGAGTCACCTGACAAAGACTAGAGAGGTCCAGGCAAAAATCCTTAGGCGCGTTAAGGGAATGGTACCTGAGAACCAGGGATATTGAAATTCTCAGTGCCTTTTCAACACTCAAGTTTGATTTTTCTAATCATAAAGCTAGTATAGATGACAAGCTCTTAAAAGATATACAGCCATGCTCCCATTTTCACTTTCGTAAAGCTTTTGCTATTTCAAACCGGTTTTTAGAGCAAATTTGGGTTTAAGCATCGCTCAAAAGTTGTCAGTATTAGCTAATGAATTTAAAAGCTAGTTAATAAAAAATGAGTATTAATAAATGGAAACTAAGCTTTTATGTTCAAGCGAACCGAGGTTTGAACCAGAACCTTGGGTTCAGGTGTTTCAAGAACCGGTCCGCGAACCGAACCTTAGACTTTACAACAGGTTCAAACCCCCGGACCGAACCTCGTGCAAAATTTTAGAGGTTTGCAGCCTTGTTAAAAATAAAACTCACCAAGAAATTACGGCTGTACCATAAGGAATTTTGGAAAGTTTGAAGTATATTCTTAATAAATGAAGCAAGACGAACATTTAAAATGCAATTTGAAGTTAAAGTAGTTTCTTATACTCTGTACCGAAGGTACATAGAGTATATTAAGTTTGTGCAAAAGTATGTAACAGGCAGAAGGAATCATTTCCGACCATATAAAGTATGTATATTCTTGATCAGCATCAACAGCCGAGTCGATATAGACATGTCCGTCTGTCTGTCCGTCCGTCCGTCTGTCTCTATGAACACCTAGATCTCAGAGATGGTAATATATAGAAGTTTGACATGTATGGGACAAATGCATCTTTTATCAGCACGCAGATCAAGTTTGTTTCAAATTTTGGCCGCGCCCCTTCCCGCCCCCGCAATTTGGAAAAAACGTCAAAATGAATCGATTTGCAGAAGAAATGATCTGTTAAACATGTTTTTTCATGAGTAACGGGTATATCGAAGTCGGTTAGAGCCGACTTTAACTTACGCTCTCGTGTTTTTGTTCACTCCGTCATCTTCCCCTTCCTCCTCGAATTTGTTTCGTGAATAACTTCGGTGTTTTTGCTCAGATCTGATTGTGCTTTTCAGAATAGATACATTAAGGGCCTAAGATAATATGTATTAAGCGACGATGTTGTAACTTTAAAATTGTGGCTCTGACAGTTTTGCGGTTTAAGGGGGGAGGGGGGGAAATTTTGCAAATCTGAAACAAACTTGATCTGCGTACGGCAAACACCTATGTACATGCAAAAATTTGTATCTCTATCTCTTATAGTCTCGGAGATCGACGCGTTCATACAGACAGACGGACGGACGGACAGACGGACGGACGGACGGACGGACAGACGGACAGACGGACATGGCTAAATCGACTCGGCTGTTGATGCTGATCAAGAATACATATACTTTATAGGGTCGGAAATGCTTCCTTCTTCCTGTTACATACATTTGCACAACTTCATGAGCCCCTTTTACCCATTTTCAATGGGTACAGGGTATAAAAAAAATAGAGGTAAGCTAACTTCGGCTCGACCGAAGTTTATATACCCTTGGAAATTGATATCTGCCTGCCAGTTTGTTATATGGCTCCACAATTTTGACAAAATTTTGAAAACAAAAAAGTTTTTCTCACTAGAACTACTTTTTTGACCGATCGTTTCTATGGCAGCTATACGATATAGTCTTCCGATCCGGCCGATTCCGACAAATGTACTGCGCATTTGTACCAAAAGACTTGGTGCAAAGTTTCGTTAAGATAGCTTTTAAACTGACGGAGGAGATAGCATAGAAACAGACGGACAGACGGACCGACGGACCGACGGACAGACGGACATGGCTAAATCAACTCAGCTCGTCATGCTGATCAAGAATATATATACTTTATGTGGTCGGAGATGCTTCCTTCTATGCGCTACAAACATCTGAACAATTTTAATATACCCTCTCCAAGGGTATAACCCGGTCCCAGGTGTGCTTCGCGAGTGACACACACACATTACACACATTAAACACACTCCTGGTGGTGGTTCAGAACTTCTAGTCATAGATCTTCTGGACCTAATGGGGGCGTATGTGGTCAGGGAAAGCTTCTGATCGGTTCAACCTGGCGAACCCAGAGTGATCCTGGCTTACTACGTCTCAAGTCGACTTACACCTCCTCGTGGTGACCACCGGAAGCAGTGGCAATGCACCCGCATTCGCTGCTGACTAACGTGAGCGGCGCCCCCCCCCCCTTCCCTACAGGGTAATATATAGGGTTAGTGCGTCGGGTTTGGTACCCACCATCGTAAAAATCTCCACCAATGAAAACTGCGACTACAATGCCTCGGATACGGACCCCCCTGACGACGACCCACGCAAACGTTTTAAGGACCACGATTTGAGAATATGCACCTGGAATGTCCGCACCCTCAACAGAGATGGTGATGATATCGCCTTGGTGAAAGTCCTCAAAAAAATATTCATCGGACGTTACCGCACTCCAGGAAATGCGATGGATTGGACATGGGAGCAAGATAATAACGCTACCAAAAGAGAAGACAGAAGAGAAACCACCACCCCCTGGGAGATACACTACAGCGGGCATGTCTCCAAGCACGAGTTTGGGTGCGGCTTTGCAGTGAGTGATAGACTGCGTCGCTCTGTCATCAGCTTCACACCAGTTGATGAACGGCTAGCCGCGCTCAGACTTAAGGCAAAATATTTTAATATTAGCCTTATCTGTGCTCACGCGCCAACAGAAGACAAGGACGGCACGATAAAAGATGAATTCTATGAGCGCATGGAACAACTATACGAGCGCTGCCCCGACCACGACATAAAGATCGTGCTAGGCGATTTTAACGCGAAAGTCGGGAGAGAAGGAGTTTTTGGATCGACAGTCGGACGATTCAGCCTTCATGAAACAACCTCCGGTAACGGAGAGAGGCTAATAGACTTCGCTGCTGGCCGGAACATGGTCATAAGTAGTACTAGATTTGAACACCTCGATATCCATAAGGCGACCTGGAAGTCCCCTGGTCAACGAACACGAAATCAGATTGATCACGTTGTGATCGACGGAAGGCATTCATCGAGTGTGCTAGACGTGCGTGCGATTCGAGGAGCCAACATAGACTCGGATCATTACCTGGTTGCAGCCAAGGTACGCACGCGGCTCAGTGTGGCACATGCCTCACGCTCTGGCACACGTCGAAAGCTAAACGTCGAGAAGCTGCAATCACAAGGGACCTCTGAAGCCTACTCAGCTAAACTCGCCCAACTGCTCAGGGAAACCTCCCCATTCCCTTCCGATATATGCGAACAGTGGCAGCGTATATCGCACTCTATGAGTACGGCTGCCAAGGAGATACTCGGTTACCCGAGCCCCCTCGAAAGCGGTCTTGGTACGACGAGGAGTGCCGACGCGCTACTGCAGAGAAAAATGCTGCCTACAGAAGAACTCTGCAGTCGAGAGTAACGCGGGCTGCTAAAGAGCGATACCTGGAGAAAAAGAAAGAGGAGAAACGCCTTTTTAGAAGAAAAAAGTTGGAGCAGGAAAGGCGAATGCGCGAGGAAGTCGAGATGTTATTCGGCATGAGTGAGACTCGAAAATTTTACCAAAAGATTAAGCAATTAACAGAAGGTTTCAAGCCCAGAGTCGCACAATGCAAAGACGAACAGGGGAATCTGGTCACAGATCCGCAAGTGGCGCTTAACAAATGGAGAAGTTACTTTTCCAACCTACTGGGAGGCGATGACGAACATGATGCCGCCTCTAGAGAAGTAACGATGCCACCAATCGACAACATTGAGATAGACCCCCCGACCCAACAGGAAGTCTGTTTAGCCATACGAAGGCTAAAGAACAACAAATCACCAGGCGCTGATGAGCTGCCCGCTGAATTGTTCAAGGCTGGAGGCGAAGAATTGGTAAGGTGCATGCACCAACTTCTGTGCCGTATATGGGTTGACGAAAGCATGCCCGACGATTGGAATCTAAGTGTTCTCTGTCCAATCTTTAAAAAAGGAGACCCTGCAGTTTGCGCCAACTACCGCGGGATCAGTCTCCTCCCCATCGCATATAAGGTTCTGTCCCGCATTATTTGTGAACGTCTTAAGCCGCTTGTTGATACACTGATTGGACCTTATCAGTGTGGCTTTAGACCTGGTAAGTCCACCACAGACCAGATATTCACATTGCGCCAAATTCTGGAGAAGACCTATGAGAGAAACATCGAAAATCACCATCTTTTTATCGATTACAAAGCCGCTTTCGACACGCCGATAAGGTCAAGGTTTTTCGAAGCCCTGTCTACTTTAGGTATTCCAGCAAAGTACGTTCGACTTTGCATGATGACGTTGAGAAGCACTCAAAGCTCCGTCAAAATAGGAACGAACCTCTCCGAGCCTTTTGATACCAAAAAAGGGTTTTAGGCAGGGTGACACCTTATCGTGTGACTTCTTTAATCTGCTGATGGAGTATATACTGCGCCAGTGCCCAAATGCCAACAGATCGGGCACCATCTTTAATAAAGATGTAATGCTACTCGCATATGCCGATGATATTGACATTATCGGCAAAACCGAACAGGCAGTAAGCAATGCGTTTTCAGAGATTGAGAAGCAGTCTGAGCTAATGGGTTTAGCGGTAAACGAGGACAAGACGAAGTACCTAGTGTCCTCGAAACAGAAGTACACACAAATTGGGCAATCTGTTGCAATGGGAGAGTACAACTTTAAAGTTGTAGAGGACTTTGTCTACCTTGGAACGATGATAACCGGCGACAACAACATCAGCCTGGAAATTCGAAGAAGAATCACGCTCGCAAACCGATGCTATTACGGGCTAAGTAGGGAGCTCAAGAGCAGAAACCTCAAGCGAAGAACAAAAATAGCGCTATATAAGTCGCTTATCATCCCAGTCCTGCAATACGGCGCAGAAGCATGGGCAATATCATCAGCGGATGAGGCGGCGATTGGCGTTTTCGAGCGAAAGATTCTTCGCAGGATTTATGGACCTTTGAAAGTTGGCGAGGACTTTCGCATCCGAAGGAATGACGAACTGTATAAGCTCTATGGGGATACTAGTCTGGTCAAGCGCATAAAGCAACAGCGGCTGCGCTGGCTGGGACATGTTACCCGTATGGATGATCAAGCTCCAGCAAAAATGGTCTACAAGAGGAATGCGAAAGAACTGGGACAAGGCAAGGTGGGACGACCACCTCTAAGGTGGGACGACCAGGTGCGGAAAGACATTTCTAAGCTTGGCGTGAAAAACTGGTGCCAGCTCGCACGGAGCAGAAGCGACTGGCGGACATTAGTTGCAGCGGCCGAGACCGTCAAACGGTTGTGATGCAAGCATCGGGCCAATAAAGAAGAAGAAGAAGAAGAAGAAACACACTCCTGGCCAAGCAGCGGCTTTGGCGGTTGCCGGCAACCTGTTGCGGAGTCGGTTGTTTTACTTTACTATTGTAAATTCGTATTGTGTGGGCAAATCCCGGCCTAGCTGAGCTGGTTGTTCATTCCACATATTAAGTGAAGTGCGGTATAGTGTACTTATTGTGCTTCGACAAACGACAGACGTGTTTGTTAATTGTTAATTACATTTGTTTTGCATCTGTACAACAACAACAACAACAACAAACGTCTGGCGTCAGTGGTGTGTGGGGGTGTCAGTGCTGTTCATCTAGCTACCACTTCTAGCCTTTTTCCGGCCAGCTGCGGTAGAGTGGGGCAATAAATAATTTAATAAATTTTAAATTTATTCAAATTATTTGTTGCGCCAGATGGATGGTACGGCCTCTACAGAGCCTGGAGCTCCACTTAAAAAGTCTGGGAATGACTTAAACTCCCTAATAGATAGGGCTACGACACAATCGAGCCCCAAAAATAAATCTGCAGCTACGACCAACCGAACAAGGGGGTCCAGCAGGGCAAAAAATACAAACATGGGACGGTCCCTGCCCTCAATCAGCACCAAGACTGACGGTCAGCCACCAGCGACAGCCAGATCAGCTGATAAAAGAGCAGGCGCAGCTCCTATTGTAAGTAGCAGGCCCGCAGACTTTAATAGACCGGAACCAGCAAAGGCCGCCGCAAACGATAGACGCACTGCCGTAAGAATCCTTAAAAGGAACGCAGTATCCCCGATATGCGAGAGTCAAGCCTCGAAGGAAGACTTCGCAAAAATTCAACAGGATATTATGTGGGCTAAAACCATAATTCCTGATTTTCGATTGGACTATGTCAACCCCGCGAAGAAAGTTACGAGCGCTAAGCGGGACAGGTCTTTGGAGGAAGCCCAAACCGAGGCCCCGAAAAGAATCAAAACACATGGCGCCCCACTCTCAATATCCTTTGCTGAAGTAGCAAAAGGTAAGAAGATCTTGGGCGTTATCGATACCAGCAGAAATGATGGGAAAATACCTCTACATCAGTGGAAATGGGTAGAGGCCGAACTCGGAGGTGTAGCCATGGAAGTCCTGAAAGCGAACCCAGGCCCACCACCCATATGCAATAACGCGGGATGGTTTCAGGGCAACGTGAAGCTAATCGCGTGTGAAGATGAGAGGTCGGCGGTTCTCTACAAGGCCGCTATCGGTAAGGTTGGGGAAGTATACCCAGGGGCAAAACTAATGGCAGTGGATGCCAAAGATATCCCCTCCTGCCCCAGAGCGCGAGCCTGGCTGCCTAAAAAACCGAGCGATCCGGCTGACATCTTGGAAATGATGACAATGTTCAATCCAAATGTGCCAACTTCGAACTGGAAGGTCATCAAAGTGGAGGAATCCACCGGTGCGAATATCCACGTAACTTTCCAAATTAATAACGAAACTTTGGAACACCTGAAGAAAACAAACGGACTTCTTGACTACGCATTCAAGAAGGTGAAAATGACTGTGTACAAGACGGACACTACAGCGCTAGCTAACCTAGCAGCGAGTGTGGAAGCGGAAGAACCCAGCGAAGACGAAATGGAGACCGACGATACACCTCTACAAGAGGATTCGGGAGGCTACATCTCGTCTGGGTCCGAATATGGCACGGGTCTAATAAGGCTTTACACGGAGCAGGAGCTTCTGCAAGAAGAATCGAATGATGCAGATGCCGATGCTACACTGACGGAAGCAAATTCTCTTTCTGATGATGCAGATTCTACAGATAAATCTGCATCACAGTAAGGCAGCTTCCGCTGCACTTCTGCTTCGTCTAGCGAAAGGCGAAGCAGACTTCGTTTTAGTCCAGGAGCCTTGGATCACTGGAGACAGGATCTGCGGCTTGAAGACGCCAAAATACAACTTATACCATATTAAGGGTAAGGGTAAGCCGCGTACATGCATACTAGCGAAACAATTGTTTAAAGCATTTCTTCTACCTCAATTCAGTGATGGAGACATCACAGTAGTTAACTTTGAATTGGGGAGTACCACCTACAGGCTGACTTCTTTTTACTTGGCTCATGAAACCACGGAGCCAGTACCGTCCCGACTATTCCAAAACCTTGTGCGCAACAGTAAAGGAAGCAGAACCAGATTAATACTGGGTGGAGACGCTAATGCACACCATACAGAGTGGTCCAGCACAGATACTAACGATCGTGGTGAGTTACTTTACGATTATCTTTTAAGTACAAATCTTATTATCTGTAATAAAGGAAATGAACCTACTTTTGTAACTAAAACCCGGAGAGAGGTACTTGATATCACCCTCATCTCAGAGTCTCTAACAGAAAATCTTATTTCATGGAGAGTCCTATCAGACCACTCATTCTCAGATCATAGATATATTGAGCTAAAGCTAATAGAATCATGCCCCGAACCTAAAAAAACACAAAATTTAAAAAAAACAAACTGGAAACAGTATAAGAGACTAATAGTTAAAAATCTAGATGCAGCCCCCCAATTTACTCCCGTAAATGTAAAGCAACTAGATGAATTAGTCAATACATTCACAACGACATGCTCAGAAGCACTTGACAAATCTTGTCCTTACATTAAATACAAGCCAACACATAAGCCCCCTTGGTGGTCTAAAGACCTAGAAATACGAAGGAAACAATGCAGGAAAGCATTTAACTCAGCTAAGAACACGAACCAGGACTCATCCTGGGAGCTGTATAAAGCCAAGTTACGTGATTACAAAAGTGAAATGCGGAAAGCCAAACGACGCTCGTGGGCAAATTTCTGCAACGGTATCGAATCTACCTCTGAAGCATCAAGACTTCGGAAAATTTTAGCGAGTTCCCCAACCCCTCCGGGGCTATTACAAAACGATGATGGAACGTGGGCTGAATCGAGCTCTGAATCCCTCAATTTATTACTAGAATCGCATTTTCCTGGATGTTCAACTTCTCATGTACCCACAGAAAAACCCAGGAATGTCGCGCAGAGTCACATAAGTGACATAATAACTAAACACCGAATTAAATGGGCTGTGAATTCTTTTCAACCCTACAAATCGCCGGGACCAGATAGAATCTTTCCCGCTCAACTTCAGCAATCGCTACCAAATATAATCGTATGGCTTCACACAATTTTTGTCGGTTGCCTCAAACTACAATATATTCCCACTCTATGGAGAGACATAAAAGTGGTTTTCATACCAAAGGCAGGTAAAGCCTCACATGTCAGACCCAATGACTTTAGGCCAATCAGCCTATCATCCTTTCTCCTCAAGACATTGGAGAGACTGATAGACGCCCATCTAAGGCAGTCAATAGACCCATCCACTCTGTCAACAGCGCAGCACGCTTACAGCAAAGGTAGGTCAACAGAAACAGCACTCCATTATCTTGTCTCAAAAATTAAAAAATCACTTGAGGCTAAAGAATATGCACTCACGGCATTCCTCGACATCGAGGGCGCCTTTAACAACGTTCTCCCCAACGCTATCACCTCTGCCCTTACACATCTGAATGTGGAGGCACCCCTGGTGGAGTTTATCCGACTCATGCTTACCAGCAGAGTTGTTAACTCGCAACTAGGAGATGCCTGCGCCCGAAGATATGTAAGTAGAGGCACTCCTCAAGGAGGTGTTCTTTCGCCATTTCTTTGGGTGGTAACAGTCAACGAATTGTTGCGACTCATGGAATCGCGAGGACATACAGTGATAGCGTACGCGGATGACGTTGCCATAATCACAAGAGGCCAATTTCCTCACAGTCTCTGCAATCTAATGCAGGATGCACTCTCAACACTTTCAAAATGGACGACTCAGAGTGGCCTTGGAGTCAATCCAACCAAAACTGAACTCGTTCTTTTCACTCGCAAGTATAAGATACCAAATTTAACACCCCCACGACTAAACAATATACACCTAAAATTTAGCGACTCTGCAAGATACCTTGGTGTAGTGTTGGATAAAAAATTATATTGGAACGAAAATATAACTGAACGAATCAAAAAAGCAAATACTGCACTTTTCTCGTGCAAACGCGCAATTGGTCGTAAATGGGGATTTTCCCCTGAAATAGTACACTGGCTGTACACTGCCGTTGTACGTCCAATACTATTATACGGTATTATTGTATGGTGGCCGGCTTTGGGGAAACCATCCGTACTGAGAACCATTACAAAAGTTCAACGTAGTGCTGCACTATGTATGACAGGTGCATTGCGTACAACCCCAACTGATGCACTTAACATAATGTTACACCTTATGCCACTAGATCTTCTGGGAAGAGAAATCGCCAGTAACACCGCTCTCAGGCTAAGAGAAAGCGGTACCTGGAAAGATAACAACTCTGGCCACTCGTCTATACTAATACATCGAGGTGCGGTACCGGCCAAGCTTGACTACTGCATCCCAACAATCACGTTTACCACTATGTATAAAGTCACTATACCGAGCCGGCTGGACTGGAACTCAATGCCTCACTCTAAACCGAATGCCATCAATTTCTACACTGATGGCTCCAAACTGGATGGACAGGTAGGAGGAGGAGTATTCAGTCCAGAGCTCGGGATCAAAACTTCATTTAGACTTCCTGATCATTGTAGTGTTTACCAAGCAGAGGTTGTAGCCATCCAGGAGGCTACCAAACTTCTGGTAAACCTTGCAATCCAAGGACGCAAAGTATTTATTTTCTCAGATAGTCAAGCTGCATTAAAAGCCCTTGACGGTCATGTTAACAATACAAAAACTCTTACGGAGTGCCGCAGATCTCTTAATGAGATGGCTCCGCACTTTGAAATTAATCTTATTTGGGTGCCTGGACACTGTAACATTGAAGGCAACGAGATGGCTGACCACCTCGCCAGGCTTGGCACCACCACTCAGCTCTTACCGGAGAAGAGCAACATAGGGGTGCCTCTTGCGACCTTTAAGATGAAAACAAAGGAGACTACATATCAAATAACCATGAATCGATGGCAAACCACTCACACATGTGAAATATCCAAGCTTACATGGCCTACTCTTAACTTTAAAAAATCTAGGGAGTTGCTCCGCCTAAAAAGAGCAAACATTTCCCTTTTATTAGGGGCCCTTACTGGACACTGCCTTATAGGAAGACACGCCGCTAGGCTTGGAGTCATGCACAATGACTTCTGTAGAAGTTGCAATTCAGTGGATGAGGAGGAGAGTGTACAACACCTCTTCTGTTATTGTCCAGCTCTCAGCAGAAGACGGCTTACAACTTTGGGTCGTCCTTTCTTAACCGATCTGTCAGAAATTTCTGAAATAGAGATTAACTCACTGCTTAAATTCTTGCTACTTTCAAAATGGTTTAACGGGGAAGACCCTCCCTCTACGATCACAGCGTAGAAAGGGTTATATGGTACCACAATGGGCCTTCACTGGCCTAAGTGAAGAAATGGGAATCTCCCATTTCAACCATTGCAACCTAACCTAACCTAACCTAAGGGTATAACAAGTGAGAAGTCGGTCAAGCCCGACTATAATATGCTCTGTAGCTGGAGTATGAGCTGAATGCAGTGCTGCTGCTGTGTCTCTCTCTATCTTTACCTTTAAATCGATACATCTCGAAAATAATTTTCGGAGAATTACTAACAATCTCTAGAGGGTACAAGCCATCTATCTACAAAACTGTGGAAAATATGACGTTTTTTCAAAATTGCGGGAGCGGGCGTGGCAAAAAATAAAAATAAACTTGATCTGCCTGCAAGTATGAGAAGCATTTATCCCATACATGTCAAACCTCTATCTCTTACCATCTCTGAGATCTGTTTGTTCAAACGGACGGACGGACGGACATGGCTATATCGACTTGGCTGTTGATGCTGATCAAGAATATAAATACTTTATAGGTTCCGATGTGATTCCTTCTCTCTGCTACATACTTTTGGACAAACTTAATATACTCTATGTACCTTCGGTACAGAGTATAAGAAACTACTTTAACTTCAAATTGCATTTTAAATGTTCGTCTTGCTTCATTTATTAAGAATATACTTTAAACTTTCCAAAATTCCTTATGGTACAGCCGTAATTTCTTGGTGAGTTTTATTTTTAAGCAAAAAAATTAAAACTCAACCATAATCATTATTTTTGAGTTTTTTTTTTTTTGATCAAAAATAATTATTATTGCTGAGTTTTATTTTTTTTGCTTAAAAATAATCATTACCAATGAGCAATATTAATAAAACTTACAAAAAAAATCATGGTGGATTTCCATAGATTATCATAAAAGAATAATTCCGGTATCAAAATTTTTCTTCTACGGCTATTCCAAGTGCGTGATTTTTTGGTTTAAAAATACACAAAATAATCATTATTTACGGTCCCTGGTATTAAAACTTCGGCTCAGACGAAGTTAGCTTCGCCTTTTCCGTTTGAAATGCATCACCAGGTTGCTTGCCACCGACTTCTAATTATCTATATCAGTGGCGTAGAAAACTTTTTGCAATGGGGGGTGATGAAATTCAGAAATTTTTTTTGTTTCGTTTCAGTTTTATTTGTTGTTATCGGTAATAGTTTAGTATTCCGGCCACCTATCAGAAAATTTACAAAAAAAAAACTTTCGATAGACCGCGAATTACTAAGAATTTATATATAAAGAGTTTCGGGTTTCATCTATGGTTTCTTTTTAAAAGAATTTTTTAAATTGCCAAATGTCAAATAAATAAAGAATAATAAATATTTCAACGACTTACTCCAAGCGAGTTAGCTCAAAAATTCCTTTGCTGAACTGCGAACTATCAAGAATTAACATTGTGATGTACGTTCACACCAGACCCACTGTGACCGTCCAAACACCCGAAGTGTACTTTTACTTAAAGGCCTTTCAACAGCAACCGATCAATTATAAGTATAAGGAACACACTCCAAAGAGAAAGACCTATAGAGTCCTATGACTTTTCTATTAATCCCGAACTGCACAGATGTTTAGGTGCACTGGCCTAGACAAAGCAGGTGTCTCTTCTTTCGCTCCGGATTTTGGGCTATATGTTGGTAAAGCGGGAGTCGATGGGGATTATAGACTTCTGCTAGCAAAAGCAGACAGTGGGGGGTTCTTTTGACCCACCACTTTGCAACACCCATAAATAATATAATCCGTAATCTTGAAGCTAACTTCAAGAGCAGAGAGAAAATTAAAGTGCCAAAATTTTTGACATTTGGACCAGTGTGCAGTGGAAGGTAACCAGTATAAAGAAAAATGAATTTAATAACAGCAACTACATGTTAATAAGCTAACCTGATGACCTGGCAGCTTCGCTCTCTACCCGCCCAACCAATGATTTTTCCGTTAAAGAATTTCAGGATTAGTTTACAAATTCATGATATAACAGTAAACTAGTTTATTCATATGATTTCAACCTCCATTTTATTTGCATCTTCATTGTATAATTTCGTTTAAAAAAAATAATTTTGCTTTAAGTTAGCCTGAACTCTAAATATAATCACTAATACTAATAGGGTAACATAATCATTTTTATACCCTTGGAGAGGGTATATTAAAATTGTACGGATGTTTGTAACGCACAGAAGGAAGCATCGCCGACCACATAAAGTATATATATTCTTGATCAGCATGACGAGCTGAGTTGATATAGCCATGTCCGTCTGTCCGTCCGTCTGTCCGTCTGTTTCTATGCTATCTCCTCCGTCAGTTTTAAAGCTATCTTAACCAAACTATGCACGAAGTCTTTTGGGACAAAAACGCTGCACATTTGTCGGAACCGGCCGGATCGGATGACTATAGCATATAGCTGCCATAGGACCGATCGGTTGAAAAACTAGTTTCAGTGAGAAAAACTTTTTTGTTTTCAATGCTATCGCTCCCAACGCTCGTATTTATAAGTTTTTAGTGATTTCACATAATTTCACCAAGCCTTGTCAAAATCAGACAACTATATAGCAGGGATGCAAACCGGTTCTGAACCGAACCGGTTTTGAACCGAACCGAACCGCTTTTTTCGCTCGTGAACCGAACCGTAAACCGAACCGGTGTGTTTTTAAAATGCTGAACCGAACCGAAAACCGAAAAATAAAATGGTTCGGTTCGGTTCACTTCAGCAAGGTATTGAGTTACTGGCGAATAGTAAGCAAAATCAACAACTAGCTATTAAATATTGCGAAAATAATTGGAAAAGCAATGTTGTTGAAAAAAAGCTAAGAACATAAACCTTATTAAATTTGCTAAGGACCCAAAATTGTAATAAGCCAAGTCTTGATTGTATTATCCGTGGGGGTCCACTTACTTGAAGCTCATGTGCAATGTGCAAAATAAAATTTTTTGAATTGTGCTCTGGACACTTACAGCATATATTAAACCCATCCAAATCGGTTAAGCGGTTCTTAAGATAAACGAGTTTTTTTATTTATCTTTCCGCCCTCATAACTCCACTCCAATAGCGATTAGAAGACTACAAATTTAGGAGAGTGAGTTTCTCATTGATGGTAAGAACATATTTAAATTTGGTGCTGATCGGAGCGGGGGCATATTTTGTATGTTTATTCTGCTATGGCCCTTTTATTGTATAATAGGATGTGTTTCACATATCGCATATCGATTTCGAGTTAAAATTGTTTAAGTTTATATGTGCCAAATATGTCAGAGATTACTTGATCAGGTCAAAAGAAAATTGTAATTATTTGACTATTTTGATCCGCTTGGCTTTCAGTAGTCGATTTCAAACCGTCAAAGTTTCTAAACAATATAAAGTGACCATAGACGTTTTCGTCACTTGATATGTAAAGTTGTATGATTTCAAAACGAAATGAGAACTTTTATACGGGAATTGCCGTCGAAGTTCTGTAAAAACCCGATTAACTGAAAACCTAAGTCTTTGTTAATGAATAATACCTGTTGCAAAAATATCTTTAGTTAATTAAATGAATAAAGAGCGAACCGAACCGAACCGAACCGTAACCGCGGTTCAGTAAGCCCCAAAAACCACGTAATGAACCGAACCGGCGGTTCAAAAACTGTGTGAACCACTGAACCGAACCAGTCCTTATTTTCAAGTGGTTTGCATCCCTGCTATATAGTATAGCTGCCATACAAAAGTTAGGTCTGAAAATTATTTTACATAATTTCAACAAAATTTTTTGAAATCGGACAACTTTATAGTATAACTGCCATACAAACTGTCAGGCATACATCAAGCTCCAAGGGTAAATAAACTTCGGTCGAGCTGAAGTTAGCTTGCCTCTATTTTTTTGTTTATAACCTATAATATTATAAAAAAAAAATGTATTGTTTTAATGTTGGCTTCCTTAAAACTTCGGCAAAGACGAAGTTAGCTTGGCCTTCTCGTTTAGTATCAATTTATCACTGGGTCTTATTAAATTGATACTTTAATTATAATTGATAATAATCAATCTTTTAGAATCGTTTTGAAACAAGCTTTTAGAAATTTAAGTTTGCAATATAAATTTAGTTCTTTACAAACTGCCATTAAATTAAATACATTTTAAAAACATTTTTTTTTATCTCTATTTACACTAATATATTGAACTCGAAAAGTATGAACACATCACTATGGAGAAACATTGGTCTCTGACTGCACGCCTCTTCTGCAGCTGTCTTCGTTTGATACCTCTCGCACTGTGCGGTAACATGCAAAGCGCCGAAAAACGCACTGTAGCGTTGTGCCATGGTGTATGTCCTGTCTGAATAGTTACATTGGTTAATGGCGAATGTTTGCAAAAATCGACCACAACAACATTAATACTTAGCAACTTAAACTTTCCTTTTAAGTGTGCCTTATTAGAAATCCGTTTATTCCATTCGTCCGTCGTCTGGGAAAGGGTCCTCCATAGCTTTAATTTTATAAGCTAATCACACGGAGTACATCTAACATCCAACACATCCTGATTCAAAAATATTTACCATGGCGAAATTTGCCATTTATTTAGCATGTTCCTATTAGACATCGACCCACGTAACATTTTTACAAGAAATAAGCTTACAATTTTTGGCTGTTTTCTGGGTATAAATGCCCTCTGTGGCAGCGACGTCGATATACCGACAGCATGTGTGTATTGCGGCCCACTGACTTAACTCAGGATGTTGGATGTTAGATATGGTTAGTTTAATAAGCCAATTAACTACATATTTAATAGCTTGCACATAAATTAACACACTAAATTTGACACGTGAAGCATCGCCAGCTGCAAAATTCGACATGCTTCCTTGTACAATTCATACATTCATCGAGTTTTCAAACTTAAAAAAAAATTGATTAGTTTCAAATTAATACTTTTGCGCATTAAATTAATATTCTAAGTTTCAATGTAATCCTTTTTGGGTTCACATTGATACAAATAAATAGAGGCCAGCTAACTTCGGCTCGACCGAAGTTTCTATACCCTTGGAGCTTGATATATGCCTGGCAGTTTGTATGGCAGCTATACTATATAGTGGTCCGATTTCGACAAATCTTGTTGAAATTATGTAAAATCATTGAAAACTTATAAATACGAGCGTTGGGAGCGATTGTTAGAAGGTACTCAAAAGGATCTATTAGGAGTAGAACTTTATTCAATGATAGTCAGTATAAACTTATAGTATGTATGTATGTATTGGTAAGTTGATCTGTATATTATTCTGCTTAAACACAATTGCGGCGCGCGACGTTTGACGAGAGACTCCGCAAGAGTGGTAGGTTCTGTTCACGCATGCCAATGGTGTGGTGGGATTATCATGAGCAGTGTTGTATATCGTTAACACTCCTCCTCAATCATGACTCATGTATAATCCAGAACCTAACTTAAGATTTACATTTTTACTTTACATTTTCGATTTTAGACCAATACCCTTAACAAAATTACAATGCTTTGTTTTTGCTAAATTCTTCGTGAAGACGTCGGCTATCATGTCTCCAGTTGGGACGTAAGTAATGTTAACCAGACCCTGCTTCAAAATCTCCCTTATGTGATGCACCTTCACATCAATATGTTTAGTGCGGGCGTGTCGCAATGAATCTGAATGGCTGATTCCTCTGTCATTAGCCCCAAATCGATGAGTAGATTGCGAAGATACACCGCCTCTTTAGCCGCTGTAGATAAGGCGATATAGCTCGCCAATGAGCTTCTGGTAAGACGTAATGTCGACCTTCCTGCAGTCGTCCTCGTTGCATGCCACTTGGTAATTCACTTCTAGTGGCGTAGATACCTGTCGAGACTCAGTCATATTGTACTGATCCAGCAATTCTTTGATGTACTTCTTTTGATTGATCGATATTTCTCCAGAATCCTCGTGACGTTTCAGTTCTAAGTCCAAAAATAACTTCATTGGTCCCATATCAATCACCTCGAAATCTGCCGCAATTTTGGCCTTGATTTCGTTTAAGTCACTTAGACTTTTGCTTGCAAATATGATGTCGTCCACGTAAACTGCTATGAGAAACAAATTCTCTCCAGGCTTTGAATATAGGCAAGGCTCATTAACAGTTGGAATAAAACCTATGCGCCTTAGGGTTTCATCTAACGTGGAATTCCATATTTTTCCCGATTGTTTTAGCCCATATATGCTTTTCTTCAGCTTCATGACATGGTTTGGATGTGTTTCGTTTAAAAAACCTTCGGGCTGCTTTAAATAAATCTCTTCATCCAGTTTTCCATTTAAATACGTAGTAACCACGTCCATTTGATGTAAATGTAAACCATACTCTGCCGCTAATGCAATTACAAGTCGGATCGTTGCATGTCGAACGACAGGTGCGAATGTTTCTCTGTAGTCAATCCCAAAACGTTGACTGCATCCCTTGGCCACTAAGCGGGACTTAAACTTCTGCACAGTTCCATCCGGATTCGATTTAACGGCGTAAGCCCATTTGCTTCCTATTGGCTTTTTATCCTTAGGCAACTCTGTCAGCAACCAGGTATCATTTTGCACGTGTGCCTCAAATTCATGTTCCATTGACGCTTGCCACAGCTCACACTCAGTTGACTGTTTCGCCTCTTCATAAGTTTGTGAAACCTTTACGTTGGCTGCAACCATTGCGTTAAGCATATGGTATTCCTTTCTGGGACGTCCAGGTTTGCCAGTACGGATGATGCTTGGCCTGCCTGGTCCTCTTCTTTCCTCATTTCCTGTAACGATATCAGAATTTCCCTGATCCTGATCTTGTTCATTTTGTGACAATTGACTGTTCTTGTGTCTGCTGCACTTCAAATGTTATTCTGTCCTCTGAGTCTGACTCACATGTCATGTCACTTGGCTCAACCAATTTCTCCCCCTCAGGTTCTACGAAATGACATCCCTGCATTCAACTAACTTACAGGAAT
This sequence comes from Lordiphosa clarofinis, assembly GCA_018904275.1. NCBI lineage: Eukaryota > Metazoa > Arthropoda > Insecta > Diptera > Drosophilidae > Lordiphosa > Lordiphosa clarofinis. The sequence continues at coordinate 1,093,247 of JAEIGQ010000029.1, read as the reverse complement.
CTTTGCTGTACAGCCGATAAGCCTTTGCTGTGTCTGAATATCCTACCATTAGGTATTCATGCCCTTTCTGAGCAAACTTCGACTTCTTTGTTTTGTCCAACGCTATCGCTAGTGAGCCAAAAACTTTTAAGTGCGATACTATTGTCTTTTTACCTGTCCATACCTGAAATGGAGTCACATCCACTAAGGAGTTTGAAGCTACTCTGTTTCGTAAGTATGCTGCAGTCCGAATCGCTTCCGCCCAAAATGCTTCGCTTAACCCGGAATGTAGCAACATGCTTCTAGCCACTTCCACTAAGGTTCTATTGGCTCTCTCCGCAACACCGTTCTGCTGAGGTGTGTGGGGGACTGTAAAATTTCTCTTGATGCCGCAATCTTTCAAGTATCTATCAAAACCTTTCGACACAAATTCTCCGCCATTATCTGTTCGCAGTACTTTAACTTTTCTTCCTGTTTGGCGCTCTACAAGATTTTTGAAATCTTTAAATGCCTCAAATACTTGATCTTTTGTTTTTAGAAAATACACTGAAACGTATCTTGAACAATCGTCTATAAAAGTGGCAAAGTAACGATTTCCACCCAATGATTGCTCCCACATAGGACCACATATATCGCTATGAATCATATCAAGTATACCATTTGACCTGTTGTCAGTGCTTTTCGGGAATGATTTCACACAGATTTTGCTCTTAGCACAAGTTGAACACAGCTTGCTTGGCTTACTCATACCCTTTAGTCCAATAACCATTTCTTTTGAACACATTTTTTGTAGGGCGTCGAAATTCACATGGCCAAAACGGTTATGCCATTTAAATGTGTCATTTTGCTGGACTACACTGAAACATTTCTCTCGATTACCCTCAACAATAAATAATCCATTCTGTAATGACGCTTGAAATAGAACTCTCTTTCCATGTAGAACTTTGGCACAAGATTTTTCAAAAATTACTGTTTTTCCATGACTTAATACCTTTGATACGGAAATGAAATTATTTTGCAAGCTCGGTATGTAAATAACGTCTTTTAGTGTCACTGGCTCATTGTTAAATGTTATGTCAACATCTCCATGCCCCTCAGCAATCAATGATTTTCCGCCTGCTAGTAACACTTTCTGTTTTCTTTCATTGAACGAAGTGAAACGTCGCCTATCGCAACATAAATGCGAGGTAGCACCACTGTCTATGCACCATTTTTTCTTGTCGTGATCGTTATTTCCGATGCAATTTAAAAATGAAACAAATTTAGGTTCATCTGTATCGACATTCGCACTTAAGCACATTACGCTTTGTAAATATTGGTCGCCTTTTTGTTTATCCCCTTGTTGCTCTTTCTTTTTAGCTCGACAATTGGCTGCGAAATGGCCTGGTTTGCCACAATTGTAACATTTTTTCTTCTCGCTGTTTCCTTTCTTATCATATTGTTGCTTCCCTTTATAACTCTTACTAACAAACACTTTTGCGCTACTTTCTTCTTCTGGACTTTCGTATAGCCTGTCTTTCTGCTTCCTCACATATTTTTACTTTGAGTGCATTTAACCTTGGAAGCTGATCTCGTGACTCAATCGCCACAACAAAACTCTCAAATGATTTTGGCAAACTATTAAGCAACACTACAGTTTTTACTTCTTCTGGTATTTCTATTGAAATTGCTCCCAAATTTTCCTCAAGCTCTTGAAACTTCTGTAAAAACTCTTTTACACTCTTGTCTGGTGCCATTTTTATTGATAACAATTGCTTTATTAACAACACACGCCTAGCTGGTCCACTAGGAGTATAAATTTCTTTCAATTTTTTCCATGCCAATGTAGACGATTCACAGTGCTTTATATTATTAATTTGACTCGGCTTTACACATAACAAAATCATAGCAAGCGCATTTTGGTCTTTTTGCCTAAATGCAGCTATCTCATTACTAGTAGCCTGTTCACTAAGAACTAGTTCACCGCTCACTTATTGCCATAAGTCATTTTGGATAAGCACACTTTTCATAAGCAGTTCCCATATAGCATAATTGTTGTCATCAAGTTTTTCGATATTGAAATTCATATTTCCACTCATTTTGCAATCCGTTATACCACTGTACGAAATGTTTTTAATTTCTGTAACCTTTGGCTTTTGTTCGTACTTTTTTCGATGCTGGCAATGCTGTTCACTTTAGTCTGTCTCACTCTATTTGCTGCCAGCGCGTTTTTGCGCGCTTATGATGAAATTAATTTTTTTTTTCCTTTTGTCTTTGATTTGTCTTAAATAGTTTGGCTCGATGGGGGTGTTTTATTTGCAATTAAGCCAGCTATGCCCCTTTTCACAGCAGATGCTCTTGCCAAAAACTATTTATGTATCTGGCACACAGCCTTTGGAACACACAGTTCCTCCAAATTTAACACACAGTTATACACACACGGTTCTTGGAATTAACACACAGTTTTTAGCACAAAGCCTTCCAGAACTCTAAGCAGGAGTGTTTTTTCTCAAAAATGTTTTTTATTTTGGTTGTGTCTCAAACACCACTTTAATGCGTAATTTGTTTCACACAGTAACGAAACTGCGCATTAGAAAACCGATCTCTGCATACAGCAACACTTTTTTACCGTTCATGCACAAACACAACCACACTGCCAATGCCTCTGCCTGGGCCAATGACAATTTTTCAACTGCACTAACACTGAGTTTTACTATCCGTCTATCTGGGTATCTGGGCCCATAACCTGTTAGAAGGTACTCAAAAGGATCTATTAGGAGTAGAACTTTATTCAATGATAGTCAGTATAAACTTATAGTATGTATGTATGTATTGGTAAGTTGATCTGTATATTATTCTGCTTAAACACAATTGCAGCGCGCGACGTTTGACGAGAGACTCCGCAAGAGTGGTAGGTTCTGTTCACGCATGCCAATGGTGTGGTGGGATTATCATGAGCAGTGTTGTATATCGTTAACAGCGATAACATTGAAAACAAAAAAGTTTTTCTCACTAAGACTTTTTTTCATACCTAACTTTTGTATGGCAGCTATACTATATAGTTGTCCGATTTCGACAAGCCTTGGTGAAATTATGTGAAATCATTGAAAACTTATAAATACGAGCGTTGGGAGCGATAACATGGAAAACAAAAAAGTTTTTCTAACTAAGACTTTTTTCAGACCTAACTTTTGTATGGCAGCTATACTATATAGTTTTCCGATTTCGACAACTTTTGGTGAAATTATGTGAAATCATTAAAAACTTATAAGTACGAGCGTTGGGAACGATAGCACTAACAACAAAAAAGTTTTTCTTACTAAAACTACATTTTCAACCGATCGCTCCTATGGCAGCGATGCGATAGTCATCCGATCCGGCCGGTTCCGACAAATGTGCAGCGTATTTATACCAAAAGACTTCGTGCAAAGTTTGGTTAAGATAGCTTTAAAACTGACGGAGGAGATAGCATAGAAACAGACGGACGGACGGACAGACGGACGGACGGACAGACGGACGGACGGACAGACGGACATGGCTATATCAACTCAGCTCGTCATGCTGATCAAGAATATATACTTTATGTGGTCGGAGATGCTTCCTTCTATGCGTTACAAACATGCGGACAATTTTAATATACCCTCTCCAAGGGTATAAAAATTATACAAGTTTCAGTTTTAATTGTAGTCAAATTGATATCGATAATAAATTTTTTGGGTGTACGATAAGTCAATTAAAAATCAAATGTCTTGCATTTGTGGCTGGTGCAATAATTCATAAGTAAGTATATAATAAATCTAAACAAAAAATTTTGAATTTTGAGACTGTTTGATTTAAAAAGAATCACTCAGATAATGTGATTTTCTTTTCGCAATCCAGCTTTTTTAAGCAGATTATTGTGCACGTTTTAGCTTATCTAGAATTTTCTGATACGTCGCTTTTATGTATTCTAATATGGAATTAGATCGCCTTATTCAAGGTGTTATTTGCATTGAAGAATGAGCGGCTTCTACTGATTCAACTTTCTTTACTCGAAAAATAAATTTCAAGATTTTGAAGCCATTTTAATACTTTTAACATGATTTTAACAACGGAAACTGGGAGAAGACCTGCTAATATATAAAGTTATAGTATAGTTTGGCCTCTGTGTGAAGATCCAACAATCAAACCGCTATGTTAAATCTCTGTGAGCGTGTTTAAGTTCCTTTTATTCGTATAGTTCTATTTTATGGGCCGATTCTACGTAGCACTATAGAGGTCAAGCGGAATAAAAGAGAAAAACCCATTAAAGCTTTGAAAACATATATGAAAATTAAAAAAACCAGTGATGCAGTTTAAAAGATGTTTAAATTTTATACCGCTCCGAAAATTCTGAATTGCGCGAAAAGTCTTTAAAAAATTTTAAAAATTCTTTACTCCTTAAACTTTCAGAAAATGCAGGTGCAAAAAAAATTTTTTTGGGACATCCTAATATACATCATTGTTATTGCGTTCGAATTTGCAATAGACAAAAGAGAGAGAGAGAGAGAGAGAGTTGTGGTTGCAGGTCCGCACGCGTCAACAACAAAACCTTCGCTCGGATATAAAGAGAGGAGTGAACTTGCCAGCTATCCCTTTGCTTAAAACAACAACGAATGCGCAGCTTGCGTAATGGGCTTGGGCACCTCTGGTTTAGATAGTTTAACGATTGCTGAATCAAAGTTCCGCTATAATTTATTAATAGGAGTCAATTTTTATGGCTGCCTCCATTAAACAATTATAATTTTGATTATCTCGAAAATGATAGCCTTTTTTCCGTACTTTTTTTTGACGGACGGTTGTTGCTGATCAAGAATATATACATTTTATGTGGTTTGTAACAGGCTTTTTACAAACTTAATATACTGTTTGTACCCTTGGTTCAGAGTATAATAGCCACATTAATATTGATGAATAAATTAAAAGATTTTGATAAAAAAATTAAATGTCACCCATATTTTTGAACATTCCTCTTGCTATTTCAAAATCGCACATGGTCTTTTAAAAGTTGGCTAATATTGAACAGTAAAAGGGAACTCATATTGGTTGCACAATGGTACAATGGTCCCTCGGGACTGCTTTGAAATCAGAATGCTATTTACGATCTCTGGGGAAATATGTTTTTACGGAAATATGGTTTTTAGGAATTGTGACTATCTTAAAATAAGATTGAAAGCCGGAAATAATGGCGTTTTAATAGATATAACGCCAGCTGACGATCTTGAGTCAGCTGTCAAAGAAGCCGGTCGTGTGTCTCTGCGCTCCTCCAATTTTTTCCTGATTTGAGCTTTATTAATTCTTTAAACCCGCCGACGGAATCAAGTGTCTAATTTCATACTATTGTTGCCAAGTCGTTGTTAACTCAGCGGTCTAAAGTTTCGTTTCAAATCTATTAAAAACAATTAAAAGTTAAAGTGATTAAATCTGCAAACATACCAAAGCATTGCTTTTGTTTTGATTTCGCTTTGTGCACTCTCTCGTACTGTATGCTTGTTGTTGTGCGCTTGCTCTTTGCACCTTGCATTTGTCTATTAGGCGTGAGCGCGATCCCGTACTGCCTGCTAACAATTGTTGTTGCCGTCATAACTCTCATCGACAAACAGCAAACTTTTAGACCTATTTTTGGACCGCCTACGCTGTCGCTCTCTCTTAAGTGCAACTGCCGCTACATCCCCCGCTTGCCATTGTTTGGACAGACGCCTTTGAGAAATTGATCCAGCCGCTCTTCTCATTTGGTTTCTCTTATTGGTTTTTGCCCGCGTAGTCTCTTCACTATGAGTCTACCATGCACTATGAAGAAGTGTGAGTTTGGTGGCAATATCGCTGGCGACTCCTACGTCATCTGCTGGTTATGCACCAACTGTGCCCATATTAAATGTGCTGGTTTAACTGGCCGTGTGTGCGACTATATTTCCAAACGGATAGGTTTGACCTGGTCCTGCATGGATTGCCGTGAAATTGAAGACGAAATGCGAACGTTTATGCGGCAAACGCGATCCGGCTTCAAGGAAATCCACTCTGAATTTAACAAATTGCATCAGAAATTCGCCACTTTGGATTCTCAATTCCTCAGTTTAAAAATCATTAGCGAGTCTCCCGAACGAAAAAAATGCGAACCGAACGTACTGAACGTTCCCCCTTCTCGCTCTGCAGCATATTTGCCGGAACCTCTTGGTACTCCTACTGGAACTGCTGCCTTCCTGTACGATAACCCCCCGTCCGCTGCCATTGCTCTTACCCCATCGATGCTGTTCCCACCAACGGTGGGTGATACTCTGACTATGCTGCCGATTGTATATTCTGGGACCTCTACGGGCGTCTTAGATTCGCAACCTGGGGGGTCCACTTCTGCTGCTGCTCCTATGAATTCGTCCGTCTTGGGCAGCATTGGCCATGCGGAGGCTCCTTTGGCTTTCCCTACGGTTGTTGTGACTGACCATTCTGCTGCCGCCCCAACTACGGCTGCCGTTGCAGCATCTGCTCCTGCACCTGCCGGGACTTGTGTTGCCTCTCATGTTGGTGCTCTTCCCGATCAATCCACTACCACCCCAACTATGGCCGCCGCTGCTGCCTCCCGTATAGCCGCTCCTCTCGGTTCTTTAGCCACCACCGCTTCTCTGGCTGTGGTAAGCGATGAACCCGAGGCCGCCCTCCAGGTGGCTGCCGCTGCGGCCTCTGGTCCTGCACCAGTTACCAATTGTTTGGCTGCTCCTGCTGGCACTCCGGCTGAGGCAAATGTTCCTCTTGCTTCTGAAACTAACGTTGCGACCGCTGCAGCTCCTGCTCTACTTGGTACTAGAAACGACATCCCATCTCAACCCGTTACTGGTGCTACGGAAGCTCCTCAATTGCGGATTGAATTAAATGGCGTGCCTCTGTTTCCGCCAGTGGGTACGGGTTCTGTCCCCACCGATAGCCCTTTAATTGGGGTGCCACCACCTAAATCAATCTTTGTGTCTCGACTAATGCCAACGGCTTCGGAAGATGTTGTGATGCGTTATATTTGTTCAAGGCTTAACATTTCTGACTCCAGCTGTGTGAAAGTTAGAAAATTTAACTTTAAATCTACGAGAAAAAATTCATCTTTTCAGATTTCGCTCCCTGACTTATATATTGACAGAGCGTTAGAGCCGACGTTTTGGCCTGAGTACGTTATCGCGCACATTTTCAAAGATTACTCTAATCATAAAGTCGGTGATGGCTCTTCAACTTCTGCCCAGGCTTCAAAAAACCGAAAAACCCCAAAAAACTAAAATCGTCATTTTCCGTAGGCTATCAAAACGTGAATAGCTTACGCGGTAAGCTCAGTGCCTTGCATACCAACAGTGCTGGTTTTATGCAAGATGCTGTTGCTTTTACCGAAACTTCTCTCTATGAAAACATTTCTAACCATGAGATCCGAACGGATCGCTACTTTATTTATAGATGTGACCGTCCTTTTGGTCGTGGAGGTGGAGTTTTAATTGCAGTAGACTCAATCTGGCCGTCCCAACAGATTCCTTGCGATTTACCGCCCAACATTGAGTTCGTTGCTGTTAAAGTTCAAACACACGATTCAAATATTTTCTTAACTTGCTCCTATATTCCTCCTGCCTCTGACCTTTCTCTTTATTTACTTCACGCCGAACACATACAACGAATTGCTTCCGTGCTGGGTGATCGTGATCGTATGGTGGTCGTCGAAGATTTCAATATTCCACATATCTCTTGGGCTTCATATGACAATTCCATCGCACTTTACCCATCAGCCACTCACGAGTTTCTTAATCTTATGGCTGAACAATCTCTTGGACAGCTAAACTCCAATAGAAATGGTTTGCACAGACTCCTTGATATTGTTTTTGTTTCCGATATTTCCAATTCGGTGGTATCTAGAATTTCACCCTTGTCAATCCCTGAGGACATTCATCATCCTACACTACAAATTGATTGTGACCTTGATATACCGAGCACCACTACTCCCCCTTTCCAAAATACTGCATCCTTTTGCTTTCGAAAGGCTGACTTTCTACGACTCAATGAAGCTTTATCCATGGTAGACTGGTCTTTTCTAGACTCATCTCAGGATATTGAAAAATCCACAAAAGCTTTTTACGAAGTTATTTATACTGTGTTTAACGAATTTGTGCCCCTTCGGATTTCTTCTTCTCCATCACGTGCGCCCCCATGGTTCACGAGAGGCTTATCTAACCTGAAAAATATTAAATCTCGGCTGTACAAAAAATTTAAAAAATCTGGATCCCGCGTGGATTTTGCCAAATATTCCGTAGCAAGATCCAAGTTTACGGTCCTCAACTCAGAATGCTATAAGGACTACTTGGTCAGGTGTAAGTTGAGTTTTCAGGACGACCCAAAGAAGTTCTACAACTTTGTTAATGCTAAAAGGAAATCCTCTCAATTTCCGCCCTCCCTTTCTTTAGATGATGTATCGGGTGACAACGACTCTGATATTGCCAATCTATTTGCAACATTTTTCCAACGATGCTATTCTGCATCTGCTAATATTTTAGTCTCTAAATATCCGTATTCTGTGGCTAATTCCAACTGCATTGTATGGCCTGTTGTAGATGCAGATAGCGTTCTATCTAGCCTACGATCAATCAAGTCCTCTTTCAGCCCCGGACCTGACTAAGTTCCCAGCTGTGTGTTGAAACTTTGCGCTGACTCCTTATGTGTGCCGCTTTGTAAACTATTTAACACATCTCTTCAACAGGGAGACTTCCCTAGTCTTTGGAAGGAATCCTATGTTATTCCTATCCATAAAAAGGGACCAAAGTCAATCATTCCGAACTACAGGTGCGTATCGAAGCTATCGGACATTTCTAAGCTTCTTGAGAAGATCCTAACTCCCCAACTACAACATTATTGTCGTTCGGTAATATCTACATCTCAACATGGTTTCATGAAGAATCGCTCTATCTCTACGAATCTACTTGAATTTACTACTCTTGTAAACAATGGGTTTGTCAATAAGCAACAAACTGATGTAGTTTATACTGATTTCAGTAAAGCGTTTGACTCAGTCAATCACGAGCTCTTAGTAGATAAATTGTGTCTGCTCGGCTTCCCACCAATCCTCCTGAACTGGATAAATTCGTACTTAAGCGATCGATCTCAACGAGTTCGTTTCAAATCAGTACCATCCAGCTCCATTAATGTACTATCTGGGGTCCCCCAAGGTAGTCATTTAGGCCCCTTACTATTTAACCTTTTTCTAAATGATATCCCACAGGTCTTATCCCATTCGCAGGCACTGATGTATGCCGATGACCTCAAACTTTGTTTGTCGTATAATGACCCTACGTCTCCTCTACTCCTGCAATCTGATTTAAACTCTCTTTACACCTGGTGCTCGGTTAATAGCCTTCCTCTTAATCTCAGCAAGTGTAAATGTATGACTTTTAGTCGAAATAAACCATATGAGTTTGATTATATGATTGATTCGATCCCTTTGGAACGTATCCATAAAGTTGATGATTTGGGTGTACAATTTGTTCCCAAGTTATGTTTCATCGCAAACAAGGCAATGGGAGTTCTCGGTTTTGTCAAACGATGGTCGAAGGAATTTAATGAACCCTACGTCACTAAGCAACTTTATGTCTCACTAGTGAGACCAATACTTGAATATGGGTCGTGTGTGTGGTCTCCATACTACCAAAAATATCAAGATCAACTGGAATCGGTTCAAAAACAGTTCTTAATTTTCGCTCTTCGTGGCTTAAACTGGGATTCCACCATTCATCTTCCTCCTTATGAGGACAGATTACGCCTAATCAACCTTCCTTCTCTTAAGAGCCGCCGAATTCGCCATAGTGTTCTTTTTATTCATAAACTCCTGTCAGGAGATATTGACTCTATCGCTTTCTTATCTAATTTAAGTCGTGCAGTCCCACAACGCGTTACCAGAAATTATTATCCTATTTATCTACAGCCTTGTGTAACAAACTACGCTCATCACGAACCCTTCCGAAACCATTGTTTAAACTATAACTTGCATTTCCACATTTTTTCATCTCAATCCTCCTTGTTTGTAGTAAAAAATAATTTATTGTCGTTCCTAAGTAGGCCCTCTTAAAGTTAGACAGAACATTGTTAAACTATAAATAAATAAATAAATAAATAAATAAAAAAAAATTTGAGTCCTTCTTCTTCTTCATTGGCCCGATGTTTACATCACAACCGTTTGACGGTCTCAGCCGCTGCAACCAATGTCCGCCAGTCGCTTCAGATCCTTGCGAGCTGGCACCAGTTATACACGCCAAGCTTGGAAATGTTTTTCCGCACCTGGTCGTCCCACCTTGCCTTGTCTCAGTTCTTTCGCATTCCTCTTGTGGACCATCTTTGCTGGAGCTTGTTCATCTATACGGGTAACATGTCCCAGCCAGCGCAGCCGCTGTTGCTTTATGCGCTTGACCAGACTAGTATCCCTATAGAGCTCATACAGTTCGTCATTCCTTCGGATGCGAAAATCCTCGGCAACTTTCAAAGGTCCATAAATCCTGCGAAGAATCTTTTGCTCGAAAACGCCAATCGCCGCCTCATCCGCTAATGATATTGCCCATGCTTGTGCGCCGTATTGCAGGGCTGGGATGATAAGCGACTTGTATAGCGCTATTTTTGTTCTTCGCTTGAGGTCTCTGCTCTTGAACTCCCTACTTAGCCCGTAATAGCATCGGTTTTGCGAGCGTAATTCTTCTTCGGCATTCCAGGCTGATGATGTTGTCGCCGGTTATCGTCGTTCTGAGGTAGACAAAGTCCTCTACAACTTTAAAGTTGTACTCTTCCATTGCAACATATTGCCCAAGGCGCGTGGACTTCTGTTTCGAGGACACTAGGTACTTCGTCTTGTCCTCGTTTACCGCTAAACCCATTAGTTCAGACTGCTTCTCAATCTCTGAATATCTGTCAATATCATCGGCATATGCGAGTAGCATAAAGATGGTGCCCGATCTGTTGGCATTTGGGCACTGGCGCTGTATATACGCCATCAGCAGATTAAAAAAGTCACACGATAAGGTATCAGCCTTTGCAGGTATACCAAAGGTAGACAGGGCTTCGAAAAACCTTGACCTTATCGGTGTGTCGAAAGCGGCTCGACAAAAAGATGGTGATTTTCGATGTTTCTCTCATAGGTCTTCTACAGGATTTGGCGTAACGTGAATATCTGGTCTGTGGTGGATTTACCAGGTAAGGTCCAATCAGTATGCTTATAAGCGGCTTTAGACGTTCACAAATAATTTAAGTCCATTAAAGAGAATAAATTCAAAAGCATAAGCCAGAAAATGTTAAGATAATGGTTGGTGAGTGAAGTGACCAGTCGAGTCATTATTTAGAGTATTCAGTACTGATTTTACTGTTACTCCGAAAAAAATGTCAATTCACTAACTAATTAAACATCAATAAAACACAAACTCAAAAACATACACATATTCAACATAATAAGCCTCCACAGTCAAACACGAACCACAGGTCCATTGCACTGGACTCATGTACAAGCATTTTCTATTCTCTGAAGAAGTCTAAATCTATTGTTAAAGCATTACTTGTGATTTCGAGTAAGAGGCTTTTTATGCCTTCAACAATACCTAGATGCATTGTGGAGCTGAACCCAGGAGAGACAGACAATTCCGATCCTAGCCGATTAACGATCCGGATATACTCTTTGTGAGTATTCCAATAAATTGAAATATTTTTACCTGTTTTTGTGTGTTGAGCAGGCTGACGGTTTGATCATGATCACGGCAAGAGGTACTAGGTCATTCAAAGATCAAGGTGCTCACTATGATAGAAAAGATGACAGAATTCGTTGGCAGAATTTATTGCTGGGATCAGTTCAAAACAATACAGTGACTAAACCCATTGCCAAACCCAAGACCAAGCATTTGCAGAAGCGAAGACGAAAGAACTCGTGCGTGTTAAGATGCAGTCCAAGCCTAGCGCTATTCAGTATTGCTCTGATCGCAGGTATAGGGATAATTGCAACCCAAGAAACTGTAATTGGTGACATTGGAAGAGGTGACGAAATTGTTTATCGTGTTGCTGCTCCAGCAAGAGGAATCGAAGTCCTTGGGATTCCCGCTTGGCGCCAGGGCTATGAGGGTCATGGTACAACGCACGAGCAACTGGGACAGTTGCATTGGCCGCCGAATGAATTTACGCCATACTTGTCTACAGCAAACTATTCAAAAGATCCTACTGTCAATTCTACGGGCATGGAGATTGTCTACAACATCACGCACTTTCTTTTCAATTATACCATAACAGATGACCAACGCTTACCCCCAGGTAAGCGTACTTAACATTCAAGTGGAGATATATAGAAAACGGAACGTGATTCTATATATGTGTGCAGGCTATGTTGTAGCGGAGGACAACAAGGCAACATTAATGCTTGGTCCCAAAGTGCAAACTAACGATTGGAGTGATCTAATGGGTCAATACTGGCTGGTGCTTGGATGGGTTATATTTTTGCTGGCTCTGATCATCATTATACCGTTCATAGCGTAAGTGTGAGTTGATATCGGAGTGGGGATAGCAGCGTTTAGTTTTTAAATATGTAATAATGGAAATGGGTTAATTATAATTATCTTTATTATTTAAAATCAAACCTTTTAAAGAGATTTATTAGTCATTAAATTTTTCTGACCGAACGTTTCTATGTCGTCCGATTAAATCAGGTAGATGTAGCTGGAGGCTTCGGTAGAAAATGGAAGGGAAGGGGGATGCCTGTTTGGTTTGAAAGGGAAGGGCGGTAACTATTATTTGCATTGACATATTCTCATAGGATGAGGGACAACGCGTATTTACATCAATATTTACGACAAACTGTCAACCGACTTGTTTCATTTATGGAATGCTGCTTTGGCACTTTGAGCCGTTGTACACCTTTGCAGACTCACATTTAAGAGTGTGGTACTCAGATTGCTGCATAAAAATAGAAAAAGTCTTAAATAAGGTGATTGTCTTCTGACGTGTCGAGTTTTCATTTCCCCCTGCAAATTCGGAAATTCCTTGCCCGCCACGTGTAGCTTTTACTTGTAGCATTAAAAGAGTTCGAGAAGCTTTTTCATGGCTCGTTACTTCACAGCTGGCGGTTATAGCTGGTGAAGGTGACCGGATGTGTAAAAACTAATTTCTAAAGAAAGAAAAAACTTTTTATTAGATGCTTCGCGGCGGGATCGAACCCAAGATGGCGTCCCACACCCGCCACAAATTTATAAAATAATCTAAAATATGAGAAGTTGCGAAACAGTTTTCTTGTCGCTAGTACCACCTATCTAGTAACGTTTCTCTTTGCCCCTTTCCTAGTATCTGCTATTGCTGCTTTTGCTGCTGTCGAAGATGTCCACAAGGCTGCCCCCCATGCGATCAAAAGCGAGATATTTATCGACGCTGTTGCTGTGGCATCTGTTTACTGCTCCTAATATTGCTGCTATTGTGAGCTACGTTGTCTAATTTTATGTAGTCGAATTGGTTCATTTGTGATATTTGGTTTTTACGCAGCCTTGGAATCATCATCGCGTACGCGGCCAATAGGATGTTGGATCGTGGCTTCAATGATGCTGCTATTACAATGAAACGGGGAGGCGAGGACACGTGTACCTTTTTGAAAGATATTGCTGATCACATTTATCATCTCTTTGTGTATAACTACGAGGAGATGGAGAATCATATAATTGATCAACTTAACAGTAAGTACCAGCCATTTGTATCAAGTCGTCTGGCAAACTGCTTTACACGGGAGGGATACAGAAATCAATTGAGATTTGAATTAATTTAAATTGTAGATTTTGCTAGATCAAATGATGAATTTGAAATAATTTGGAATCGACTGCTCAAATCTACTTGTCTTGGAAAAGTCGGTTTCAATTCGTTTTACTTTCGCCATCTGATCTAGTAACCGATCTTTTTGGTAGCACTTCACATATAAATTTCAGCAGTTTAGATCAGGGACAGTAACTGCTAAAATATTTGTTTTAATTACTAAATAAGTATTATTTTATAATGAGGCAAATTATAAATGTAAAAATTAGAATGAATTTATTTGCGGTCATCCATGGTATTTTTTTTACTTGAATTTTGAAATTTGCTCTTTTTGCACCAAAATTATGCATGAGCTCACAACTAGGGTTGTCAATATTTTATCGATATATTGATATATCGATATTTTGGTTGAACGATAAGGGTTATTTCGATATGATATTTTTTGTACCGATAAAGGCGATTATCGATATTTTTATAAACGATGTATCGGAAAAAATTATTATGGTACTTGCAGGAGCAAATTGTCATAACAAGACTATCGGTTTTGACCTGCCCAAAGCTTATAGAAAAAACTAAATCTTCGGAAAATATCGTCCAAAAACCATGGGTCTAAAATTAATTTCTCCATTCAACTTGATCCAGGTACGGTATTTCGGCATAGATTTTGTTCTCTTATATATATACTAGCAAATAACCCGTCGCGCTTCGCTGCGCCTTCAATAGTAAAACAACGCACATTCACTTACCACCCATTTCCCGCCCACATCCCACCCACTTCCCGCCCATTTCCCACCCACTTACCGCCCACATCCCACCCAAATCCCGCCACATTCCACACACTTTACATCCACTTACCACCCACTTTCAAAACAACTTACCACCCACAACCCATTCACTTCCCAACCACTTCCCAGTGGGCATCCCGGCGGTATTTCCAACATTGGAAAATAAAAACATAAATTAATTCCGATTTTGACCTTACAAACCGAGTTTCAAGTCAATCGGGTATAAAATAGTTTTTTGCATGCAGAATTTTCCGGCCATTTTTCTCGTGGGCGGATTTTCCGACATTGAAAAATCACATATCAAATTATTTCGTATTTTGTCCTTACAAACCGAGTTTCAAGCCAATCGGATGAAAAATAGTTTTTAGCATGCAGACTTTTCCGGTCATTTTCCTCGTGGGCGGATTTTCCGACATTGAAAAATCACATTTCAAATTATTTCGTATTTTGTCCTTACAAACCGAGATTCAAGCCAATCTGATGCAAAATAGTTTTTGTTCATGCAGAATTTTCCGGGAATTTTCCGACCGTCAGGGCAAATTTTCCAACTTCGGAAAATCACATTTCAATTTAATTCACCTACCTTAATTTCAAACCGAATTTCAAGCCAATCGGATGAAAAATAGTTTTTTTCATGCAGAATTTTCCGACCATTTTCCTCGTGGGCGGATTTTCCAAAATCAGGAAAACACGTCGAATTATTTCGCGTACTAAGCTTACAAACCAAGTTTCAAGTCAATCGGATGAAAAATAACATTTTTCCCATACAAACTTTTCCGACGCTTTTCCGACTTTTCCGGGTGGAATTTTCCAAAACCCCGTCTTAGTACGCACTTTCACCACCAACAGAAACTCCTGTGAAAATTACAGCCCTCTATCTCTTACTGTTTGGTGGAATCACCTAATTTTAGCATTTAGTATAATACAAATAATGAAGTCTGGTTATATATATATAATTTATATTTAATTATTAATTATTCGTTCCATCCCGGTCCAATTGGGCGATTGGCTCATTGGGACTGTAAGCGGAGATTAGGTCATACAAAAGTGCCATCACTAGTATTGTATGTAGCTATCGTACTATGTTCTCTTGGAATTAAAACTGATTTGAGCAGACGCGCCCGAACCCGTTTACTTTTTTGGTCGTGGAAACTACCACGAAAAAACATGGCGCCCGAGCAGGGACTAATTAAGTCAGATCAAGTCTTACTACTGGAGGATTTGATACAGATTGGAGCTGGATACATCACACATGGTGCACTTTGGAATCTGGTGGAGGACTGCGACATACACAAGAGATTGGATGGCGGGAGATCGGCAACTTCCGGAGACTCTATGGTATGGTTTTATGTGCGCCCAATCTGTGCCACTGGCCAGCAATATTTGTTCAACCTATATTGGCGGCCGAGGTGTATGTGCGAATGTGCATGTGTGTGCGAACGTGTGATATTTATTACATGGAGTTGGACTGTCGGCTGCGTCAACCATGAGTGTTGGTGGGACTAGGGGTGCAGCAAAGGGCCAGTTCTAGAGTAATAGCCGCAAAAGGAGCAAGTAAGCGTAACGGAGTGGATAGGCTGGGTATTGTGCGTAGGGGAAAAAATGGAATGTGTGGGGGGCGGACATGAGGTGTGAGTGGAGACGAGGTGGTTTTGACAGAATCAGAGTACAGAAATGGCCCAGTACGGATTGCTATTGAAAGAGCGCCTTAGGTGTGCAAGAAACGGTAAAAAGTATCTGTGTACGTGAAACGTTGGAGGCGACTTTAGAGCAGTCAGGGATGCTAGACAGATAATGGACACGGTGTGATGGGGGGAAGGTGGTGTTAACAAGGCGACTAAGGTTAATTGTTGTTGGGTCAGAGGCGAGCTGGACACGTCAATGGGCGAATAAAAACTTTGGGATCTGGTGGTGCGATATAAGAGTTGAAATTTATGGTGTCTGGGCTAAATGAGGCACACGGAAACCCAAAAGTGGTACTAAAACTGATATACTGTCTATTTTCTGAACAATACAAACTCTTGAGATCAGCTATCACACCTAGGCATTTGACAGATCGTTCGTCGCTGCTAGGCGATGAGATGGGTTTTTATACTTGTTTGTCCAAAGTGGACCATAAGACTAAGTCCAAGTGGGGGACCAACTGACTACTCCAAGCAATGTGGGTAGTGTCAAACCGTGCTAAATGCGGTTTCTAGTAGGAAGGCGCTCAAAGCAAAGCACTCAAAACCCTGTTGATAAGAAACCGATCAAAAAAGTGCGAATCAAACCACTCCTTTAAATGTACAACCAAAAGTTGGTACAAATATAATTGTTGTGTAATGAGCAGAACAAAGTCAGATATGCAACATAAAAAAAGCGTCCCGAAAATTGTTTACAAGGGACAAGGTCAAAATGCAACGGAAAAAGTGTAATGCAAGGCTCCACCAGTGCAATGCCAGGAGGTACACTAGACGTAGATAAGTGTAAAGCTGTAATAAGGTTAAGTTGGATAGTTCAGAACTTTATACTGGACAAACACGAAAAGGAAAAAATTGTGGACGGTGTGTTACAAAAAGGTAACTGTTAGATTAATAGCAGGGTGGGTTGGACTTTGTATTCTAAAAACCACGAGCTACCAACAAGTCAGTCATGATCGAAGATTGGAAGTACAAAACATATTCACCAAGTCCAGGGTGGACATGTGATTGGGGAATATTTTGAATTGATGTTGGTTGGACAAATTTGGAGTCGGCTATGTAAAAAACGATTTGGGGGTGTCTGGAGCAGAGGTTTGCAGTAGTCATAGTGGGTGTTTGGAGTAGCAAACGCTTAAAAAGGTAGGCGAAGGGTCTGGCTGCAGTAAAAGTAAGTAGGTGGAGGTACCAAAACTAAGTAGGGCTCGAGCACGTATTTTTGTCATAGAAAGAGGCTTAGAGACTCGTGTATTTGGATTTTTGGGTATCTAATAAGTGGTTTTCAAATTTTTCCCAAAGTGTGATAAAGTAAAATGGTTGTCCGATGTCGAATACATGTGGCTGTGCATTTTGTGACAACCATCAGGGGCTGTTTCCACTCTCGCTTCGATTTCTAAATCGGTTACCTACATCAAAAGTATCGACAAATACGTACATGACGTGAATCAGCTCTATGTGGAGCGAGTCGTGGCATCGTCTAGTAAGAGCTATGTGTGGTGGCTAATGTTAACTGCTATGTTAAAAGATACGTGCGAAGCCAGGTTGGAAGTGTAGGTTCAAATCTATGTGTCGGGCCGGGTGCGTGGTCCCAATGCAGAAAACGGCAACGTTACGGAGGTCGCAAAAACTTGGGGGTGGTAAGGCGAGACTAAATTAGAGCGTATAAAAAGAACATATGAGTCTTTTGACCCTGGGTTGTTGGGTCCATATTAACTAAAGTCAAATTCGCAAGATTGTGGATTCAGAAGCGACTGGGGAGTGTACAATGACGAAACTGTTGGGAAGATTTCAAAAGGTCTTTCACAGATCGATTTAGATATGTTCAAACGATATTCAGAATATGTGTTTGCGATGCATCCAGAGGCTATGGCGCATGTCTACATCGTTCTGTAACGAGAGTGAAGCCTTTGTCCCAAAGTCTAGGGTCGTCAAGAGGAGAACCCACAACCAGCGCTGGCGGTCGATGAAAAGGACAAACAACGCAGTGATGGGCTGTAGCGGAAGCCAACGCAAACCACGCCGTCACCGGGGTGTGCGTAAAACGATACGGCACAAGCTGGCCCAAGTGGTTGAGACTGACCGGCGGTGTTGGTGGAACACCAATTTTAGCATTTAGTATAATACAAAACTCGTTCATTGGGCGTTGGCCATTGGGCTGTAGCGGGATTAGGTCATACTAAAAGTGCCACATAGATTTGTTATCATGTACTATGTCTCTGGATTAAAACTATTTGTTATTTTTTTGGTCGTGGAAACACCACGAAAAACACTTACCGTTTGGGCTCTGCGATGATTGCCAATCAGTCAGTCAGTCAGTGAATCAGTCAGGACACTCTCTTTTATATTTGTAGAGATTATTTCTTCGTAGAAGTGACAGACAGCGATTTCTAAGTTGAATAAATAAAAATAGAATGTTTTCAGTTCTGTTGGAAAAAAATCTTTGTCTTTAATATTTGCGAAGGCAAAGAATTCATTTTAGACCCTGAATTCTTGGTAAGATTTTCTTCACTTATACCCTTTTTTCTTTGTAGAAGTGCCATTTCTAAGTAAAATATATAATAATTCTTTTTCCAGTCCCGTTCAAAAAAAAATACCCTTAAATATCTATAATATTTGAAAACGATTTCCACCGATTAGGAATTCATTTTGGATCCATGGTGTCTTAGTAAAATTTTCTTAGAATTTTCCGTAGATTCCGTTTTTGCTATCCGCTATAATCTTTCGTAGCTTTAGTAATCTAGTTTCATAAAATTAAATCACTTAAATCATAAAGTTAACCCATTAGAAAAATAAGATATAACGGCGACTAGAAATGGTCACTTGGCGTTAAGGACGTTCCTTAAAAACTTTTCTCTTTTATTAAGCTTTAGAAAATAACGAAAATTCGATGTTTTCTGCACCCCATATATATCAAAAATCGATATTGAAACTGTTGATTTTTGATATTATTGATATTGATATTTTGAGAAATATCGACAACCCTACTCACAACTCACCCCTAGAATTTAACTGCAATTACATTTCCAGGTTCATAAAACAGACCAATAGCATTTTTATACCCTTGCAAAGGGTATTATAATTTTGCCCAGAAGTTTGCAACGCATAGAAATATTCATTTCCGACCCTATAAACTATATATATTCTTGATCAGGGCGACGAGCTGAGTCGATTGAGCTTTGTCCGTCCGTCTGTCTGTCCGTCTGTCCGTCTGTCTGTCTGTTTCTACGCAAACTAGTCTCTCAATTTTAAAGCTATCGAGCTGAAACTTTGCACAGAGTCTTTTTTACTGCACACTGCTAATATGTCGGAACCGACCGGATCGGATGACTATATCTTATAGCTGCCATAGGAACTATCGGTCGATAAGTGGGTTTTTGTAAGAAAACTTTTTTGTTTTTAATGTAAGCGCCTCCCGCTTCAGGAATTATTAGTTTTATACGCTTTTACATAGATTTGGAAGTTTTTGTCAAAATCGGATGACTATATCTTATAGCTGCCATAGGAACTATAGGTCGAAAAGAGGGTTTTTGTGAGAAAACTTTTTTGTTTTTAATGTAAACGCCTTCCGCTTCGAGAATTATTAGTTTTATACGCTTTTACATAGATTTGGAAGTTTTTGTCAAAATCGGATGACTATATCTTATAGCTGCCATAGGAACTATCGGTCGAAAAGTGGGTTTTTGTGAGAAAACTTTTTTGTTTTTAATGTAAACGCCTTCCGCTTCGACAATTATAAGTTTTATACGCTTTTACATAGATTTGGAAGTTTTTGTCGAAATCGGATGACTATATCTTATAGCTGCCATAGGAACTATCGGTCGAAAAGTGGGTTTTTGTAAGAAAACTTTTTTGTTTTTAATGTAAACGCCTTCCGCTTCGACAATTATAAGTTTTATACGCTTTTACATAGATTTGGAAGTTTTTGTCGAAATCGGATGACTATATCTTATAGCTGCCATAGGAACTATCGGTCGAAAAGTGGGTTTTTGTGAGAAAACTTTTTTGTTTTTAATGTAAACGCCTTCCGCTTCGAGAATTATTAGTTTTATACGCTTCTACACAGATTTAAAAGTTTTTGTCAAAATCGGATGACTAAATCTTATAGCTGCCATAGGAACTACCGGTCGAAAAGTGGCTTTTATCTGAAAAATGGTTTGTTTTAATGCTGACGTTTGTAAACTCTGTTGTATTAAAACATTTGCAAGGGTATTAAAACTTCGGCAAAGACGAAGTTAGCTTGGCCTTCTCGTTTTTTGTGGAGTTGGAACTTTGACAAATACCCCAAATAATGTTGCTTCCACCATAGTGTGGGATGTTGCCCTTCATGTCACGCCACATCCGCTCAATGTTTTGTGTGAGTATGAGTATCGGGCTCCACAAAGTTTTTGGAATGTTTGACCGTTTGATGGATATTCCCTCATATACCTCAATCTTCCGATTGTCAACTTTGGACTCGTCAATATTAAGACTCCAGCCAATGTATACCTCCCTCAGGGAACTTTTCCAGTCAAAATAAGATTGACGATCAATTTCGCCTCTCAGTTTGAGCACATTCCACATAACAAACTTGCAAATTTCTGTTATGGATATTTTTGTACGGGCAAAAAAGTGTTTTTGCAAACACTTTCTGCAAAATTGCACTGGATTTTTTTATTTTTATAGTTTAGCTGCAAAATCTGCCAATTTCAAAGTTCATTTAAAAAGAAACCATGGATGACCGCCAATTAATTTTTGTACGTAAATTCTTCTTAATTCGCGGTAAAATGTAAATGTTGGCTATACAGCTTCTCCAACGGGGCCAGCCAAGCTTCTCTCATTCTCTTGGCGTGTGTGCTTTAAATTTTTCGCACAAGAGAAAGGGACCTACAGTTTAACGCCGGATCCGAACGGCAAAGTTTTTGAGAATTTGCTTTTTCATGGCTAGTTACTTCACAGCTGGCGCCAATAGCTAGTGAAGGTGACCGTAT
The DNA here is from genome assembly GCA_018904275.1 of Lordiphosa clarofinis. Lineage (NCBI taxonomy): Eukaryota > Metazoa > Arthropoda > Insecta > Diptera > Drosophilidae > Lordiphosa > Lordiphosa clarofinis. The sequence goes on along the minus strand of JAEIGQ010000029.1, from coordinate 1,072,079 downwards.
GCGTAAAAGCTATTTTCTAAAGAAAAAAAAACTTTTATTATTAGATGTTCAGAGGCGGGATCGAACCCACGACCTCCCGCCCAGCAGTCCACCACACTAACCGCTGGGCCTCAGACGGCTTTTTTGACGGCTTTTGGCTTTTAACTTCAAAACCCCGTCTATCTTCATTCGACCTTCTTAATGGCGAAATGATTCGTCCGAATTATTTAATCGTTTTCTGGAAATCACCGCCCTTAGCAATTCCGATCAGTCGGATTCGGAAACGGGAACAGGCCTAAATATCTATTTACAAACACAAGTGTGTTTTCGTTTGTCTTTGTCTCTCCTCTTCTGCGTTCTTGTCTGTCTGTCACTTCACTCGATTATTCGATATACAGTGTGGCCATTTTCTGTGTCTAAAAATACCTTAACGTTAAAACACTTATCGATTTATAAGTACATTTGGCGGCTAATTTCAAACAAGTTTGGAGTTGCCTACAAATAATTAATTTAACAATGTTTAATTTAGATTTAATCTATTATTCAAAATTGCGTTTAATTGGTTTGTTGTTTTTTTTTAAGATGCTGATAAACACATATTTCTGGATTTGTCTGATACTTCGGAGACCAATGCTCTATCCGAACTGGAACGGATATTGGATAATATGCCGGAAGCTTATAGGCTTATGCGTAGAGTGGATTGGTTGGAGAAAGAAGCCCGTTTCTATGTAGCTCAAGTACGAGATTGTAAGTGACATTGACTACCAGGGTGTTACACCGATAATATACCCGTTACTCGTAGAGTAAAAAGGGTATACTAAAGTCGTGCAAATGTATGTAACAGGCAGAAGGAATCATTTCCGACCATATAAAGTATATATATTCTTGATCAGCATCAACAGCCGAGTCGATATAGCCATGTCCGTCTGTCCGTCCGTCCGTCTGTCCGTCTGTCTGTATGAACACCTAGATCTCAGAGATGGTAAGAGATAGAGGTTTGTCATGTATGGGACAAATGCTTCTTTTATCTGCACGCAGATCTAGTTTGTTTCAAATTTTGGCCACGCCCCCTTCCGCCCCTGCAATTTGGAAAAAAACGATATATCTCCTACAGTTTTGAAGAGATATTTAGTAATTAGCAAATTGAATCGATTTGCCAAAGAAATAATAAAGATCGGATGAACGGTTCTCAAGTTATGAGCAAAAAAAGTGAGCCAAGCCCCCTCCCGCTAACCCCCTCCCACCCTAAAAAAATGTTGCATACTTTTTGCATGGTCACCCAAAGGAAAGCAGGAACACTGTTAAATATGTTTTTTCATGAGTAACGGGTGTATCGAAGTCGGTTTTAGCCAACTTTAACTTGAGCTCTCGTTTTTATACCCTGTACCCATTGAAAATGGGTAAAAGGGGATCATGAAGTTGTGCAAATGTATGTAACAGGGAGAAGGAAGCATTTCCGACCCTATAAAGTATATATATTCTTGATCAGCATCAACAGCCGAGTCGATTTAGCCATGTCCGTCTGTCCGTCCGTCCGTCTGTCTGTATGAACGCGTCGATCTCAGAGACTATAAGAGATAGAGATTCAAATTTTTGCATGTAGATAGGTGTATACCGTACGCAGATCAAGTTTGTTTCAGATTTGCAAAATTCCCCCCCCCTCCCCCCTTAAACCGCAAAAAACTGTCAGAGCCACAATTTTAAAGTTACAACCTCGTCGCTTAATATATATTATCTTAGGCCTATAATCTATCTATTCTGAAAAGCACATTGAGATCTGAGCAAAAACACAGAAGTTTTGCACCCCCCCTCCCCCCACGCTTTGCTTATTACGCATTACGTTTGCTGCTTGCGCCCGCTTGTGTGAGGGCGCGTTTGTGTGTATGTGTGCGTGTGTGTTTGTTTGTGTATGTGTGTGTTTGTCAATTGTACAGGGTATTTTGAAGTCGAGCTAACTCGACTGCAATGGTCTTACTTGTTTTATGTATTATATATTCTGTCTATTGTATTTAAATCTTTCTTTGCTTTTGGCAGCCTTTCGCGGTATGAAAAGAGATCTAAACTATGCAGTATATGTCCTATGTTCTGGTTGGATGTTTCGTAGATGCGAAAAATTACTTAAGGATTATCGTACCAATCTCATCGATATCTCGCCTTGCTATCACACCGAAATGGTTCGTAAAGAACAGCCAATCAGAGAATGTTGTTTATTATTTCCTTGATCGTTTCTAGCTGCCCAATACTACAGTCTACGTGGAGGCCATAAGAGACATCATTGATAAAAAGATCCCTCTTATACCCAAACAAGCCCTGCTTCGTTACCAGGAGCTAGGTGCTAAGATTAAGGCTCAGATGTCTCATATCATACCACCTCTTATTCGTGACATCAAAATGGGAAGGGATGCATTTTTTGATCAGGCGACCAAAATACGCAACATAATCGATGCTGTGATCAGTGATATTCACTTGAACACGGTGCGTTCGTCTAAGACGTTTGAGGATGTATATGAAAGATTTGGTCAAAGTCGACGTATCGTCAGCTTGATGGTTATTCTGTTTTGTTTCATAGTAAGTGGCCTTCTTGTTTGTTATACCTTGGAGAGGGTATATTAAAATTGTCCGGATGTTTGTAACGCATAGAAGGAATCATCTCCGACCACATAAAGTATATATATTCTTGACCAGCACGACGAGCTGAGTTGATATAGCCATGTCCGTCTGTCCGTCTGTCCGTCCGTCTGTCCGTCCGTCTGTTTCTATGCTATCTCCTCCGTCAGTTTTAAAGCTATCGTAACCAAACGTTGCACGAAGTCTTTTGGTATAAATACGCTGCACATTTGTCGGAACCGGCCGGATCGGATGACTATAGCATATAGCTGCCATAGGAACGATCGGTTGAAAAACTAGTTTTAGTGAGAAAAACTTTTTTGTTTTTAGTGCTATTGCTCCCAACGCTCGTATTTATAAGTTTTCAATGATTTCACATAATTTCACCAAAATTTTTCGAAATCGGACTACTATATAGTATAGCTGCCATACAAAAGTTAGGTCTGAAAAAAAGTCTTAGTGAGAAAAACTTTTTTGTTTTCAATGTTATTGCTCCCAACGCTCGTATTTATAAGTTTTCAATGATTTCACATAATTTCACCAAAACTTTTTGAAATCGGACAACTATATAGTATAGCTGCCATACAAACTGTCAGGCATATATCAAGCTCCCTTACTGTGCTCAATGGACTGACCAAAGGAGATAAACTGGGTGATTTCACCTATATAAGCACTGTTGGTAGATCGACAAATGATATTGTTGCAGCATCGCATTATGCCCTGGAAAGTATACAAGATTTTAGTGTGGAAAAGCAGAGTTGGTCGGATCACCTGCCGTTAAGGCTGAAAGTGTCTTTACAAGGAATAGACAGAACAAAAAAACTTAACCTGCTCCCAAAATACATCTGGAGACCGTCTATGGCTGAGCATTTTCATTCCCGAGTTTTGACATCTTTGGCAGCGGTGCAGTTGGATGCGAACTGTTTGAGCTTAGAAAAACTTCAAGAGGTTATAAAAGCCGCTGTCCCTATACCAAAAGAACCCCTTTTCCAAAGTAAACAGAAATGGTTTGATCTGGAGTGCTTCTTGGAGCGTAAGAAAGTACTGAAGCTTCTAAATAAGTGTGTAGCTTATGGAGTAGATAACATAAGAAGAGACTATGTCGAGAAGAATAAAAAATACCGACTACTGTGTATGGAAAAGAAAGATACGTACTGGCAGCAGCTGGGAGAAAAGCTGGATGAGGTCAAGGACAGCAAGGGTTGGTGGAAGGTAGCAAGAGAGTTAAAAAATAGCCACTTCCAGACAGGAAACAACATCTCAGCATCGGATTTTCAGAGCTATTTTCAAAATCTACTGAGCCCAGAACAAACTGCAGCGGACATTATTTTTGTCAGAAACTTTGCAACAGATGATTTGTTGGATACGCATATAACCAGGACCGAAATATTGAAAATACTGGATCAAGTAAAGCTGAACAAAGCACCAGGAGAGGATAGAATTCCATATGAATTCTACATAAATGCCCCAATGGATTTCATCGACTCACTGGCTGAAGTCTATAATAACATGCTGGATACAGGTCGGATTGAAGAAAACTGTAAAACAAGTGTCGTATTCCCAATTTTCAAAAAAGGTGACCCAGACCTACCACAAAATTACCGAGGGATATCGTTTATAAACAGCATAGCGAAAGTGTTTATGGGCATTTTAAACAGCCGACTAACAAACTGGGTTAGGTGTCATGAGAAATTAAAAGAATATCAGGCCGGCTTCCGAGAAAAATATTCGACTGTGGACAATATATACAATTTAATATCGATCGTATATCTGAAACGGGAGGAGAAAAAGAAAGTATACGCCTTCTTTGTTGACTTTCGGGCTGCCTTCGATAAAATCCCACGAAAGCTGTTAATGTACAAATTATATTCAATGGGAGTCTCGACCAAATTTCTGAACGTGCTGGAGAATATATATGAAAATACGAAGGTGGCAGTCTGGACAGGCAAGGAACTATCGGAGTATTTCAAAAGCAATATCGGAGTGAGGCAGGGCTGTCTCCTTTCGCCCCTATTGTTTGCGCTCTTCCTCGACGATCTCCATGATTTCATAGGGGGCGGCTTAACAGTGGGAAGAGAAAATATACGCCTTCTATTGTATGCAGATGACATAGTCATAATTGCTGATGAAGTCACTGTATTGCAGCAAATGATCGATCGGCTGGAAATATATTGTAAGACATGGAACATGGAAGTTAATATGACCAAATCGGAAATAATGGTTTTCAGGAAAGGGGGGCGGCTGGCAAAGGCTGAAAATTGGGCACTTCAAAGCGAACCCATAAAGATTGTACCTGAGTACAAGTATCTAGGAGTTGTTTTGACGCCCACTTTAAATTTCAAGAAGCATGTTACAGCTAGAACACACTATGCTCTTGCACTGGAAACGGATAAATACGGCAGTAGATTCTACATGTTGGACCAGCACCTCCGTTACATATACAAGACTTTATTTACATTCGACAGTCATAGGCTGCCACGACGCCTTTCTCAGATGGTGCTGAAGAAAAATATTTTCTGGGCAAAAGAGCTAGGTACATTGTGCACACTGCATAACATAGAATGGGACTGGAACAACGATAACCTATGGAATGTCAATCGCAATGCGCTCATCGCGGATCTAAGGAAAGACAGGCATACGGAACTCGTGCAGCAAAAACTAAGAAGCGAAGGGAGAATCTACAAAGAACTCGACCATACTGTTGGCAAAAAATATGCACAAGTGGATACTAGGGCAGTATCATGGATCTTTAAGGCAAGAAGCGACATGATATTGTTAAATGGAAATAGGTTTGTTACAGGACGGACAAATAAATGCGAATTGTGCAACACAAATGAAATAGAGGACATTAACCATTTCCTGGGCAGATGTCCTATACTAAGAGAACACAGAGCACTATATTTTAACCAACCTGTGCTAAGTCCGAATCAGGTCATAGATATTTTAAACGATGCGAGCGATACTAACTGGAAGGGTTTAGTGCAGTTTTTGCAACAGGCCACTCAGTATAGGAAACGAATTTTGGGAGAATCTTTTTAAATTTAAATAATATCATGCACATAAACTCTAAAAAATTGGTGGGCTCCTAATCCGACACTGGGTCCCAACGATCCTGTATCTCGCGACGAGCGGGGAAGCAGGGTGTATTAAGACCTTTTGTATGGCACCTAGGGGATCCCCAAATACAATAACAAAATTATCAAAAATCAACGAAACATAGAAACGAAATCTCCGACTGACGACTTAAAGTCATAGTCGAGTAATATTTAAAACCTTAAGTTATTTAACACTTTGTAATGTTCATAATGTTCATAATATCTGCATTATTGGTTTTAAATAAATTTATTATTATTATATTATTATATATCAAGCTCCAAGGGTATATAAACTTTGGACGAGCCGAAGTTAGCTGGCCTCTATTTTTTTTTATGATATTCTTGAAGGTCGTGGGTTCGATCCCGCCTCTGAACATCTAATAATAAAAGTTTTTTATCCTTCTTTAGAAAATAGCTTTTACACGTACGGTCACCTTCACCAGCTATTGGCGCCAGCTGTGAAGTAACTAGCCATGAAAAAGCAAACTCTCAAACTTTGCCGTTCGGTTCCGGCGTTAAACTGTAGGTCCCTTTCTCTTGAGCGAAAAATTTAAAGCACACACGCCAAGAGATTGAGAGAAGCTTGGCTTGGTCCCGTTGGAGGAGCTGTATAGCCAATTTTACATTTACTTGCATCTGTACTCGTCATCTTTGTCTTTGGTTGTTTATTTAGACTTCTTAAAGCGTTGGTTATACTTGTTTGAGTTCTCATAACGCTTATACAGCCTTCCATGCGTTGCAAGTCTCTCGTTACCTAATCATCAGTTAATTGTTCGGGATTCCATTTCCACGATTACCAAACAAAAATTAGTTCGGATTGGCTAACCCACCTAGGCGAACTCAACTGAGTTGACTAAATTTCGTATAACTATTACGCAAAGATTAGTTCTTATAAACAAGGGATTACATCCAAGGTGCAAGCTGGTTTTGAGTACAGCTGCTTCAGATTCGGAGTCTTTGGGTTCTTGGGAAAGTCGGAACTGAACCAGAACAAATTCCTTTTTTATTTTTCGACCTCAACCTGAACCGGTAAAAAAAAAATATGTGGGAGTGTCGCTCGCGAGTCTCAATGGTACATAACAGAGAACGGCTTCATTCGATTGCAAATCGCTCACACATTAATCAACATCCGAATAAACTGGCGTTGCGATCAATACTCCGAACTTGCATGCGCAACATGCTCGCACTTAAGTTTCATTCAATTCAATTGTTGGCACTCTGATTAATAATCAGGTTCGCTTCATACCATTCAGTTCGGGTGTTTTGATCGCTTGCTCGACGACGATTATTCTGAGCGAACGAGAATCATCTCGTATGAATAAACTCATGCACATGCTGAAACACTGGCGCCCATAACCATTGCGCCAGCTGTGTTTTGTTGTTGTTGCGCTCTGACCTGCAACAACAACTTCATATGTGTCTCTTTTCTCTCTCTCCCTCTCTCTCCTATGTCTCTCGCAATGCGTTGGCCTGAGTTGGCTGAATTTCGAACACACAAACAAGTGTCGCATCAAAAAGTTCTAGTTCAACCGTTTGATGCGTACGCGGTATGAGTTGAATCTCTTTGATTGAAAATATTTGTTGCGTGAATAAATGTGATTAAAAATGTTGCATCAAAAAACTCTGGCACAACCGTTCGATGCCATTGCGGTTTGAATTGAGTTGAGTTGAGTCTTGAGTTTCGTGACATGATTAAATGTGAGTAGTAATTTTTGTGCATGACGCAATCAAGAAAAAACTGATTTTTGCAGTTCTCTGGTACATAAATCAGCTAGGACACTCGTTCGAAAGAAAAAAACTAACAGCGAGTAGAAATACCAACAACAAGATCACTTGCTGCAGTGTTCTTTAATTTTTTCAGGAAGTCTTGTTTATTGTGCTGATCCATAGATATATGATGATGTTTTACCCCCAAGATACCAGCAAGGTGAGATCCCAAATCCCTCCCAGATACCACACAGATCCCACACAGAATTCTCCCAGATTCTACTTAGATCCCTCCCAGAACCCACCTAGATACCACAAAGATCATACCCAGATCCAACCAAGATACCACCCAGATCCCGCCCAGAATCTACCCAGATCCAACCTAGCTTGATCCCACTTAGATCTGTAGTAATAAATAATATGTATGACCCACTGTGCAATATAACTGTAAGTAGTTTTAAGTAACTGTAAATACATCGTCAAGTTCGTTCAAAGAACAAACTTAACGATACTCTCGCTCTCAATCGCTCTGACGAGCATCAATACAAGTGACGAGCGGCATTCTGAGAGTGACGCGCAGAGCATACACATGTCTTTTACTTGGCTCTGGTCCTCTCCCTACAAATTCAGAAGTGGTTACAGAATTAACGCTTACAAGTCGCAAAGTACTTACAAACTAAATAAAAACAATTTTTCCTATCATAATGGAAGTGTCAGTGAATTTGTGCGATCTAAAATTGCCCGAGATCAAAATGTGGTGCGGAAAACTTGGTCTGCCAACACAGGGCACAAAATCAGCTTTAATTGCGCAGCTAGCAGCTGCATTACCATCCCCAATGGCTCCAAACCTTCATTATGAAAATCTGGACACTAGCAGCGGCAATTGTGATCATGCAGAAAAATCAAAGTACAAAAACAATGACGGCTGCAACAAGGGACATGGCGAAATAACTCAGGCAGCCAGCAGCAACAACAACGACGCCAACGAAGTTCCCGCCGAAGTTCCCGCCGAAGACGCCGCCGACGCCAATGTTCTTGGAGTTGCCAACACTCTGCTCAACGCTGAACATGGCAACCCTGAGCAAAACGACAACGCCAGTCATAAGCCTAGTACGGAGGGCGTTCGAATTTTCCTTCCAGAAATTTGCCTGATATTCCTTTTTGTGGAATGTAAGAGACAGTGTGACCAGATACCATTAAAAAATATACCGAAAACGGAAAATAAATAAATTGGCCAGCTGATATGTGTTTTGACCTAACTATAAGATTTAAATAAAATGAGGCACTTTGCACAACATGGATGAAGTTGCAATTGCAGTGGCAGCTGTTAAGCTGAAGAATGTGAACAAGACTTCAGAATTGGATTCGCCTGTTGCCAAGAATCTAATGGTCTGCACGAGGCCGGATAAGTCCAATTATAATTGTTTTATTTCCATTTGGAACATCATATCGGGCGAGGACCCCACTCAGGTGCACATATCGCTACAACGAAAAATGGCTCAATTGGCCCTCCAACGTGACAAGATTCCAACATGGCGCAAACACTTCTTGTAGGTGCGGTGTCTAGTTGCTTGTCATTCGTGATGCCACAATCATGTTTTGTTTTTCACTGCATCAATTAATGCATTTTTGTCGTCATAACTAACATAAAATTTTGTACTTTTGCCTTGCCTTTTGATAATTGACACAAGGAATAAATGACTGCACAATATCTCTGGAAGGAATATCAGCTGTTTGATACAGTCCACACGCTTCATCGATATGGCAACTCTCAAAATTCCTTGTGTGTATTCCTTGGCTTTCTGCGTACCAAACATCAGAATGAGGCAAGGAAAAATTCCTTAAGCAATTTTTTTTATATGGAGTTTGACAGCTGAAGGAAAATTCGAACGCCCTCCGTACTAGGCTATAGCGGCGAACTTGACAACGCTGTAGGTGGCAACGCTGAAGGAGGCAGCATTATGCAAATTTTGGAGACTGGTCACACCAATGACAACATTGTAAACAAAAATGCAAATCAAAACAAATTGGAGCAACAAATGTCAAATTTGTGTTGTGAAAATGTTGATGTGCGTGCTAAAACTTCTGGAGTGGATCTCAACTCAGCAAAAGACTTTTTACCAGATTTTAACGACGAGAATGACTTCAACGAGTGGTGGCAATTGGCCAAGAATATTCGAGAGGTGTTCAATGTGAGTGATGACGTCATGCGCCCACTGATCTGTGCTCGCCTCAAAGGAAAGGCAAAGGTTTGGCTTTTGTCACGTCCATCACTTCTTTCCGGAAGCATCGATAATGTCCTGATGCAGCTGAAGATTATTTTTGGCAAAAAGGAGAACATCTTGGAAGTGCGTCGCAAATTTGAGAACCGCAAGTGGCTACAAAACGAGAAGTTTGCCGGATATTACTTCGACAAATTAACGTTGGCAAACGACTTGAATATTGGAGACGACGAACTGGTCCAGTATCTTATAGACGGCTTACCAAGCTTGCAGCTGAAGAACCAGGCGAAATTACGTTTTTCAACACCCGACGAAATTCTTGATGCCTTTCAAGACATTGAACGACCCAAAGCTCCAGATGTCACATCACAAACACCGAAGATGGTGACTACGAAATCATTGACCCCGGACCAGAGGGTCATCAAATGCTTCAATTGCCATAGTCTTGGACACCAGGCGGCTGAGTGCCGTAAACCGAAGCGCGATGAGGGAACTTGCTACGCCTGTGGCAAGCACGGACATCTGGCTAGAGCTTGCTCGCTTTACAAAAAGGAGAAGCCGATGAACGATTATGTAAGGTTTTTTGATATATCCTTTCCTGGTATAAAAAATGATTCTAATACGACTTTTTCCATAGAGTGCCTCTTAGATTCGGGGAGTCCTATTACTTTTCTAAAAAGATCTACGGTTCCAAAAGGAGCACGTATATACAATGAAAGTTTGAATAAAAGTTATTTTGGAATTAACGAAAGTAAATTAAATGTAATTGGAAAAACAGTTTGTGTTATCAAAAGTTTGAATAAAAATGTTGAAATCGAAGCTCTAGTAGTAAACGACGAATCTACAAGGCACCCAATGGTATTAGGTCGAGATTTTCTAAGCTTAAGCAATTTCAAATTAATTTCAATTGACGAAGTAAAAAGCATCGCTGAGCCAAAGGATAATGTGTTGGACGACAGATTAGGAAAAAGAAGACTGGATGACAACGTAGTGAACAATGTAGAGCACAAGGCAGTGAACAACGTAGAGAACAACGTAGAGAACAACGTAGAGAACAATGTAGAGAACAACGTAGAGTCAAAGATTGAGTTCAAGGTTGAGAACAAGGTTGAGTCAAAGATAGAGGACAAGTGCAATGCAAAGGACGATGTAGAGATCTATATTCACGATGTTAAAGAGGACAAAATAAAAAACATTGTAGAGGAACAGGCAAAGAACAAATGGGGAAAAAGTATTGACCAGGAAGGCGAAGAGAGTTTTGATATTCAGATGTTAGCCATAAACGTAATATGCGAAGACAAAGCAACGTATAAAATAGGAAAAAAGATAAGTGAGAGTGTTTCGAAAAGATTTGAAAGCTTGTTTGAGAAATATTATATAAAGCCCGAAAGACCCAAAGAACCCCTAATAAAAGGTACTATGACACAATCGAAAATGATAAGCCATTCCGATGCTCCCCAAGAAGATTATCATATGCAGAAAAGATGGAACTACAGAAAATGTTAGATGAAAATTTAGCAAAAGGATACATTCGACCAAGCGAATCAGAATACGTATCTCAAGTTTTCTGGTAAAAAAGAAAAGAGGAGAACTTAGAACTTGTGTAGACTATCGACGTATTAACAAAGCGACTTTAAAAGATAATTACCCGATTCCGTTGATCGATGATTTGCTGGAAAGATTAGCAAACAAAAGATTTTTTTCGAAGCTCGATTTAAAAAATGCTTTTCATCATGTATTCATGGATGAAGACTCCGTGAAGTATACGTCATTTACGACACCACTAGGACAGTTTGAGTACCTAAGAATGCCTTTCGGGCTAACAAATGCGCCATCTACGTTTCAAAGATATATTAACAAAATATTCGCAGACTTGGTTCGGACAGGAAAAGTAGTGATATATCTCGACGATATTATGATTGCTACGGAGAGTCTCGATGAACATTTCAGTATTCTCAAGAAAGTCTTCAAATGTCTTGTTAATAACAAACTGGAGCTTAGGCTCGATAAGTGTGAGTTTCTACAGACTTCAGTTGACTATTTAGGATACATGTCACAGGAGAAGGTATTAAGGCCAATGAGTCAGGATTAGAAGCAATTAGATCTTTCCCAGTTCCAACAAAGGTCCACGAGGTGCAGAGTTTTATCGGCCTGTGCTCATATTTCAGAAGGTTTATAAAAGACTTTTCTCTGATCGCAAAGCCATTATATGACTTGACAAGAAAAGATAAGAAGTTTGAGTTCAATGAAAAAGAGATTGACGCGTTCAATGCACTCAAAGATAGGTTGATCGAAGCACCAATTTTAGCGATTTATGACCCCAGAGATGAAACTGAATTGCATTGTGATGCAAGCTCCTTGGGTTATGGCGCAATACTGTTCCAAAGAAAAAAGGACAACAAATTTCATCCTGTGTTTTACTTTTCGAAGCGGACAACAGATGTAGAGTCGAGGTACCATAGCTTCGAGCTAGAAACTCTGGCAATTATAAATGCACTGAAGAGGTTTCGAGTATACTTACAAGGTATCAAATTAAAAATAGTAACTGACTGTAATTCTCTAACGTTAACGTTAAATAAAAAAGATCTTAACCCACGAATAGCTAGATGGGCTCTCGAGTTACAAAACTATTGTTATGATCTCGAGCATAGGTCTGGGAAAAGAATGCAACACGTCGATGCATTAAGTCGAAACAGCCATATTCTTATAATTGAAACGAATACTTTTGAAGAAAACCTTATTATATGCCAAGGAAGAGATGAGAAAATCGGACAGATAACAGAAATGTTGACAGAAAAAGAAAGCGAACATTACGAAATGCGCAATGGCGTGATATATAAGAAGAAGTGTGGTAGATTACTGTTTTGTGTTCCAATGTCAATGGAAGAGAATGTTATATACAAATACCACGATGAAATGGGACATGTGGGAATTGACAAGGTGTCTGATCTTATAAACAAAAGTTATTGGTTTCCGAACGTTAGAAAAAAGGTAGAAAGGCACGTACAAAATTGCCTTAAATGCATTGCGTTTTCAAATAAATCCGGTAAATCCGAAGGTTTCCTACATTCCATACCAAAAGGAACCAATCCATTCGAAGTGATTCACATTGATCATTATGGCCCGATCAACAGCTCCGACAGTAAGAAACGACACATATTGGTAATAATCGATGCTTGTACAAAGTTTGTCAGATTATATCCTACCAAAACAACAAGTTCTAAAGAGGCGATTGACGCATTAAAAGATTATTTTAAGGCATATAGTAGGCCAAGAAATATAATAAGTGATAGAGGAAGCTGCTTTACGTCCAAAGAGTTCGACGAGTTCGTTGAACAAAATAACATTCTTCATACAAAAGTAGCTACAGCTTCCCCACAAGCCAATGGACAAGTCGAAAGAGTCAACAGAGATCTAGGTCCTATGATGGCAAAGATAATAGATGTGGAGAATAATGAACCGTGGCACAAAGTCTTAGACAAAGTAGAGTATACAATGAACAACACAAAGAATCGAAGCATAAACGAGTATCCTAGTGTGATGCTTTTTGAGTCAAACAGAAAGGATTTTCCATAGATAGTATAAGGGAAAACATACTAGAAGGTAATCAAGAGATAGAGACGAGAGACGTAGAAGGAGTACGACAAAGAGCAGAAATAAGTCAACAAAAGGTACAGGAATACAATAAAAGATACGTAGATGCTAAACGTCAAAAACCTCATGTGTTCTCAAAGGGAGACTACGTTGTGGTCCGGAATTTTAACTCACAGCTTGGAGTATCTAGTAAATTAATTCCTAAATACAGAGGGCCATACGTTGTGTCAAAAGTATTGGATAACGACAGGTATTTTATAGAAGACGTAGAAAATTTCCAACAAACTCAAATGCCGTATTCAGGTATATGGGCGGTACATAACATGAAACCTTGGCTCAGTGAAAAAGAAAATATTGGTTATGACCATAACGAAGGGATAAGTAATAGTCCGGATGAAGATACGGAAGATTTGGAAACAAGAAGTATTAGTCATGATGTTGAAAATATTAATACAGAAAGTTTGAATGAAAATATGTTAAATGAAGAATCAACTGAAAATCATCAAAATGAAAATTGTAAAAATAAATGTAAATATGGCCATTGTAACTAGAAGTATGTCAAAGAGTATCAGGAGATCCTCAAACGTCAGGACGGCCGAATTGTAGTAATAAATAACATGTATGACCCACTGTGCAATATAACTGTAAGTAGTTTTAAGTAACTGTAAATACATCGTCAAGTTCGTTCAAAGAACAAACTTAACGATACTCTCGCTCTCAATCGCTCTGACGAGCATCAATAAAAGTGACGAGCGGCATTCTGAGAGTGACGCGCAGAGCATACACACGTCTTTTACTTGGCTCTGGTCCTCTCCCTACAGATCACAACCAGATCCCACTCAGATCCGACACAGTTCCCAATTATATCCCACCCAGATCTTTCCCACTCGGTTACCCCTCTTCAGCATCTTTCCTACCTCTTCGCTTTCCCCATCTGCCCATCCTCTTGTGAGTGTGTGTGTTTGCCGGAAACTCCACAATACAACAACACAAAATATGAATGACCTCAAATTTTACTCCAAAGAATATCGTCCGTACCGAAATTAAAGATGTTTCACATCAAAAATAAAATTTTACAAAAACAAGTTCGGCTCAAAATATATTCGGAGGTGTCACGAAAATCTATTCCAACCATAAATCAATTCGCGGTGTCCCAGAAATGACTTTGATTAAAATCTTTGGTGTTTTGTCAGATTTAGCAAATTTCAACACCCAAACCATTTTAATACCCTTGGAGAGGGTATATTGAAATTGTTCATATGTTTGTAACGCATAGAAGGAAGCATCTCCGACCACATAAATTTGCTGAGTTGATATAGCCATGTCCGTCTGTTTTTAAGCTATCTCCTCCGTCAGTTTAAAAGCTATCTTAACCAAACTTTGCAAGAAGTCTTTTGGTATAAATACGCTGCACTCTTGTCGGAACCGGCCGGATCGGATGACTATAGCATATAGCTGCCCTTTTTTGTTTTCAGTGCTATCCCTCTCAACGCTCGTTTTTATAAGTTTTTAATGATTTCACATAATTTCACCAAGATTTGTCGAAATCGGACAACTATATAGTATAGCTCCCATACAAAAGATAGGTTTGAAAAAAGTTTTAGTAAGAAAACCTTTTGCTATCGCTCCCAAAATTGTTACTGATATGCTACTACACAATTCTGTCAATTTTGATCCAAATCGGATGTCTATAGCATATAGCTGCCATAGGAACGATCGGTCGAAAAATTAGTTTTAGTGAGAAAAACAATTTTTTTTTTAACACTTTCACATTTTTGTCATGAATATATTGACAGGCATATATCAAGCTCCAAGGGTATATAAACTTCAGTCGGAGCTACCCATCAAAATTGTTTAATTTCCATAAAGCGCGACTATCGTTTAAACGATCTTTATCATTTGTGATATTTAATATATTTAATAGCCTATTTCCACTGAACAAATGAAGCTTCATTTCATGAAATGACAAGAAATGAAGAAAAAGATATCATTTCTTCCATACGAATTGTCACTTCATTTTGCCTTTCATTTCTGAAAAATGATGAAAAATGATGACATTCCCCACGAAGGAATCTGGTATTTTTTTAAAAAATACTAGCTACTCTCTGGCATTACTCGCTACTCTCTGGAAACGGAAAGTGTCATCACCAATAATTTGTTAATTTGAATTTAAGTAGTAGGCGCAAAATATAAATTAGTCAATAAAAGTTGTGTATTTAGCTTTCTGTTGATAATTCAGGATGATAACAATGCGTTTGCCCCTGAAAATTGCTGTCATTACGGGTATGTTATTTTTTGCTAAATATTCCACGTGAGTTTGAAATTGGCGCCTGTTATTTAAATCAAACTTTTCAGCTGTTTTTCACAACGTATCGTTGTGAATGTTAAACAAATGACAATTTGTCAATGGAAACAGCAAAATTTTTAGAAATGAAAATGACAAGAAATGAAGCCAGT
Source organism: Lordiphosa clarofinis (assembly GCA_018904275.1). Classification (NCBI taxonomy): domain Eukaryota; kingdom Metazoa; phylum Arthropoda; class Insecta; order Diptera; family Drosophilidae; genus Lordiphosa; species Lordiphosa clarofinis. The sequence continues at coordinate 1,056,418 of JAEIGQ010000029.1, read as the reverse complement.
GGAAATAGGCTATAATAGCCTATTTCCACTGAACAAATGAAGCTTCATTTCATGAAATGACAAGAAATGAAGAAAATGATATCATTTCTTCCATACGAATTGTCACTTCATTTTGCCTTTCATTTCTGAAAAATGATGAAAAATGATGACATTCCCCACGAAGGAATCTGGTATTTTTTAAAAAATACTAGCTACTCTCTGGCATTACTCGCTACTCTCTGGAAACGGAAAGTGTCATCACCAATAATTTGTTAATTTGAATTTAAGTAGTAGGCGCAAAATATAAATTAGTCAATAAAAGTTGTGTATTTAGCTTTCTGTTGATAATTCAGGATGATAACAATGCGTTTGCCCCTGAAAATTGCTGTCATTACGGGTATGTTATTTTTTGCTAAATATTCCACGTGAGTTTGAAATTGGCGCCTGTTATTTAAATCAAACTTTTCAGCTGTTTTTCACAACGTATCGTTGTGAATGTTAAACAAATGACAATTTGTCAATGGAAACAGCAAAATTTTTAGAAATGAAAATGACAAGAAATGAAGCCAGTGGAAATAGGCTATAAGTCAATAAATGTATTAAACCATCCTGACAAACTAAATACATTTTTGACACATTCCTACAACAAATCGATACATAATTTTGATTACTAAATATCTTCAGACGTTACAATCTCTATAAATATAAAAGAGAGTGTCCTGACTGATTCACTGATTCACTGACTGACTGACTGACTGACTGATTGGCAATCATCGCAGAGCCCAAACGGTAAGAGATAGAGGGCTGTAATTTTCACAGGAGTTTCCGTTGGTGGTGAAAGTGCGTACTAAGACGGGGTTTTGGAAAATTCCACCCGGAAAAGTCGGAAAAGATTGACTTGAAACTTGGTTTGTAAGCTTAGTACGCGAAATAATTCGACGTGTTTTCCCGATTTTGGAAAATCCGCCCACGAGGAAAATGGCCGGAAAACTCTGCATGCAAAAAACTATTTTTCATCCGATTGACTTGAAATTCGGTTTGAAAGGAAAGTAGGTGATTTAAACTGAAATGTGATTTTCCGAAGTTGGAAAATTTGACCCAACGGTCGGAAAATTCCCGGAAAATTCTGCATGAAAAAACTATTTTTCATTCGATTGGCTTGAAACTCGGTTTGTAAGGACAAAATACGAAATAATTTGAAATGTGATTTTTCAATGTCGGAAAATCCGCCCACGGGGAAAATGGTCGGAAAATTCTGCATGCAAAAAACTATTTTGCATCCAATTGGCTTGAAATTCGGTTTGAAAGGACAGAATACGAAATAGTTTGAAATGTGATATATTTCGAAGTTGGAAAATTTGACCCAACAGTCGGAAAATTCACGGAAAATTTTGCATGACAAAACTATTTTTCATCCGATTGGCTTGAAACTCGGTTTGTAAAGACAAAATACGAAATAATTTGAAATGTGATTTTTTAATGTCGGAAAATCCGCCCACGAGGAAAATGGTCGGAAAATTCTGCATGCAAAAAACTATTTTTCATCCGATTGTCTTGAAACTCGGTTTGAAAGGTCAAAATCGGAATTAATTTTTGTTTTTACTTTCCGATGTTGGAAATACCGCCGGGAAGCCCACTGGGATGTGGGTGGAAAGTGGGTGGTAAGTGGATGTAAAGTGTGTGGAATGTAGCGGGAATTGGGAGCGATGTGGGTGGGATGTGGGAGGGATGTGGGTGGGATGTGGGCGGGAAATGGGCGGGAAGCGGGTGGTATGTGGGCGGGAAGTGGGCGTGAAATTGGCGGGAAGTTGGGGGATGAGGGTGGGATGAGAGTGGAATGTAAGCGGGATGTGGGCGGTAAGTGGGCGGGAAATTGGCGGGAAGTGGGTAAGATGTGGGTGGGATGTGGGCGGGTTGTGGGCGGTAAGTGGGCGGGAAATTGGCGGGAAGTGTGGGGATGAGGGTGGGATGACAGTGGAATGTGAGCGGTAAATGGGCGGGAAATTGGCGGGAAGTGGGTAAGATGTGGGTGGTATGTGGGCGGGTTGTGGGCGGGAAGCGGGAAATTGGCGGGAAGGGGGGGCGGGGTGGGTATGTGGGCGGTAAGTGGGTGGGATGTGGGCGGGATGTGGGTGGGATGTGGGCGGGAAATGGGCGGGAAGTGGGCGGGAAATGTTCGGGATGTGGGTGAAATGTGGGCGGGATGTGGGTGGGATGTGGGCGGGAAATGGGCGGGAAGTGGGTGAGATGTTGGTGGGATGGGGGCGAAAGAGGGTGGGAAGTGGGTGGTATGTGGGCGAAAAGTGGGTGGGATGTGGGCGGGATGTGGGTGGGATGTGCGCTGGAAGTGGTCGGGAAGAGGGCGGAAAGAGGGTGGGTTGTATGTGGGCGGGAAGTGGGTGGGATGTGGGTGGGATGGGCGTGGGATGTGGGCTGAAAATTGGCGGGCAGTGGAAGGGAAGAGGGCGGGAAAGGGCGGGAAGTATGTGGGATGTGGGCGGGAAATGGGTGGTAAGTGAGTATGCGTTGTTGTACTATTGAAGGCGCAGCGAAGCGCGACGGGTTATTTGCTAGTCCATCTATATACAAAACGGTGGGAGATATGACGTTTTACCCAAATATCGAAAGTAAACTTAATCTGCTTGTAAGTGTAAGAAGTTTATGTCCCGTTAATGTCGAACCTCTTACCCTGTCTGAGATCTGTTCGTTCACTTGATGCTGATCAAGAATATATATGCTTTACTTACCTTTGGTAAAGAGTATACAAAATTCCATTCTCCCAGAGTGCAAATTACTAGAAGATGAAAGAATTGAAAACTTTCGTATTCATTGAGGGGGTTGTCCGCTACGATGCAAAGTGTGATTTTTTTGACTAGTTGCTTCCGTTTGTAAAAAATGTAATTGTACCTGGGAATAATTCCAGATTATGACGATACTTATAATTGCCCTGCTATGCGGTTGCTGTGGGCTGTACAACACCGGACCTGGTATCGGAGGATGCTGTAGAATGGCCACGGGTGGCTTATGTATGCTCTTGTAAGTACAAAACAATTGCAGGAAAAGCCCTGTAGGTTTTTATCCAGTTTTAGAGTTAAATAAGAACACCTTCTATCAACGTTTTCAATATATATTTGTTTTTATTAAATAGTCTTTTCGTCGCTACGACTTGTCACTTTGAATGCTTAAATACAAGTGGAGTCAGAGCAGAGAGAGAAAACAAAAGTATGCCAGCAGATCATTCGTATGTATACATGTCTATACATTTGTGGCCACAACCAGTTGTCTCGCTCTAGCATACGCATACAATGATCCCTGCTTGTTTTGCAAAACACAGAGACACATAAACAGTTACTCGTTGGACGGCGTGCAAGAATTCTTAGAATTGTTGCATCAGAAATTGTGTTTCTGTGAATCCAACACACCTCCTCAAAACAAACATGGATCATTTACAATTAAGTTATAAAAAAAAATTGACAAGTCGAGCATTCTGGGGAGTGTTACATTATTTGGTCCAACATTTGTTGTATAGGTTGGGGAAAACCCAGAAAAACCCAACCAGACCAAAATGAATTAAATAAAATTATAATTATAATTATTACATTAATATTTCAAGTCAAAAAAAAATATTCAAAGCAAGAACTGAATTAATACAATTCAAATTAGATTTGTCAAATTCAGAGTGTCAAAATTTCAAAAAAAAAATATATGTATTCGTAAAGATCAACTTTTTCAAAATAAAAAAATAGTATTAAAAAAAATTTTGGAATAACTGAATCAGTTCATTAATCCCATGTGACCTCTCAAATCACCAAATCGGGGTCCTGGTAAAGGTTTGGTTAAGATATCCGCCAATTGCTTATCTGTGGGAATATACTCAATAATAATTAGTTTATTTTCGATTTGTTCTCGTGTGAAGTGGTACTTAATATCAATATGTTTCGATCTTTTGTGACACGTTGGGTTGTTAGCAATACTTATGCATCCTTGATTGTCTTCATACATCTTTATAGGTTTATCTAAGTCTAGTTTTAAACTCTTTGCCAATGACCTTAGCCACATGGCTTCTCTAGTAGCTTCAAAAAGAGCCATATATTCAGCCTCTGTGGATGAAGCTGCAACTGAACTTTGCTTCTTTGTATTCCAACAAATCAGACATGAATCAAACATCTTAAATAAATAACCTGTTGTGCTTTTTCTATCAGTTTCACTCCCAGCCCAATCAGAATCAACATATGCAGTAAATATATTTTCGTAATTTATTACTTTTACAAAAACTAATTTCAGATTCACTGTACCCTTAAGGTATCTCAAAACTCTTTTCAGACACTGCCACAACTCTATATTATTTTTGTTGGTATATCTACTTAAGATACCAACTGATGTGCTTAAATCTGGTCGAGTACATAACATTATGTACATTAGGCAACCAATTAAGCTTCGACATGGAGCATCATAAAATTCGTCCGAATTCAGTGCCTCATAGTTTAATTTGCTTGGGAGAGGTGTAGCAACCGGATTACAACTTTCCATGTTAAACTTCTTTAAAACATTATTTATGTAAGCAGATTGACTAAGTTCTAACTGATTAGCTTGTCTGCCGATTCTGATTCCAATAAAATGCTTTATTTCCGATAAGTCTGTCATTCTGAATTTTCCCTTTAAATACTTTTTAAAGTTTGACATTGTTTCTAAGTTCTCTGTTGCTATCACTAGATCATCTACATATAATAATAAATATATGTTTTTAGCAACATCACCTTTATCTAACAGATAAATACAATGGTCTACTGCAGAACTAACAAATCCAATTTCTTTTAGTATTTGCTCAAACATTTCATACCAGCATCTTGCTGCCTGTTTAAGCCCATATATAGATTTGTTCAATTTACATATTTCATTTCTTTTGCCAGTCAGACCCTGAGGAATATTCATGTATATTTCCTCTTTCAAATTTCCATTCAAAAATGCGGTTTTCACATCCATATGATGAACATTAAGGTCAAATTGATTTGACAAGGCCATTATGAACCGAAAACTGGAAATCCTTGCTACAGGTGCAAATGTTTCTTCATAATCGATCAAATACTGCTGTGTGAATCCTCGTGCAACGAGCCGAGCTTTGTATTTGATTGGATTTCCCTGTTCATCGTTCTTGATTGTAAAAACCCATTTACAGTCAACAATATTTTTATTTTGTGGCTTTTCAACCAGAGTCCAAGTTTCATTGAGAAAGTGAGATTCTAGTTCTTCCTTTATTGCCTGCTCCCATTTCAATTTGTCATGCCTTTCTTTAATCTCATCATACGAGTTCGGTATGTCGCAAAAAGAATTTTGTGAACACAGAAAACCACCATTTAAAAGCTTATAAGATATTTGTGGTTTCTCTTGCAGTCTAGTACTACGTCTGACTTCAAGATTCTCGTTTTCTTCACAGTCATTCTGTATATCATTCTGGCTCTCTTTCAAGAAATTACCGTCCGTACTATCATTCGGGACATTACTGTGTACATCTTCCTTACTCTCATTCGGGAAATTTATATCATCCGTACTCTCATTCGGGACATTGCAATGTACATCTTCCTTACTTTCATTCAGGAAATTTCTACCGTCCGTACTCTCATTCGGGACATATGAACACATCTCTCCCAAACTTTCATTTTGGGCATTGATTTCTTGTTCTATACTCTCGTTTTGAATCACCATGTCAAAATCAGAGTCGCCAGTTTTTAAGTCTTCACTTTGGGAATTATATATACTCATTTCATCAACACTTACATCTCTGGCTACCATAAATTTCTTAGCTTCTTTAACCCATATCTTAAAACCATTAGTTGTGTACCCAATAAGTATGCCATTAATTGATTTTTCATCAAATTTCCTTTTTCTTGTCTTGCTGTGAATATATACTTTAGAACCAAATACTTTTAAGTATTTCAAATTTGGCTTTTTATTATGCCACATTTCAAAAGGAGTCTTCTTGCATTTGGCCAATGCTTTACTTGGAGTCCTATTTATTAAATAGGTTGCTGTCAACACAGCCTCACCCCATAATCTTTTATCTAATCTTGCTCCACTAACCATAGTACGAGCTTTCTCAGTGATTGTCCTGATCATTCGCTCAGACACTCCATTCAGCTGTGGAGTATGTGGAATCGTCAAATGATAACTAATGCCTTTCTCAGCACAATATTTTCGCATTTCATTTGACAAATACTCCCTCCCATTATCTATGTATAAATTTACAGCCTTTAAATTAAAATGGGCCTCCGATTTCGCTATAAAATCTTTAAAACAGTCGAATACTTCAGACTTATGTGTTATTACATAAGTCACACAATAGTGAGTGAATTGGTCAATAAAAATTACATAATAATTTTTACCATCAATTGTAGCAGGTGTAATAGGACCACAGACATCTGAGTGAATAACAAATAAGGGTCTATCAACATAATCTTTATTTTTAAATTTGGCAAATGGCAACCTGGCTTGCTTTCCTTTAACACAAGCTTCACATATATCACAATCAAATTTAATACTTTTTAATAAATCAACATCTTCAAACATTTTATCCTGTATGATTTCTTTTAGTTTTCCCTTACTCATATGACCCAGACGATCATGCCACAATCGATACATATTAATATTAGTTTTACTTGTTATATATGCCCTGTGGCATAAGTCAAATTCAACAATTGGAATGTTAGTTGAGCACATACCTTTGAAAACTATTTGACCATGTTTGGTTACCTTCACACCTCCTGACGAGAATTCGATTGTCATTCCGGCGTCTTGCATCCTCTTCACAGAAAGTAAGTTTTGCGGAATATGCTCACAGTAGAGTACATTTTCCAATGTAATGTTTTGTTGCCACTTGTTACGAACTTGTACCGTTCCCATGGCTGTGGCATATATGTACTCATTACACTTGGCAACTGTGATCTGAATTGGCTGCTCCAACTCATCAAATCTCCCGAAGAGATTTTTATTGTTGATCATATGATCGGACGCACCAGAATCCAAAACGAAGGATACGTTCTTTTCATTTGGTACTTCTATGGACCTTTGTAACATAAAAGCGAAACCGGTATCTTGTCGAGCTGCTGTGGCTGTCTGTGCTTGTTTTGGCTGATTTTCTTTACTTTGAAGCTTCTTAAAAATGTAGCAATCCTTTTTTAAATGACCCTTCCGATTACAGTGGTGGCACTTCATATTCTTTTTATTTATTTTACTTTTAAAGCTGCTCTTATGTTTCATTCCACTGTTGTTGTTATTCCTTATTATTTTTCTGTCACTTTGCTGATCGTCTCCTACAGCCTGCAGAATTTTCAAGCTTGTATCTTTACTAGCATTTTTCAGTTTGATTTCATGGTCGAGTAGGCGATTTTTCACAAAAGCTAGAGTCATTGCAGTCTCAGATAAAGTCTCAACAGCTGTTACAATACCGTCATAGCTCGAAGGAAGTGTGAGCAACAAATGAGCCACTTTATCCACCTCCTCAAGTTTAGCACCCGAAGCTATCAACTCTGTGACTAGATCGTCAAATATATTAAAGTGACTTATCAGATTGAATCCTGGCTTTAATTTTAACGATAATAACTGTTTCCGAACTGAAAGCTGAGACGCTAAACTTTTTCTTTCATATATAGAATCCAAATTAGCTAGAATTTCTTTCGCTGTATTCTCAGAAGATGCGAAATGAAGAAAGGAATCGCTTAAGAATTCTATAATTAAACTTTTTGCAATTCGTTCAGATTTAATCCACTGTTCATTCTCACCCACTGATTTTTCTGAATCAATAACTTTTAAGACATCGTTTTCGGCCAAAAGTGCCCTAACGCGAAATTTCCAAATCGAATATTTTTCGCCGTCAAACGGCTTAATATTTCGTTTTCCTTTTTCCATTTTATTTCGCGTATGTATACCGGCCCTAGCACAAGCGCACACGCACACACACAGACACAGCTATTTCACAATTAAACGCAATTTAATTTGATTCTCGCTTTTTATGTTTTTAAATGTTGTTTTTAACTCTATTAGTGACTGGGCCCATAACCTGTAGGTTTTTATCCAGTTTTAGAGTTAAATAAGAACACCTTCTATCAACGTTTTCAATATATATTTGTTTTTATTAAATAGTCTTTTCGTCGCTACGACTTGTCACTTTGAATGCTTAAATACAAGTGGAGTCAGAGCAGAGAGAGAGAACAAAAGTATGCCAGCAGATCATTCGTATGTATACATGTCTATACATTTGTGGCCACAACCAGTTGTCTCGCTCTAGCATACGCATACAATGATCCCTGCTTGTTTTGCAAAACACAGAGACACATAAACAGTTACTCGTTGGACGGCGTGCAAGAATTCTTAGAATTGTTGCATCAGAAATTGTGTTTCTGTGAATCCAACAAGCCCCTTGGTAACAAGTTTTCTGATCTTCCATTACAGTGCCATTCTATTCATCTTCTGTGTTTTCTCAATCACGACCCTCGTCGGACTCTTCTATTTTATAATGGGGCTAGTGACGTATGAGGGAGCCTGTGCACCGTTAATGGAGCAAGAGAAGAATGCCCTGTTCCGGAAAATGGATGCTGCAATTGATCTTAATCGCTATTTGCCACATACGGAGGGCGATGGTGAGGGTGGGGAAAAGCAAGTAATAATGCCACCGCTGCGCATGTCAAATGCGATTAAAGCATGTGGGGCCAATCAGTCCATCTTTGACTTGCTGCGCGAGAGCAATTTGTACGATGTCAACGATCTAATCCGCCTCAAAATAATGTCCGAAGCTTCAGACTCGGGGCCAGAGATTACTGAGGATCTGTCTGGTGTGGAGCTTCTCACAGAGGACGAAAAGATAGTGCTCAATGATATGCGCAACGGCAACCTGTCTACCTATCACAGTAGTTTATACGACGTATATTGCACCGATTTCGCAGATATCAATTATCATGAATTTCATAGAGAATTACTAAGGCTGCATGGGAATATTAGTTTGGCGGGAGAGTATTATAAAGAAGTCAGAGTTTCACTTATGAACGAGGAACATAATTTGAGACATTACCATAATGTTTTATATATACAGTCCATCAAAATATGGAATGAGTTGACGCGGATACTAGACAAAATTGATAAGCTCATTCTGTATGAAAATAATGACTTCGCCAATTCAATATTTATACTGATGGAAGCGATTAAAAGAGCAGAATTATTTCTTAGGGATCGCGGAAAGGAATTCATAAATACGCTTGCCATGAATCTTACTGACACGATAAATGAGCAAATTGAGAATTATATTTCCATGGTGATATTCGAGAGCAATGAAAATGTCGGACGCTGTGCCCCGCTATCCTATATTTATTATCGAGGCGTTGACTTGATTTGCAGAAGATTGGTAGATCCCATTGTAAGTAAAAGTTAATACAACTTATAATAATTGAATATTTTCAATATTTTTATTCGAGTCGGTCCGAATGGTTCAAATGGCTTTTAAAGTTTTAAAGAGGGAGAATCAATTCCAAAGAAGGCAAAGCTTATAGCGTTGAAATTTTGCGATGAAAGGGGAAAACATGTTTAATTTTTAACCCCAAAATTATGCCAACTTAAAGGAGCATTCGATTCACGAAATCAAAGTAAAGTGGCCCCAGTTATCAAAGCAAGTTTTAGCTGGCTTCAAGTCAAGTTAAAAACACAACACATACTCACCATAAAACAGGCTGGTAAACTATAAAGCTGTTCACACATGAGTCCAAGTTGCTTTGTTAGCCACCATTAGGTGGCTTACAAGATGCTTTTAAATTATTATACCCTTGCAAAGGGTATTATGGTTTTGCCCTGAAGTTTGCAACGCATCGAAATATTAATTTCCGACCCCATAAACTATATTTTTTCTTGTTCAGGGCGACGAACTGAGTGGATTGAGCTTTGACCGTTCGTCTGTATGTCTGTTTCTACGCAAACTAGTCTCTCAGTTTTAAAGCTATCGAGCTGAAACTTTGCAAAGAGTCTTCTTTCAACTGCACACTGCTAATATGTCGGAACCGACCGGATCGGATGACTATATCTTATAGCTGCCATAGGAACTACCGGTCGAAAGTGGGTTGTATTTAGAAAAATAGAGGCAAGCTAACTTCGGCTCGACCGAAGTTTATATAACCTTGGAGCTTGAGATATTAAAGTTTTTTTAAGACCTATCTTTGTATAGGAGCTATATAGTTGTCCGGTTTCGACAAATCTTTGTGAAATTATGTGAAATCATTTAAAACTTATAAACACGAGCGTTGGGAGCGATAGCACTAAAAAAAAAAGTTTTCTTACTAAATCTAGGTTTTCAACCGCTCGTTCCTATAGCTGCTATATAATATAGTCATCCGATTTGAATCAAACTTGACAGAATTGTGTGGAAACTTGTAACATTGATCAGTAACAAGTTTGGCTGCGATAGCATTAAAAAACTTTTTCTCACAAAGATTTACTTACAAAGATACGATATAGTTGTCCGATATCGACAAATCTTGGTGAAATCATTGAAAACTTATAAATACGACCGTTGGGAGCGATCGCACTGAGAACGAAAAAGTTTTTCTCACTAAAACTAGTTTTAGCAGCTATATGCCATAGTCATCCGATCCGGCGGTTCCGACAAATGTGCAGCGTATTCGTACCAAAAGACTTCGTCCAAAGTTTGTTTAAGATAGCTTTAAGACTGACGGAGGAGATTGCATAGAAACAGACGGACAGAACACATTACCCTTTTTAGTTAAGAACATATTGATGAATATATTGTACAGCTGCCATATAACAAACTGGCAGGCATATATCATGCTCCAAGGGTATATCAACTTCGTTAGAGCCGAAGTTAGCTTCCCTCTATGTATTTAAAATTAAATTTCAACTTTTTATACACAGTTCTCAAAACTTTGTTTTATTATTATTATTATTATCCCGCCTTCCACCCCCTCACGTACCGCGCGAGGTGAGGTCATTTACCCATTACGACGGCAGTTCAACTGAAAGTCTCAGGGTTCTTAATATTGCTTTATTACTAATTTAATTATTATTTAAGAATTTTCTCACTATATTGCACGTTTTTAGGATGGCAGCTTTTTGCATAGTGTGGTGTATATGATAACTTATACTAAGTTCTTTGAGGTTTGGTATCACAGATTTATGTAGTATTCCTGTAGCGGATATTATTATTGGTATTGTTTTTACGCACTTTTGTTTCCATATTCGTCTCAGTTCTTCTGTAAGTAGACTATATTTGCTGATTTTTTCTATGTATTTTTTGTGAATATTGTTGTCATTGGGCACGCTAATTTCTATAAGATATGTTGTTTTTATACCCTTGCAAAGGGTATTATAATTTTGCCCAGAAGTTTGCAACGCATAGAAATATTCATTTCCGACCCTATAAACTATATATATTCTTGATCAGGGCGACGAGCTGAGTCGATTGAGCTTTGTCCGTCCGTCTGTCTGTCCGTCTGTCCGTCTGTCTGTCTGTTTCTACGCAAACTAGTCTCTCAATTTTAAAGCTATCGAGCTGAAACTTTGCACAGAGTCTTTTTTTTACTGCACACTGCTAATATGTCGGAACCGACCGGATCGGATGACTATATCTTATAGCTGCCATAGGAACTATCGGTCGAAAAGTGGGTTTTTGTAAGAAAACTTTTTTATTTTTAATGTAAGCGCCTCCCGCTTCAGGAATTATTAGTTTTATACGCTTTTACATAGATTTGGAAGTTTTTGTCAAAATCGGATGACTATATCTTATAGCTGCCATAGGAACTATAGGTCGAAAAGTGGGTTTTTGTGAGAAAACTTTTTTGTTTTTAATGTAAACGCCTTCCGCTTCGAGAATTATTAGTTTTATACGCTTTTACATAGATTTGGAAGTTTTTGTCGAAATCGGATGACTATATCTTATAGCTGCCATAGGAACTATCGGTCGAAAAGTGGGTTTTTGTGAGAAAACTTTTTTGTTTTTAATGTAAACGCCTTCCGCTTCGACAATTATAAGTTTTATACGCTTTTACATAGATTTGGAAGTTTTTGTCGAAATCGGATGACTATATCTTATAGCTGCCATAGGAACTATCGGTCGAAAAGTGGGTTTTTGTGAGAAAACTTTTTTGTTTTTAATGTAAACGCCTTCCGCTTCGACAATTATAAGTTTTATACGCTTTTACATAGATTTGGAAGTTTTTGTCGAAATCGGATGACTATATCTTATAGCTGCCATAGGAACTATCGGTCGAAAAGTGGGTTTTTGTGAGAAAACTTTTTTGTTTTTAATGTAAACGCCTTCCGCTTCGAGAATTATTAGTTTTATACGCTTCTACACAGATTTAAAAGTTTTTGTCAAAATCGGATGACTAAATCTTATAGCTGCCATAGGAACTACCGGTCGAAAAGTGGGTTTTTGTGAGAAAACTTTTTTGTTTTTAATGTAAACGCCTTCCGCTTCGAAAATTATTAGTTTTATACGCTTTTACATAGATTTGGAAGTTTTTGTCAAAATCGGATGACTATATCTTATAGCTGCCATAGGAACTATCGGTCGAAAAGTGGGTTTTTGTGAGAAAACTTTTTTGTTTTTAATGTAAACGCCTTCCGCTTCGACAATTATAAGTTTTATACGCTTTTACATAGATTTGGAAGTTTTTGTCGAAATCGGATGACTATATTTTATAGCTGCCATAGGAACTATAGGTCGAAAAGTGGGTTTTTGTGAGAAAACTTTTTTGTTTTTAATGTAAACGCCTTCCGCTTCGAGAATTATTAGTTTTATACGCTTTTACATAGATTTGGAAGTTTTTGTCAAAATCGGATGACTATATCTTATAGCTGCCATAGGAACTATAGGTCGAAAAGTGGGTTTTTGTGAGAAAACTTTTTTGTTTTTAATGTAAACGCCTTCCGCTTCGAGAATTATTAGTTTTATACGCTTTTACATAGATTTGGAAGTTTTTGTCAAAATCGGATGACTATATCTTATAGCTGCCATAGGAACTATAGGTCGAAAAGTGGGTTTTTGTGAGAAAACTTTTTTGTTTTTAATGTAAACGCCTTCCGCTTCGAGAATTATTAGTTTTATACGCTTTTACATAGATTTGGAAGTTTTTGTCAAAATCGGATGACTATATCTTATAGCTGCCATAGGAACTATCGGTCGAAAAGTGGGTTTTTGTGAGAAAACTTTTTTGTTTTTAATGTAAACGCCTTCCGCTTCGACAATTATAAGTTTTATACGCTTTTACATAGATTTGGAAGTTTTTGTCGAAATCGGATGACTATATCTTATAGCTGCCATAGGAACTATCGGTCGAAAAGTGGGTTTTTGTGAGAAAACTTTTTTGTTTTTAATGTAAACGCCTTCCGCTTCGAGAATTATTAGTTTTATACGCTTCTACACAGATTTAAAAGTTTTTGTCAAAATCGGATGACTAAATCTTATAGCTGCCATAGGAACTACCGGTCGAAAAGTGGCTTTTATCTGAAAAATGGTTTGTTTTAATGCTGACGTTTGTAAACTCTGTTGTATTAAAACATTTGCAAGGGTATTAAAACTTCGGCAAAGACGAAGTTAGCTTGGCCTTCTCGTTTCTGTTTTATTTAATAGGGTTATATCTGGTCGGTTGTTAATTATAGTTTTGTCAGTGTTTATGGTTATATCCCAGTTTGTGGGTCTCGTTTTCGAGTATGTTTATCGGTTCATATTTGTAGTAAGGTGTTTTTTCTGTTAACAGTTTGAGATTAATTGCTAGCTCTTGTGGACTATTTTGGCTATGTTATTGTGTCTCTCGGTGTATTCTGTTCCTGCAATAACTTGGCATCCGGATGTTATATGTTCTATTGTTTCCGATTGTTGAAGGCACTTTCTACATTTGTCGTTCGATATATTCAGGTCTTTCACTATATACTTCAGATAGTTTCTGGTGGCTATTACGTGGTCCTGTATTGCAAGGGCAAATTCTTCGGTTTCGGCATGAAGGTCTCCTGTTTTAAGCCATGTATATGAGTTTGGTTTGTCGATGTTGTCGTCGCGCATAATGTATGGGTGTTTTCCATGTAACGATTTTTCTCTCCATAAATCCTTATTTACTTGAGTATTGTTTGGTGGACTAGTGTAGCGAAGTTCTTGTAAGTTAAACGGGGTGTAATTTCTATCAGATTTGGCTATGGATTGGTGCAGGTTTGAAAAAAAGTGACCGACTTTCTCACTTGTTTTTATGATGGTTTGTTTTGTTATAACTGCATCTATTATTAATTGTTCCTTGCAGCCTTGGCTGTGCTTTTTACATCCTTTTTGTTCGTTGGTAATGATATTTTGCTGTGATAGGTGATTGTCTATTTTTTCTTTAATGGTGGCTGTAATTATTTAATAGAGAGTTGATAGACATGTGATTGGCCTATAGTTGGCTGGATTTGATGTTTGATTGTTTTTTGGTTTGATATACGTCGTGCCGATAGTAATGAAGTCTGGTATTTTTGTTGGGTCTTCGATTATTTCGTTGATTAGTTTTGTGATGTATGGGTGTGTGGTTGTAAGTTTTTTGTACCAAAAGTTATGTATATTGTCTAGTCCTGGGCATTTCCAATTATGCGTTTTCTTTATTATTTCTGTGGTTTCTTCTAGTGTTATAATGCATTCTGCTTGCGTTTGTAGATGGGTCTAGTTGTGTTCTTCCTGTTCTATCCATTTTGCTCTTGGGTTGTGTTGGAGGGGGTTACTCCAGATATCTTTGCAGTAATTAGTGATATCTGATTATTATTATTATTATTATTATTATTATTAGATGTACATCCTAGCACGAAAAGTAATTAACTTATAAATATTGTGCTAGTCACAACAATAAAATACATTTGGCAAAAAACATGACTTTAGAAAACAATAAATTAGTTATTATAACATTAAACATAAACTAAGGAATAACCACATTAAGAAAATTATAGTTAAAATGAAGACATAATATTAAAGACTTTAACATTTTTTAGATAGGTGGAATACAATAACTTAATTAGTACAATTTTTATACCCTTGGAGAGGGTATTTTAAAATTGTCCGGATGTTTGTAACGCATAGAAGGAAGCATCTCCGACCACATAAAGTATATATATTCTTGATCAGCATGACGAGCTGAGTTGATATAGCCATGTCCGTCTGTCCGTCCGTCTGTCCGTCCGTCTGTTTCTATGCTATCTCCTCCGTCAGTTTTAAAGCTATCGTAACCAAACTTTGCACGAAGTCTTTTGGTATAAATACGCTGCACATTTGTCGGAACCGGCCGGATCGGATGACTATAGCATATAGCTGCCATAGGAACGATCGGTTGAAAAACTAGTTTTAGTAAGAAAAACTTTTTTGTTTTCAATGTTATCGCTCCCAACGCTCGTATTTATAAGTTTTTAGTGATTTCACATAATTTCACCAAGCCATTTTGAAATCGGACAACTATATAGTATAGCTGCCATACAAAAGTTAGGTCTGAAAAAAGTCTTAGTGGGAAAAACTTTTTTGTTTTCAATGTTATCGCTCCCAACGCTCGTATTTATAAGTTTTTAATGATTTCACATAATTTCACCAAGGCTTGTCAAAATCGGACAACTATATAGTATAGGTGCCATACAAAAGTTAGGTCTGAAAAATAGTCCGAATGAGAAAAACTTTTTTGTTTTCAATGTTATCGCTCCCAACGCTCGTATTTATAAGTTATCAATGATTTTACATAATTTCAACAAGATTTGTCGAAATTGGACCACTATATAGTATAGCTGCCATACAAACTGTCAGGCATATATCAAGCTCCAAGGGTATATAAACTTCGGTCGAGCCGAAGTTAGCTTCCCTCTATTTTTTTTTTTTTAAATCACGTATACACAATGTAGCCATATAAGGGCGGTCGTGGTAGGCGTGGTCAAATTAACTAAAAATTTGGTTTTAATTTTTATAATGTTATATTTATCAAATATACCAATTTTCAGCTCGATAACTGCAACAGTACACTTTATAAACTCCGGTTTGGGCCCAGAGTGCCATGGTATAATTAACCAGACTTATATGGCTTCCTCACTGAAGCACATTTGCAATAAAGTTATCGTCGTCACTGAAAATGCAAATTCCTGAAAATGTACATTTTGGCCGAAATGCGAAAATGAAAAATGCAGTCGACGTGAGACAGCACATTAACGTTACTCAAACTCAAAAACAATGATTACATATGAAATCATATAATTATTAACTCTTATAATTATTAACTCTTGTTGCGATCAATATATTGCCGTCCACCTGATTTCTTGTTAATGGCCACACTAATGCTGGACTTAAACCAATCATCAATGCACCTGGAACCATCAATTGTTACACATGTCTCACATGTGTAGTTATTTTAAGTTATGATTTATTTATTAACATCCAAGAACTTTGCATAGTTTGAAGCGCAAATACCATAATTGTTTTGTGTATAAACAAAATCAAAGTACAAATTTCATCACTTTTATACTGGCGCTGTGTGAAATGTTTTGAAATATTCTCTTCCATTTTTCAAAAATTGTCTTTAATAAATTTAATATAATACAGAAATTCTTGTCTTTAACCCAAAACTCAATAACATATATTTTTCTTTGCAGAACGCCTTCTGGTTTGGCATTCTACTCTGTGCCCTGGTTTTGCTGCCCATTCTATTCGTTGCTCACCGCCTCATGTGCCTGTACATGCTAGTCTATCCGATTGTGGGGGCTGCTGCCATTGTTGAAGGCGGGTATGTACATAAGCTAATATCCAAACTATCCTAAATACTGACTATTCCGAAGCTGTCCCATCTGCACGGGCGCACCTTACGTGCCACCAGTGATTGTGACATGCGGAGGTGGCCAACAGGCATACTGCGGCTGTGCGCAGAATCCTAGAAGGACGGAACGGCCTAGAACGACCGGAACCAGAACGCAGGGTGGTGTTGTCAGCCCAGAACGTTCTATAGGTAATAGCAGAACTACAATGGAGATGAGAGCAACGCAGAGCAAGCGCAAGCGAGATTAGATTAACGACAATTTTTATTGCCTTTTGACAAATAATATTCCACGTTTTTTGTAGAGTTGTTTGACTTATTTTAATCCATTTTATTTATATCTATACAGGGATAGAGGCAAGTACACAGAGAAAATGAGAGCGCAAGTTAGGGTAGGGTGTTTTTTCTGGATCTTAGTCGCCGTCAAATCGAGAACAAAATGTTTTTGAAATGAGCACATAATGTTAATAAGACAAACCCTAACCTTTCATGGGTAAGAACAAAATGTTCATGGCATAATGTGAACGAATGTTCATAAATATCGAAAAAGCGTGCTTAGCAGGCCTATCGTCAACAAAAGTTCATGATATCGTTACAATTCGAACGGATATTTATACCCGTTACTCGTAGAGTAAAAAGGGTATACTAAAGTCGTGCAAATGTATGTAACAGGCAAAAGGAATCATTTCCGACCATATAAAGTATATATATTCCTGATCAGCATCAACAGCCGAGTCGATATAGACATGTCCGTCTGTCCGTTTTTTTTTTTTTTTTTTTTTTTTTAATTCCTTTATTGTTACCTTAAAAATACTACTATATACATACATAAGAAGCGCTTTTGAACAAAGTGGTACAGAAAATTAGACAGAATCTTAAACCTGCGGGACGGCCGCAAGGCATTGCTTCGCCGATTTGATGACCCGCCTTCTCCCTGGTTCTACGTTGCACATCCAGTCTCCGAAGCTTAGCCATAATGGTAGCTGCGAACTCACAAGTAGCATCCCAGTTTTCTTTCGACATCAGCATGTATGGGACTAAATTATCTTCGGCTATATCGCCACCCATCACCCTGGATAGTTCCGCCCTTTCGGTCTCAAACCTTTTACATACGAACAAGACGTGCCTGGCGTCCTCCACAGGGCCTTCTTCGCAGTATGTGCACTCCTCGCTATCATCATGGCCGACTCTTTTCAGGTAGCTTCTAAAACAGCCGTGCCCACTAAGAAGCTGAGTTAGGTGAAAGTTCACCTCACCATGTTTCCTAGACAGCCATGGCAATAGCTTCGGGATTAGGCTATGGGTCCAGCGCCCCTTAGTGGATAGGTCCCAATGTTGTTGCCACTTGTCAATGCTCCGCTGCCTCTCTTCCTGCAGATGTGTAAGCCTGCTGGGTTCTATTGCGCCACTCAACCGTGAAGCCCTGTACCTCTCATTTGCCTCTGTGGCCAGCTCGCTAAGTGGAATCATCCCGGCAATGACCAATGCAGCATCCTCTGACACCGTACGGTACGCAGAAGAGATCCTGAGCGCACTTAGACGATATGCCCCACATACGCCTCTTATGTAGCTAGCGAATTTCATGGAACGATGCCAGACGATGCCGCATATAGGATAGTGGCCTTAGTGACACTCGCCAAAAGTCGTCTTCGCCCCTGTTTTGGTCCGCGTGTGTTCAGCATGATTCTAGCTAAGGCGCTGCTTGATTTTGCTGCCTTCTCTCCGACGTACGCCAGATGTTCTCGGAAACACAGCCTTGTGTCCAGCATTCTTCTTCATCTTTATTGGCCCGATGCTTGCTTCACAACCGTTTGACGGTCTCGGCCGCTGCAACTAATGTCCGCCAGTCGCTTCTGCTCCGTGCGAGCTGGCACCAGTTTTTCACGCCAAGCTTAGAAATGTCTTTCCGCACCTGGTCGTCCCACCTTAGAGGTGGTCGTCCCACCTTGCCTTGTCCCAGTTCTTTCGCATTCCTCTTGTAGACCATTTTTGCTGGAGCTTGATCATCCATACGGGTAACATGTCCCAGCCAGCGCAGCCGCTGTTGCTTTATGCGCTTGACCAGACTAGTATCCCCATAGAGCTCATACAGTTCGTCATTCCTTCGGATGCGAAAGTCCTCGCCAACTTTCAAAGGTCCATAAATCCTGCGAAGAATCTTTTGCTCGAAAACGCCAATCGCCGCCTCATCCGCTGATGATATTGCCCATGCTTCTGCGCCGTATTGCAGGACTGGGATGATAAGCGACTTATATAGCGCTATTTTTGTTCTTCGCTTGAGGTTTCTGCTCTTGAGCTCCCTACTTAGCCCGTAATAGCATCGGTTTGCGAGCGTGATTCTTCTTCGAATTTCCAGGCTGATGTTGTTGTCGCCGGTTATCATCGTTCCGAGGTAGACAAAGTCCTCTACAACTGTAAAGTTGTACTCTCCCATTGCAACAGATTGCCCAATTTGTGTGTACTTCTGTTTCGAGGACACTAGGTACTTCGTCTTGTCCTCGTTTACCGCTAAACTCATTAGCTCAGACTGCTTCTCAATCTCTGAAAACGCATTGCTTACTGCCTGTTCGGTTTTGCCGATAATGTCAATATCATCGGCATATGCGAGTAGCATTACATCTTTATTAAAGATGGTGCCCGATCTGTTGGCATTTGGGCACTGGCGCAGTATATACTCCATCAGCAGATTAAAGAAGTCACACGATAAGGTGTCACCCTGCCTAAAACCTCTTTTGGTATCAAAAGGCTCGGAGAGGTTCGTTCCTATTTTGACGGAGCTTTGAGTGCTTCTCAACGTCATCATGCAAAGTCGAACGTACTTTGCTGGAATACCTAAAGTAGACAGGGCTTCGAAAAACCTTGACCTTATCGGCGTGTCGAAAGCGGCTTTGTAATCGATAAAAAGATGGTGATTTTCGATGTTTCTCTCATAGGTCTTCTCCAGAATTTGGCGCAATGTGAATATCTGGTCTGTGGTGGACTTACCAGGTCTAAAGCCACACTGATAAGGTCCAATCAGTGTATCAACAAGCGGCTTTAGACGTTCACAAATGATGCGGGACAGAACCTTATATGCGATGGGGAGGAGACTGATCCCGCGGTAGTTGGCGCAAACTGCAGGGTCCCCTTTTTTAAAGATTGGACAGAGAACACTTAGATTCCAATCGTCAGGCATGCTTTCGTCAACCCATATACGGCACAGAAGTTGGTGCATGCACCTTACCAATTCTTCGCCTCCAGCCTTGAACAATTCAGCGGGCAGCTCATCAGCGCCTGGTGATTTGTTGTTCTTTAGCCTTCGTATGGCTAAACAGACTTCCTGTTGGGTCGGGGGGTCTATCTCAATGTTGTCGATTGGTGGCATCGTTACTTCTCTAGAGGCGGCATCATGTTCGTCATCGCCTCCCAGTAGGTTGGAAAAGTAACTTCTCCATTTGTTAAGCGCTACTTGCGGATCTGTGACCAAATTCCCCTGTTCGTCTTTGCATTGTGCGACTCTGGGCTTGAAACCTTCTGTTAATTGCTTAATCTTTTGGTAAAATTTTCGAGTCTCACTCATGCCGAATAACATCTCGACTTCCTCGCACATTCGCCTTTCCTGCTCCAACTTTTTCTTCTAAAAGGCGTTTCTCCTCTTTCTTTTTCTCCAGGTATCGCTCTTTAGCAGCCCGCGTTACTCTTGACTGCAGAGTTCTCCTGTAGGCAGCATTTTTCTCTGCAGTAGCGCGTCGGCACTCCTCGTCGTACCAAGACCGCTTTCGAGGGGGCTCGGATTAACCGAGTATCTCCTTGGCAGCCGTACTCATGGAGTGCGATATACGCTGCCACCATTCGCATATATCGGAAGGGAATGGGGAGGTTTCCCTGAGCAGTTGGGCGAGTTTAGCTGAGTAGGCTTCAGAGGTCCCTTGTGATTGCAGCTTCTCGACGTTTAGCTTTCGACGTGTGCCAGAGCGTGAGGCATGTGCCACACTGAGCCGCGTGCGTACCTTGGCTGCAACCAGGTAATGATCCGAGTCTATGTTGGCTCCTCGAATCGCACGCACGTCTAGCACACTCGATGAATGCCTTCCGTCGATCACAACGTGATCAATCTGATTTCGTGTTCGTTGACCAGGGGACTTCCAGGTCGCCTTATGGATATCGAGGTGTTCAAATCTGGTACTACTTATGACCATGTTCCGGCCAGCAGCGAAGTCTATTAGCCTATCTCCGTTACCGGAGGTTGTTTCATGAAGGCTGAATCGTCCGACTGTCGATCCAAAAACTCCTTCTCTCCCGACTTTCGCGTTTCCAGCATTACTCCAAGATATTTAACGGCTCTTTTGGATTTGATTGCTGTGCCATTAATACTGACCCAAGCTGATTCCACCTTCTTACGGCTGCTTATTAGCACCGCCTCTGTCTTCTGCGCCGCTAGCTCGAGGCCCGCCACGGTAAGCCATTGGTGGATACGCTCAATGCCAGCGTTGCACGCCTCTTCTGTCCTTCGAAGCACTTTGCCCACAGCAACAAGAGCCACATCATCCGCAAAACCGACTAAGTGAACTCCTGGAGGGAGAGGAAGGCGGAGAACCCCGTCGTACATGGCATTCCATAGGACAGGTCCCAGCACGGAGCCTTGTGGAACACCTGAAGATACCTCGTGAGTTTTATTTCCGTCTGCCGTGGAGTACGTAAGAACTCTGCCACTGAAGTACGATCTAATTATGGCCTGGAGGTAATGCGGAACACCAAATTCACCTAAAGAGCTTATTATTCGGTTCCAGTCAGCGCTGTTAAACGCGTTTTTCACGTCTAGGGTGACCACCAGACAGTACTCCTTGGATCCTCGTTTCCAGCTTGAGCCCTTAATAGCACTGCGTGCAATTGTGACCACTTTGTCAATCGCATCCACCGTGGACTTTGCCTTCCTAAAACCGAACTGGTTTGGCGAAAGCCCACCAGCTGCACTGATGGCCTCGTCGAGTCTTTGACTTAGGAGCTTCTCCAGTACCTTACCAACCGTATTTAGGAGGCAGATAGGTCTATAGGACGGTGCATCGCTTGGTTGACCTCTTGGCTTAGGAAGGAGTACCAGTAACTGTTTCTTCCAGATGGATGGAAAAATGCCATCTCGGAGGCACGAGTTGAATAAGTTCGCAAACTCTGCTGGATACAATGTCATGGCTAGCTTCAGGGCACGGTTAGGAACACCATCCGGGCCAGGTGCCTTATTGGGCTGGAGGTTCACGGCCGCCGATAGTACTTCTGTGTCTGTGATAGCTTCTATTGTATTTGGATCGAAAACACAAGGTCGCATTGGTGGTGTAGGGGTGCGTTCATTTGAATTTAAATATTCGCTGCACCTAACCGTTGTTACTCCCACGACAGCCACACCGAGCAAGCAGTGCAAATTCCCACGAGTTGGCATGTCCTCAACTGATGGCAACCGATAGTGGCGTTAGCGTTAGCTCGGTATGCACTCAGACAGTCAAGCTACGGTCACCCTTTCTTTTCCATCTTCCGGTCAAAGACAACAGACGTGCGTTCCAGAAAAGTTAATTTGTGTGATTAAAAGTTTATTATAAACGAACGGAATTAATCCATCCACAACCGCATCCTACTGAGCCAGTGATTGCAACGATCGACTTGCCGCTGTTGCTCGCAATTTTAATGCGAA
This sequence comes from Lordiphosa clarofinis, assembly GCA_018904275.1. Classification (NCBI taxonomy): domain Eukaryota; kingdom Metazoa; phylum Arthropoda; class Insecta; order Diptera; family Drosophilidae; genus Lordiphosa; species Lordiphosa clarofinis. Next base: position 1,033,987 of record JAEIGQ010000029.1, on the reverse strand, counting down.
ATTTATTTCTTGGCAGTCGTTCGACCTAACCTATACCAGGTATGCAAAGTGGTGTGATTCCAAACGCGAGCTATATATATTTTCCGTTTCTGCAGTTACATACTTGCAATTGGGCGGAGATCATTGCGTACTCTGCGAAATTATCGCGAAAAGTCAATCTTTGACGGATGCCGGTCGAGGTTGCCATCAATTCCATGCTTAAAAAGTGCGACACATACATATGTATGTAGGCACACGTACTCGTATGTATGAGTGTATGTGTATGCTCAATTTAAAAAAAAAAAGGTAATTAAAATGATCCCAGCCCTTGGCATTGTACTAAAGTGTTTTATACCCTAGTGGAACTATTCATATACGCGTACTGGCCTTTACCGTAGTCACACGTGGTCCGCCGGAGTATAGAGTAGCCGCTTGCGAAGCTCCGTTCAGAGAATTAGCCCTGTTGACTGCTAACAACAACAATCGTTCGTCAAATGCGTGTTACCTGCAACTGTGTCCAATCAGCATCGCTGCGAGTGTGTTTTACAGGCAGTTTCACCGATCTGCACCCACTGTGCCTGTGGCGTACAGTGCAGTCCCACATATTGCACCCACTGAGTGTGCCTCACAGGCAATTTCATCAGCCTGCACCCACTGTGCGTCTGTATGTCAGTGCAGTTAGTGACACCATCGACTTGCGAATACCGTGCACAAATATCGTGCGCTCATAACCTTAATTGTGGATGAACCCTTAAGTTTAAGCTAAATACAACTCAATTTTATTCATCCTATTAGTTGTTAAGATGTGGTATGGTATGTAGGATGCCTTTTTGATATACTTATGTACATTTTTACTTAATACAATATTCCACCACCCATACAGCCCATCAGTCAGCAGGCCTGTCGACAACGGTGAGAAAAGCTGTTTATGTATTGTAAGTACGGCATAGCCGCCTAAAACCATCGACCGAAACGAAGTGTATACATATTTATATCAAGAAAACTTTATACAGAGTTACATGCCTACCCAATTTACAAGTGCGAGGCTTAGATATGGACACAATCATCTCCAAGAAATATCATTGCCATCATATCTAAGCGCTGCATATTCAATTAGTTCTCAATCTTCTTTTGATAACAATATCCCTAAATTTTTGTCAGCAGCACCTAGTCTGCCTCTCATATTATTAGTTGCTTATGGCCAATAAGTTAAATTTCCCTTTGAATTACTTGATATATGCGCGACCCATTGAATTCAGTCCGCATATAATGAAATTGTTTCTAAAATTTTTGTTCTTCTGACCTTAATGAATTTTGATTAAAATGGATTAAATACTTTATAATGGGCTCCTGATATATTTGGTTTGCATTTCAAAATGGGTAAAGGCACAAATATTCATTGACCTTTACTAGGTTGGGCGGGTAATAGAAAGAGAACAGTAACATCTAGTTCTCCATCACTCTTCAAAGTTGTGTGATTAGTTTAGAGACCCCGTATGGATTGAATCCCCTCTCCTTCCCTCTCCCGGAACTCTGTCTACTCTCTTTTGTCTGTGTAACCATACAGTTTACTAGGGTGCAAAAGTACCCACCCCATTTTCCCTGAGCAAAGCTGGCACGTGTAGGCAGAGTATGCTCCCAGTAATGCTGTCCGCTCACCGCGGAGGTTATCCACGGTTACAAATGGCGCCCAACGTGGGGCCCGAAAGAAAGCGAATTTAACTTAATTTTGTTTGTTTTCAAAAGCTTATGAAACCTCGTCAAAGTTACTAGACACTCCGTTGACCTAAGACTGTTAGTCAACGTCGATATTTTGACTTGAGGGACTCGTATAGTCAGCCCCATGCTATCCAAAAAAAAAAAAAACCTTCTATTCTTCCTCAATCCTTTAATTTCCAACTATTAAAAGTATTAGTTTCCGCATAGTCATCGTATTTTAACTTGTCTTGGAGATGCTGACCAACTGTTAATTAAGACGGTGTCAGACCAGTCAGTTATCATTACCGTTCGTTTTCTTATGAAACAAATCTTTAGTGTGATCGATGCCTTAATTCACTATGGATTGATAGATCTGAGTTCAGAATCTTGGTTCTATACCTGGTGATAAATTTATCGGATCACTAAAGCAAACATTTGTCTATATGAAGTTGAGATTGTCCTTGATGGATGACTTCGTCGAGTTCCTCCTCGTATAGATAAAATTCCCACAACTAAAATTTTAGATTCAGAAATTCTAGAAAAATCACACCAGTTTAAAGAAAAAAAAATATTAATGCAATGCAAGCCGTTATTGAAGGATAAGACCCATATTATATTATGAATATTATTTTTTTTGAAACAAATCTCTTAACGTTTACGTACCCATATAAATAATCACTACCTCCACTATTCAAATACCTTGAATTTTTTATAATTACTAGTATAGGTTTTGAACGACTATCAGCATAATTTTTAGCTATGGCCGTAAGACGCAGCGCTGAGGATTTATTATCCCTTTCGACAAATGATGCACTTGCATGTACAATTTGTAATGACACCAGTGTAGACACTGTGATAGTAGAGACTCCCTGCAAACATAAGTTCCATCACTCTTGCATCTTGAACTGGTTAAGCACCAAAGAATCTTGTCCCATCTGTAGGCAGCAGTGCACACGCGCCAAATTGCAAATAAAAGAAAGTCTACCGACAGAAACTTTACCTCAGCCGGAAAGACCTGTTAGAGGCGCGGTTGAAAATACATCCACTGGGGCAATATCTCGAACTCGGATGAACACTAGATCAAATATTAGGAATACACCGCCCTTGTCCAATGTACGACCTACACAGAATGCTAGACGCGACACCGGACGTAACAGATCCAACTCTGACCCGAATGGTATAACAGAGCAACGAATTCAACAAATTATTTCAGGATCGTTAGAACAGTATCAAGTAAGCCTTAATGCGATCATATCAGATCAAATCGCAGCAACAATGAGAAACCTGAACATATCTCACAACGCGCCTTCCGCTCGCGAAGACCCTCAATTCGAATGGGAAAATGAGATTCCAACGGTCAGACCACCCACTCGACAGGATCGTGATCATATTCAGAGAAACGAATCGTACAACGCTCGTATAGGCTCGCAAGTATATGTTTCTGAACGGCCTGACAGGATATCAAGCGTGATATCGAATTGGCACTTTAAGTTTAGCGGTACTTCGAATGATATACCGATTGAAGATTTCATATATCGGGTGAACTGTCTAACTGCCCAATGTTTGAACGGAAATTTTGAGGTTCTATTTCAATTCGCCAATTTATTGTTTGCTGGACCTGCATTGTCATTTTATTGGCGAGTGCACAGGACAGCTGAGCATCTGAACTGGTTCCAATTGTGCAATAAATTGCGTGAGAGGTATCAGGACCAGAGAACGGATAGAGACATTAAGCAAGCCATGAGACGTCGCAAACAGGGTGCAAATGAGACTTTTGATGAGTTTTTAGATGGCATGTTAGCTATTGCCGACTCATTGCGAGAGCCCATGTCTGATGGCGATTTCACTGTAGAAATCAAACACAATTTAAAGCCTGAATTGAAACACGAACTCTTACACGTGGATACCCCTAACCTAGCGACATTGCGTAAAGAGTGTCATAGACACGAAGACTTTTTTGGTAGTTATCGATCCAAAGCAGCTTCTCGTCCAACTCATCCAACTAAACGGTTTGTCAATGCCATAGCGCACGAAGAGGAGAGCCTTGACTCTAGCTCTGAATCGCCAATAGCGGATGAGATTTGTGTATTAAGATCAGCAGAGAAAGTTAAATGTTGGAATTGCGATTCCACCGGACACAGATACCACGATTGTATAAGTCCGCGTCGCATCTTCTGCTACGGCTGTGGAGCTTTAGATACGTACAAGCCAAGTTGTGTTAGATGTAGCAAAGCACCGGAAAACGAAGCACAGGATGTTCACCGGAGAACGAACGGGGACATCCGACATTAGCTTCGGATGAACCAACCACAACCCCAACTATATTGCCTTCACCACCTGAATTATCAAATACTTTACCAGACATTCCTTCTTTGAGACATTTTAAGCCTTATCACGTTAGATTAAAAGAATATAATCAACGCAGAAAAGAAATATTCCACCCAGATATTAGCATCGTATCAAAGACACGGGCTGCAGCACGAATACAAAAATTTTGGAGTCCTAGGCATAAATTAAGACGTTTTGTTGTGTCAGCCATTTCGAACAAAAGCGATGATATTCGACCTTTCATAAGTTTAGATATTTTCGGTCAACACTATCTTGCACTATTAGATAGCGGAGCAACCAAGAGTGTAATTGGCGGAAACCTGGCTAAACACATTCTATCTGGTAACGCTAAGTTCGATAAAATTAAAGGAGTAGTCCAAACGGCTGATGGGCAGAAACAAAACGTTGAAGGGACCATAACCATTCTTCTTAATTATAACTCAGTACAAGCAGATTTTGAGTTTCTGATAGTATCGTCTATAAAACAGGATATAATTTGTGGAATAGACTTTTGGCAAAAGTACAACATTACCATTTCTCATTCCTGCGTCATAAGCGAATTAGTAGCAGAAGAAGATGAGCAAGACAAAATGCTGTTGACTACTGTGGAGAGATCCAAATTAAATTCAGTGATCAACTCATTTCCTTCTTTTGAGAGAGATGGTCTGGGTAAAACAAGTTTAGTCGAGCATACAATTGATACCGCTGGCGCCAAGCCAATCAAACAAAGGTTCTATCCTTTGTCACCCGCCAAAGAACAACTTTTGTGCAAAGAAATCGATCGTATGTTAGAACAAGGAGTAATCGAAGAAGCGCCAGCATCGCCATGGTCTTCTCCGGTTACACTAATTGTCAAACCAGAAAAAGTGCGTTTTTGTATCGATGCTCGGAAACTTAATGCTTCAACTATAAAGGACGCTTATCCGATGCCTATTTTAGAGGGCTTAATAAGTCGTCTACCACCTGTATTTTGCATATCAAAAATCGATCTTAAAGATGCTTTTTGGCAGATTTGCTTAGACCAAGAATCTCGTGCAAAAACTGCCTTTACCGTTCCAAATAGACCACTATATCAGTTTAAGAGGATGCCATTCGGCTTGACGAATGCACCTCAAACTATGTGTCGTCTAATGGACCAGGTAATTCCGTATAACATGAAGTCGCACGTTCTAGTTTATCTAGATGACCTTTTGGTGCTTTCATCAAGCTTCGAAGAACATCTGTTACACTTAACAGAAGTTGCGTATCGTCTTCGACAAGCAGGATTGACGATAAATGTGCAAAAATCCCAATTCTGTTTGAAGAAGGTTAGCTACCTCGGTTACGTGGTTGGTGAAGGATCACTGCAGATCAATCCTGAGAAAATCCAAGCCGTAGAACAATTTCCAATTCCCCAGAGTCGAAAGCAGCTAAGAAGATTTTTGGGCATGACAGGCTGGTATCAGCGATTCATATCCCAGTACTCAGCTGTAGTTTTTCCGCTAACCGAACTGCTACGTAACAGACCGTTCAAGTGGAATGAACAAGCGCAGACCAGTTTCGAAAATATTAAATCGGCACTCTGTTCAGCACCGTTTTTGATTCACCCAAGCTACGAAAAGCCCTTCATTGTCCAATGTGATGCATCAGTACATGGAGTAGGAGCTGTCTTAGCTCAAGTCGATGACTCAGGATGTGAGCGCCCTATCGCTTACATGTCAAAAAAATTAAATAAAGCGCAACGAAACTATACTGTAACGGAGCTCGAATGCCTTGCAGTTGTGTTAGCTGTGAAGAAATTTCGCATGTACATAGAAGGTCACTCCTTTAAAATCGTTACCGACCACGCCAGCCTTCGTTGGCTTATGACTCAATCTGATCTCAGTGGAAGATTAGCCAGGTGGGCAATTAAGCTTCAGGGTTTTCAGTTCGAAATAGAGCATCGCAAAGGAAGTGAAAATGTAGTTGCAGATGCATTATCACGTTGTTTTGAACAATTAGATGAAGTCGCTGCTGTCGATTTTGAAGTTCTTCCTGAAATCGATCTAGAATCAGAAGCCTTTCAGTCAGATGAATATTCTAAACTCAAGGAGAAAGTTCGATCTTCAAATCTGCCGGACTTTCAGATAGTCGATGAATTTGTATATCACCGTCCTAGTTTTTCAGCCAGCTTAGTTGAAAACGCTGATGACTGCTGGAAATTAGTGGTACCAAAAGAATTGCGACAAAGCGTTATAAGTTCGGCTCACGATCAACCAACTGCTGGTCATTGCGGAATAGCGAAATGTCTAGAACATATAAGACGCAGATTCTTTTGGCCAAAAATGGTATTCGAGGTGCGCGACTATATTTCAAATTGCGATTTATGTAAGACATCCAAATATCCTACGAAAGCACTCAAACCACCTATGGGCAGTCAAGTGATAAGCGAAAGGCCATTTCAAAGACTGTACATAGACTTTATTGGACCTTTCCCGCGTTCGAAAAAAGGAAATATCGGTATATTAATAGTATTAGATCATTTCTCAAAATTCACTTTTCTTAGACCCATAAAGAAATTCACAGCTAAGATAGTGATACAGATTTTGAGAGATGATTTGTTTCTATGCTTTGGCGTTCCAGAAACGATCGTGAGCGATAATGGCACACAGTTCAGGAGCCACGAATTTACTGAGTTTTTAGCCAAGTATGGTACACAACATGTTCTTACTGGAGCCTATGCGCCACAATCTAATGCAGCGGAGAGAGTAAACCGCTCCATTAACGCAGCTCTTAGAGCCTATGTACGATCAGATCAGCGCGATTGGGATACCTTTCTTAGTAGGATTAACTGTGCGCTTCGAAATTCGATCCATCAATCGATAGGAGCATCTCCATACCTTATTGTTTTCGGACAACATATGGTGACTCACGGTGAAGATTACAAATTGTTGAGAAAATTAGATATGCTCAGGGAAGGAGTAGCCAATTTCGAACGACAGGATGAATTTGCGATAATCCGTTCAAACATCAACAAACACATGACCAAAGCATACGACAATAATCGGCGCACATACGATTTACGGACTAGACCACGTTCCTTTGAAGTTGGCCAAGAAATTATAAAGAGAAATTTTGCGATCAGTAATCTAGCTGCTGGATTTAATGCAAAGTTGGCACCGATAGGAGTCAAAGCTCGGGTTACTAAGAAAGTAGGAAATTCATTGTACCAACTAGAAGACTTAAACGGCAAGCCAATTGGAACTTTTCACGCAAAAGACCTTTGGTAAGCAACGCATCCTTTTTCAGCTTTTATTTTGGCCTGTTCGACTCAAATTAAACCTGTGTTGTAGGGGTGCGTTCATTTGAATTTAAATATTCGCTGCACCTAACCGTTGTTACTCCCACGACAGCCACACCGAGCAAGCAGTGCAAATTCCCACGAGTTGGCATGTCCTCAACTGATGGCAACCGATAGTGGCGTTAGCGTTAGCTCGGTATGCACTCAGACAGTCAAGCTACGGTCACCCTTTCTTTTCCATCTTCCGGTCAAAGACAACAGACGTGCGTTCCAGAAAAGTTAATTTGTGTGATTAAAAGTTTATTATAAACGAACGGAATTAATCCATCCACAACCGCATCCTACTGAGCCAGTGATTGCAACGATCGACTTGCCGCTGTTGCTCGCAATTTTAATGCGAAATTTATTTCTTGGCAGTCGTTCGACCTAACCTATACCAGGTATGCAAAGTGGTGTGATTCCAAACGCGAGCTATATATATTTTCCGTTTCTGCAGTTACATACTTGCAATTGGGCGGAGATCATTGCGTACTCTGCGAAATTATCGCGAAAAGTCAATCTTTGACGGATGCCGGTCGAGGTTGCCATCAATTCCATGCTTAAAAGTGCGACACATACATATGTATGTAGGCACACGTACTCGTATGTATGAGTGTATGTGTATGCTCAAGTTAAAAAAAAAAGGTAATTAAAATGATCCCAGCCCTTGGCATTGTACTAAAGTGTTTTATACCCTAGTGGAACTATTCATATACGCGTACTGGCCTTTACCGTAGTCACACGTGGTCCGCCGGAGTATAGAGTAGCCGCTTGCGAAGCTCCGTTCAGAGAATTAGCCCTGTTGACTGCTAACAACAACAATCGTTCGTCAAATGCGTGTTACCTGCAACTGTGTCCAATCAGCATCGCTGCGAGTGTGTTTTACAGGCAGTTTCACCGATCTGCACCCACTGTGCCTGTGGCGTACAGTGCAGTCCCACATATTGCACCCACTGAGTGTGCCTCACAGGCAATTTCATCAGCCTGCACCCACTGTGCGTCTGTATGTCAGTGCAGTTAGTGACACCATCGACTTGCGAATACCGTGCACAAATATCGTGCGCTCATAACCTTAATTGTGGATGAACCCTTAAGTTTAAGCTAAATACAACTCAATTTTATTCATCCTATTAGTTGTTAAGATGTGGTATGGTATGTAGGATGCCTTTTTGATATACTTATGTACATTTTTACTTAATACAATATTCCACCACCCATACAGCCCATCAGTCAGCAGGCCTGTCGACAACGGTGAGAAAAGCTGTTTATGTATTGTAAGTACGGCATAGCCGCCTAAAACCATCGACCGAAACGAAGTGTATACATATTTATATCAAGAAAACTTTATACAGAGTTACATGCCTACCCAATTTACAAGTGCGAGGCTTAGATATGGACACAATCATCTCCAAGAAATATCATTGCCATCATATCTAAGCGCTGCATATTCAATTAGTTCTCAATCTTCTTTTGATAACAATATCCCTAAATTTTTGTCAGCAGCACCTAGTCTGCCTCTCATATTATTAGTTGCTTATGGCCAATAAGTTAAATTTCCCTTTGAATTACTTGATATATGCGCGACCCATTGAATTCAGTCCGCATATAATGAAATTGTTTCTAAAATTTTTGTTCTTCTGACCTTAATGAATTTTGATTAAAATGGATTAAATACTTTATAATGGGCTCCTGATATATTTGGTTTGCATTTCAAAATGGGTAAAGGCACAAATATTCATTGACCTTTACTAGGTTGGGCGGGTAATAGAAAGAGAACAGTAACATCTAGTTCTCCATCACTCTTCAAAGTTGTGTGATTAGTTTAGAGACCCCGTATGGATTGAATCCCCTCTCCTTCCCTCTCCCGGAACTCTGTCTACTCTCTTTTGTCTGTGTAACCATACAGTTTACTAGGGTGCAAAAGTACCCACCCCATTTTCCCTGAGCAAAGCTGGCACGTGTAGGCAGAGTATGCTCCCAGTAATGCTGTCCGCTCACCGCGGAGGTTATCCACGGTTACAGTGGTTCAGGCAATCGAGTCGGAAAGAGATTTTCGACAATCATTTTCAGCTCAGACGGGTCGCTTGGTGTGGCCTGTTTATTGGCATAGAGTCGTTTAACGACTATTTTGTATGCCTGCCCCCAAGGGTCATGGTCGGCGGTGTCACACAATTGAAGAAAGCACTCCCGCTTACTCGCTCTGATCTCTTCTTTCAGTATCTTTCTAGCTGACTGGTAGTCTGCCAGTCTAGATAAAAAACTCTCTCTTCCACGTGAGCGCTGGTAGAGCCTCCTGGCGTGGAGGCACGCACGTCGGGCGTCGGCAATACGCTCGTTCCACCAATAGGTAGGTTCATGCCGTCTATAAGGCTTCCGTCTAGCCATGCTAGCGTCACAGGCCCTTTCCAAACGAAGGGCGGTCTGTTCGGCTCTTTCTTCTGCTTTTCCGCTAAAAGTAAAAGGTACCAGGGCATCTGCAAACACGGGGGGGTTAAATGTTTCGACCCGGTACTCCTTTTCCCTTGTTGGTTTTTTATGTCTCACGTCTGCACGACAACCAATTGAACATAAAATGGCCTCGTGGTCACTAGCATTATATATATTGCCGATTCTCCACTGGGCTCCATTATACAATGAGGCGCTCGCAAACGTAAGGTCAATGATTGAGCCACGTCCTGCTCTGCTAAAAGTATGTTGAGAGCCGACATTTAGTAACGCTATATCCAGGGAGGCGAATATCTCCAGTAGTGCACGTCCTCTAGGGTTCGTCGTTGCGCAGCCCCATTCCTCAGCCCAGGCGTTAAAAGCACCAGCAATAACAACTCTGTTACGGCTCCTGGCATCATTTGATAAAGCTGTCAGTGCAGAGACAAACTCATCTATGTGCAGGCTCGGAGCTAGGTAACAGCTATAGATCCACAGGCTTCCAAACTTAGCTCGTACAAATCCAGAGAAACATTTTACCTCATCCAGAAAATTTCCTGAGCTCCCGCAGAGCCATAGAGCCGCTTTCCCAGTTGTGTCTGCTGCCCATGTCCTTGTACATTCGGTCTGTCTGTGGTGTGGTTCGCTCAGTATTGCCAGATGGATATTAAGCTCTTTGGTAGTGTGTTCTAGGAGGGCCTGGGCCGCTATACAGTGGTTAAGGTTGAGCTGTAGAAAATTCATCCTATCAACTTAGCTAGGGCCTCTTGGTATACAGGACATCTATAGCTACCCGTGTAGTGCTTGATGGCCTTTCGGCCTCTCCTAATGCACAAAATACAGTTTGGTTCTTTTGTGCACTGCTTAGCTTGGTGCTCAATGTCGCCACACTTAAAGCAGCCACCATTGCAGTTGGTCTCGCTTTTGCAGTTAATAGATATATGCCCAAATTCCAGGCATTTAAAGCATTTTTTCAATTGCGGTCTTGCCCTCACTCTGCATTGGACCCAGCCGATTCGAACTTTGCCAACCTTGAATAACTGTGTCGCCTGGTCCTTTGCCAATGATAGCACTGCTATCTGTGTTCCGCCATATGCCGCCCGGAGGGAAATTACATCTTCGACAACTATCTGCTGGTCCACCAGTACCAAGTTTATGGCTGCGCAGATTTCCTCCTTTGTTGTGTCTTCATCGATGTCTCGAATCTCAAGCGCTTCTTTATCCTTAAGAGTCTTGACTACTGCCTTGCCGCTCATTGCCTGTTCAATGGCAGTCTGGAGCTTAGCCGTGTTCGATTGTGCTTCCTTTTCAAGGCGAAAAAGCAGGTCGCCTCCTGCTGTCTTTCTTATTCCACTCACCATACCACTGACCTCTTTTAGTGATGGGTCGGATTTAACAATCTTTAAAACGTCGGCGAAAGTGCACTTTTCGTTTGTTTTGACTACGACTGCATCCGGCTTCGAGGTAAAGATTGGATTTTTCTTTCTTCTATTTTGGATCTTTGTCCAACTACGTTTTGGATCGTTTTCTTGAGTTGGTCCAATGTTTTCCATACCAGTTGGACACTCGTCGGGCTGCTCAGCTCTTAGTGACTGTTTCTCCTGTTGTTGTTGGTGGGCACTTTTTGGTCCTTTAGCTCTCTTTGGGGATGACTTTTTGGCGGTTGGCGAGTCTCGGAGACGTTTTGGGGTACCTAGAGGAACTCCCATTGTCACTGAATGCGCAGCAACCCTAGTCGGGCCACTAATCGAGGGTGTGGTTTGCGACTCGACGTTTGTGGACGCAGTTTCCATATTACAAAACATGACTGCTGCTTTTTGGAGACTGATCACTTTGTATAGCTCATCTCGCATAAGTTGGTTTATGACCTTTTGGCCCTTAAACAGTGTACTAAGCCCATCCAAAGTGTCTCCGATACCGTCAATAGTATCTTTTAAGGTCCCGAAGACCAGACTCTGCTCATCGCTTTGGCCCTGTTGCACGTTTTGGGGTGTTTTGACCCATTTGCTACTGGGCGTGGAAAATTGCAGCGGCGGGGATCTCGGCAGCGCAGAGCGCCGCAAGAAGGCTCCCGGGTCTTGGGTCTCCAGGGTGCCTACTACTTAGCCCTATGCTGTATGGGGAGTCCCTCGATGGCCTAAAGTTTCCCTTGGCGTTTAACCGGTGGGAGGTATACCGCTCCGTTTCGGTCACCAGAGCCTCGTTATTATTTGGGCACCGCTGAGGCGGGGAGGTTGGCAATTGGTCGGTTCCTTGACCTTCTACTCCTTTTCTCCCCAACAGCCTTGAGCAGAACGCAGACTCCTTATTTAATTTTACGATTTATTTATTAATTACCAAGTAAAAAAAAAAAAAAAATAAATAGCCAAAAAAAAAAATAAAAATAATTCTGACCTCGGTAGGATTTGAACCTGCGATCTCTTGTGTTAGAGTTTGCCAAGTTACACACTCCACCACCGCGGCTTCTGTCCTTGTGCTGGCAAATGCGCTATTAGTGCCTTCTGCGCTTGTAACAGTGCTGGGGGTGTGCACTGCTTTGCCGATTCAGCAGTTGCACTCTCCCACACACACACTCGCGTCAAATATGCGGAACACCGGTAACTGCACTTATGTTGTTATTGTGAACTTTGGTGGCCAGCGGAGCCCCCAAACAATAAAATAAAAATTAGGCACAAAACAGGCTTCTATGTGATGTCTGAACAATACATATGTTTTTGCATATGTTCATACGCGTTTGTACCACTTTGTGGATTTGTCTATGAGGTTTATCCCGAGTATTCACACACTTTTTACTAAGCTGATTTTACACACGACTGCTCTCATATAGTGATGCTCCGTCTGTCCGTCTGTCCGTCTGTCCGTCCGTCCGTCTGGTAACAGATAGAGGTTTGTCATGTATGGGACAAATGCTTCTTTTATCTGCACGCAGATCAAATTTGTTTCAAATTTTGGCCACGCCCCTTCCCGCCCCCGCAATTTGGAAAAATCGTTATATCTCCTAGTAATCAGCAAAACAAATAAATTTGCCCAAGAAATGATAAGGATCGGATGAGCGGTTCTCAAGTTATGGGCAAAAATGTGAAAAATAGCCGAGTTCAAAAAGTGTTGCATACTTTTCAGATGTTCACCCTAAGGAACGCAGGAACACTGTTAAACATGTTTTTTCATGAGTAACGGGTTAATCGAAATCGGTTAAAGCCGACTTTAACTTGCGCTCTCGTTATACCCTGTTCCCATTAAAAATGGGAATAAGGGGATCATGAAGTTGTGCAAATGTATGTAACAGGGAGAATGAAGCACCTCCGACCCCATAAAGTATATACATTCTTGATCAGCATCAACTGCCGAGTCGATTTAGCCATGTCCGTCTGTCCGTCCGTCCGTCTGTCCGTCTGTCCGTCTTTCCGTCTGTCTGTCTGTATGAACGCGTCGATCTCAGAGTCTGTAATAGATAGAGCCACAAATTTTGGCAGTTCTATTGGTGTATTCCGTCCCAAAGAACTTGTGAGATGGTTTTAGGGGGGCCTAGCCTAGTTGGGCCATCGGACGGGTCGCAGGTTGCGGATAGCGAAAGGCCTTCTTATGGAGGTTAACTGCGAATAAGTGGGTTTACCCCACAAATAAGCAGTCCCGGACAGCCAGCGGGTGTCACGCCGTAGTGCACTGACAAGGCGCTTGTGTTGCCGCCTTCTATAAGTAGCCTCACACACACCCAACTCCCACACAATACCTACCCCTCTCCCATCCCGCACATCTCACACCGGGCCGGACTAAGGTGTCACTCGGACCGTGCCGAGAGTCAGCCTGGCTGGAGGCCCGGGTAACAAATAGTCCAGTCTCGAACGGTGGGCTCAGGCAAGTGGCGACCGCCTGTTCTAAGTAGCCTTGCCACTGGTGGGCCTCGGCCGGTGGTTGACCATATAGAAGCCCAAGAACCAGGAACTTCAAGCATGAAGAAGAGTAATCAAATTAAATTTCAGCAGGATCTCCCTGCAACCGCTGTCGCAAGGCAGTTTGAAGAGAGGCAGATGGGCCGGGACCGTCCTAGCCTCGTGAGAGAAGAGAGACGCGCACCAGTGCGCAGAACCCCACCACGGGATCCCTACCGAGCTCCTGCTGTAGGGAAGAACACAGGAACAAAGAGGGACCATCCCCTCCCCCCAAAGGGAACACGCCCCGCCTCCTCTGGAGGACAAAGGCCGACTCCCAATGGGGAAAAACGTTCCTAGCAGGACTCCCTCCCTGCAAGAGGACAGCCAGGAGGCCTAGACGACCCAAATCGTACCTGAGATACCTCAGGCACGGCCACACACCGGAGGAAGCCCTCCGGATGGCAAAGGAGTCGCGAACTGGGGCATCAGAGGGGCAACCACACACCCCCGCCCCAAAGAGAAGCAGCGCGGATATAACACCGCCAACAGCTGCGCCGAAGCGTCAGTGTACAGCCGTGACGTCGAAAGACGCAACGGCCAGCACCCCCTCTCAGGCAGTAGCCTATGAGGAAGACGCAAACGGCGGGCCCGGTACGTCCAGGGCTGCAGCAGAGGCTGCTGCAACTGGCAGTGACGAAAGGGCAGTAACTCCCCCCTCAGTGCCCATTCCACCCCAAGGAACGTATGCAGACGTTGCGAAAAAGGTGAGGGTAGCAGTAGTGCCTGAGGAATACCCTCAGGTCAACCTCAATCATGATACTGGAGGAAGTCTTCCTGGCATGTTGGGATACGCCCATCAGCTTCGCAGGAATCCATTTCCGGCCGGGTCATCTAACCATCGACTGCAACGATGAGACGACCGCGGAGTGGCTGATGAGCAACGTGTCAAGGTTGACAGAATGGAAGGGAGTACCCCTTCTAGGTAAAATGGGAGAGAATGTCTCCTCGCCCCATTACATTACCATCTTCCTCCCAAGGCTTGCCGCGAAAGCGGATGAATGGGTTCTCACAATGCTGAGGAACCAAAACAACATTGTAACAGACATGTGGCGGGTCAAGTCAAGAAAGGACCAAGGGGGCGGAGCCCTCAGAGCTCGCCTCAGAGCTCGCAGTCCATGAGGACGAAGAAGCCGACACCACATTGGTGTCCGGAGGCGTTGAGAGCAGTCCTGGCTCTCCGCCAGATAGCGCAAATATTACAGCGCAATGATGACTCCCCCCTCAGTCATCAAAAGCACCAAGCTAGTCCAGGTGAACGTTCGTCATGCGAAGGCGGCCTCGGCCGTCCTAGCTAGAACGTTCTCCCGACAACACCTAGGACTAGCTTTAATACAGGAACCCTGGTGCAATGAGGGAATAAAGGGCCTGTATACGAGAGAATCCACGGTAATTTGGGACCAAAGGCATGCCTTCCCCAGAGCCTGTATAATGATAAGGAAGAATATTAAATATACTATCCTTTCAGAATTTCTCTCCAGGGACTGTGTCGCGATAGCGACCACCGAAGCAAAGCAGGGAAAGACCACGGTCATAGCCTCTGCCTACTTCGCTGGAGACAGTATGTGTCCCCCCCAAGAGGTGTCGGCCCTGGCAGAATACTGCAGGAGCAAAAGCCTGCCGCTTGTTGTCGGATGTGACAAAAACGCCCACCACGTCGCATGGGGAAGCTCCGATGTAAACGATCGAGGTGAGTGCTTATTAGAATTTATAGACTTGCAGGCTTCTATTCCACGCAAGGAAATAATATACCTAGGATTCGGTCACCGAAGCTTCCCCTAGAACTAGAAATCTTAGTCGACGAACTAAACAAAAGTATAATCGATGCTTACGAAGAGAACTGCCCTCTTAGCAAATCGAGAAAAGAAAATGATGCCCCTTGGTGGAATCCTACCTTGGAGAAACTCAGAAAGAAGACCCGAATTCTTTTTAATGAAGCCAAAAAGAATGGGGACTGGCATAAGTACAAGCAAAGATTAGGAAAGCCAAAAGAAAGAATTACAGGAAATTCTGCGAGTCCATAGAAGACACGAAAGAAGAAGCGAGATTTCATAGAGTCCTGGCCAAGAAAAGCCCGGATGGCAACATCTCACTTAAAAAGGGTAATGATGCCTATACAGAAAGCTGCAAGGAGAGAGTACGTCTCCTGTTAGACACCAAGAGCCCTGCTACCACCCTCGTAGCTCCGACTGGGCAGAAGCCAAGAAAGTTGTGTCCGCAGGCAGACTTGAGTGGGCAATTGGAACATTCCAGCCCTTCAAATCTCCCGGACCGGATAACATATATCCAGCATTCCTGCAGAAAGGAAAGGACATTCTCCTACACTGAGAAAAAAAATTCAATCTAAAATCTAGATTGAAAATTTTTTTTCGAGAATCTTTTAATTTTGTAATAGCAAGATAAAAAAACCTTGAAATGAGATTCAAAATCTTAAAAACAAGATTTATCATCTCGAAATGTATCAACCGTCCTACAGTTTTAAGTAAAGCTTTAGTTAAAATCCTTTATGATATATATAAATAAATTTAATTTTTGTTAAAAAAAAAATTTAAAAAAAAAATGAAAAAAAACAACTCGGCTCTACTGGGACTCGAACCACAACCTACTCGTTCCAATAAAGCTTTTGACTTCCTCTTTACCGTCTCTGCTATTGAAGGAATTTTTTTCGAGCAACCAGTTGCAGTGTAAGAACTCAGCTGGTATTGTCTTGCTGAGTTCTTAAACAACGATTAGTGACGATCCAACAATGAGGCTGAACAGCCGAGATGGCTGAGTGCCGATGCAGTGTGGTCAATCACCCCGAGGTACTCAGTTCAAATCCCAGTACCAGCGAATTAATAATTAACATTTATATAAGTTTTTCAGAAACAACAAATTGTTAATAACTAAATCAAACACAACAAAAAAAAAAACAAAACATAAAAATAATAACAGCTTAATATAATTTTTTTCGTTTTTTCTTTTCATATTTAAAAATGAGATTGTTTCATCTTAAAGTCGAGTATAAACAATGTTTATCCAAGATTGATGGATTAAGATTAAAATTGAGAAAATTGAGCATATAATACTGGGTTAAGATTATCTGGTCTTAGTCGAATTTTGACACCGTTTCTCATTGATTCAAGATTATAATCTTAATTTTAGATTGATTTTTTTCTCAGTGTACCTATACTCAGGAAGATCATCACCAGCAGTCTGGCAACTGGGTATATCCCAAGTGCCTGGCGCAGAGCAAGGGTAGTCTTCATCCCCAAGGCAGGGATGAAACATGTAACCAACCCCAAGTCCTTCAGACCTATTAGTTTGACATCGTTTTTACAGAAAACGATTGAAAAGCTAGTGGACAATAGCATACAAATACAAAAATAAGGAAGTGGCTCTATGCGCCTTCCTAGACATTGAGGGAGCATTCGACAACACATCCCATAGTGCTGTCAAGAATGCCCTGACTAGAAGTTGAATAAACCCTACTGTAGGCAGATGGGTAGACTCACTACTACGATGCAAAGAAGCCTCTGCAGTGGCAGGTGAAGAAACCATCACACTCACCACAACTAGAGGATGCCCTCAGGGGGGATTTCTCTCCCCATTGTTGTGGAGCCTACTAGTGGATGAGCTCCTAGAAAAACTCGCCTCCCTGGGCATAACATGCCAAGGATACGCTGATGACATTGTCATCGTTGCAAGAGGAAAATACGAAGAAACCCTATGTGACATAGTCCTGAGGGGTCTGAAAGTCACGTCTAATTGGTGCAAGGAGGTTGGGCTCAACCTAAACCCTGCGAAAACCATTATAGTACCGTTCACTAGGAAATACAAGCTAAGCAGAATGAGACCAATGCGCCTATCCGGCTGCCTCATTACACCAGAAAAAGAAGTCAAATACCTCGGCGTTGTCTTTGACAATAGGCTGAGGTTTGACAAGTACTTAGAGTACACACTCAGTAAATGCACTAGAGCACTATTCACATGCAGGAGCATAGCCGGAAAATCGTGGGGCACATATACTCTGATGGCTATACCTCATGGTTGTGAGACCAATGCTCACTTATGGAGCTGTCGTGTGGGGAGATAGAGCAAACCTCCTCACAGTAAGGACGCAGTTGCAAAAACTGCAAAGGCTAGCATGTATATGCATGACTGGAGCCATGCGTACCTGTCCGACAGCGGCAATCGAGGTTTTGATGGAGCTAACACCACTCCACCATACCATCTGCCTGAAGAAAAAAGCAACACTGCTCAGGCTAACAGCAGAAGGAGTGGGTAGAAACCACATAGTAAGCCTCAGAGACTCTGAAAAGCTGGAAAAGGAAATCCCTTTAATCCTCCACATTCGTTCAGAAAATTGAACTAGATCCATCGATTTTTTCGTCATCGATTTGTGCTGGTGAACACGGCCATTAACTTTTAGCCAAAAACGAAAAATGTTACATTCACAACATTTTTTGAACAAACATCGTGGGAAATGAATTCCTTAATTTGCTGGAATTCGTATAAGGCGGCCATGCCGAGACTATCTAGACTAGCCCTAAGGTATCTTATTACCGCTGGTAGCTCAGTGCCTTCGGAGCGACTTGCTTCTGCTATAAAATGCAAATATTGGAATTAAAAGTATTTAATATGTATAATACAAACAAGACTCGAATCTCATGAAAAATATTTTTATGATTGATCAATATAGACAATATCTTTTTATTTTGGGGCAGGGTATTACCTTTTTTTGGGAAAAAAATTAAAATATCAATTATATCGATATATCGATGTTTTCAAAGTGATATATCAAATATCATTTGATATTTTTTTAAATCACAAAATATCATCGATACGATATTTTAAAAATATTCGGCAACCCTAGCCAGAACCCTACTGCGGCACAATAGACCAAAATTGGTCGCGGTGCACCACTTCCCCCAACAACAAATAATAATATAGGTGTATACTGTACCCACATCGAGTTTGTTTCAGATTTCGAAAAATCCTCCTCCTCCATCTTTAAACAGCGAAAATCTGTCTTTTTATCTGTATAAACGCGTAGATCTCACAGACTATAAGAGGTAGAGCCACAAATTTTTGCATGTATGTAGGTGTATACCGTACCCAGATAAAGTTTGATCCAGGTTAGGCAAATTCCTCCTCCATCTTCTTCTAACCGCGAAAAACTGTCAGAGCTACAATTTTAATACCCTTGCAAAGGGTATTATAATTTTGGCCAGAAGTTTGCAACGCATAGAAATATTCATTTCCGACCCTATAAACTATATATATTCTTGATCAGGGCGACGAGCTGAGTCGATTGAGCTTTGTCCGTCCGTCTGTCTGTCCGTCTGTCTGTCCGTCTGTCTGTCCGTCTGTCCGTCTGTCTGTCTGTTTCTACGCAAACTAGGTCTCTCAGTTTTAAAGCTATCGAGCTGAAACTTTGCACAGAGTCTTCTTTTTACTGCACACTGATAATATCTCGGAACCGACCGGATCGGATGACTATATCTTATAGCTGCCATAGGAACTATCGGTTGAAAAGTGGGTTTTTGTGAGAAAACTTTTTTGTTTTTAATGTAAACGCCTTCCGCTTCGACAATTATTAGTTTTATACGCTTTTACACAGATTTGGAAGTTTTTGTCAAAATCGGATGACTATATATTATAGCTGCCATAGGAACAATCGGTCGAAAAGTGGGTTTTTGTGAGAAAACTTTTTTGTTTTTAATGTAAACGCCTTCCGCTACGACAATTATTAGTTTTATACGCTTTTACTCAGATTTGGAAGTTTTGGTCAAAATCGGATGACTATATCTTATAGCTGCCATAGAAACTATCGGTCGAAAAGTGGGATTTTGTGAGAAAACTTTTTTGTTTTTAATGTAAACGCCTTCCGCTTCGGCAATTATTAGTTTTATACGCTTTTACTCAGATTTGGAAGTTTTGGTCAAAATCGGATGACTATATCTTATAGCTGCCATAGGAACTATCGGTTGAAAAGTGGGTTTTTGTGAGAAAACTTTTTTGTTTTTAATGTAAACGCCTTCCGCTTCGGCAATTATTAGTTTTATACGCTTTTACTCAGATTTGGAAGTTTTTGTCAAAATCGGATGACTATATCTTATAGCTGCCATAGAAACTATCGGTCAAAAAGTGGGTTTTATCAGAAAAATGGTTTGTTTTAATGCTGACGTTCGTAAACTCTGTGGTATTAAAACATTTGCAAGGGTATTTAAACTTCGGCAAAGACGAAGTTAGCTTGGCTTTCTCGTTAAGTTTCTATTAGGTTCTATTCTGTGTACCACAATGAGATCCGAGCAAAAACACCGAATATATGTACATAAGTGCGCCTGCCCATTTATTGAAATAAATTTTAAAGTAAATGGAATTCAAAGCTATAGGAACCACATTACTTGGGACAGGGTATTTTGCTGTCGGGGCACTCGAACGCAACACTCTAACTTGTTACTCTACGAGTAAAGGGTATAAAAATGAATGCTTAAAAATGAAGTGCTTAAGTAAGCATTGCGGCTGTCCGGCAGTTCCAAGCCCTGTAGCCCAGCGGTAAGGCATTTGCTTAGCACGCCGAAGTCGCGGTTTCAAATCCCCGTTTTATTTGTACCTATATAGGGATAGAGGTAAGTATGGTATAGTTCAGAGATGAGCCCGAGTCCTGTAATTAGAAAACGCCAAAGAGGCGGCCATTCCTTGAGTGTCGGTATATTTTTTTTGGACAACTTACTATGAAACTACGAGAGTTCTTAATAGAAAAAAAATTTTTTGGCACAATCTAACGCAGAACATTTTGATGAACCTTGTCGCCACATTCAATTTGCGGAGCAGCTTTCATTGGTGTAACCGTACAACTCGTGGATTGTTATCGTTTCCCAATACTTTTGGCATTACGTCACAACATTACTAAGTAGTATTCAGTAGTCCGGGGTTTAGGCATGCTGCAGGTTTTCGCAGCTCTTCAACAATACGGCAATATTATCGCAAGCTGCATTATATGAAATTTCTTCTTGACTTCTTCGTTAATGTTTTCGGGATGCTGGTGTTTCTGTGACTCCCCTGGCTGTACTCTTATATGTCATTTTTATACACTGGAAAAGTGTATTATAGTTTTGCTCAGAAGTTTGCAACGCATAGAAGGAATCATCTCCGACCACATAAACTATATACATTCTTGATCAACATGACGAGCTGAGTCGATTAAGCTTTGTCCGTCCGTCTGTCTGTTTCTACGCGAACTGGTCCCTCAGTTTTGAAGCTAGCGAGCTGAAACTTTGCACAGAGTCTTCTTTTGTCTGCACGCTGCTAATATGTCGGAATCGACCGGATCGGATAACTATTTCTTGTAGCTGCCAGACAAATGATCGGTCAAAAAATGAATTTTAATGAGAAAAACTATTTTTTTCCCAATACTACCGCTCTCAATCACGGTCATGGGTAATATTAAATGTTTTTAAGCAGATCTGAGAATTTTGGTCGAAGTCGCTAACCGTTGACACAAGCGTTTTCAAATGTATTAAACAGGGACCGTAATCATAAGTTTTAAAATAAAACTTACTCCATAATGATTATTTTTGATTTTTATATCAATTGCTCACACCGTAATGATTATTTTTAAGCAAAAAAAATAAAACTTAGCAATAATGATTATTTTTGATCAAAAATAATAAAACTCAAAAATAATGATTATTGTTGAGTTTTATTTTTATTGCTTAAAAATCAAGGCTGCAAACCGGTCCGAACCCGAATCCCTTAGAACCGGTTCGGTTCGGGTTTTTCGGGTTCGCCGAACCGGACCATGAACCGAACCCCTAATAATTTTGCCCCCTCAAACCTGAACCCGAACCGGACCACTCTTTCGAAAAATTAGGTTCGGTTCACAAAATTAAGTAGTTTTTGTAAACTACTCATACAGTGACATACAGAAATCTTTTGTATTCTGACTGCTTTCATTCTAGAAGTTGTCAGATATAAGCGAATATAGTTTAAGCAGAACTTTTCAATGACAACTGCAGAGCTTAAAAGAAATGCCACTATGAAGAATGAAATGTAAATGAAGGTTGCTATGTAAAGCAATTTGGACGATAACCAAGTTACCTCAATAGATTCCCTAGAGGACTTTATAACTACAGTTCGTTGTGTTGCACACACTCTAAGTAGTATAAGTATAAGTAGTTAAAGATATTTTTAAGGAAGTTCAGTTCGACACTAGTAGAGTTTTGTAACAAACTCTCTACTCACACAATATGAAATCTATTGCTTATAAAAAAGTAAAAAAAAACTAGTGTTGTGTGGCTCGATGGAACTCTATCTACAAAATGTGCAAGCGCTAACTAACTTCAAAAGGTTTTTGCATTCAGAGTTCCTTAAATTTTTGATTGAAACGTAGTTCCAATTTATAGAGCTTCTTTAGAGCTCAACGATTCACAACAAATTGATTTTTATTACGCTTGCTTTTCATGTCGAGTAAATGTTCTAAAATCTTCAACAAATCATTGTTGTCGTTCTCAGTGTTCTTAACACAGATTCCATACACGGACAAGTGTGCTTCGGTTACTTATTTCACACCTGACCAGGACATAAACATAAAGCAGTCCATAAATACCTTGGGATGACACTGAAGAGAAGCCTGACTTTTGGACACCATATCAAGGCAATAGCTCAGGCAGTGGCTGCCAAAGCAAGGCTCATGGGGTGGCTCCTGAACTCCAAGAACAAGCTGTCAGTCAGGAATAAAGTCCTAGTATGCAAGGCAATTCTGGCTCCGTTATGGAGATTTGGCCTATAAATTTCTGGAATCGCCGCCAAGAGTCACCTGACAAAGACTAGAGAGGTCCAGGCAAAAATCCTTAGGCGCGTTAAGGGAATGGTACCTGAGAACCAGGGATATTGAAATTCTCAGTGCCTTTTCAACACTCAAGTTTGATTTTTCTAATCATAAAGCTAGTATAGATGACAAGCTCTTAAAAGATATACAGCCATGCTCCCATTTTCACTTTCGTAAAGCTTTTGCTATTTCAAACCGGTTTTTAGAGCAAATTTGGGTTTAAGCATCGCTCAAAAGTTGTCAGTATTAGCTAATGAATTTAAAAGCTAGTTAATAAAAAATGAGTATTAATAAATGGAAACTAAGCTTTTATGTTCAAGCGAACCGAGGTTTGAACCAGAACCTTGGGTTCAGGTGTTTCAAGAACCGGTCCGCGAACCGAACCTTAGACTTTACAACAGGTTCGAACCCCCGGACCGAACCTCGTGCAAAATTTTAGAGGTTTGCAGCCTTGTTAAAAATAAAACTCACCAAGAAATTACGGCTGTACCATAAGGAATTTTGGAAAGTTTGAAGTATATTCTTAATAAATGAAGCAAGACGAACATTTAAAATGCAATTTGAAGTTAAAGTAGTTTCTTATACTCTGTACCGAAGGTACATAGAGTATATTAAGTTTGTGCAAAAGTATGTAACAGGCAGAAGGAATCATTTCCGACCATATAAAGTATGTATATTCTTGATCAGCATCAACAGCCGAGTCGATATAGACATGTCCGTCTGTCTGTCCGTCCGTCCGTCTGTCTCTATGAACACCTAGATCTCAGAGATGGTAATATATAGAAGTTTGACATGTATGGGACAAATGCATCTTTTATCAGCACGCAGATCAAGTTTGTTTCAAATTTTGGCCGCGCCCCTTCCCGCCCCCGCAATTTGGAAAAAACGTCAAAATGAATCGATTTGCCGAAGAAATGATCTGTTAAACATGTTTTTTCATGAGTAACGGGTATATCGAAGTCGGTTAGAGCCGACTTTAACTTACGCTCTCGTGTTTTTGTTCACTCCGTCATCTTCCCCTTCCTCCTCGAATTTGTTTCGTGAATAACTTCGGTGTTTTTGCTCAGATCTGATTGTGCTTTTCAGAATAGATACATTAAGGGCCTAAGATAATATGTATTAAGCGACGATGTTGTAACTTTAAAATTGTGGCTCTGACAGTTTTGCGGTTTAAGGGGGGAGGGGGGGAAATTTTGCAAATCTGAAACAAACTTGATCTGCGGCAAACACCTATGTACATGCAAAAATTTGTATCTCTATCTCTTATAGTCTCGGAGATCGACGCGTTCATACAGACAGACGGACGGACGGACAGACGGACATGGCTAAATCGACTCGGCTGTTGATGCTGATCAAGAATACATATACTTTATAGGGTCGGAAATGCTTCCTTCTTCCTGTTACATACATTTGCACAACTTCATGAGCCCCTTTTACCCATTTTCAATGGGTACAGGGTATAAAAAAAATAGAGGTAAGCTAACTTCGGCTCGACCGAAGTTTATATACCCTTGGAAATTGATATCTGCCTGCCAGTTTGTTATATGGCTCCACAATTTTGACAAAATTTTGAAAACAAAAAAGTTTTTCTCACTAGAACTACTTTTTTGACCGATCGTTTCTATGGCAGCTATACGATATAGTCGTCCGATCCGGCCGATTCCGACAAATGTACTGCGCATTTGTACCAAAAGACTTGGTGCAAAGTTTCGTTAAGATAGCTTTTAAACTGACGGAGGAGATAGCATAGAAACAGACGGACAGACGGACCGACGGACCGACGGACAGACGGACAGACGGACATGGCTAAATCAACTCAGCTCGTCATGCTGATCAAGAATATATATTCTTTATGTGGTCGGAGATGCTTCCTTCTATGCGCTACAAACATCTGAACAATTTTAATATACCCTCTCCAAGGGTATAACAAGTGAGAAGTCGGTCAAGCCCGACTATAATATGCTCTGTAGCTGGAGTATGAGCTGAATGCAGTGCTGCTGCTGTGTCTCTCTCTATCTTTACCTTTAAATCGATACATCTCGAAAATAATTTTCGGAGAATTACTAACAATCTCTAGAGGGTACAAGCCATCTATCTACAAAACTGTGGAAGATATGACGTTTTTTCAAAATTGCGGGAGCGGGCGTGGCAAAAAATAAAAATAAACTTGATCTGCCTGCAAGTATGAGAAGCATTTATCCCATACATGTCAAACCTCTATCTCTTACCATCTCTGAGATCTGTTTGTTCAAACGGACGGACATGGCTATATCGACTTGGCTGTTGATGCTGATCAAGAATATAAATACTTTATAGGTTCCGATGTGATTCCTTCTCTCTGCTACATACTTTTGGACAAACTTAATATACTCTATGTACCTTCGGTACAGAGTATAAGAAACTACTTTAACTTCAAATTGCATTTTAAATGTTCGTCTTGCTTCATTTATTAAGAATATACTTCAAACTTTCCAAAATTCCTTATGGTACAGCCGTAATTTCTTGGTGAGTTTTATTTTTAAGCAATAAAAATAAAACTCAACCATAATCATTATTTTTGAGTTTTATTTTTTTTGATCAAAAATAATCATTACCAATGAGCAATATTAATAAAACTTACAAAAAAAATCATGGTGGATTTCCATAGATTATCATAAAAGAATAATTCCGGTATCAAAATTTTTCTTCTACGGCTATTCCTGGTATTAAAACTTCGGCTCAGACGAAGTTAGCTTCGCCTTTTCCGTTTGAAATGCATCACCAGGTTGCTTGCCACCGACTTCTAATTATCTATATCAGTGGCGTAGAAAGCTTTTTGCAATGGGGGGTGATGAAATTCAGAAATTTTTTTTGTTTCGTTTCAGTTTTATTTGTTGTTATCGGTAATAGTTTAGTATTCCGGCCACCTATCAGAAAATTTACAAAAAAAAAACTTTCGATAGACCGCGAATTACTAAGAATTTATATTTAAAGAGTTTCGGGTTTCATCTATGGTTTCTTTTTAAAAGAATTTTTTAAATTGCCAAATGTCAAATAAATAAAGAATAATAAATATTTCAACGACTTACTCCAAGCGAGTTATCTCAAAAATTCCTTTGCTGAACTGCGAACTATCAAGAATTAACATTGTGATGTACGTTCACACCAGACCCACTGTGACCGTCCAAACACCCGAAGTGTACTTTTACTTAAGGCCTTTCAACAGCAACCGATCAATTATAAGTATAAGGAACACACTCCAAAGAGAAAGACCTATAGAGTCCTATGACTTTTCTATTAATCCCGAACTGCACAGATGTTTAGGTGCACTGGCCTAGACAAAGCAGGTGTCTCTTCTTTCGCTCCGGATTTTGGGCTATATGTTGGTAAAAAAAAAGTACATCGCCCTCCCCCACCCCCTCCCACCCATTCACAACTAACACCACACAATCTTAGAGAGAGAGAGAGAGCGAGAGAGAGAGTAAGAGAGAGACTTTGAGATGAGCGCAGCACCAGCATTGCATTCAGCTTCTACTCCAGGTACAGAGTATGTTATAGTCGGGCTTGACCGACTTTCTCACTTGTTTTTTTAAGATTTATGAAAAAATAATATTTTTTTTCAATAAAATATTATCCAGGGCAGTTAAAAATCATATTAGTACAATTGAATTTGAAGCACTGCGAATTTAGGCAGCCCCGGAAGTCAGCTGTTCGTTTACACAAACTTTGACATTTTTTGCCTTGCACATAAGAGCATATTTCAAATCAGTATATAACAAAATCTACGTCGAATATTGAAGTAAGCCAAAATGTAAAAAAAAAGTTTAAGGTATCAGTGTTATCACGCATTCCCTGTTTTACGTGATTTGCCTTTGTTAATATGTGTTTTTGTAAAATGATGTTTCTAGCAATTCTAACTTTAAACTTGTTGTGTTCCTTGGAATAAAAGTATGTTGGATTGACGTGGATTGACGGAACTTTAAACGCTATATTATTCTTCAATGTGTACCTAATACGGGGATATTAATCGTTTTTGGCCCTTTTTGCCGCTTTTGCGAAAAATCGACTTTGTTCAGACAACATTTATTTGAGTTAAGGCGAAGTTTTGGCTTGCAAATGGTCGCCCAACCAAACCTTAACTTTTTTTGCGGTGCAGAAAAGTAGCAGGAAGAACACAAAAAAAAAGGAGGAGTCGAAAAAAAAGAAAATAAACATTTTTTTGACTATGTTAATGTTTATTAAAGCAAATGCTATCGGATGGTCTCAAGATTTAATACGCAGTACCAAACTTGACTTGCATCTCGATTGGAAATAAATCTTTTAACCAGGTGAATTCTTTGAAAATGCAGGATGCCCACGATTATGCTATGAAGGGAGCTCTCGCTTGAAGCGTAGATTAGCTGCCACGGTTTCAGCAGATCATGGTAAAAATGAAAATCTTCTTATCCATGTAGCAACAGTGGCTGAAACAAAGGCGCATTAAAAAAAGAAGGTAAATGTGTTTAGGCGGTCAGGTGGGTGTGGAGGGGGCTGAGGTGATTCGGGTGATTTACCAGATTGTTTATTAAAAAAAATTTTATATGCATTTAAGATTTATGGAAGGTATTTTAGAATTTACTGTATTCAAAGAAATTGGCATATATGGGGCGGCCAAGAGGGCGTGGTCCGATCGGTCTAAATTTTTTCTCAGACTTCAAATATGCTATAACCATAAAGTACCAAGTTTCAGATCTGTAACTACATTTTTCTAATTTCTGCCAAAATTTTTGACATTTGGACCAGTGTGCAGTGGAAGGTAACCAGTATAAAGAAAAATGAATTTAATAACAGCAACTACATGTTAATAAGCTAACCTGATGACCTGGCAGCTTCGCTCTCTACCCGCCCAACCAATGATTTTTCCGTTAAAGAAATTCAGGATTAGTTTACAAATTCATGATATAACAGTAAACTAGTTTATTCATATGATTTCAACCTCCATTTTATTTGCATCTTCATTGTATAATTTCGTTTAAAAAAAATAATTTTGCTTTAAGTTAGCCTGAACTCTAAATATAATCACTAATACTAATAGGGTAACATAATCATTTTTATACCCTTGGAGAGGGTATATTAAAATTGTACGGATGTTTGTAACGCACAGAAGGAAGCATCGCCGACCACATAAAGTATATATATTCTTGATCAGCATGACGAGCTGAGTTGATATAGCCATGTCCGTCTGTCCGTCCGTCTGTCCGTCTGTTTCTATGCTATCTCCTCCGTCAGTTTTAAAGCTATCTTAACCAAACTGCACGAAGTCTTTTGGGACAAATACGCTGCACATTTGTCGGAACCGGCCGGATCGGATGACTATAGCATATAGCTGCCATAGGACCGATCGGTTGAAAAACTAGTTTCAGTGAGAAAAACTTTTTTGTTTTCAATGCTATCGCTCCCAACGCTCGTATTTATAAGTTTTTAGTGATTTCACATAATTTCACCAAGCCTTGTCAAAATCAGACAACTATATAGTATAGCTGCCATACAAAAGTTAGGTCTGAAAATTATTTTACATAATTTCAACAAAATTTTTTGAAATCGGACAACTTTATAGTATAACTGCCATACAAACTGTCAGGCATACATCAAGGGTAAATAAACTTCGGTCGAGCTGAAGTTAGCTTGCCTCTATTTTTTTGTTTATAATCTATAATATTATAAAAAAAAATGTATTGTTTTAATGTTGGCTTCCTTAAAACTTCGGCAAAGACGAAGTTAGCTTTGCCTTCTCGTTTAGTATCAATTTATCACTGGGTCTTATTAAATTGATACTTTAATTATAATTGATAATAATCAATCTTTTAGAATCGTTTTGAAACAAGCTTTTAGAAATTTAAGTTTGCAATATAAATTTAGTTCTTTACAAACTGCCATTAAATTAAATACATTTTAAAAACATTTTTTTTTATCTCTATTTACACTAATATATTGAACTCGAAAAGTATGAACACATCACTATGGAGAAACATTGGTCTCTGACTGCACGCCTCTTCTGCAGCTGTCTTCGTTTGATACCTCTCGCACTGTGCGGTAACATGCAAAGCGCCGAAAAACGCACTGTAGCGTTGTGCCATGGTGTATGTCCTGTCTGAATAGTTACATTGGTTAATGGCGAATGTTTGCAAAAATCGACCACAACAACATAAATACTTAGCAACTTAAACTTTCCTTTTAAGTGTGCCTTATTAGAAATCCGTTTATTCCATTCGTCCGTCGTCTGGGAAAGGGTCCTCCATAGCTTTAATTTTATAAGCTAATCACACGGAGTACATCTAACATCCAACACATCCTGATTCAAAAATATTTACCATGGCGAAATTTGCCATTTATTTAGCATGTTCCTATTAGACATCGACCCACGTAACATTTTTACAAGAAATAAGCTCACAATTTTTGGCTGTTTTCTGGGTATAAATGCCCTCTGTGGCAGCGACGTCGATATACCGACAGCATGTGTGTATTGCGGCCCACTGACTTAACTCAGGATGTTGGATGTTAGATATGGTTAGTTTAATAAGCCAATTAACTACATATTTAATAGCTTGCACATAAATTAACACACTAAATTTGACACGTGAAGCATCGCCAGCTGCAAAATTCGGCATGCTTCCTTGTACAATTCATACATTCATCGAGTTTTCAAACTTAAAAAAAAAATGATTAGTTTCAAATTAATACTTTTGCGCATTAAATTAATATTCTAAGTTTCAATGTAATCCTTTTTGGGTTCACATTGATACAAATAAATAGAGGCCAGCTAACTTCGGCTCGACCGAAGTTTCTATACCCTTGGAGCTTGATATATGCCTGGCAGTTTGTATGGCAGCTATACTATATAGTGTTCCGATTTCGACAAATCTTGTTGAAATTATGTAAAATCATTGAAAACTTATAAATATGAGCGTTGGGAGCGATTGTTAGAAGGTACTCAAAAGGATCTATTAGGAGTAGAACTTTATTCAATGATAGTCAGTATAAACTTATAGTATGTATGTATGTATTGGTAAGTTGATCTGTATATTATTCTGCTTAAACACAATTGCGGCGCGCGACGTTTGACGAGAGACTCCGCAAGAGTGGTAGGTTCTGTTCACGCATGCCAATGGTGTGGTGGGATTATCATGAGCAGTGTTGTATATCGTTAACACTCCTCCTCAATCATGACTCATGTATAATCCAGAACCTAACTTAAGATTTACATTTTTCATGAATAAGGCAACTTTACATTTTCGATTTTAGACCAATACCCTTAACAAAATTACAATGCTTTGTTTTTGCTAAATTCTTCGTGAAGACGTCGGCTATCATGTCTCCAGTTGGGACGTAAGTAATGTTAACCAGACCCTGCTTCAAAATCTCCCTTATGTGATGCACCTTCACATCAATATGTTTAGTGCGGGCGTGATACATCGGGTTTTTGGCTTACTGCTGCGCACCAAGGTTGTCGCAATGAATCTGAATGGCTGATTCCTCTGTCATTAGCCCCAAATCGATGAGTAGATTGCGAAGATACACCGCCTCTTTAGCCGCTGTAGATAAGGCGATATAGCTCGCCAATGAGCTTCTGGTAAGACGTAATGTCGACCTTCCTGCAGTCGTCCTCGTTGCATGCCACTTGGTAATTCACTTCTAGTGGCGTAGATACCTGTCGACACTCAGTCATATTGTACTGATCCAGCAATTCTTTGATGTACTTCTTTTGATTGATCGATATTTCTCCAGAATCCTCGTGACGTTTCAGTTCTAAGCCCAAAAATAACTTCATTGGTCCCATATCAATCACCTCGAACTCTGCCGCAATTTTGGCCTTGATTTCGTTTAAGTCACTTAGACTTTTGCTTGCAAATATGATGTCGTCCACGTAAACTGCTATGAGAAACAAATTCTCTCCAGGCTTTGAATATAGGCAAGGCTCATTAACAGTTGGAATAAAACCTATGCGCCTTAGGGTTTCATCTAACGTGGAATTCCATATTTTTCCCGATTGTTTAAGCCCATATATGCTTTTCTAAAGCTTCATGACATGGTTTGGATGTGTTTCGTTTAAAAAACATTCGGCCACTAAGCGGGACTTAAACTTCTGCACAGTTCCATCCGGATTCGATTTAACGGCGTAAGCCCATTTGCTTCCTATTGGCTTTTTATCCTTAGGCAACTCTGTCAGCAACCAGGTATCATTTTGCACGTGTGCACCGTTCTGCTGAGGTGTGTGGGGGACTGTAAAATTTCTCTTGATGCCGCAATCTTTCAAGTATCTATCAAAACCTTTCGACACAAATTCTCCGCCATTATCTGTTCGCAGTACTTTAACTTTTCTTCCTGTTTGGCGCTCTACAAGATTTTTGAAATCTTTAAATGCCTCAAATACTTGATCTTTTGTTTTTAGAAAATACACTGAAACGTTTCTTGAACAATCGTCTATAAAAGTGGCAAAGTAACGATTTCCACCAAATGATTGCTCCCACATAGGACCACATATATCGCTATGAATCATATCAAGTATACCATTTGACCTGTTGTCAGTGCTTTTCGGGAACGATTTCACACAGATTTTGCTCTTAGCACAAGTTGAACACAGCTTGCTTGGCTTACTCATACCCTTTAGTCCAATAACCATTTCTTTTGAACACATTTTTTGTAGGGCGTCGAAATTCACATGGCCAAAACGGTTATGCCATTTAAATGTGTCATTTTGCTGGACTACACTGAAACATTTCTCTCGATTATCCTCAACAATAAATAATCCATTCTGTAATGACGCTTGAAATAGAACTCTCTTTCCATGTAGAACTTTGGCACAAGATTTTTCAAAAATTACTGTTTTTCCATGACTTAATACCTTTGATACGGAAATGAAATTATTTTGCAAGCTCGGTATGTAAATAACGTCTTTTAGTGTCACTGGCTCATTGTTAAATGTTATGTCAACATCTCCATGCCCCTCAGCAATCAATGATTTTCCGCCTGCTAGAAACACTTTCTGTTTTCTTTCATTGAACGAAGTGAAACGTTGCCTATCGCAACATAAATGCGAGGTAGCACCACTGTCTATGCACCATTTTTTCTTGTCCTGATCGTTATTTCCGATGCAATTTAAAAATGAAACAAATTTAGGTTCATCTGTATCGAAATTCGCACTTAAGCACATTACGCTTTGTAAATATTGGTCGCCTTTTTGTTTATCCCCTTGTTGCTCTTTCTTTTTAGCTCGACAATTGGCTGCAAAATGGCCTGGTTTGCCACAATTGTAACATTTTTTCTTCTCGCTGTTTCCTTTCTTATCATATTGTTGCTTCCCTTTATAACTCTTACTAACAAACACTTTTGCGCTACTTTCTTCTTCTGGACTTTCGTTAGCCTGTCTTTCTGCTTCCTCACATATTTTTACTTTGAGTGCATTTAACCTTGGAAGCTGATCTCGTGACTCAATCGCCACAACAAAACTCTCAAATGATTTTGGCAAACTATTAAGCAACACTACAGTTTTTACTTCTTCTGGTATTTCTATTGAAATTGCTCCCAAATTTTCCTCAAGCTCTTGAAACTTCTGTAAAAACTCTTTTACACTCTTGTCTGGTGCCATTTTTATTGATAACAATTGCTTTATTAACAACACACGCCTAGCTGGTCCACTAGGAGTATAAATTTCTTTCAATTTTTTCCATGCCAATGTAGACGATTCACAGTGCTTTATATTATTAATTTGACTCGGCTTTACACATAACAAAATCATAGCAAGCGCATTTTGGTCTTTTTGCCTAAATGCAGCTATCTCATTACTAGTAGCCTGTTCACTAAGAACTAGTTCACCGCTCACTTATTGCCATAAGTCATTTTGGATAAGCACACTTTTCATAAGCAGTTCCCATATAGCATAATTGTTGTCATCAAGTTTTTCGATATTGAAATTCATATTTCCACTCATTTTGCAATCCGTTATACCACTGTACCAAATGTTTTTAATTTCTGTAACCTTTGGCTTTTGTTCGTACTTTTTTCGATGCTGGCAATGCTGTTCACTTTAGTCTGTCTCACTCTATTTGCTGCCAGCGCGTTTTTGCGCGCTTATGATGAAATTAATTTTTATACCCTTGCAAAGGGTATTATAATTTTGGCCAGAAGTTTGCAACGCATAGAAATATTCATTTCCGACCCTATAAACTATATATATTCTTGATCAGGGCGACGAGCTGAGTCGATTGAGCTTTGTCCGTCCGTCTGTCTGTCCGTCTGTCTGTCCGTCTGTCCGTCTGTCTGTTTCTACGCAAACTAGTCTCTCAGTTTTAAAGCTATCGAGCTGAAACTTTGCACAGAGTCTTCTTTTTACTGCACACTGATAATATCTCGGAACCGACCGGATCGGATGACTATATCTTATAGCTGCCATAGGAACTATCGGTTGAAAAGTGGGTTTTTGTGAGAAAACTTTTTTGTTTTTAATGTAAACGCCTTCCGCTTCGACAATTATTAGTTTTATACGCTTTTACACAGATTTGGAAGTTTTTGTCAAAATCGGATGACTATATATTATAGCTGCCATAGGAACAATCGGTCGAAAAGTGGGTTTTTGTGAGAAAACTTTTTTGTTTTTAATGTAAACGCCTTCCGCTACGACAATTATTAGTTTTATACGCTTTTACTCAGATTTGGAAGTTTTGGTCAAAATCGGATGACTATATCTTATAGCTGCCATAGGAACTATCGGTTGAAAAGTGGGTTTTTGTGAGAAAACTTTTTTGTTTTTAATGTAAACGCCTTCCGCTTCGGCAATTATTAGTTTTATACGCTTTTACTCAGATTTGGAAGTTTTTGTCAAAATCGGATGACTATATCTTATAGCTGCCATAGAAACTATCGGTCGAAAAGTGGGATTTTGTGAGAAAACTTTTTTGTTTTTAATGTAAACGCCTTCCGCTTCGGCAATTATTAGTTTTATACGCTTTTACTCAGATTTGGAAGTTTTGGTCAAAATCGGATGACTATATCTTATAGCTGCCATAGGAACTATCGGTTGAAAAGTGGGTTTTTGTGAGAAAACTTTTTTGTTTTTAATGTAAACGCCTTCCGCTTCGGCAATTATTAGTTTTATACGCTTTTACTCAGATTTGGAAGTTTTTGTCAAAATCGGATGACTATATCTTATAGCTGCCATAGAAACTATCGGTCAAAAAGTGGGTTTTATCAGAAAAATGGTTTGTTTTAATGCTGACGTTCGTAAACTCTGTGGTATTAAAACATTTGCAAGGGTATTTAAACTTCGGCAAAGACGAAGTTAGCTTGGCTTTCTCGTTTTTTTCCTTTTGTCTTTGATTTGTCTTAAATAGTTTGGCTCGATGGGGGTGTTTTATTTGCAATTAAGCCAGCTATGCCCCTTTTCACAGCAGATGCTCTTGCCAAAAACTATTTATGTATCTGGCACACAGCCTTTGGAACACACAGTTCCTCCAAATTTAACACACAGTTATACACACACGGTTCTTGGAATTAACACACAGTTTTTAGCACAAAGCCTTCCAGAACTCTAAGCAGGAGTGTTTTTTCTCAAAAATGTTTTTTATTTTGGTTGTGTCTCAAACACCACTTTAATGCGTAATTTGTTTCACACAGTAACGAAACTGCGCATTAGAAAAACCGCTCTCTGCATACAGCAACACTTTTTTACCGTTCATGCACAAACACAACCACACTGCCAATGCCTCTGCCTGGGCCAATGACAAT
Organism: Lordiphosa clarofinis; assembly: GCA_018904275.1. Lineage (NCBI taxonomy): Eukaryota > Metazoa > Arthropoda > Insecta > Diptera > Drosophilidae > Lordiphosa > Lordiphosa clarofinis. The sequence goes on along the minus strand of JAEIGQ010000029.1, from coordinate 999,777 downwards.
TTTTCAACTGCACTAACACTGAGTTTTACTATCCGTCTATCTGGGTATCTGGGCCCATAACCTGTTAGAAGGTACTCAAAAGGATCTATTAGGAGTAGAACTTTATTCAATGATAGTCAGTATAAACTTATAGTATGTATGTATGTATTGGTAAGTTGATCTGTATATTATTCTGCTTAAACACAATTGCAGCGCGCGACGTTTGACGAGAGACTCCGCAAGAGTGGTAGGTTCTGTTCACGCATGCCAATGGTGTGGTGGGATTATCATGAGCAGTGTTGTATATCGTTAACAGCGATAACATTGAAAACAAAAAGTTTTTCTCACTAAGACTTTTTTCATACCTAACTTTTGTATGGCAGCTATACTATATAGTTGTCCGATTTCGACAAGCCTTGGTGAAATTATGTGAAATCATTGAAAACTTATAAATACGAGCGTTGGGAGCGATAACATGGAAAACAAAAAAGTTTTTCTAACTAAGACTTTTTTCAGACCTAACTTTTGTATGGCAGCTATACTATATAGTTGTCCGATTTCGACAACTTTTGGTGAAATTATGTGAAATCATTAAAAACTTATAAGTACGAGCGTTGGGAACGATAGCACTAACAACAAAAAAGTTTTTCTTACTAAAACTACATTTTCAACCGATCGCTCCTATGGCAGCGATGCGATAGTCATCCGATCCGGCCGGTTCCGACAAATGTGCAGCGTGTTTATACCAAAAGACTTCGTGCAAAGTTTGGTTAAGATAGCTTTAAAATTGACGGAGGAGATAGCATAGAAACAGACGGACGGACGGACAGACGGACGGACGGACAGACGGACGGACGGACAGACGGACATGGCTATATCAACTCAGCTCGTCATGCTGATCAAGAATATATACTTTATGTGGTCGGAGATGCTTACTTCTATGCGTTACAAACATGCGGACAATTTTAATATACCCTCTCCAAGGGTATAAAAATTATACAAGTTTCAGTTTTAATTGTAGTCAAATTGATATCGATAATAAATTTTTTGGGTGTACGATAAGTCAATTAAAAATCAAATGTCTTGCATTTGTGGCTGGTGCAATAATTCATAAGTAAGTATATAATAAATCTAAACAAAAAATTTTGAATTTTGAGACTGTTTGATTTAAAAAGAATCACTCAGATAATGTGATTTTTCTATGGGTCCTATTTTCTCATTCGCAATCCAGCTTTTTTAAGCAGATTATTGTGCACGTTTTAGCTTATCTAGAATTTTCTGATACGTCGCTTTTATGTATTCTAATATGGAATTAGATCGCCTTATTCAAGGTGTTATTTGCATTGAAGAATGAGCGGCTTCTACTGATTCAACTTTCTTTACTCGAAAAATAAATTTCAAGATTTTGAAGCCATTTTAATACTTTTAACATGATTTTAACATATAAAGTTATAGTATAGTTTGGCCTCTGTGTGAAGATCCAACAATCAAACCGCTATGTTAAATCTCTGTGAGCGTGTTTAAGTTCCTTTTATTCGTATAGTTCTATTTTATGGGCCGATTCTACGTAGCACTATAGAGGTCAAGCGGAATAAAAGAGAAAAACCCATTAAAGCTTTGAAAACATATATGAAAATTAAAAAAACCAGTGATGCAGTTTAAAAGATGTTTAAATTTTATACCGCTCCGAAAATTCTGAATTGCGCGAAAAATCTTTAAAAAATTTTAAAAATTCTTTACTCCTTAAACTTTCAGAAAATGCAGGTGCAAAAAAAAATTTTTTTGGGACATCCTAATATACATCATTGTTATTGCGTTCGAATTTGCAATAGACAAAAGAGAGAGAGAGAGAGAGTTGTGGTTGCAGGTCCGCACGCGTCAACAACAAAACCTTCGCTCGGATATAAAGAGAGGAGTGAACTTGCCAGCTATCCCTTTGCTTAAAAGAACAACGAATGCGCAGCTTGCGTAATGGGCTTGGGCACCTCTGGTTTAGATAGTTTAACGATTGCTGAATCAAAGTTCCGCTATAATTTATTAATAGGAGTCAATTTTTATGGCTGCCTACATTAAACAATTATAATTTTGATTATCTCGAAAATGATAGCCTTTTTTCCGTACTTTTTTTTGACGGACGGTTGTTGCTGATCAAGAATATATACATTTTATGTGGTTTGTAACAGGCTTTTTACAAACTTAATATACTGTTTGTACCCTTGGTTCAGAGTACAATAGCCACATTAATATTGATGAATAAATTAAAAGATTGTGATAAAAAAATTAAATGTCACCCATATTTTTGAACATTCCTCTTGCTATTTGAAAATCGCACAAGGTCTTTTAAAAGTTGGCTAATATTGAACAGTAAAAGGGAACTCATATTGGCTGCACAATGGTACAATGGTCCCTCGGGACTGCTTTGAAATCAGAATGCTATTTACGATCTCTGGGGAAATATGTTTTTACGGAAATATGGTTTTTAGGAATTGTGACTATCTTAAAATAAGATTGAAAGCCGGAAATAATGGCGTTTTAATAGATATAACGCCAGCTGACGATCTTGAGTCAGCTGTCAAAGAAGCCGGTCGTGTGTCTCTGCGCTCCTCCAATTTTTTCCTGATTTGAGCTTTATTAATTCTTTAAACCCGCCGACGGAATCAAGTGTCTAATTTCATACTATTCTTGCCAAGTCGTTGTTAACTCAGCGGTCTAAAGTTTCGTTTCAAATCTATTAAAAACAATTAAAAGTTAAAGTGATTAAATCTGCAAACATACCAAAGCATTGCTTTTGTTTTGATTTCGCTTTGTGCACTCTCTCGTACTGTATGCTTGTTGTTGTGCGCTTGCTCTCTGCACCTTGCATTTGTCTATTAGGCGTGAGCGCGATCCCGTACTGCCTGCTAACAATTGTTGTTGCCGTCATAACTCTCATCGACAAACAGCAAACTTTTAGACCTATTTTTGGACCGCCTACGCTGTCGCTCTCTCTTAAGTGCAACTGCCGCTACATCCCCCGCTTGCCATTGTTTGGACAGACGCCTTTGAGAAATTGATCCAGCCGCTCTTCTCATTTGGTTTCTCTTATTGGTTTTTGCCCGCGTAGTCTCTTCACTATGAGTCTACCATGCACTATGAAGAAGTGTGAGTTTGGTGGCAATATCGCTGGCGACTCCTACGTCATCTGCTGGTTATGCACCAACTGTGCCCATATTAAATGTGCTGGTTTAACTGGCCGTGTGTGCGACTATATTTCCAAACGGATAGGTTTGACCTGGTCCTGCATGGATTGCCGTGAAATTGAAGACGAAATGCGAACGTTTATGCGGCAAACGCGATCCGGCTTCAAGGAAATCCACTCTGAATTTAACAAATTGCATCAGAAATTCGCCACTTTGGATTCTCAATTCCTCAGTTTAAAAATCATTAGCGAGTCTCCCGAACGAAAAAAATGCGAACCGAACGTACTGAACGTTCCCCCTTCTCGCTCTGCAGCATATTTGCCGGAACCTCTTGTACGATAACCCCCCGTCCGCTGCCATTGCTCTTACCCCATCGATGCTGTTCCCACCAACGGTGGGTGATACTCTGACTATGCTGCCGATTGTATATTCTGGGACCTCTACGGGCGTCTTAGATTCGCAACCTGGGGGGTCCACTTCTGCTGCTGCTCCTATGAATTCGTCCGTCTTGGGCAGCATTGGCCATGCGGAGGCTCCTTTGGCTTTCCCTACGGTTGTTGTGACTGACCATTCTGCTGCCGCCCCAACTACGGCTGCCGTTGCAGCATCTGCTCCTGCACCTGCCGGGACTTGTGTTGCCTCTCATGTTGGTGCTCTTCCCGATCAATCCACTACCACCCCAACTATGGCCGCCGCTGCTGCCTCCCGTATAGCCGCTCCTCTCGGTTCTTTAGCCACCACCGCTTCTCTGGCTGTGGTAAGCGATGAACCCGAGGCCGCCCTCCAGGTGGCTGCCGCTGCGGCCTCTGGTCCTGCACCAGTTGCCAATTGTTTGGCTGCTCCTGCTGGCACTCCGGCTGAGGCAAATGTTCCTCTTGCTTCTGAAACTAACGTTGCGACCGCTGCAGCTCCTGCTCTACTTGGTACTAGAAACGACATCCCATCTCAACCCGTTACTGGTGCTACGGAAGCTCCTCAATTGCGGATTGAATTAAATGGCGTGCCTCTGTTTCCGCCAGTGGGTACGGGTTCTGTCCCCACCGATAGCCCTTTAATTGGGGTGCCACCACCTAAATCAATCTTTGTGTCTCGACTAATGCCAACGGCTTCGGAAGATGTTGTGATCAAGGCTGCAAACCTCTAAAATTTTGCAGAAGGTTCGGTTCAGGGGTTCGAACCTGTTGTAAAGTCTAAGGTTCGGTTCGCGGACCGGTTCTCGAAACCGCTGAACCCAAGGTTTTGGTTCGAACCTCGGTTCGCTAAAACATTTATCAATAGTTTCGATTTATAAATACTTACATTTTAAAATAATATTCTATATTTCAATAATGTAATTTTTGTAATAAAATTCATTAGCTGACACTTTCAACTTTTGAGAACTGCTTTGTTGAAGGTAAGTCTGCCTTCACACTGTTCGACACATCACCCATGACATCTAGTAGGCTCGCATTTTCCCATGAAATTCTATGATTTTGACAATCTATTCAAATTTACAACATAAAAAGAAGCAGGGCTTCTAGACTATCATGTTTCATGTGTCGAACAGTGTGAAGGCAGCCTAATAAGCATTCTAGGAGCTGTTGATCTATTCCAGCTCTTATATCAGAAAGATCAAACTTAACTGTTGAATAGCCATTATATATAACCGATTATTTACAGATTTAAAATTTATTATGTGATTATCGATCTTCGTATATACTTTTGAATTGGCCGTTTTACTTTTACAAATTTATGCGGAAGGTGGCAAAGAAATCTGTGGTTACTAGATCAAGGCTTTCTTTGTCTACGAATTGAATCCACTTTGCATTGAACTGTCTGTTTCAACTGCTTAAGAAACTCCTAATTTACTTAAACCGGATCTACTTACTGTTGATATGAGTATCAACAGAGCCCAACGGTAATACGTAAACTGAAGTGGAGTTGAGAACTAAACTTCTCTTCTTCGGAATCAGACGTTGAGTCGTTTAAAGTTAAATTTGGATAGCTCTCATTAAGAATGTCTTGCTGTCAGTCAGCATTCTGTAATGTGCTGCTTTACAACTTATTTGTTTGATCAGAAAATACCTAAGTTGGAAATCTTGGGTCTAGGAGCATTGCAGCAAAAATTGGTACTGAACTCATAATATAAGAACGATTATCGAGGCATTTAGATCTTTATAAACAATGTGTTGCTAAGGAATTTAAAACAATTCTTCTTTTTCTAAAAATCACTTGGTAGTAATTGTGAATCCTGCAGCTTTACAAAAGTTTTATTATTGGCCGTAGCATTAAACAGATATTTTGAACTTCGTTCCATTTAAATGTTTTTAGCTAAAGCGGTTTTAAGAGTTAGTAAACGCTTGCACATTTTGTAGACTGAGTTCCATCGCGTCCAATAGTCTAGCACTGGTCTTTACAAAGTGTTTAAACGATTAAAACAATCGAACTGTAATTATTGAGTCCTCCAGGTAATCTATTCAGGTCATCGTTCAAATCAAGAAATGCTTTTGATTCACATGAGCAACCTTCATCAACATTTCATTCTTCATACATAGTTGCATTCCTTTTCTGCTCTGCAGTTATCATTTAAATGTGCTCCTGCTCGAACCATATTCGGTCCATTATTGACGTCGATAGTATAAATCTGAACTAGAGAAATGTCGTAGGATTGAAGAACTTTTTGAATGATACAAGTCGGATTAACTGTAATTTCTTTATTTCCCTGGAATAACTACTTAATTTTGCGAACCGAACCTAATTTTTCGAAAAAGTGGTCCGGTTCGGGTTCAGGTTCGAGCTGTCAAAAATATTAGGGGTTCGGTTCACGGTCCGGTTCGTCAGGCCCAAAAAACCCGAACCGAACCGGTTCTTAGGGGTTCGGTTCAGGACCGGTTTGCAGCCTTGGTTGTGATGCGTTATATTTGTTCAAGGCTTAACATTTCTGACTCCAGCTGTGTGAAAGTTAGAAAATTTAACTTTAAATCTACGAGAAAAATTTCATCTTTTCAGATTTCGCTCCCTGACTTATATATTGACAGGGCGTTAAAGCCGACGTTTTGGCCTGAGCACGTAATCGCGCACATTTTCAAAGATTACTCTAATCATAAAGTCGGTGATGGCTCTTCAACTTCTGCCCAGACTTCAAAAAACCGAAAAACCCCAAAAAACTAAAATCGTCATTTTCCGTAGGCTATCAAAACGTGAATAGCTTACGCGGTAAGCTCAGTGCCTTGCATACCAACAGTGCTGGTTTTATGCAAGATGCTGTTGCTTTTACCGAAACTTCTCTCTATGAAAACATTTCTAATCATGAGATCCGAACGGATCGCTACTTTATTTATAGATGTGACCGTCCTTTTGGTCGTGGAGGTGGAGTTTTAATTGCAGTAGACTCAATCTGGCCGTCCCAAAAGATTCCTTGCGATTTACCGCCCAACATTGAGTTCGTTGCTGTTAAAGTTCAAACACACGATTCAAATATTTTCTTAACTTGCTCCTATATTCCTCCTGCCTCTGACCTTTCTCTTTATTTACTTCACGCCGAACACATACAACGAATTGCTTCCGTGCTGGGTGATCGTGATCGTATGGTGGTCGTCGAAGATTTCAATATTCCACATATCTCTTGGGCTTCATATGACAATTCCATCGCACTTTACCCATCAGCCTCTAACGAGTTTCTTAATCTTATGGCTGAACAATCTCTTGGACAGCTAAACTCCAATAGAAATGGTTTGCACAGACTCCTTGATCTTGTTTTTGTTTCCGATATTTCCAATTCGGTGGTATCTAGAATTTAACCCTTGTCAATCCCTGAGGACATTCATCATCCTACACTACAAATTGATTGTGACCTTGATATACCGAGCACCACTACTCCCCCTTTCCAAAATACTGCATCCTTTTGCTTTCGAAAGGCTGACTTTCTACGACTCAATGAAGCTTTATCCATGGTAGACTGGTCTTTTCTAGACTCATCTCAGGATATTGAAAAATCCACAAAAGCTTTTTACGAAGTTATTTATACTGTGTTTAACGAATTTGTGCCCCTTCGGATTTCTTCTTCTCCATCACGTGCGCCCCCATGGTTCACGACAGGCTTATCTAACCTGAAAAATATTAAATCTCGGCTGTACAAAAAATTTAAAAAATCTGGATCCCGCGTGGATTTTGCCAAATATTCCGTAGCAAGATCCAAGTTTACGGTCCTCAACTCAGAATGCTATAAGCACTACTTGGTCAGGTGTAAGTTGAGTTTTCAGGACGACCCAAAGAAGTTCTACAACTTTGTTAATGCTAAAAGGAAATCCTCTCAATTTCCGCCCTCCCTTTCTTTAGATGATGTATCGGGTGACAACGACTCTGATATTGCCAATCTATTTGCAACATTTTTCCAACGATGCTATTCTGCATCTGCTAATATTTTAGTCTGTAAATATCCGTATTCTGTGGCTAATTCCAACTGCATTGTTTGGCCTGTTGTAGATGCAGATAGCGTTCTATCTAGCCTACGATCAATCAAGTCCTCTTTCAGCCCCGGACCTGACTAAGTTCCCAGCTGTGTGTTGAAACTTTGCGCTGACTCCTTATGTGTGCCGCTTTGTAAACTATTTAACACATCTCTTCAGCAGGGAGACTTCCCTAGTCTTTGGAAGGAATCATATGTTATTCCTATCCATAAAAAGGGACCAAAGTCAATCATTCCGAACTACAGGTGCGTATCGAAGCTATCGGACATTTCTAAGCTTCTTGAGAAGATCCTAACTCCCCAACTACAACATTATTGTCGTTCGGTAATATCTACATCTCAACATGGTTTCATGAAGAATCGCTCTATCTCTACGAATCTACTTGAATTTACTACTCTTGTAAACAATGGGTTTGTCAATAAGCAACAAACTGATGTAGTTTATACTGATTTCAGTAAAGCGTTTGACTCAGTCAATCGCGAGCTCTTAGTACATAAATTGTGTCTGCTCGGCTTCCCACCAATCCTCCTGAACTGGATAAATTCGTACTTAAGCGATCGATCTCAACGAGTTCGTTTCAAATCAGTACCATCCAGCTCCATTAATGTACTATCTGGGGTCCCCCAAGGTAGTCATTTAGGCCCCTTACTATTTAACCTTTTTCTAAATGATATCCCACAGGTCTATATCCCATTCGCAGGCACTGATGTATGCCGATGACCTCAAACTTTGTTTGTCGTATAATGACCCTACGTCTCCTCTACTCCTGCAATCTGATTTAAACTCTCTTTACACCTGGTGCTCGGTTAATAGCCTTCCTCTTAATCTCAGCAAGTGTAAATGTATGACTTTAGTCGAAATAAACCATATGAGTTTGATTATATGATTGATTCGATCCCTTTGGAACGTATCCATAAAGTTGATGATTTGGGTGTACAATTTGTTCCCAAGTTATGTTTCATCGCATAAACAAGGCAATGGGAGTTCTCGGTTTTGTCAAACGATGGTCGAAGGAATTTAATGAACCCTACGTCACTAAGCAACTTTATGTCTCACTAGTGAGACCAATACTTGAATATGGGTCGTGTGTGTGGTCTCCATACTACCAAAAATATCAAGATCAACTGGAATCGGTTCAAAAACAGTTCTTAATTTTCGCTCTTCGTGGCTTAAACTGGGACTCCACCATTCATCTTCCTCCTTATGAGGACAGATTACGCCTAATCAACCTTCCCTCTCTTAAGAGCCGCCGAATTTGCCATAGTGTTCTTTTTATTCATAAACTCCTGTCAGGAGATATTGACTCTATCGCTTTCTTATCTAATTTAAGTCGTGCAGTCCCACAACGCGTTACCAGAAATTATTATCCCATTTATCTACAGCCTTGTGTAACAAACTACGCTCATCACGAACCCTTCCGAAACCTTTGTTTAAACTAAAACTTGCATTTCCACATTTTTTCATCTCAATCCTCCTTGTTTGTAGTAAAAAATAATTTATTGTCGTTCCTAAGTAGGCCCTCTTAAAGTTAGACAGAACATTGTTAAACTATAAATAAATAAATAAATAAATAAAAAAAAATTTGAGTCCTTCTTCTTCTTCATTGGCCCGATGTTTACATCACAACCGTTTGACGGTCTCAGCCGCTGCAACCAATGTCCGCCAGTCGCTTCAGATCCTTGCGAGCTGGCACCAGTTATACACGCCAAGCTTGGAAATGTTTTTCCGCACCTGGTCGTCCCACCTTGCCTTGTCTCAGTTCTTTCGCATTCCTCTTGTGGACCATCTTTGCTGGAGCTTGTTCATCCATACGGGTAACATGTCCCAGCCAGCGCAGCCGCTGTTGCTTTGTGCGCTTGACCAGACTAGTATCCCTATAGAGCTCATACAGTTCGTCATTCCTTCGGATGCGAAAATCCTCGGCAACTTTCAAAGGTCCATAAATCCTGCGAAGAATCTTTTGCTCGAAAACGCCAATCGCCGCCTCATTCGCTAATGATATTGCCATTGCTTGTGCGCCGTATTGCAGGGCTGGGATGATAAGCGACTTGTATAGCGCTATTTTTGTTCTTCGCTTGAGGTCTCTGCTCTTGAACTCCCTACTTAGCCCGTAATAGCATCGGTTTTGCGAGCGTAATTCTTCTTCGGATTTCCAGGCTGATGTTGTTGTCGCCGGTTATCGTCGTTCTGAGGTAGACAAAGTCCTTTACAACTTTAAAGTTGTACTCTTCCATTGCAACATATTGCCCAAGGCGCGTGGACTTCTGTTTCGAGGACACTAGGTACTTCGTCTTGTCCTCGTTTACCGCTAAACCCATTAGTTCAGACTGCTTCTCAATCTCTGAATATCTGTCAATATCATCGGCATATGCGAGTAGCATAAAGATGGTGCCCGATCTGTTGGCATTTGGGCACTGGCGCTGTATATACGCCATCAGCAGATTAAAAAAGTCACACGATAAGGTATCAGCCTTTGCAGGTATACCAAAGGTAGACAGGGCTTCGAAAAACCTTGACCTTATCGGTGTGTCGAAAGCGGCTCGACAGAAAGATGGTGATTTTCGATGTTTCTCTCATAGGTCTTCTACAGGATTTGGCGTAACGTGAATATCTAGTCTGTGGTGGATTTACCAGGTCTAAGGCCACACTGGTAAGGTCCAATCAGTATGCTTATAAGCGGCTTTAGACGTTCACAAATAATTTAAGTCCATTAAAGAGAATAAATTCAAAAGCATAAGCCAGAAAATGTTAAGATAATGGTTGGTGAGTGAAGTGACCAGTCGAGTCATTATTTAGAGTATTCAGTACTGATTTTACTGTTACTCCGAAAAAAATGTCAATTCACTAACTAATTAAACATCAATAAAACACAAACTCAAAAACATACACATATTCAACATAATAAGCCTCCACAGTCAAACACGAACCACAGGTCCATTGCACTGGACTCATGTACAAGCATTTTCTATTCTCTGAAGAAGTCTAAATCTATTGTTAAAGCATTACTTGTGATTTCGAGTAAGAGGCTTTTTATGCCTTCAACAATACCTAGATGCATTGTGGAGCTGAACCCAGGAGAGACAGACAATTCCGATCCTAGCCGATTAACGATCCGGATATACTCTTGGTGAGTATTCCAATAAATTGAAATATTTTTACCTGTTTTTGTGTGTTGTGCAGGCTGACGGTTTGATCATGATCACGGCAAGAGGTACTAGGTCATTCAAAGATCAAGGTGCTCACTATGATAGAAAAGATGACAGAATACGTTGGCAGAATTTATTGCTGGGATCAGTTCAAAACAATACAGTGACTAAACCCATTACCAAACCCAAGACCAAGCATTTGCAGAAGCGAAGACGAAAGAACTCGTGCGTGTTAAGATGCAGTCCAAGCCTAGCGCTATTCAGTATTGCTCTGATCGCAGGTATAGGGATAATTGCAGCCCAAGAAACTGTAATTGGTCACATTGGAAGAGGTGACGAAATTGTTTATCGTGTTGCTGCTCCAGCAAGAGGAATCGAAGTCCTTGGGATTCCCGCTTGGCGCCAGGGCTATGAGGGTCATGGTACAACGCACGAGCAACTGGGACAGTTGCATTGGCCGCCGAATGAATTTACGCCATACTTGTCTACAGCAAACTATTCAAAAGATCCTACTGTCAATTCTACGGGCATGGAGATTGTTCACCATCACGCACTTTCTTTTCAATTATACCATAACAGATACCAACGCTTACCCCAAGGTAAGCGTACTTAAATTCAAGTGATTCTATATATGTGTGCAGGCTATGTTGTAGCGGAGGACAACAAGGCAACATTAATGCTTGGTCCCAAAGTGCAAACTAACGATTGGAGTGATCTAATGGGTCAATACTGGCTGGTGCTTGGATGGGTTATATTTTTGCTGGCTCTGATCATCATTATACCGTTCATAGCGTAAGTGTGAGTTGATATCGGAGTGGGGATAGCAGCGTTTAGTTTTTAAATATGTAATAATGGAAATGGGTTAATTATAATTATCTTTATTATTTAAAATCAAACCTTTTAAAGAGATTTATTAGTCATAAAATTTTTCTGACCGAACGTTTCTATGTCGTCCGATTAAATCAGGTAGATGTAGCTATAAGCGGATTCGTCACATTTTGGAGGCTTCGGTAGAAAATGGAAGGGAAGGGGGATGCCTGTTTGGTTTGAAAGGGAAGGGCGGTAACTATTATTTGCATTGACATATTCTCATAGGATGAGGGACAACGCGTATTTACATCAATATTTACGACAAACTGTCAACCGACTTGTTTCATTTATGGAATGCTGCTTTGGCACTTTGAGCCGTTGTACACCTTTGCAGACTCACATTTAAGAGTGTGGTACTCAGATTGCTGCATAAAAATAGAAAAAGTCTTAAATAAGGTGATTGTCTTCTGACGTGTCGAGTTTTCATTTCCCCCTGCAAATTCGGAAATTCCTTGCCCGCCACGTGTAGCTTTTACGTGTAGCTTAAAAAGAGTTCGAGAAGCTGTTTCATGGCTCGTTACTTCACAGCTGGCGGTTATAGCTGGTGAAGGTGACCGGATGTGTAAAAACTAATTTCTAAAGAAAGAAAAAACTTTTTATTAGATGCTTCGCGGCGGGATCGAACCCAAGATGGCGTCCCACACCCGCCACAAATTTATAAAATAATCTAAAATATGAGAAGTTGCGAAACAGTTTTCTTGTCGCTAGTACCACCTAACTAGTAACGTTTCTCTTTGCCCCTTTCCTAGTATCTGCTACTGCTGCTTTTGCTGCTGTCGAAGATGTCCACAAGGCTGCCCCCCATGCGATCAAAAGCGAGATATTTATCGACGCTGTTGCTGTGGCATCTGTTTACTGCTCCTAATATTGCTGCTATTGTGAGCTACGTTGTCTAATTATATGTAGTCGAATTGGTTCATTTGTGATATTTGGTTTTTACGCAGCCTTGGAATCATCATCGCGTACGCGGCCAATAGGATGTTGGATCGGGGCTTCAATGATGCTGCTATTACAATAAAACGGGCAGGCGAGGACACGTGTACGTTTTTGAAAGATGTTGCTGATCACATTTATCATCTCTTTGTGTATAACTACGAGGAGATGGAGAATCATATAATTGATCAACTTAACAGTAAGTCTCGCTCTGAATACCAGCCATTTGTATCAAGTCGTCTGGCAAACTGTTTTACACTGGAGTTACACAAAAATCACTTTAGATTTGATTTAATTTAAATTGTAGATTTTGCTAGATCAAATGATGAATTTGAGCGATTTTGAAACGACTGCTCAAATCTACTTTTCTTAAAAAAGTCGGTTTTAACTCGCTTTACTTTCGCCATCTGATCGAAATCAGGGAATAAGGGACAGTAACTGCTAAAATATTTGTTTAAATTACTAAATAAGAATTAATTTAAAATGCGGCAAATTTTAAATGTGCAAATCACAACGATTTTATGTGCGGTCATTCATGGTTTCTTATTACAAGGATTTTGAAATTTGCTCTTTTTGCACCAAAATTATGCATGAGCTCACAACTCACCCCTAGAATTTAACTGCAATTACATTTCCACGTTCATAAAACAGACCAAAAGCATTTTTTTTTTTTGTGGAGTCGGAACTTTGACAAATACCCTAAATAATGTTGCTTCAGCCGACCATAGTGTGGGATGTTGCCCTTCATGTCACGCCACATCCGCTCAATGTTTTCTGTGAGTATGAGTATCGGGCTCCACAAAGTTTTTGGAATGTTTGACCGTTTGATGGATATTCCCTCATATACCTCAATCTTCCGATTGCCAACTTTGGACTCGTCAAAATTAAGACTCCAGCCAATGTATACCTCCCTCAGGGAACTTTTCCAGTCAAAACAAGATTGACGATCAATTTCGCCTCTCAGTTTGAGCACATTCCACATAACAAACTTGCAAATTTCTGTTATGGATATTTTTGTACGGCCAAAAAAGTGTTTTTGCAAACACTTTCCGCAATTTGCAGTGAATTTTTTTTATTTATATAGTTTTGCTGCAAAATCTGCCAATTTCAAAGTTCATTTAAAAAGAAATCATGGATGACCGCCAATTAATTTTTGTACGTAAATTCTTCTTAATTCGCGGTAAAATGTAAATGTTGGCTGTACAGCTTCTCCAACGGGGCCAGTCAAGCTTCTCTCATTCTCTTGGCGTGTGTGCTTTAAATTTATCGCACAAGAGAAAGGGACCTACAGTTTAACGCCGGATCCGAACGGCAAAGTTTTTGAGAATTTGCTTTTTGCTTACACCTTTGCAGACTCACATTTAAGAGTGTGGTACTCAGATTGCTGCATAAAAATAGAAAAAGTCTTAAATAAGGTGATTGTCTTCTGACGTGTCGAGTTTTCATTTCCCCCTGCAAATTCGGAAATTCCTTGCCCGCCACGTGTAGCTTTTACGTGTAGCATTAAAAGAGTTCGAGAAGCTTTTTCATGGCTCGTTACTTCACAGCTGGCGCCAATAGCTGGTGAAGGTGACCGGATGCGTAAAAGCTATTTTCTAAAGAAAAAAAAACTTGTATTATTAGATGTTCAGAGGCGGGATCGAACCCACGACCCCCCGCCCAGCAGTCCACCACACTAACCGCTGGGCCTCAGACGGCTTTTTTGACGGCTTTTGGCTTTTAACTTCAAAACCCCATCTATCTTCATTCGACCGTCTTAATGGCGAAGTGAATCGTCCGAATTATTTAGTTTCCTGGAAATCACCGCCCTTACCAATTCCGATCAGTCGAATTTGAAAACGGAAACAGGCTGTAATGTCTATTTACATACACAAGTGTGTTTTCGTTTGTCTCTGCTCTTCTGCGTACTCGTCTGTCTGTCATTTCACTCGATTATTCGATATACAGTGTGGCCATTTTCTCGGTCTAAAAATACCTTAACGTTAAAACACTTATCGATATATAAGTACATTTGGCGGCTAATATCAAACAATTTTGGAATTGCCTACAAATAATTAATTTAACAATGTTTAATGTAGATTTAATCCATTACACTATGTCACAAAATTTGAAAAGTTTTTGTATCCCGCACTCTTAGCAATTGATTCTAATGTAAAATTACACGCTGAATTCAAATCTGCTCTCAGATATGTCAAAAGTAGAACGGTTCTTGAGATATCGCGGTGAAAAAAGGTAGGTCTACTAAAATGCCATTTTCTCTGATTTTAGTCCACCGATACGAATAAACTGTAACAAAAATAAAAGATAATAAAAATTATTTCTTAAAAAAAGACGAGCATGGCGAACGCTTCCATCAGCAAATGCAGCAGATGGAGTTTCGCAACCAAGGCAAGTGGGATCCGGCAATGATGGGAGACTATTGCTGGTTCTTGTTGCGAGAAACACACAGTCTGCACAAAAAACAAAAGCGGTCTACATCATTTAAGTACTTTTATCCAACCTTGAACTGCAATACAAACTTCTAATGATCAACGTTTATTCTTATTTGGCTTGCTAAGATGTAATTTTTATACTGAAAAAACTAGCAAAAAAATACTCTCAAACAGAGGTATGTTTACTTAATTGTGAATATAGCGTTTATTTTTCATCCGATTTTGATGACCAAGGGCAAAAAATGCTCGTTAAAAATTACCCAATCCTGTCAATATCTGAGACCTGAGAAATTTTAATGGTAAGACTGAAAAAAACTCAATAAAAGTCAGCAAAAAATTAAAAATTATCAAAAATTTTTTAAAAATCCAACTTTGAAGTGCCATAACTTCGTCATTTATGGTTGGATTTACAACAACTGTCGTTTTTTTTTAAAATAATTTTATTATCTTTCATTTTTGTTACATTCTTTTTTTGTTTGTTTGTTTATACATATCGGTGGACTAAAATCAGAGAAAATGGCATTTTTAGTAGACCTACTTTTTTCAAAACACTAAAATTGAAAATTTCGCGATATCTCAAAAACCGTTCTACTTTTGATATATCTGAGAGCAGATTTGAATTCAGCGTGAAATTTTACATAAGGATCAACTATTTAGAAGCCGGGTTCAGAAAATTGTTGCATAGTGTTATCGATAATTGCGTTTAATTGGTTTGTTGTTCTTTTAAAGATGCTGATAAACACATATTTCTGGATTTGTCTGATACTTCGGAGACCAATGCTCTATCCGAACTGGAACGAATATTGGATAATATGCCGGAAGCTTATAGGCTTATGCGTCAAGTGGATTGGTTGGAGAAAGAAGCCCGCTTCTATGTAGCTCAAAAACGAGATTGTAAGTGACATTGACTACCGGGGTGTTACACCGATTATTTTTATATGTATTATATATTCTGTCTATTGTATTTAAATCTCTTTCTTTGCTTTTGGCAGCCTTTCGCGGTTTGAAAAGAGATCTAAACTATGCAGTATATGTCTTATGTTCTGGTTGGTATTTTTATAAATGTGAAAAAGTACTTAAGCATTATCGTATCAATTTCATCGATATCTCGCCTTGCCATCACACCGAAATGGTTCGTAAAGAACTGACAAGCCGAGAATGTTGCTTATTATTTCCTTGATCTTTTCTAGCTGCCCAATTCCACAGTCTACGTGGAGGCCATAAATGATATCATTGATAAAAAGATTGCTCTTATACCCAAACAAGCCATGCTTCGTTACCAGGAGCTAAATGCTAAGATTAAGGCTCAGATGTCTCATATCATACCACCTCTTATTCGTGACATCAAAATGGGAAGGGATGCATTTTTTGATCAGGCAACCAAAATACGCAACATAATCGATGCTGTGATCAGTGATATTCACTTGAACACGGTGCGTTCGTCTAAGACGTTTGAGGATGTATATGAAAGATTTGGTCAAAGTCGACGCATCGTCAGCTTGATGGTTATTCTGTTCTGTTTCATAGTAAGTGCCCTTCTTGTTTGTTTTTTTATGAGGAGGTTCTTGGAGGTCATGGGTTCGATCCCGCCTCTAAACATCTAACAATAGAGGCAAGCTACTTTCGGCTCGACCGAAGTTTATATACCCTTGGAGCTTGATATATGACTGACAGTTTGTATGGCAGCTTTACTGTATAGTAGTCCGATTTCGAAAAGTCTTAGTGAAATTATGTGAAATCATTGAAAACTTAACAATACGAGCGTTGGGAGCGATAACATTAATAACAAAATAAGTTTTCTGACTAAGACTTTTTTTCAGACCTAACTTTTGTATGGCAGATATACTATATAGTTGTCCGATTTCGACAAGTTTTGGTGAAATTATGTGAAATCATTAAAAACTTATAAATATGAGCGTTGGGAACGATAACTCTAAAAACAAAAAAGTTGTTCTCACTAAAACTAGTTTTTCAACCGATCGTTCCTATGGCAGCTATATGCTATAGTCATCCGATCCGGCCTGTTCCGACAAATGTGCAGCGTATTTGTAACAAAAGACTTCGTGCAAAGTTTGGTTAAGATAGCTTTAAAACTGACGGAGGAGATAGCATAGAAACAGACGGACAAACGGCTCCAGGTATTAACGTGTTAATGGCGCCCGGATCGCCGGCGGCATCAGCGGGAACATGACGTTTGCTGAGAAACAGTCTGGCCCTACCAAGGGTGCCGACACTGCGGGCGCCATTTGGTTTTATCTAATTATAATTATAATTCTTCGATATCTGAGTCGAATCTTAAGGTTTTGTTCAGGTTTGGGTTGTTTTTAGGGTGTTTGGTGTTA
This sequence comes from Lordiphosa clarofinis, assembly GCA_018904275.1. Lineage (NCBI taxonomy): Eukaryota > Metazoa > Arthropoda > Insecta > Diptera > Drosophilidae > Lordiphosa > Lordiphosa clarofinis. Next base: position 982,448 of record JAEIGQ010000029.1, on the reverse strand, counting down.
GTTGGGATAGTAGCTTTTAATTTTATGTCTGACTTTTCTTTAGCTTTTAAAGATTTTGAAAGGTTGTTAGCTTTGTCTTTGTTGTGACTTCTTAATTTACGGTCTAGTTCAGGTTTGGTTGCATACTGTTGGGATTACTCGCTGGGTAGTGTATCCATGGCTTCTTCTTCAGGGTCGTGATAGGTTACCAGTTGTCTTGATTGATTATGTGCGGTTTTTGATTTAGTGTGGGTGCCGATGCTCTCTTCATGAGAAGCTGAGCTTGGGGTTTGGTGGTGGGTCGGTGTTTTGCTTACAATTGATCGTTGAGAATATTTTAGAAAGTTGGGTTTGAGTGTTGGCATCTGCGCATTCTGGGCGTGAAGTATTGGCCAGGGTTTCATGTTGGTTGTGACGGGTGTGATAGATGGCTAATGCTGATTTGTGATCACATATTTCCATAGTTTTTACTTTTTCTGTAGTTGATGCAGCTTTTGTTGTTGGTGCAAGATTCGTTTCCTTCTGTGTGAGTTTCTTCTGAGCAGCTTTTGCATGTTGGTTTGCTTTTGCAGATTGATGTTGGGTGACCAAATCGAAAGCAGTTCTTACATCTCAACGGAAGTGGAATGTATGGTCTTACGTGGACTTTTTCGTATCCTATCATAATTTTTTCCGGCAAATTGTGGGTGGCGAAGGCCAAGATTATTAGTCCAGTTTCTGTTGGTTTGTTGTCTATGAATTTCATTATTTTGCGCACTTAGGTTACATTCTGGGGCTTCAGCTCCTCGAGGATTTCTAATTCTTTTATATTTCGAAGTTTATTGCAGTATATTACTCCTTTTGAAACGTTGAGTGCGTTATGTTCACTAGTTGTAACTCCAATCTCTCCCATTTGTTTCATTTTAATTAGTTTGTTGGTTTGTTGGGCGTTTTTGGTTTAGATGAGAAGGGTGCCGGCTCTTGATTTTTTACAAGATTCAACTTCGCCTCCACATGAGAAATCAAAACATTTTTTGATAATAAATGGCGAAACATTTTCGTATGAGTTATTATCATTTCTAATAACAACTTAGTATTTAGGTTCATTTTCGTTTTTGTTGTTTCTAAGAAAAAGTCTATTTTTATCGGGTGGCATGTTTATTGTTGCTGTTGGGCCTGAGCCCATGAAACAATGGGAATAATGTATTGTTGTTTTTGCATTTTTATACTCTGTACCGAAGGTACAAAGAGTATATTAAGTTTGTGCAAAAGTATGTAACAGGGAGAGGGAATCAATTCCGACCATATAAAGTATATATATTCTTGATCAGCATCAACAGCCGAGTCGATATAGCCATGTCTGTCCGTCCGTCTGTCCGTCCGTCCGTATGAACAAACAGATCTCAGAGATGGTGAGAGATAGAGGTTTGAAATGTATTGGACAAATGCTTCTTATAGCTGCAGGCAGATCAAGTTTATTTTCAATTTTTGCCGCGCCCCCTCCCGCCTCCTAAATTTGGAAAAAACGCCATATCTCCCACAGTTTTGTAGTAGACGATTCGTTCCTTCTACACTGAGAAAAAAAGGATAGTTTTTGATGATCCTTAGGATGATTTTTAACTATCCATTTGGACTGGATAGTTAACTATCCTTTTTGAAGATCTATTGGATCTTTTCGAAGTCGATTTATTTTCGAAAAAAGGATATTAAAAGATCCATAGGATATTTAACAACTATCCATTTGAACTGTTGAAAAATATCCCCTTTTCTATATCCCTTGGATCTTTTTGAAATATCCTTTTGATCTTTTTTAAAATATCCTTATAATATCTGCAATAACGCACGCTTTTATTAGATGTTACTCTGTTCGTAACTGAATATCAACTGAAGTGTGTATATTTGTGTGTACATGTTATAGAAGTGTTTGTGTTGACAGCAAACTCGTCACATGCTCCTTATTAGGTTCCTACATCCTTCTTTTTCTTTCGAGCTGCTTAGTTTCCTCCTTACTCTTAAAACCCGATCAATTGTTCCGAGGAAGGCTCTTCTTCACCTTCTTCACCTTTTCTCATTGACCGAGTCTACACTCCAACATGTTCGCCCTGCTCATTAACAATCTGGTGCAGTTCATCTGCCGAATCTTCCGATATTACATTGATATCTGCAAACGCAACTGATTCCATGGATAACCCTGTATCCGGTCACATAGAAGTTGGTACTGGTGCAACTGGCACTTTCTTACGATGGCAAATATTCCTCCTCCAACGATTTCTACCATACTACCATCCCTTTTCACCACACTATATTCCGTAGTGTCCAAATTAGCATTAAGCTTGCTTGGGAAAACGACGTTTCTTAGCAAAATATTATCGCCAACATTAATGTCCGACTCCCTGGCTCCTCTCTTTTTGTCGGCCAAAGTTTTCCCTTTTTTATGCCCTGTACCCATTGAAAATGGGTAAAAGGGGATCATGAAGTTGGGCAAATGTATGTAACAGGGAGAAGAAAACATTTCCTACCCTATAAAGTATATATATTCTTGATCAGCATCAACAGCCGAGTCGATTTAGCCATGTCCGTCTGTCCGTCCGTCCGTCTGTCCGTCTGTTCGTCTGTCCGTATGAACGCGTCGATCTCCGAGACTATAAGAGATAGAGATACATAGAGATAGAGATAATTTTTGCATGTACATAGGTATAGGCCGTACGCAGATCAAGTTTGATTCAGATTTGCAAAATTCCCCCCCCCTCCCCCCTTAAACCGCAAAAAACTGTCAGAGCCACAATTTTAAAGTTACAACATCGTCGCTTAACATATATTATCTTAGGCCTATAATCTATCTATTCTGAAAAGCACATTGAGATCTGAGCAAAAACACAGAAGTTATTCACGAAACAATTTTTGCACCCGGGGGGGTGCAAGGGGTCCCCCACGCTTTGCTTATTACGCATTACGTTTGCTACTTGCGCCCGCGTGTGTGAGGGCGCGTTTGTGTGTATGTATGCGTGTGTGTTTGTTTGTGTATGTGTGTGTTTGTCAATTGTACAGGGTATTTTGAAGTCTAAGTCTAAGTCGAGCTAACTCGACTGCAATGGTCTTACTTGTTTTTTCCTGCCGCAGTCCAAGTCTTCTCAGCTGAGTCTAGGAAATTTCCTGTCAGATCATTTCTCTTATAACACAGTTAAACATTAATTCAGAGGGCGTATTTCTATTTGAGCCGTGAGGTGTTACGTTGTACATTAGTACATACTCCCGAATTTCTTTTTTTATAGTCGGTCTTATTTGCATAGGCAATCTTTAAACGCTTTCCCAACGATCTATTTATATTTTCGACATCTCCATTAGCTTGTGGCCAGTATGGTGGGGTCATAATAAATTTTACAGAAATCTCCGAATTCCTTACACACATAATGCCTTCCATTGTCGGTTCTCAGGTTTTCTGGAATGCCAAAACGGCAAAATATTTAATTCATTGCTTAAATAATTGAAGACGACGAAATTGACTTCAGAAATGTCAAATCCATATATCTAGAAAAATAGTCAATAAGGACCAAAATGGCGATGGCCCTAATAGATCTGTAGCAACGAATTTCCAAGGAGCACTGGGAAATTTGTGTCTCTTCATTCGAGGCGGACTTTCAGGTAATGCGACTAGCAAAGAGTCCAAACAAGCTCTGACTTTCTTCTCCGAGTCCCTATCGTTCCCTGGCCACCATACCTTAGACCTTAAACGTTGCTTCATCGCCGATTCGCCAGGATGGTCTTCATGTGCAAGAAGAAGTATCCTCGAGCGCAGCAGCTGTGGAATGACTAATCGTGTGCCTCTCAGTAACATTTGCCCCACACTCGACAATTTCAACCGAAAAGGGTAGTAACAATTTGATTTAAATTTTACACACGAATTGTTCAGGCCCGGTATAGCATCGATAATATCTTCATCCTATGCGTTCTTGTTGCCAACCTCAGATATTGTTAGGGCAACTAGGTGGAGACTATTTGAAAAATATTTTGTTCCCCGCTCCAATCAAAAAGGCATCACCGCTTCTGTTGCATAACCTTGACAGTGAATCTGCAATATTCTCCTTGCCTGCCTTATATATTACCTTAAACTTGTATGATTGAAGTCTAAGTAACCATCTTTCAATTCTAGCGGGAGGTTTCGAGGTCGGTTTAAAAATTATCTCCAGAGGTTTGTGGTCAGTGATTAATTCGAACTCCAGTCCGGCGAGATAATAGTAGAATTTGTCTACAGCCCAGACTAGGGTAAGACTCTCTTTTTCCGTTTGGGAGTATCGATTTTCCACGTCCGATAGACTTTCGCAAGCAAAAGATATAATGCGTGGTTCTCTATAGTTGCCAAATTGGACTAGTACTGCGCCCAATGCAACAGGACTAGCGTCAGCCACTAGACAAGTCCGATGTTTTGAATCAAAATATGACAACGAGAGCTTGCGGCTACTTTCTGTGTTAAACACTGAACACTGAAACACTCATCCTCCGTTCTGCCCCACTCGACCTTAGCATTAGTCCTTAGCAGACGATGCAATGGATCTGTGCTGTTGCCTTTGTTCTTCAAATATTCATTGTTCCTTTCAAAAATGTTATATACTTCTTTGACCGCATTATCATGCTCTATCTCGCTGTTTCCAAATATTATGACATCGTTATCGTTGAGATAATTAAGGGCCCTAGAGCACGGAGAGAACAATTGCTCCAACATCCTTTAAAATGTTTCTGGAGCAGAGTTATCGAAATATACCTTTAGGTGTAATAAGCTTGATTCATCCAGTTCAAGTTGATGATAGACGTCTTTTAAGTCCAGCCTCGAAAAGAACTTGGCCCCCTTTAGTTTTGTCATAAAGGAATCAAATGTCGGAAGGGGAAATTTTCTCTGCGAATTGCCTTATGGGCTTGACGAATGTCGACACAGAGTCGCATGTCTCCATTTCCCTTAAAAACCAAAACTTAAGGTGATGTCCAAGCGCTCGGACCTGTGACTGTCTTTATAATATCCCTATGTAATAGTTCATTGAACCGATCTGATCTTCCAACACTGCCGAAATTCAAAGGTTGTTTTATTGGTCTTATAAAAGGATCAATTGATAGCTTGTCCGCCACACCGACCCACTTTGTAAAAGGTAAAATATCTCTTGTGTCTATCTTATATACGTCCAATCTCACTCTTAGGACATTTAATTGGGTGGCAATTTCTTTACCCAGCAATGTTTGTCTTCCATGTTTTATCACATAGAAAGATGCAATAGTTTCTGACTTACCCTTTACAGATATGGGGGCTTCTGAGGAACCGAAAAAATACTTGTAAACTTGACCTCTTAACCTTAATACAAACTCTGACAAACTTCCTCCCTCTGACCGAGTCATTATTCGATAAATGAATCGTTCATTTTTGAAGTTTGTCCACCAATGCCTTGAATACGTCTTAATTTATTCTTTTTTTTCATAAGATGTAACAGCTTTTTTCTCTTCTTCTACAAAAGAAGTTACTTCATCAGCTTCCGCATAAATATAAAATGATCTTAGACACGCTTCCCATACAGTTCGCCATAACGATTTATCAATAGTTTTACATAAAAATGGTTTCAAATCTGCCATTCTGTTTCCGCTGGAGAAAAATAAAAATTAATTTTGTTAATTTTTACATATTTTTAACATTACAGTCTGCATAATCGTGCACGACTCCTGGCCTCGCCAGCTTAATTTGGCTAACTGCCTTTGACCACACCAAGGAACTGCAGTGTTATTGCTTTGTCCTTGGACTGTCTATATTATTTTTTATTTTTTTTTATTTTTGTGTTTTCTGTACTAAAGCCATAGCACCCGCAATGTTATTGCATTAGTTCTAGGCTTAAAACTCAATACTCAAAAACCATAGCACCCGCAGTGTTATTGCATTAGTACTAGGCTTAAGGTACCTTCCATCCGTTACGACCAATCCGCAACAGAGTTGCTCACCCGTTAAATACTTGATTATTTCATACAACAAATTTTTTAACTTCTCCAAAGAAAAACTAAAACTTTAGTACTTTCCTATTTTTTTTACCTCGTCGCCACTGTAATAACTAGACATCGGATTTTAGGTTTTTTTTTGTTGTTGGTCTAAAAAACTCGAAATTTTGGCATTGGACTAATAAAAATATTTGTGATTTTTTAAGATGATCATATCCAAAATATGTTTTTTTTAGGTAAAAAGCATATGCTAAAATAGGTCAAAGATAGGTTAAAATAGGTTAAAATAGGTCAAAATAGGTCAAAATAGGTCAAAATATGTCAAAATAGGTAAAAATAGGTAAAAACAGGTCAAAATATGCTCTACTCAAATACCAATCTAAATTCCGTATTTATGGTTGAAATGATGAAAAATACCGAAGACAAGAATGTACCATGTAAAGGCTAGCCCTGTGGATGGTTCGTAGCGTACTAATCAAAGCACATTTACAGTTAATACCTGTAATTTGTACTGTAATTTCGTTTTCTCGTACGGTATGCGTCGTATGACGTACAAACCGCCAAAATTCAGTTTTGTGAATGTGTTCAGTTGACGTACGAGTTTTGAGTCAGGGACGCGAGCCTTATCATAAAATACATTTTGCATTGCATTTGCCTGGCTTCTGTACTTAGTTGAAATAGAAAAAAGTGGACCAGGTGACATCATTGCATCTTAACTCATTTAATTCCTTTTTGGTATTTTTTTTCGCAAATTAGTTGTATCTCAGTCATAGTAAAATTGTACAAAACATTCTGTATGCTGTACTATATTCTCTTCACCAATGGTCATCCATGGTATTTTATCGCGGTTCGGTGAGATCACAATCATAGTTATGCAGTTATTTATGGTATTCAGAAGTAATTTCTTAAGTTAATATTGAATTGACCACCATTGAGGACTCTTAGCTAAAATGCGAGCTAATGCAATAGATCGGAAATAATTTTCATCTTAATTGTCATTTAAGTTTGGTGCAATACTGCCAATAATCCTCATTGATTGTAATTTAATGATTCGCAAATCACGGTAAGATGGTTTGAAATAAGATTCTGATTTTTCCACCGTTTTTTCCATTCTACTCTATCGTGCCTTTGAGAGTGTAACAAATCTACTCAAGGTCCGCACCTAAACTTATTTTACTGTCTGGTGAACACAAGAAAGGGCATAGCCGGATAAGCCTGGGAAAACTGCCCCAGCAGATTTTTGAATATTTTGAATCAGGGATGGTAGCTATTATATAGGAGGGTATGTATGCCAAATTTCAAGTCAATAGGTCTTTTGGTTGACGAGTAATCTGCAGAAATGCTAAAACATAAATATCGATATATCTGGTCTCACATCACGATTTACCATGAACTGTTGATTGAATATTAAAAAGATTTAATACAGTTATCCGTTATAAAATTCTGGAATTTTTACTCTTATTCCTTTGGTCCAAAAACCGTGGTCAAAATTTTCAAAATTTAAAATGACCACTTTCCAGTTTTGACAATACCATGGAATTTTTACAGTTCATGTGTCCTCTAACCATCTAATTATTTAAAAAAACTCAGATTTTTAAGAGTGGTGCAACAAGGTCAAATTAATAAAAAACATGTAAATTTAAAAATTTTAGTATTTAATTTTGTTTAAGTCTTCATCACTATCTTCGTTTATAATGGTACATTAACCAGTTGTCTTAAATATATTTGTCAGCATCTCGGCAGGCTTGATGATCCTTGACTTGAAAGTTGCATTATCAAGGAAAAAATAACTGCAGGTATATGCGCACAGCAGTTAACAGTTCCCATACCATTAGGGCAACTGCAATAGTGCCTTATAATGCAGTCAGGAGTTTTGCCATAATGTGCATACTTATTCAAAATGTGATATGACAATTTCTGTGCCACGACGCCACAAGAGATTTGATCCGAAATGACACGATCACTCGATAGCAGCTTTCCAAATCGATTGGATAGATAGCACGCTATTTTCAACAGGATTTCTATTTTGCAGCAATTTATTGTCAACTTTTCGACAAAGAAGCTGGTACATTTGTTTTAAAATTCCGTGCACAGCTTCAAACGCCCACTTAATTTTGATGACAATCCGGGATTGTTTTGCTTCCAAGGTCGGCAGCTGATTTCTTTTTCCCTTCAGAACCTTTTGCCTTCAAGAACCGCAACAGCATCTCTGAACCATCAATCAACAACAATTATATCTCCTGGGTGGAGCAATTTCAATAATATAACCATTGAAGGTGCAAATTGTGAATGGATTGCACAAGGAACGTTCTTCTGGTCTGAATATGATTTCTTTTGGTAGATGTAAATGGGTTTTTTTTTATGGCGGATCGCAAATGAGCACCAATTTATCGTCCCCTACTTTTCACAACAATTTGGTCCTTTCTGGAGTAGTTGCCGTATGAATTAATTTGGTAAGTGCAGATTGGTTATAAATTATTTTGAAAAGCCGTTGCTAATCCTTTTACAAATTAAGAAACCACTTGCGGCTGGGTTATTAAAAATAGTTTAGTAATCATTTTGTTGCTTTTTGCCAAGTCCCATTTTGGATTAAAAGTGTATTTAAGCCTCTGCCTTTGTACGACCAGTCGATTTCTCATTAAAGGTAAAGATGCCATCAGTTGGTATAATTGCTCCCAGTTAAGACCTATATTTTTTAAGTTTTTGAAGTTATATTTTTATATTTTTATATTTTTAATTATATATGTTTGCATGTACATAAGTTTTTGACAAATCGTAACGTACATACCTGTAAAATATAAAAGCTGCTTATCACTTAACCACTTGGGTTTTACTATCCACTTTTAAATTGAGCAATTCGGCAATTTCTGATTTTGAAACAGAGAAAGTCGTGTTCGAAAAACTAGCTTTTTATGCAAGGTTCAAGTTAAGAATCGTTTAGCCTGCCGAGATGCTGACAAATATATTTAAGACAACTGGTGAATGTATAAACGAAGATAGTGATGAAGACTTAAACAAAATTAAATGCTAAAATATTTAAATTTTTACGTTTTTTCTTAATTTTACCTTGTTGCACCACTCTTAAAAATCTGAGTTTTTTTAAATAATTGGATGGTTAGAGGACACATGAACAGTAAAAATTCCATGGTATTGTCAAAACTGGAAAGTGGTCATTTTAAATTTTGATAATTTTGACCACGGTTTTTGGACCAAAAGAATAAGAGTAAAAATTCCAGAATTTTATAACGGATAACTGTGTTAAATCTTTTTAATATTCAATCAACAGTTCATGGTAAATCGTGATGTGAGACCAGATATATCGATATTTATGTTTTAGCATTTCTGCAGATTACTCGTCAACCAAAAGACCTATTGACTTGAAATTTGGCATACATACCCTCCTATATAATAGCTACCATCCCTGATTCAAAATATTCAAAAATCTGCTGGGGCAGTTTTCCCAGGCTTATCCGGCTATGCCCTTTGGTACTTCTTTTAGTATTGGCCTCTATACGGTATTTGCTGCCCCAGTAAGTTACGTTTTGAACCCTGAATAAAAGGCATATTTAGTTGTGCAGATACTTACTTGGGGGCATATATTTACTATCTAAATATGTAAAAGCATATGACATATTCCAAAATAGGTCGAAATAGGTTAAGCATATTCTCAAATATGCTTTTAGGTCGAAGATATGTAAATATGTCAAATATGCAAAACGAATAAGGATTTAAAATAATCAACTTTTCATGAAACAAATTTGTATGCAACCCGAATTTTTTTTGGACCAACCAATAAAAATATGTTTTAACCTAAAATCCGATGTCTAGTAATAACGCACGCTTTTATTAGATGTTACTCTGTTCGTAACTGAATATCAACTGAAGTGTGTATATTTGTGTGTACATTAGACCGTACATGCCTTATATGAAAAGTAATTTTTTGTCTAGTTCTTAGCACAACATGGCTCAAAAAATTCTGTATGTTTTATAGAAAATATGTCTAAAATCCAAAATCAGATATATTGAGGTTTGATGGTCTCGAGAAGGCTTTAAAGGTTCAAATTTCCCCTTAATTTTGTTTTTGAGCTGCTAGAAAAGTCATAGGAGGCATACAAAAATGTTGTGAAAATTGTAAAATAAAATATTTCAACATGTCGTACAATTGCTGCAGCAACACAACGGACGGCACCAAATCGATGATTATTGCTGATCACGGCATATCCTTATTGCCTTCAAACTACACAAATATGTATTGTTAAAAAAATATATTCATGGCCTATTCAACTATGCACTTGTAGATTATATAAACATTGTGTTTACTAAAAATTTAGTTTTTTATAAAAAAAAAAGTTTAGGTTCTACCGAGAATTGAACTCGGTTTGTCGGATTCAAAGTCCAGAGTGCTTATCACAACACCACTGAACTTGTAATTTTATATGAAATATTTACTTTCGGGCCTGTTCCGAATTTCGACTCGATTTTCGTGTAAACTTTAGTATTTTGCAGTCGAATTTGAAAAAGTTGTATAGAAGGCGACAAATATACCTGTGGCTACTAGATCAGGTCTAATAAAACTCGGATTTGTGGCAGCAGCTGAAACCGATTGCTTAATCCTAAATGAATTAAAATCGAGAGAAAATTGCGACGGGACACTTACGTTTAAATTTATATAAATTGCATTCGAAATTCACATGTTTACACGAAAATCGAGTCGGAATTCGGAACAGGCCCCTTTATTTGTTCGACACTTTTGTAAAAGGTCTCTGTCTACATTGACAATTCAAAGATAAATTAAGGAGAAACTGGAACTTTTAAAGCCCTTTCGAGACCATCAAGCCTCAATATATCTGATTTTGGATTTTTGATCAATTTTCTGTAAAATATACCGAATTTTTTGCGTCATGTTGTGCAAAGATCGTCACATGTTGAAAATCGTATGGAGAAATGTCCGGTCTAGTGTACATGTTATAGGTTCCTACAATATCCATTGGATCTTAATGACATATCCCATGGATCTATTATTAATATCCTTTTAATATCCATTGGATCTTAAAGACATATCCCATGGATCTGTTAAAAAGATAATTCCAAATGAAAGACAGCACAATAATTTGTATCAGTTTATTTATAATATACATATAATATATAATACACAAAAATATCGGTTGCTAAAACTTTTTCCTCCTTTTCATATGTTTACCGTTACATGTTAAGTATTAATGTATGGAAGGACCATTAAACTTAACTACTTCAACTTAGCTTTTTGTTCCAGTCGTAGATCTAATCTCGTAAGCTTGAAAATGATTGGCAAAATTTGTGCTTTCAAATATGTGAACAATTTTATGCAGTTCAATTCTTTCACTTAAATTAATAATAGTATATTATCCATTTAGAAGTAGTATGCTTTGTCCTTACAATTAGTGAGTATGCATAGTCTAAATTGTAGTGAGGTGATCTATGAGAGTTGTTATATAGAAACTTTTATAATCATGTTGAAGCGAAAGGGCATAGCAGAATAAGCATACAAAAACTGCCCCCACTTCGATCAGCACCAAAATTAAATATGTTGTTACCATCAATGAGAAACTCACTCTCCTAAATTTGTAGTCTTCTAATCGCTATTGGAGTAGAGTTATGAGGGCGGAAAGGTAAAACATAAAACTCGTTAATCTTGAGAACCGTTTAACCGATTTGAATGCGATAAAATTATGTTATAAGTCTCCACCATAGAATTCAGAAAATGATTTTTGCACATTTTTATTACCAATTCGTAGGCACAAAAAATACTATTAAAATTTTCAAATAATTTTTTCGAGGTGCTAATCGATTTCAACCCTCATAGTATTTTGCTGCTTTTTTATAATAAGAAATCCTTAACAATGTAAAATTTTTGCAGGGAAATCGGGAATCATCTTCATAGTGAATACCAATAAAACATGTGAATAGTTTTACAAATATTTTTTGTAATATTGAGCACACTGTAACTACTCACACAGAATTGACAGAAAATTTCCCCTTTTTCCCCCTTTTAAGTTGATTTACAGTGTGCCTAATATGTATGAAATATTCATGAATAATACTAATTTAACGTTTAATTATATTTCACCATGAGGTACACTTGGGATGTGTTTGCAAAAATTATATGTTGTTAGGGACCTCTTAATGAAAAAACCAGCAAAAAACTGTCGGTGTCGCAAAAGGCTAACACCGTAAAAGAATTATTTGAAAATTTTAATTATTTTTTTTGGGCCAAAGAATTGGCAATAAAAATGTGCAAAAATTATTTTTTGAATTGTTCTGTGGGTACTTACAACATATATTAAACCCATCCAAATTAAATAAGCGGTTCTTAGGATAAACGACTTTTTGATTTATCTTTCCGCCCTCATAACTCCACTCCAATAGCGATTAGAAGACTACAAATTTAGGAGAGTGAGTTTCTCATTGATGGTAACAACATATTTCATTTTGGTGCTGATCGGAGTGGGGGCAGTTTTTGTATGCTTATTCTGCTATGCCCTTTCATTAAAATATTTTTGGATGAATATCCACACCAGAAGGGATTCCTCTAGATATTTAAGGTCAAAAACATGAAACAACATATAACAACATATAACAACATATAAGCATACATAAAACTCCTCAGTGGTAATGTCATCTTCACCTATAGTCACTACAAAAGGTTGCATGGGGATTTTGTCCATAAGACATTTTTGCTGATTAATTTAAGATGGAAATGTGCCAAATCGTTAATCGTGTACAGTCAGCAAATGCAGCTGTTCACAAAATCCTGCGTATTGGCTCCCGACACACATGCCCGATTTTTTGTGCTTGCCACCTTGCGACGTTCGTTTTCAATACTGTGTGAAGCAGTATAAAATATTTCAAGTTCTTCTCACCTGAAAAATAATAAAAGATAAAATATACAAGTGAGGAGTTAATAAAATTATTAAAACCAATTTTGGATAGAATTTAGGAAAAATATTAGAACTTACTATTAAGGCCATCCACATTGTCCTTGACTTTTATAAAGAGGTTCCGGTAAAATGGGTTCTAAATATTTTCTTGAAAATATGTATATTGAATGTAAGTTCTGTTTAGCCGTACGCGCACAAACACACACATACACACGCACCAGATACAACCCTTTAGTTCCCAAGGCACTACCGCCCTAGTTTCGCTAGCGAAAAGCTAGCGAATTCGGCGCTTGTTATTCGCTAGTGTACAAGTAATCCGGGCTGTAGTCAGTACGAACGCGCAGACAGACATGTTTAAAAGCAAATCGAAGACAGAAAATGCGTTTCGCTTTTCATTTCTTTCAGCGAGTGACCCGACAAAAGGATTGGAAATCATGTATTTTCGGGATGTGGACGATAAAATACCCTTGAGTAATAATTCATTAATTAGTTTTATTAAATTAGATGTGAGGAAAATTTTCGCACAGCATGGTGTTTACAAGTTTATTAAATATTGTATATTATTATTATTACAATTATTTATTAATTCCGGCGCACATGGTTATATAGAGTATCTAGGTTGCCCTTCAGTATGCATAATTATAATACCCCACGATACCCTGCAATATTTTGTGCATCGAAAGTGAAGAACATAAGCGTTGCTCGACAAGTTAAAAGAAGTCAAAAATAACAATACCCAAGAACATTGCTATCAGTGGCGGATCTAGGAATTGGCTAAGGGGGGGGCTAAGGGCACTTAAAATCACTCAACATTTTTCGGATCTTATTGTGCTTCTCAGAATAGATACGTCATCTCATAAAAAAAAGTCGATATGCTCTGAAGGTAATAAGTTTCGCAAGGTAAAAATAAAGAACTTGTTTTTTGGTTTTTTTTTATCAATTTTTGTCTTACTTTTAGAGTGCAACTGCACACTCATTCACTCTGTGTACCATTGGCACAGAATATAACAAGTTTTTGACCAATACATGTATATGCCTTGAGCAAAACCGAAATATGTTTCGGTTTCAATCCCTAGTTTGAAGGTAAAACTAGAAAAATAAATAGCGCCGTAGGCGATTTTTTTTAGAAGTCGCGAGTGAAGAAGGATTTTTAAGTGAGTATCCACAAACTGCACAAACAATAAACATTGAAAAACTGCGCAGGATGTGTAGGGCATATTTTAAAAATTTAACCTTTAAGTAAAACCTATTTTAAATCAAAAAACGTCGAACACGTCACTAAGACCATGTTTGCACATCATTTTGGTTAGTTTTATAAATTTGGAAATGCTATTGCATTTAAGCTAGACATTTACGGCGCCGCGCCACGCCGCCGCCGCCGCCGATTTTTGTCTTTTTTAACGCGCCGCCGCCGAATCACGAAAATATCGGCGCGGCGGCGGCGGCGGCGGCGTTCGGCGCCATAGCATTTTTATACCCGTTACTCGTAGAGTACTAGGGCAGAAGGAATCATTTCCGACCATATAAAGTATATATATTCTTGATCAGCATCAACAGCCGAGTCGATATAGACATGTCCGTCTGTCTGTATGAACACATAGATCGGACAACTGTATAGTATAGCTGTCATACAATAGTTAGGTCTGAAAAAAAGTCTTAGTGAGTTAAATGTTTTTGTTCTCAATATTATCGCTCCCAACTCTCGTATTTATAAGTTTTCAATGATTTTACATAATTTTAACAAGATTTGTCGTCACATCACAACAAACTGTTAGCCATATATCAAGCTCCAAGGGTATATAAACTTCGGTCGAGCCGAAGGTAGGCTACCTCTATTTTTTAGATGCTTTTAAGTAATCGAATAAAAGAATCGATATTGTCTCAGCTCCATTTCCCAATGTGTCATCTCTAGAACATAATCAATGATCTCAGAAAAAAAGCGTTAAGCTAAGTTCACACAGGCAAATAATTTTACAAATTTTTAGGAAATTTTGATAAATATTTGGCTAAATAGCCATGATGGCAGATTTTGCAGGACTTAAATCATTAACTATGGTTCTATTCACTAATAATTTGATCAAATATGGCAGAAAAGTTCGCCAATTTGGATAATTTAACCAAATTTTCATAAAAATTTGTCAAATTATTTACCTGTGTGAACTTAGCTTTAATTTGATTTTAATTTCTTGAAATTTAATTTTTGTTTAATTATTGGATAAATAGCTTAAGTTTAAGTTTAATAAAGAAAATAAATAAAAATTGAAGAAATGAAGAAATCTTTCAGAAAATTATATAAACTTAGAAATGATACAAAAATGTCTATATTTATTTATTAAAGAAATTTTTTTTTGTTACTGTGTACGCCGCCGGCCGCCGACAAATTCGACGGCTTATCTGCCGCCGCCGGCGCCGGTTCTTTCTTAACTCTACGCCGCCGCCGCCGGTTTTTCTTGACCCCCCACGCCGCCGCCGACGCCCAAGCTATCGGCGTAAACCTCTAATTTAAGCTACGTGGTTAAGTTTTAACGTTCACATATTCTTAGTACAAAACCTTCAAAACTTCATTAAAAAGGAACCCGTGGATGACCTACTCGACTTTGTTGTACAAAAATTCTTTATAGTTCGCGGCCCATCGATGACATTTTTTACAAAATTGTTGCTTAGAACGGTGGTATACTAAATATTTACTAGTTTCTTTTTAGATGCTTCATTCTTAGTATTTGCATAAAAATATTTAACATGGGGGTTAAAAAAGCGTCGTATACTCGTGCGTAAGCTGTTGCTTATTTTGACGACCATATAATCGAGGAATTTTCAACTCAAGTGACATTTCGTCTGCAACTTTTTTGGCTTTTTTTCAAATATCAGTAAAAACATGCAAAGAGTTCAGAAACTCCGTTTTGCCAATCGCACTCATGAGATGTGCCGCTTTTGATGATGTCTCGCTGTCTCTATCATTCTTAAACTTTTCTAATTCTCCAATAATGTAAAAAAGCAACTCGGCGAATGTGCACACGCATTCATGTTTTTCGTGCATACAATAACCATTCTCATCAAGCGACCACTGTTCGTTCAGTGACGCAAGGTGAAGAGCTGATAGGAATCGATTAGAATGAATCTTCCTGCAAACTGTTGCCACGTAAGGAACAGTGGTTAATCAAATTACTAAATATTTCACCGAATTGCCAACGATCGGTCGTAATATTTCAGCCCATATTCCAACGGTGTTTGTTTGTAGATACTTTTCACTGCTGATTAGGGTTGTCGAAATATCGATTTCCTTGGATATTAGTAATATAAACAATACTAGTAATATCCAAGAGAATATAAAATTAGGGATACAGCTACAAAGGGGCCAACCCAAGCTTCTCTCAATTTTTTGGTGTATGTGCTTTTAAATTTTTCGCACAAGAGAAAGGAATACATGCACAGTTTAACGCCAAATCCGAACGGCAAAGTTTGAGAATTTGCTTTTTCATGGCTAGTTAGTTAGGTGGTGAAGGTGACCGGATGTGTAAAAGCTTTTTTCTAAAGAAAGCAAAACACTTTTATTATTGGATCTTCCGGCGGGATCGAGCACACGACCTCCCACCGAGCAGTCCAGCACGCTAACCGCTGGGCGACGCACCGCCACCTAACTATCCAAGAGAATGCCTTCAGAAAACCTCCCTTTTGTGGCCGAAACTAACAAAAATACACACCAAAAATATATTCTATAAGTATTAGATATCGATATTTCGAAATCTCTACTGCTTATGCCTTTTTAAAACAATCTAAGTATTTGCATCTTTTTCTAAAATTCTTAATTACTTAATTTGCTCTTTGCATATATTGGGTGAATTAAGATATTTGGGCTCTAAGGGGGGGGGCTTCAGCCCCTATAGCCCCCCCTGGATCCGCTACTGATTGCTATCCCTTTTTTTGTGTTTCTCCTTTTCAATGCGTATTCTTCTTAGCGTCAGAAATTATTTCTATTTGTGACGCTTAACCGAGTGTGTGTTTTTTGCAACTAAAAATTAAAAAGGAATTGAACCTAAAGTGCAAAGTATCATCAACTATAATAAACATCATAAATTTATAATTACAGGTAACACTATTAAAAATTAAAGCTGATAAAAAAAATTATAAATATTATATATAACTAGCAAATAGCCCGTCACGCTTCGCTGCGCATTCAACAGTATGGAACCAACGCACACCCACTTACCACCCTAATCAGGCCCACATCCCACCCACTTCCCGCACATTTCCCGCCCTCATCCCACCCACTTTCCGCCCAATTCCCACCTACATCCCACCTACATCCCACCCACATTCCACCCACATCCCACCCACTTCCCGTCCATTTTCAGCCCAAATACCTTCCACTTCCCATTTACATCTCACCCACATCCCTCTACATCCCACCCACATCCCTCCCACTTACAGCCACATTCCACCCACAACCCACCCACTTCCCACCTACATCGCACCATTTGCCCACATCCCACTTCCTATTTACATCCCACCCACATCACTCCCACTTACCGCCACATTCTACCCAAGTCCCACCCATTTCCATCCCACCCACTTGCCACCCACATCCCTCCCACATTCCACCCACTTGCCACCCACATACCACACACTTCCCGCTCTCTTCCTGTATACTTCCCGCCCAAATCCCACCCACTTCCCATTTACATACCACCCACATCCCTCCCACACCCCACCCACATCCCTCCCTCTTACCGCCACATTCCACCCACATCCCACCCACTTCCCATCTACATCCCACCCACTTCCCGCCCACATCCCGCCCACTTCCCGCCCTCTTCCCGTCCACTTCCCGCCCACTTCCCATTAACATCCCACCCACATCCCACCCACTTCCCGCCACATTTCACCCACTTTACATCCACTTACCACCCACTTTCCACCCACTTCTAAAACAACTTTCCCCCCACATCCCATTCAATTCCCAGTGAGCATCCGGCAATAGTATGAAAAATAGTTTTTGCATGCAGAATTTTCCGGCCATTTTCCTCGTGGGCGGCTTTTCCGACATTAAAAAATCACATTTCACATTATTTCGTATTTTGACCTTACAAACCGAGTTTCAAGCTAATCGGATGAAAAATAGATTTTTTCATGCAGAATTTTCCGGGAGTTTTTCGACCGTCAGGTCAAGTTTTCCAACTTCGGAATATAACATTTTAAACTATTTCGTATTCTATACTTACAAACCGAGTTTGAAGCCAATCGTATGATACATACTTTTTTGGATTCAGAATTTTCCGGCCATTTTCCTCGTGTGTGGATTTTCCAAAATCGGGAAAACACGTGTCAAATTATTTCGCGTACTATGCTTACAACTTATGTTTTGTTATGTGTAATTTTGAAAATGAGTTTGGCGCTAATCGCTGGCAACAAAAGTTTCGCCCATACAACCTTGACCACCCACTTTCCACCCAGGGGGGGGGGGTGAATTTTCCGGAAGATTGGTATGCATTTCTTGTTGAATTTTCATATAGAGCTTTGAAAATGAGTTTGAACTTGATCGGATGAAAAACAAAAAAATTTCATTCAACAGTTTTCCGCGAATTTTCCGACTTTGGGGATAGATTTACCAAAATTTGAAAGTCACTTTGTTGATGTTTTATTATTTGTAACTTTGAAAATGAGTTTCAAGCTAATTACTGGCAACAAAAGTATCGCCCATACAACCTTGACCACCCACTTTCCACCCAGGGGGAGTGAATTTTTCGGAAGATTGGTATGCAGTTGTTGTTGTATTTTCATATAGAGCTTTGAAAATGAGTTTGATCTTGATCGGATGAAAAACAAAACAGTTTCATACAACAGTTTTCCGCGAATTTTTCACATTTGCAGACAGAATTTTTCAAAATCCGTTCTTAGTACTCACTTTCAGCATACGATAAAACTACTGTGAAAATCTCATCTTCGTATCTTTTATGGTTTAGGCTGTGCGACGGTCACCAGTCAGTCAGTCAGTCAGTCAAAAGATATTTTTCTGCCATGATAATTAACATCAATGAAAAAAATTTTAATTTTCATACGTGTTACTAACAATTTTTTTCAGAAGAAAATAAAATTTTTTTTCATGATATATTCACGAGAATATTTTTCACGCTTCACCATTGCTGACAGAGTTAAAGGTCGAATGTTTTGCTTCAATCTGGATATTTGCGGTCACAGCTGCAGCAGGTCATTACGAAATTCGTAATGAACCCAAATCTGCTCGATCGCACAAAGAGTGTGTGCCTTTTACCCACCCCCGTGTGTAGTCGGCCTGAGCTCAGGCTAGCCGACGCGTCTCACATACACACTAGACTGGCCCTTAAAAATAGATTTCAAAATACCGGGCGGAAAAGGGTTCGTTTTGGTCCCAATAGATATGAAAAAAAGTTTGGCAGCGATCGGACTAGTGGACGCGCGTTCGCCCTCAAAATCGAAAATTTGAAATGTATGGGAAATGAGGGGGATGAGATTCGAATTTAATTTCTAAAAACTCCAAAAAAAATTTTATGTGTTAATTCTTTTTACATCCTTTTAGGGGAATATCATAGCAACATTTTAAATATAAATGTGTCTTATTTTGAGAGTCAGCCTGGCCAGAATCATATCAAAAGGGTCAATTTTTCAAATTTTTTTTTGTTATTTTTTTCGAAAAATTTTTAATACATGAGATTTTGATTTTTGCTTTTGCCCGGGCGGCAAAACTATCGTTTTGGTCCCAAAAGATATAATAAAAAGTTTGGCTGCGATCGGACTAAATTTAGTGGACGCGCTCTCGCCCTAGAAACCAAAAATTTTAAATATGCTACCAATATATGGGATGAGATACGAATTAAATCTGCAAAATTTGAAAAAAAAAATTTTATTGATTTTGCTCTTTAAATCCTTAAAGGGCAATACCATAGCAACATTTTACATATTTTTATTGGATATTTCGAGCGTAAACTTGGTCGGAATCATATCAAATCGGCCAATTTTTCAAAAAAAAAAATTTTTTCTGAGATTAATTTCGGATTTAATCTCTAAAATTGTCAAATTTTTGTTTAAGTGTTAATTCTCTTTAAATACTTTTTGCGGAATATCATAGCAACATTTTGAACACACACATACACATAAAATTTTTTTTGGAGTTTTTAGAAATTAAATTCGAATCTCATCCCCCTCATTTCCCATACATTTCAAATTTTCGATTTTGAGGGCGAACGCGCGTCCACTAAATGAAGTCCGATCGCTGCCAAACTTTTTTTCATATCTATTGGGACCAAAACGAACCCTTTTCCGCCCGGTATTTTGAAATAAAAAAAAAAAAGTTAATATAAGGGCCAGTCTAATACACACCAATACTATTGCAATGAAAAAAATTTCTGAAAATTTTTCTCACGCGCGAGAAAAATATTGTGTGAGAAATTTTCTGGATTTTTTTTTTCACATATGTTAGCAAAAATTTTTTTCACTCGTGTAGTAACACGCGTGAAAAATATTCTCGTGATAATATCATGAAAAAAATTTTTATTTTCTTCTGAAAAAAATTGTTAGTAACACGTGTGAAAATTAAAATTTTTTACAGACTGAATTTTTTCTTTGTGTTAATATAGGGCGTGAAAAAAACAAATGTGTGTTATTTTACGAAAAAAAAAGTTTTAAACTTACAATTATAGTAAAGAGTACGTTTTCAAAGCAAAAAGTCCATGGAGGAATGAAATTTTTGCGCTCCACTTATGTATGTTTCATAATCATATTTTAATTTATATTATAAAATTTACAGTTCGAATTACTTTTTCAGCCTTCATACCCTCCTGAGGAAACCAAACCGCTGAGGAGCAGTCCCGGGACGCTTTTCATGAAAATAAAAAGCGCATTATATGAAGTGTGTAATAAAAAATAAACACTCCAATATTAATTGTTATTTTGATTAAATGAATTGATTAATATTTTGGAGCATATTACCTTACAGATAACTAATAGTTACTGCGGCAGCTAGCTACTCTACTGAAAACAAGTAGTTACTGCGGTAGTTAGCTACTCTACTCATAAAAAGTAGTTTCTGCTGTAGCTAGCTACTCTACTGATAACAAGTAGTTATAGCGGTAGCTAGCTACGCCACAGATTACTTTTCGGTATGCCAACGGGCATACTGTCTTGCTTGCTATCGGGCTGTCGCCTGTCGATAACAAAATTCCATACTTCAACCAATAAAGGATCCCGCTCACCTTATTTTAAGCTCCCTTGGATCGTTTTAGCTTAAAAAGGATTTGCCAAAAAAAGGATAGTTTATTGATCTTTATTCTTCATCCAAAAGAGCTGAAAAAGGTGAAAAGGATATTTAAAAAACTGGATCTTAGAGGGGATACTTCGAATATCCTTTCTACGGGGATCTTTTTTTTTCTGTGTAGAGATAGTTAGTCATTCGTAAGAAGAAATGATAAAGATCGGATGAGCGGTTCTCAAGTTATGACCAAAAAATAAAATCCCCTCCCCCCACTCACAACAAAGTCGGGCTTGACCGACTTTCTCTCTTGTTTTTGTTTGTTTGTCACAAAATTTAATTTTCTTAGAAGCGATGGTTGTTGTTGTAAGTTGTTACTTGCTTCGGCGCAGTGTCTGCACGCCTTTACTCCGAGAGGTTAGAGTGAAACTGTATTTCAATTTAATACTTTCTAGGCTTACATTGATACAAAAAAAATGTTGCTGGTTTCAGTTTCAATTTGAAACACGAGTTTCAAGTTGATATATGGAGCAAAGAGTATTAGAGAGGAACGTTGCTCAGTCGACACCGCTTCTGTCAGAAATTTGTCAGCTGTTCGCTCTAGATACTTTTTGGTCAGCTGTTCGCTCTCTCTGGATACATTTGGGTTATTTCCTACTGGTACTTTGATGTAACTTTTTGGGCACTATCATTTAGCACCAGCAAAATTGAAGGGCAGCGCAAACGTTCTCTCTAATTCTATTTGCTCCATGGTTGAATTATAAATAAATAAATTTTCTTTTAAAAATGATAATAATAATGCTGATCAAGAATATATATACCTTACTTACCTTTGGTACAGAGTATACAAAATTCCAGTTGCTTCCGTTTGTAAAAAATGTAATTGTACCTGGGAATAATTCCAGATTATGACGATACTTATAATTGCCCTGCTATGCGGTTGCTGTGGGCTGTACAACACCGGACCTGGTATCGGAGGATGCTGTAGAATGGCCACGGGTGGCTTATGTATGCTCTTGTAAGTACAAAACAATTGCAGGAAAAGCCCCTTGGTAACAAGTTTTCTGATCTTCCATTACAGTGCCATTCTATTCATCTTCTGTGTTTTCTCAATCACGACCCTCGTCGGACTCTTCTATTTTATAATGGGGCTAGTGACGTATGAGGGAGCCTGTGCACCGTTAATGGAGCAAGAGAAGAATGCCCTGTTCCGGAAAATGGATGCTGCAATTGATCTTAATCGCTATTTGCCACATACGGAGAGCGATGGTGAGGGTGGGAAAAAGCAAGTAATAATGCCACCGCTGCGCATGTCAAATGCGATTAAAGCATGTGGGGCCAATCAGTCCATCTTTGACTTGCTGCGCGAGAGCAATTTGTACGATGTCAACGATCTAATCCGCCTCAAAATAATGTCCGAAGCTTCAGACTCGGGGCCAGAGTTTACTGAGGATCTGTCTGGTGTGGAGCTTCTCACAGAGGACGAAAAGATAGTGCTCAATGATATGCGCAACGGCAACCTGTCTACCTATCACAGTAGTTTATACGACGCATATTGCACCCAATTCGCAGATCTTTTTTTGGACAATTTTAGACAATTGCACTTAGACTTATTATGGCTGCCAGGGAATTTTACTTTGGGGGGAGATTATTATAAAGAAGCCACTGTTTCATTTCATAACGACGCAGAGAATATGAGAAAGTACCATAATTATCTACATTTACAGTCCTGCACGATAAGGACTGAGTTGACGCGGGTACTGAAAGAAATTGATAAGCTCATTCTGTATGAAAATAATGACTTCGCCAATTCAATATTTATACTGATGGAAGCGATTAAAAGAGCAGAATTATTTCTTAGGGATCGCGGAAGGGAATTCATAAATACGCTTTCCATGAATCTTACCGACACGATAAATGAGCAAATTGAGCATTATATTTCCATGGTGATATTCGAGAGCAATGAAAATGTCGGACGCTGTGCCCCGCTATCCTATATTTATTATCGAGGCGTTGACTTGATTTGTAGAAGATTGGTAGATCCCATTGTAAGTAAGAGTTTATACAACTTATAATAATTCAATATTTTCAACATTTTTCTTCGAGTTTTAAAGTTTTAAAAGAGGGAGAATCAATTCCAAAGAAGGCAAAGCTTATAGCGTTGAAATTTTGCGATGAAAAGGGAAAACATCTTTAATGTTCAACCCCAAAACTATACCAACTTATTGGAGCATTCGATTCACGAAATCAAAGCAAAGTGGTCCCAGTTGTCAAAGCAAGATTTAGCTGGCTCCAAGTCAAGCTAAAAACAGAACACATACTCACCACAAAACAGGCTGGTAAACTATAAAGCTGTTCACACATGAGTCCAAGTTGCTTTGTTAGCCACCATTAGGTGGCTTACAAGATGCTTTTAAATTAGGGTACTATAGTTTTGCCCAGAAGTTTGCAACGCATAGAAATATTAATTTCCGACCCCATAAACTATATATATACTTGATCAGGGCAACGAACTGAGTGGATTAAGCTTTGACCGTTCGTCGGTCTGTCTGTTTCTACGCAAACTAGTTTCTCAGTTTTAGAGCTATCGAGCTGAAACTTTGCACAGAGTCTTCTTTTTACTGCACACTGCTAATATGTCGGAACCGACCGCATCGGATGACTATATCATATAGCTGCTATAGGAACTATCGGTCGAAAGTGGGTTGTATTTAGAAAAATAGAGGCAAGCTAACTTCGGCTGAAGCGCAATGATATCGGAAAACTAAAAATATGTAAAATAAGAAGAAAAAAATAGAGGGAAGCTAACTTCGGCTCGACCGAAGTTTATATACCCTTGGAGCTTGATATATGCCTGACAGTTTGTATGGCAGCTACACTATATAGTGGTCCGATTTCGACAAAGCTTATCGAAATTATGTGAAATCATTGAAAACTTATAAATACGAGCGTTGGGAGCGATAGCATTGAAAACCAAAAAGTTTTTCTTACTAAGATTTTTTTTCAGACCTAACTTTTGTAGGGCAGCTATACTATATAGTTGTCCGATTTTGACAAGGCTTAATGAAATTATGTGAAATTATTCAAAACTTATAAATACGAGCGTTGGGAGCGATAGCATTGAAAACAAAAAAGTTTTTCTTACTAAGACTTTTTTTCAGACCTAACTTTTGTATGGCAGCTATACTATATAGTTGTCCGATTTTGACAAGGCTTGGTGAAATTATGTGAAATCATTAAAAACTTATAAATACGAGCGTTGGGAGCGATAGCATTGAAAACAAAAAAGTTTTTCTCACTAAAACTAGTTTTTCAACCGATCGTTCCTATGGCAGCTATATGCTATAGTCATCCGATCCGGCCGGTTCCGACAAATGTGCAGCGTATTTGTACCAAAAGACTTCGTGCAAAGTTTGGTTAAGATAGCTTTAAAACTGACGGAGGAGATAGCATGGAAACAGACGGACAGACGGACGGACGGACAGACGGACGGACAGACGGACATGGCTTAATCAACTCAGCTCGTCATGCTGATCAAGAATATATATACTTTATGTGGTCGGAGATGCTTCCTTCTGTGCGTTACAAACATCCGGACAATTTTAATATACCCTCTCCAAGGGTATAAAAAGGACTACCAACTATTTTTTCCTAAGATTTTTAGTATTAGCGGAAAAAATTTCAGATTTTTTAAACTTGGAAAAAAATTGATTTTTTCCCAATAATAACCACATGTTTAATGTTCAAATAATAAAGTTTATACCTTATCAGCAAAATCAAAACTTCGTGTTTGGTTTTTCTGTAACGTCATTCAATGCAGTTCTCATTAAAACAAATTTGGTTGCAATAGGACACTTAATGTGGCCACAGGACCAACAAATGACAAGATACCTCGTTTATGCAAACATTTTATCTGAGTTCAGCGGCCGAAAATACATAAGGAACGGTTGCTAACTTCTCTGTTGCAAAAGTGGGCCTTTTTTGTAAACTTGTGTTGTTAACTCTTGTTGCGATCAATGTATTGCCGTCCACCTGATTTCTTGTTAATGGCCATACTAATGCTGGACTTAAACCAATCATCAATGCACCTGGAACCAGCAATTTTCTTTTCCTGTGCTGTTCACCTTGACTGTCAAGCTTTTTTTTTTAAATCGGTAGTTCTTTGCAACACATGTCTCACATGTGTAGTTATTTTAAGTTATGATTTATTTATTAACATCCAAGAACTTTGCATAGTTTGGAGCGCAAATACCATAATTGTTTTGTGTATAAACAAAATCAAAGTATAAATTTCATCACTTCTATACTGACACTCTCACAAGCTTTGTGTTCTGAGTGAAATGTTTTGAAATATTCTCTTCCTTCCTTCCAAAATTGTCTTTAATAAATTTAATATAGAAATTCTTTTCTTTAAACCAAAATGTAATAACATATTTTTTTCTTTGCAGAACGCCTTCTGGTTTGGCATTCTACTCTGTGCCCTGGTTTTGCTGCCCATTCTATTCGTTGCTCACCGCCTCATGTGCCTGTACATGCTAGTCTATCCGATTGTGGGGGCGGCTGCCATTGTTGAAGGCGGGTATGTACAAAAGCTAATATCCAAACTATCCTAAATACTGACTATTCCGAAGCTGTCCCATCTGCACGGGCGCACCTTACGTGCCACCGGTGATTGTGACATGCGGAGGTGGCCAACAGGCATACTGCGGCTGTGCGCAGAATCCTAGAAGGACGGAACGGCCTAGAACGACCGGAACCAGAACGCAGGGTGGTGTTGTCAGCCCAGAACGTTCTTTAGGTAATACCAGAACTACAATGGAGATGAGGGCAACGCAGAGCAAGCGCAAGCGAGATTAGATTAACGACAATTTTTTATTGCCTTTTGACAAATAATAATCCACGTTGTTTGTAAAGTTGTTTGACTTATTTTAATCCATTTTATTTGTATCTATATATAATATATAGGGATAGAGGTAAGTATGGTAAAGTTCTGAGATGAGCCCGAGACCTGTAAGCTGGACATTCCTTAAGTGTTGGTATATTTTTTTTGGAAAACTTACTATGCCGTCGAAATTAGATAGATAGCTATCCATAGTGAAACTACAAGGGCCAACTTATATGTTCTTAATAGAAAAGCATTTTTTGGCACAGTCGTACGCAGAATATTTTGATGAACGTTGTCGCCACATTCAATTTGCAGAGCAGCTTCCATTGGTGTAACCATACAACTCGTGGATTGTTATCGTTTCCCATTACTTTTGGCGTTACGTCACAACATTACTAAGTAGTATTCAGTAGTAGAGTTGGTTTTAGTTCATTTTAATGACCTAGTTCATTAGTTCATTTTTTCATGAACTATAGTTCATTTGAACTATAGTTCATTTTTTGAACTATAGTTCATTTGAACTATAGTTCATTTATTGAACTATAGTTCATTTTCTGAACTATAGTTCATTTTCTGAACTATAGTTCATTTGAACTATAGTTCAATTTTTTGAACTATAGTTCATTTTTATACACTTGAAAAGTGTATTATAATTTTGCCCAGAAGTTTGCAACGCATAGAAGGAATCATCTCCGACCACATAAAGTATATATATTCTTGATCAGCGTGACGAGCTAAGTCGATTAAGCTTTGTCCGTCCGTCTGTCCGTCTGTCCGTCCGTCCGTCTGTCTGTTTCTACGCGAACTAGTCCCTCAGTTTTAAAGCTAGCGAGCTGAAATTTTGAACAGAGTCTTCTTTTGTCTGCACGCTGCTAATATGTCGGAACCGACCGGATCGGATGACTACTTCTTGTAGCTGCCATACAAATGATCGGTCGAAAAATGGGTTTTATTGAGAAAAACTGGTTTTTTCTCAATATTACCGCTCTCAATCAAGGTCATGGGTAATATTAAATGTTTTTAAGCTGATCTGCGAAGTTTGGTCGAAGTCGCTAACCGTTGAGACAAGCGATTTCACGTGTATAAAAACTTCGGCACGGACGAAGTTAGCCTTGCCTTTCTCGTTTTAACTATTGCTCGTTTTTTTAACTATTGTTCATTATTTTAAATACTGAGGATAATTTTAATACTGTTTGATACATGATACACAGTCGGCTTGGTTTCGATGGATTTGTTGAGTTTGCGTGCGCGTAAAATCAGGGCTTCGGTGCTTGCTCGCGCAGTTGCTCGGTCAGTTTTTTGAGATTAAACTGTTTTACTATCTACATAAATGTTAGCAGCGATTTCTTAATGTTGTTATAGGCAAAATGAAAAGCTACATCTTCATAGATGTCGCAGCCATGGATCACACATGTCGGGGTGGGGGAATCTTTACACAATCAGCGAGTCACCCTTAACCCGTGCCTCTTAGTAAATTTAAGTTAACATGTCAGCCAGTTGGGAAGCCATACCAACAGCGTTGGCACGCTTTACCGAAATTTTCTCCTCACGTACGACTACCTCTAAATAAGAGAGTGTTACCATTTGGTTGGACCACTTTAAGCTCAACTGGCAACTTCTGGCTATGCTCGAAGAGGAAAAAAAGTAACACCTAGGCCTTGGCTAAATCCGTGGCTGTGCACTCGAAAAACACCTTCTTGGTCTTAGGCAAGTTCTTCGATCGTTCACCATTAATGATGGGCAGCAGTGAGAGAACTACACGATTGGCACCATAGATCACTGGGTAGACGGAAGAGCCACGAATGATGTGGCTTAAGCTGGGCATATAAGTCCATCAACTGCAGACCTGTCATCTTCTGAGTTTGGTTATGCGGTGTGAATTTGATTCCCTCTGACGCCAAATCCTCGCAGCTGAAGGCTCCCTGTAATGTGTCAATGTCGTGGGTGCCCATGGCCACCAGGGTAAATGTTTTGGAGCAGCTTATCCTGCGGATCAATGAAATTTTTGCAGAACTCTGGGGTAAAGGACACATTGCGAAGCAAAGCGGCCACAGCATGTGGAAGAATCTGTGCTGAGGAGGAGGCAACACTTAGCACCTGCTGCTGGGTTGGCTCGAAAATCTCATACTTTGGCTTTGAGAAATGATAGTCTCGTAGTCCTGCTATTTGTAATTTTTTAAATGTGAATAGCTGGTTAAATTCATAGAAAATCATTACTAAATGCAGGCCCTATAGATTTTCATATCTCATGTATCAGACAATGAGTAAACGCCTTAAAATTGGCTTCAGTGGTAAAAAAAAATGAACTATAGTTCAAATTATGAACTATAGTTCAAAAAATGAACTATAGTTCAAATGAACTATAGTTCAAAATATGAACTATAGTTCAAAAAATGAACTATAGTTCAAAAACTAAGAAATACATAGTTCAAAATATGAACTATAGTTCAAAACCAAGACCTAGTTCATTAGTTCATTTTAAAGACTAGTTCATTTGAACTAGTTCAACAAAATCGGCACAACTCTATTCAGTAGTCCGGGGTTATCGCATGCTGCAGGTTTTCGCAGCTCTTCGACAATACGGCAATATTTTCGCAAGCTGAGTTCTACCAATAAATTGCTATGGAGAGCATTATACATGTATACATGTATTATCTGAAAGTTCTTCTTAACTTTTTCGTTAATGTTTTCGGGGTGCTGATGTTTCTGTGACTCCCCTCGCTGTACTCTTATATGTCATTTTTTGCAATGCATCACGAGGTTGCTTGCCACCGACTTCTAACGATCTAAGGGCTCCTTAATGTTGGTCTGTTTAGGACATGTGATATGTCATATGATATGTATAGAGCCGCAAATCACGATTATTATACCCTTGGAGAGGGTATATTGTAATTTAATACGCCTAACGTGTTAAATGTTCAATTATTTTGATGTAGATTATTCAAGAATCTACAAGGGTTATTTTAATTAAAATGCGTTTTAAGTGCTTATTTTAGCAAATCGCCGACTCAAGAGTGAGCGTTTTGTAAACTACTCGAAAACAGGCTCTGTGGCATGGCGAAATCAAATTCGAGCGAATTTAGAGCGAAAGTGATTTCTGTGGCACTCCTGTATAAGTGATATTCACAAGCGGTTTTTATTATAAGGTAGGGTTGTCGAAAATATATCAAAATATCAATATATCGATAATATTTTTTAAAACTGATATGTTTATATCGTGATTTTTTTTTTCACCAAATATCGAATATCGATTTTTTTTGGGATATTTTATGATATTTCTGCTTTGGTAACTCTTTGATCTGGGTAGCGAGCGCAAGCGCATTTAAGAGACAGAAAATGGATTCAAATTTGATAAAAGCAAACTAGAACGACATAAAAAAAGCACAGCCAAGTGTAATTTGTTCGAAAAAGTATTTAAAGCAAGCGTTAGCACGACCAAATGTCCCGTGTGTTGATTTTATGCAAGCCCAAGAGTCGCAAAATTGCGGGCTGAAGTTATACTTTAGGTTGCCACAAACGTCATGGGAAAGTTATCCCTTAATATTCTGGAATTCGGATAAGGCGGCCATGACGGGACTATACAGACTAGCCGTAAGGTGTCTTATTACCCCAGTGCCTTCGGAGCGACTTGCTTCTGCTATAAAATGCGCCATATGCGTCAAAGCGACTCGTCTTTTTAAAGACTTTTAAGGCCCTCTTCTGGTCTAGAAAATTTTTTTCCAAATAATATCCCAAATGGATTTTTAAAAATGCGAAATACCTTAGATTATATTGTTTTTTTTTTGTCGACCAATGACTTCGGTAAAAAAGCAATTTTCAAATTACTTTAAACTTTAAACTCATTTATCTCGAAACAAAGTTTTTCGGACTGGTGCCCACAATTTCTCAAGTTCTACCGAACCGATTTTGACGATGTAGGGCTTTATGGACGCAGAATTAAAACGTGGCTACCGTCCCTACCTTAATTTTTGAGAAAGAAAAATTTTACTATTTTTTTGTACACTGGACTGCAAAAAAATGGTAAAAATCGATTTTCGTTTT
This sequence comes from Lordiphosa clarofinis, assembly GCA_018904275.1. Lineage (NCBI taxonomy): Eukaryota > Metazoa > Arthropoda > Insecta > Diptera > Drosophilidae > Lordiphosa > Lordiphosa clarofinis. The sequence continues at coordinate 952,459 of JAEIGQ010000029.1, read as the reverse complement.
TGAAAGGCCGCACTTTTTTAAATTCAATTTTATTTTCACAATTCAGCTACGGACGATAATGGCATTCATACTAACAAACTTCCCATCTTCCGTTTTGCTTTCTGATAATTGTGAATCCCGGAAACGTGGGTACAATCGACACATCTTTTTTGGAAGAGCCTACTTTGGATCCCGAGAACTTTTTGAACAGCCCTCACATTCACAAATTTTTAATTTTGTGTTTTTAATAATGAATTGTACAATCAAATACAAAAAACAGAATTACAAAATCTCTTCCGGATTTCTTTCCACGAATTTTTAAAAAACATGTAAAATTTAGCCCTAATATTGGAACTAAAAGTATTTAATATGTATAATACATAGAAAACTCGAAGCTCATCTAAAATATTGTTATGTTTGCTCAATATAGACTATATTTTTTTATTTTGGGGCAGAGTATTTCCTCTTTTTGGTATAAACAGGAAAAAAATTAAAATATCATTTATATCGATATATCGATGTTTTTAAAGTAATATATTTAATATCATTTGATATTTTTTCAAATCAGAGAATATCATCGATACGATATTTTAAAAATATTCGGCAACCCTATTATAAGGTAATCGGTTATATTAAATTAAGACATTTTTGTTGTTGTTGTTCTTGCAAAGTTTATTAACAGTTTAAAACATAGGCTCATAGTTGCAAACATTTTTTGAGAACGGATTGTCTTAAAGTGAAAATGAAAACGAGGTTTGTTAAGAATTGATGTAATTCTGGTGTGAACTAGGATATTTTGGATTGGTCAATAAATGACGGAATTCTGAGGTGAAAATTTGGAAAATCGATTTTTCTTTGCCACTCCATTGGTCTTAGCTTGGCCATTTTTTACCCACCATGGTATTATGAGTAATTAAAAAAAAATAGAGGCAAGCTAACTTCGGCTCGACCGAAGTTTATATACCCTTGGAGCTTGATATAACCTGACAGTTTGTATGGCAGCTATACTATATAGTTGTCCGATTTCGACAACTTTTGGTGAAATTATGTGAAATCATTAAAAACTTATAAGTACGAGCTTTGGGAGCAATAGCACTAACAACAAAAAAGTTTTTCTTACTAAAACTACATTTTCAACCGATCGTTCCTATGGCAGCGATGCGATAGTCATCCGATCCGGCCGGTTCCGACAAATGTGCAGCGTATTTATACCAAAAGACTTCGTGCAAAGTTTGGTTAAGATAGCTTTAAAACTGACGGAGGAGATAGCATAGAAACAGACGGACGGACAGACGGACATGGCTATATCAACTCAGCTCGTCATGCTGATCAAGAATATATATACTTTATGTGGTCGGAGGTGCTTCCTTCTATGCGTTACAAACATCCGGACAATTTTAATATACTCTCTCCAAGGGTATAAAAATCACATGAAAAGGCTTAATTTAGTTTTCACTTGCGGGGTAAACACCCTCCGCAGTCAAGTTCGAAAGGGTTTGTGAACAAGCTAAAAAAATGTAATCGCTCGAAGTTCTGTGGCATGGCGAAAATATTCCAGCGATTTGGCAAAACGCTAGAAGCCAAATCGCTAGTGAATTCTGTGGCACCCATGATAGTTTTTGTCAAAGTTTAGCATTTGGCTGGCTTGAGGTCGGTGGAGAGTTACCATTCACTGTAATCATCACAAATCAACAGAGATTAATTACAACAATTTGGAATAGCAATTGGTATGTATGTACAACGATCGCTGTTTGAAAGATAACCACATCTTATCATCAGCGGACTTTTGTATTGCATATTCACATTCAAATGACCACACAGTTTTTCTTTCTAAACCTTGATTGCGCCAAATAAGGAATTGAGAACTCCAATTTGCTAAGGGACGAAACCACGTTTCAGTCTGGAACTCTGCTTTTTGTTTTTTGAACGTGTTGTTTTTGCTTTCCAATTGTTGTAATTAATTTCTTTTGCCTTTGAGCTCTGCAAGGTGGCTGGACAATCTGTCCAATGATTGTCCATAGCAGAGTCACGGCGTTTTTGTGTAATTAAATTTTTTGTAAACCTTTAAAAAATGACACGTGAAGGTATACAGTACCCTTAATGTGATGTATATTATTTTCAGTGTCGATAAACACTTCGCTATCTTTAGTGGGTAAGGTATGGGACTGAAAGTCAAACATCAGCCACCCCACCCACTTTTTTCTAAGATGTGATTGACTTTGAGCTAGTCACATAACAGATAAACATTTAGGGTGTTCACTTTGTTGAGCACTTGAGCACTTGGGGAAAAGTGTAAACATTTCCAACAACAATTTACTCTGAACAAATTGTGCACAGCTTGCTCGACCCAGGCCCTGACTACGAAAAGTCGGGCACTTGTACCGTATAGAGACATGCACGTGTAAATAAAAAAGTAATCGATAATTACTCGCCGAGTATGATTAAAAATGAGTACGATTACCTAGCTGTCAATTTGGCACCGTACTCATGTTTATTTTTCAGGGTTCGGAATCGCCCTTTACCTGGAGCTTTCGAGACTGACGGCTTATTAAATCGCGAAATAATACCAAAGAGGATAAAAAATAGTAATAAACAAGTAAGACCATTGCAGTCGAGTTAGCTCGACTTCAAAATACCCTGTACAATTGACAAACACACACATACACAAACAAACACACACGCACACATACACACAAACGAGCCCTCACACACGCGGGCGCAAGCAGCAAACGTAATGCGTAATAATCAAAGCGTGTGGGGAGGGGGGGTGCAAAAATTGTTTCGTGAATAACTTCTGTGTTTTTGCTCAGATCTCAATGTGCTTTTCAGAATAGATAGATTATAGGCCTAAGATAATATATATTAAGCGACGATGTTGTAACTTTAAAATTGTGGCTCTGACAGTTTTTTGCGGTTTAAGGGGGGAGGGGGGGAAATTTTGCAAATCTGAAACAAACTTGATCTGCGTACGGCCTATACCTATGTACATGCAAAAATTTGTATCTCTATCTCTTATAGTCTCGGAGATCTACGCGTTCATACAGACAGACGGACAGACGGACGGACGGACAGACGGACAGACGGACATGGCTAAATCGACTCGGCTGTTGATGCTGATCAAGAATATATATACTTTATAGGGTCGGAAATGTTTCGTTCTCCCTGTTGCATACATTTGCACAACTTCCTTTTACCCATTTTCAATGGGTACAGGGTATAAAAAAAAGTCAGTGCAAATAAAGTGATAAATCATGGCGGTATCATTGCATAAGCGCAATTCGCAGCTAAGGGTTCTCCGTGGCGGTTCGGTATATTTAAAATCATGGTAATGTAGTTATGTGTGGTCACTTGTGCCCTTGAAAAGCAGTTTCTTAAGCACTAAGAGGTTTTGTTACCATGCAGATCCTTCAGCTGCGAATTGCGCTTATGCATTAATCTAGGCATGATTTTTTTACTTGGTTGGGCATAAAGTTTGTTTGACATTATTAATATTTTTATCCTCTTTGGTATTATTTCGCGATTTAATAAGTCGTCAGCCGAGTGCTGGATGCTGGCTCCCAAACTGTGCCACCAAAATAAACCTTGCTAATATGTTGATTATTATTATTTTTAATTTAATTTTTTTTTTTACGGTTTTTCGATTATAATCGTAAGATGCCACGATGCCGACTACTACTCGGCACCGTAAAAATAAATCATATCTCAAACGTAGTTGTCCACAAATTTCGTGCACAGAGGGCTGCTCACAATACTAGTCAGGCAAAACTGCTCAAGTGCTCAAGTGCTCAACAAAGTGAATACCCCAATTGTGTTTACTAAAAATTTAGTTTTTTATAAAAAAAAAGTTAAGGCTCTACCGAGAATTGAACTCGGTTCGCCGGATTCAAAGTCCAGAGTGCTTATCACAACACCACAGAACTTGTAATTTAATATGAAATATTTACTTTATTTGTTCGACATTTTTGTAAAAGGTCTCTGTCTACTTTGACAATTCAAAGATAAATTAAGGAGAAATTGGAACTTTTAAAGCCCTTTCGAGACCATGAAGCCTCAATATATCCGATTTTGGATTTTTGATCAATTTTCTATAAAATATACCGAATTTTTTGCGCCATGTTGTGCAAAGATCGTCACATGTTGAAAATCGTATGGAGAAATGTCCGGTCTAATGTACATAGGTATAGGCCGTACGCAGATCAAGTTTGTTTCAGATTTGCAAAATTTGCCCCCCTCCCCCCTTAAACCGCAAAAAACTGTCAGAGCCACAATTTTAAAGTTACAACATCGTCGTTTAATATATATTATCTTAGGCCTATAATCTATCTATTCTAAAAAGCACATTGAGATCTGAGCAAAAACACAGAAGTTATTCACGAAACAATTTTTTTGGCAATTTTTTGCCAATCAACATTAATTCACGGCGTCTATGAATTGTTTTGCCTTCTAAAAAAGTTTACATACATGCATAGACACATATATTTAATTGAGGCACACACACACAGCAAAGTGTCTCAAGGGAAAACATGAGCAAAGCAAGCTAAAAAAATAGAGGCAAGCTAACTTCGGCTCGACCGAAGTTTATATACCCTTGGAGATTGATATATGCCTGACAGTTTGTATGGCAGCTATACTATATAGTGGTCCGATTTCGACAAGCCTTGGTGAAATTATGTAAAATCATTGAAAACGTATAAATACGAGCGTTGGGAGCGATAACATTGAAAACAAAAAAGTTTTTCTCACTAAGACTTTTTTTCAGACCTTACTTTTGTATGGCAGCTATACTATATAGTAGTCCGATTTCGAAAAACTTTAGTGAAATTATGTGAAATCATTGAAAACTTATAAATACGAGCGTTGGGAGCGATAACATTGAAAACTAAAAAGTTTTTCTCACTAAGACTTTTTTCAGACCTAACTTTTCTATGGCAGCTATACTATATAGTTGTCCGATTTCGACATGGCTTGGTGAAATTATGTGAAATCACTAAGAACTTATAAATACGGGCGTTGGGAGCGATAACATTAAAAACAAAAAAGTTTTTCTCACTAAAACTAGTTTTTCAACCGATCGTTCCTATGGGAGCTATATGCTATAGTCATCCGATCCGGCCGGTTCCGACAAATGTGCAGCGTATTTATACCAAAAGACTTCGTGCAAAGTTTCGTTACGATAGCTTTAAAACTGACGGAGGAGATAGCATAGAAACAGACGGACGGACAGACGGACGGACAGACGGACGGACAGACGGACAGACGGACAGACGGACATGGCTATATCAACTCAGCTCGGCATGCTGATCAAGAATATATATACTTTATGTGGTCGGAGATGCTTCCTTCTATGCGTTACAAACATCCGGACAATTTTAATATACCCTCTCCAAGGGTATAAAAATCTCTCATTGATTGAGCAAAGAGCACTTTGATAATAGTCAGAGGTGAGATGTCATTCCGTTTCACTTTTTCAAAGTGTCTCAGAGTTACTGTATTTTTTCTGACAGCCTGTGAAAAGGAAGCATTCTTTGGGAGCTCTGCATTTTATTTTTGGAGAATAAAAATTTAAAAATGCAGCATAAAGCATTTAACAATCAAAAAATTGTAATTTAACTCATAACTATAAGATGGGATTTTTTTGCGAGAAAGGGCAACCCTGTTTATAGATTGGATTGAGATGGACTATTAGCATAAAAACAAACCTTCCAACTTGATTTTTAAATAAAAAAAAGAAAATCTCATGAAGTTCTGGTACACCGACGGATTTTTCGGGAGTTTTGCAAACCAACCGAATTCAAAATCTCTCTGACACCCCCGAATATGTTAACATTAATGCTAACGATCTGTTGATTAAAAGAAAAGACTATTACTCATTTTTCCCCTAAGTAACGATATATAACCGTTCGGGCAGGTCTGGCTTTAACTTTCGCACTCGTAAGGAAAATGACAAATCAAAAATTTCATATACAAATAACTAGCACAGAGGTCAAGCAAAATAAAGAAGAAAAAACCCATTATAGTTTTTAAAACATCTATGAAAATTAAAAAAACTAGTGAGCAGTTAAAAAGATTTTTACATTTTATTCCGCTCTGAAAAATTAGAATTGCGCGAAAAATCTGAAAAAATTATATAAATACTTAACTCTTTAAATTTTCAGAAAATGCAGGTGCAAACCATTTTTTTTGAGACATTCTTATATACATCGTTGTTGTTGCGTTCGAGTTTGCAATAGACATTAGAGGGAGAGAGAGAGAGTTGTGGTTGCAGGTCCGCAAGCGTCAACAACAAAACCTTCTCTTGGATATAAGGAGAGGAGAGAATTTGCCAGATATCCCTTTGCTGAAAACAACAACGAATGCGCTGCTTGCGTAATGAGCTTGGGCACCCCTGGCTTAGATAATTTAACTATCGCAGAAACAAAGTTCCGCTATAATTTATAAATAAGAGTCACTTTTTATGGCTGCAAACATAAAAAAATTATAATTTTGATTATATCGAAAATGATAGCCCCTTTTCCGTCCTTTTTTTTGACGGACGGTTGTTGCTGATCAAGAATATTTACATTTTATGTGGTCGGCTGTTACATGCTCTTTGCAAGCTTAATATACTGTTAGTACCTTTAGTTCATAGTATAATAGCCACATGAATATTGATGAATAAATTAAATGTTTATAATAAAAATATAAAGTCACCCGTCTTTTTGAAAACACCTCTTGCTATTCCAAAATCGCACATGGTCTTTTAATAGTTGGCTTATTTTTAACTGTAAAACGGAACTCATATTGGTTGGACAATGTTATTGATGATACTTAAGGGAAACTCTTCTGGGTCCCTCGGGACTGCTTTGAAATCAGGATGCGATTTAATGCTATTAACGATCTCTGGGGAAATTTGTGAACTTCTTGGTTTTTAAGGAATTGTGACTATTTTAAAAACAGATTGGAAGTCAGCAAAAATGGCGTTTTAATAGATAAAAGTCTATATGAGTCCATTTAAGAGAATAAATTCAAAAGCAAAAGCCAGAAAATGTTAAGATAATGGTTGGTGAGTGAAGTGACCAGTCGAGTCATTATTTAGAGTATTCAGTACTGATTTTACTGTTACTCTGAAAAAATGTCAACTCACTAACTAATTAAACATCAATAAAATACAAACTCAAAAACATACACATATTCAACATAATAAACCTCCACAATCAAACACGAACCACAGGTCCATTGCACTGGCCTTATGAACAAGCATTTTCTATTCTCTGAAGAAGTCTAAATCTATTGTTAAAGCATTACTTGTGATTTCGAGTAAGAGGCTTTTTATGCCTTCAACAATACCTAGATGCATTGTGGAACTGAACCTGGGAGAGACAGACAATTCCGATCCTAGCCGATTAACGATCCGAATATACTCCTGGTAGGTATTCCAATAAATTGAAATATTTTTACCTGTTCTTGTGTGTTGAGCAGGCTGACGGTTTGATCATGATCACGGCAAGAAGTACTAGGTCATTCAAAGATCAAGGTACTCACTATGATAGAACAGATGACAGAATACGATGGCAGAATTTATTGCTGGGATCAGCTCAAAACAATACAGTGACTAAACCCATTGTCAAACCCAAGACCAAGCATTTGCGGAAGCGAAAACGAAAGAACTCGTGTCTGTTAAGATGCATTCCCAGCCTAGCGCTATTCGGTATTGCTCTGATCGCAGGTATAGGAATAATTACAGCCCAAGAAACTGAGTTTTTTGAAATTGGAAAAGGTGACGAAGTTGCTTATCGTTCTGCTGCTCCAGCAAGAGGAATCGAAGTTCTTGGGATTCCCGCTTGGCGCCAGGGCTATGAGGGACATGGTACAACGCACGAGCAACTGGGACAGTTGCATTGGCCGCCGAATGAATTTACGCCATACTTTTCTACAGCAAACTATTCAAAAGATCCTACTGTCAACTCTACGGGCATGGAGATTGTCTACAACATCACGCACTTTCTTTTCAATTATACTATAACAGATGACCAACGCTTACCCCCAGGTAAGCGTACTTAACATTCAAGTGGAGACATATAGAAAACGGAACGTGATTCTATATATGTGTGCAGGCTATGTTGTTGCGGAGGATGACAAGGGAACATTAATGCTTGGTCCCAAAGTGCAAACGAACGATTGGAGTGATCTAATGGGTCAATACTGGCTGGTGCTTGGATGGGTTATATTTTTGCTGGCTCTGATCATCATTATACCGTTCATAGCGTAAGTGTGAGTTGATATCGGAGTGAGGATAGCAACGATTAAAGATTAAACATGAAATAATGGAAATGGGTTAATTTAATTAACTTAATTATTTAAAATCAAACAATTTAGTGGGATTTATTAGTCATTAATTTTTTCTGACCGAACGATTCTATGTCGTCCGTTTTAGCTGATTTCTTCAATTGGGCAGGCAAAAAACTGAAAACATGGGACTCAAGATGAGCACAAACGTTACCAAAAAAAAGAACTTGATTTGAGTTGATATTACTGCGTTTTCCAGACCATTTAAATCAGGTAGATGTAGCTATTAGCGGATTCGTCACATTTTGGAGGGAGAACGCTGTACGTACACGACCCACAGTCACCCGACTTCTTTCATTTTTGTCTTTTGGAAAAACACAAAAATTGTATGGGGCTTGAATGGGAATGGAATTCGGTACCTTCTGTACTTAACGAATAATGTATGGAATGCTGCTTTGGCACTTTGAGCCGTTGTACACCTTTGCAGATTCACATTTAGAGGTCCTTGTCAAATTTTTAAGACTTCGTGTGGTATTCAGGTGATTGTCTTATATCGTGTCGACTTTTTCTTTGCCCACGCAAATGCACGCCACGTGTAGCTTTAACGTGTAGCATTAAGAGTGTTCGACAAGCTTTTTCATGGCTCCTTACTTCACACCTGGCGCTTATAGCTGGTGAAGGTGACTGGATGAGTAAAAACTAATTTCTAAAGAAAGAAAAAACTTTTTATTAGATGCTCCGCTGCGGGATCGAACCCACGACGGCGGCCCACACCCGCCACAAATATATAAAATAATCTAAATTATGAGAAGTTTCGAAACCCTTTTCCTGTCGCTAGTACCACCTAACTAGTAACGTTTCTCTTTGCCCCTTTCCTAGTATCTGCTATTGCTGCTTTTGCTGCTGTCGAAGATGTCCACAAGGCTGCCCGCCATGCGATCAAAAGCGAGATATTTATCGACGCAGTTGCTGTGGCATCTGTTTACTGCTCCTAATGTTGCTGCTATTGTGAGCTTCTTGTCTAGTTTTATGTAGTCGAATTGGTTCATTTGTAATATTTGGTTTTTACGCAGCCTTGGAATCATCATCGCGTACGCGGCCAATAGGATGTTGGATCGGGGCTTTAATGATGCTGCTATTACAATGAAACGGGGAGGCGAGGACACGTGTACGTTTTTGAAAGATGTTGCTGATCACATTTATCATCTCTTTGTGTATAACTACGAGGAGATGGAGAATCATCTAATTGATCAACTTAACAGTAAGTCTCGCTCTGAATACCAACCATTTGTATCAAGTCGTCTGGCAAACTGTTTTACACTGGAGTGACACAGAAATCACTTGAGATTTGATTTAATTTAAATTGTAGATTTTGCTAGTTCAAATGATGAATTTGAAATAATTTGGAATCGACTGCTCAAATCTACTTGTCTTCGAAAAGTCGGTTTCAATTCGCTTTATTTTCGCCATCTGATCTAGTAACCGATCTTTTTGGTAGCACTTCACATATAAATTTCAGCAGTTTAAATCAGGGACAGTAACTGCTAAAATATTTGTTTCAATTAATAAATAAGTATTATTTTATAATAAGGAAAATTTTAAATGCGCAAATCACAATGAATTTATTTGCGGTCATCCATGATTTTTTTTACATGAATTTTTAGATTTGCTCTTCTTGAACCAAAATTATGCATGAGCTCACAACTCAGGTTCATAAAACTGACCAATAGCATTTTTTTTGTGGAGTTGGAACTTTGACAAATACCCTAAATAATGTTGCTTCCGCCGACCATAGTGTGGGATGTTGCCCTTCATGTCATGCCACATCCGATCAATGTTTTGTGTGAGTATGAGTATCGGGCTCCACAAAGTTTTTATACCCTTGGAGAGCGTATATTAAAATTGTCCGGATGTTTGTAACGCACAGAAGGAAGCATCTCCGACCACATAAAGTATATAAATTCTTGATCAGCATGACGAGCTGAGTTGGTATAGCCATGTCCGTCTGTCCGTCCGCCTGTCCGTCCGTCTGTCCGTCCGTTGGTCTGTCCGTCTGTTTCTATGCTATCTCCTCCGTCAGTTTTAAAGCTATCTTAACCAAACTTTGCACGAAGTCTTTTGGTACAAATACGCTGCACATTTGTCGGAACCGGTCGGATCGGATGACTATAGCATATAGCTGCCATAGGAACGATCGGTTGAAAAACTAGTTTAAGTGAGAAAAACTTTTTTGTTTTCAATGCTATCGCTCCCAACGCTCGTATTTATAAGTTTTTAATGATTTCACATAATTTCACCACCGGACTTGCGCTCGATGCATCCAAAGCCCCATTGAGCACATTCCACATAACAAATTTGCAAACACTTTCTTTAAAATTACACTGGATTTTTTTTATATTTATAGCTTAGCTGCAAAATCTGCCAATTTCAAAATTCATTTAAAAAGAAACCATGGATGACAGCCAATTAATTTTTGAACGTAAATTCTTCTTAATTCGCGGTCCATCGAGGAAAATTCACGAACTTTTGGAGAGAAAGGCATATAATAGACATTAACCTAAATATTTGTTCAAAAAAATGATCAAACAATTAAAAACAAGTAATAACCCAAAAATTGGTACTGAGCCACGGGGGGTTGTGAGCCACGCGAATATTGGCCACAAAAAAATTAAAGCTTTTTGTTTATGTCAAGTGTCTCCCTTCTTATTACCCAACTTTTGACAAGCAACCTAACAGTCAACATGTTCTTTAAGTATGTGTACCAGAACGCGATTTGTTTTCCAAAATAAAATGTTTTTTTGTTTTATTTTTGATTTAAGAATACTAATCTAAATTTTCTTCGTTATGGGTCATTCTTTTATAAACCGAACAGTTTTACAATTTTTCGTTTTCATTTTAATAAAATCGAGAAGGCCAAGCTAAATTCGTCTTTGCCGAAGTTTATATACCCTTGCAAATGATTTAAATTAAATTTTATTTATACTATAACTATAGGTCTATAGTTCCTATGGCAGCAATAAGATATAGTCATCCGATTTTGACCAAAACTTCCAAATCTGTGTAAAAGCATATTAAACAAATAATTGCAGAAGCGGGAGGCATTTACATTAAAAAAAATAGAGGCCAGCTAACTTCGGCTCGACCGAAGTTTATATACCCTTGGACCTTGATATGTGGCTGACAGTTTGTATGGCAGCTATACTATATAGTAGTCCGATTTCGACAAGGCTTAATGAAATTATGTAAAATTATTAAAAACTTATAAATACGAGCGTTGGGAGCGATAACATTAAAAACAAAAAAGTTTTTCTCACTACGACTTTTTTTTAGACCTAACTTTTGTATGGCAGCTATACTATATAGTTGTCCGATTTTGACAAGGCTTGGTGAAATTATGTAATATCATTAAAAACTTATAAATACGAGCGTTGGGAGCGATAGCATTGAAAACAAAAAAGTTATTCTCACTAAAACTAGTTTTTCAACCGATCGTTCCTATGGCAGCTATATGCTATAGTCATTCGATCCGGCCGGTTCCGACTAATGTGCAGCGTATTTGTACCAAAAGACTTCGTGCAAAGTTTGGTTAAGATAGCTCTTAAACTGACGGAGGAGATAGCATAGAAACAGACGGACAGACGGACGGACAGACGGACGGACCGACGGACAGACGGACGGACAGACATACATGGCTATATCAACTCAGCTCTTCATGCTGATCAAGAATATATATACTTTATGTGGTCGGAGATGCTTCCTTCTATGCGTTACAAACATCCGGACAATTTTAATATACCCTCTCCAAGGGTATAACAAAAAGTTTTTCTCACAAAGACCCACTTTTCGACCGATAGTTCTTATGGCAGCTATAAGATATAGTCATCCGATCCGGTCGGTTCCCACATATTAGCAGTGTGCAATAAAAAGAAGACTCTGTGCAAAGTTTCAGCTCGATAGCTTTAAAACTGAGAGACTAGTTTGCGTAGAAACTAGGTAGAAGGTTTTGTACAAATATTTTTTGTTAAAATTATAAACAATTAAAAAAATCATAAAAAATCGGAAAAATCTTTAATTTCGGTACGGACGATTTTAGTAGGAGTAAAATTTGATTTGAGCGTCACGTGACTCTGACGCCAACCACATTACCCAGCAAACATTTTTAATCGCCGAAGAGTCGCTGGCGACTCGCCGAGAAGTTTAGTTTAATCGCCCGCAATATCGCATTCTGATCGTTTTCCGATCGTTTTCTGATTTTCTGTTGTTAGAAAGTGAGCCACTTATGCGACACTTCCAGAAGAGTCGCGGATCAGTCTTCTAGAAGCGTCGCAAGAGAGCCTTTGTGAAGATCCGCAAAAGAGTCTCCCAGAAGGGCCGCCAAAGATTCAATAGAATGAGTCGCAAAAGAGTTTCCCAGAAGGGTCGCCACTAACTCAATTGAAAGTGTCGCAATATAGTCGCCCAGAAGAGTCTCAGAAGAGTCGCCTAATTTTTTTAATTTTAATAGTTTTGTATTTAACGTATTTAATGTATAATGTATTTAATTATTAAACTTATGATAAAGTCAACTTTGTATGTGTCTGTTTCTACATAATGTGTTCAGTGAACACTGTTCACATTAGATAATTATAAAGAAATTCAATTATTCGTAAATTTATACATATTTGAAGTATACAGCAAAAACTCTAGAAAGATGAGATAAACTTAGGAAACTAAGAAAACTTTTATTAATAATACATATTGAGTACTGGTATTACGTTTAAGAATATTTATTTTGTTTTTAATTTTTTGTTAAGTCTATCTCGTGTATGAACTAAATGCTGCTGACAAATTTTATTAAATTCCTGTTCAGTAGCGTTGGAAAATTTCTTATGGCCGACATCTAAAATATATATATATATAATATATCACTTCAAAGTTTTTGTGCTTTTTACAGCGCTGGCTCAAGGTCAATGGTTGATAACAATTTTTTAATGCAATCAACACAATTTAACAGAGATAGCTCTCAACATTACATCGGAATAGCAATTGGTGTGTCTGGACAGACTGTTGTAAGTCCTAGCCGCGATTTTCTGATATGAAGTAGTCAGCCTGAAAGTATACCATGTTTTTTATGAAGGAGTGGCCAATGTTTTGTTGTTAGCTAAAACTGCGTTTATATCTTTGGCTGTTGCCAGAATCTGAACTTCGTTCAGTGATAGTTCTGGCGCCAATGACGAGAAATACACAAGGGCCAGCGCTGTAAAAAGCACAAAAACTTTGACTAAAATCAATGCAGGTCACTAAAACCCTTATATGTATAATATATCACTTTTACTGCTTAGTTGAATATAAGCATCATTTTCATCTTCCCTATTTAAGTATTCAGTCGTGAAAATTTGTTTTGGCACAATTGCACTAGTTGTTGCACTATCTTCAACTTCGTCAACTTTTTGGAACTTTGCACTATGGGCGATTAGCCAAATTTTGTGGCATAAACTCTAAAAATAAAGCTAGGCCCTTGAAATTTGGTGTATATGTGTCTTATATTAAACTAGAATTTCGAAAAAAAAAAATGTCGTCAATTGGGTCACGCCTTAACTTCCCGCCCTCACAACTACCTGAAATGGTATAGACAACACGTCAATTTTATTTTATAAAAATCGAACTTTGTGCAATTTGGCATATTTGACAAATCGAAACATAGGTAATAATGTGTATTAACCACGCCCCCTGCCACTTGCCCCTTCCCAACCGCTACAATAGATAAAAAATTAATTATATTTTTTCAATTTATTTTAACCCTAATCCTAATAAATCCTTTAACTTTGGCTTTAACTTGATCTGTATTTTTTAGGCTTAAATCGTTTTTTGTTGATCTCTGCTTTAATGTATTCAGTTATGGCATCTGCATTTCGATTGTCCCAAATATCGATCAGAGTTTTGAGCGAAAACTTAATGCCACTGAAAATGCCAATTATTAGATAAAGCGCAAAAATGCGCAAAAAAGATTAATAACACTATATACCAGGGGCTTTAACAAATCACTTGCCATTTTTAGTTGCTTGCGCCTACATGCGCAGCAAAAGTATTACTTCACGGAACACAATTACATTTGTTATTTTTCTGCTAAAAACACAATAAACAAAACAATTGACAGCAACAACAAAACAAACATTTCGTTTCTTATCACAGCAGATATCAATTTTACATACCGTAAGCTTCGTTTTTCATATTAAACTTGATTTTTTGCTTGAAGCTTTGCCTAATTATTTACTTTGTAAATACACTGAACTGGTAACGTCAATTTGCACAAGCACGTGTTTTGATAAATCAGCTGACTTCAGAGAGCTGTCACAAGAGAAGAGTTGCCACTCAGGCGAAAAAAAATATTTTGTAATCTAACTGAAGTATTTACTTTTGATAATTAAAGTCACTTTTCGAAATTAGTACCATAGATTTTTTGACTTTATGCCAGAAAAATCGTCATTTCGCCCAAACTGCTTTGTAGTACTTGATATGTGACTCACAATTCTAGCAGCCTGGCGCTTGCTTCTGCACTTAATTGCTTTTGATGTCGAACTCATTTTTTGATGTGAAACATCTTTAATTTCGGTACGGACGATTTTAGTAAGAGTAAAATTTGATTCCAGCGTCACGTGACGCTGAGGTCTGCATATTTTGTGTTGTTGTTTTAGCAATGTGTCCCAGGGGAAGAGGAGTTAAAGTGGGCAATGGGCGGAAAGAGGAGGGAAAGTGAAGGAACTTGACAGTGTCTTGACAGTGACTAAGCAGTGACATACAGTGACTAAACAATTAATGAACAGTGACTAAGAAGTGACTAGACAGTGACTGAACACTTACTTAACAGTGGCTGAACAGTGACTAACCAGGAAAAGAGAAGGTCAGCAGTGACTAAACAATGACTTCACGGGGACTAGAGAGTGACTAAATAATGAATGAACAGTGACTGAAAAGTGATTAAAGTGAGACCTATGAGTGACTAAAGAGTGAGTAAACAGTAACCGAACAGTTACTTAAAAGTGACTGAACGGTGACAAGAAAGTAACTATACAGTGACTTCCCAATGACTTGACAGTGACTAAGTAGTGACTTAACAGTGCCTTGACAATGTCTAAACAATGACTAAGCAGTGACTAAAAAGTGACTTGACAGTGACTCAAAAGTGATTTGACAGTGACTAAAAATTGATTTTACAGTGACTTGACAATGACTGTACAGTGACTTAGCGGGAACAATGTCTAAACAATGACTAAGCAGTGAAAAAAGTGATTTGACAGTGACTTCAAATTGATTTTACAGTAACTTGACAATGACTGTACAGTGACTTAGCGGGGACTTAACAGTGACTATACAGTGCCTATACAATGACTAAGCAGTGACTTAACAGTGACTTGATAGTAACTTAACAGTGACTTAATAGTGACTTGACAGTGACAAAGACTTGACAATGTCTAAACAGTTACTTGGAATTGACTAATCAGTGACTAGAAAGTGGCTAAACAGACCTTAAACCGCACTTAAATAGCTATTAAACTTAGCGTCATGTTTCACATCAAAGCCTCGTGAGTGATCAGGACACTCACATCTATTTTTTTTTTTAATTTTTGTGCACCGAAACCAATATATGTACAACTAGTAAAACTACTTCACTCGACCGCACAGTTGACAAATGAAATTATTACTGCGAAATAAATCAGCTTTACAAGAAGATTTTGCCCTCATTTGCTCAGAAGCAATGTAATTTGTTTTTGTAAAACTTCACTTTTCGACACTCTGAAAGTTGCGCAGATCCGTTATTTAAGCGCTTTTAATATAATAAATACATGTATATGTTATTGTAAAATTTCTCTCTATGATGCTTGCCTCTGAAAGTTGAGCGTTCCCGTTACTCCTTCATTGCCTCTTTTTCGATCACCTCCCCCGCGACTCTCATATAATTGCTAGACGATTGAATCTTCTGGCAAACTTCCCCGCTCCCAAAAGACTCTTTTCTGCGGTGGACGACTAAACAATCTTCTGAAAGTCGCGGGGAATATTGCTAGAAGATTCAATCTTCCGATAATCTTCCTCGCAATCGATTAAACAATCGCTCAATTGCTTGCAAGGTTTGTTGCTGTGTTTGCTTTGTGCAGTGGCTGGGCACACACACGCAAGTCGGTAGAGTGATGGCAGGGGGAAGATTGGTGATGGGGGGGAAAAGAGATGCAGAGAAGAGTTTAAGATCACACACCCAACATTTCATTTACAGTTCTTTGCTCAGCCAAAAAATCAAAACAGAGAAAACTATAACAACAACAACGAGAGAACAATATAGAGCGCACTCCCACAACTTTTGCTGTAACGCGAGAGGGAGAGTGAGTGCTACTAAGTACTGAAAGGCAGGGCACTGATAGCAGCATTAAACCGTTTTAGTTGTATAATGGTTTTCTTTTTCTGACAAACTGCTATTGCTGATTTGTATACCAAGGTGAGAGCTCTGTGATGAGAAAAATCTTTAATTTCGGTACGGACGATTCTAGTAGGAGTAAAATTTGATTTCTGCGTCGCGTGACGCTTACGTCATTCATATTTTGTGTTGTTTTGATTTGTCCAGTTTCCCGGCAAACATACACACAAGAGGACGGGCAGAGGGGGGAAGTGAAGAGGTAGGAAAGATGCTGAAGAGGGGCAACTGGGTGGGTTCTGGAAAAGATCTGGGTGTGATCTTGTGGTATGTGGGAGAGATTTGGGTGGAACCTTATCTGGGCGGGATCTGGGAGGGATCTGGGAGCGATATGGGTGAGATCTGTGTGGGATCTAGATGAGGATCAGGGTGGGAGCTGGGCGAGATCTGGCAGAGTACTGGGTGGGATCTGAGTGGGATTTTGGTGGGATCTGGTTGGGAATGGGGTTAAAATCTGGGTGGGATTTGGATGAGGATCTGGGTGGGAGCTGGGCGAGATCTGGCTGAGTTCTGGGTGGGATCTGGGTGAGAATGGGGGTAAGATCTGGGTGGTTTCTGGGTGGTATTTGGATGAGTATCTAGGTGGCAGCTGGGCGAGATCTGGCTGAATTCTGGGTGGGATCTGGGAGGGTTCTGGGCGCGATCTGGGTGGGAATGGGGGTAAGATCTGGGTGGGATCTGGATGAGGATCTGGGTGGCAGCTGGGCGAGATCTGGCTGAGTTCTGGGCGGGATCTGGGTGGGAATGGGGGTAAGATCTGGGTGGTTTCTAAGTGGGATCTTGGCGGGATCTGGGTGGGATGTGGAAGGGATCTGGGCGGGATCTGGGTGGGTTCTAGGTGGGATCTGAAATGGATCAGGATGGGATCTGAATGGGATCTGAATGGGATCTGGGTGGGATCTGGGCAAGATCTGGGAGGGATTTGGGTGGGATCTATATGGGATCTGGAAGGGATCTGGGTGGGACCTGGGTGGGATCTGGGTGGTATCTGGAAGGGATCAGGGTGAGATCTGGTTGGGATCTGGGTAGGATCGCTGTGAGATCTGGGTGGAATGTGGGCGGGATCTGGGTGGGATGTGGATCTGGGCGGAATCTGGGTGGGATCTGGATGGAATCTGGGTGCGATCTGTGTGGGATCTGAAAGGGATCTGGGTCGGATCTGGTGGTATCTTGGGGGGTGAAACATCATCATTTATCTCTCGATCAGCGCAATAAACTTCCTGAAAAAATTAAAGAACTCTGCAGCAAGTGATCCTCTTTTAGTATTACTACTCCCCGTTATTTGTCTTCTTTCGAAAGAGCGACCTTGCTGATTTATATATCATTGAGAGAACTTGTGATTTGAAAATAAGCTCTTAAACTTATCATCATGTTTCACATCAAAACCTCGTGAGTGCTAGCGACACTCACATCTTTTTTTTTAAAAAAACTTGATATCTCAGGTTTGGTTCATTGGACAGGTCTCAAGTTGATATTGGCGAAAAGTATTTTACTAGATCTACTTAAATTATAATTTAATAGATTTTTTAATTATTTAATAATATTAAGTAACTGTTGCTAAATATTTTTTATAAATTTTTTCTCAGTGTGAACCACCATAATATAGCTTTATAGGATACACAATTTATTGCCCTAAACATAACTTAAGTTATGGTGTTTTCAAAAAGATGGAGACTTTTATAGTTTAAAAGATATACAGGCCTGTTCCGAATTCCGAAAACGAGTGGAATTGTCGCAAATCGAGTTGATTGCTGTTCCGAATTCCGCAAATCGACCAGAACTGTCGTTTTCAAAAGTTGTGCTGCAGAGTCTGCGGAATGAAAAGTAATTGCTATTACAAGCATTAAAATAAATTCCCAAAATTATAAACTAATCAATTTAATAATGTTGAACATTTTTAAAATCGTTTAGCATCTCTACTTAAAATGTTTACAGTTAAAGTGTATTTTAAAATCATTTTTTTATAAACATCTATAAAATATTGCGTGAAAAGCAAAACCGAGCGGTCGTTTTCAAACCGAGCTGTTCTGAACTCCACTTTACGTTTTAGTCGAATTCAATCGTCAATCGATAGCTACTAGGGTTGCTTTATTTAAATTAATTTATTCGGTCGGCACTTTTTCTATTTTATTTAGCTATATTTAACCATATTTTACATCACATATTCAAATGTAACAATTAAAAGCTGGTTTAAATAAAAATAAATTGACTTAAAGTGTAAATAAGAGCTTTGTAAATTTAAATTAAAGCGATGATGCCAACTCTGGCTGCTGTCGATATACACAAAAACGCGCGCAGGCCAGTCAGCCAGCTGTTTATGAAAGCGACTTCGAAACCGAGTTCGAAAAGTCAAAACGTAGCCAAATCGTTCGGAATTGGGAACAGCAAATAGTAAAACGTTCGTTTTCGTTTCGTTTTTACTTTTTGAAAACGTTCGGAATTCGGAACAGGCCTGATTAATTTTTGAAGCTATAAGTAAATAAAAAGATGCCCTTGAAGTCAATTTCTGGTCACCCTAATCCACAACAAAATTCAATTAATCAAAGCATTCGCATGGCAGCTATATGATATCAACGTTCGATCTGCGTGATGTTGACTTTTTTTGAAAAGCTTGATAAATATAGTACACGTGCCAAGTTTCAGCTTCATAGCTTTGAAATTGACTGCGTGGCAAAGTTTTCTTTAAGGGCATCTTTTTATTGTTTATAACATCAAAAATTAATATCTCTTAACCTATAAAAGTCTTTTTGAAAACACCAAAATTTAAGTTATGCCTAGAGCCAAAAATTATATGTGCTTCGAAGCTATATCATGGTGGGAGAATATCTATATATCCATCTATATCATATCACTGAGAAAAAATTATAAATAATTTTTAGAAACAATTACTTAATATTATTAAATAATTTAAAAATCTATAAAAATTATAATTTGAGTAGATCTAGTAAAATAGTGAGTAAATAAATTTTGAGTACATGAAGCTGTGAGATAACGAATGGTTCTTTAATTTTAATGGTTACATGCTGTCACCTCAGATCGATATCGAATATTAATCGACAATTATCGAAGGCTATCCTACACTATGCTCAGACTGACTAAACCGCTCAGAAACTAAAACTGCGACCGCATCTAAAGAATGCAGAATGGCAGAAAGAGCTGCTGCTGAAAACAGTTTTTTTGAAGATGAGGAAGGTTTGCTGTATGCAGCTGGCATCGCCGACTAATATCTGTAAGTATATCATATCTTTAATATTTATACACTTGAAAAGTGTATTATAATTTTGCCCAGAAATTTGCAACGCATAGAAGGAATCATCTCCGACCACATAAAGTATATATATTCTTGATCAGCGTGACGAGCTGAGTCGATTAAGCTTTGCCCGTCCGTCTGTCTGTCCGTCCGTCTGTCCGTCCGTCCGTCTCTCTGTTTCTACGCGAACTAGTCCCTCAGTTTTGAAGCTATCGAGCTGAAATTTTGCACAGAGTCTTCTTTTCTCTGCACGCTGCCAATATGTTGGAACCGACCATATCGGATAACTACTTCTTGTAGCTGCCATACAAATGATCGGTCGAAAAATGGATTTTAATGAGAACGAGAAGGCCAAGATAACGTTTGCCAAAGTTTTAATACCCTTGCAAATGTTTTAATACAACAGAGTTTACGAACGTCAGCATTAAAACAAACCATTTTTCTGATAAAAGCCACTTTTCGGCCAATAGTTTCTATGGCAGCTATAAGATATAGTCATCCGATCTTGACCAAAACTTCCAAATCTGTGTAAAAGCGTATAAAACTAATAATTGTCGAAGCGGAAGGCGTTTACATTAAAAACAAAAAAGTTTTCTCACAAAAACCCACTTTTCGACCGATAGTTCCAATGGCAGCTATAAGATATAGTCATCCGATCTTGACCAAAACTTCCAAATCTGTGTAAAAGCGTATAAAACTAATAATTGTCGAAGCAGAAGGCGTTTACATTAAAACAAAAAAGTTTTCTTACAAAAACCCACTTTTCGACCGATAGTTCCTATGGCAGCTATAAGATATAATCATCCGATCCGGTCGGTTCCGACAAATTAGCAGTGTGCAGTAAAAAGAAGACTCTGTGCAAAGTTTCAGCTCGATAGCTTTAAAATTGAGAGACTAGTTTGCGTAGAAACAGACAGACGGACAGACGGACAAACAGACGGACAGACAGACGGACGGACAAAGCTCAATCGACTCAGCTCGTCGCCCTGATCAAGAATATATATAGTTTATAGGGTCGGAAATGATTATTTCTATGCGTTGCTAACTTCTGGGCAAAATTATAATACCCTTTGCAAGGGTATAAAAATAGAGGCAAGCTAACTTCGGCTCGACCGAAGTTTAAATACCCTTGGAGCTTGATATATGCCTGACAGTTTGTATGGCAGCTATACTATAAAGTGGTCCGATTTCGACAAATCTTGTTGAAATTATGTAAAATCATTGAAAACTTATAAATACGAGCGTTGGGAGCGATAACATTAATAACAAAATAAGTTTTCTGACTAAGACTTTTTTTCAGACCTAACTTTTGTATGGCAGATATACTATATAGTTGTCCGATTTCGACAAGTTTTGGTGAAATTATGTGAAATCATTAAAAACTTATAAATATGAGCGTTGGGAACGATAACTCTAAAAACAAAAAAGTTGTTCTCACTAAAACTAGTTTTTCAACCGATCGTTCCTATGGCAGCTATATGCTATAGTCATCTGATCCGGCCTGTTCCGACAAATGTGCAGCGTATTTGTACCAAAAGACTTCGTGCAAAGTTTGGTTAAGATAGCTTTAAAACTGACGGAGGAGATAGCATAGAAACAGACGGACAGACGGACGGACGGACAGACGGACATGGCTATATCAACTCAGCTCGTTATGCTGATCAAGAATATATATACTTTATGTGGTCGGCGATGCTTCCTTCTGTGCGTTACAAACATCCGGACAATTTCAATATACCCTCTCCAAGGGTATAAAAACTGTTGTTTTTTCACAATATTACCGCTCTCAATCACGGTCGTGGGTAATATTAAATGTTTTTAAGCTGATCTGCGAAGTTTGGTCGAAGTCGCTAACCGTTGAGACAAGCGATTTCAAGTGTATAAAAACTTCGGCACGGACGAAGTTAGCCTTGCCATTCTCATTTTTGTTAATTTCAAAGCAACTTGGCAAGGCCAAGTTTTGGCCAGCAAGGGCCAAAAACCGATTTTTCATTTTTAAATGGCCGCCACTTTGTCAAAAAAAAAATCACAAGATTTTTTCAAGGTTCAGACCAGAATTACATCTATACTGATTATAACCCGTTCACTAAAACTTTTTTTTTTGACACCCACTTTGACGGTCGATATCTTTTGGAAAAGCTTTCGCATCGAAGCAGTAAAAATTTTGTTGCTTACTTTAATCTGTTTGTAACATAATAAAATAAACAGAATTGATAAAAACTTTTTGCGTTTTCAAATGAGATTTTTTTTAAAAAAGTCCATAAAGCAGCCTCGAAATGGAAAATACCCCCTTAACCAAAAATTTTTGTGCAAAACCGCAAATTAAGGTTTAGTGGGCATGTCGAGATCTAACTTTAGATTTTTTTTTATTAAAATAAAAAATGTTTAAATTGTTTATAAATGAATACACCGTATGCCAAAAAGTAAGTATAAAGGAAATATTTTTGGTCAATGAACTTTTTGATAGAAATTTTCGAAATGTCAAAAAATCACTTTTTTCAATACGAAATGAAAATTACCCAAAAACTTGTTTTTTTAACTAACGATAAGCCAAGTTAAATGCATTTTTAAAATACTGATTATTATATATAACAACTGGAATTTTTCGGTTTTTAAAATCTTGGTCACAAATCTTCTAACTAGATTATAATATGAGAATATAAAAACTATTAAAGTACTGTGGCATCAAGAGCGCCCTGAATAGTTCTGAATCTATTATTTTTCCTACTTTACTGTCTCGACCCAAAATATTTAAAATAAATTATTTAATATAAAAATATTTCCTTGTTTTCAAGATCAATGTTTGGGAAATGTCTTACATTTCTATTTATTATAAGAAATTTACAAGTGTGTTTACGTTTGTCTTTGTCTCTCCTCTTCTGCGTTCTCGTCTGTCTGTCCCTTCACTCGATTATTTGATACACAGTGTGGCCATTTTCTCTGTCTAAAAATACCTTAACGTTAACACACTTATCGATTTATAAGTACATTTGGCGGCTAATTTCAAACATTTTTGGAATTGCCTACAAATAATTAATTTAACAATGTTTAATTTAGATTTAATCTATTATTCAAAATTGCGTTTAATTGGTTTGTTGTTTTTTTTTAAGATGCTGATAAACACATATTTCTGGATTTGTCTGATACTTCGGAGACCAATGCTCTATCCGAACTGGAACGGATATTGGATAATATGCCGGAAGCTTATAAACTTATGCGTCAAGTGGATTGGTTGGAGAAAGAAATACGCTTCTTTGCCGCTCAGATGCGAGATTGTAAGTGACATTGACTACCGGGGTTTTACACCGATTATTATACCCTTGGAGAGGGTATATTGAAATTGTCCGGATATTTGTAACGCAGAGAAGGAAGCATCTCCGACCACTAAAAGTATATATATTCTTGATCAGCATGACGAGCTGAGTTTATATAGCCATGTCCGTCTGTCCGTCCGTCTTGTTCTATGATATCTCCTCCAAACTTTGCAGGAAGTCTTTTGGTACAAATACGCTGCACATTTGTCGGAACCGGCCGGATCGGATGACTATACCATATAGCTGCCATATGAACGATCTGTTGAAAAACTAGTTCTAGTGAGAAAAACTTTTTTTGTTTTTAGTGCTATCGCTCCCAACGCTCGTATTTATAAGTTTTCAATGATTTCACATAATTTCACCAAGGCTTGTCGAAATCGGACAACTATATAGTATAGCTCCCATTCACAAGACAGGTCTGAAAAAATTCTTTCATATCTCAAGCTCCAAGGGTATATAAACTTCGGTCGTATTGTATTGTATGTTCTGTCTATTATATTTAAATTTCTTTCTTTGCTTTTGGCAGCTTATCGCGGTATGAAACGAGACCTAAACTATGCAGTATATGTCCTATGTTCTGGTTGGATGTTTCGTAGATGCGAAAAAGTACTTAGGGATTATCCAACCAATTCCTTGGATACCTCGGTTTGCCTGCACATCGACACGGTTCGTAAAGAACTGGTAAACTAAGAATGTTGCCCTTGATTGTTTCTAGCTGCCCAATGCTACAGTCTATGTGGAGGCCATAAAAGATATCATTGATAAAAAGATCGCTCTTATACCCAAACAAGCCCTGCTTCGTTACCACGAGCTAAATGCTAAGATTAAGGCTCAGATGACTCATTTCATACCACCTCTTATCCGTGACATCAAAATGGGAAGGGATGTATTTTATGATCAAGCGACCAAAATACGCAACATAATCGATGCTGTGATCAGTGATATTCACTTGAACACGGTGCGTTCGTCTAAGACGTTTGAGGATGTCTACGAAAGATTTGGTCAAGGTCGATTCATCGTCAGCTCTATGGTTATTCTGTTTTGTTTCATAGTAAGTGCCCTCTTTGTTTGTTTTTTATGATATACTGGCATCTGTACGCGTCATGTTTGACTTTGCTTGTTTATTAAGACTTCTTGAAGCGTTTGTTATACGTGTCTGAGTACTCATAACGCTTATACAGCCTTCCACTCAGAGAAAAAATCGAGAATTTCACTCTTGATCCAA
The DNA here is from genome assembly GCA_018904275.1 of Lordiphosa clarofinis. Lineage (NCBI taxonomy): Eukaryota > Metazoa > Arthropoda > Insecta > Diptera > Drosophilidae > Lordiphosa > Lordiphosa clarofinis. The sequence continues at coordinate 927,983 of JAEIGQ010000029.1, read as the reverse complement.
GAGCATTCGTTCTCAAAAGTACGGTAGGAGCAAATATTCTTGATCCAAGAGCGAAATTGTTGATCCAAGTGTGAATTTTTTATCCCGACATTCTCCAGTCAAGAGTTTCAGTACTTGATCCAAGTACGAATAATTCTCAAAATAATAGGCTATAAATAATAATTGAAGCGGGTGGGGGAGAGACACGACCGAGACCCCGGGACAACCCGTCCCCGACCGACGTGGTGTTGTTTGTTCCGCGCTGCTCGCCACTCAGCATCAGCCACCCCACCCACTTTTTTCTAAGATGTAATTGATTTTCAGTTACTCACATAATAGATACAATTTTTTTTTGTACTTACTTTAATGGGACTCGAACTCGGTACCTCCGAAGTCCGTACGGGCAGTTTAATCGACTCGACCATTCTCCATAAGCTACAAGTCTCGACCAAACCATATTTATGAATTAACGCTGGGGAGATGATTTCAAAGGCGAAAACAAAGGCTCTACTTTCAAATACATTCTTTTTTTGGGTGGTATTACAATTTTAGAGTTACCTCTACAATTCAACTGCACTTCATTTCCTCCATATCTTTCAAACAATTTTTTGTTCATCATGAATTGGAAAATATATAAATTAACTGCGTCTTCATTTTTATCATCAAGCTAAACGAAATTCTGAAATTTTACCTTGAGCACAAATGCCTTTTACCGTCTAAAAAATTTTCAAAACGCTGGGCACATTGAGTTATATAAGCAACCGTGGTTTGACCCTGAATGTGAAGTGGCGAGAATTGCTTCTCTCCATCAACTCCGTCGGGCTCAAAGATAAAATTCTCCCGAAGCTAGGCGAGATTATCAAATGGCCCACCGTCTTTACAAGGATCTGTGCTTCCTAAAGCAAAGGGAATATTTTAACCGAAACGAAAGAGAACTAGCAGGCATAAAAGACAGCAAAAAGTTTTTGGCTTTGTTGCGTCGTTTAAACGGATCGTCATCTCGTAGAAAAATTAAGTCCGACTCGAGTCGTCTAGCAAATCACTTCCAGAGGCTTCTTTTTGTCACAACCTCAGAACGATTCGGTCTCTCGCGACGAGCGGGGAATCCGAGTGTAGTACGAGTGTGTGGCTATTGGGATTGTTGTTCTGCAAATATGTACATTTTGAAACCAAATTTTGTGAATAAAATAAAACACTACTACGACTACTACACTGAGTTATAGAGCAAAGAGATTAAGTCTTTAAATTGTGTTTCAGTGTTTCTGAGGTTGACTAACAAGAATTAACAAAAGTCCAGTGCAATTTTTTCACAAAATCTTAATTCCACACACAAAACATAGAAAGGCTCTGAGAAGGGCGAGTTGCCACATTATGGCTCCAAAAACGAGCAATATTTCGAAAATTTTTTAAAATCCATATTTTACACACAATCCACAGTTTCCGTAAACAAAGACTGTATACATAAAATTTTTCAACAAAATTTGTCAACGAATCGGTTGCGCTGTCTAACTCGTCCGATTTCGATTACGAATATATTTGATAGAAAACGGGAATGGGTTGCCGAACTGAAATAAATTTTGGGTTTAATCCCTGATTTGGAGGTAAAATTGGAATACCCGTTACTCGCAGAGTAAAAAGGGTATACTAAAATCGTGCAAATGTATGTAACAGGCAGAAGGAATCATTTCCGACCATATAAAGTATATATATTCTTGATCAGCATCAACAGCCGAGTCGATATAGACTTGTCCGTCCGACCGTCTGGCCGTCCGTCCGTCTGTCTGTATGAGCACCTAAATCTCGGAGACTATAAGAGCTAGAGCTACCAAACTTGACATGTATTCTTCTTTTATCAGCACGCAGATCAAGTTTGTTTCAAATTTTGGCCACGCCCACCCCCGCCCCCACAATAGAAAGTGTTGAATAACTCCCACATTTTTTAAGATATCGAGTTGAACTTTTGTGCTTAAACTTATATTAGCAATAACTATAATCCCTGAATTTTACAGCAAGATATATAGACGAGTTAAGAAAATGTTGCATACTTTTCGGATTTTCAATGTAGTTATGTGTGATAATTTGTGGCTTTGAAAATCAATTTCTTAAGCATTTCGCGGTTTTGTTACCATGGAGACCCCTTAGCTGCGCATTGAGCTTATGCATTGATCCTGAAATGTTTTTTTACTTGGTTGTCAAAAAATTAGTATGGTAACTGTAATGGGAATATCGAATGATATGTTTTATTTTGCTCAGAACTTGAGAACCGCCCAACCGATCTTTATCATTTCCTTGGCAAATCGATACATTCATACAACTCTCTCAAGAACGTATGAATCATCTATCTACAAAACTATGGGAGATATAACGTTTATTCCAAGTCACCGGGGCGGGAGGGGGAGTGGCAAACATTGAAAATTAACTTCATCTGCCTGCAAGTATAAGAAGCATTTGTCCCATACATGTCAAACCTCTATCTCTTACCATCTTTGAGATCTGTTTGTTCATACGGACGGACGGACAGACGGACATGGCTAAATCAAGTCGGCTGTTGATGCTGATCAAGAATATATATATGGGCATTTCCATGACGTCAAAGGGGACAATCGTACGCATTTAAACATTCAAAAAAGTCAAAATAAAACGGATTTTTATTTTCACTATAGGCTTAACTTATAGCTCTTCAACAGCCCTACAATTGATGCAAAGATCGATTTTGGAAAATTTTTTGGTTTCAAGATAATCGCAAAAAAACATGACATTCGCACGGGACAAAAATAGAAGGGGTTTTTCCTGAGGCAATATATTAATGCGATAAATATTAAAATGTAGTGCAGTGGTGTCTCTTTAAAATGGATTTTATTTCACCCAAAAATAACTTACAGTTTTTTCAAAATGTAAGCTTAAGCATTTTCGCACGGGACATGTCGCACGGTACAGTTTTTTCCATCATTATATTTATGTGGTTTCTGCTATAATGCGAAGGTAATTGAATTGAAATAATTTCTCATGGTCTCTTATGCATTCATGTATACCCCTTTGTACCATCATAAATATTCTAGATAGCGAATATACATGTAAACTAAAGTCACTTTTTTCCAAAAAATTAAGCAATTTTAATGTCAAAATGTGAACAATTGAGCTAGCACGGCCGTGAAACCGAATATATCCAATTGGGTTATTAGTAAATGTAATATTAGCTTACATTAGCTTAATTTGGTTGTTTTCCTATAAAAATTCGATAAAATATAGTTTTTTTTAACCACTTTTAACTTTTTGGCCCAGGTTGACCTTTTGGTGGAAATGCCCATATGTTATAGAGTCGGAAATGATTCCTTCTCCCTGTAACATACTTTTGCACAAACTTAAAATACCATATGTACCTCTGGTCAGAGTATACAAATTGTAGTTAAAAAAAACAGTTTATTAAGAAAATTTAGTTAAGAAATTTTTTGTCCCGTTCATGTCAAAACTCCATGTCTTACCCTGTCTGAGATCTGTTCGTTCTCTTAATGCTGATCAAGAATATATATACTTTACTTACCTTTGGTACAGATTATACAAAATTCCATTCTCCATTAGTGCTAGTTACCTAGCCAAAGATGAAATCATGTTGAATTGAAAACTTTCTGTACACAGAGGGAAAAAACGTGTTCAGAAAATAATTTGCCGTCAACTTAAAATGAGAACAGAACGTTCTCAAAATTTTTGAGAACAAATGTTCTAAATGTTCTTGGAATGAGTAAAGTGGTTCTTAAACGAATAATATTTACTTTAAACAACAACAACACCGGTTTTCAGCAGAGAGATATACAAGAGAGACAGCGAGTGCTCAACAAAGCATAAGTAGCCCTCTTGACGTCCATCTGTAAAACTGTTGAATGGCTGAATTGTCAAGTGCGTCATTCCATACTTTGAGTGCATAAGGTACTGGGCTCAAAGCCTAGTCAAGCCCAAACAAATTTTTCTGTGTTGGAAACTTAAATGAAACGAGTCAGTGAAGTGGGTCGTTGAAGCGATGTTTCTGATTCCTATGGAGTGGGTGAAGAATCAGCAGCGCCCATATCCCCAGAGTAGCCTAGCCCTCTCTTCACATCCAATCAAAAGATGTATGTCCCCGTTCCCAATTCCACCCAAATGTGAGTAATCCGCCCACACCTGGTGCCAAGTGCAATCAAATTTTTTTCCAGGTGAGTTTAAAATGTTCTTCAAAACGGAACAATATAAACTCAAATCTTGTTCTCAAAAATGGAACAATGTCAACTCAATTTAAGCTTTTGCGTTCTCAATAAATTGTTATCGAAGTGAGAACATTGCACTACATGTGAGAAAACCCGTTCATGCATACTTTTTGATAACGTTTGTGCTCGTGTTGAGTTTTTTCCCTCTGTGTAGTCTATTTTGAGGGGTTTGTCAACGTGCGCCCTATGGGAAATTTTCCCAAAAATCAGGCATTAATTAATAACTCAAAAACTAAGCAAGATATTGCGGGCCTTATGTTATGCATACCGTTGGCCTATATGTGCAAAAAAGTGGGCGTGGTAGCACTTCAACCCACCTTTCTTGTACAAGAAAAAATTGGTTTTTCTTGCTATATTACAGAAGAATGAATGTACTATCATTGACGCGTAATAAGACCCATAGTTTTCGATCGCAAACTTTATGGAATTTCGGGATTCCTGAAAAAGATGCGGCTCTTTTATTGCGATTTCTGTTCTGTTGCTACTGTCAATTCTAACTGCACAATACTGCTCTCGTCGACGGAAGACTGCAAAGGCCTCTTAAGGCCTTAAAGAAACTATCTTAAGAACTGCTGCATGGTCAGCTAGTCGTTTTTTTACTTTTTACGAGCAGCTGTGCTTGCTTCTTCTACTACGTTATCTCCAGCAGCTTGAGTCCTACGACCTCTAATACGCTTTAGCGTAAATGACCATAGCGAACGCCACTCTGGGTTCATGTTCCCAATGGCTTAGAATGGAATTTCTGCGCTCAAATTGTTGCATTATTCTGTTCAATTACCGCGATTCATCACCAGAATTGCACAAAATATGCTTCCTTATTATTGACCCTTGGAGAGGGTATATTAAAATTGTCCGGATGTTTGTAACGCATAGAAGTATATATATTCCTGATCAGCATGACGAGCTGAGTTGATATAGCCATGTCCGTCTGTCCGTCCGTCCGTCTGTCCGTCCGTCTGTTTCTATGCTATCTCCCCCGTCAGTTTTAAAGCTATCGTAATCAAACTTTGCACGAAGTCTTTTAGTACAAATACGCTGCACATTTGTCGGAACCGGCCGGATCAGATGACTATAGCATATAGCTGCCATAGGAACGATCGGTCGAAAAACTAGTTTTAGTAAGAAAAACGTTTTTGTTTTCAATGCTACCGCTCTCAACGCTAGTACTTATAAATTTTCAATGATTTCACATAATTTCAGTAAGGCTTGTCGAAATCGGACAACTAAATAGTATAGCTGCCATACAAAAGTTAGGTCTGAAAAAAAGTCTTAGTGAGAAAAACTTTTTTGTTTTCAATGTTATCGCTCCCAACGCTCGTATTTATACGTTTTCAATGATTTTACATAATTTCACCAAGGCTTGTCGAAATCGGACCACTATATAGTATAGCTGCCATACAAACTGTCAGGCATATATCAAGCTCCAAGGGTATATAATCTTCGGTCGAGCTGAAGTTAGCCTGCGTCTATTTCTTCTTTTAAATATCTTTCATAAGCGACTGAAAGACTTTGGCCTTACCCCTCTCTAAAGCAATCAAAAATAACATCTTCCCGACTGATCACATTTTTTCATTTGGCATGCAAGTAGGCATTGGAAAAATTGAGGTTGTGTCCTAAAAAGTGAAATTTTGCAAAGAATAGCACATAAATGCGGTTGAGAAAAAGTGAAGCAGAAGCAGAAGCAGAATTGAAAGCTCTAAATGGTGGATAAAGTCACAACTCAAACAAATCTAAACAAAATTTGGTAGGACTTCACAAAGTTGAATTTTCTTTCCATTTTTTTTTTTGTGAGATGAATCACGAATACCGTCAATACAGGGACGCCACGTTTAATTTCTACAGATCAAAGGCACTAAGACATAGCACATACCACAACGATTAGATTCAATCAAAAATATTCGACAAAACTTTCTGTTTTCATTAATATTTGGAAATTACAAATTGCAGCAGAAAACACACACTTAACATTGAACTGTCCTTCGTTAGCATTACCTGACTTTATCAGCTGCTCACTTGACAGAGCTCTGTTAAATCAGAATTCGAAGTATGTAACATTAAAGACAGATGTATTTGTGGTCTAATGAGACAAAAAAATTAAAGTTTTCGCCACTTTTGGAAAAGGGGCTTATGCCTAATATTTGGCAAAATTCCCCATAGTGTGCGATGAAAAGTGCTAAGTTTTTTTTAATAATTGCTTCCGATTGTAAAAAATGTTGTTGTACCTGGGAATAATTCCAGGTTATGACGATACTTTTAATTGCCCTGCTATGCGGTTGCTGTGGGCTATACAACACCGGACCTGGTATCGGAGGATGCTGTAGAATGGCCACGGGTGGCTTGTGTATGCTCTTGTAAGTACAAAACAATTGCAGGAAAAGCCCCTTGATAACAAGTTTTCTGATCTTCCATTACAGTGCCATTCTATTCATCTTCTGTGTTTTCTCAATCACGACCCTCCTCGGACTCTTCTATTTTATGATGGGGCTAGTGACGTATGAGGGAGCCTGTGCACCGTTAATGGAGCAAGAGAAGAATGCCCTGTTCCGGAAAATGGATGCTGCAATTGATCTTAATCGCTATTTGCCACATACGGAGAGCGATGGTGAGGGTGGGGAAAAGCAAGTAATAATGCCACCGCTGCGCATGTCAAATGCGATTAAGGCATGTGGGGCCAATCAGTCCATCTTTGACTTGCTGCGCGAGAGCAATTTGTACGATGTCAACGATCTAATCCGCCTCAAAATAATGTCTGAAGCTTCAGACTCGGGGCCAAAGTTTACTGAGGATCTGTCTAGTGTGGAGCTTCTCACAGAGGACGAAAAGATAGTGCTCAATGATATGCGCAACGGCAACCTGTCGACCTATCACAGTAGTTTATTCGACTCATTTTGCGAAACATTCACAAATATCGATACACGCAGATTGAGGCAGGACTTATCATGGCTGCAAGGGAATATTAGTTTAGAGGGGCAGTATTATGCTGCTGCCGTTGTTTCATTTGAGAACGAGAGGAGGAATATTAAAGCTTACCATAATGTTTTTTATGTTCACCTCCACGAGTTGTACTTTAGGTTGGAGGAGTTACTGAAAAAAATTGATGAGCTCATTTTGTATGAAAATAATGACTTCTCCAATTCAATATTTATACTGATGGAAGCGATTAAAAGAGCAGAAATATTCCTTAGGGATCGCGGAAAGGAATACATAAATACGCTTGCCATGAATCTTACTGACACGATAAATGAGCATATTGAGAATTATATTTCCATGGTGATATTCGAGAGCAATGAAAATGTCGGCCGCTGTGCCCCGCTATCCTATATTTATTATCGAGGCGTTGACTTGATTTGTAGAAGATTGGTAGATCCCATTGTAAGTAAAAGTTTATACAACGTATAATAATTCAATGTTTTCAATATTTTTATTCGAAACGTTCCTCCGAATGGTTCAAATGGCTTTTAAAGTTTTAAAGAGGGAGAATCAATTCCAAAGAAGGCAACGCTTATAGCGTTGAAATTTTGCGATGAAGGTGAAAACATGTTTAATTTTAAATTATGCATTTGATTCACAAAGTCAAAGCAAAGCGGTCCTTATATCAAAGCAAGTTTTAGCTGGCTCCAAGTCAAGTTAAAAACAAAACACATACACACCACAAAGCAGGCTGGTAAACTATACAGCTGTTCACACATAAGTTCAAGTTGCTTTCTTAGCCACAATTAGGTGGCTTACGTGTTGCTTTTAAATTATTCCTACTACACGCAGATCAAGTTTGTTTCAAATTATGGCGACGCCCCCTTCCGCCCCCGCAATTCGGAAAAAACGTTATATCTCCTACAGTTTTAAAGATAAACGATTTGTACCTTCTAGAGATGGTTAGTAATTAAAAAATGAAGAAGAAATGATAAAGATCGGATGAACGGTTCTCAAGTAATGAGCAAAAATATGAAAAATAGCCGAGTTAAAAAAGCGTTGCATACTTTTCAGATGTTCACCCAAAGGAACGCAGACACACTGTTAAACATGTTTTTTCATGAGTAACGGGTATATCGAAGTCGGTTAAGCTTCATTTACACGACCTGATCGCTCAGATGAGTTTTCGTCTGATTTGCTGACTGACCGTGTAAAAAGGCGTCTGAGTAGACATGAAGCTACTCAGATGAGCGATCAGACGAAATAGAACCGGTTCTATTTGGCCTGAGCACTCATCTGAGTGGCATTTATCGAGTTACAGTGTTCGTCTGACGAAAACTCATCTGAGCGATCAGGTCGTGTAAATGGAGCTTTAGAGCCTACTTTAACTTGCTGACACTCTCACAAGCTTTGTGTTCTGAGTGAAATGTTTTGAAATATTCTCTTCCTTCCTTCCAAAATTGTCTTTAATAAATTTAATATAGAAATTCTTTTCTTTAAACCAAAATGTAATAACATATTTTTTTCTTTGCAGAACGCCTTCTGGTTTGGCATTCTACTCTGTGCCCTGGTTTTGCTGCCCATTCTATTCGTTGCTCACCGCCTCATGTGCCTGTACATGCTAGTCTATCCGATTGTGGCGGCGGCTGCCATTGTTGAAGGCGGGTATGTACATAAGCTAATCTCCAAACTATCCTAAATACTGACTATTCCGAAGCTGTCCCATCTGCACGGGCGCACCTTACGTGCCACCGGTGATTGTGACATGCGGAGGTGGCCAACAGGCATACTGCGGCTGTGCGCAGAATCCTAGAAGGACGGAACGGCCTAGAACGACCGGAACCAGAACGCAGGGTGGTGTTGTCAGCCCAGAACGTTCTTTAGTCAATACCAGAACTACAATGGAGATAAGGGCAACGCAGAGCAAGCGCAAGCGAGATTAGATTAACGACAATTTTTTATTGCCTTTTGACAAATAATAATCCACGTTGTTTGTAAATTTGTTTGACTTATTTTAATCAATTTTATTTGTATCTATATATATAGGGATAGAGGTAAGTATGGTAAAGTTCTGAGATGAGCCCGAGTCCTGTAAGCTGGACATTCCTTAAGTGTTGGTATATTTTTTTTGAAAAACTTACTATGCCGTCGAAATTAGATAGATAGCTATCCATAGTGAAACTACAAGGGCCAACTTATATGTTCTTAATAGAAAAGCATTTTTTGGCACAGTCGTACGCAGAATATTTTGATGAACGTTGTCGCCACATTCAATTTGCAGAGCAGCTTCCATTGGTGTAACCATACAACTCGTGGATTGTTATCGTTTCCCATTACTTTTGGCGTTACGTCACAACATTACTAAGTAGTATTCAGTAGTCCGGGGTTATCGCATGCTGCAGGTTTTCGCAGCTCTTCGACAATACGGCAATATTTTCGCAAGCTGAGTTCTACCAATAAATTGCTATGGAGAGCATTATAGGCGCTGCGAAATAAGGCCCCAATGAAATAAGGCCCCAAAAAAAAAATGAAATAAGGCCCCAAAAATTTATATGGAAAACAAAAACAACGATTTTTCTCAAATTTGGGGTGTTATTTCATTTTTTTGGGGCTTTATTTCCTAAATAAAATTTCAAAATGAAATAAGTCCCCAAAAGAAGAAATGAAATAAGGCCCCAAAAATTAGTTTTGCGGTCTTATTTCATTTCGCGGAAATAAGACCCCAATTTTTAATATGATTTTTTTGGGGTCTTATTTCATTTCTCTTATTTTGGCTGATATATGGAAAAAAAATTCCAATAACGGTTAATTTTCTTATCTGCCTGCGTTTTCTGACTTAGTATTTGATGCATTTTTGTACAGATGTGCAAAAGTACCGTTTTACAATTAGTTCAGTGATAAGCTTTTGAGTATGTTGGTCAGTTTAGTGATTTGCATTGTGTAAAGCAGACGTTCAAGTGCGAGATAAAATTATGAAGTGCGAAAAAATTGTTGCATTACGGCGAACTGGAAATTTGTTCTACGTCAAAGAACAGAAAATGCTGTATTTTGACGAGGTAATTATATTGTCTATTTTAAAAAATCTTAGCGCCGCAGACGAAATTTTTATACCCTTGGAGAGGGTATATTAAAATTGTCCGGATGTTTGTAACGCATAGAAGGAAGCATCTCCGACCACATAAAGTATATATATTCTTGATCAGCATGACGAGCTGAGTTGATATAGCCATGTCCGTCTGTCCGTCCGTCCGTCTGTTTCTATGCTATCTCCTCCGTCAGTTTTAAAGCTATCGTAACCAAACTTTGCACGAAGTCTTTTGGTATAAATACGCTGCACATTTGTCGGAACCGGCCGGATCGGATGACTATAGCATATAGCTGCCATAGGAACGATCGGTTGAAAAACTAGTTTTAATGAGAAAAACTTTTTTGCTTTCAATGTTATCGCTCCCAACGCTCGTATTTATAAGTTTTTAGTGATTTCACATAATTTCACAAAGCCATTTTGAAATCGGACAACTATATAGTATAGCTGCCATACAAAAGTAAGGTCTGAAAAAAAGTCTTAGTGAGAAAAACTTTTTTGTTTTCAATGTTATCGCTCCCAACGCCCGTATTTATAAGTTTTTAATGATTTTACATCATTTCACCAAAATTTTTCGAAATCGGACCACTAGATAGTATAGCTGCCATACAAACTGTCAGGCACATATCAAGCTCCAAGGGTATATAAACTTCGGTCGAGCCGAAGTTAGCTTGCCTCTATTTTTTTTATATGAAAACTTTTTATATTATATCAAAAAAATTGTGTCAATCTAAGCGCCGCAGGCGAAAATTTTTTACACAAAAATCGCGCGATTTTTTTGTAAAAAATTTTCATTATTATTTAATGTTATAGGTAGTTTGTTTCACTAAAAATCCAAATAAGAAAATATTTTAAAATTTTATATTAGGTATCTCCAATAGTTTTTATTTTATTGAATAAAGCAATAAAATGAACAAAAAAAATAGAATTGAAAAAGTGGGGTGTTATTTCATTTTTCAAAATGGGGTATTATTTCATTATGAAATAACACCCCAAATTTGGGGCCTTATTTCATTTTATTTTGGGGCCTTATTTCATTTCAGTGGGGCCTTATTTCATAATTTAAATTGGGGTATTATTTCATTATGAAATAACTCCCCAAATTTGGGGCCTTATTTCATTTTATCGTTTGGGGACTTATTTCATTGGGGACTTATTGCCTGCAGCCAGCATTATACATGTATACATGTACTAGCAAATAACCCGTCGCGCTTCGCTGCGCCTTCAACAGTATAGAACCAACGCACACCCACTTACCACCCACTTCCCGCCCACATCCCACCCACTTCCCGCCCATTTCCCGCTTACATTCCCACCCACTTCCCGCCCACATCCCACCCACTTCCCGTCCTTTTCCCGCCCACTTCCCGCCGATTTCCCGCCCACATACCACCCACATCCCACCCACTTCCCACCCTCTTACCGTCCACATCCCTCCCACATCCCACCCACATCCCTCCCACTTACCGCCACATTCCACACACTTTACATCCACTTATCACCCACTTTCCACCCGCATCCCACTCACATCCCACCCACATCCCAGTGGGCATCCCGGCGGTATTTCCAACATCGGAAAATAAAAACCAAAATAAATTCCCATTTTGATCTTACAAACCGAGTTTCAAGTCAATCGGATGAAAAATAGTTTTTTCATGCAGAATTTTCCAGGAATTTTCCAACCGTCAGGGCAAATTTTCCAACTTCGGAAAATCTCATTTCAATTTAATTCACCTACTTTAATTTCAAAACGAATTTCAAGCCAATCGGATGAGAAATAATTTTTTGCATGCAGAATTTTCCGACCATTTTCCTCGTGGGCGGATTTTCCGACATTGAAAAATCACATTTCAAATTATTTCGTATTTTGTCCTTACAAACCCAGTTTCAAGACAATCGGATGAAAAATAGTTGTTTTCATGCAGAATTTTCCGGGAATTTTCCAAAATCGGGAAAACACGTGTCGAATTATTTCGCGTACTAAGCTTACAAATCAAGTTTTAAGTCAATCGGATTAAAAATAACATTTTTCCCATACAACCTTTTCCGACGCTTCCGACTTTTCCGGGTGGAATTTTCCAAAACCCACTTCCCGCCCACATCCCGCCCACATCCCACCCACATCCCGCCCACATCCCACCCACATCCCACCCACATCCCACCCAATTTCCGCCTACATCCCACCCACTTCCCGCCCACACCCCATTCACTTCCCAGTGGGCATCCCGGCGGTATATCCAACATCGGAAAATAAAAACATAAATTAATTCCGATTTTGACCTTACAAACCGAGTTTCAAGTCAATCGGGTATAAAATAGTTTTTTGCATGCAGAATTTTCCGGACATTTTCCTCACGGGCGGATTTTCCGACATTGAAAAATCACATTTCAAATTATTTCGTATTCTATCCTCACAAACCGCGTTTCAAGCCAGTAGGATGAAAAATAGTTGTTTTCTTGCAGAATTTTCCGGGAATTTTCCGACCGTCAGGGCAAATTTTCCAACTTCCGAAAATCACATTTCAATTTATTTCACCTACTTTCCTTTCAAACCGAATTGCAAGCCAATCGGATGAAAAATAGTTTTTTGCATGCAGAATTTTCCGACCATTTTCCTCTTGGGCGGCTTTTCCGACATTGAAAAATCACATTTCAAATTATTTCGTATTTTGTCCTTACAAATCGAGATTCAAGCCAATCGGATGAAAAATAGTTGTTTGCATGCAGAATTTTCCGTGAATTTTTCGATCGTTGGGTCGAATTTTCCAACTTCGGAAAATCACATTTCAATTTATTTCACCTACTTTCCTTTCAAACCGAATTTCAAGCCAATCGGATGAAAAATAATTTTTTTTATGCAGAATTTTTCCGCCATTTTCCTCGTGGGCGGATTTTCCAAAATCGGGAAAACACGTGTCGAATTATTTCGCGTACTTACCTTACAAACCAAGTTTCAAGTCAATCGGATGAAAAATAACATTTTTCCCATACAAACTTTTCCGACGCTTTTCCGACTTTTCCGGGTGGAATTTTCCAAAACCCCGTCTTAGTACGCACTTTCACCACCAACAGAAACTTCTGTGAAAATTACAGCCCTCTATCTCTTACCGTTTGGGCTGTGCGATGATTGCCAATCAGTCAGTCAGTCAGTCAGTCAGTCAGTGAATCAGTCAGGACACTCTCTTTTATATTTATAGAGATTATCTGAAAGTTCTTCTTAACTTTTTCGTTAATGTTTTCGGGGTGCTGATGTTTCTGTGACTCCCCTCGCTGTACTCTTATATGTCGTTTTTTGCAATGCATCACGAGGTTGCTTGCCACCGACTTCTAACGATCTAAGGGCTCCTTAATGTTGGTCTGTTTAGGACATGTGATATGTCATATGATATGTATAGAGCCGCAAATCACGATTATTATACCCTTGGAGAGGGTATATTGTAATTTAATACGCCTAACGTGTTAAATGTTCAATTATTTTGATGTGGATTATTCAAGAATCTACAAGGGTTATTTTAATTAAAATGCGTTTTAAGTGCTTATTTTAGCAAATCGCCGACTCAAGAGTGAGCGTTTTGTAAATCACTCCAAAACAGGCTCTGTGGCATGGCGAAATCAAATTCGAGCGAATTTAGAGCGAAAGTGATTTCTGTGGCACTCCTGTATAAGTGATATTCACAAGCGGTTTTTATTTTAAGGTAGGGTTGTCGAAAATATATCAAAATATCAATATATCGATAATATTTTTTAAAACTGATATATTTATATCGTGATTTTTTTTTTGACCAAATATCGAATATCGATTTTTTTTTGGGATATTTCATGATATTTCTGCGTTGGTAACTCTTTGATCCGGGTAGCGAGCGCAAGCGCATTTAAGAGACAGAAAATGGATTCAAATTTGATAAAAGCAAACTAGAACGACATAAAAAAATAGAGGCAAGCTAACTTCGGCTCGACCGAAGTTTATATACCCTTGGAGCTTGATATGTGCCTGACAGTTTGTATGGCAGCTATACTATATAGTGGTCCGATTTCGAAAAATTTTGGTGAAATGATGTAAAATCATTAAAAACTTATAAATACGGGCGTTGGGAGCTATAACATTGAAAACAAAAAAGTTTTTCTCACTAAGACTTTTTTTCAGACCTAACTTTTGTATGGCAGCTATACTATATAGTTGTCCGATTTCGACATGGCTTGGTGAAATTATGTGAAATCACTAAAAACTTATAAATACGAGCGTTGGGAGCGATAACATTGAAAACAAAAAAGTTTTTCTCACTAAAACTAGTTTTTCAACCGATCGTTCCTATGGGAGCTATATGCTATAGTCATCCGATCCGGCCGGTTCCGACAAATGTGCAGCGTATTTATACCAAAAGACTTCGTGCAAAGTTTGGTTACGATAGCTTTAAAACTGACGGAGGAGATAGCATAGAAACAGACGGACGGACAGACGGACATGGCTATATCAACTCAGCTCGGCATGCTGATCAAGAATATATATACTTTATGTGGTCGGAGATGCTTCCTTCTATGCGTTACAAACATCCGGACAATTTTAATATACCCTCTCCAAGGGTATAAAAAGCACAGCCAAGTGTAATTTGTTCGAAAAAGTATTTAAAGCAAGCGTTAGCACGACCAAATGTCCCGTGTGTTGATTTTATGCAAGCCCAAGAGTCGCAAAATTGCGGGCTGAAGTTATACTTTAGGTTGCCACAAACGTCATGGGAAAGTTATCCCTTAATATTCTGGAATTCGGATAAGGCGGCCATGACGGGACTATACAGACTAGCCGTAAGGTGTCTTATTACCCCAGTGCCTTCGGAGCGACTCGTCTTTTTAAAGACTTTTAAGGCCCTCTTCTGGTCTAGAAAATTTTTTTCCAAATTTTTGTTTTGTTTTTATTTTATAGCTTAGATATTCAAAAATATAATCAAGTTCTACCGAACCGATTTTGATGATGTAGGGCTTTATGGACGCAGAATTAAAACGTGGCTACCGTCCCTACCTTAATTTTTGAGAAAGAAAAAATTTTCCTTTTTTTTTGTACACTGGACTGCAAAAAAATGGTAAAAATCGATTTTCGTTTTTGAAAGGCCGCACTTTTTTAAATTCAATTTTATTTTCACAATTCAGCTACGGACGATAATGCCATTCATACTAACAAACTTCCCATCTTCCGTTTTGCTTTCTGATAATTGTGAATCCCGGAAACGTGGGTACAATCGACACATCTTTTTTGGAAGAGCCTACTTTGGATCCCGAGAACTTTTTGAACAGCCCCCACATTCACAAATTTTTAATTTTGTGTTTTTAATAATGAATTGTACAATCAAATACAAAAAACAGAATTACAAAATCTCTTCCCGATTTCTTTCCACGAATTTTTAAAAAGCGTAAAATTTAGCCCTAATATTGGAACTAAAAGTATTTAATATGTATAATAGATAGAAAACTCGAATCTCATGAAAAATATTGTTATGTTTGCTCAATATAGACTACTAGCAAATAGCCCGTCACGCTTCGCTGCGCCTTCAACAGTATAAAACAAACTCACACTCACTTACCACCCACTTCAGGCCCACATCCCACCCACTTTCCGCCCACTTCGCACCTACATTCCACCCACATTCCACCCACATTCCACCCACTTGCCACCCACATACCACACACTTCCCGCCCTCCTCCTGTCCACTTCATGGCCAAATCCCACCCACTTCCCATTTACATCCCACCCACTTCCCATTTAGATCCCACCCACATCCCTTCCACATCCCACCCACATCCCTCCCACTTACCGCCACATTCCACCCACTTCCCATTTCCATCCCACCGGCTTCCCACCTACATCCCACCCACTTTCCGCCCACATCCCACCCACTTCCCGCCCAATCCCCGCCCACTTTCCAACTACATTCCACCCACATCCCACCCACTTGCCACCCACATACCACACAATTCCCGCCCTCTTCCCGTCCACTTCCCGCCCACTTTCCATTAACATCCCACCCACATCCGTCAAACTTCCCGCCACATTCCACCCACTTTACATTAGCTTACCACCCACTTTCTACCCACTTCTAAAACAACTTTCCACCCACATCACATTTACTTCCCAGTGAGCATCCGGCAATCGTATGAAAAATATTACAGTATAATTTGGATTATTGCACCTTCACTTAATTGCACATTTAAGATAATTACTCCAAAATCTCTGTCAATAGTAGTTAAAACTGATTTTACTCTAAATGTTTTAGTTTAATTGCATTGCATATAAATGCATTTTTAAGATTATTTCACCTTTTTCGGTAATAAGTTTTGGTTTTTGAACCAAAAAAATTTATTTAAATGCGCGCCATATTTGTGGAAAAACAAAATATAACGCTTCTTTAACTGTGAAGCAAAAATGAGATTATTGACGAAGTTAAAAATAAGACAAGGAAATGTGATCTTTTTATAAAATACAAATGTGACAGATAGACAATTTACCGCGTTTATAAAAAAGACGAGCTCGGACATGTCGCTAGCAGCAGACACTTCTGCCATGGTTTGAGCAGCAGCGTTCCACCAATGCGATGTTGGACCCGCAGGTTATTCTCGGCAAATATAAGAAATTTTGCCTAAAGTACGTTACCTAGTTAAAACCTGATGATAACTGACTCCATATTTTTAAATTTTTCAAGCTGCACGCAGAATCTGCTGCGAGCTATGCTTGAGGAGCAAATGATTATGATATCTATATATTGCCCGAACTGCTTAAAGATTACGATGAGAAAAATATATTTAACGCAGATAAAACTGGGTTTTATTATAAAGCACTGACATTTTTATACAGGGTAAGCAACATAAGGGGCAAAGAAATCAGAACACGCGTTTGATTTTTATGACTCCTAAAAAAAGTCGTTGCTATATGTAATGTCAAAGCTCCACGTTGATTAAAAAAAAACTTCCTATGCCCATATTATGCAAACCAAAAAGCATGGGGCATATGTATAATATCCTTTTTACACTGAGCACATCTAACATCCAACATTCTGAGTCATAAATATTTACCATGGCGGAGTTTTCTATCTTAAGCTAAGGTCCCACAGGCAAATAATTTGCCCAAATTTTCATAAAAATCTGGATAAATCGACGAAATTAGGCAACTTTTCGGTCATATTTTATCTTAGTATTTGCACATGAAGCCATAGTTTTAGTTTTAAGTCCTGCAAAATCTGCAAACATAGCTATTTAGCCAAATTTTCATAAAAATTTGGGCAAATTATTTGCCTGTGGGACCTTAGCTTAAGTAGCATTTACCCATTAGACATCGACCCACTTACCATTTTTACAAAGCAAAAGCTTAAAAATGTTGGTTTAGCAAATGGTTAAATGAGCATTTAAACTCAGGTTAGGTGTTAGATGTGCTCAGTGTAAAAAGCCTATAAGAAAAAATCGTTTCAAAACTGGTTCATTGATAACTCGGCTTGTCATAAAGATGTGCAATCTATCAAGAACGTTCAAATGAAATTTATACCTCAAGGATCCAGGAATTATTCACTTATTGGCACTGGAATACCGACGAGCTTTGGTTAAAAAACTATTGGTCGTTTTGAATCGCTGTGAAACTTCAGTCGAAATTGTCAAAAAAAAACTTTCGCTATTGGATGCGCTTTTCTTATATAGAAGGCAACGCATGTAAATTGGTTATGCTGACAACAATTTATAATTGTTTTAAAAGTGTAAGTAACGTTGCTAGAATCTAAAACAAAACTCTTAGTTTATGTTATCGTTTGTTTTGTCGACTTTGATTAGCTGAGAATGATCTTGTTTAAGAATCCACAAAAATTCGAATAACCGAAGATTTTGCATCATACTCCAACTGTACGGATTGTGTGAACGTGGATGAGAATCTTGACTGTCATAGGGCCATGACTGGTGACGAATTTGTTCCCTCCATATTAGACGAAAAAATTTTAGCAAATAAGTGCAGTAGTGAGGTTGAATCGGATGATTCACAGTTACCATCAACTAAAGCTGGTTATTGCACTTGTAAACCATTGGAAATGATGTATAGAGAATATAAATGGGATGAAGGCTCCACACTTTCTCGTGTAGAAGAAAATTTAGTCCAAAAAAATATTTTCGAAAGAAAGTTACGGATTATATTAAAAAAATAATGCATCTACGTACTAGCCAATGTATAAATAACAATTTTACCCTAAACTGAGACGAATTTTTGACTTAAATGCACATTGGTGATAATTGCATCATTTGTGGTGTTAACGATGGATGTGCATTTAAAAGCATTATACTGTATTTGAGAAAATAGAATTTTCTGGCCGTTTTCCTCGTGGGCGGCTTTTCCGACATTGAAAAATCAAATTTCAAACTATTTCGTATTTTGTCCTTACAAACCGAGTTTCAAGCCAATAGGATGAAAAATAGTTTTTTTCAAACAGAATTTTCCGGGAATTTTTCGACCGTCAGGTCAAATTTTCCGGCGCTGCGAAATAAGGCCCCAAAAAAAAAATGAAATAAGGCCCCAAAAATTTATATGGAAAACAAAAACAACGATTTTTTCTCAAATTTGGGGTGTTATTTCATTTTTTGGGGCTTTATTTCCTAAATAAAATTTAAAAATGAAATAAGTCCCCAAAAGAAGAAATGAAATAAGGCCCCAAAAATTAGGTGAGCGGTCTTATTTCGTTTCGCGGAAATAAGACCCCAATTTTTAATATGAATTTTTTGGGGTCTTATTTCATTTCTCTTATTTTTGCTGATATATGGAAAAAATTCCAATAAAGGTTAATTTTCTTATCTGCCTGCGTTTTCTGACTTAGTATTTGATGCATTTTTGTACAGATGTGCAAAAGTACCGTTTTACAATTAGTTCAGTGATAAGCTTTTGAGTTTGTTGATCAGTTTAGTGATTTGCATTGTGTAAAGCAGACGTTCAAGTGCGAGACAAAATTATGAAGTGCGAAAAAATTGTTGCATTACGGCGAACTGGAAATTTGTTCTACGTCAAAGAACAGAAAATGCTGTATTTTGACGAGATAATTATATTGTCTATTTTAAAAAATCTTAGCGCCGCAGACGAAATTTTTATACCCTTGGAGAGGGTATATTAAAATTGTCCGGATGTTTGTAACGCATAGAAGGAAGCATCTCCGACCACATAAAGTATATATATTCTTGATCAGCATGACGAGCTGAGTTGATATAGCCATGTCCGTCTGTCCGTCCGTCTGTTTCTATGCTATCTCCTCCGTCAGTTTTAAAGCTATCGTAACCAAACTTTGCACGAAGTCTTTTGGTATAAATACGCTGCACATTTGTCGGAACCGGCCGGATCGGATGACTATAGCATATAGCTGCCATAGGAACGATCGGTTGAAAATGTAGTTTTAGTAAGAAAAACTTTTTTGTTGTTAGTGCTATCGCTCCCAAAGCTCGTACTTATAAGTTTTTAGTGATTTCACATAATTTCACCAAGCCATTTTGAAATCGGACAACTATATAGTATAGCTGCCATACAAAAGTAAGGTCTGAAAAAAAGTCTTAGTGAGAAAAACTTTTTTGTTTTCAATGTTATCGCTCCCAACGCCCGTATTTATAAGTTTTTAATGATTTTACATCATTTCACCAAAATTTTTCGAAATCGGACCACTAGATAGTATAGCTGCCATACAAACTGTCAGGCACATATCAAGCTCCAAGGGTATATAAACTTCGGTCGAGCCGAAGTTAGCTTGCCTCTATTTTTTTTATATGAAAACTTTTTATATTATATCAAAAAAATTGTGTCAATCTAAGCGCCGCAGGCGAAAATTTTTTACACAAAAATCGCGCGATTTTTTTGTAAAAAATTTTCATTATTATTTAATGTTACAGGTAGTTTGTTTCACTAAAAATCCAAATAAGAAAATATTTTAAAATTTTATATTAGGTATCTCCAATAGTTTTTATTTTATTGAATAAAGCAATAAAATGAACAAAAAAAATAGAATTGAAAAATTGGGGTGTTATTTCATTTTTCAAAATGGGGTATTATTTCATTATGAAATAACACCCCAAATTTGGGGCCTTATTTCATTTTATTTTGGGGCCTTATTTTATTTCAGTGGGGCCTTATTTCATAATTTAAATTGGGGTATTATTTCATTATGAAATAACTCCCCAAATTTGGGGCCTTATTTCATTTTATCGTTTGGGGACTTATTTCATTGGGGACTTATTGCCTGCAGCCAAATTTTCCAACTTCGGAATATAACATTTTAAGCTATTTCGTATTCTATACTTACAAACCGAGTTTCAAGCCAATCGTATGATAAATACTTTTTTGGATTCAGAATTTTCCGGCCATTTTCCTCGTGTGCACATTTTCCAAAATCGTCAAATTATTTCGCGTACTATGCTTACCTCTTATGTTTTGTTATGTGTAATTTTGAAAATGAGTTTGGCGCTAATCGCTGGCAACTACAGTTTCGCCCATACAACCTTGACCACCCACTTTCCACCCAGCGGGGTGAATTTTCCGGAAGATTGGTATGCAGTTGTTGTTGAATTTTCATATAGATCTTTGAATATGAGTTTGAACTTGATCGGATGAAAAAGAAAAAAGTTTCATACAACAGTTTTCCGCGAATTTACCACATTTGCAGACAGAATTTTCCAAAATCCGTTCTTAGTACTCACTTTCAGCATATGATAAAACTACTGTGAAAATCTCGTCATCCTATCTTTTATGGTTTAGGCTGTGCGACGGTCACCAGTCAGTCAGTCAGTCAATTAGTCAGGTTGAACTTTTATATATATATAGATATCTTTTTATTTTGGGGCAAAGTATTTCCTCTTTTTGGTATAAACAGGAAAAACGAGAGCGCAAGTTAAAGTCGGCTCTAACCGACTTCGATATACCCGTTACTAATAAAAAAACATCTGAACATCTGAAAAGTATGCAACACTTTTTAAATTTGGCTATTTTTCACATTTTTGCTCATAACTTGAGAACCGCTCATCCGATCCTTATCATTTCTTCGGCAAATTTATTCATTTTGCTAATTGCCAACTGTCTCTAGAAGGTACGAATCGTCTATCTTTACAACTGTAGGAGATATAACGTTTTTTCAAAATTGCGGGGGCGGAAGGGGGCGTGGCCAAAATTTGGAATAAACTTGATCTGCCTGCAAGTATAAGAAGCATTTGTTCCATACATGTCAAACCTCTATCTCTTACCATCTCTGAGATCTAGGTGTTCCTACAGACGGACGGACGGACGGACGGACGGGGACGGACGGACGGACAGACGGACATGGCTATATCGACTCGGCTGTTGATGCTGATCAAGAATATATATACTTTATATGGTCGGAAATGATTCCTTCTGCCTGTTACATACATTTGCACGACTTTAGTATACCCTTTTTACTCTACGAGTAACGGGTATAAAAATAACATATCATTTATATCGATATATCGATGTTTTTAAAGTAATATATTTAATATCATTTGATATTTTTTCAAATCAGAGAATATCATCGATACGATATTTTAAAAATATTCGGCAACCCTATTATAAGGTAATCGGTTATATTAAATTAAGACATTTTTGTTGTTGTTGTTCTTGCAAAGTTTATTAACAGTTTAAAACATAGGCTCATAGTTGCAAACATTTTTTGAGAACGGATTGTCTTAAAGTGAAAATGAAAACGAGGTTTGTTAAGAATTGATGTAATTCTGGTGTGAACTAGGATATTTTGGATTGGTCAATAAATGACGGAATTCTGAGGTGAAAATTTGGAAAATCGATTTTTCTTTGCCAATCCATTGGTCTTAGCTTCGCCATTTTTTACCCACCATGGTACTATGAGTAATTAAAAAAAATAGAGGCAAGCTAACTTCGACTCGACCGAAGTTTATATACCCTTGGAGCTTGATATAACCTGACAGTTTGTATGGCAGCTATACTATATAGTTGTCCGATTTCGACAACTTTTGGTGAAATTATGTGAAATCATTAAAAACTTATAAGTACGAGCTTTGGGAGCGATAGCACTAACAACAAAAAAGTTTTTCTTACTAAAACTACATTTTCAACCGATCGTTCCTATGCCAGCTATATGCTATAGTCATCCGATCCGGCCGGTTCCGACAAATGTGCAGCGTATTTATACCAAAAGACTTCGTGCAAAGTTTGGTTAAGATAGCTTTAAAACTGACGGAGGAGATAGCATAGAAACAGACGGACGGACAGACGGACATGGCTATATCAACTCAGCTCGTCATGCTGATCAAGAATATATATACTTTATGTGGTCGGAGATGCTTCCTTCTATGCGTTACAAACATCCGGACAATTTTAATATACTCTCTCCAAGGGTATAAAAATCACATGAAAAGGCTTAATTTAGTTTTCACTTGCGGGGTAAACACCCTCCGCAGTCAAGTTCGAAAGGGTTTGTGAACAAGCTAAAAAAATGTAATCGCTCGAAGTTCTGTGGCATGGCGAAAATATTCCAGCGATTTGGCAAAACGCTAGAAGCCAAATCGCTAGTGAATTCTGTGGCACCCATGATAGTTTTTGTCAAAGTTTAGCATTTGGCTGGCTTGAGGTCGGTGGAGAGTTACCATTCACTGTAATCATCACAAATCAACAGAGATTAATTACAACAATTTGGAATAGCAATTGGTATGTATGTACAACGATCGCTGTTTGAAAGATAACCACATCTTATCATCAGCGGACTTTTGTATTGCATATTCACATTCAAACGACCACACAGTTTTCCTTTCTAAACCTTGATTGCGCCAAATAAGGAATTGAGAACTCCAATTTGCTAAGGGACGAAACCACGTTTCAGTCTGGAACTCTGCTTTTTGTTTTTTGAACGTGTTGTTTTTGCTTTCCAATTGTTGTAATTAATTTCTTTTGCCTTTGAGCTCTGCAAGGTGGCTGGACAATCTGTCCAATGATCCTCCATAGCAGAGTCACGGCGTTTTTGTGTAATTAAATTTTTTTTAAACCTTTAAAAAATGACACGTGAAGGTATACAGTACCCTTAATGTGATATATATTATTTTCAGTGTCGATAAACACTTCGCTATCTTTAGTGGGTAAGGTATGGGACTGAAAGTCAAACATCAGCCACCCCACCCACTTTTTTCTAAGATGTGATTGACTTTGAGCTAGTCACATAACAGATAAACATTATTTTTTACTTACTTTACTGGGACTTCAACTCGGTAACTCGAAGACTGAAACATACACAGTTGGACGAGCAGTTTAACCGACTCGACTATTCTCCATAAGCTGCAAGTCACCGCGAAACCATATTAATGAATCAACGCGGTTGGTCGGCCGCAAGAGCTCGACCGTGGATCAAGTCCCCGTAGGAGCATTTTTTTCATGTTTTTTTTTTTATTTTTAAATGTGGTGTATGAAACATTTTTATTATATTATACAGTCGCTTAACTGTCATATACGACAACGACAAACTGCGCATGAGCTGTCTCTTTTTGAGAGAGCGCGTCCAACGTTATTCTCTCAAAGTTTGCGTTTCCTCACTCCCCTTGCCAATAGAAACACATTGAGGATTAATATATATCTTGATTTCAAGAGCGAAATTCTTGAAAATGCAAGAGCGACCAGATTTTTTCCCGAGAGCGCTCGTACTCAAATTATTTGTTCTAGTTTTTTATGATACAAATAAAATGGATTAAAATAAGTCAAACAACTTTACAAAAAACGTGGATTATTATTTGTCAAAAGGCAATACAAAACTGTCGTTAATCTAATCTCGCTTGTGTTTGCTCTGCAATGCCCTCGTCTCCATTGTAGTTCTGGAATTACCCATAGAAGGTTCTGGGCTGACAACACCACCCTGCGTTCTGGTTTCGGTAGTACTAGGCCGTTCCGTCCTTCTAGGATTCTGCGCACAGCCGCAGTATGCCTGTTGGCCACCTCCGCATGTCACAATCACCGGTGGCACGTAAGGTGCGCCCGTGCAGATGGGACAGCTTCGGAATAGTCAGTATTTAGGATAGTTTGGAGATTAGCTTATGTACATACCCGCCTTCAACAATGGCAGCCGCCGCCACAATCGGATAGACTAGCATGTACAGGCACATGAGGCGGTGAGCAACGAATAGAATGGGCAGCAAAACCAGGGCACAGAGTAGAATGCCAAACCAGAAGGCGTTCTGCAAAGAAAAAAATATGTTATTACATTTTGGTTTAAAGAAAAGAATTTCTATATTAAATTTATTAAAGACAATTTTGGAAGGAAGGAAGAGAATATTTCAAAACATTTCACTCAGAACACAAAGCTTGTGAGAGTGTCAGTATAGAAGTGATGAAATTTATACTTTGATTTTGTTTATACACAAAACAATTACGGCATTAGCTCTTCAAACTATGCAAAGATATTGGATGTTAAAAAATAAATCATAACTAAAAATATCTACACATGTAAGACATTTGTTGCAAAGAACTACCGGCTTTCAAAAAAAAGCTTGACAGTCAAGTCGATCAGAACAGGAAAAGAAAACTGCTGGTTCCAGGTGCATTGATGATTGGTTTAAGTCCAGCATTCGTGTGGCAATTAACAAACAGACTACTCGTGATATATGTGTTTCCCTGCGCTTTGCTGACGGAAGAAAATTTGTCCTGATAAACGACCTCGGGTTCCGCAAAATTCACTGGGTTGTGAATTTCGTTGACCAACAATCTGTATGGAACAAGAACGTTTATTTTCCGGTGTGATGGATGGCAATACATTGACCGCAACAAGAGTTAATAATTATAAGAGTTAATAGAATAATTACACAGTGCTACAAATTTGCATAAATTGTAATAACCTGGGTATTGGTCGCGTATAGCACTTCCTCATACTTGGTTTTCCTCGGGGACCCCCAAAATCTGAAGTTATGGCCCAAAAACAGCTTTTTGCTATTTTACCGCAATTTAATAGATATAACTCGCGAATGGACCGTCTGATTGTTCATATCCTTATCGATTCCGATAGTGAGGAGAGGAATCTAATACATTATAATCAATGGTTTGACTAACTTAACGCGATGGCTAAGAAATGCGACTTACAGATCTGGCATTTTGAACTTTTTTTGAGAAATTTGTACTTTGGCCATCACTGGTTCAACTATTTT
Source organism: Lordiphosa clarofinis (assembly GCA_018904275.1). Lineage (NCBI taxonomy): Eukaryota > Metazoa > Arthropoda > Insecta > Diptera > Drosophilidae > Lordiphosa > Lordiphosa clarofinis. The sequence continues at coordinate 902,615 of JAEIGQ010000029.1, read as the reverse complement.
ATTCTATGCGGTATTTCCTTAAAGTTTGTAATAAAAGCCCATTTAATTCTCCGTCAAACGGTTGTTGTCCCAATGAATTTGGATACCGTTTGACTAAGTTATGCGCGATATTCTAAGTACCCATCGACAATCTAGTATTTTTTTTAGTGTGCTAAAATATTTTATTTTGCTTTCACATAATTGACCCTAAAAGTAAACGCACTTTTGTATGGCGCCAGATTCAAATATTATTTTTAAGTACTTAAAATGCAAAGTGTTATACGCGACCTGCTCTACAGCGCACTGTAGCACTGTGTTATATATATTCATATGTAATCATATGTTCTTGAGTTTGAGTAACGTTAAGTCTGGCTAACATTCTAAATAGTAAAACCAATTCTAAATATTAAAACCCGACCGCCTTTATATGGCTGCATTGTGGTCTTAAACCAAAGTTTTGAGAACTGTGCATAAAAAGCCAAAATTTAAAATAAAAATAATTTCTAGTAATTTATAGTCAAATTTTAAGTGAACATTCCCCTAGTTGGCCAAATATCCATTTTTTAGGAGCGGTAGAGTTGCCATCCCAACTTCCAGATATCAAGCTCTGCTTCATTCAAGCATCGCAAAGGCCGCAAAAAGCCGCAAACAGAATAACTACACAGTGTTACAAAAAAACAAGTGAGAAAGTCGGTCAAGCCCGACTATAACATACTCTGTACCTGGAGTAGAAGCTGAATGCAATGCTGGTGGTGCGCTCATTTCAAAGTTTCTCTCTTTTTTTCTCTCACTCTCTCTCTCGTTCTCTGTCTCTCTCTCTCTCTAAGATTGTGTGGTGTTAGTTGTGAATGGGTGGGAGGGGGTGGGGCGAGGGCGATATACTTTTTTGCTTATAACTTGAGAACCGCTTATCCGATCTTTATCATTTCTTTGGCAAATCGATATATTTTGCTAATTACTAACTATCTCTAAAAGATACGAAACGTCTATCTTCAAAACCGTAGGAGATATAACGTTTTTTCCGAATTGCGGGGGCGGGAGGGGGCGTGGCAAAAATTTAAAATAAACTTGATCTGCCTGCAGCTATAAGAAACATTTGTCCCATACAAGTCAAACCTCTATCTCTTACCATCTCCGAGATCTGTTTGTTCATACGGACGGACGGACGGACGGACGGACAGACAGACGGACAGACGGACATGGCTATATCGACTCGGCTGTTGATGCTGATCAAGAATATATATACTTTATAGGGTCGGAAATGACTCCTTCTCCCTGTTACATACTTTTGCACAAACTTAATATACTCTATGTACCTTTGGTACAGAGTATAACAGTGAGAAAGTCGGTCAAGCCCGACTATAACATACCGTACCTGGGTGGAACTGAATGCGTGCTGCTGCGTATCTCTCTTATCTTTATCTCAGTATTTTCTCCTCTTCGCTCTCTTTTTAAGATTGTGCGGTGTTGGTTATAAAAGGGTGGGAGGGGGGTGGCAGGGGCAGCTGGTTCACTTTTTGCTTATACTGAGAACCGCTCACCGATCTTTATCTCTCGCAAACGATCATTTTGACAATTATAACTATCTCTAGAAGGTCGAACATCTATTCACTGTGAAGATAGACGTTAAGGGGGGGGGGGGCGTGGCTTCAAAATAAACTGATCCCGGTTAGAAATGTCCCATACTAACTATCTCAACCGAGATCTGTTTGTTCAACGGACGGACGGACGGACGACGGGGCAGACGACGGCAGCGGACAGTTACGGGCTGTGGCTGATCAGAATATATACTTTTAGGGTGATTGTACATACTTTTGCACAAACTTAATATACTCTATGTACCTTCGGTACAGAGTATAAAAATCTGCACATGCTCTTCACGGGACCCAGTACATATTGTTGGGCTAGTAGAGTATAGCATTTCCTCATACTTGGTGTTTAGGCATTTCATTTTAGATTCATTTGTACTTCTACGATACTCAATTTGAATTGTAAACCCATGAAGCTTAAAACAATGTAATGTAAAGAATGTAACTCGATTCTAATTAACTATGTTAAATTCTCTCACTTACTGTAATGTTACCCTCTCGCTCTCGTCTGCTTATGTGCGGCGAATTGGGCAGCATATCAAGCCATTGCAGTTGGGCAATTAAAGTCATTCGAAAATTGAAGATCAGAGTGTCTCGTTTATCTTTTGCCTATTGTGGTGCGTGTGTGTTCATTTAAAAAACAAGTTGCTTTGTGCCTTACCGGCACGTTGGAAATAGTTTGCCAATTGGGCAAACACTTGGTTTTCTCCAAACACCCCCAAAATCTAAGGTTATGGCCCAAAAACCGCTTTTTGCTATTTTACCGCAATTAAATAGATATGACTCACGAATAGAACGTCTGATTTTTCATATCCTTATCAATTCCGATTATGACGAGAGGAGTCTAATACATTATAATCAATGGTTACGCGATGGCTGAGAAATGCGGCTTACAGATCTGGCATTTTCCACGTTTTTTGAGAAATTTGTAATTTGGCCTTCACTGGTTTAACTATTTTATTTTATGCGATTTGTCCTTAAAGTTTGTAATGAAAGCCCATTTAACTCTCCGCCGAACGGTTGTTGTCCCAAAGAATTTGGATACCGTTTGACAAAGTTATTTGCGCATTTTTAAGTACTCCTCGACAATCTAGTATTTTTTTTTTAGTGTTCTAACATATTTATTTTTGTTTGAACATAACTGCCCCCAAAAGTAAACTCAGTTTTGATTGGCGCCAAATTCAAATAATCTTTTTAAATACTTAAAATGCAAATATATGTTAACTTCCATGTTTCACGATTTCTGGCGAAGATAAACGCTTTCCAATAATGTGAACTAATGAGCCAAATTGCGCTATTTTGTAGAAACAGTAAAAAACAACCCATAAAAGCGAGTCAAAGTCGCCCACAATGCACTTGCTGCGCTGACTACTTATGCGGGCTGACGTCGACACGCTTGGACTTAGTTGTTTTAACTCACTTCAAAGCGAGCAAATTTCAGTTGCTGCGACGGCAGCTTGTGCGGGTTCTCGCCTCAAAAGGAGGCAATGTATTATGCGGTGAGTTCTTAGACAGAAGAACGGGTCGGGCATCGAGGCCCAAGCGGGCTATGCATTACCCATCGATGCTTAAGTGCAAGCTGATGTCACTTTCTTCTCTTGGCGTGTCCTCTTTGGTTATTATTTGGTATTTAATGGTTCGTCCATCCTGTTATAGTGGTTTTGATATTTTTCATCATTGGTCATCCATGGTATTTTATCGCGGTTCTCTACAATCGTGGTTAGCCAGTTATAATTGGGCCTTATTTGTGGACTTGAAAAGTAATTTCTTAGGTACCAAAGGGTTTTATTTTTAAATGGAACCCACAGTTAAATTCTCTGCATTAGACCAGATATGTCCACGCCTGGCCAAGGCTTGCGCAATGAGAGCAATCTGCTTTTCACAAGCCTTGACCGTGCCTACCTGTATACGATTCTTGCTGTGCACGGATGTATAGTTTACCAGCCTGCTTTGTGGTGTGTATGTGTTCCGTTTTTAACTTGACTTTGAGCCACTTTGCTTTGACTTCGTGAATCGAATGCTCCATTAAATTGGCATAATTTTGGGGTTAAAAATTAATCATGTTTCCCCCTTTCATCGCAAAATTTCAACGCTATAAGCTTAGCCTTCTTTGGAATTGATTCTCCCTCCTTAAAACTTTATAAGCCATTTAAACCATTCGGACCGACTCGAATAAATATATTGAAAATATATGTAGAATTATTATAAATTACTTACAATGGGATCTACCAATCTTCTACAAATCAAGTCAACGCCTCGATAATAAATATAGGATAGCGGGGCACAGTGTCCGACATTTTCATTGCTCTCGAATATTACCATGGAAATATAATTCTCAATTTGCTCATTTATCGTGTCAGTAAGATTCATGGCAAGCGTATTTATGAATTCCTTTCCGCGTTCTCTAAGGAATATTTCTGCTCTTTTGATCGTTTCCATCAGTATAAATATTGAAGTTGAGAAGTCATTATTTTCATACAAAATGAGCTCATCAATTTTCTTCACTAACGACTTTAACTTTTCGACCATTTTGAAGAGCGGTAAAATAAAATTATTATGGTATTCTCTGGAATTAATTTCGTCATTGCCAAATGAAACAATGGCATTCCAATAATACTTTCCATAAAAATTAATATCCTTTTGCAGCTGTTGTAAGTCATCGGCCAATGTTCTTAAATCGGTACTTGAGAATTTAGTGCAAAGTGCGTCTTCGTATAAACTACTGTGATAGGTAGACAGGTTGCCAAGGCGCATTTCATTGAGCACTATTCTTTCGTCCTCTGTGAGAAGCTCCACAAAAGACAGATCCTCTGTAAACTTTGGCCCCGAGTCTGAAGCTTCGGACATTATTTTGAGGCGGATTAGATCGTTGACATCGTACAAATTGCTTTCGCGCAGCAGGTGAAAGATGGACTGATTGGCCCCACATGCTTTAATCGCATTTGACATGCGCAGCGGTGGCATTATTACTTGCTTTTCCTCACCCTCACCATCGCTCTCCGTAAGTGGCAAATAGCGATTAAGATCAACTGCAGCATCCATTTGCCGGAACAGGGCATTCTTCTCTTGCTCCATTAACGGTGCACAGGCTCCCTCATACGTCACTAGCCCCATCATAAAATAGAAGAGTCCGACGAGGGTGGTGATTGAGAAAACACAGAAGATGAATAGAATGGCACTGTAATGGAAGATCAGAAAACTTGTTACCATGGGCTTTTTCCTGGAATTGTTTTGTACTTACACGAGCATGCACAAGCCACCCGTGGCCATTCTACAGCATCCTCCGATCCCAGGTCCGGTGTTGTAAAGCCCACAGCAACCGCATAGCAGGGCAATTAAAAGTATCGTCATAACCTGGAAGGTACAACAACAAGGTACAACAACATCTTTTACAATCGGAAGCAAGTTTTCAATTCATCTTTGGCTAGGTAACTAGCACTAATGAAGAATGGAATTTTGTATACTCTGAACCAAAGGCAAGTAAAGTATATATATTCTGAATCATCATCAACAGAACGAACAGATCTCAGACATGGTAAGACACACAGGTTTGACATGTATGGCACATAAACTTCTTATACTTGCAATTAGATTAAGTTCATTTGGAATTTTTGCCTTAAAATTACAGAAGTGTACAAAAACGGTCAACTTTTGCAACAGAAAATGTAGCAACCGTTCCTTGGCCGTTACAGAAAAACCAAACACGATGTTTTGATTTTGCTCATAAGGTATAAATTTTTGGATTTTAATATTAACAAGTGAGAAAGTCGGTCAAGCCCGACTATAACATACTCTGTAACTCGAGTATGAGCTGAATACAGTGCTCCAGCTGTGTCTCTCTCTATCTCTATCTCTGTCTCTCGCTCTCTCTCTTTCTCTCTCTCTCTAAGATTGTGCGCTGTTGGTTGTGAATGGGTGGGACGGGGGGTGGCGGGGGGAGCTTGGTTCACTTTTTTGCTCATAGCTTGAGAACCTCTCATCCGATCTTTATCATTTCTTCAGCAAATCGATACATTTCGACAATTACTAACTATCTACAAAGCTGTAGAAGATATGACATTTTTTCAAAATTGCGCGGGCGGGAGGGGGCGTGGCCAAAATTGAAAATAAATTCGATCTCCCTGCAAGTATAAGAAGCATTTGTCCCATACATGTCAAACCTCTATATCTTACCATCTCTGAGATCTGTTTGTTCATACGGACGGACGGACGGACGGACAGACAGACAAGCATGGCTATATCGACTCTGCTGTTGATGCTGATCAAGAATATATATACTTTATAGGGTCGGAAATGATTCCTTCTCACTGTTACATACTTTTGCACAAACTTAATATATTATGTACCTTCGGTACAGAGTATAAAAATGTGGTTGCTTTTCTAATTGATTCTGTTGATTTTTAATTTATTAGGTACACCCTAAGAGTAATCGCTTAAGATGGTATCAGTTAACTTTCGTACATGTGAAAAATTGGTGTCTCTATATCTTATAGTCTCTGAGATCGACGCGTTCATACAGACAGACGGACGGACGTACGGTCATGGTTCCTTTTACCCATTTTCAATGGGTACTGCGTATACAAATCTAATTAAAAGGGTTGTGTCCTAGATAATGAACCATCTCTTCATTAAGTGTTGTAAAATGATTTCCCATTTTCTAGTTATGAGTTGATTTGATGTTAAATTGAAAATTTGTTATTGTGTTATATGTTTTATAAATAGTTTTAAAATTATAAGTCAAATTTGATCACCCAAGATAAATGCCTTCAGCTAAGTAGGAGTGGCATGTTGATTTTAATTGATACGACAGCCTCCGGTTGGTTTCGGCAACAATTATTGAAACGCATATTTTAATATTAAAACCAATTAAATAATTAATTCTTTTGAGAAATAATGATATTCACATTTCTAAAATGAATTTTGCTTATAAAATTTTTTTTTGGTGGTGAAATTCGCTAAATCTGAGAAATCACAAACGATTTGAATCCAACCGAAAGAGATTTCTGGGACACCGAGAATTGATTTGTGGTTGGAATAGATATAAAAGTATTTTGAACCGAACATGTTTTTGTTAAACTTTACTTTTTTCCACTTGTTCAGGTTTGGGGTTGAAAAATGAAAAAGAAACTTTTTTCTGGTTCAGTTCGAACTTCCCTGAAAACCCGAAGGCTCCGAACCTGATGCGGTTCTAATCAAAACCAGCTTGCACCTTGGATGTAATCTCTTGTTTATAAAAACTTATCTTTGTGTAGTAGTTATGCGAAATCTGGTCACCTCAGTTGAGTTCGCCTAGGTGGGTTAGCCAACCGGAACTAATTTTTGTAAGGTAATCTTGGAAATGTGATCCCGAACGATGAACTGACGATTGGTTAACGAGAGGCTTACAACGCATGGAAGGCTGTATAAGCGTTATGAGAACTCAGACAAGTATAATAAACGCTTTAAGAAGTCCAAATAAACAACCACAGTCTAACATCATATATATCATATCATATCATCATGTATATCATAAAAAACAAACAAGAAGGGCACTTACTATGAAACAAAACAGAATAACCATCGAGCTGACGATGAATCGACTTTGACCAAATCTTTCATAGACATCCTCAAACGTCTTAGACGAACGCACCGTGTTCAAGTGAATATCACTGATCACAGCATCGATTATGTTGCGTATTTTGGTCGCCTGATCATAAAATACTTCTTTTCCCAATGTGACGTCACGAATAAGAGGTGGTATGATATGAATCATCTGAGCCTTAAACTTAGCATTTAGCTCGTGGTAACGAAGCAGGGCTTGTTTGGGTATAAGAGCGATCTTTTTATCAATGATATCTTTTATGGCCTCCACGTAGACTGTAGTATTGGGCATCTAGAAACGATCAAGGAAATAAAAAACAACATTCTTGGATTGGCTGTTCTTTACGAACCGTGTCGATGTGCAGGCAAACCGAGGTATCCATGAAATTGGTCTGATGGTTCCTAACTACTTTTTCGCAACTACGAAACATCATACCAGTACATAGGATATATACTGCATAGTTTAGATCTCGTTTCATACCGCGAAGAGCTGTCAAATGCAAAGAAAGAGATTTAAATGTAACAGACAGAATATACAATAGGTACATATAAAAATGATCGGTGTACCGCCCCGGTAGTAAATACATAATAATAAATACTTACAATCTCGTATCTGAGCGACATAGAAGCGTATTTCTTTCTCCAACCAATCCGCTTGACGCATAAGTTTATAAGCTTCCGGCATATTATCCAATATCCGTTCCAGTTCGGATAGAGCATTGGTCTCCGAAGTATCAGACAAATCCAGAAATATGTGTTTATCAGCATCTTAAAAAAACAACAAACCAATTAAACGCAATTTTTAATAATAGATTCATTTAACGTTAAATTATTTTAGACAGAGAAAATGGTCACACTGTATATCGAATCATCGAGAGAAGTGACAGACTGACGAGAACGCAGAAGGGAAAAGACTGAGACGAACGAGAACAGACTTGCGTATGTAAATAAACATTCAGCCCTGTTCCCGTTTTCGAATTCGATTGATCAGAATAGGTAAGGGCGGTGATTTCCAGGAAACGATTTAATAATTCGGACGAATCTTTTCGCCATTAAGAGGAGTTTTGAAGTTAAAATTTCGGTTCTGGTTTCGGTTAGATTCCCTGATACAGATGCATTCGATTTGTTCGTTTTTCATTCCGCCTACCTTATCTGACTTCCTCTCCTAAAATTCGGGAATTGTTTTTCCTCGATGGACCGCGAATTAAGAAGAATTTATTGATTCCATGATTTCTTTTTAAGTGAATTTTGAAATGGAGAGTTTTTGCAGCAAAGTTATTAATGTCATATTTTTCGAATGTCAATTTAATTTGTTTGTTCAACGTTATGTACATGGTGATTAATATGGCTTTGGCGGATTTAGAAACTTCAGTTTCGAAGTTTGTGCCCATGTCGCAATCCGAACTCATTGAATTCATTTTAAAGCAGTGGTGCCCAAACACACACTATCAAGCTTTGAGATTAAGTGTGTAGCAGAGTAACACGAAGTAAACGTCATTAAGTCAAATATAGGCTATAAACAAACACACATATGTATGTGCGTGCATTTTACAGAGCGCACGTATTCTCTCTCTCTCTATGCGTGTGTCGGCTGCGACGCTGGCAGAATTATGGCTTCCCATCACAGGGGATGGGGAAAATGATATTTGGGCACCACTGTTTTAAAGGAAATGAACTGGAGAACAAGAAGAAGAAAAATAGAGGTAAGCTAACTTCGTCTCGACCGAGCCTTGGAGCTTGAGATATGAAGGACTTTTTTCAGATTTATCTTTTGTATAAGAGCTAAACTATATAGTTGTCCGATTTCGACATATCTTGGTGAAATTATCTGAAATGATTAAAAACTTATAAATACGAACGTTGGGAGTGATAGCACTAAAAACAAAAAAGTTTTTCTCACTAAAACTAGTTTTTCAACCGATCGTTCCTATGGCAGCTATATGCCATAGTCATCCGATCCGGCCGGTTTCGACAATTGTGCAGCGTATTTGTACCAAAAGACTTTGTGCAAAGTTTGGTTAAGATAGCTTTAAAACTGGCGGAGGACGGACGGACAGACGGACATGGCTATATTAACCCAGCTCGTCATGCTGATCAAGAATATATACACTTTATGTGGTCGGAGATGCTTCCTTCTCTGCGTTACAAGCATCCGGACAATTTCAATATACCATCTCCAAGGGTATAAAAATAAAAGAATCCAGTACAATTTTGCAAAAAGTGTTTGCAAAAATACTTTTTTGCCATTACAAAATTATCCATAACAGAAATTTGCAAATTTGTTGTGTGGAATGTGCTCAAACTGAGAGGCGAAATTGGTCGTCAATCTTTTTTGACTCAAAAAGTTCCCTGAGGGAGGTATACATTGACTGGAGTTTTAATACTGGCGAGTCCAAAGTTGGAAGGCCAATAGGGCTTTGGAAGCATCGAGCGGCAGTCCGGTGAATTTTTCATAGTACCAGTACCAATGGCTCCCTTACAATGACGGACTGTTGGAAATCTTAGATTTGTCTGTCTTGAAGACGAAGGGTATATCCATCAAACGGTCAAACATTTCAAAAACTTTGTGGACCCCGATACTCATGCTCACACACAAAACATTGAGCGGCTGTGGCGTGACATTGAGGGCAACATCCCACACTATAATCGGCAGAAGCAACATTATTTAGGGTATTTGTCGAAGTTCCAATTTCAGAAAAAAATTACCTGTACACTCGCACAATATTCATAGCCATTAGCCATCAGTAAAACCACAGGATGGAGTTGAATGTGAGCGCAGATATCTATTTTGAGGTTTGTAGAAAATTGAGCGATTTTCTGTAAAAAAAATTTCTGCTGCGATCCTAATATTATAGTTATAACCATCAGGAAAGCATGGCTGAGAGCAGCAAGTGTGGAGTAGGCCTTCTGGCGCCTTCATCTTTGGCTAGTGTGGAAAAAAGTTCAGAGCCTCATCCACTTCAAGTAGACCGAATGCCACGAGTTTTATTTTTCTATTGGTCTGTTTTACGAACCCCGGAACCCGGAAATCTTATTACATTTAAATTCAAGGGGTAAGTTGTGAGCTCATACATAATTTTATTGCAAAAAGAGCAAATTTCAAAATTTATTTGAAAAGAAACCATGGATGAACCCCAAATAATTTCTGCACCTAAAATCATTGTAATTGGCACATTTAAAATTTGCCACTTTTTAAAATAACACTAGTTTACAAAATAATAAAAATTTTGCGATCCCGACCATTTGGCAGTCATTTCATATGAAAGTTCCCCTGCTGAGTCCAAAAATCCAATCCGCAAATTTTTTATGGGGCCGTTTTCGAGAAATCGCGGAAAAGCTAGTTTTTTGATATGTGAAAAAAGTACCTTTAGAAAAATGCGTATATCTTTGGTACCGGTTCTTTCATTATGAACAGGTAGGGAGACTTACATACGAAATGACTGCCAAATGGTCGGGATCGGAAATGCTGTAAACTAGTGTAATCACGGCTGCAAACCGGTCCGAACCCGAACCCCTTAGAACCGGTTCGGTTCGCCGAACCGGACCATGAACCGAACCAGTAATAATTTTGCCCTCTCGAACCTGAACCCGAACCGGACCACTTTTTCGAAAAATTAGGTTCGGTTCACAAAATTAAGTAGTTTTTTTAAACTACTCATAAAGAGACATACAGAAATCTCTTGTATTCTGACTGCTTTCATTCTAGAAGTTGTACAATCCTATGTCAGATTTATACTATCGCCGTCGATACTGAAGCGAATCTAGTTTGAGCAGAACTTTTCAATGACTGCAGAGCTTAAAAGAAATGCCACTGTGAAGAATGTAATGTAAATGAAGGTTGCTATGTAAAGCAAATGCAATTCTTAATTTGTACGATGACCAAGTTACCTCAATACATTCCCTAGAGGACTTTATAACTACAGTTCGTTGTGCTGCACACACTCTAAAGTAAGTAGTTAAAGATATTTTTAAGGAAGTTCAGATCGACACTAGTAGAGTTTAGTAAGAAACTCTCTACTCACACAATATGAAATCTATTGCTTATAGAAAAGTTGAAAAAACTAGCGCTGTGCGGCTCGATAGAACTCTATCTACAAAATAAGCAAACGCTAACTAACTTCTAAAGGTTTTTGCAATCGGAGCTGAAAAATTCACAACCAATTGATTTTTATTACGCTTGCTTTTCTAAAACCTTGAACAAATCATTGTTTATTACTACGTGTTCTAAGTGTTCTTAACACAGATTCCCTTCAAGAATACCTGAATAAGTTTAGCAACTGGGCCGCTAGATGGAACATTACCATAAACACGGACAAGTGTGCTTCAGTGACCTATTTCACCCGTCGTGACACCTGACCAGGACTACATATTGTTGCACGGTCTCGTTATGGAGAAACGGCCTATAAATTTATAAAATCGCAGCGAAGAGTCACCTGACAAAGATTAAGGGTACTGTATACCTTCAGGTGTCATTTTTTAAAGGTTTGCAAACAATTAGATTACTCAAAAACTATAAGTGGTATTAAGAAGCGGATTTTTTCATTGGATAGGTAATCGGTTAAACTAAATTTAGTAATTTTTGTTGTTGTTGTTGTACCTACGGTTGTTGTTGTATTTTTGTTCAAAGTTAACCAAAAATTTAAAACATAGGCCCATGGTTGCAAAAATTTTTTGAGAACGGATGATCTGAATTTAAAACTGAAGACAGGGTTTTGTTAAGAAATAATGCAATTCTGGTGTGAACTAGGATATTTTGGATCGGTCAATAAATGACGTAGTTATGGGGTTTCAAAATCAAAATTTCGAAAATCGACTATTTTTTCCCACTGTATTGGTCCTAGCTCCGTTATTTGTTGACCGATCAAAAATATCCTAGTTCACACTAGAGCCCTGCACGAGTGCACACTAAACAAAAAATTATTCAATCTCGTTGAAATGAATTGTGTGTTACAGGCAACAGTATCAATGCTCACACTGTCAAAGCGAGCCATTTTACTAAACTATCTAGTATCTGATTGGGAGTTGATGATCTACTTCGATTCGTTAACAAAGACAGTGTGAGTGCTAGCATTAACAAAGGAACTTAATCTATGTATATGATAGGAAAATCACACTGAGAACACTGTTAAAACTGTTAACACTATGAACATTATTAGAACTAGCAAACAGGGTTCGTATACAACACGAAAGTATTACGTGCACTGTTCAATGCATAAGCGCAGTTCACAGCTATGGGATCCCCATGGTATCAAAACCGCTAAGTGCTTAAGAAACTTTTTTTTAAGACCAAAATCGACCGCACATAACTACAAAACCATGATTAAGAAAATAATGAATTGCAATAAATAGCATGGATAACCAATGGTTATCCAATATAGTGAAGGTTTTAAAGAATGTTTCAAACCACTTTCCGTGACTGACAAATCGTTAGATCGCGGAAAATTACCAAAGAGGTTCAAAAATAATAATAATGCCAAACAAACTTCAAACCCAACCAAGAGGAAATTAAAATGATAAATGCAGAGGGGAATTAAAAGCTGAAAGAACTCCGTGGTAATAAAACCGCTAAGTGCTTAAGAAACAGACCTGCAAGGCGACAAATGACCACAGATATCTTAATAATCATGTATATGACAATACTGAACCGCGATAAATACCATGGATAACCAATGTCAAAGAATATAGTCAAGATCGTAAAGAATGTTTTGAATCACTTTTCGAGTCTGACTCTTTAGTAAATCCCGAAAAATACCAAGAGGGATAAAAATAGTAATATTGCAATTTTTATTTATTTGTCCGTTTTAGCTATTATTCTTTTTTTTTATTTTCCATATTTATATTTAAAAACATAATTTCGTTCACCATGTCATCATTTCCGGATATAGAGCTTCTTTTTTCGCATATTAAAAAGTCCTGCGAATAAACATCATTAACAAGACCAAAAATGAAAATTTAAGTAATGTTAAGGCGTATCTGTTGCAGATTCTCCATTCATGCCTATCATTGCTAACAGCCGGTTCTTCATTGTACCTTCACATATATAATGTAAAGTTACGCATATATAGGATTTTTGGGAAAAACTATCCGTCCACGCATCTGACGTGATTGCATACCCATTACCTTTTATTAATGATATTTCCTTCATTATAATAGCGAGTTCCTTTTTATAGAGGTCAGACGTTAACATTAGGTACAATTCGACTTCCTATTTCAAGGGCAAGTGATATAAGGTCTTTAATCCCAGAATCGCTTATAACACTGAATGGCCGACAATTTTGAACGACCCACTTCGTCACAGTCCTTGTGACCGGTGATTTTGTTTCCGCATCTACGTGTATAGTAGGTTCATTCTCTTTTCAAGCACGATTATTTTGCAGATCCTGTAGCATTTATGTCGAACTAAATTCGACATAGAGCCATTATATTTAAAAACACTTAAGCATGTTCGGCACGCAACCACATTTGGAATTTCATTTCTTGTCTCCCCAAGTACATGGCCAAACACGTCCCACACTTGCTTCTACCGTGTTTTCCGCTAATGCTATAGAGGCCACTACTTATATTGGCCCTTATTTCAGCTATTGTTCCAGATGGTGGCGGACTCTATGGAACATATTTATAAAACCAAAAATTTAATAAATGTTCTTGTTTATTATTTTCGCGTACAATTTTAAACCTAAATACTTACATTGCGAGAATTGTTCTCCATTTTGTTTTTTTTTTAAATAACAAACTGTTAACACTGTTAACACGAACTGAAACTAGTGTGAGACCGAGACATACGAGATGACAAGAATCACATGGCAGGTTAACTTTGACTCAATGAATCTTTGAATTAAAATGAAATTTAATAATTCAATAAGAGCTGTTTCGTTTCGACATATGAATCGGTTTGATAGTGTTCACAGTGTGATTGCCTACTGTTAACAATGATTTAGTGTGAGCTCGTGCAGGGCTCTAGTTCACACCATAATGGTGGGTATTAGGAGTAATTTAAGGGAAAGAATTTGAAAATCGGTCAACAGGTACTCTTTAAATCTTTGCAACCATTTTGGAAAAAGTGGTTCCGAGATAATCGCATTTAAAGATTCGACATCTGTTTTCGATGAAATAAAAATCGTTTTTAATAAATGTTTAAATCGGATTTGGTGCATTTGGGTTTTAACTTTCACCGAAAAAAAAGATTATCAAAATCGGTTAAGCAGTTCTCCAGAAATTTGAGTCAAAGTGCGTCAAGACATGGTAAAAAATAAAATCTGCAAAAATTTCCAAGTAAAATTTTTTTTTCAAAAATTTTTTTTCCATAATATCGAACATTGTATAAATATTTATAAAGTTTTTGACCAAAATAGGGAAAAAAATACGAATTTCTAAAAATACGAAGATCGATAAAAACAATTTTCATATAAAAGGGTCGGAAAAAATAATTGTTTTTGTTTATATCTTTAAAACTGAGTTTCGGATCAGCTTGGAAGTTTTGCAGGATGTTTATAAGATCCTAATAGAACGTTTAAGCAAATAAAAAAAAAATCCAAAAAAAAATTTTCTGAAGGTATACAGTACCCTTAAAGAGGTCCAGGCAAAAATCCTTAGGCGCATTGCGGGAGCTGAATGGTACCTGAGAACCAGGGATATTGAAATTCTTAATGCCTTTTCAACACTCAAGTTTGATTTTTCTAATCATAAAGTTAGTATAGATGAAAAGCTCTTAAAAGATATGGGCATTTCCAAAATAAGGTCCACCTGGGACAACAAAATTAAATAGCTTAAAAACACTATATTTGATCGAAATTTTATAGGGAAAAAATGAAATTAAACTAATGTAATTTAATCTTACATTTACTGTTAACCCAATTAGATAAATTCGGTTTCACGGCCGTGCCAGCGCGATTTTTCTCATTTTGACACTAAAATTGCTTAATTTTTTGGAAAAAAGTGACTATAGATTACATGTACTTTCGCTATCTAAAGTCTTTCTGATGGTAAAAAGGGCTATACTGGAATGCATAAGAAACCATGAGAAACTATGCCAATGCAATTAACAATAAGTTTCTGTTTTGCATTATAGCAGAAACCACATAAATATGATGATGGAAAAAATGTCACGTTCGACATGTCACGTATCGACAGAGATAAAAATATTTTTAAAAAAAATGTACTTAAGATTTTAAAACCAAATAATATACATTTCAAAGAACTATTCATTCATAAGATATTCAAACTATTTGGGCATAGTTATTGTGTTAGGTTGTACTCAACGTTGTTTTTATGTATCTGCTCCCGAAAACCACTTCTGTTTTTGTCACGTTCGAATAGCTTCCAATTTTGTCATTATTTTGGAAACCGAATTTCCCTTCATATACACTTTAACACTAATTAAAGTGCTTGCTGAGAGCTATATTATACAGTAAAAAACGAATTAAAAATTCAATTTATTTTGACTTTTTTTCATGTTCAATGTGTACGACTCCCATTTATACTTTCGTAAAGCTTTTGCTATTTCAAACCGGTTTTTTGAGCAAATTTGGACTTGGAATTGGAAAATGTTTGCGAACGCGAAAATGGGAGCATGGCTGATAATGCTAATTAACTTAAACCAAAGATTTATTTATATTATAGATGACGCATGTGAAACTAAAAACGACTCTTTTTGGGAGCTGACATTGGATGCAAAGTTTTCGATTTCGCTGCTCTTACGAGGATGCGTATACTGAAACTTAGCTATACGTTTTCTAAATTAGGTATTCTGCTAAGAGCAAAAATTTATAGGTAATTTAGATGACACATGTGACGCATATAACGATTTTTATTGGGAGCTGACATTGGATCCCAAAAAAAAATATTGTATGAGATGCGGTATCTATATATGTATTGTCTTTGCTTAAACTAAGCAGCTCTTAAAAGTTGTCAGTGTTAGCTACTGAATTTAAAAACTATTTTAGCTAGTTAGTAAAAAATGAGTAGGTATTAATAAATGGAAACTTAGCTTTTATGTTCAAGCGAACCGAGGTTCGAACCAGAACCTTGGGTTCAGGGGATTCAGGAACCGGTCCGCGAACCGAACCTTAGACTTTACAACTGGTTTGAACCCCCGGACCGAACCTTGTGCAAAATTTTAAAGGTTTGCAGCCTTGAAAATAATACTTATTTAGTAATTATATCAAATATTTGAGTAGTTACGGTCCCTGATTTCCTGATTTCGATCAGATGGCGAAAGTAAAGCGAGTTAAAACCGACTTTTCCAAGACAAGTCGATTTGAGCAGTCGTTTCAAAATCGCTTAATTTCGTCATTAAATGCAAACGTTAATACCAAAATCTCAAGTGACTTCTGCGTCGCTCCCGTGTAAAACCGTTTTCCAGACGACATGATACAAATGGTTGGTATTCAGAGCGAGACTTACTGTTAAGTTGATCAATTAGATGAGTCTCCATCTCCTCGTAGTTATACACAAAGAGATGATAAATGTGATCAGCAACATCTTTCAAAAACGTACACGTGTCCTCGCCTCCCCGTTTCATTGTAATAGCAGCATCATTAAAGCCCCGATCCAACATCCTATTGGCCGCGTACGCGATGATGATTCCAAGGCTGCGGGAAAACCAAATATCACAAATGAACCAATTCGACTACATAAAACTAGACAAGAAGCTCACAATAGCAGCAATATTAGGAGCAGTAAACAGATGCCACAGCAACAGCGTCGATAAATATCTCGCGTTTGATCGCATGGCGGGCAGCCTTGTGGACATCTTCGACAGCAGCAAAAGCAGCAATAGCAGATACTAGGAAAGGGGCAAAGAGAAAGGTTACTAGTTAGGTGGTACTAGCGACAGGAAAAGGGTTTCGAAACTTCTAATATTTTAGATTATTTTATATATTTGAGGCGGGTGTGGGCCGCCATCGTGTGTTCTTATTTCTTCTTTAGAAATTTCTTTTTACACATCCGGTCACCTTCACCAGCTATAAGCGCCAGCTGTAAAGTAACGAGCCATAAAAAAGCTTCTCGAACACGCTTAATGCTACACGTAAAAGCTACACGTGGCGTGCAAGAAAGCTGCAAACAAGGAAACGCCGAACTTGCGTGGGCAAAGAAAAAGTCGACACGACATAAGACAATCACTTTATCTCCAACTAACTTTTACATTTTTCTTGCAGCAATCTGAATACCACACGAACTCTGAATCTGCAAGGTGTACAATGGCTCAAAGTGTCAAAGCAGCATTGCATACATAGTTCGTTAAGTGCAGAAGGTACCGAATTTCATTCCCAATTAAGCCCCATACAATTTTGCTGTGTTTTTCCAAATGAAATAAGTCGGGTGACAGTGGGTCGTGAATATGGATGTCCGTACAGCGTTGTCCCCGTCCTGAAACAGGCATCTCCCCTCATATCAGAATGTCAATTTATCGATAATATTTTTATACCCTTGCAAAGGGTATTATAATTTTGCCCAGAAGTTTGCAACGCATAGAAATTTTCATTTCCGACCCTATAAACTATATATATTCTTGATCAGGGCGACGAGCTGAGTCGATTGAGCTTTGTCCATCCGTCTGTCTGTCCGTCTGTCTGTTTCTACGCAAACTAGTCTCTCAATTTTAAAGCTATCGAGCTGAAACTTTGCACAGAGTCTTCTTTTTACTGCACACTGCTAATATGTCGGAAACGACCGGATCGGATGACTATATCTTATAGCTGCCATAGAAACTATCGGTCGAAAAGTGGGTCTTTGTGAGAAAACTTTTTTGTTTTTAATGTAAACGCCTTCCGCTTCGACAATTATTAGTTTTATACGCTTTTACACAGATTTGGAAGTTTTTGTAAAAATCGAAGACTATATCTTATAGCTGCCATAGGAACTATCGGTCGAAAAGTGGCTTTTATCAGAAAAATGGTTTGTTTTAATGCTGACGTATTAAAACATTTGCAAGGGTATTAAAACTTCGGCAAAGACGAAGTTAGCTTGGCCTTCTCGTTTTATCGTTATATTTATCTTTCAAGGCGAGGTTCGTAAAATAGTGGGCTGAAGTTATACTTTCGGTTGCCACAAACATCATGGGAAAGTAATTCCTCATCTTCTGCAATTCGGATAAGGCGGCCATGCCGGGTCTATCCATAATCGCCGAAAGGTATCTTATTCAGGGCTGCAAACCTATAAATCGGAAGGGGTATATTCGGGGGTTTGAACCCTGGAAACTTTTCCTTATTCTAATCAGGGCTGCAAGCCTCCTAAAAATCGGAAGGGGTTCACTCCGGGGTTCGAAGCCTTACAACTTTTTGGGTTCGGGTACACGGAGCGGGTTCAGAAAGAAGCTGACCCTAGGTTCAGGTTCGAACCGGGGTTCAAGAATAATTTTGTGTTCGCTAATTCAAGAATAATGTATGTTAATTGGGAAAATAGAGGCAAGCTAACTTCGGCTCGACCGAAGTTTATATACCCTTGGAGCATGATATCTGCCTGCCAGTTTGTTATATACAAAAAAGTTTTTCTCACTAGAACTACTTTTTCGACCGATCGTTTCTATGGCAGCCATACAATATAGTCATCCGATCCGGCCGATTCCGACAAATGTGCTGCTTATTTGTACCGTTTGGTACAGTTTGGTTAAGATAGTTTTAAAACTGACTTAGGAGATAGCATAAAAACAGACGGACATGGTTATATCAACTCAGCTCGTCATGCTGATCAAGAATATATATACTTTATGCGGTCGGAGATGCTTCCTTCTATGCGTTACAAACATCTGAACAATTTCAATATACCCTCTCCAAGATTATAAAAAGCCGAGTTCCTTATATTCATGCCATATTTTTATACCCGTTACTCGTAGAGTAAAAAGGGTATACTAAAGTCGTGCAAATGTATGTAACAGGCAGAAGGAATCATTTCCGACCATATAAAGTATATATATTCTTGATCAGCATCAACAGCCGAGTCGATATAGACATGTCCGTCTGTCCGTCCGTCTGTATGAACACCTAGATCTCAGAGATGGTAAGAGATAGAGGTTTGACATGTATGGGACAAATGCTTCTTTTATCTGCACGCAGATCAAGTTTGTTTCAAATTTTGGCCACGCCCCCTCCCGCCCCCGCAATTTGGAAAACGTTAAGATAGATGATTCGTACCTTCTAGAGATAGTTAGTAATTAGCAAAATGAATCGATATGCCGAAGAAATGAAAAAGATCGGATGAACGGTTCTCAAGTTATGAGCAAAAAAGTGAACCATGCCCCCCCGCTACCCCTCCTCTCACCACAAAAAAAAATGTTGCATACTTTTTGGATGATCATCCTAAACATGTTTTTTCATGAGTAACGGGTATATCGAAGTCGGTCAGAGCCGACTTTAACTTACGCTCTCGTTTTCTTAGTGTACATATAGATAGATATATTGGAAAACGACAAACTTAACAATTATAGCATCTAGACATTTTTTATAATTCTTGAACCGAAACCATTTTTGACTATTTTTGATCAGGTTCAGGTTCTGGTGGATAAAAATTAAGCTGATCTGGCTAGGGTTCGGTTCGAACTTCTTAAAAATCCAGGATTCTCCGACTCCGGAGCGGTTCAACTACGAACAGGTTTACAGGCCTAATCTTATTACACCTGGTAGCTGAGTGCCCTTGGAGCGACTTGCTTCTGCTATAAAATGCGTCTTTTGCGACTCCCGTAGTCTTATGACGGATTTACATACAACGCAACGCGTGTTTTTAAAGTCTTTTTAAAGTCTTTATCGAAATATTGAAATTAAAAGTATTTAATATGTATAACACAAACAGGACTCGGGTCTCATAAAACATATTGTTATTTATATCTTTATTTTGGGGCAGAGTATTACCTTTTTTTGGGAACAATAAAATTGAAATATCAATTATATCGATATGTTTGAAGTGTTATATCAAATATCATTTGATATTTTTTCAAACTAGAAAATAACATTGATACGATATTTTAAAAATATTCGACAACCCTATTATAAGGTAATCGGTTATATTAAATTAAGACATTTTTGTTGTTGTTCTTGCAAAGTTTATTAACAGTTTAAAACATAGGCTCATAGTTGCAAACGTTTTTTGAGAACGGATTGTCTTAAAGTGAAAATGAAAACGAGGTTTGTTAAGAATTGATGTAATTCTGGTGTGAACTAGGATATTTTGGATTGGTCAATAAATAACGGAATTCTGAGGTGAAAATTTGGAAAATCGATTTTTCTTTGCCACTCCATTGGTCTTAGCTTCGCCATTTTTTACCCACCATGGTATTATGAGTAATTAAAAAAAAATAGAGGCAAGCTAACTTCGGCTCGACCGAAGTTTATATACCCTTGGAGCTTGATATAACCTGACAGTGTATGGCAGCTATACTATATAGTAGTCCGATTTCGAAAAATTTTGGTGAAATGATGTAAAATGATTGAAAACTTATAAATACGGGCGTAACATTGAAAACAAAAAAGTTTTTCTCACTAAGACTTTTTTTCAGACCTTTCTTTTGTATGGCAGCTATACTATATAGTAGTCCGATTTAGAAAATAACATTGATACGATATTTTAAAAATATTCGACAACTCTAATAAATATGTATTGTAGGTTGCCCAATTGAAGAATTCAGTTAAATGGGACGATATAGAAACGTTCGGTCAGAAAAATTTAATGACTAATAAATCCCATTAAAAGGTTTGATTTTAAATAATTAAGTTAATTATCATTAACCCACTTCCATTATTAAAATTTAAACGCTGCTATCCCCACTCCGATATCAACTCACACTTACGCTATGAATGGCATAATGATGATCAGAGCCAGCAAAAATATAACCCATCCAAGCACCAGCCAGTATTGACCCATTAGATCACTCCAATCGTTAGTTTGCACTTTGGGACCAAGCATTAATGTTCCCTTGTCATCCTCCGCAACAACATAGCCTGCACACATATATAGAATCACGTTCCGTTTTCTACATATCTCCACTTGAATGTTAAGTACGCTTACCTGGGGGTAAGCGTTGGTCATCTGTTATGGTATAATTGAAAAGAAAGTGCGTGATGTTGTAGACAATCTCCATGCCCGTAGAGTTGACAGTAGGATCTTTTGAATAGTTTGCTGTAGACAAGTATGGCGTAAATTCATTCGGCGGCCAATGCAACTGTCCCAGTTGCTCGTGCGTTGTACCATGACCCTCATAGCCCTGGCGCCAAGCGGGAATCCCAAGAACTTCGATTCCTCTTGGTTTAGCAGCATCACTATCACCAACTGGTACAGCTTCGTCACCTCTTCCAATTTCACCACTCTCAGTTTCTTGGGCTGTAATTATTCCTATACCTGCGATCAGAGCAATACCGAATAGCGCTAGGCTGGGACTGCATCTTAACAGACACGAGTTCTTTCGTTTTCGCTTCCGCAAATGCTTGGTCTTGGGTTTGGCAATGGGTTTAGTCACTGTATTTGTTTGAACTGATCCCAGCAATAAATTCTGCCATCGTATTCTGTCATCTGCTTTATCATTGTGAGCACCTTGATCTTTGAATGACCTAGTACTTCTTGCCGTGATCATGATCAAACCGTCAGCCTGCTCAACACACAAAAAAGGGTAAAAATATTTCAATTTATTGGAATACCTACCAAGAGTATATCCGGATCGTTGATCGGCTAGGATCGGAATTGTCTGTCTCTTCCAGGTGCAGTCCCACAATGCATCTAGGTATTGTTGAAGGCTTAGAAAGCCTCTTACTCAAAATCACCGGTGATACTTTAACAATAGGTTTAGACTTCTTCGGAGAATAGAAGTCCAGTGCAATGGACCTGTGGTTCGTGTTTGATTGTGGAGGTTTATTATGTTGAATATGTGTATGTTTATGTGTTTGTATTTTATTGATGTGTAATTAGTTATTGAGTTGACATTTTTTTCAGAGTAACAGTAAAATCAGTACTGAATACTCTAAATAATGACGCGAGTGGTCACTTCACTCAATGGACTCAAATAGACTTTTATATATTAAAACGCCATTTTTGCTGACTACCAATTTTTTTTTAAATAGTCACAATTCTTTAAAAACCAAGAAGTTCACATATTTCCCCAGAGATCGTAAATAGAATAAAATCGCATCCTGACTTCAAAGCAGTCCAGAGGGACCCAGAAGAGTTTCCCTTAGGTATCATCAATAACATTAGGCAACCAATATGAGTTTCCTATTACAGTTCAATATTAGCCAACTTTTAAAGGACCACGCATAGACCTTCCTTTAATTATGCAGGCGCGCACCAAGAAAGAAAATTTGGAAAAATTTTCACCAATCTTCTGAAAAGACCAATGAAAGGTTTGTATGTTCCGCAATGTTGCGGAATAAGTTGTTTCGCAGAGAACGCGAGAGAGAGTGAGAGAGTATTGTGTGCGTGTAAATGTGTTGTGTGTCTTTTTTTTTCACAAAAAAAAACAATAAATCAAATTGAGAATAGCCTCATCAAATTGACTTATATTGGCACATACAAAACACATCGACAGTTTTAACAATATGTTAACAGTATTTCAAAATAAAGACAATAAAATTACGCCAAACTAGAAGCCAAATGTATGTAGATGTAATAATTGCCTTATCTTAGTTGTCTCCTTATCTCTTTTGCGAGTCTTTGTTAATAAACTAGGCTGTGAGTTGATAATCTAAGAGATTTATATCGATTGACGATTACCCGATTTAATCTTGAACTAAATAATAAGTGAAAAGTATTCTAAATTGATAATTATCAATAGTCAAAAAAAAGACAAGACCAAACTCGACGGTTTCCCCCTATTTCGGGTCCTACGAATCGAACTGCATCATTACTTTTTTGAGTTACAATCATGGTTTCATACAAAATTTTATGTTGAAGTTTTTCATCAAAGTGGGCCATTGTAAGAGAAAGGCACATTTTTCTTCGGACTCTTACTTTTTTAATGTTGACTTTTTTGGTAAACTTTCTTTGGCAAAGTTTCTCAGAATAAGTCCATCTTTAAGTTCTTAGATGACTGTAAACCCCAAAATTAATGTTTTGGGTGTCCTTATAGCCAATATGTCGAAAAAAGTGAAACCTAACCCATTTTTATTCACTTGAAAAGTGTATTATAATTTTGGCCAGAAATTTGCAACGCATAGAAGGAATCATCTCCGACCACATAAAGTATATATATTATTGATCAGCGTGACGAGCTGAGTCGATTAAGCTTTGTCCGTGCGTCTGTCCGTCCGTCTGTTTCTACGCGAACTAGTAGAGCTGGAGAAACATCGATGTCTACGAATATCGATGTTTCCGATGTTTTAGCAGTGAAACATCGATGTTTATTTTTTAAACTTTAAAAGTCTAATGTATTTTCCTAAACCACTTTTTTGCTTGAGTTTAAATTCAAAATAAAAAAGAATGTCTAAATTATAAAAAAATTTGATAAAATATAAAACCAATGCTCCTTCTAGGGCTTAGGATTAAATATTTCTAGTCTTTTTTAAATTATTCAAATTTGTATAAAGAAACATGTAAGCGCTAAAAATTCTTTGGGTCCAGCGTCTTTGAGTACCAGCGTTTAACAAGATCTGTCCAGCTTTATTTACCTCCTTTCAGAAGCTGTGGATATTGCCGGAATACATAAATATTTTTTAGGCACTTCTTTTAGTAGGCTCAAACAGCTTGGACAGACTCAACTTCACTTCACATTTTTTTGTGTTTCACATCTCGATTTCATCTCGGGATTATAAGTGAAATAGTGGCATGTTCTCTACCAGAACTTCGCAAAGTGGCATCTTAATATGATAAGAATTTCTGACACTGTAAAGTTTCTATTTGGGGGCTTTTGGAATTACTTAAAGTTTGGAGTGAAATTATGGATAAATGGACAGACAGAAGTAAAATTCGCTTTTCAAACTGTTTCACCGAGAAGAGACTTCTCGAATAATGCCATACATTTTTTTGTTTGTAATGTTTTAGTTTTTTCATTGGTCACCCTATTTGATTTAAAAAGTCACAATTCGATAACATTTTGAAAAGCGATTGTGTGTGTCAAATTATGAGTTTTGATAAATCGCACGCTTTTTTATTGTTTCGTCTAAATTCATACACAATTGGGTTTTGTCCAACTACATTTTGGTCAACTTACAGTTCTTGGGGTGGCCAAGTTAATTTTATAAGAAAATAGTTTGGCCGTGTCTTGTTCCTGTAGGATTGCAAAAACATCGATTGTTAAAAAAAAACATCGATGTCTGCATCTTCGATAAAAACAGCTCTACGAACTAGTCCCTCAGTTTTGAAGCAATCGAGCTGAAATTTTGCACAGAGTCTTCTTTTTACTGCACACTGCTAATATGTCGGAACCGACCGGATCGGATAACTACTTCTTGTAGCTGCCATATAATAAAAAACTTCAACAAAAAATTTTGTATGAAACCATGATTGTAACTCAAAAAAGTAATGATGCAGTTCGATTCGTAGGACCCGAAATAGGGGGAAACCGTCGAGTTTGGTCTTGTCTTTTTTTTTTTGAAAAAAACTATCACAGTGTAACGAGAAGGTAAGTTAAGTCAGCTCTTACTGACTTTAATACACCCGTTCATCAAGGAAAGAAATGTTTAATAGCGTTCCTGTGTTCCTGAATGGGAACATCCGACAAGTATGCAACATTTTTTAACTTGGTAATATAGAATAATATAAAAACAAGAAAGGCAAGGCTAAATTCGTCCGTGCCGAAGTTGTTATACACTTGACCGTGATTAAGAGCGGTAATATTGAGGAAAAACCAGTTTTTCTCATTAAAACCCATTTTTCGACCGATCATTTGTGTGGCAGCTACAAGAAGTAGTCATCCGATCCGGTCGGTTCCGACATATTACCAGCGTGCAGACAAAAGAAGACTCTGTGCAAAATTTCAGCTCGCTAGCTTCAAAACTGAGGGACCAGTTCGCGTAGAAACAGACCGACGGACGGACAAAGCTTAATCGACTCAGCTCGTCATGTTGATCAAGAATGTATATAGTTTATGTGGTCGGAGATGATTCCTTCTATGCGTTGCAAACTTCTGGGCAAAATTATAATACACTTTTCAAGTGTATAAATATGCAACATTTTATTTTGTATGCGATCGTGATGACAAAAAATTTTTTTTTTGGGCGAAATTCGCGATTTTTAATTGAGAATGCCGCCAAAAATAAAAAATAGAGGCAAGCTAACTTCGGCTCGACCGAAGTTTATATACCCTTGGAGCTTGATATGTGCCTGACAGTTTGTATGGCAGCTATACTATAAAGTGGTCCGATTTCGACAAATCTTGTTGAAATTTTGTAAAACTATGGAAAACTTATAAATACGAGCGTTGGGAGCGATAATATTGAAAACAAAAAAGTTTTTCTCACTAAGACTTTTTTTCAGACCAAACTTTTGTATGGCAGCTATACTATATAGTTGTCCGATTTTGACAAGGCTTGTTGAAATTAGGTGAAATCATTAAAAACTTATAAATACGAGCGTTGGGAGCGATAGCATTGAAACCAAAAAAGTTTTTCTCACTAAAACTAGTTTTTTAACCGATCGTTCCTATGGCAGCTATATGCTATAGTCATCCGATCCGGCCGGTTCCGACAAATGTGCAGCGTATTTATACCAAAAGACTTCGTGCAAAGTTTGGTTGCGATAGCTTTAAAACTGACGGAGGAGATAGCATAGAAACAGACGGACGGACGGACAGACGGACATGGCTATATCAACTCAGCTCGTCATGCTGATCAAGAATATATATACTTTATGTGGTCGGAGATGCTTCCTTCTATGCGTTACAAACATCCGGACAATTTTAATATACCCTCTCCAAGGGTATAAAAATGGTAAAAAAAAAAGTTCTTCGTTGTTACCTAAGAAAGCATATCATCTTTAATGCATATCAAATTTTTTTGTATCAAATTATTGATATTTGTCATTGAGTTTTTTTCCAAACAGTTTTTGAAAATAACTGCCTTCAGCTTTGAAAACTTCAAGCTGGCAACGCTGTTACTCCGTATTTCTGTTCGCATTGCTGTGGTCTGTTAAGTGCACATAACGAGCTGTTAACGCATACTGGTTTTTCCGCCAGTGTTGGCAAACGCCACGAAGCTGGTGCATGGAGCAAAAAGTATTAGAGAGGAACTTTACGCTGCCTCTGAATTTTGCTGGAACAAAATAAAACTTATACTAAAAACATAATATATAACTTATAAAAAACACACAAAAAGATACTTATAAAGCCCAAAAAGATACTTCAAAGTGCCAGGTGAAAAACACTGTGGGTAGAGTGATCGTAAGTGACAGCGAACAGCTGACTAATTTCTGACAGAATCGGCGTCGACTGAGCAAAGTTTCTCTCTAATACTTTTTGCTCCATGCTAGCGTTGCCAGTCTTGACGAGGTCGCGCTGCTGAGAGCAGAGTTTCGTTCGTTCGTTCGTTTTGTGTGCAATTTGCAATTGAAAAAAAAATGGCCCAGTAATAACAAAGAAAAGGTGAATAAAATGAAATAAAACAAAAGAATTGCTGAATAAAACATGCACACCAATACAGTGAGAAATTCAATCTGCACCCGAGTTGTGGCAAATTGGCATGAGGAGAGGCCGAGACCAACCACTGTGTATCTGTATCTGGTGTAAACGAAACGGAAACAAAGAAAAAGAATGTTTTCAAAAAGATGCCATAGTCCGTGGCAAGGGCGGGGGCACTGCATAAAAAAAGAATGTAAAGTGTACATATATGCGAGAGTGTGTGTGTGTAAAAAATGCATTTGCACTCCAATTAGGACAGGGACGGGCCATTGGAATCTGCATGAAATGCCAGAGAAGCAGACGGAAGATGAAGTTGTTCATCCATTTAAATCTAAAAACATATTCGGTTCTGATTTAACTGTAATTTTTTTTTATAAGTTCAAATTCGATTGGAATTACACTAAAATATACAAAATACGTGCTTTTTATCACTTTGATCATTTCTTTTTACTTTCACGTCGTTGCATGTGCATGTTATAATTTACCGTTAATTGAAAGTGTATTCCAAATTTGTTGTTTTATTAGCCCTGAAGTGTGTTCACAAAGCAGCTGATTTATCCCCGAGTGGGTGGCGATTCACATTGCACTTACTCCCCCGTGCGAACCCCTCCCATCGTGCACCCAGCGCATCATTTCGTACGTGCTGCCATCTAGCCCCAGATTTCTAGTGTGTGTGTGTGTGTGTGTGCATAAGCTGGAGCTGGCATTGGCGACTAATTGGAAGTTGCTTTGTTGTCGCATCATCATCATCAACATCAAAACATCAACATTATCATCATCGGCACCAGCGTCATCATCCAAAGCTATCTTAATTGGCTTAGACCCGCCAGCGAAAGAGAGAAAGACTGCGAGCGGAACACGACGGAGAGACTCACAAATTGTGGTTGGTGAGCGCTTGTTTATTTCAATTTGCTGAATTACTTCAATCCTTCAATTCACATGGCTCGCCACTCAGGGCTACATACATATTTACAAGTAATGCAGCCCAGGCACGGGGACTGTCTACACAGCTGCAGACTGCAGCGCATTATTAATGTAAATATGTATAGCACTGCACTAATTACTGGCGGCGCTTGTGGTTCACACGGCCCAGCTAGAAAAACCACACTCAAAATGCACAGATTGTGTGCATACATACATAAATACAAATATGTGGCACTTCCGCAGCAGCTTCACCTACAGACCTGCTCACCTACAGCACTCAACAAAAGTATTCGTCTTGCCAGACTGCAAACCTGTAAAATTTAGATCAATGTTCAGTTCGGATCACGGACCTGTTCCTGTACTTAGGTTCGAGTTTGGGTTTATAGATTGTTTGTTAATTGATCGATTTTTGACTCTACTTTCCGTGGATCATTAATATGCTTCCAGATTACCAATCTATATAAATACATATCATTCAGACATATTCTCAATTCCATTTCCACGGCAACTTTTTGAAAGTGAAATTAATTCATGTTGTCGCAACACCAAAACGAAATAGTTTTTCGGCTGAATGAAAAGTATTTGCCAAATTACGCACTCAGTTGCTAAATATACTTAAAGTGCATTTTCCTTTTTCCGACTGTTTCATTTTCGATCGTCTCGTTTGTTCCAGTGGCTTGCAAAAAGTAAACCGAGGAATTTAATTCGAAATTGGGAACACAAAAACGAAGGCAAAGCGGAATTGCGTCCGACATGCCTGATTACCATTCGCAGGCTCTTTAAAAAGGCTGTCTAAAATGCCGGTTCTTTAAATATTGGAAGTTAGCCTCACCTTCTACGTACATAAATGAACGAGTCTTGCTTCCCCTTCAGTTGTAATTTCCAACTTGACTTTTTGCAATATCTGCGAAATAACAATCAAATAGAAACATGTTCAATTTCGATTAGTAAAGCGTGCATAGGACAATGTGAGACAGAGTAATGCGGAAAAGCCATGTGACAAGACAAAGTTATTGTTTACGCAGCCAATAACCTTTAATAAACTTTATTTCATAAACAATTCTTTCCTTGTTGTTGGGATGTGTAGTTACTGCATTTACTTTAATTTTTTTCTACATATTTCGTCCTTTTAACCATCAATATTATGCTCGAGGTCACGTTATGCTTGCGCATAACTCCAAAAAGCAAAAAACAGCTGTTTCAATGGTACCTCTACCATATCATCAGCGACCTTCGCTTACTTGTACTGGCCCCAACAAGGCCTACTCCATGCCAGAGCTACCATAATCGTTTGGGAATTTCTAAACGGCTTGACAGCAAAAAAACCGGCACACATGAGAACAGCGTTGGTTGCCAACAGACCTGTAAACTTGAATTACCATTACCATTACAATTTTTCATATAATTGAAAACAATTCCAAATTACGATTTTTTAATAATCGTAATTGTAACTTGGAATTACGATTATTCAGTGAATATTCCAAAATGTTATTACTTTTCCAATTACTTAGACAACTGTAAGTGTAAAGGGCGAGTATTGAGTAATTATGCTTGAAATGTTGAATTATTCATGAATTTTAAGGTGTCAAATTAAAATACTTAAGCCCAATTATCAACTTCAAGGTTTATATAACATGTTCTTGTGTGAAAATAATAACAATTTTATTTCTTATAACTAGACATCGGATTTTAGGTTAAAACATATTTTTAATAATTGGTCCAAAAAAAAATTCGGGTTGCATACAAATTCGTTTCATGAAAAGTAGATTATTTTAAATCCTTATTCGTTTTGCATATTTGACATATTTACATATATTCGACCTAAAAGCATATATGAGAATATGCTTTGCCTATTTCGACCTATTTTGAAATATGTCATATGCTTTTACATATTTAGAGGCTAAATATATGCTCCCAAGTAGATGCCTATCTAAATATGCCTTTTATTCAGTACCGTATAGAATCCAATACTAAAAGAAGTTCCCAACTTCTTGTGTCCACCATGCGAGCGAGCAAAATCCGTTTTCCATTAGGAACACTAAGAGTAAAATAAGTTTAGGTGCGGACCTTGAGTAGATTTGTTACACTCTGAAAGACACGATAGAGTTTACAGAATGGAAAAAAACGGAGGAAAAATCAGAATCTTAATTCAAACCATCTTACCGTGATTTGCGAATCATTAAATTACAATCAATGGGGATTATTGGCAGTATTGCACCAAACTTAAATGACAATTAAGATGAAAATCATTTCTGATCCACTGCATTAGAGCGCTTTTTAGCTAAGAGTCCTCCATGGTGGTAGATGCAATTCAAAATGTATTTTATGATAAGGCTCGAGTCCCTGACTCAAAACTCGTACGTCAACTGAACACATTCACAAAACTGAATTTTGCGGTTTGCACGTCATACATATTACAGTAAGATACAAACTACAGGAATTTACTGTAATTGTGCTTTGATTAGTACGCTACGAACCATCCACAGGGCTTGCCCTTTCATGGTACATTCTTGTCTTCGGTATTTTTCATCATTTCAATCATACGGGCCTGTTCCGAATTTCGACTCGATTTTCGTGTAAACTTTAGTATTTTGCAGTCAAATTTGAAAACGTTGTATAGAAGGCGACAAATATACCTGCGGCTACTAGATCAGGAATAACAAAACTCGGAATTGTGGCAGCAGCTGAAACCGATTGCTTAATCCCAAATGAATTTAAATCGAGAGGAAATTGCGACGGGATCTAGTAGCCTCAAATTAACTTGACACCTACGTTTAAATTTATACAAATTGCATTCGAAATTCACATGTTTACACGAAAGTCGAGTCGGAATTCGGAACAGGCCCCATTAATACGGAATTTAAAGTGGTATTTGAGTAGAGCATATTTTGACCTGTTTTTACCTATTTTGAAATATTATGACCTATTTAGACCTATTTGACCTATTTTAGCATATTGGCATTTCCATGACGTCGAACTGGACAATCGTACGCATTTAAACATTCAAAAAAGTCAGAATAAAACGGATTTTTATTTTCACAATAGGCTTAACTTATAGCTCTTCAACAGCCCTACAATTGATGCAAAGGTCGATTTTGAACAATTTTTTGGTTTTAAGATAATCGCAAAAAAACATGACATTCGCACGGGACAAAAATAGAAGTAGTTTTCGCGGGAAACCATTCAAACGCCGACTTCAGCGAATCCTGAGGCAATATATTAATGCGATAAATATTAGAATGTAGTGCATTGATGTCTCTTTAAAATGTTTTTTATTTCACCCAAAAATAATTTACAGTTTTTTCAAAATGTAATCTTAAGCATTTTCGCACTGGACATGACGCACGGGGCAGTTTTTTCCATCATTATATTTATGTGGTTTCTGCTATAATGCGAAGTAAAAACTAACAGGTAATTGCATTGACATAGTGTCTCATGGTCTCCTATGCATTGATGTATACCCCTGTGTACCATCAGAAATATTTTAGATAGCGAAAGTACATGGAATCTAAAGTCACTTTTTTCCAAAAAATTAAGCAATTTTAATGTCAAAATGAGAAAATTTGCGCTAGCACGGCCGTGAAACAGAATATAACCAATTGTGTTATTAGTAAATGTAAGATTAGCTTACATTAGCTTAATTTGGCTGTTTCCCTAAAAAAATTCGATATAATATAGTTTTTGTTAACCACTTTTAACTTTTTGGCCCAGGTTGACCTTTTGGTGGAAATGCCCATATGCATTTTACCTAAAAATAAAACATATTTTGGATATGCTCATCTTAAAAAATCAAAAATATTTTTATTAGTCCAATACCAAAATTTCGAATTTTTTAGACCAACAACAAAAAAAAACCAAAAATCCGATGTCTACTTATTACCCATTAAATTTAAGTTGGTCTTCATTACAACTAATTTTGCAAACGAAAAATCGGAGTTGACTGACGTCTGGAGTCGTTAATAATATTTGCATATGAAAACATTCTTTCAATCAATCACGCACAAATGCCGTAATGAATTTCGATGAAATTTTGCGTATTTTTCGTATGACCTAAGATTATAATGAAGATTTGAAGGTTAGAAAATAGACGGATAAATACCATTTGTAGATCGAATTTTTAAAAGAATCGTGAAATTTTCAATTTTCATATGACCAAATATTATTATGAATACTTAAGGGGATAGTACAAGTTGCGCGTCCACTTCATCTGGGTACCTGGACACCGCAAGATGAAGTCATCAAATTCCAAAAAGATTTTTGTTGCCCTACTGGTTTCGTCGAAATCATAGGATCTATATTTGGGGACTATATGTTCTCTTGAGTCCATTGTATTGCAAAGCATATTTCACTGCTTTCGCTATAACAATTTGCTAAATTTCATCAGATTCCCGACCATGAAAACCAATTTTTCGCAGTGTTCGCTTTTGTCGAAAGTTGGAAAATATGTGAAAAGTGCTTCTTGACTTTTTCAGAATACCTTTCGTTACACTCTTTGAGCTTAATATCTCAGTGGAATCAGAGATTCACTGCAACTTTACTGACAGGGTATTCAATGCCGGAATTGTAAATTGATCTCTTTCTGAAGAAAGTCTAAAATTGTAGCCATTGGCGTCATCAAAATGCGGTATTCTTCTAAATATTTAGTATCTTATCCAAAATTTAATTCAATGATTGCTATTAATAGTTTGGGTTTTGTTATCTTGATCAGCAAATAATTCAATTTGGTGTTTTCCAAACTTGATTTGTAAAAAATCATCATTTTCAACTGTAAATACAAAATAATTCAACATTTCAAGCACAATTACGCAATAATCACTCTTTACAGTTACCATTATCTAAGTAATTGTAAAAGTAATTAAATTTTGGAATATTCACTGAATAATCATAATTCCACGTTACAATTACGATTATTAAAAAATCGTAATCAGGAATTGTTTTTCATTACCTAAAAAATTTATTGTTTATAGTAATGAATAGTAATTAAATACGGGAAGTAATGAATACATTACAGCTCTGGTGGCCAATACCCAGCTTGGCTTTGTTGTGTGCGTGAGAGAGATTTCCTCCCCTCTTCTAACACAGTAGCCAATAGTTTGAGTACAGAATAGCATTCTAACCGGGGTTCCTTTTTTTTGTTTATCTCTAAATCAAAAGAAAACAAATCCCGAAATACAGTTAAGGTAACGTCAAGCCAACAACATTTTTCTCTTACGCATTCACATCTTCATTCACA
Organism: Lordiphosa clarofinis; assembly: GCA_018904275.1. Taxonomy (NCBI): domain Eukaryota; kingdom Metazoa; phylum Arthropoda; class Insecta; order Diptera; family Drosophilidae; genus Lordiphosa; species Lordiphosa clarofinis. Next base: position 869,779 of record JAEIGQ010000029.1, on the reverse strand, counting down.
TTCAACAGAAGAATCACATTCGTTGTAAAATGGTATCGTGATTACTTTCGTTTTTGTCCAAAAAAATTGGCAGTGTATTAACAAATATAACAAAATATGACGAGGTAAAGATTTTGGCTAGCTGCTACTTAGTAACACTGCGGCGAATAATAAAAAAAAAAAGCAGCAATTTTTTTTTAATAATACGAAAACAAATCGCAGTTTTAAGAATCGAAATTTTTACTAGCCAATCCCATACATTTGTTTCTGTTTCGGTACTGATAACCGGTTATGCGAATTGAGGTTATAGGGTTATATTAGAGTAAGGTTATGGTTTCGGTTTTTCTATAATAAAATAATTATAAATTAGATAACAAATCTACCAAAATCATCTAATTTAATTATCAAAAATCAAGAAAATAGTTCAAGCAGAGTTGAATTACTGAACGGTGATTTTAGATAATTAAAATAAATGATTTTGGTAGATTATAAAAAAATTTAATTATTTAAAAATACCATTTCGCGCGAAGCCATAATGAGCTGACGAAGTCATTGTAGGCTTTTTTCTATAATATTAAAATTGACATTTTTTACAAGAAAAGAATTGTTTTAAGATTTTTGTTCTTTGTCCTTTTTCTCGCGAATTGTTAAAAGTGGGAATGTCAAACAAACAGGATTCTATAGCGCGGCTAGTTCATTTTTTTTTGAGAAACAAAAAAAATGTTGGTATGGAATGATCCATGGAATGGGGTTGTGGTTGGGTTCATCAGTTCGAGGGACCCAAAAAAAAAAACACCAACTGGCTTAAGGGGGGACCATATTATAATTTTTAATCATACCAAACAGCGATTTGGTTCGCTTACTAATTCTTTAGCTTTGGTTTTTATAAGCCCTCCTCTAATGATTTGTAAAGAGAAAAAAAAACTACGCACATTTGCTTTTCTTGGCGAACACTTTTTTAGACCGCTGTTTTTATGTGGCACTTCCGCAGCAGCCTCACCTACTGAGGTGTACATGGTACATTCCTGACCTGTGTTAGATACAAGTTACTTATGATACACAGCGTAGCGTGGCCTAGCAGCCCGGGCTCAGTTGGGGGGAAGCTAAAGCCAGTGGCCTATGTGTATGTGTATTTATAGCAACCGGCACATAAATCAGTGTTTGTAGCCGAAGCGGCCCTTTCGTGTCTGGCTGTGTGTGTATGCCACCACATGGACACGACCCAAAAACAAATTACACATTGGTTCACTAAGCAAAAGGCTGTGTTTGTCGTACCGGGAGGTACAGATGAACTTCACTAAACAGGAAATAGTAGACGAAACTAAATTGCCACGAATTGTGAGAAAATTTACAAAAAAAATTAGAGGCCAGCTAACTTTGGCTCGACCGAAGTTTATATACCCTTGGAGCTTGGTATATGCCTGACAGTTTGTATGGCAGCTATACTATATAGCGGTCCGATTTCGACAAATCTTGTTGAAATTATGTAAAATCATTGAAAACTTATAAATACGAGCGTTGGGAGCGATAACATTAAAAACAAAAAAGTTTTTCTCAATAAGACTTTTTTTCAGACCTTACTTTTGTATGGCAGCTATACTATATAGTTGTCCGATTTCGACAAGCTTTGTTGAAATTATGTGAAATCATTTCACGATAGCAGTAAAAGCAAAAAAGATATTTTCACTAAAACCAGTTTTTCAACCGATCGTTCCTATGACCAAAAGACTTTGTGCAAAGTTTGGCTAAGATAGCTTTAAAACTGACTGAGGAGATAGCATAGAAACAGACGGACAGACGGACGGACAGACGGACATGGCTATATCAACTCAGCTCGTCATGCTGATCAAGAATATATATACTTTATGTGGTCGGAGATGCTTCCTTCCCTGCGTTACAAACATCCGGAAAATTTTAATATACCCTCTCTAGGGGTATAAAAAAAGACCTAAACTGACCTTTTTAAATAAAAGTCGCAAATTATTATTGTTGCTTAACTCTGGAAAATGGTGCAAGGAAGAGTCAATTCGGCATCCTAATCCAGGAAAACCATTTTTAAAAATGTAATCTAACCTAGAATCTAGTCTAATAACCTAATAATCTATTTATTGATCTTTTTATTGTCAGTATACATATAAAATAATAGAACTTTAGGTTAATATGCCGTCGATTATACGAAGCTCTGTAAAGATTTAAAGGACAGATAGTATATACAGAGGTGACACCGAAATATCTTTACGAATTTAAAATTTCTTTTTTTTCGGTTACCGATTTGGAACCGAATGCTCAATGTTTCAAGGATGATTTTTGTGTCACTTTACATATAAATGCAAGCAGTTTAAAGCCTAGTACAGAGGGCATTCGAATTTTCCTTCAGCATTATCATGACAACATCACTTTGACATATCATGCAGACAAAAGTGGCCTCATTTATAATCCGTCATTTATTTTATACAGAAGTATTTTCGCCTATTTTAAAATTGAACATTACAAGTTCTAACTTAAAAATAGGTAACCATTTCATTCAGCGAACGCTGCAAGGATTCATTATTAATTATACTTCTGAAAACAAAAAAGGCTTAACACTTACTTGTGTGAGTAATAGTTGATAAGAAAACAAGTAAGAATGTTGCGGTCGAGTGCCCCGACAGCAAAATACCCTGGACCAAGTAATGTCCTATAGCCTTAAATTCCATTTATTTTAAAATGTATTTCAATAAATGGGCACTGACTAAGTTAGTACTTAAAAATTGAAGCACTGACAGTTTTTCACGGTTAAAAAAGATGGAGGAGGAATTTGACAAACCTGGAGCAAATTTTATCTCCTCTATCTATTACAGACTCTGAGATCGACGCGTTCACACAGACGAACAGACGGACAGACAGACAGACGGAAGTGGCTAAATCGACTCGGCTGTTGATGCCGATCAATAATATATGTATATATATTATGTGGTCGGAGATGCCTCCTTCTCCCTGCTACATACATTTGCACAACTTCATGATCCCCTTTTTCCCATTTTTAATGGGAACAGGGTATAAAAGATACCTTGCTAAGACATCATTTTTGTTTTAGAATCATATTTTTAATGAAAATTAATATGGAATCCAGATAGAAAAAATAATTGCTGGTGCTAAAAGCGTAAAAACCACGCAAATTTTGTCTCACACCTTAGGTTAGGTTACAGAAAAAAAAACAGAAATAGCTGCGGCCAAGTTTGAGACGAAGTCGTGCGTTTTTGGATCGGCTAAACTAGCCAGCATCCAGTGTAATATCAGTGGAAAGATAAGAAGGCTAAAGATTTTGGTTAGCTACTTTTACTCTTTCTTGTTCGTTCCCTTGTAATTGTGCTTGTCAGCATCAGTGCGGCGCTACGAATATATGTAAAAAATTCTTTGTGCTCCAAATTAATTTGTTTATCGAAATTTTTACTAGTAGAGGAAACCCCGAAATTAACCCGTATATTTGTTTCTGTTTCGGTACTGATAACCGGTTAATTTAATAAAGGTTATAGGGGTAAGAAAAACATTTGTATTGGTTACGATTTCGGTTACAAGTTTAAAAGTGTTTTTAGCATTGAAGGGTTACGGTTTCGGTAAAGTGCAACCACTAAAAAATGTTGCTGATAAAGAAAAAGGACCTTGTGCAGTCCATATAGTCATCATGGGTTAGGCTGCATTCACACTGTTCGACACATGATAGTCTAGTAGTCCTGCTTTTTGTTCTATTTTAAATTTGAATAGCTTGTCAAATTCATAGAATTTAATGGGGAAATGTGGGCCTACTAGTTTCTGAACAATAATAGGATAAGATAACGATTTTTCAAAAACTTTTATTTTGTTGGTCTCTGTGGACCTTTTTTTGGAAATGCCCATATGAATATTTTTTTTATAATGCCGTAACCGTAAATTTTAAAAGTTTCTATAAAATTACTTAAGTCCTATTTTTAACCAAACCATTTTCCACCTAGGAGGACAAGGCTCGGTTTATGGACCCAAATACCGAAGTACCCAAAATACCAAAACCAAACCGGTTTAACGAAATTTTGTTGTGAACCATTAACGCACCGGAGGCGTAGGTACACGGGTTGGTTTTATCCACCAACATTCCAGTTTCACGAACTCGCTTCACGAATTGTTCCACAAATTCAGTTTTTTTTTGTTAAATATTTTTCCAATTTTCGCACAGTTTGAGTCGAGGACACATCACTTTGGTAATATGTCTTGAATATTTCCCAACTTTCTTCAAGCGAATAGCGACCCATTTCGTAAATGTTCTAGTTTTTACTAAATAAAAGTCGCGTACGTTTTTAAAGTAAAATTATAAATAGTTTACATTTTTAACACTAGATGGACCACCCTGTACAGCTGCTGTCTCGTCTTCTATGAAACCCACCCACTAAATAAATTATTGTAGACTTAAATACAAAAATTTGCGTTTGAGTAATAAATCTCTGCTCTAATTCAATTTGTTTGTATCTTCGCAATCGAAATCTCACAAGTAGCCTTGAAAAACTCCTGTTTAAAATTTCTTTTTACTTACAAATTTTGTAAGTCATGCTCCAACTACTCAACGGTCTTTAGATCAATTTCATTAACCGTAATTGGTGCTGTGATGAAAACAAATGGTCATTAAATAGCCTAGCACAGTGCTTTTAACAAATGGTCATTAAATAGCCTAGCACAGTGCTTTTACTCTAATCTACAATGAACTAAACAATAAAGCAGGAGAGATATACGATCTCAACTCCATTTCCTCCCTAATCTTTGAATCGTGCATTAAGCAGAATGGCTCACTTGACCCATATTAGAATTCAACCATTGAGGGAAACTCCAGCTACCATCAGCGAAACTGAAGGCTTCGTTGAGGTGTCTTTTGCATGGTTGTCATAGTTCTCATCATCACTGTTCTAAACTCAATTTATGAACCCATGTCCAATCGAAAAGGTTCTATCATATAATAATAATTTTTAAAAAAATACAGTTAACTTGAAACTACATTTGTTTATCCAAAGTGCACCGGAATATCCAAGTATGAAATTTCGCCATTTAAACAAACACAATACTAAGAAACCAGACGGCGGATGTTTATAAGCAAACAGTAATCAGTTCCTCTCCCACTTGTTTCCCAACTTTTTTCTCATCTCACGTTCTTGGCGACACATCTCCGTTTGCACTTATTTGACTGTCATTTGGCTTAATTTTTGAATTCAACAAAAGTTCTTTGTGGCATTTTATTTCTTCTTTTGAATTAGCCCATTTTTTGTGTGTTTTTAAAAGAGTGACTCATGAGTGGCTGGCAAAACGAATTTCTCTCAGGCTGGTCTTGCCCAGTAGTGGCTATTACCGGTTCTCCCGCAATGTCTGAGCTTGAAATGCCAGTTTCCAGATTATAAACATCTCACTTGGTTTGCCCTCAATATCGAGGCGATGGCTGTGAACTGTGCGCTATCATGTGTGTGCTCTGTGATAAGATTTGGTTTTGTCTTACAGAAGATTTGGTTGTTTGTGTTCAAATCTGTTTATGGAAGTGTATATATTATATTTGCATTTGTCATTGTCTTTACTTTCTTTACTAGTCATCAGCCCGATAAGTGACAAATTCAATGTCACCAAAAAGTGTGTGATGGAATGCCCTTTATATTGAGTCATAATATGCATAAATATGCATTTTACACTCTTAAAAGTTCCCTATTTTAATAATGCTGATAAACCTGTTGTTGTCCATATTATGCATTTCTATAGTGAAATTTTCACACATCATTTATTTATTTAATATTTTTTTATTTTGACAACAAAGGAAAACGAGGTAAGCACTGAGACGAGCATTGTAAACGGGGATTAGCTAAAGCAAAGTTGCGGGAAACCGTTAGAGATGTGTCACAGCATGACTCAGAATAAAAAGGCTATCAACTTTGTAGTAAAAGTAATAATACATTTTGATAAAATTTTTAGCATCTTTTCTTTGTGCTTCCATTAAGATAAGTTTTCAATTTCATGATATGAAATGGTACTTATCTTACTTATTTATCAGTGGGCCTACATTTTATAAAAACGAAACGAAATATGCTCTAATTTCTTTTAAAGCATAATTTTAAGCATATTAGTTTGTTTTTGCAAACTATCTTCTTATTGCTACTAGAGACTTGTACCCTTAATTTGCTTTATAACCAACTGCCAGATGTTAACAGTATTTTGAAATTAAAAATTTTAAAATTCTTCCCTCAAAGGACACAGGGCATTAAACACTCTTCTTCGTTTAAGTGCATGCTAAGATTCCCCTAAACTTTAAGTTTTCTCTCGACAATCGTTCTTCAAATCCCTAATAATTTTGGCTCTCACAATATGAGCAAGCTGGGAATGCCTGAAAATAGAGTAAAAATAAAAAAAAAAATATGATCACACCAAAAATAAATAAATTATATGTCGATTTAACTGCATCTGTCCAGTGGATGAATTTAAACAGTTTCCTTAAAATAGTTCCGAGTTCTCTTAAACAAGACCTAGAAATAGTTGCAGTTTTCCCCATTGGCGCACTTTTATCTGATGACCTATGTATATGTAGCACCATTTGAAAATACTGAACTTGACACAAAGCTTGCGTCTGCACGTATCAATTCGAAACGTACCGACTCTTTGTGGCACTAAGCAATTGGAGAAAGCGACCATTATTGAAAAATGGCAGCACATTGGTTCATTAGTCCTCTGATTTGGGCACAAAGAACTTGCTTCCTCGCCTACAGTTTATCGCTTTATCGACAACATCACATAAAGGTTTTAAATGTATTTATATTCCTTCATGCTCATATATAGAATGATTTGTACACGTACCATCAATGTATTTTATGTCATAAAGGGCCATGTAAATTTTTCTAATCAGACACCTACGAACACCTCCGACCCAAAAGAGTATATATATTCTTGATCAGCATAAACAGCCGAGTGGTTTTTTTTTTCATGTTTCTCTGTCTGTCTGTATATACGCGGCGATCTCAGAGACTATAAGAGATAGAGCAACAAATTTTTGCATATACATTAGACTGGCCCTTATATTAACTTTTTTATACCCTTGGAGAGGGTATATTAAAATTGTCCAGATGTTTGTAACGCATAGAAGGAAGCATCTCCGACCACATAAAGTATATATATTCTTGATCAGCATGAAGAGCTGAGTTGATATAGCCATGTCCGTCTGTCCGTCTGTCCGTCCGTCTGTCCGTCCGTCCGTCTGTTTCTATGCTATCTCCTCCGTCAGTTTTAAAGCTATCTTAACCAAACTTTGCACGAAGTCTTTTGGTATAAATACGCTGCACATTTGTCGGAACCGGCCGGATCGGATGACTATAGCATATAGCTGCCATAGGAACGATCGGTTGAAAAACTAGTTTTAGTGAGAAAAACTTTTTTGTTTTCAATGCTTTCGCTCCCAACGGAGAGCGGACAACTATATAGCTGCCATACAAAAGTTAGGTCTGAAAAAAAGTCTTAGTAAGAAAAACTTTTTTGTTTTCAATGCTATCGCTCCCAACGCTCGTATTTATAAGTTTTCAATTATTTCACATAATTTCATTAAGCCTTGTCAAAATCGGACAACTATATAGTAGGTATAGCTTCCATACAAACTGTCAGGCATATATCAAGCTCCAAGGGTATATAAACTTCGGTCGAGCCGAAGTTAGCTGGCCTCTATTTTTTTGATTTCAAAATACCGGGCGGAAAAAGATTCGTTTTGGTCGCAATAGATATGAAAAAAAGATTGGCAGCGATCGGACTTCGTTTAGTGGACGCGCGGTTGCCATCAAAATCGAACATTTGAAATATATGGAAAATGAGGGGGATGAGTTTCGAATATAATCTCTAAAAATTCCAAAAAAAATTTGTATGTGTTAATTCTTTTTATATCCTTTTATAGCAACATTTTAAATATAAATGTGTCTTATTTTGAGCGTAAACTTGGCCAGAATCATATCAAAGGAGCCAATTTTTTAAACATTTTTTTGGTATTTTTTTTTTTAATTTTTAATTTTTAATACATATGGGATTCCAATTTTTTTCTGTGCCTGGGCGGCAAAACTATCGTTTTGGTCCTAATAGATATAATAAAAAGTTTAGCTGCGATTGGACTACATTTAGTGGACGCGCTCTCGCCCCAAAAACCAAAAATTTTAAATATACTGCCAATATATGGGATGAGATTCGAATTAAATCTCTAAAACTTAAAAAAAAATTTTAAGTGGTTTTCTCTATAAATCCTTAAAGGGGAATACCATAGCAACATTTTACACATTTTTGTTGGATATTTCGAGCATAAACTTGGCCAGAATCATATCGAATCGACTAATATTTCAAAAAAAAATTTTTTTTCTGACAAAGTGATACTTTATACTTATAACCGTAACCGTAACCCAAACCCGAAACAGAATTAGGATAATAACCGTAACCAGTACCGTAACCGATGTCCCACAACCGTAATATAACCGTAACCGGAAAACAGCGATCGGCCAAAACAGTAACCGTAACCCAAACTGTTATTCGTTCGGGTTTTAATCTTTGCTTGTATGTGTTGGAAATTTTGTGAATGTTTGACTATTAGCCATTCTTTAAAGATTATATATAATATAACTGCATTTTTATACCCTTGGAGAGGGTATATTAAAATTGTTCAGATGTTTGTAACGCATAGAAGGAATCATCTCCGACCACATAATACTTTATATATTCTTGATCAGCATGACGAGCTGAGTTGATATAGCCATGTCCGTCTGTCCGTCTGTCCGTCCGTCCGTCTGTTTCTATGCTATCTCCTCCATCAGTTTTAAAGCTATCTTAACCAAACTTTGCACGAAGGCTTTTGGTGTAAATACGCTGCACATTTGTCGGAACCGGCCGGATCGGATGACTATAGCATATAGCTGCCATAGGAACGATCGGGTGAAAAACTAGTTTTAGTGAGAAAAACTTTTTTGTTTTCAATGTTATCGCTCACAACGCTCGTATTTATAAGTTTTCAATGATTTCACATAATTTCACCAAAACTTTTCCAAATCGGACTACTATATAGTATAGCTGCCATACAAAAGTTAGGTCTGGAAAAAAGTCTTAGTGAGAAAAACTTTTTTGTTTGCAATGTTATCGCTCCCAGCGCTCGTATTTATAAGTTTTCAATGATTTTACATAATTTCAACAAGGTTGGTCGAAATCGGACCACTATATGTTATAGCTGCCATACAAACTGTCAGGCACATATCAAGCTCCAAGGGTATATAAACTTCGGTCGAGCCGAAGTTAGCTTGCCTCTATTTTTAAATATGCAAAACATTCATCAAGGTATGTGAAATATAGTGTAGAGTGGCTAAATTTGAGATGCTTTTGTTTTGTGTTGTATTTAATGTATTGTTGGAACATATTTCATGTAGAACGTAGCCTCAATAATTGTGTTTCGTGGAGCAGATCTAGCAAGATTACGCAGTATTGCCGAAAGTGCTAATGTAGAAGTGTGTGTTATTGTGTTAACATTTATATAGATCTGACAACTTAAGCGCATATTTGCGCAATTTCTAAATATTTTGACAGATTCAGACAAGGTCGATATTCGTCGTGTCAGTCACGCAAACTTCCAAAAGAGGCTATCGCGCTTTTGGAGTCACCCCCATTTGAGGTAGCAGACGGAACAGCAGATGATGACAACGAGTTTGAAGTTAAAGAACCTTTTGCATTTGAGTTAGAAGTAGATAATGTATAAAAATAAAATTAAAAATTAAAAAAAAAAATGAAAAAAAATAAAAAAAAAAAATTAATTCGAAATTAATTAAATACACAGAAAAGAAATAATGATATGATCTGGGGCTCAATGTTATATTTTTTCATATCAATAAAAAGCCGATATGACAAACTTGAAATTGACCTGTACGAAAATATCAAAGTGAACTTTTCGACCATATCAAAATGATATTTTTAAGATCAAATTGATATGTAATTATTTGCAGAACAAAAAAAAATCAATTTCAAATGGCAGGTCCGTACATCCAATACTACTTACCGGGCGTTCATTTTTAGCTAAGAATTAATCAGGCCTGTTCCCGTTTCCGAATCCGATTAATCGGAATTGGTAAGAGTTCTAATTTCTAAGAAACGATTAAAGAACTCGGTCGAATCTTATTGCCATCCAGAGGATGGAATGAAGGTAATTGGGATCTTGAAGTTAAAAGTCCAATAACACAGTCGGTTTTTGGATGCGAGAACATTTAACAATTCCGATTCCGCATAATTTGATCGAAATCGAAAACGGGAACAGGCCTGAATAATTATTGTTTTATAGAAACAGAAAAAGAACGAATTTACAATTCCTTGACTCCGCCTTGACGTGGGATCGCACTCGGTACCACTTGCACGTCGCAAATTGGCATGGCATTTTACCGCACTGCGCTATCGGGCATGTGTGTGCACACTTATACATTTCTTTTCGTTGCTTGAAGTTTCAACTTGCAAAACTATCTGTCTCTTTCCTTTTCGCATTTTCTATAAATACCTTTTCTATTATGAGATTTTCGAATATTAAAAAATATCTTTCTAATCTTTTCAAATTTGTTTGGAGCGATAACATTGAAAACAAACAAGTTTTTTTCTTTAAGACTTTTTCAGACCTAACTTTTGTATGGCAGCTATACTATATAGTAGTCCAATTTCGAAAAATTTATGTGATATTATGTGAAATCATTGAAAACTTATAAATACGAGCGTTGGGAGCGATAACATTGAAAACAAAAAAGTTTTTCGCACTAAGACTTTTTTTCATACCTAACTTTTGTATGGCAGCTATACTATATAGTTGTCCGATTTCGACAAGTTTTGGTGAAATTATGTGAAATCATTAAAAACTTATAAATAAGAGCGTTGGGAGCGATAGGACTAACAACAAAAGAGTTTTTTCTCACTAAAACTACGTTTTCAACAGATTGTTCCTATGGCAGCTATATGCTATAGTCATCCGATCCTGCCGGTTCCGACAAATGTGCAGCGTATTTATACCAAAAGACTTCGTGCAAAGTTTGGTTAAGATAGCTTTAAAACTGACGGAGGAGATAGCATAGAAACAGACGGACGGACAGACGGACGGACACCGACCCCACGGACATGCTATATCAACTCAGCTCGTCATGCTGATCAAAAATATATATATTTTATGTTGTCGAAGATGCTTCCTTCTATGCGTTACAAAGGGTATAAAAAATGATATGTTACAAAATATCAAATTAACCAGCCCATATCAAATTAATATGGATCTTATTTTTTTTCTGTGTAGCACATCTATGAAGTTTTAACTTTCTGTCTCTAATTTTGGAGTTTATGCCAAAAAATCGTAATATCCGCCCTCTGTGCAATGTGTAAACTTTGTCTAGTTTACTGTCCGTATTTTGTATTTTATAAACGTCTTAAGCTCTGGAAAATTGATATTGCGCGGGTCATAAAATTTAGCAATCTTTAAACCACAACGATTCTGTACACTTCTCTTATCCATCCGATTCTTGATTATGCATCATGTGTGTGGTCATAGATTTACACCGAGCCATCGACTCAGAACCTTTTTTCCTTCTTTAAAAACTAATTTATTGTTTTTTATTTATTTAGCCTATAGTTAAAATTAAATAGTTATAATGTTTTTCCTTCGCGTTTGCTGCGACTCTTGGTCGGTAGGACGGCAGGTGGGCTGCTTTTTTGCCTGGGTTTGGCCTGGGTGAGTGTTTTTTTCTTTCAATATACGAAAGTTTTGTTAGTTCAGTTGTTGATCGAAATTGTACCGGTTCAATGTTTAGGTTCGGTTTCAGGAACAGCGTTTCTCAGACACCGGTATACAAAAAATTAAAAATATCGGTTCTGGTTCAAGTTCCGGCTTTGAGTTATAATTGGTTCTTTTCGGTATACGGTTCCGGTATGATTCCCTGATTTTAAACTAAAAAGCAGGCTTAAAATAATGTAGATTCAAAATTATGAGACGCATTTCAAGCCTCGCGAAAAATATATTCAGTCGAAGAAGCTTACCTAAATTTAAGTTATGAAATCCGAAGCCATAGGAACCACTTTATTTGGTATAGGGTATTTTGAAGACTGGGCACTCGACTGCAACACTCTTAGTACTCACATTTGAGTTAAGATTTGACTCTCAAGTAACAGCAAAATGCACTGTCCAACAGAAACAGCTGTTTTACCATTTTAGAATTACTAAGGTAAAGCACAAAGGGTCGCTTGTATGATAAATTTACCAATTACCTTTTTACGAGGGCTGGTAAAATTAAACCAAAATATTCGAACTAGCAACCTATGTCCGATTTCCATAATACAACCGAAATATACAGGGTTTGTCCGGAAAGAAATACTACTGATTTTCTTCCGCCGCGACTGTACTTCGGAGCGTGTGCGCACCGACTGGATTCAGTCAGTTATCTCCAAGCACCTGGAGAGTCAGAACAGACATATTATACGTGTTTCTGTGATTGGTGCAAGCCGAAAACGCAGCGTTCATTAGAGCAGAGGTACGCGATTAAATTCTGTGTGAAACTTCATTTAATAATTAAAACGCTGCCCATAATAACACCAGAAAATAATAAAAGACTTTTAAAATAAAACTCTTAAAATAACTATTATTTGTGGACTTTTATAATAAAAGTTATAACTGTTACCGTCCCTGATTTATTTTGACATCTTATCAGGGTTAGCAGCTTAGTATATAGAGCTATTGCGCTAATGTCCCCCCCGCACATTAACAGCTTCGCTCGTCTAAGCAGTTTGTGTCGGGTTTTGGTATGTGCTCTGTGCGTGATTGTGTGCGGTGGGCCTTATCAGTAGAAAGCAGATTTTGAACCTTTTTAAACAGAATTTTATGCAAAATTAAATTTCGGAAAAAAATATTGAAATCAAATAAAGAAATCAAGTCCGGAAACCGGACTCAGAGAGAGGAGTAAACTCACAAACTGTCACACCTTGATAATGTTTTCATTGCCCCTGCCCGCCGTTTACATCTCGCACGCACTGTTGCGGGCAAATGCAGCAGCCGAGAGCCCGAGTTTCCTTCCGGCCAACTGCGCATGTGCTTATCATCAGAGCTGCAAAATGTTTGTGTTTTTCTGGAGGCGACCTCCCATTTTCTCAACGCCGGTGCCATCAGCAGCTATGTTTGGCATTTCAAGTGCTGATTTGAATGCCAGCAGCAGTCAGTCTCCTGTTTGCCTCCAATCACGCAGCAATCTTCCAGCTTTGTTTGCGCTTCCAGCGTGGCCGTCCTGCCGTGTCAAGGCCGTTTGACAGTCTCCTGCCTCCTGTAACAGTATACAGATTTTTCTGCACAGCAGCAGCAGAAGCAGACGCCTCCGCATCGCTTTGCCAGTCAGCTATTGGGGCTGGCCTGAAAACGCTGCGTATACGCAATTAAAAACACACACTTGGTCATTGTTTGACAAGACATTAAATTCCTGTTAACAAGTGCCTATTTGTATACCAACCATTAAATCCAGCGACGCCTCTGCTGAGTTCAAAATCAACAACCACAACTCGGCGGCGGCCTCCGCACTGAAAAGTGAGCATAAAAAACAAACTTGAGATAAGCTAGCGGAAAATGCAGTGCTTCGAAAGTGTGTGTCTCAGTGTAATGTGTATGTGCGTGTGTGTGTGTGTTGCGACAAATTCTGGGGTCGGCCGACGGGGCAAGGCAAACATAAAGCAATCAACCGTTGTGAATGGCCGAGGCCCTGTCCCTCTCTATTTTACTCTACTGTTGTCCAGTCATAAAGTTCATTACACTTTGCGCTTTTCGTTTTCTATGCCTGGCATATGACCAAGACCAAAGACCCGAGAAGAGCCGTTCATGATACTTGTAATTGTTTATTTGTAAGGTTTTGCTTTAGACAAAAAACAAATACAATTTAATGCAGTCTAGTCAATGGATGACACACGCACTGACAAGTGCTAAATGATTCTGTGATGACTCTGATAAATGACCCCACGATTGGCATTAACTTTGAGACACTAAAACATCATGAAACTCTTTCTCAAATCCGTACGGACTTATTGAGATAGTGCTATACATCTGCAGATCTTTCGGTGACTTCGCCCGACCAAGCAAGGCTTAAAAATATATTTAAATCCTATGTGATTCATTTCGGGAAACTGACAACATAATTAGTTGTTGATCGTTATTCTTACTAACCCCAAATGCGTTCTTTAATTCACAAAAGCTTTTGCGTAGCAAATAAAAATGCATTTGCTTTGAATTTAGAATTTAATTCCACTTTTTGTTTAGCAGTTAATTGAATTCAATTCCAATTTGTTCTGAAGTCCAATTGAAATGACTCACTTTTTACTTTTTGCATACCAAGGGCCAAATAATATCAGCGCTAGATGCATGAGGGAGAAACCACAAGTCCAAGAAAAACGATCGAAAATGGAACAGTCAGAATTGAGTGAGGGTTATTTTTACTTTTTACTTTTTGCTTTTCGATTTTGTTTGCACTGTAGAGAGTTTTATACTCATTTAACAAAAGAAGAAAGAAAGTCGGTCCATACAAGTATAATATAAGAAGTATGTGTTTCGTACATGTCAAATCTCTATCTCTTACAATCGCGGCAAAATTAATAAAAGTCAAAACTTTAAAAATTATTGATCATTTTGTTTGCCCTACGATTCAAAAAGTAACGAAATAGCTTAAAATAGAAAAACGTAGTTTAATAAAAATTGCCAGATTTGTAGCTAAAATCGTTTTTTAAAATTTAATGAAATTAGCTTAAATGGCAACACTGGTGTAAATCAAGAGCAAACAGGGTTGTCGCCAACTCTGTTATTTTAAGCTCTCGTTTAAATTTTAAATCCATTAAAATTGATTTAAATCAGTATTACAATATTGCAAATATGATTAAATATACTGCCATGTTCCGGTTTTTACTAAGTGTAATCAAGGAAATTTGTATTAAACATTCAGTTTCAAGCAGAGATTAAACCCGAATCGAATAACGGTTAAGGTTACTGTTAATGTCTATTACAGTTGTGGGATATCGGTGGGATGACGGTTATTATCCTAAGGGCCGTTTCTCATGTTCCTGTTTTTGCTCAAATCGAAATCCTCCTAAATTTTGCAACTAGGTGGTTTTTCTGCAATTGGTTGTCTCATGTAGATTGATTATGAATTTGGGCATTTGCGCTACTAAAAGTAAGTTAGCAGCACCACTGCACTCTCTAGTTTGTTGATATGTCTATTGCGCACCAATTTTGAAAAAGAAAGCCATTTTTTTCGGAACCACTTGTTACTGTGATTAGGGATTAAGTAATAAGACTATAGCTTATTTGACACAGGCAAATAATTTGGACAAATTTTAATACAAATTTAGACAAATTTTGATATAGATTTGGACAAATTTTGATATAAATTTGGCTATATAGGCCAAAAAAAGGAACTTTTCAGCCTTACTTGATCAAATTAATTGCGTATGAAACCATAGTTAAAGTTTTAAATACAGTAAAATTATTAATCAAGGCTATTTTAATCACAATTTGGCCAAATTAGTTAGCTGTGTGAACTTGTTATAACTCCTAACACTTACTTGTGTGAGTACTGAAAATATTGTTCCACTTTTTTCCACCGTTCCTATATGTCTACCTTGCTAAGCGATCATTTTTGGTTTTGTTTTCGAAACATATTTTTAATGAATACGTCAAAATTAATTAGAACCGTTTCATTTTCTGATTTTTTGCACTTGACATAATATAAGCGTCGGCTCCCCAATGAAATAAGTCCCCAAACGATAAAATGAAATAAGGAACCAAATTTGGGGAGTTATTTCATAATGAAATAATACCCCAATTTAAATTATGAAATAAGGCCCCACTGAAATGAAATAAGGCCCCAAAAAAAATGAAATAAGGCCCCATATTTGGGGTGTTATTTCATAATGAAATAATACCCCATTTTGAAAAATGAAATAACACCCCAATTTTTCAATTCTATTTTTTTTGTTCATTTTATTGCTTTATTCAATTTGTTCAATAAAATAAAAACTATTGGAAATACCTAATATAAAATTTTAAAATATTTTCTTATTTGGACTTTTAGTGAAACAAACTACCTATAAGATTAAATAATAATGAAAATTTTTTACACAAAAATCGCGCGATTTTTTTGTAAAAAATTTTCGCCTGCGGCGCTAAGATTGACACAATTTTTTTGATATAATATAAAAAGTTTTCATATAAAAAAAAATTTCGTCTGCGGCGCTAAGATTTTTTAAAATAGACAATATAATTATCTCGTCAAAATACAGCATTTTCTGTTCTTTGACGTAGAACAAATTTCCAGTTCGCCGTAATGCAACAATTTTTTCGCACTTCATGATTTTGTCTCGCACTTGAACGTCTGCTTTACACAATGCAAATCACTGCAAACAATGCAAAAAACTTATCAACAAACTCAAAAGCTTATCACTGAACTAATTGTAAAACGGTACTTTTGCACATCTGTACAAAAATGCATCAAATACTAAGTCAGAAAACGCAGGCAGATAAGAAAATTAACCGTTATTGTTTTTCCATATATCAGCAAAAATAAGAGAAATGAAATAAGACCCCAAAAAATTCATATTAAAAATTGGGGTCTTATTTCCGCGAAATGAAATAAGACCGCACACCTAATTTTTGGGGCCTTATTTCATTTCTTCTTTTGGGGACTTATTTCATTTTTAAATTTTATTTAGGAAATAAAGCCCCAAAAAATGAAATAACACCCCAAATTTGAGAAAAATCTTTGTTTTTGTTTTCCATATAAATTTTTGGGGCCTTATTTCATTTTTTTTTTGGGGCCTTATTTCATTGGGGCCTTATTTCGCAGCGCCATAAGCGTCTAATACAATGCCATTTTTGCCAAACTTAGTTTTAGACTGTTTGTTTTCCCCTGATAATTCAATCAATTTATTTTTTTCCATTATTTGATTGTGCAGATTTCATAACAATTTAATATAATTCACATTATATCTCGGACCAAGAAATATTGCACATAAATTCTGGAGCAGACTAGGTTCTCTAAACTCTAACTCGTTAGACTAAAGTTTGGTCAAAGAGTAATAAAAAATATATGTATAATACAGATAGAATAAAAGTCGCTAAAGACTAACAGTTCACTCTGCATTCCTATTGATGCAACTTTTGCTGGTGTTAAAACTGTAAGCATTTCACTTATTTTGTCCCATACCTTAGGTTACAGAAAAAAAATCAGAGCCGTAAGCTGCCAAATTTGAGACGTAGTCGTGCGTTTTTGGATGCAGTAAAATATCACATATTTATACGGGAAGATGAGGAGGGTAAAGATTTTGGTTAGCTGCACCCCCCCTTTCTCATTCGCTCTCTTTTCATTGTGCAACAGTGCGGCGCAATGTATGTATGTAAATGGTCATTGTGCATACATAAAATGAGTTTAATTCATATGAATCTAATTCATATAGATCTATTAAAGATTGAAATCAACAAATATAATAATAAAGTGGGTTTCAGCACAGCTCGGTTCGATTTTAGTTTTCAAGCAATATTATATATTATTTAAAATAACTTCCAATATCAAACAAATGAATAAAAGAAAGAAAGAAGAATGTATTGCATATTTATATAAAAAAAACACGTTTACAATTTTAGTGCCAATTACTCATCTTCTACACAACAAGGTAAGAGTAAAGAAAATCTTATGTTTATCAAAAGACAAATCTGCCCTTAGACATTGACCTTTTTATTCCGTTGACGCTTCAGCACAACTTTTGAAAACGACCAATCTGGGTGATTTGCATAATTCAGATCAGCAATCAGTTCGATTAGTTTATGTGCAATTGAAATTTCTATTTCTAAATTATTAACTATCAAACTATCTTTTCAACAACCAAACCTAATGCATCATTTTTGAGGCATTAAGACATGGTCGCCAAGGAGAGGATGTCAAACATGACTTAGTAAATTATTTATTAGCTATAATTGAGATTCATGACTGTTTTGTGCGGTAATATATTTATGAAAGCAATATAGTTTTATTTAGATCCATTCTTATTTTCAACCTCCTTAAAGGGGTTAATTTATTTTTAAGCTTTCATTAATTTTAGATTTACTTTGCGATACTTTGGTTTCACAACCGATAACGGTGTTTGCTGGACCGTTGAATAATACGATCAAACAGTAACACTAGGTAACAAGGTCCAGTATTTTAAAGGGTTAGTGGTGATTTTAGAAGAATTTAAAGTGCTAAGCACGAAGATTTGGTCCATCATCCGGAGATTTTAATTAATTTAGCGTAAAGTTGCAAAAATGGCATTGTTGGACACACTTTTGTTTGATAGTATTATTCATTACTATTTCTTCGCTTTAAATCAAAATGTTCAAAAAAATTGAACGAATCTTTTTTAAGAGAAGATATACCATTTTGAAACATCCCTCTAGTACGGCCGTCCGACGCTATATCAACGTTCCGTCGACGATGTTGTGACAGTCGTCGACGCACGCTTATTTCCCTCACAATGAGCTCGACTGACGTATTTTGCAAGGGGATGTCCGCTCAATACGTTAACGACTCTCCAGGCCCGCTAGGTCGACGCAATGCCAGCAGAGAAGCTACGTAAACGACGCTCGTTCGACCCAATGACATGCATGGTGCGACTTTATCGACACTCGTTCGACCCAATGCCATGCAGAGAAGCAACATAAGCGACGCTCGTTCGACCCAATGCCATGTATGGAGCGACATAAGGCACGCTCTGTAGAACCAATGTCATGCATGGAGCGACATAAGCGACGTTCCTTCAACCCAAGAGAGGAAAAAAATTAGAGCGTACGCCTCTCTCCCTCTCTCTAACAATTTTGACAGGCGTCACGACTCATCACCGTACAAAGAGCAACGCTGGGTTGACGTATATAGACTGACTGACCCCAGCCGTACTAGAGGGATGTTCTAGATGTGACAATATTTTAATCAGCCCATAAGTATGCAATGGGTGTGGTTGAAAATTTGCTTTGAAATTCTATACAAATTCCTAGACTGTTGTACTGTTTTTGCAAGGCATACCTAGATAGTTTTTTTAATAGTTAAGAAGTAGTTCTTTCCTATATTATCTAATACTACGTTTATACGTACAAAATGTGAAAGCATGCTATGCTTTTAAAAAGACTTAATTGAGAATAATATTTATTCCTTTTTGGCTCAACACTCAATTATGTTTAATACCTTGAACTGGTCCGACAATTTGTGTGAATATTCCGTGTAGATTCTGCATGACGCTGCCATATCTGACTAAAATTGTCTACGTTGAAATTTATGATTATAAAAGGATATAAAGTTAGCAGACTTTGAAGGGCATTACTTACAATAAACTTTGTGTGTATACACGTAGGAAAAGAGAGTCGATATAAAAGTAGAGGTTCCCCACAATGTACTGGAAAAAGTCTAACTTTGTTGCCTTGTGTAATCAAAAAAAACATCAAAGTAATCAAAAGTCAGTTCCATGTTTAGTTGTCAACATTTAATTATGGAATTGCCATGCTGTCGTTTATGTATTATTTTGTACACTCTATTAACCATAATTGATAGAAATTATCTCTGAACTGATAATATAGACCTATAGTCTGAGGTAGTTATTGATAGATAACTGGCACTGGTTTGACACAATATTAATTTGGCTGCGTCACCTGTCTTCACGTACACATTGCTCAACCCCCATACTCTCATCCAGCGTTTACGTCACAAATGATCCGCCTTTATAATAATTTTTTTTTTTAATTATTGAGATTATTCACTCCGTTCTCGTGGCCATATTAAGCACAATGTGATGCAACCAAACGGAAATCATTTTTGGAATGAGCAGACAAGTGTTTTTTTTTAAATAGCACATAAAAAGTAGGCTGTGTTTTATTTTTGGAGTTTGAATATAAATTTTGACCACTCCATTTTGGGTACAAGCAAATGTTGTGGATGACTACACAATTTACGTATGTATACTCTTGGGTGTTTCGCTTCTTCTTAATATTAAAAAAAAGGATAATTTTGTTATTTATCTGATCGATCCATTATCAAAGACCATTGAAGCAAGAATTTCTCACACTGAAAAAGTATATGCAATAATTGAAAATTTCAACCTTTCTATTGGGTTTGTCAACTTAAATTTTACTTAAGTAAAAAGTGGTTCTCAACGGCCCTTTTTTGTCCCAAAGACATTAATAAGAATAGAAATTCAAAACTTTTGAAGATAGCCAAATCTTGCACACTTAGCACAATTGTGCGTTTGGCCGCCGAGCGAGCATGGCCTCGGTGGCGCAGTTGGCAGCGCGTAAGTCTCATAATCTTAAGGTCGTGAGTTCGAGCCTCACCCGGGGCATGTAATTTTTTTTTTTATATTAATTTCTAACAATTTTTTTTTCTTCTACATGCAAATTTGCAATTTGTTTTTGCATGTGCAAGCGTTACCTGGGCACACAATGATGACTCACCATTTGCAGTTTTTCTCCTTTGGCGTGACTAACTGTGTTTTTGTCTCTGCCTGGCACAGTGCATTCACCTAATGACATTTAGACACCCTCGCCCTTCGCCTTTTTTATGAATGTTTAATGACAGTTTTTCCGCAATGCTTGGAGGCTGAGCTTCTGGCATTTGCTGTCTCTTTGAGCGGGAAAAAGACCAGTGGGCAACATGCCAATGATGTGGCTGTTGATGTGCCCCGCCCTTTTTGTTGGCCTTAATTGATGTCAAGTGATATCGAACCAAGCCCCCTACCTCATTTATAACCATTCCCGCTCTTAATATGCTTAATTTCCGCTAGAAAACTTATGTGATTGGATTAAACCATTCGCCTGGACACACCGAGACAGACACAAATACATTTTATTGCCCCGCCACGCATTTATAATTAGGTCAAGACATGCACAAGACTTTTAAGGAGTGGACTCTGCCTCGGAAGGTTGTTCTTATCCTTGTTCTCTTTGTTTGCTTTCCAGGGCACTGACGCGTGAGATGGGTGCGAGCTACCACGTCAAGGGAAACAAGATCAGCAGCATTGTTTGTTAGTGACTTTGATCTCTTCAGTCAAAGACAGAACATCGCATAAAATGACTCCAGCCGCCGGCGAGCCTTCAGCCGATGCAAAGTCCAAAACGACACGTGCCCGTAAGCGACGACAGCGACGGAAACGTAAGATCACCTACCTGGCAATATGTAGCGTAAGCGTAGCACTTTTTGGATTGGCCCTGAACGCACTGATAGGGCCAAGCGATGCCCAGGAACCTGCTGACCCCCCCAAAAAAGTGGACAAACAGCCGTTGTATTGGCGTGAAGGCTATGAGGGTCATGGTACGACACACGAGCAGCTGGGACAGATTCACTGGCCTTCCGTCGAATTTACCGAATACAGATCGACGGCGAACTATACAAAAGGACCCAGTTCTTCTTCCACGGCCATGAATCCCATCTACAACTTTACGCATTTTCTATACGATCATATATTTACCGACGAGCCAGCCCTACCACCGGGTGAGTACAATGAGGGACAGAACTGACTGATGAACAAGTTTACTAAACTCTCTTTAAATTTATCTGCAGGTTATATTATCATAAAAGGCCAAGACACGCTAGCCCTTGGCCCCAAAGTAGACCAGAATGATTGGAGTGATCTGTTGGCTCAGTACTGGTTGGTACTTGGATGGGTGATCTTCCTGGTTATTCTCATAGTTCTGATACCGTTTATAGCGTAAGTGCAATCGTTTGCTAAGATACAAATAATAAGAATTGTATAAAAACTATCATACCTGGAATGGCTGATACGTAGAAAGTAGTAAATATAATCAATTTGTTTCTCTGCATCATTTTAGTAGTATTTTGCCAAAATTCTGACTTGGAACAATAAGTACCCGTGCTACGCAGTTTTATAATTTTTAAGTGATCACTAAGGGTTAAGTCTTGTGCGAATTTATCTTAGTAATCCCTGTGAGGGTAAGCCGCTTAATTGTTGTTGTTTGACGCAAAGAAATAGCCTTCATAAGGCACCTAACAAATTCGTATACGTGCTCTCCTCTCTTTCTTTCCTAGCTAAAGATTTGTTGGAGAGTGCAGACCTGTATCAACAACTCTTTGTCCGTCCGATGTCTCTCGCAAACTCGGACGCAACAACATAGTTGCTGCGCAATGGAAATTTATTATACCGATGTGTTCCAGAAATCTCTAGAGACTTGTGTCTGCAACGGCATGGTTGTAAGCTTCAAAATAGTTTCAATAAATTCTGGACTCAAAATATTTTTTTGGAGTGTCTAAACCAAATGCTGAAAGCGTTTTTGGTATGCTCTGAGTTCCAAACTAAAAAATAATTTTTAAGCCATTAATACACAATTTTATCGGGCTAAGAATTAAAAGAAACGCTGTCCCTCCAAAAAATTGCTTTGGATATTGCTGGGGAAGGCCGGTGACAAGGGAAACAAAATCGTAACAAAAGTTTGAGAAATAATGCAATTCACTTTTGACTTCTGAAAGAGAGTAAGCTATTTGCTTGCCGCGATATCCGACTGGTTTTTTCATATGGCATTAATGCCTCTTTCTTTGGAGTTCAATGTTCCACCATAAAATCATTCTACAACTTTTAAAAATAAAAAAATTTAAAAACTGAAGTTATAAGTTACACCGCTGACAACTTGTCTTCCATTTCGTGGTTTGAAATTCTCGGCGATACAATTTATCGATGGGCTATTTTCGATTCTTCATTGAATTAACGTATTAAATCATATTTTATTAAACTGCTAATTCATACACATAATTTGTTAAATTTATACTTCGTTTAAGCGTATTAACTTTCAATTTTGAAATGAAAATTAAAACTCCGAAAATTTTATCCCAAACAGCATTTTATTAATTTTTTTTATCACATTTGAGTCCTTTTAGAGTCCTCAGTCTGATTAAAATAGTCATAAATGCGCTCGTTTTCTGATCATAAATGATACTTTTGTCGGGAGAACATGGTTTCCAGAGGAGTCGTTATTACCCGTTTTCTGATCAGTTTGGACTCATTTTCGAGTTATTTTGCAAGTCTTTTTAGAGTCGTTTGTTAATGACTCACATTTTGAGCAAAGACACTTAAGTCAATGACTCAACATTTTCGAGTCTTCCATAAATCGAACATGAGCTCAATCTCCTTTTTGTTAAAATGATCTTTCAAATGATAGGTGGGATGGAATAAGTTGGCAGACTTTTGCATTGTTTTGGTGGACAATATTTTAAAATTAATTTTTATTACTTAAAATCCATGAAATCTTTAATAATATTAAGGCAATTCGATTACTTAAGCATTCAAGTTGCGTTCCTCATTATTCTATTTGACTCAAATTTCTTTATTAGCAAGACATAGGCCAAATGTCCCCACAATATTTGCTACATTTGAAAACAACTAAAAGAGGTTTGAGGATCACCGACTATTGCTTTTGGGTTGTTAAAGGTTTGTAGAACACGGCCGATAGTTTTTCTAGCTTAAAATATATTTTGAGCATTAATCTTTCATTCCACGCGGGCATAAGCTCAGTTTGGGCATCCCTGACATAGATGATAGCTTAGATTCTAAATTTATATCTAAACAAGAAGTTTTTTCGGAAGAGCCGACGTCAAGCGTCCAAAGTTCGTTAATCAGTCTATCACAACCAAACTTTGCACGAAGTCTTTTTGGTACGCTGCACATTTGTCGGAACCGGCCGGATCGGATGACTATAGCATATAGCTCCCATATGGAACGATCGGTTGAAAAACTAGTTTTATCCGGTGAGAAAACTTTTTTGTTTTCAATTTTGTTATCCGCTCCCAACTCTCGTATTTATAAGTTTTCAATGATTTTACATAATTTCACCAAGGCTTGTCGAAATCGGACCACTATATAGTATAGCTGCCATACAAACTGTCAGGCATATATCAAGCTCCAAGGGTATATAAACTTCGGTCAAGCCGAAGTTAGCCTGCCTCTATTTTTTTATTAATATCTGTGTGATTTGGTAAAACAAATTGTTACAATTGGCTTTGAGTTTTGCGTTTTGCGTTGTGAGTGTAAAAATAAAACAGCATCCCAGTTTTCGGCCTTAAGATTGGTGCGCCGGTCTTCCAAAACTCGATTAGCCGATCTGAAGCACCTTTCGCTAGAAGCGCTAGATGAAGGTAGACATAATATTTGTCTTGCTAATTCCTTTCCGTGTATTTTCCACCTTGAGGGCCACTCCTGTTTGATACTGTTTTCCAGCATGTTGTTTCGGCCCGTACTCTTAAAGTTCTCCACAAGGGACTTGGACGTGTTAATTAAATATAAAACCCGCGGGGCGCGTCTCTTGAGGAATTAAGCAAACCTACGACTAACGTTGGTGGAATGCGGCAAAATATCATCGATTGGATACTTCTCGGTTCGTAACTTAACTCCCACATCAACTAATAAACGAGCAAGATCCTTTAATCCCGAACCATTTACGGGCTCAAACTTTCTTTCGTGATTCTTTTAACTGAGGCAATACTTCGCTGGTGCTTAAGCGTTTGTAACAAACATGTTTTCGCAGATTTGATGCACTGGATCCTTTGGGAAATTTAAAAGTTTTTTTTCGCATTTCTTGCGCAAAACATAGTCAACAAATTGGGAAGTATTGGCCACCGCAATTCTATTGTAGAATTTCCACACATCGCTGGAACCACTTGTTATTTCTTAACAAATTGTATACGTCCGGCCCGATGTAGAAATAAGTCGAAAACAAAATTTGATTTAAGTAAAAACGAGTAGAATGAGTAAAACGGTGCGGCTTGTGCGATTCTACGGTGCTACGGTACTTATTGATCCACTATCGTAGTTTGAACAGTGTTCTCTCAGCTTTTTTTACGCCCTGCGAATTGTGGCTTAAAATATTATTGGTCCTCAGGCATAATAATATGGAACATATATTTTTCTCATTCCACAGTGTTTGTTATTGCTGTTTTTGCTGCTGTCGTCGCTGTCGACAAGGCTGTCCGCCTTGCACCAGCAAACAGGACGCTCGAAGACGCTGCTGCTGTGGTATTCTGTTGCTCCTGCTAATCATTGGCTTAATGTGAGTACAACGCATGCTGCCCAAATTGAAACCAATTTAATGGGTTTTTTCACCTGCTGCAGCTTTGGCATCATCATTGCCTTTGTGACCAACAAGCTTATCGATAAAGGCTTCGATGAAACAACCGATACCATGCGCCGTGGCAGCGAGGACACATGCACATACCTGAAGGATGTGGCCGATCACATCTACCATCTGTTTATATATAACTACGAGGAGATGGAGACACATTTGATTGATTCTTTGAAAAGTGTGTTCGGTGGAAAATTCTGTTTCGGTTGTTATAATGTTTCGTCTTTTCGACAGATGGACATAAGCACATATTTTTGGACCTGGCGGATGCTTCAGAGAGCAGTGCACTTGCCGAATTGGAACGCATGTTGGATAATATGCCCGAAGCACTGTCTCTTATGCGGCAAGTCGACAAGTTGGAGAAGGACCTGCGTTTCTACAGCTCCCAGTTGCGAGACGGTAAATTCATCGAACGGTGTGTTTGTCTCTTTTCCCACTTACCCTTTCTTTTTTTTAAAGGAGTGCGCGGTATCAAGCGTGATCTGAACTACGCAGTAGCCAATCTGTGCGCCGACGCGGAGTGTAAAAATTTCCTTGATAATAGTAATATAGAGTTTATAGACACCTCGAGTTGTCTGCATGTGGATCAAGTAAGCCCTGAATCTGCAAAGACTTACAGTTAATCAACCTAACCACTTGCTCTTGCAGTTACCCAACACCACTATTTTCGTCGTGGCAATGGAGGATGTTATCGAGAAAAAATATTACGCTATACCGAAACGTGCCATGGCACGCCTCCAGGTAGTCAGTGATAAAATCAAAGATGCAATGGCCGCGGTTATACCGGGACTGATTCGTGATATCCAAAAGGGACGCGAGGAGTTCAGAACGCAAGCGACAAATATACGCACCTTAATTGATGCAGTGCTAAGTGACATTCACATGAACACCTTACGATCGACCAAGTCGTTCGAGGATGTGTATGAACGATTTGGCGAGGATCGCAGTATTGTCAATGTCATCGCTTGTATGCTCATCTTGCTGGTAAGTTTTCTGTACAAAATCTGGCTGAAAATGGGAAAATTGGAAACTGTTTGGACGTTTTAAGATTTGAGTTGGCTACTTGAACTACTCTTTGGACCAAATGTCAATTGCCCTATCCCGTGTGATAGGAAGTCATAATTCTGCCAGCGTCGCAGCGGACACACGCATACAGAGAGAGAATACGTGTGCTCTACACAGTTACGTTTTAGCGCTCTCTTCTTGGGGAACCCTGGTCTAAGCAATGTCTTAAATGAGGGGCCGGCAAAAAGCACATTCTCATTTTGGCTTTGCGTGTGCAGCCACGCTCATTTAGCACTTTTTCCTGACTCAAAGAGAGCATAATAAGCAATTACACTGTCCGTGTGACGACGTCGCTGCCGCAGAGCAGTATTGTATATACAGAATATACGGATGTGCCGGACTCTGTCTGTCAAAGGTTTTTCTGCACCTACAACCTTGGAGATACCATGCACTTTCTTCTCTCAAATCAAAAATAATTAAGATTGATAAAATATGTGTTCAAATTTTTAACTTGTGGCATAAGGTACATATATACAACGAGAAGATCTAAATAACATAAAGAAATTTTGCATTGCTGGTATATTTAAACATGGGGATTGATAAAACAGATCCCATTTCGACGATGGATTCATCTGATAGTTTATCTTCTTCGTCTCTAAAAAGTATGCCAACTCCTCTTTAGAAAATTAGCGTATTTTTTTCAGATATCAGACAATATCAGAGATTTCTCAATAAAAAATTAATAGATATGCGTGAGATGTCGTAAAAATTACGGAGGACTCGGTCCGAAGACTACGGACAGCAATTTTTAGTCAGACTTAAGATAATTACCATGTACACAATGGTATGAAGAATTAGTTAATTTGTTTTAATAACTTATAAGCTGAGGGACTTGATTGCATAGAATGAGAAGGAAGATGGTACAAGCCTCAATCGACTAAGGCAGACTCATACACTCACAAAAAAATAAAATCTCTACCTTGGTTTGAACATAATCAAACATGTTTTTTGGTTCAGTCCTGTTCCAAAGATTTTGTTGCTTTCTTGATTTGTTTTTGCCCATACAAATCGAACCCCCCCAAAACTTTAGTCTAGTGTCAGAAAATTAAATGAATTAAATCTTAAAGTTATCCAATTAGAAAGATAGGAGATGACGGCCACTAGAAATGGTCATTTGACAGTGAGGACGTTCTCGAACAGTTTCCTGATTTGCACACGATAATTATCTACACATACCTCGTGTTAAAATATTTTCACTTTTAAGCTTTGTAAAAGCCCATACTGACTGAAATAATCTTCAAATCTGAAAACAAAATGGACTTCAATCATTTCAGGTTCTGTTCGTTCTGGTGATTGCCTTACTGTGCGGGTGCTTTGGACGTCGTCGAAGCGGCTATGGTGATGATTGCTGCAGCAAGTCCACTGGGGCCACCTGCCTGCTTCTGTAAGTGTTGAAGTATTCTTGTATTTTGTGATTAACCTTTCTCATTTAAATTATCTCTTTGCAGTGGCATTCTATTGATATTCTGCGTCTTCTCATTCGTCACGTTAGTTGGATTGTTCTATTTCATGGTGGGCATCGTATCATACGAGGGAGCCTGTGCACCGCTGCGAGATCAGGAGAAAAATGCTCTATTCCGGCAGCTGGATGCCGTTGTCGATCTCAATCGGTATTTGCCAAAAGGCGAAGATACTGAGGGCGGAGATGCGGTGAAGCCACCGCTGCGTATGTCAAATGCGATTAAAGCCTGTCAGGCCAATCAGTCCATTTTTGAGATACTGCGCAATAACAATCTGTACGATATCAACGACTTAGCTCGCCTCAAAGTGATGAGCGGGCCGCCGGCTGACGATGAAAGCAGTGTTCCCATATTTGATGAGGATCTGTCCCAGGTCGTTATACTAAAGGAAAACGAGCAGGCCGAGCTCAATACGATGCGCAATGGCAAGCTATCGCCCTACCACAGCAGTTTGTTCCGGGAGCATCTGTGCACGGAATTCACGCCAATGAATTTGAACAGTCTGGCCGACAAGATTTCCAGTCTCAGGAGTAAACTGGACTCGACCAACAACTATTTTGCAAGAGTCTCGCTCTATAACGAGGAGGTTAATACGAGGGCATTCCATAAGAATTTCGTGCCAAAGCTCACCATTATTGTTAACAAGATGAAGGAGAAGCTCAATCAAATCGATGAGCTCATTTTATATGAGAATCACGATTTTACGACCTCGGTCAAGATACTGGTGGCAGCTGCAATGAGATCAGAGGTTTTCATCAGGACTCGCGGCAAGGACTACATCAATACGCTGGGCATGAATCTCACCCAAGTGCTGGAGGAGCAGATTGATGATTATATCAATTTGGTGATACGCGAGTGCAATGAAAATGTCGGTCACTGTGCACCGCTTGCCTACATTTATTATCGAGGTGTAGATTTGATTTGCAATCGTCTGGTCGATCCAGTAGTAAGCTCAACTACCAATAGATTCTATGGATTCTGTTACTTATTCCCTTTTTTTGCAGAATGGCTTCTGGGTGGGCGTCCTACTCTGCGCCCTGCTTTTCCTGCCTATTCTGTTTGTGGCTCACCGTTTGATGTGCTTGTACAAGAAGATCTATCCGTACCTTGCGGCCGGTGCTGTAGGCGGTGTCGTTGTCGAGGGCGGGTATGTACTTTGACTGCTTTAAACAATCAACTTTCAGGCATCACTAAACCGCATTGACCCAAAGCTGTCCCGTCTGCACGGGCGAACCACCGGTTACAGAACGCGGTCCTGGCGGAGAAGATCCTTTGGATGACAGCAGTGTGGCTGCGACTTTGTCTGTGTCCGAAGAGACGGGTGCTTCCGCTTCGACTAGCAAGCACAAGCAAGATTAGCTCCATCTTCTCCACTTTTAATTCGTACTTATGTTTTAAATCAGCTTTCCCACACTTTTCTCATTTCACTGCTAACTCCATCTGCCTCATAACGCACGCAGCAGCGACTACTTGTACGACGCCTACAGCGAACGCGACCGCGATCATGTGCCATTGGCTAAGTAATAACTCATTCATTCGTCACGCCCCATTGAATTTTCTTAGTTACCGCTTAACTTTTCCCTCTTGCTTGTAGCATGCCCAAGAAACGCCGCAAGGCCTACGAACGTCGACGTGAACAGCAGGATTATTATGAGGATGCCTCACCAAACCACTCTCGTACCGCGCGTGCAGGCGGTGGCGACGAAGCGGCCGCTGGCAGCAGTAATATGCGCTACAACGACATGGCACCCACGTAAGTATTCCCTTTTGAATTCCTGCCTGTCATTGAAGTAACACTGACCAACAACACAACTAGCGTTATCCATCAACAGCCGCTGCCTTAATCGTAATTTTTAATTTTTTTTTAATTTAGCGCTAAAGTTGTGGCTAAAGATACAAGGCCAAAAGCATTGACGGCAGACGGTTTCTTTTAGGCATAGCAACCCGTATGCCAATTGGTTTGGTTTAATTTTGGTAATTTGCGCCTCTAACACTGCATTGGTGGTATGTGCGTGGGTTTTTGTGTATGTTTCTAGACTGGACTAAATCGCGAGTGAATTAAATTCTGAGCTCAGAAATTATTTGGTGTTTATAAGTTGGCTGTATACGGACGGACATGGCTATATCGACTCGGCTGTTGTTTCCTTCTCCCTGTTACATACTTTTGCACAATCTTAATATGGGTCATTCTTTTAGCTGTTCAGCAAAAAAATTTTTTATTTTTCATTTTAATAAAAAAAAATCCGAAATTAGATCTCGACATGCCCACCAAAACGTAATTTGCGGTTTTGCACAAAAATTTTTTGTTAATTTTATAAACAATTTCAAAAATCGTCAAAAACGAAAAAATGGAAAAAAGGGTTTTTTAAAAACGTGATATCTCAGGTTTGGTTCATCGCACAGGTCTCAAGTTGATATTGGCGAAAAGTATTTTACTAGATCTACTCAAATTATAATTGTATAGATTTTTAAATTATTTAATAATATTAAGTATTTGTTGCTAAAAATTATTTATAATTTTTTCTTAGTGTTAACCACCATGATATAGCTTCTAAGGATAAACAATTTATTGCCCTAAATATAACTTAAATTTTGGTGTTTTCAAAAAGATGGAGACTTTTATAGTTTAAAAGTTATGAAGTTTTGAAGTTATGAACAAATAAAAAGATGCCCTTGAAAAGAGCTTTGCCTTGACGTCAGTTTTAAAGCTTTTTGATTGAAACTTGGCAAGGAGCGTTATATTTAACAAGCTTTTTAAAAATGTCAAATTCACGCGGATCGGACGACTATATCATATAGCTGCCATACAAATGCTGAATTTAGTAGTGTTATAAATTACTTTGCAAGCTCTGGCCAGCCTAATTCACAACAAAATTCAATTAATCATACCATTCGTATGGCAGCTATATGATATACTCATCCGATCCGCCTGATGTTAACATTTTTGAAAATCTTGATAAATATAAAGCACACGTGCCAAGTTTCGATCAAACAGCTTTGAAACTGACTACATCGCGAAGCTTTTTCAAGGGCATCTTTTAATTTGTTTATAACTTCAAAACTTCATAACTCTTAAACTATAAAAGTCTCCATCTTTTTGAAAACACCAAAATTTAAGTTATGTTTAGAACATTTGATTGTACATCCTCAGAAGCTATAACATGGTGGTTAACACTGAGAAAGAATTGTATGTAATTTTTAGCAACATTTATTTAATATTATTAAATAATTTAAAAATCTATAAAATTATAATTTGAGTAGATGCAGTAAAAATCTTTCCATCGATATCAACTTGAGACCTATCCGATAAACAAATCCTGAGATATCACGTTTTTAAAAAACCTTTTTTTTTCCATTTTTTCGTTTTTGACGATTTTTGAAATGGTTTATAAAATTAACAAACAATTTTTGTGCAAAACCGCAAATTACGTTTTGGTGGGCATGTCGAGATCTAATTTCGGATGTTTTTTTATTGAAATGAAAAATAAAAAATTTTTTAGCTGTTCGGTTTATAAAAGAATGACCCATATACTCTATGTACCTTTTGGTACAGAGTATAACAAACAGATGTGATTGCCGCACCAAAAAAATTGCTTTAAACATAGATTCCATACAGTGACAACAAACAGAAACGCAAGGCCAATAACAGCTGAATAGAGTAAAAACAATAGACTGGTCCAGATTTAAATAATTCTGGAAATTGAAATAGATCCCGACGGATTCTGAAAGTTTGACACAAAAAATTATTTCCCAATTTATTTTTCGGAATTTTCGTTGTAGATAAACCCATGGCAAGAGGCCTCTGAAGTTCGGAAATTTGACTTAATTCTAATGGGCCACGGCTTAAACGATAAAAAGCAGAAACTTTGCACTGGTGTCTTTTTTATGCTCAGCTATAACATAAATTTTGATTTTCCGACGATTGCTCTTAAATAAAGGAATTGTGGGATAACTTCTTTGTTTGTGATAGTAACTAAGCGAAAATTTAAAAGTATTGTTTTTTGACTTTCCTCCGTATAATATGTAAAATTCAGAAGGGACACATTTGGGCATTTCCACAGAAAGGTCCACCAAGACCAAAAAATATAAAGTGCTTAAAAACACTCTGTTTATCATATTTTCAAGGGGAGACAAAAATAATTGAACTAATGTAAGGTTATCTCAAATTTATTCATAACCCATTTCGAAATATTCGGTTCTACGACCTCGCTATA
The DNA here is from genome assembly GCA_018904275.1 of Lordiphosa clarofinis. Classification (NCBI taxonomy): domain Eukaryota; kingdom Metazoa; phylum Arthropoda; class Insecta; order Diptera; family Drosophilidae; genus Lordiphosa; species Lordiphosa clarofinis. Next base: position 837,896 of record JAEIGQ010000029.1, on the reverse strand, counting down.
GCAAGTTTTCTCATTTGGACCTTAAAATTGCACTTTATTTTTGATAAAAATGCCTTTCGATTGCCTTCAATTTTGCTATCTGAAATCCTTCTGGGTACGACTGTCGACTGACATCTCTATTTGCCAAAAGCCATGAGGTATTGCTTACTTTCTTCATCACGCATAATTGTGAACAGGTTAACAGCCCACTCGGCGTAATCGTTGAGAACTTGCAGGCTGCTTAGCATATTTTAATTTGTTTTATAAGTTACGTCTTTATACCTTGGGCAAGAGTCTTCTGTCCAATCTTTCAAAAAAAGTGGATGTGCAATGTAAATTCCATTCTCTTAGTTTTGACATTTTTAGTTTGCGGTATAACTACACTCAGAAAATTATTTTTCTATAATTTAAGAAAATCACCCTTGAATCGAAATCGCCCTTAAATGTAGAAAAATTTCTATCTTTAAGAAAAATTTGTCTGAATTTTAGAAAAGTTGCCCTAAAAATGAATTTTATAGAAAAAACTTTCTAAAATCTAGAAAAATATATTTTTTTTCTAAATTTTAGGGTCAATTTGCTTTATTGCCTTTTCTAATTTTTAGGGTAATTTCGTCTTTGATTTTAGAAAATATTTGTTAAAAATTTTGGGTACTTTGCCCAAAAATTAAGAAAGTAAACCCTAATTTTAAGAAATTTTTTCTAAACCCTTCGACCTTCTAAAAATGTTTGCGAAGTTGCATTGCGCTACACTGCCGTTCGGGTTTAACGACTAAGCCGTCCATGTGATGGCATTTGTTTACACACACTAATGTCCATTCGCTATGCCTGAAGAGTGTAGATATATTGCAATGATGTAGTATTGAGCAAGTTTTTGCTTTGTCTTGACATGCGTTAAACCATGTAGTAATCGATTAAACGATGGTATAAAATAAAGGCAATGCTAAAAATATTTAAAATAAAATAAAACATTTAAAAAAGAACCATTTATTGAGAAAAAAGTATGTTCCTACGGGGATTGGATCCCAGTCGAAGACATTTTCTAATGTCTTATCCACTCGACTCTTGCTTTTAACTGAGTGGCAAATGTGAGTACTTAAGCTCCAAATACGCCACTCAAATTCTTAGGTATAATTTTTACTTAGGGTTTTGCTAAATAAAAAAAACATTAAAAAAAAATTAAAAAAAAAAAAATTGTTAATGCGCTTATTTCTAAATTAATTATATAATATATATGCATCTCTATAGGTTAGGAAAAAGTAGTTTGGCGTGAGGAGGTGGTACTGGTGTTGATTGGGGGCAGGTTGGGAATTTTAAATCGACCTAACAGCTAAAATTGTCTAAGTGTTTTTATACTCTGTACCAAAGGTACACAGAGTATATTAAGTTTGTGCAAAAGTATGTAACAGGAAGAAGGAATCATTTCCGACCCTATAAAGTATATATATTCTTGATCAGCATCGACAGCCGAGTCGATATAGCCATGTCCGTCTGTCCGTCTGTCCGTCTGTCTGTCCGTCCGTCCGTCCGTCCGTCCGTATGAACAAACAGATCTCGGAGATGGTAAGAGATAGAGGTTTGACATGTATTAGACAAATGCTTCTTATAGCTGCAGGCAGATCAAGTTTATTTTCAATTTTGGCCACGCCCCCTCCCGCCCCCGCAATTTGGAAAAAACGTTATATCTCCTACAGTTTTGAAGATAGACGATTCGTACCTTTTAGAGATAGTTAGTATTTAGCAAAATGTATAAATTTGCCGAAGAAATGATAAAAATCGGATGAGCGGTTCTCAAGCTATGACCAAAAATAAATTCCCGCCTCCCCCCCCCCCTCCCACCCTACTACAACCAACACCGCATTTTTATTCAACAACGTGTGAGAAAGAGAGAGAGAGAGAGAGGGAGAGAGAGAGAAACTTAGAGATGAGCGCAGCAGTAACGTTGCATTCAGCTCCTGCTCTTGGTACAGAGTATGACATAGTCGGGCTTGACCGACTTTCTCACTTGTTTTTTTTTAGAAAAATTGCCCTAAAATCTAAAACACAATTTTTTATTTTTTAGAAAAGCATTTCTTAATTTTAGGGCATTTTTGGCCTGTATAAAGTTGTATTTTTTATGAAAGGCCCTTTCTAAAATCAAAGCGAACTTACCCAAGGCGCAAAAATATGGGCGAATTTCTTAATTTAAGGGCGATTTTGGCCTATTTTAGAAAGAAAATTTTCTGGGTGTAGACCGAATACTCTAGTACTCTCATCAAGCTGAGATTGTTCTTTCAGTGCTTGGCACATCAATCGTTTTTCAGCATTGGAAACGCGGGTGCTCAATTTCTTGAGTACCATAAAACAGGATGATTGAGTACTTCTAAATGGACTTCAAGAAAATTAGTGAGCACAGCCAATCCATGCTTTTACATAAAACTTGATAATGAAAAGGCTTACATCCCTTAACGCATTAAAATCTAATATCGATACTTTAAAATATAATATTTAATGAACAAAAATATTTTATTTTATATATTCGCGCATGGGGATCGAAAACGTATACATATTTCCAAATGAGTTATCCCCGAGAAAAATTATTGTAAGCTCTAATAATTCTTTGTAGTCGGCACGTAAAAAATATTGCTAATGTTGTTGTCGACAATATCCAATTGTTCCGTCTTTTATGTCACTTAAGACTACTCTCACTTTTTCGTCAAGGATCCCGATCTCAAACTTAGACTGTCAATGTTTGGCCATGCCTTCTTGAATCGCTCAAAAATTCCCACTGGTTAGTGCTCAAATGTAGCACCTTACATGACTTCACCAGTAGCAGATCGATATTTTGGTACATCCAGTAACTGAATAGGAACCAGAATAGGAATACGAATAGGTTTCCTGTTATGTCTGATAGAATTTTCGTATCCCAATGAACAACACCATAATTTACCTAGAAAAAAAGTTTTTAAATTCTCAAAGAGATTTGTGTAACTTGGAACGTACCGACGATCCAAAACTCTGTATATACAGTGGGGGAGCACATAAAATCTATAAATATGAAATTTATTTAATTGCAAAGATGTTTTTCTCACTATATTCCATTTCAAGAGCAACACTTTCTAGGGCAGCTACTTGATAAAATATTTTGTGGGGGAACATTTAGAACTTATAAATATATAATTTGGTGGTTGTAGCTTACCAAGGGTAAGAGAATTTCACAGAAGAAATAATCATCCGACTGGTTGCTGATGGAAAATAGCTATGTGTTTCATACATAGTATACGGAGACCAGTCAAAAAAAAATATTTTTAAATTCACCCACAATTCCTTTTTTAAAGAACAATTCTCTATTTGGAAGCTAGTCGATAAATGTACTGTAAGCGGGAAATATAAATTTATGTTATGTAAATGGAAATGTTGGCTATACAGCTCCTACAACGGGGCCAAGCCAAGCTTCTCACTCTCAAATTTATGTTATAGCTGAGCATAAAAAAGACACCAGTGCAAAGTTTTAGCTTTTTACAGTTTTGCCGGGGCCACCAGAAGAAAAAAAATTGGGAAATTATTTTATTGTGTCAAACTTTCAGAATCCGTAGGGATATATTTTGGTTTCCAGAATTTTTTGAGTCTGAACAACTCATTGAGCAAAAATAAACATTTGAAAAAACTAGTTTAAATAAAAATTCGTCATTCAAAATTCGTCATTGTCGAATGCAGCATCATTCGAAAATATTTTACGTTAATTTTATATGGTAATATTAGAGAAAATAATATACAAAAAAAAAAATAAAATAATTAAAGGAATAAAGATAAAATAAGCAAAAATAGATGTAAGAACAGAAATAACAATATTTATATAAATAGTAAGAAAAATAACGAAAGATAAAAAAATTACTGGAAAGAAAAATAAGAAAAAAAAACATAGAGAAGAAAAAAAAAATTAATAAAAACGAAACAGATGAGAAAGTAAAAGAAAAACAAAGTAAAAAAAGAGAAAAGAACGGGAATGGAAGGTGGAGAATAATTAAAAAATATAATAAAAAAAAAAGAGCGAAAAAAAATGAGATATATGGTAAAAAAAAAAAAAATCAAAGGGAAATAAAAATAAATGTAAATATAAAAATATAGAGAGAAGAAGAGAGAGAAAAATAAGGTGATATTTTAAAAAAATATATATAGAAAGTAAAAAAAAAAAATAAGAAACCAAGACAATATTAATAAAATAAAAATAAAAATATTATAATATATAAAGATAATAAAGTTAAGAACCAGTTCCCTGTGATTGAAAAAAAGGCTTTCTCAAGCCCACAAGTACAATAAATTTACCATAGCTTTCTGATTTTTTTAACAGTGCGAGGTAGGAGAGCATTTCTGTAGAACACTAGGAAAGGACGCATTTCCCTTCATTCTCTGTGAATATGACTCGTATATAATACTTCAAATGTCCAGTTATAATTGTTGTTGTTAAGTCATACCGCTTTGTTCTTTGTTGTACCATACCACCGTACCCCGTAAATACTTACCTAAACTCCATGCTGTTTCCATTATGGAGTCCAAAGTCAAGAACGCTAACTGGACGCACCCATTTTTCATTACATTTCCGCCAAATCCGAGTTCAACTGCCGCGAACGAAAGCTATTCCTAATGGGCATTCTTATATGTCTCTACTTAAGCGTGTGTTGTGCGTGATTTGTTGCCGTTCACAGTTACACTTTTAATATTCACACATTTTGCATACGTAAACATAATTAACACTCTTTTCATGTCATCCCCAGGCACTGGGACCACGAGCCGCCGCGTTATCACAATCCGCCTGCTGCACCACCATCATCCGAGTACGAGCGCCCACCACCATATTACTATCCGGGTGCCTCCGAACAGGACTAAATAAATGTGGCAACGAATCAAATCCGATGCAAACTCGTAAAACGTCAATGTGGACTTGGACGCGACAGCTTTAGGGAGGTGGCAGCATGCTAGAATTTAATTTTTAAAAAACAAAACTTGAGTTTCGCTCTACCCAACCTACCTACCCCTATTACTGAGACTGTACTTTTTGTTAAAAGCGTAAACACACACAAAGCAAAAATCTGAAATTATATTATTTAATTAGGTAGAGTTTTAGCCATCACATGTGTTATGATTTCGGTCTGAGAAGCCACGACGGTTAGCAGGAGTGAGGAGCGAAAGCGAATGAATCAATGTAGTATTAAGCCCGGGCCGAAGCAAAACTAATGCGTCTAGTAAAAATTGCAAATGTTGCCAAACGAAAAATCAATATGGAACGCATTTAATATACCATTGAAGCAGTTGTTCAATGAATCTCATTATATTTATAAAATGCACACACTCTGAGAGAGAAGCAACAGTCCCAAATATCAAAACACCATTACAATACCTATAGATCTTTTACCATCTCGGGCAAACACAAAAACTGTCAACTTCCAGTCGAAAAATGGAATCAAAAATGAAAACAAAATGGAGAAATACCAAAACTGCCATTTTAATTTAGAAGCAGAGCAGAGGACAGACGCGATTTGCATTTAATGTATTACTTTTACAAAGAAAACACAATAAAAAACACTCAATTCAGAAAGTATGAACTTCCTTAAAACTGAAAATTATGCACTCACACACATACATAAATACATACATAGATACATAGTATAACACGTACTCTTAAACACGTTGTCATAGTTTAGTAAGACAATACCAAAACGTAAACCCCCAAGCAGCATTTGAATGTTCCAATGTTTCCAATTTCCAATTGTATTATCCACAAGCCAATGGCAAGCTGCAAGTTTCCAAAACCAATATATAAACACACACGGGACAACCATAATGAATTGATTGCATTACATAATTTTTAGTATTATATATAAATATATATAAAGAAATAAATAAGTATGTATGTTGTATTTTACATTTTACGTACATTAAATGGTTTTTGCTTAAGTCAAACTAATCGAATTGGATTTGTTTCGATGGGTGGGGTAAGTACTATGAAATATGTCATAAGTAAAGGTAAGGCTAATGTCAGAGTGGGCGCGAGAAGCGAAGCGATGCGAGAAGCGATAATATTTCTTGCTATGAGCAAAGCGATAAGATGACATAGTGAAAGCTTTGAGCGAAGCGAGCTGCATTGGTCAGTTTTAATTTTTGTCAGAATTTACTGTGATTTTATAATACAAGAATAGGCCAGTAGTCAGAGACTCAGAGAGCGCGAACTTCATTTTTTGTGATTATTGTGAGCGCTAGCGAAGAATATTTTGCTACAAGAGCAACAATTAATTTTGTTAACAAAATAAAGTCTCCACGGTTGACCCACTCACCCGAAATCGAAATGAAAAAGGAGAGTTAAATAAAAAAAGGCAAACAAATTCGAATTTTTCCAATATAGAAGGGATGGGGGTGATTCTACAAATGGTCGAAATGGTCCAGCACGACGAAATTTTTAGTGATGTGAGATTAAAGTTGCAAAAAATGCCTTTTTTTGACTATTTTAGACGTATTTTTTTACTTTTGTTTAGACTTTTTTGATATTTTCGGAAAGTACAACTCCTTTACTTTGAAATAAACAACCCCAAACAATTCTAAAAATTTTTTCTTTACAAATATACTATTTTCAGTAATTGTATACGTTTTCACAAAATAACTATTATTTTATTGCTGCTCCAAAGTTTGCAATGGGTCTTGTTAAAAATTTTCTTTAAATTCAAAACATATTACTAGCCTGCTGTACTGTTTCTGCAAAGCATACCTTTGTATAATTCTATTAAGTTTTTTTTTTAAAGTTAAGAAATATTCTCTTACGAAAATATTAAAGAGAAACGTAACAAAACTAGTGCTTCTCAAGAAATCCCATCTAAAAAGTTGCCTGATTCACCTCCAAATTACTAATAATCTCGATGTGATGGACCATGTTGTTTAGCGTAATTTATATAATGATTTACGAAAACATCCAGAAAAGTTTTTTATTGTTAAATTCGACGGTTCATTATTTATTCCAAAAAATTAGCAGTAGATTCCAGAAACGTTGGTTTTCGTTCCCTTATCAAAAATTAATAATAATATTAATATGCATGCTTTCCAAATAGAAGAAGCTGAAAATGCAACAAAAACTACGTGTGATCTGAGCGAGTTCAAGCGAGAAAGCGGGTTGCAAACCCGGCTTGGACTCGCTTATCGCTCCGCCATCACTCTGACACCTTTTGAGCGATTGCATTGAAAAAAGTCTGCAATGGTTTATCGCTCGTTCTCGCCCAATATTATCGCATCGCTTCTCGCGCCCACTCTGACATTAGCCTAAGGGTATTTTAAAATCAAGTAAATGTTTGTAGCAGGCAGAAAGAAACATTTCCGGCCATATGAAGTAAAGATATTTCTTAATCTGCAGCAACAGCCGAGTTGCTATAGCCGTGTCTGTCCGCCTGTCAGTATGTTTGCCAGTGCATCTGGATTGATGCACAAAATGTGTATAGGAAATAGTAAAAGACTGCTTGAACTAACATAGACTTCACATTAATTGTCAAGCCAATGTACAATAACATGACGAGATGAGTCGATTAAGCTTTGTCCGTCCGTCTGTCTGTTTCTACGCGAACTAGTCCCATCAGTTTTAAAGTTATCGACCTGAAACTTTTCACAGAGTCTTCTTTTTACAACACGCTGCTAATATGTTTGGAAACCGACCGGATCGGATGCCTACCTCTTGCAGCTTGTATACAAATGCTTACCGCTCTAGAATACGATCATGGGGCATATTTAATGTTTTTAAGCTTTTCAAGCTTTTCCAAGTGTAGTTAGCTTTGCCTTTCTCGTTTTTATTGCAATCTAGTCCTAAGTCGAAAATGAGAAATTAAACCTAGTTCTGATTATTAATTTGTAATTTTTTGTATCTATTTACAGTGGCGTTCCGAGGGGGGGGGGGGGGGGGGGGGGCGCCCCGGGCGGCAAATTTTTAGGGGCGGCAATTTTTGAGGGCTGTGAGTTTCAGGGGCGGGAAGTTTTTGGGGCGGCAAATTTTAGGGGCAGCAAATTTCAGGGGCGGTAAATAATTACAAAATGTATATAATTACATGTTCAGTAATGTTCCGTACTCGATCACAAATAAAAGAAATAAATCAATTCAGTTTTATATCTTTATTTAAATCCAAGTGAATGGTTTGGTGATGATTTTAAGACTGAAGTACAATTCTTGGCTTATGGTCTATTTAAAGGCAGAGGGACGCTTTGGCGTACGTGACAATGAGCATGGGCCAAAGACAAAGGGAATTGGATTTGTTTAGATGCTGCAACGCTGGCATCTTCTGATTGGTCAATTCGCAATTTTTGTTATGATTACGTTTGAAGGCCAATGCGAGGCTCGTTTGTTTACGTAAGGATTTCTGCGTATGTTGGGCCTATGTGTGGCTCTTTGTTATGGTTTTGTTTACGTTACATTTTCTGCGTATGTTGGCAAATCCACGCTTTAGATTACAGTGGGTTTGAATATGTTTAAAAAGGGTTGTACAGTGGGTATTAATATGGTAAAAAGGGTATGGTGAATACTGGATATGTCACTCCTCCACACGTAAAGGAAAGCGTGTCCTCACGCGTATAATTAATACGATCTTATATTTCTGGATACATTTTTGGTACAATATTTAAGTCGAATTGTTCGTTTTCAACTGGAAGTTCTTTTTGATTTTCAATAATGTTTTGTTTCTTAACAATAATTCTTTTGGAATGTTCTTATATTTATAGGTTAGGTATATGATTACACTTAATATTATAATGCTTATCATTATAATTGTTATTGTCTGATATATTCGATTTTCTTTATTATGTTCGAAAATTATTTCTTTGGTTTCAATATACGATAGTGGTTGTAACCGTGTAATATTATTTCTTATGTAAATGTTTTGTGTGTAGTCTGAGTTTATATTAGTTGCAAATACTTCATTTAGTATAACTGAACAATTATAGATTTTTATCAAATTATTACCTTCAATTATGATTTCATTCTTCTCGCAATTTTGATTTAAAGTGGTTTTTGGTAGCTTCCATGTTACAATAATATTTGGTTCAATGAAGTTAGTTTGTGTAAGTAAATGAGTTTTGGTATATCTGCAGCTGGTTTTTGTTTGGTTCAAGATCCCTAATATGCATGGATTAGTAGTTAATTTCTTTGTGTTTTTGTTATACAAATTATTGTTATGGAGATAATATTTGTACTGTGTTTCGTCTTGTAAAATATTTCCGTTGTCATCCGGATACGGTAGAATTTCATATAGGGGACTTTTAATTATTTTTCTTGGTATATGTGAGATAATAAGGATTTCATTTGAGTCCGATCTAAGCCAAGTTGATGTTTTTATATTAAGAAGCTTTTCAGAATTCACATGTGTCAAAAAGTCGTGTTTTAATAGTTTTGGGTTAAATATTCCTATTCTTGTCAGTTGCATTCCCATTTCTAAATCTTCAATGTATTCTGTAAAGTGTTGTAAATTGAATATAAGTAAGTCAAGCAGTTTAGTGTTTTCTTTGTCATTTTTATTTTTGTTTAAAATTTCTATGCCTTGGTTAACTGTTTCGATTACGTGATTAAGTTCGTTTACTTGAACGCTATTTTGTGCTATTGAATCTATTTTTCTTTGAAGTTCTTCCTTATCGTTATTGTCCAAAACTCCAAATAGGTATTTATAGGTTGTTCCTACAAAATTGATTAAACCTCGCTTACTTCTTCTTACTATTCTTATTCCGTTCATTTCTCTTTGTAATTTCTCGACCAAATATTGAATTTGACTTACTTGTTTATACTTTTCAGCTTGAGTTATTAGTTTGTTGTATGTATTTTCGGTTTTTGTTAAGTTAATTGTTAGACAGTGGTGTTCATAATCATCTGGTAGATCTATCATACCTGACTTAAATAATAGGTAACCATAATTAGTTTTAATAGGATTAATATCTAAAGCTTGATTGTCCACTTGTAGTAGCAGTGTTGACATCAATAGTGACATCAATGTGAAAGTTAAGAGTCCTGATTTGGGTTTGAGTCCTCCTGTGAATATTTACTTTTGTTAATTTTCTTTTTGTCTTTGAAAATTGGTTTTGTAGTGTTTAATTTTACGTCCTCTATTAGTTTCCTCAAAATGGTCTTCGTCAACTTGTTCTATCTTCCCAGTGGGTTTGTAAGGATTATGTAATTTACCATGAATAATGGGTGCTTTTCTGAAGTTGGTATTTATTTCAAAGTCATGTCGGGATTTGTTAAGGTTGTCGATTTTCGTTTCTTTTAAATTTTGGGTATTGTAAGTGGGTGTTCCTGCGTAAATAAAAATGTCTGCTGGGGTTCTACCAGTCGAGTTGTGTTTTATTTTGTGGTTGTAAGTGTACAGTATTATTTCAATTGTCATAAGTCGATTTTCTTCGTTGTCGTCAGTGTTAATTATTCGGATTTTCTCATTTATGGTCTTATGTAGCCGTTCAACATCTGCCACACCATTTTTACTTGTTGTTATTTGAATTGTTACTTCTTCTTTGTCAAGCCATTCTTTAAGTGCTATACTCATAAAGGCACTGTCCCTGTCTGTTTTCAAAATAATGGGCTTTCCCATATTATTAAATGTTCGAATGAGTCCTCTTTTAACTTCCATCCAATCTTTCCCATTTAATTCGGTTATACTTGCAAATTTTGAATACAAGTCAATACATGTCAGATAGTTTTGGTTTTTTATGGTGTATATGTCAACCACATACATTTCTCTACAGTTTTCAACTTCAGGTGTGATTTTAAATGTTAGCGATGTATTTCTATGTTCAATTTTGGCTCTGTTGCAAATTTCACATTCGTTAATAATATTTTGAATTAATTTCTGGTGATCTGGATAATAGTATGATTCTTTAAAAAGCCTGATCATTTTTTCGATGCCTGGATGTAATAATTTCTTGTGGTTTTTAATGATTATTTCTTTGAACTCTGCGTAATTTCTGATATCTTGTAGTTTTATATTTGCTCTCAAGATTTGTATTGTGTTACTGTTATTGAATGTTTTAAATACCTGTTGTAGTAATTCAAAATCAGAATCATATTCAATGTATACTGCGCTTCCTTTAGTACAAAAATATTCAGACACTATCTGCTTTGCTTTTTCGGTATCCAAGTTTGAATAATAAATTCTTATTTTTGTTTTCTTGAAATAGGATTCAACTTCAACGTTGTCGGTATCGCTCCTAATCATTTCTATCTGTCTTGCGAAATAATTAAGTGGTTTTTCTGTTATGGGTATTAAATTTTCGTTATCTTCCTCAGCGCTATGTGCTGTAGCTTGTGTAATGTCATCGAAATAGTTCTCGTCGATCTTAACTCTAGATAATGCGTCTGCCACGTGGTTTAGTTTATTTGCAGTTGGTCAACAAATCAAATTGATTTTAATCACACAATTGGATTCACAATTTAATTTAAATTGACACGTTAAGTTCTTTTGCGGATCGCGTATTTTTCGAAAAAGGGTTCGATTAAATTGTAATACCGTGCACAATTACACAAGTTGATCAGAAAGGATACCTGTTGTATGGATAAGCCTTTTCAAATTGATCGTATTACACACGAACAACGATTTTACATTTATACTGCGATCCTACCGGCTGCGCCAATTACATGTTCAGTAATGTTCCGTACTCGATCACAAATAAAAGAAATAAATCAATTCAGTTTTATATCTTTATTTAAATCCAAGTGAATGGTTTGGTGATGATTTTAAGACTGAAGTACAATTCTTGGCTTATGGTCTATTTAAAGGCAGAGGGACGCTTTGGCGTACGTGACAATGAGCATGGGCCAAAGACAAAGGGAATTGGATTTGTTTAGATGCTGCAACGCTGGCATCTTCTGATTGGTCAATTCGCAATTTTTGTTATGATTACGTTTGAAGGCCAATGCGAGGCTCGTTTGTTTACGTAAGGATTTCTGCGTATGTTGGGCCTATGTGTGGCTCTTTGTTATGGTTTTGTTTACGTTACATTTTCTGCGTATGTTGGCAAATCCACGCTTTAGATTACAGTGGGTTTGAATATGTTTAAAAAGGGTTGTACAGTGGGTATTAATATGGTAAAAAGGGTATGGTGAATACTGGATATGTCACTATATTGATTATTCTCTTAAATTAAGAAATAGTGGTATTTCTGAAAGTGATTTAGACAGTGGCGTACCGTGTAGTTATGCCGCCCGGGGCGGAAGTCGACTTTGCCGCCCCCCTTCCCCCTTGAATAGTCCTAAATTTTAACCTTTTTTCTATAATTACAATTAAGTTTTTCTAATTCTTTCCATCAATAACTTCTCTGTAACATAAAGGGACGTACGCTGGATTTTAATTAGGAATGACGAAGGCCTTAATTGTGAGGGGAGTATTATTTTGCAAAAGTTGCTATCATTATTGGAAAAAATTCTTGGGGATGAATAATAAAGGTGCGCCGCAGGCGAAAATTTTTTCGCGAAATCCGCGGAAACGTATTTTACATATCTTCTTAACCAAAATTTAAATACAAATTGACTTCGATGGGCCGAAAAAAAATTGTTTTCAGGTCGAACATGGTTTTCTAGTTTGATGACAAATGCGTTTCGAAATTAGTTTTTTACTCCAAAAAAACGTTCCTTGTAGGGTGCCTGTAGAGGTTTTTACTGGAGCCTGATTTAATTGGACGAGTTGGACTACGTTTTTTGGAAACATAACTCAATGGCAGTATAGAATTGTAAGCTCCAAAAATTCGGAAAATATAGCGAAATAGATGGGCGCGAACTATGATGAATTAATGTGAAAATATTTATTCTTGTTTGATAATTATTCTTTTATAATTAACACTATACATTGTTTTTTTTTAGTCTATGTAACAAACTATTAAAGAACTCATTCTGTTTTGATTACAAAGTATATTTGAAAACAACTTTCTGATTTTGCTCATTGGAATGAAATTTTTGGACTTTAATATGGAAATTGTGGTTATTTTTTTGATAAAAACAATTTTTTTTTAATAATTGTTCAGTTGACACAACTTTTGTTTCATAAGAACTTTTCAAGGCATACTACAAATCTGCACCCTCCTGCATACTCCCTTGAGAACATAATCAATATAGCAGCATGTTTGACTCTGTCTATGGTAGACCTCTGCTCTTTAATCCCTTTATACTGATTCGTAAGCTTTCAAAAATGCATTCAATGAATATTTCTTATATTACTAGATCTTGAAGTGCAGAATCTTGCAACGTTCTCCATAATGAAATGACAGCAAAGTCTAGATCACTTTCAGAAATAGCACTATTTCTTAATTTAAGAGAATAATCAATATACATTTTGTAATTATTTACCGCCCCAGAATTTTGCTGCCCCTAAAATTTGCCGCCCCAAAAACATCCCGCCCCTGAAACTCACAGCCCTCAAAATAGTTTGTTACATGGACTAAAAAAAAAACAATGTATAGTGTTAATTATAAAAGAATAGTTATCAAACAAGAATAAATATTTTCACATTAATTCATCATAGTTCGCGTCCATCTATTTCGCGATATTTTCCGAATTTTTGGAGCTTACAATTCTATACTGCCATTGAGTTTTGTTTCCAAAAAACGTAGTCCAACTCGTCCAATTATATCAGCCTCCAGTAAAAAACCTCTGCAGGCACCCTACAAGGAACGTTATTTTGGAGTAAAAAACTAATTTCGAAACGCATTTGCCATCAAACTAGAAAACCATGTTCGACCTCAAAACAATTTTTTTTCGGCCCATCGAAGTCAATTTGTATTTAAATTTTGGTTAAGAAGATATGTAAAATACGTTTCCGCGGATTTTGCGAAAAAATTTTCGCCTGCTGCGCACCTTTATTATACATCCCCAAGAATTTTTCCAATAATGATAGCCACTTTTGCAAAATAATACTCCCCTCACAATTAAGGCCTTCGTCATTCCTAATCAAAATCCAGCGTACGTCCCTTTATGTTACAGAGAAGTTTTTTATGGAAAGAATTAGAAAAACTTAATTGTAATTATAGAAAAAAGGTTAAAATTTAGGACTATTCAAGGGGGAAGGGGGCGGCAAAGTCGACTTCCGCCCCGGGCGGCATAACTACACGGTACGCCACTGTCTATTTAAATAATTAACGTTGATCCGCTGCCACTCAAAAACTATTTTATGAAATGGCTTCAAACTTTGCCATAAAATAGCTAAATGTATTCCAATCCTTTTCGACATTCGTATTATCCAGTTTCCTTATCAAAAAATTAGGACTTTTGGCCAAAATTTCGAAATGTAAATTTAAGTATGCCTGTGTCTGCTTTGATAAAAGTATCAACTGTAAGCCGAATGCGACTTTAAAATATTATTCTTCAAGAACAAAATTTTATAGTCAGACCCCGTATCGAAATTAACTTGGAGATCGAGAATGCAGTTGATACGATAGATAATTGAGGATGGTGCGCATGCCTTACAGGTCTTAGTCAATGAATAAACCGATAACGAGTACAAATCTGTTTGCAAACTTATATATTTAGGTTTCATTAAGTTGTTAGTGACGAGATATTATCGAAGCTATCGTTCCAAGCTCATATACAGCACGTAGTAACGAAGTCTACCACTGCGACACGCTCGCTAAGCAGACTAATGGCGAATGTTTGCGGACCGGTGCAAAATAGGCGGAAATTACTAATGGAGGTGAACAACGCCATCCTTCTATATGGATGCGAGTTCTGGGCAGACGCTCTAAACGCAAAATGCCGAGCAAATCAACTTTTATCGATTCAAAGAAGAAGTGCGCTGAGAATAATAAGTGCATATCGGACAGTATCAGGAGCAGCAGCGATGGTCATCGCAGGTGTTACGCCGATCGACCTATTAGTCAGAGAACGTAGCCAAATATACGGATTGCGCCAAGCTGGACAAGCTTCAAGGCAAACGGCTGAATCGATTAAAGAAGAAACCCTCACCGTGTGGCAAGAAAGATGGGCAAACGAAACAAAGGGCAGATGGACAAAAATGCTGATCCCTGAGATCAAAAGTTGGCTTCGCAGGAAGCACGGAGAGGTAGATTTCTACGTAACAAAGATGATGACAGGACACGGCTACTTTAGCGCATTCCTACACACTGTGATACACTGCGAACGATGGGCCGATAGGCAAGGCAACCTAACACGATGTGTAGGACATGTCACAGCAGACAACATCGTATCGAAGATGAGCGAAGAGCACTGGAGATTGATTTCAGGTTTTGTTGGCGAAATTCTGCGAATCAAGAAAAAAGACCTGGACGAGAGGACATAGTGGGGTATCTGGACGCAGATAATAGATGAGAGCGCGTAACGCGTAAAAAGCCCCACTTCGAAGTAATGCGAAAGCTTTTCCGAAGTGGATACAGGCCTGAGAGAGAGGGGGGGTTTTTAGTAGGTGCGAGTCTTACATACCCTTTCTGCGACGGCAGACTAGGAAATGCATAAGGCATTTTCCCCTCCTCGCATGTACATTTTAGTCTAACTCATACAACATTTTGTTAAAATTTCAGGGTATTTTGTCTATTCCAATCTTCATAATTATCCTATGTCCTTAAAAAATTTTGAAACTTTCACAAAAAACAATCGGCCGAAACAGTAACCGTAACCCTAACCGTTCTTTGTTTTAATTTTAGTCTTTGTTTTAAATAAAGAGAACTGGTGTGGGTCTTGATGTTTATAAGGATGTCCTATAGAATATGAAGGAAGAAGGAAAGTGATCTTTCTGAACTCAAACCAATAGGTACATTCAACAGATAAATCCGATACGCGATTACTGATTTACGACTTGCGATTTCCGATCGGTCTCAGCTGAATGGAAATGAAATTAATAAATAGCAAGCTTTAAGATTTTTGAGGATTTACTACTTTTCAACTATAAACAAATAATAATGAAATCGTCAATCATTAATATCTAATCGCAAATAAAAGTTATCTGCTATATGAGCCCAATACTTATTACATATCAAAATCAAATTAATCTCGATCATACTTAACATGATCCTGCTTTGGGATTAAATTGTGCTTACATTTTTTGCGTAACTCAATCTCTATCAAATTACCACGGTGTAAATTTTATTGATTTAATCCCGAATGGATTGGTTTTTTAAGTGGCGGCTACGAAACCAAAGCTGGTAGTCCGAAATGAAAGAGTCAAAAGCCAGAACTATTGCCAGAAGGAGCCAGTCATAAATCTTCCAGAAGGCAGGAAGGAGGCTGAGAGGAATAATTCCACTTACAATAATTGTAATCCGCTGTTCCTTTCTAGTGGCGTGAAATTAACATCCGAGTCGCGAGCAAATGCATACTCAACAGCTTCGCCAAAATGAATCCCAGTGCTGTCACTTGAGGCTTCTTATTGCAAAGCAAAGTCGTAGTTCTGGTCCAGGTAATTGGCGCTGAGCTACTCTACAAATGCAAGCCTTGCCTCTAGCTCAATCATGCGAAATCTGAATTCTTAAACGAGAACACGCCTGATTTTTTTTTATTTATTTGCTTTCAATCAGCGCGGTTCAGCGAGTGTTTGTTGTAATATCTCTTGCGTCGTGGGTCTTGGTAAATAAGACTGGCTTTAAGACTGCCCACCGCTGATCTAGCTAGATCAAGAAGGTGACGCTTTCTAATTCAAATGCTTCGCTGTGGGCGCATGAGCCCCTGTCGAGTTTGCGATGACCAGCAGTAGGATCGATCTTGTCAACATGGTTCCATGCAATTTAAAGCAACAGAGGGCGCCCTAAAACTTCTTAAAAGAGAGCAAAATTAGCGTCCGGAAAAAATCATCAATATCAAACTATAGCAGTAGACGATTTATTTTTAATCACAATCCCAAGTAAAACATTTTAATGGAACAAAAGTATCCAGAAACACTTCCCTTATCGATATCGATTGCTTATGAATCATATCGTCGCATGGCAAAGAAAGATTCAATCGAATTTGAAGCATATACTCCTAGCAATGACTTTAAACCCAAAGCGGGAATTGTGAAACCGGACTACGGCTATGTGGACACTCTGGGACCTCTGTTCTCAGTTGCCAATGGCATTAGTAGCTCCTTGGTGGCGGACTTTAGGCAGATACCTTATGGTTATATTTCTGACGAAGGCAATGACATTGGTTGCAAGGTGGTACGGGATGACTGGCGGGAATACCTCAGCCAACAGAGCGTACTGACGGCATTTGTGCTTCTGTTGATTCTGCTATTCTTCATGGTATCCATTATTGGGTGAGGATTCAGTAGGATTCTAATCTGCAAATCATCTATTAAACTGTGCGATTCATACGTAGTTGCTGTTATGCCTGCTGTTTTACTCGCTGTAAGAAATCGGGTTTCACTGGATTGGCCTCTCACATCTACTGTGGATCCATGCTGGCCATAGCCGCTGTGCTGATGATGTAAGTGAGTTCAAGCATCCGTTCAATTTCCCCCTTTATGCCTCAATGAAGCCTGGCACTAGCCTTTGCCATACTGTCATGTGGCCAGCTAGATACCACTTTAACAACCATTTGGGATTCGGATGGAGCTGCCGCAGTGATTAGGTCAACGGCAGGACATCTTCGACATTTGTATGTGGATAATTATCAGGACCTACAGAAGCAAATCGAAAACGCCGTCAAAAATGACTCGACCATAGCTCAGCACCTTGAGGAAATGGAGGCGAATGCCAAAACGATTGACAAGCTAAGAAAAGGGTTTGAAAAACTGGAACAGGCAAAGCGGCTTTTTGTAAAGTTACAAAGTGAAATGTCGAAGGCTCGTCACTTAGCCAAACAGTTCCGGGATGGTGAGACAAAAGTTTAGTTTTAAAGAAAGTTTACAGTATTTAAAGTCCCTTTGTTGGCAGCATTACGTAGCGTTAAGCAAAATCTCCTGGTGTATTTGACCTCGAAGTGTTCCTTTGATGCATGCAAGGAATTTAATACAGAGAATGACATAAACTCACTGGACTTGGGTTGTCTGGACTACGATGGGGCAAGTCAAAGGTTGAAGAAGCGTCCCCCTTAGCTCAAAATATTCATTTGAGCTACAGCGATCTATCAAGAATTAACATGCAATAAAGTTTCTGCGATTAGCCATGGTTTCGTTTTAAATCTTTCCATATTCGAATCCGATTAATCGAAATCGGGAAGAGTTGTGATTTCAAAGAAACTATTAAGGATTTAAGAGGATCGAATGAAGGTAATTGGGACTTTGAAGTTAAAAGTCGAATAACATTGTCGGTTTTTGGAAGCGAGAATATTAAATATTTATGATTCCGAGGTTGGGAATAACAAACACCCAGCTTTGCAGATACTGTGAAGAGAAGGAGGAGTCCTCTGAGCATATACTAGCATACTGCGATGCCCTAGCGAGGCGCTGACTTAGCAGATTTGGGAAACACATTCTACACCCAAGATATCAGTAACTTAGAACCCACAAAAATCCTGGCTTTTGTACAGGAATTAGGGCTGCTAGGGGAGTTGTAAATTCAGTAGGGGGGCACAATAGACCAAAATTGGTCGCGGTGCACCACTTCCCCAACAACAAATAATAAAAGATTCCGCTTGATCGAGAACGGGAACAGGACTTTAAATCAAAATTTTTGAATTTTAATTTGTGCTCATAGAGTCCAAAAAATGTTTGAAGTGCGGCGCAGACTAAGTTCTTTGGTGACAATGAGTTTTTTAAAAAAATCAAACCCGTACAAATCATAAAAAGAACTCCTGGGAGGTAAAGAGCGAACTGTCACGTTTGACCGCAGAAAAGAGCAATTTTTCCACAATTTTTGTCAAATTTTTCCAAAAATTTTTAAACGAATGTTGTTAATGAGGTAAGAAAATTTAAGGTAAAGTATGGAAAAAACCTGTCGATTTAAAAAAAAGTATTGGTTCACAGTCCGCTAAACAATAAACATTGAGCTCGTATTAAGATCCTACAGGCAAATAGTTTGATTAACTTATTTACGTGTGATACAATAGTTTTAGAATTAAGTCACGGAAAATCTGCGATCGTGGCTATTTAGCCAAGCTTTCATCAAAAATTAAAAAAATGTTTGGCTGTGGGAGCTAAGCTTAGAAAATTGGAATGGTAATTCAATTTTCTTGTTAAAGCCCAGTATTTCATATAATTTGCTTTGCTTTTATGCTCATGTGCTTTAAAAGGGTTTCTATATATGTAAAGTTTTGGGACGAAAGGATTTTCCTGTCGTTCTGCGTACTAGGCTTAAGTCATTACAAAATTGTTATTTGTACCTATTATTTATTTGACATCGGATGAATAGCATATGGGCATTTCCACAGTCGCGAACGCGACTTTTGTACGACTTTAAAGTGCAAACAAATATAGAAAACAAAAATGTTTGTTTTTTGTTTTTATTTTTTGGTAGAGTTTTGGTAGCAGAATTTTTAGTGCAAAAAATAGGTTCAGTCGATTTGTCGATTAAAATATAAATTGAAAAAGTTCTGTGATTTATCAAGCGACAAAAATGGAAGTCGTTTTCGACTGCATCCAGGGCATAATACCGGAACCGGAACCGGAACCGTTAACCGAAATAAACCGTTTCAAATCGCGTACCGGAACCGGAACCGGAACCGAAACAAATTTTTTTGTAGGAACCGAAAACCGTTTACCGTTATTATTGGAACCGATATAACCGGAACGAAACCGAAACGTTGGTACCGGTACAGTTTCGGTTTTTTTTACCTTTGCAGAGCGCATCGTAGTTTTTAGTCAGACGTTTGTAATGCACGATGCCAGATTTTCTTGCAACTTTAATTAGGAGTCATTAAACTTAAGCACCCCTATGTAAAATGATACGTGCAAGAAAATCTCGCATATTGTAAAGGGCGCTTAACTTAGTATGATCGATTTGTTTTCCATTGTACATATGTACATCGGCAGCAAACTAAAATATGTGCATACATATGGCTAAAAAATTGCAAAGACACAGAATCCAAGGACTACTTCAAAGAAGAAGGCTAAAGAGAGTCTTCCTTAATTTTCTCATTAATACTTACAATAAAACACTTATACATTGTCAGTAAAACCAAATGGACACTGCCACGTACTGTTAAAACCTAATAGTTTACATTAGTAAAAGCGGCCAGAAGGCCAGTTGATAAGTGATACTTTACTAGAAAAAAATTTAATTTAATTTGTTAAAATGCAAATGCTAAAGCAACCCAATGAGGAAAAGAATCTGCATTTTCAGAGATGACGATAACACAGTGTACAGTTGTACACGTGCGTGCAATCATTTCGCGTGCAATGGCCACATTTGGCCACTTTCCACAATGTTTAGAGATTTTATTCATATACTCCCTTACATACATATGTACAAAGTACATACGAACATAAGTAAGTCAGTTGTCTCTTATTATTTTTTTTTTTTTAATTTTCTTGCATTGTGAATTCTTAACGTTTATACGTCACCTATATCGAAACATTGCTAAGATCGCGATATTAGCATCACTAATATAAAACTAAGGCGTCGCTCACGCTTGCACTGTGATAAATATTGTGAAAGAGTCAATCGTGTAAACGAAGGTTGCGCAGAGCTGACGCCAAGCTTCGCGCCTTTTTTGGTTTTCTCTTCTATTGCATACTCACTTGTTAGAAAGAGACAAATGTACAAGTTTATATGCAGCCAAGAGGAAGAAAAATAGAAGAAGTTCCATGACGGCGATTAGTCGTAGCGAAAATTGTGAATGTGCCGAATTGCTGATCAGTTAAATAATATTAAAAAATGCCTCAACCAAAATCCAATCCGTACCGTAAATACTTTATGCTTGATATTGAAGCACATGTGAGCACTTGTGTAGTTGAAAAAGATGGTGTGCAATGTGGACATCAAATAAAGGTAAGTTCTCACATATTTATTTGTACATACATACTTATGTTCGTACATGTTGACATGCTCTTACGTGTACAACTGTACATACGTATATACATATGAACGTGCAGTTTTAGTTGAAGTTATTGTTCTCTTTTCGTAGGGTGATCATGGCACTAATTTGACGAAGCACATCAAGCGTTGTCACGCCGACTTGATTAAAAATAAAGAGAAAAACAACGACAAACCAAATCAACAAGTCCATGAAAAAATGGCTGTCCCATCTAAAAAGATTTCCGATATGTTGCACCCCTGTGTTCGGGTTTCCATAACCAAACAGGCTGTTCTGGATGCATGTGTTTTGATGTGCACGGTGGATGGCAGACCATTTTCCATGATGAATGACATTGGATTTCGACAAATTCTCAATCCAATTATCAGTGGCATGGGTTTCGGAAATTTCATAAACCCGCAAATAATTCGAGACGAAGTGGTTGGCAAATCAGTCCAGCTTATCAAAGATATAAAAAAAAGTTGATGGAAAAATTTTTTCGGACTAACACACTTAAAACCGCTCGTTTATCGGTAAGTATACGCTACGAGCCACTACATTTGCTTGCACTATTTGTTTGTCAAAAAACTATTATTCATTAGCTTTTATCATTTTAGGAATAAACATACAGTTTGTTAATGACGGGAACCTGTCGTTACTTACATTAGCCACCGAAGAAATGTCTACTTCCCATACTGCTGAAAATCTGAAGGACACCATTCTGCGAGTTTTACAGCGTTTTGACATCGATGTTAAGCAAATTTATTCCTGTACCACGGATAACGGCAGAAATATGCTGAAAATGGTGGAGCTTCTTAGGATTGACCCTGCCCCGGACTACGATTCGGATTACGATGAAGAGAATGACAACAATAAGAGTATCAACAATGATTTCTTAAAAGACTTAGTCGTGGATAGCAAATGCATAGGTGTGTACAAAACAGAGAGCCACAATTACTTCTGGTTTCCTTCTAACTCAAAAACTTCCAATATTTTTTTACATTTAGGCGTGCGCTGTGCTGCGCATACGCTACAGTTGGCAGTGAACGCGGTTTTAAAACAGCCCAGTTTTGCCAAAGCTTTATCATCTGCTAGAGCTCTGATTAAAAAGCTACGCACACCAACAATCAGCTACCTAATGGCGGACAAACATCTCAAGAAACCTCCCATTGATTGCCCCACGCGCTGGAGCTCAACCTACAGGATGCTAAAATATTTGCTGGCGGAAGACATCTTCAACTTTTGCTCCAATTTTGCGGCTGCAGACAAGGACTTTCTTCTGAACCGGAAGGTGAAGGATTCAGTTCGCGAAATTGTACGCATATTAGAACCAGCGGAGGTGGCCACAACTAAACTTCAAGCCGAAAATCTAGTTTTGGGTGATTTTTATTCCATTTGGATACACTGCAAATTGGAAATATCAAAAAATGCATCTTCTCTTGCGAAATCGTTTTTTCAGGAAATAGAAAAGCGAGAGAAATCCCTTTTGAAAACAATGCTTTTTTATGTGGCATTTTTTTGGACCCTAGGTATAACGTAACGCTAAGTACTGAGCAAAAAAATACTTGTATCGATCTACTACTAAATATTTCAGCACAAATTTCGTCGTTTGCTGATCAATCACTGCTTAATGATAATTGCAGTTCAAATTCTATTTCATCTGAATGCGCAGACGAAGTTGAGGCATATGTGATTTTGCAGGAAAAGATTTTTGGTAATAATAACACATCAATCATGACAACAAATAAGCTACTGGATTCCATTAACACTTTTCTCGCACTTAAACGTGTTCGGAACCATGAAAACATTCTTAACTGGTGGTCAGAATCCTCCACAAAGTTCCCAGAATTGTATGAGATTTCAAAAGTCGTTCTTTCTGTTCCAGCTACGCAGGTTAGCGTGGAACGCCTATTTTCTGGCGTAAAATTTATAATGAATCCGCTAAGAAGTTGCATGGACTCAACCACATTGAATGCAATCATGTTACTGCGAGCAAATCATAAGAATGCTATATAGTGGACGTATTAAATTCGAAACGTTAAATTCGAAAACTAATAATAAATAGTATAATATTTATGAGCATATAATGTTATCATTAGATCTTACATGTTAACTACGTAGAAAATACGAAATATGAAGTCTATATAATTTTACTTTAAATGTGAAAACATTCATTTTGTGTTAAATTTTGATTCGTTTTATTAAATTGGAATAAAATATTTTAGATTTATCTCTAAAATTTTTGTGTTTTTTTCAGTATTAAAAATAAGTATTACTTATATCGGTACTTATATCGATACTAAAGTGGGCCACAGAAGCCGGACTTAGCATCAATGCGGAGAAGACGGACCTCATTCTCTTCACCAAGAGATACAAGGTACCGCAATGGACTCCACCCACGATAAATGGAACACCGCTAACGCCAAAAAACAACGTAAAATACCTTGGAGTAGTAATCGATAGTAAACTATCCTGGAGACTCAATGTGGAGGAAAGGGTGAAAAAGGCAACCAATGCGCTATATGCATCCCAGAAGATGCTAAGCAGCACTTGGGGCCTATCACCAAGACTAACACACTGGCTCTTCATATCAGTTATACGACCGATACTACTACACGGTATATTGGTATGGTGGCAAGCCACAGAGAAGTCCACATATCTAAAGCTGATGGAAAAGGCCCAGCGGCAGGCACTGGTCTGCATAACGGGGGCGCTGCGGTCTACTCCAACAAAAGCACTGGAACACATCCTAGGTGTCAACCCCCTGGACATCCAAGCACGCCTCACTGCACACAGGACGGCCCAACGTCTTTGCGCGGCTGGCACCATGGCTCTACAAAGCTATGGACACAGCACAGTGGGCAGAGAGATCAACAGTAGCACGGACTACATGATCCCAAAAACCAACTTTACAGGCGCATCAGCATTACTGGGACCAGAAGACTGGCGTACAGGGCTGGCTCAGGAAGCAATGCACCTTTTCACGGACGGCTCAAAGATGGCCTCAGGAGTCGGAGCCGCCGTGTACTGCAAGGAACCGGAATTGAAACTCTCCTACAAACTGCCAAACCACTGCACTATATTCCAGGCGGAAGTTTTCGCCATAAGGAAAGCAGCCGAACTGGCAGAATTACACGCACCAAACGATCAAATCAACATATACGTAGACAGTCAAGCGGCAATCAAAGCAATGCAGAGTCACGCCATCAACTCAAAAATGTTCTGGCAAGCAGAGAAGCAATAGATTCCCTCAGCACCTCCAGCAAGGTGCAAATCTACTGGATTCCCAGCCACCAGGGCATCGATGGAAACGAAATGGCGGACACTCTTGCAAAAGCCGGGGTCGCACTAAGCCGAGAAGCAACACTAAATATACCTATCTCCCTACAGACGCTATACAGCAAGATGGAGGAGATAGCGGAGAAAGAAGCAGAGGAAAAGTGGAAGAACACGACCGGCTGCAGAATCTCTAAAATTATGTGCAATAAGAGAGACAAAAAACTCACGCACTATACGCTGCAGCTCCAAAGAAGAGACTGCAGACTGCTTATAGGCATATTAACTGGTCACTGCCTAGCAGCCGCTCCGCGATAAAGCTAGGCATCACGACAGCAGACACCTGCAGGAAATGCAAGGAACCTGGAGTAGCAGAAACTCTAGAACACCTCATCTGCAGCTGCCCAGCAATCGCCACGACAAGATTAAAACATCTGCACTCCCCAAGCTTCACCACTCTGGAAGAGGCAGCCAAGAGCTCCCCCAAACAACTATTGGCATTTGCCAAAACGTCAAGAATCCTACAGGATTTCTAAAGGAAATGGTACCATAAAGCACCCGGCCTCACTAAGGACCGTAAGGTCTATGTGTGGCCCCCCCCCTACATGGGGCCAGCCGGTAATACCTACCTACCTATATCGGTACGTACCGGTACGTACCGGTATACCGAAATAAAAATCCGGGTACCGTATCGAAACCGAAAACCGAAACTAATTGAAAACCGAAATAGAACCTTTAACCGAAACATTTATTTCGGGACGTACCGGTACTGGAACCGGAACCGAAATTCGTTTCGGGATTATGCCCTGACTGCATCCAATAAAATTCATAAATTAGGGAATAGTAAACAAAAATTTTAATGCGGTTAACTCATAAATAAAGGGGAATAATGCAGCTTTTTATTGAGTGCAATGATTTTCAGTTATTCACATCAGCTTTGTTTTTATAAGCTTTAATATTATGAAGAACGCGACATTTATCACGCGACATATTAAAAAACAATGAGTTTGACTTATCATCAGTATTCAGGCCAATTTTCTTTTAGTATGGAATCAGAAAGGTTTTAAATGAATTATGTTATTTATTTTATTTATTTTTTTTTTTTTTATTTTTTTAAAAATAATATTTTGTCGATCTTAGTGGACCTTTCTGTGGAAATGCACATATGGGTATTCTTTTTCAAATCGAACAGTCTCAAAATTCATAATTTTTGTTTCAATAAACAAAAAACCCGCTGTTAGATCTCGACACTCCCACCGAAACGTGATTTGCGGTTTTGCAAAAAAAATTGTTGTTAAATTTATAAACAATTTCAAAAATCGTCAAAAACGAAATTATTGAAAAAAAGGGTTTTTTAAAAACGTGATATCTCAGGTTTGGTTTGTCGGACAAGTCCCAAGTTGATAGTGGTGAAAAGAATTTTGCAGTATCTACTCAAATTTTAATTTTATAGATTTTTAAATTATTTAGTAATATTAAGTAATTGTTGCTAAAATTTTTTTATAATTTTTTCTAAGTGTTAACCACCACGATATAGCTTTTAAGGATAAACAATTTTTTGCCCTAAATATTGCTCAAATTTTGGTGTTTTCAAAAAGATGAAGACTTTTATAGTTTAAAAGTTATGAATTTTTAAAGTTATAAACAAATAAAAAGATGCCCTTCATCATCTGTTGATCATCCTAATCACCCCCCTATCTACGCCATTGAGTAGGACTCGTAAGATATCATCAGCCTGTGCTCACGTCGCCATTCTAATTAAACTAATAATACAGTGTACAAAAAAAGGTCAACTTTTGCCGCAGAGAAGTTAGCAACCGTTCCTTATGTATTTTTGGCCGCTGAACTCAGATAAAATTTTCCGTTTTCTCCCAGCACGTCAGGCTCACGAGATATTTGTGTGTTTAGCGAGGTATCATTACATTGGTTGGTCGTGTGGCCACATTAAGTGTCCTATTCCAACCAAAAATGTTTTTATGTAAGCTGCATTGAATGACGTTTCAGTAAAACCAAACACGAAGTTTTAATTTTGCTGATAAGGTAAAATATTTTGGGGCTTAATATTAAAAATGCAGTTATTTTTTGAAAAAATGAATTTTTTTCCAAGTTTAACAACTTCTGAAAAATTTTCCGCTAATATTAAAAATTTTAGGAAAAAATTGTTGGTAGTTCTTTTGTTTTGTCTTATTTTACATATTTTTAGATTTCCGATATCATTGCGTTTTTAAAAGTTATTGCCCAAATACGGTTGCTAACTTCTCTGTTGCAAAATTAAACTTGTGTACTTGAAACAAAAAAAAATCTATCAGTTTTTGATGAAAGGGCATAGCAGAATAAGCATACAAAAACTGCCCCCTCTCCGATCAGCACCAAATTTAAATATGTTGTTACCATCAATGAGAAACTCACTCTCCTAAATTTCTAGTCTTCTAATCGCTATTGGAGTAGAGTTATGAGGGCGGAAAGATAAATCAAAAAAGGCGTTTATCCTAAGAACCGCCTAACCGATTTAGATGGGTTTAATATATGTTGTAAGTATCCACAGCACCATTCAAAAAATCATTTTTGCGCATTTTTATTGCCAATTCTTTGGACCAAAAAAAATAATGGAAATTTTCAAATAATTCTTTTACGGTGTTAGCCTTTTGCGACACCGACAGTTTTTTTGCTGGTTTTTCATCAAAATGTCCCTAACAACATATAATTTTTGCAAACTCATCCCAAGTGTACCTCATGGTGAAATATAATTAAACGTTAAATTAGTATTTTTCATTAATATTTTATACATATTAGGCACACTGTAAATCAACTTAAAAGGGGAAAAAAGGGGAAATTTTCTGTCAATTCTGTGTAGTGGTGGGCGCGGGCCTGTATTTTGAGGCCCGGGCCCGCACGAAAACGAATTCTTTTTTGAGAGGCCCGGCCCGGCCCAACACGAAACTTTTTCACCAAGGCCCGGGCCCGGCCCGGCCCGGCACGAAACTTAATTTTTTCTAAATTTGAGCTTTTTAGCCTAGTGCGTTTTTCATTTAAAACATGGCCCGATGTTGAAAAAAACCTTTCGCTCGTAGACGAACTGGCGGGAATTGCCAGAATGGTCCGAGCTAATTTGGGAAGGTATTTTAAGTCCCTTGCATTTTTCCAGAATTCTAAAATATGTGTGCCAGGAGTTGCTGGATAGGCCAAATATTTGTCAAGCTCTATGTCGATAGCGTTTTTTTCAACTTTTCGTTTTTTTATATAACTTAAGTCTAAAAATTCAGCAAACATTCCATTTTCAGAATTATTTGGGTTTATGTTATTAGTTATATCATCAACGCTACTATATTCATGATCCCCTATAAATTCGGAGAGCATTGCTTTTACCGTAGCTAACACATTATCTCTTTTTTCCTCTGAGAGGAAATTCATCTCTCTATAAGGAGGGTTCAAGAAAAGCCCAACCAAATGAGCGATTGCCGGAAGAAACCTTTTTTCTAATGCGCTTAGGGTCATTGTTTTAAACTCAGTTATTATTTGGGAATCAAGTGTGCTAGTTCTGCAAAGTTTACATAATTTTTCTGACCACAATGCAAATATTTGCAAATATTGCAAAGTTTTATCAATTTCACAATAGGACGCCAATTTTGAATTAGTGGTGAGCAAACAAGTAAAATATGTATAAGCAAATCGATAGTAGTATCGATAAACAATTAAAATGCGATAAATGGCGGTTCTAATTCTAGCATAAACAAAAATAGCGCGAGCAAATCAAAATTGTTTTCGGGCCTATTTCGGGCTTTTACGGGCCTATTTCGGGCTTTTACGGGCCGGGCCTTTTTGCTAAGGCCCGGGCCCGCACGAAGCCCGCACGAATCTTAATTTTAAGGCCCGGGCCCGCTCCGGGCCTGTGTAAGCCCGCGGGCCACGAAAAAAAGCCCGGCCCGCGCCCACCTCTAATTCTGTGTGAGTAGTTACAGTGTGCTCAATATTATAAAATATATTTGTAAAACTATTCACATATTTTATTGGTATTCACTAAGAAGATGATTTCCGATGTCCCTGCAAAAATTGTCCATTGTTAAGAATTTCTTATTGAAAAAACCAGCAAACAACTATAAGGGTTGAAATCGAAAAAAATATTTGAAAGTTTTAATGATATTTTTTGTGCCTAAGAATTGGTAATAAAAATGTGCAAAAATTATTTTCTGAATTCTATGGTGGACACTTATAACATATTTTTAACGCATTCAAATCGGTTAAGCGGTTCTTAAGATAAACGAGTCTTTTGTTTTACCTTTCCGCACTTATAACTCTACTCCAATAGCGATTAGAAGACTAACAATTTAGGAGTATGAGTTTCTCATTGATGGTAACAACATATTTAAATTTGGTACTGATCGGAGAGGGGGCAGTTTTTGTATGCTTATTCTGCTATGCCCTTTAAAAAACCAAGAAACTCGTTGACGAAATGGGATTTGAGTTAAAAATACTTTTGGTAATTTACTCACATTGGACACCTAATTCACTTCACTTAAGTCACTTAGATTCTTCTTCTTCTTCTTTATTGGCCCGATGCTTGCATCACAACCGTTTGACGGTCTCGGCCGCTGCAACTAATGTCCGCCAGTCGCTTCTGCTCTGTGCGAGCTGGCACCAGTTTTTCACGCCAAGCTTGGAAATGTCTTTCGGCTCCTGGGCGTCCCACCTTAGAGGTGGTCGTCCCACCTTGCCTTGTCCCAGTTCTTTCGCATTCCTCTTGTAGACCATTTTTGCTGGAGCTTGTTCATCCATACGGGTAACATGTCCCAGCCAGCGCAGCCACTGTTGCTTTATGCGCTTGACCAGACTAGTATCCCCATAGAGCTCATATAGTTCGTCATTCCTTCGGATGCGAAAATCCTCGCCAACTTTCAAAGGTCCATAAATCCTGCGAAAAATCTTTCGTTCGAAAACGCCAATCGCCGCCTCATCCGCTGATGATATTGCCCATGCTTCTGCGCCGCATTGCAGGGCTGGGATGATAAGCGACTTGTAGTCACTTAGATTAACCTACTAAAATTCGATTTGGTTATCTGTTCCGGTGTTCACAATTCGCTTGTTTTGGTCGATTTGAATTTAAATTGCTCTGAAGCAATTTTTTTAGCATTACACTAGTTTACAAAAATAAAAAAAAAAAATGACCCATTTCAGCTGAAAATTTTTCTTAGTATAGTTTGGAATGGTGATCTAAAAAATCGATTTCAAAAATTTTTTCATGGCTCCGTTTTTGAAATATTAATTTTTAAAATTTTTTTGGTAGGTACTCTTACATTTTAAGCCATATCTCAGTTCATAATTGTCAGATAGAGTCAAGTAAGAAATAAATCGAAAGGTAATGGAGCTGCCAATAATTGCATGGAGCATTGTTTTTAAATCGGTTCAGTAGTTTGAATTCAACAACCAATAATATTTCAAAAAAATTGATTTTTTGCTCGAAAATCCAAGAAATTTCATTTTTAAACGACTAGAAAAAATACCAAAAAATACAAAAAAATTATTTTTATTTTTTCTACTTAAAAATCGCACTTTTACGAAGAAAATAAGGTATTTGTGAGGAAAATCGTGTAACACGTACCATAGATGGATCAAATTTAGTAGAGGAACTAACAGTCAAATTTGAGTATATTGTGTGTTTCCAAAAATTAACATTGTACTTTTCTTCGTTTTTTGGTCAAATTATGACGTGAACGAAAAGCCAGAACAAAAATAAAAATTAAAAACGGAACAAAAGTCGAAGCAAACGAAAATTTATTTTAAAATATTCAGGAAAATATCACATTTTTTTGCACTAAGTTGCTTACAGCTCCTGTGTTTGTTCACAGATTTTGATCATCGATATCTGTTTTCTTCGTAGAAGTGCGGTTCTTACGTAGAAAAAATAAAAATAATTTTTTTGGATTTTTTTATATTTTTTCCAGGCGACCAAAAATGAATTTTCGAGCAAAAAATCGATTTTTTCGAAATATTTTTGGATATTGTAGTCAAACTAATAAACCGATTTAAAAACAATGTTCTACTCGATTATCGGCAGCGAAATAACCTTTCGATTCTTATCTTGCTTGACTCTATCTGACAATTATAAAGTGAGATATGGCTTAAAATGTAAATGCCACTACCAAAAAATAAAAAAAAATTATATTTCAAAAACGGAGCCATGAAAAAATTTTTGAAATTGATTTTTGAGATCACCATTCCAAACTACACTAAAAAAAATTTTCAGTAGAAATGGGTCTTTTTGGCTGTAAACTAGTGTTATTTTTGTACCAATGCTAAGAGTAGTTAGATACTCATCTTTATTTACAAATATTTTGTAACATAACAATCAATTTTTTTAATGAAGAGCTTTAATTTTGTTCTGTGCCAGCCAAATCGAATTCACATTTTTTGTTTTACCTGTTCTGGTTTTCACATTTTTATTAAATTCTTGAACTATTTTCTTAAGAAGCCATTAAATATAAATATGCCATCTTAACCACTTTAACTTGTCCGTGATTTTTTTGTGTTTGCAGCATATTGAGGTGAAAAAGTAGTCAAGGGAAACATTTTGGAAAATATATATTAAAGTTCGATTAAGGTGATTAATCCGCCCAGTTGGGGCGTAAATACTGAAAAACTTGGCTTAGTTTAAATATTTATAATAATTAAGTAAATAAGATAACAAGGTAATAGTAAGGAGTACCAATTCCTGTTGTTCTAAAAAACTTCATTCATTAGATCGCGAATTATAAAAAATATGAACGCAAAAAAATCGAGCAGTTTCCATGTCCTTTTCTTAAAATAAGAATATACTTTCCATAAAATGTCACAAAAATAATAAAATTAATATTTTTTTAAGGCTAAGGTGTTACATGCAAATAATTTGCCTAAATTTTTATAAGAACTTGGCTAAATAGCCATGTATGCAGATTTGCATAACTTAAAACTAAAACTATTGTTATATACGTAAATAAGTTCATTAAATATGGCGGAAAAATTCCCTAATTAGGTTTATTTAAGCCAAACTTTCATCAAATAATTTGTTTGTCTGACTTTAGCTCCAGCTTAACGTTTATTGATTGAGCGGATTGTGGATAAATATTTCTAGAATCTTTTGCGCGATTAAAAAATTTTGACTGCGTCGCTATCTTTTTCCATTTTTTATTAAATTTTTTGTAACTCTTTGACAAGATTCGTTGACAAATTTTATAATTGCTTTCTGTGTTCTTAAAATTGCTGGTTGAAATAAAATTTGTTCAAATTTGGAAATATTGCTTTTTCTGCAGCCTAAAGCCAGATACTTTCTATGTTTGTGTGGGTTTTTAGATTACCCCTTGTCACTGAAAATTGTATTATGAATCAAAATATTTTACGATCTCTCAGTCTGACACATTACTAACATAACAAGAAACCATTACTAAACGCCGCAACCTTATTGCTTGTTAATTTTTTATAGTTCAAGGTCCATCAAAGGAATTTTTTGAGCTATTCGTGGGTTAAGTATTTTAAAAATTTATTTATCATAATTTATTTGACATAGACGAAAATCTTGAACATATTTTTTGAAATTGGTAAAATCAGCATATTTCAAAATTCGTTGAAAAAGAAACCGTGGATGACGCCCGAAATTACAAAGTTAAATAAAACTTAAAAAACAACAAAAAATTGTTGCCCTTAAAGAACTTGGACAGAACTTGACATTCCGTACCGCTTACATAACCCTCTTCTGAAATATTCTTACTTTTGAGCGCACCATAAAATCCTAATAACATCCTTTCCCTTTTCTTAGCTACCCGTTGAAGGTAAAATGATTAAGGCAATTCAGAATCTAATTGTCAGCAATTTTGTCAACTATTCGCGAGAAACTACGCAGCAACTAAGACAGCGGATAAGCGACCTAAAAAATCATCAAAATAAACTGTTGAAAATAATCCACAAAGATCTCAATAATGGCGGTAAGTATCTGTACAGCTTTAACCAAATTGTTAACTTTCGATATCCACTTCCATAAACAGCCCAGCTGCTAAGACAGAAGAATGACTTATTGAACAGGGACTTAGAGAATTTGGTCGACGATCTGACTGGGAATAAAACAGTGCAACATGAGTACAAGCCAAATGCAGCTCCGGGTGCTGCCCTACGCCGTAAGATGGGAAAGTCCTGGTACGAGACGTCTATTGGATTGATGGTGGCTTTGATGTTAGTGCCATTGCTTATACTTCTCAGTCTGATGATGAGTCTGCCCAATAAAAAGTTGGGCAGTTATATGCTTTGCGCCTGCCTCGCTGCCCTGTTTCTGCTCTTCTCTGTGGCCATACTGATGACGCTCTTCTACTTAGTGCACGGAGCTTTACTTTACCATGGCATGTGCAGTGGGTAGGCAAAAAGTAGATTTAATAGTCTGTTTTTTACTATTACCTCTTTTAAGCAGTCACATGTCTGTGCCTTCATCCGAGTCCAACAAAACCATAAATCCTTATCGTTACCTTCCGCTTAATAACCTAACTAGTCTGCAAGAAGGTGTGGTGGTGGATATAGAAGAGTCACTGCACGAAATGGAAAACAGCTCACTACCGCAAGAAGTGAATGCCCTGCATGAACAAGCGACGGAGGAGGCCCAAAATTTGTTATCCCAGGGAAATCTTCCCAGCTTTAATAGCTCTCTTTACACTCAAAGCTTGTGCCAACAGCTGGTACCGGAGCTTAAGCCGTTTCCCTTGCTCACATTAAGCCAAGACCTCGATGATCTAGCTGAGCGCCTGCACGTCAATACTACGCTTCAAAATATGGCCACACATCTACGAGCCTACCATCATAATTTGGGTGTTCCCTTATACCGAATTGTACAACGCATCTTGGGGCTAGTTAAGCAAATCGATAATATCTTGCCAGGCAATCAAGGAAACCTTGGCCACAATGTGAAAGAGTTGTTGACTTCAATCCGGAAAAGTAACGAGTTGATCAAGTTCAGCTTTCAGAACGTGTCAACCGCAATGGGGCAAAATATAACGAAATTGGTGCAAGCTGGTTTCTCCGACTACCTACGCATTGTGGAGAAGGGGACCGAAATTGATCTAAAAAGTTGTGCAAAGCTTTCCCAAGAAGTGAATAAGCAAGACCTAGAGCAGAGTGATCTGTGCAACCGTATTGTCAAGCCCATGGTAAGCTCATTCTACGGTCATTAGGTTGTTCTTCTGAATAAGAAAACGATACTTAATCAAACCATTAGCTGATTGTGGTTCAAGTTCTTACGTATAACATAGTTTGGGATATCCGGACTGAATTCCATTCCAAACGATCCCAGATTTTCTTCAACCAAGTACGAAAAGATTGACTTGAGTAACACCAAATTACAAAAAAAACTAAAAACGACTCCGAAACGATGGGGGAATTTTGTTATTAGCAAATCTAAGGCAAAGCAGGTATAAGTCTCAACCGAACCTCCGGAACGACTTGAATCGATCAATTTTAGATATTTACGGACTTGTTAAAAATAAATCATTGAAAAACCTGGACCGAGCCGGTTCCAATGGGTTTAATGCTAAACCGCTTTTCAGCCTTACTTTAAATTTGATAATTGATAAGTTGAGTTATATTACTTTATTTTTGAACTGGACTGTCACTTTAAATTTTTGGGGGCAACTTCAGTCACAATCAGAGAACTGCAATGCGTAGTCCATGATACAATTATATAGGGTAAGGTGCTCTCTGAGAGAGCTCTCTGTTGGGGACTCCAAATTTTCATTTTGTTGCTGTCATTTGATTGAAAAGGTTGTGTGCTAACAAATTTTTTTTGATTTGCCGACGGTATTTATTTATAATTTGTGAAAATGTCGGGCCAATACTGTTGCGTATGTCGATGTAAAGCAGTGCCAGCCCATAGCTACCCGGAATTGATGCCACTCCTGGATTTACGCAAATGCGAGAAGAACTCTTGATTGTGTGAATCGGTGAACACTGAATTGCAAGTAAGACGCCTGTGGACTGGAGCAGAGACGGCCAAATGGAGAGGACTGAAAAGGGTACTTGTG
Source organism: Lordiphosa clarofinis (assembly GCA_018904275.1). Classification (NCBI taxonomy): domain Eukaryota; kingdom Metazoa; phylum Arthropoda; class Insecta; order Diptera; family Drosophilidae; genus Lordiphosa; species Lordiphosa clarofinis. The sequence goes on along the minus strand of JAEIGQ010000029.1, from coordinate 803,762 downwards.
TTGGTGAACAAGAGAACTCCCTCCAGACTGCAGTAGTTGAACTTGCAATGAAATCTTCACCGATTCACACACCGAAAAACACGACCAACACCGGCTCGTGTGAGCTGTGGGATCGCCGCCTCTGGTCTAAAGAGTGCTCTCTTGGCCAGCAATGAAGTAAATCAGGGTTCCCCAAGAAGAGACCCCGAGTTTGTGGCTGTGTGTTTCTCCTGTCATATTGTTAGGGCACTGCATTTTGGGCTGACACCGGCTAGCAAGTCATTTCAGGGCGGGATCTTAACACCAGACCGCATAGCGAACAATCACTACAAATTCAATTCTTCACTAGCAAAAACGGGAAAAAAATTCAAAAAAGCAAACAGTTATTGGCCAAACAATCAAAATTCAGAACAAATCTCTATCGAAGAAGCAGCGCCATTACCAGGCTAGAGTGTTCCAACCGGCAACGCTCCCAAGCAGCGATTTGGCTTTATCAGCTGCCATTTGAAAAGTGCCAAGCGAACTAATAAAATTTAGTCATGTATATACTATGTGTTTGTAATTCTAAGGGTGCTTTGCTTTTTGTTTTATTCTCTCTCTCTCTCTCGATATTAGCAAAAGCTGTCAGTCCTCGATAAACTCTGAATGCCATACCTAATATAATTGTATCATGGCGTAGTCAAAAATGCGTGCTAGTGCGAACGACGTATTTTTTTAAGTACGCCTTAAAAATAGTAAGCTACGCATTCGCACTACACAAAAACTGAGTATGCGTAGTACGCAGCCCTAAAGGTACTTAATTTTTGCTTACTTTGTAATTTTAATGGAAAATCTAAGTGTCTTCGTTAAACTTTAATTTTGTTTTACTTAGGGCCGATTTTACATCTTCTACATAGAGCAATTTGTCACATAAACTAACAAATAACAGTGTAAAATCGACGACTATCTGACACATAGCAGCTATCTGGGAGAACAGAAATCGGCCCTTAGTGGAATACTTAGTTTGTGCGTTAATCTTGTTTAGAGTTAAATTTAGATTAAACTAATCCTCGGTATTTCCGGGGACATTAGTCTCGTTAAACTTTGATTGTTATTGCTATTAGTCTTGTTCTATATATAAAACAAAGTTGCGAGTGTTTCACCATTTATATCTTAAGAACTACCGGACGGATTTGTTAGATCTGTTGATATTGGCAACTGTCATCGGGTTAATAGAGGTTGTAGGCCACTCGCACAGTGGGCGCTCGCTAGCGGCATTTAATTAATAACTTCTAAACGAAAATAGATATCTTCAGACGGTTTTTTTCACTGCTCAGAAAAAAGTCATAGAATTTTTTAAGAATTGATTTTTAATTTCAAAATTTTTTTTTAACTTCAATAAACAAATTTTATAAATCAAAATTATCTTCGGAATCAGAATCAGGCATATCTAGATGCTTCATTTAAAGCAAGCTCTTAACATCATCGTCCATAATAATATTTTTTGCAGACGAAATTGAAGACCCATTTGACAATGAAGATATCAAGGGGTCAGACAAAACTACTAATGCATTTATGATATCTTCCATTGTATTTTTTCTGGAATTTTTTCTTGTTTTGCTCTTGCTTCCTGGCTTCAAGAGCTTCTTCGGACATCATACCAATCGGAAGAGAAAAATGGATTATAATATCTGCTTCATGAATAAAAATTTTTAGAACAGACGATGGCATGTAAAACCAGGGGTATGTTTTAACAAAAATTTCGGCAGTTTCCAATGCGATCCGAATGCGTCCGAATTTATGTCGTATCCACAAGCCAATGCTCGTAAGACTACGCTGAATCGATATATTAAATCATAGCTTACTCCTGTTATACGAGCAGCCAAATTTGGTTGTTGGAAAAACGTCCTTGCAGTGTTTCCGTTGTTCGTGCTGCCAGTACCAACCATTGGTATATCCACCAACAAATGCATTTCTTCCCTTAGCTTCTGCTGAATACTTCTTTTATTTTGTTCAACGACATCCTTGTCAGCACCACGAGCTTGCCACTTTTGTATTGGTATTCTATATGCAATTTGCAAAACACACTCGAAAAACCAAATCCATGCGTGGAGACCTGATAAGCCATATTCAAATAGGTTTCCATTAATAGGAAAGCTTTTCACCAAAGGGCATAGCCAGATAAGCCTGGGAAAACTGCCCCAGCAGATTTTTGAATATTTTGAATCAGGGATGGTAGCTATTATGTAGGAGGGTATGTATGCCAAATTTCAAGTCAATAGGTCTATTGGTTGACAAGTAATCTGCAGAAATGCTTAAACTGTTGATTGAATATTGAAAAGATTTAACGCAGTTATCCGTTATAAAATTCTGAAATTTGTACTCTTATTCCTTTGGTCCAAAAACCGTGGTCAAAATTTTCCAAATTTAAAATGACCACTTTCCAGTTTTGACAATACCATGGAATTTTTACAGTTCATGTGTCCTTTAACCATCTAATTAATAAAAAAAAAACTCAGATTTTTAAGAGTGGTGCAACAAGGTCAAATTAAGAAAAAACATAAAAATTTAAATATCTTAGTATTTAATTTTGTTTAAGTCTTCATCACTATCTTCGTTTATAATGGTACATTCACCAGTTGTCTTAAATATATTTGTCAGCATCTCGGCAGTCTTAACGATCCTTGACTTGAACCTTGCATAAAAAGCTAGTTTTTCGAAAACGACTTAAATAATCTGACTGCATTCTGTGGCTTCAGTACTGTTTCTAAATCAGAAATTGCCGAATCGCTCAATTTAAAAGTAGATAGTAAAACCCAAGTGGTTAAGTGATAAGCAGCTTTTATATTTTACAGGTATGTACGTTACGATTCGTCAAATAAATACCAAGCAAAAATATATAATTATTGTACCTTCAAAAACTTAAAAAATATAGGTCTTAACTGGGAGCAATTATACCAACTGATTGCATCTTTACCTTCAATGAGAAATTCGACTGGTCGTACAAAGTCAGAGGCTTAAATACATTTTTAATCCAAAATGGGACTTGGCAAAAAGCAACAAAATAATTACTAAACTATTTTTAATAACCCCGCCGCAAGTGGTTTCTTAATTTGTAAAAGAAGTAGCCACGGCTTTTTAAAATATTATATTACCAATCTTTGGGTTGAATTCACTTATCAGATTAATTCTTACGGCAACTACTACAGAAAGGACCAAATTGTTATGAAAAGTAGGGGACGATAAATGCAACTGCATGCAATCCATTCACAATTTGCACCTTTAATGGTTATATTTTTGACAAGGCAGGCCCATATACTACCAATGTAAGCGACGAAACAATTATATAGCAGTTACAACATGATCAGAACGGACTTCAAAAATTGCTCCATGAGGAGATATAATTGTTGTTGATTGAGGGTTCAGAGATGCTGTTAAGGTTCTCGAAGGGAAAAGGCTCTAAAGGAAAAATTAAAATCAGCTTCCGACCTTGGAAGCAAAACAATCCCGGATTGTCATCAAAATTAAGTGGACATTTGAAGCTGTGCACGGAATTTTAAAACAAATGTACCAGCTTCTTTGTCGAAAAGTTGATAATAAAATGCTGCAAAATATAAATCCTGTGCAAGATAGCGTGCTATCTGAACAGTCGATTTGGAAAACTGCTATCGAGTGACCGTGTCATTTCAGATCAAATCTCTTGTAATGGAGTTGCAGAACACAGATGATAGCATTAATATTGAGTACTCTTAATCATTCAAATCGTGGCACATAAATTCTCATATCACATTTTGATTAAGTATGCACATTAGACTGAACATAATCGTATGGGAATTTTTTTTTTTGAAATGTTCTGTTCCTCTGGGCGCAAAAAATTCGTAAAATTCTCTAGTTACCGTAATAAAAAACCAAAATTAGAAATTTTAAGGTCTAATACTGGCGCCGTGGGTTTAAAGTGGCGAAATTCAATTTCAGTTTCCCCTTTTTTATTTTACTTTTTCGTAGAAGTAACCTTTGAGATGCCAAACATTTTTTGAATTCAAAATATATTTTTAAAAATATTTTATTCAAAGCACAATGCTGGATATAGAGAATTCGAGCATTTATTTGATAGGCGCGTTGCGGGTAGTGCTGGATTCAGCAAGCTACCATCTAAAAAAGCGGTTCTTCTGCGTACTATAAGAGGATTCAAATACACATTAAGGGAGAGCCTAACCGCACTGTCCTTCAAATTGATGGTGTATTGAAATCCCTTGGGCATACCATGAAACTAGGAAGAGCTTGAGGAAACTTTATGATCAATATGTGTTTCTCAGAAAGAATGCTGGTAGCGATAAAGAGTTGTACCGCAACAGAGAAAGGAGTTTTATGGACCATTTAGAAGAACTCTTTGATGCTGTTTTAAAAAGTTCGATTGAATTAAGTGCTGATGCTGCTTTTAAAAGACAGAGGTCCGATGACGAGGAGTCCCTATCTAGTGGCAGTACTCGCCATCCACATCAAATGGATTTTGAAGAAGCCGAAAAAAGTACGCTTATCCAAATAGCAAAAAAAATATTCCTATGATTAAATTTGAATAACTACTTTTAATTGCATTTTGCATTTTCGCTTTAAACCCTTACCATCATTATAGTTCATTTTTGTAGCAGCGAAATAAATAAAAACTGAATATTTATGTTTCATTTCTTCTCTTTGTTGTGTTGTGTTGTAAATTGTTAAGATGCATATGATGAAGCAACACAATGAGGACTGGAATCTGCATTTTCAAAAATGATCTTTTGAAAATTTGCTTCAGTGAGGAAGCCATTTTAGTTTTGGTTTGGTGTTCGGCTCATATGCATATCCATGATTAGTACAAAACCTTTAAAGCACAGCGCTGAAATTTGCTCAACACTTTATTTGATTCTTGGACAATGGTCAAATTATGAAGAATTCTACGCGAACAAAGCTAGCGAAACATGGAATATTTGGGTAAAAAATGCCTACGCCCAGGGACCACTTTATCTAACGGTATGCCGATCCTGCAGTTTTAATTCAGTCACAGCATTGATTGTTTCTGGCACATCAATCGTTTTTAAGTTGAACCAAAACGTTTGGCATCCCAGGTTGCTTTAATGAAAACGTAAAATGAAAAAGGGGAAATCAAAATTTAATGTAGCAACTTTAAACCCTCGGCGCCAGCACTAAACCTAAGAATTTCCAAGTTTTGTTTTTCATTACGTTAACTAGAAAATATTACGAATTTTTTGCGCATTGAGGAACAGAACATTTCCAAAAAAATTTTTTTTCATACAAGGGACGTTCAGTCTAATGCACATAATGGCACAAATGCTGACTGCTTTATAAGGCACTATTGCAGTTGCCCTAATGGTATGCGAACTGTTGACTGTTGGACGCATATAGCTGCAGTTATTATACCCTTGCAAAGGGTATTATAATTTTGCCCAGAAGTTTGCAACGCATAAAAATATTTATTTCCGACCCTATAAACTATATATATTCTTGATCAGGGCGACGAGCTGAGTCGATTGAGCTTTGTCCGTCCGTCTGTCTGTCCGTCTGTCTGTCTGTCTGTCTGTCCGTCTGTCTGTCCGTCTGTCTGTTTCTACGCAAACTAGTCTCTCAGTTTTAAAGCTATCGAGCTGAAACTTTGCACAGAGTCTTCTTTTTACTGCACACTGCTAATATGTCGGAACCGACCGGATCGGATGACTATATCTTATAGCTGCCATAGGAACTATCGGTCGAAAAGTGGGTTTTTGTAAGAAAACTTTTTTGTTTTTAATGTAAACGCCTTCCGCTTCGACAATTATTAGTTTTATACGCTTTTACACAGATTTTGAAGTTTTTGTCAAAATCGGATGACTATATCTTATAGCTGCCATAGGAACTATCGGTCGAAAAGTGGGTTTTTGTAAGAAAACTTTTTCGTTTTTAATGTAAACGCCTTCCGCTTCGACAATTATTAGTTTTATACGCTTTTACACAGATTTGGAAGTTTTGGTCAAGATTGGATGACTATATCTTATAGCTGCCATAGCAACTATCGGTCGAAAAGTGGGTTTTTGTGAGAAAACTTTTTTGTTTTTAATGTAAACGCCTTCCGCTTCGATAATTTTTAGTTTTATACGCTTTTACACAGATTTGGAACTTTTGGTGAAGATCGGATGACTATATCTTATAGCTGCCATAGAAACTATCGGCCGAAAAGTGGCTTTTGTATGTATGTAAACTCTGTTGTATTAAAACATTTGCAAGGGTATTAGAACTTCGGCAAAGACGAAGTTAGCTTGGCCTTCTCGTTTTTTCCTTGATATTGCAAGTTTCAAGTCAAGGATCATCAAGCCTGCCGAGATGCTGACAAATATATTTAAGACATAGAGATAGTGCTGAAGACTTAAACAAAATTAAATACTAAGATATTTAAATTTTTATGTTTTTTCTTAATTTGACCTTGTTGCACCACTCTTAAAAATCTGAGTTTTTTTTATTAATTAGTTGGTTAAAGGACACATGAACTGTAAAAATTCCATGGTATTGTCAAAACTGGAAAGTGGTCATTTTAAATTTTGAAAATTTTGACCACGGTTTTTGCACCAAAGGAATAAGAGTAAAAATTCCAGAATTTTATAACGGATAACTGTGTAAAATCTTTTCAATATTCAATCAACAGTTCATGGTAAAACGTGATGTGAGACCAGATATATCGATATTTATGTTTTAGCATTTCTGCAGATTACTCGTCAACCAATAGTCCTAGGGACTTGAAATTTGGCATACATACCCTTCTACATAATAGCTACCATCCCAGATTCAAAATATTCAAAAATCTGCTGGGGCAGTTTTCCCAGGCTTATCCGGCTATGCCCTTTAGATCGTTCATATTTTTGGGAGTCGCGCTACAGATTCCGCATGTTTGCGAAGCCGATTCCGATATGACACTGAACGTTTTGCCATCAAGAATGGTCATATGAAATTGGTGATCAATTTTTAAGGTACTCAAAAAAGTTGGAAAAATATTAAATATTTGGCTCTTAATGTTTTCAATTTCTCTGCGAGTCGAGTCTGCCGATTCTTTCTCGCAAAGTAATTTAATGGGTCGACAATATCGGGTAGAAGAAGGCCGATTGTTTTTCCATAAAACTGTCGGTCCTTTCTGCACTATCAATGGTAAAGTACAAATTGAAAATAAATATTGATCTATCATGTTCATCAAATTTTTGCCTGTAAGTAGAATGGCCGCTGCTGCCATCACAACCCCATTTGTAGGTAGCAGTTAATTGGGTGTTATTATTATTTTCAATACGGTTTTGAAAACTTTCTGGGTGTGCTTCAATAATCCTAGCAATCGAATGGTCCACTAAGCTTTGTAATGGTACTTCAGCGAAATGATCTGTGACCGTGATAGGATAGCATTTTTTTTTCGCACAACGCAGTTTGTCGTAGCATGGATATATATCGGCGTTTTGCCCTTTAGCGGCTCTCTTTGACAAATTCCATGTGTACTTGGTATGTCCAACTTCTACAAATAGCGCCAGTGCTTTTTCATCAGAAAATTTTGTCGGTAGACGCTGAGGGGTACTCATAGTTTCAAAATCTTACCGCTAAACTCTTCGTCGGCGTTTAGCATTGACACCACCTGTAAAGCACTACATTTTCCAGCTTTATACAAGCTGCAGCTTGCAGCTACCAACAATGCTTCTGATGGCACATCTTCAGTAAGGCCTGACAATTTGTTGACTTGCGTTTTTTTGCAACACTCTGAAATATCTTTTTGTGGACGTCCAACAATTTCGGAAGATGATCTTTCAATCAATACTAACGGCGTATCTAGCCATTCCTGGTTTCTGTTTTCAAAAAAACCTTATTTCTTCCACAGTTTTTCCACTTTTCTACAAGCTTATTAGTAAAATTTCGCAGCTTTTTGCCAATCTCGCACTGCTCCTCCTGAGTATATTTAAGGTTTTTGAGAACAGTACTAAATACAAAGTTTTCCATGGTGAGAAACTTCTTGGTTGGGATCGCTTCTTCATGCCATAGTAAAAAAAGTACCCGTTTTGCTACCGACATTGTTTCTAAAAAGTGCCATGATTTAAGGTTAGCAGGTAATAGCAGTTCGTATTACACATTTTGGACGCACAATGACTCATACTTTCAGCTAAAAAAGAGTTAGACCGAATCCGTGCGAATCTTGTAAGTTCTACTCCACGAACGACAGGTGCACGCTAGTGCGGGCTAGTTGTTAATACACTAAATTACCACTACGTTTTATGAGCAACACATTTATAGACCGGTCAAAAACACTGATTTTTTATGTAATACATACCTTGAAGTTAATAAAAAGCCACACTTTTCCTTTAGTAGTATCAAAGTAGCCTTTTTATAATTCTGCCATAGTGCTTCTATGTTAACGTAGCATTCCATGAATGTTGTTATTTTGCATTACATTAAATATTTAGTTAAGCCAATGCTATATCAAGTTGCCTTTTTAAAACTCCTATAAACATTTGGGGTGGGAATCTAGTTTGCCTCCCATAAATTGTAATCTTGATTTTCGAATATAAAAGGCTGTAACTTTGCCTGCGGTCATGACAAAATTTCCCAAAAATTACAATAATTAGTGCATATGTTGAACTATATAATGGTATGGAGCCAATAAATGTCCGACAAATAGAATGGCTTGTAGCAAATGGTTTAGTTTGATAAAATTGCTATAAATCAAGTAAAATTTGACTTTGATGGCCAATTTAGACACCATTGGCAATAGTTATATGGCGTGTTTGATTTTTCTCAGTTGCATTGATGTGTGTACTATCCTAAAAGCTTCAAAAAAAACTAGCAATTATTGCTTAGTGTGGCCTACAAAAATTCTAGAACGGCAAAAAGTCGGAAATTTAGTTTTTCGCGAATATCTTGGAAACGGAAACTAAAATATGGCTTTGACATACCATCTCGTAATCAGCATGAGTAGGCACGTTGGAATTAGTTAACGATGCTCTGGATACTTTTCACTGTTGAACAGTGTTATCGATTTGTGAAAAAAACTTAACGCTTTTTCAAATTTGAAAATTTGAATTAAATGCCGCTAGTGAGACCAAATCGCCCACTGTGACTCGGTCCCAAATCATTGCGATACTCGAAAAATTTTACGCTTATTAAAAAGACGAGAAATAGACTGGTAAATGGACAGCTAAAAAGGAGATGAAGATCAAATGGTCCAAAGTCATTGACTTCAATTAGTAGTAGTAGTAGTATTATTTATTATTTTGTAATACGTGACAACAAATATGAATATAAGTTATTAATATCCTTAAAATAAGTAAATAAACATGTGCTTCTGGGCATGGCATTTAAAGCCGTCAGCCCATATTTCCTTTGAATAGTCCCCAATACTCCATTTCCGGTTACTACACTTGACTTCCCCGGTCGTCCCGAGATATCAAATCGTTCACCGGCAATGGTGCGTTAAAGGACCACTCATAGGAAAAACAAAATAAAAAAACAAAAAATTTACATTAGCTGATATTGACAATAGTTTTAAATTTAAAATTAAAATACATTGATTGCGATTATAATTGCTGCATTAATTAACATTAAACATTGAATTCATTTATTAACATTTTACGATACATCATAATATTCTCTACAAATAAGCTTAAGGTCACCCATCCTCTTTCTCCATTTAAGACTCCAATTAATTCTGCATCACTCATATATTTCGCTCCAAAAAATCTTTGTCTAAACTCCCCGAGCACTGGACATCTCCCTAACGTATGTTTAATGTCTTCCTCCTCTTGCATATTACACAGGCTGCACCTTTTATCGAGCCCGAGTACATGCCTTCGATTTGCGTTTAGCCATAACATATCGGCCCTTGCCTTGATGATCCATGTTATCTGCCTACGGGAAAAATTATCATTGCAATATCTGGCTGCGACGTGAAGATTCAGTTCTTTATAAAATCTTGACTGGCTTATTTTTGCATTTGCGTAGTATCTCTGAATACTTTGCAGTTTAAGTTTAATAAATAGATCGTCAAGCTTATTACACCAATCAAGGTACGTGTCAGATTCATTGCACAAGTTTAACTCAAAAGCCTGTAATTTATCATTGAGCTCTTTGCTCCAATCTATATTTTTTTTCAAGAATTTTCCTTGATAGAATGTGCGGTAACCGTTGACTTCCATAATCAAACAATGCTCGTGTTATAAGTGCAAATTTAAAGTATAAAAGTGCCCATCCTCGAGTCCCGTTTCAATTGCAAGAACGTAATTCGGTGTTTGCGTTGGTAATTGAAGAACCCTCTTTATGAAGTATCTATGGAGACTATCAACTTCCTCAAAGCAGGAGTAACCCCATACCTGTGCTCCATACGCTTGTACCGATCTACATGCTGCTCGGAATAGGTTCCACTTGTCGGTAAGGGATATGTCTGATCTTCCAGTAAAAGAGTTCCACGTTATATTTAAGCTCCTTTTTGCCTCTCCATTCCTGTTAACGACGTGTTTTTAAAAGACATTCCTGGTGTTAAAGTAACACCCAAGTATTTATACTGGCAAGCTACTTCCAATTCCGTACCCCTATATAACCAGGTTTCATTCGTTGCGCGTCTTCCACTTTTTTTAAAAATCATAATTTGAGACTTCTCAAGATTCACCTCCATTCCCCACGTTTCGCAATAACATTCAAGTTTTACTATCATCCTTTGAAGTGTGGTGACATTATCCGACAACATGACTATATCATCGGCATATAGAAGCAGCCGTATGTTAATATCATCTATCCACAGGCCATCTTCCAGCTCCTCGTGTAAGTCATTCAAATATAACACGAACAGCAGGGGGGATAGAAGGCATCCCTGTTTAACTCCGCTGCTCGTACAAAAGTCTTGAGACAGATTCTCTCCGGACCACACCGCTGCCACTGTATCCTTGTATAATTTGTATCCTTGTATAATCCTTGTATAACGATAAAATTTACAATTTTTGTGGACACACCTAGTTGGTGTAGCTTGTAGATCAAAAGATCTCTCGGTACTTTATCGAATGCAGCCCGGAAGTCCACAAAAAATGCGTAAACTTTTTTGTTTTCTGCCCATTTTAGCTTAACTATTGCATTCAGGTTGTATATATTGTCAGTTGTGGAGTAGTTTTGTCGAAATCCGGCCTGGAACTCATTTATTTTGTTATTTATCTTGGTCCATTCTGTCAGCCTTTCGTTGATTATACCCATAAGAATTTTCGCACAACAGTTCATAAAGGATATACCTCTATAATTTTTCGGGTTATTTAAGTCGCCTTTCTTATGAATAGGAAATACTATGCTTCTCTTAAACGAGTCATCACAATTTGTATTTGTGAATAAGTCGTTATAAACTTTAACAAGCTCTTGCAAGAATTCGTCAGGGGCATTTGAGTAGAATTCATAGGGTATTCGATCCTCTCCTGGCGCTTTATTATTTTTGGTCTTTGCGAGCATTAATCGTATATCCATTAATGTGATGGGCCCGTCTAGGCTGCTATCTGCACTCCAATTCGGTGCATATAGAATGCTTAATGCTGTTCTCTGGGGGTTTAATAACTCACTGAAATGAACCTTAAAGACATTTTCTGTTATGCTATTCCCAACCTGACTTCAATTATATATTTTTCATTTTGGTTAAAAATTTTTGATATATTTCGGGCAAAAAATTGATTCCACGCTTATTAAATTATAGATCCTGGAGCCCGAAAATTGGTCCAAGTTTTTGAGGTGAAGGTTCTCCCATCCAAAAAATTGTGCAGAGACCGGAACAAGTAATAGTCCGACTTTTCGTCGCCAGTAACAATGCGCTTTAAAAATGGATCACTTCTTTTACGTTAAATCACAAAAATCACAGTCGTTAATGCGACGAGCAAATTTCGTTCAGTAAGACCATGAGGAACCCATATTTTAATCTTCGAAAATAATTCTACACCTTCAAGTGGCCTTCCAGGATGTAGTGCATCCTCAATATCGAAATTGCAGGAACAACATTTTGCAGTCCACTTTTGGCACTGGCGTTCGGTCAGCACATCTTCTCCGTACTTTTTTCATACTTTTCGCTTCGCATGAACAGCATTTATACCCTTTTGATAGTAAAACAGTAAAATATTATCCGAAAAGGCAGCTTTCGATTTTCTATCTTCGATAGGGCACCCAAAAAAGACTATTTCAAATAACACTAGTTTACAAAAAAAAAAAAAAATGACCCATTTCAGCTGAAATTTTTTCTTAGTATAGTTTGGAATGGTGATCTTAAAAATCGATTTCAAAAATTTTTTCATGGCTCCGTTTTTGAAATATAATTTTTTTAATTTTTTTTGGTAGGTACTCTTACATTTAAAGCCATATCTCAGTTCATAATTGTCAGATAGAGTTAAGTAAGAAATAAATCGAAAGGCAATGGAGCTGCCAATAATTGCGTGGAGCATTGTTTTTGAATCGGTTCAGTAGTTTGAATTCAACAACCAAGAATATTTAAAAAAAATCGATTTTTTGCTCGAAAATCCAAAAACTTTCATTTTTAAACGACTAGAAAAAACATAAAAAAATACAAAAAAATTTTTTTTATTTTTTCTACTTAAGAATCGCACTTTTACGAAAAAAAATCCGGTATTTGTGAGGAAAATCTTGTAACACGTACCATAGATGGATCAAATTGAGTAGAGGAACTAACACTCAAAGGGCATAGCAGAATAAGCATACAAAAACTGCCCCCTCTCCGATCAGCACCAAAATTAAATATGTTGTTACCATCAATGAGAAACTCACTCTCCTAAATTTTTAGTCTTTTAATCGCTATTGAAATAGAGTTATGAGGGCGGAAAGGTAAAACAAAAAGTCGTTTATCTTAAGAACCGCTTAACCGATTTAAATGCGTTAAAAATATGTTATAAGTGTCCACCATAGAGTTCAGAAAATTATTTTTGCACATTCTTATTACCAATTATTAGGCACAAAAAATATTATTAAAATTTTCAAATAATTTTTTCGAGGTGTTAATCGATTTCAACTTTTATAGTTTTTTGCTGGTTTTTTCAGTAAGAAATCCTTAACAATGTAAAATTTTTGCACGGTCATCGGGAATCATCTTCATAGTGAATACCAATAAAACATGTGAACAGTTTTAGAAATATATTTTATAATATTGAGCACACTGTAACTACTCACACAGAATTGACAGAAAATTTCCCCTTTTTTCCCCTTTTACGTTGATTTACAGTGTGCCTAATATGTATAAAATATTAATGAAAAATACTAATTTAACGTTTAATTATATTTCACCATGAGGTACACTTGGGATGTGTTTGCAAAAATTATATGTTGTTAGGGACCTCTTGATGAAGAAAGCAACAAAAAACTGTCGGTGTCGCAAAAGGCTAACACCGTAAAAGAATTATTTGAAAATTTCAATAATTTTTTTGGGCCAAAGAATTGGCAATAAAAATTTGCAAAAATTGTTTTTGGAATTGTGCTGTGGACACTTACAACATGTATTAAACCCATCCAAATCGGTTAAGCGGTTCTTAAGATAAACGTCTTTTTTGATTTATCTTTCCGCAATCATAACTCTACTCCAATAGCGATTAGAAGACTACAAATTTAGGAGAGTGAGTTTCTCATTGATGGTAACAACATATTTAATTTTGGTGCTGATCGGAGTGGGGGCAGTTTTTGTATGCTTATTCTGCTATGCCCTTTGAGTATATTGTGTGTTTCCAAAAATTAACATTGAACTTTTCTTCGTTTTTTGGTCAAATTATGAAGTGAACGAAAAGCCAGAACAAAAATAAAAATTAAAAACGGAACAAAAGTCGAAGCAAACGAAAATTTATTTTAAAATATTCAGGAAAATATCACATTTTTTTGCACTAAACTGCTTACAGCTCCTGTGTTTGTTCACAGATTTTGATCATCGATATCTATTTTTCTTCGTAGAAGTGCGGTTCTTATGTAGAAAAAATAAAAATAGTTTTTTTGGATTTTTTTATATTTTTTCCAGGCGACCAAAAATTAATTTTCGAGCAAAAAATCGATTTTTTCGAAATATTTTTGGATATTGTAGTCAAACTAATGAACCGATATAAAAACAATGTTTTACTCGATTACCGGCAGCAAAATAACCTTTCGATTCTTATCTTGCTTGACTCTATCTGACAATTATAAAGTGAGATATGGCTTAAAATGTATGAGTACCTACCAAAAAAATTAAAAAAATTATATTTCAAAAACGGAGCCATGAAAAAATTTTTGAAATCGATTTTTGAGATCACCATTCCAAACTACACTAAAAAAAATTTTTAGTAGAAATGGGTCTTTTTGGCTGTAAACTAGTGTAATTTAACAAAATTTTTCACGAAAAAGCCTTACCATATCAGCTGTTTAAGTATTTAACGGATAAGCGGTTAAGCCTGAATTTGGCTGCGAAAATAAACAATAAGATCAGCTGTTTTTTTTAAAAGTCCACATGGACACAAAGACAAACACACATAGTAATGTGCCATAAATCAGCAATCAGCCGTTACTCAAGGGAACAAATGCTTCCAAAAAGTATGCAAACTTTGTAACTCCTTTACTTATTGTCTTTAAGAAAATTTGAGAGAATGAAGATATTGGGAATATTAATGTAAGCTTTAAATTTGAAATCGATATCTTATAAAACTGTGGGAGTTTTCCAACATTTTTTTTGTGCGGAAATTTGAAAAAACTTTATCTGCGTGCAGACAATAGGAGTGAAAATTTTAAATTTGGTTGCTTTTTATTCTAGTCTCTGAAATTTATTTGTACATACATTTTTTTATATGGTCAGCAATGTTTTCGTCTGTCTGTCGCATACATATGCACGACTGTATAAACAGGCTCAAATCTGATCCAAATATGTATTAAAAGCTGGGGGAAAGGAATTTTCTGGCCAGTTAAGTAATTCGAAATGAAAATTGCGTTTGAAACTTAAATTACACATTGCAATAGTCAAAAAAACTACCAAACTACACTATGTGGAATCGATAGAGCTACCCGAAATGAGTAAAACCCTATCAGCGTTTGACTAGATTGATAGTACTTTCTTTTATTGGACCATTCAAATCGGTTAAGCGGTTCTTAAGATAAACGCCTTTTTTGATTTATCTTTCCGCCCTCATAACTCTACTCCAATAGCGATTAGAAGACTAAAAATTTAATTTTGGTGCTGATCGGAGTAGGGGGCAGTTTTTGTATGCTTATTCTGCTATGCCCTTTTCGCATACTTTCTTTGATCGAAACGACTCATTTTCAAGTAATTTTGCAAGTCTTTTTTTAGTTGTTTGTTAATGACTCACATTTTGAGCAAAGACTTGAGTCATTTTCGAGTCTTCCATAAATCGAACATGAGATTCTTCTTCTTTATTGGCCCGATGCTTGCATCACAACCGTTTGACGGTTTCGGCCGCTGCAACTAATGTCCGCCAGTCGCTTCTGCTCCGTGCGAGCTGGCACCAGTTTTTCACGCCAAGCTTAGAAATGTCTTTCCGCACCTGGTCGTCCCACCTTAGAGGTGGTCGTCCCACCTTGCCTTGTCCCAGTTCTTTCGCATTCCTCTTGTAGACCATTTTTGCTGGAGCTTGATCATCCATACGGGTAACATGTCCCAGCCAGCGCAGCCGCTGTTGCTTTATGCGCTTGACCAGACTAGTATCCCCGTAGAGCTCATACAGTTCGTCATTCCTTCGGATGCGAAAGTCCTCGCCAACTTTCAAAGGTCCATAAATCCTGCGAAGAATCTTTCGCTCGAAAACGCCAATCGCCGCCTCATCCGCTGATGATATTGCCCATGCTTCTGCGCCGTATTGCAGGACTGGGATGATAAGCGACTTATATAGCGCTATTTTTGTTCTTCGCTTGAGGTTTCTGCTCTTGAGCTCCCTACTTAGCCCGTAATAGCATCGGTTTGCGAGCGTGATTCTTCTTCGAATTTCCAGGCTGATGTTGTTGTCGCCGGTTATCATCGTTCCGAGGTAGACAAAGTCCTCTACAACTTTAAAGTTGTACTCTCCCATTGCAACAGATTGCCCAATTTGTGTGTACTTCTGTTTCGAGGACACTAGGTACTTCGTCTTGTCCTCGTTTACCGCTAAACCCATTAGCTCAGACTGCTTCTCAATCTCTGAAAACGCATTGCTTACTGCCTGTTCGGTTTTGCCGATAATGTCAATATCATCGGCATATGCGAGTAGCATTACATCTTTATTAAAGATGGTGCCCGATCTGTTGGCATTTGGGCACTGGCGCAGTATATACTCCATCAGCAGATTAAAGAAGTCACACGATAAGGTGTCACCCTGCCTAAAACCTCTTTTGGTATCAAAAGGCTCGGAGAGGTTCGTTCCTATTTTGACGGAGCTTTGAGTGCTTCTCAACGTCATCATGCAAAGTCGAACGTACTTTGCTGGAATACCTAAAGTAGACAGGGCTTCGAAAAACCTTGACCTTATCGGCGTGTCGAAAGCGGCTTTGTAATCGATAAAAAGATGGTGATTTTCGATGTTTCTCTCATAGGTCTTCTCCAGAATTTGGCGCAATGTGAATATCTGGTCTGTGGTGGACTTACCAGGTCTAAAGCCACACTGATAAGGTCCAATCAGTGTATCAACAAGCGGCTTTAGACGTTCACAAATAATGCGGGACAGAACCTTATATGCGATGGGGAGGAGACTGATCCCGCGGTAGTTGGCGCAAACTGCAGGGTCCCCTTTTTTAAAGATTGGACAGAGAACACTTAGATTCCAATCGTCAGGCATGCTTTCGTCAACCCATATACGGCACAGAAGTTGGTGCATGCACCTTACCAATTCTTCGCCTCCAGCCTTGAACAATTCAGCGGGCAGCTCATCAGCGCCTGGTGATTTGTTGTTCTTTGGCCTTCGTATGGCTAAACAGACTTCCTGTTGGGTCGGGGGTCTATCTCAATGTTGTCGATTGGTGGCATCGTTACTTCTCTAGAGGCGGCATCATGTTCGTCATCGCCTCCCAGTAGGTTGGAAAAGTAACTTCTCCATTTGTTAAGCGCCACTTGCGGATCTGTGACCAAATTCCCCTGTTCGTCTTTGCATTGTGCGACTCTGGGCTTGAAACCTTCCGTTAATTGCTTAATCTTTTGGTAAAATTTTCGAGTCTCACTCATGCCGAATAACATCTCGACTTCCTCGCGCATTCGCCTTTCCTGCTCCAACTTTTTTCTTCTAAAAAGGCGTTTCTCCTCTTTCTTTTTCTCCAGGTATCGCTCTTTAGCAGCCCGCGTTACTCTCGACTGCAGAGTTCTCCTGTAGGCAGCATTTTTCTCTGCAGTAGCGCGTCGGCACTCCTCGTCGTACCAAGACCGCTTTCGAGGGGGCTCGGAGTAACCGAGTATCTCCTTGGCAGCCGTACTCATGGAGTGCGATATACGCTGCCACCATTCGCATATATCGGAAGGGAATGGGGAGGTTTCCCTGAGCAGTTGGGCGAGTTTAGCTGAGTAGGCTTCAGAGGTCCCTTGTGATTGCAGCTTCTCGACGTTTAGCTTTCGACGTGTGCCAGAGCGTGAGGCATGTGCCACACTGAGCCGCGTGCGTACCTTGGCTGCAACCAGGTAATGATCCGAGTCTATGTTGGCTCCTCGAATCGCACGCACGTCTAGCACACTCGATGAATGCCTTCCATCGATCACAACGTGATCAATCTGATTTCGTGTTCGTTGACCAGGGGACTTCCAGGTCGCCTTATGGATATCGAGGTGTTCAAATCTGGTACTACTTATGACCATGTTCCGGCCAGCAGCAAAGTCTATTAGCCTCTCCCGTTACCGGAGGTTGTTTCATGAAGGCTGAATCGTCCGACTGTCGATCCAAAAACTCCTTCTCTCCCGACTTTCGCGTTAAAATCGCCCAGCACGATCTTTATGTCGTGGTCGGGGCAGCGCTCGTATAGTTGTTCCAGGCGCTCATAGAATTCATCTTTTATCGTGCCGTCCTTGTCTTCTGTTGGCGCGTGAGCACAGATAAGGCTAATATTAAAATATTTTGCCTTAAGTCTGAGCGCGGCTAGCCGTTCATCAACTGGTGTGAAGCTGATGACAGAGCGACGCAGTCTATCACTCACTGCAAAGCCGCACCCAAACTCGTGCTTGGAGACATGCCCGCTGTAGTGTATCTCCCAGGGGGTGGTGGTTTCTCTTCTGTCTTCTCTTTTGGTAGCGTTATTATCTTGCTCCCATGTCCAATCCATCGCATTTCCTGGAGTGCGGTAACGTCCGATGAATATTTTTTGAGGACTTTCACCAAGGCGATATCATCACCATCTCTGTTGAGGGTGCGGACATTCCAGGTGCATATTCTCAAATCGTGGTCCTTAAAATTAAAATTAAATTAATCTCCTTTTTAATCATCAAAAGGGCTCGAATAACACTCGCTAAGGCGATTCTTGTTAAAATGATCTTCCAAATGCTAGGTGGGTAGTTTCCATCACCCATAAGTTTCAAATCAATTGGACAAAGTTTACAGCACAAACTCTTCAAAAAAGTTTCCTCCAAGTAAACTTTTTTTCTTAGCATTTTCCTCCTCCTCACGAGTTTTCTTTTTTAGTGCTCGCCTGCATAACCAAATCTTACATCTCTAGGTTAAGCGGTTTTGAGATAAGAGATTTATAAATATAGATTTGTATATTATTTTCGCTTTGCTTGGTGATCTTCAGTTTAACTGTGTCCTTTGGGACCTATTCCCAAACAGCAATAACTTCAAAGGCTTCAAATTATAGTTTTCCTTACTGACAGAACTCATGCTAACTTATTTATTTTTTTCTATGCTTCACATTTAACAGAATGGCATCTGGTTCGGTCTCTTCATAACTGCGATGCTCTTTCTCCCCTCAATATGTTGTGCCCATCAAATGCGGTGTGCTCTGCGTAGGCGAAGAAATTTATTGGGCTCGGGATCCTCGCTGGTATCGATGGGTGAAGAGAACTATGTGGCCCCCAGTATGATGCCTGTTCCATATCAGCGCTCTTACGGTAACACATACCACATCACGCTTCCCGTTTCCCCAGAAACCAATGTGGATCAGTTGACTGGCAATTCATACGTTGATCAGCAGCTCAAGCACAAGCG
Organism: Lordiphosa clarofinis; assembly: GCA_018904275.1. Lineage (NCBI taxonomy): Eukaryota > Metazoa > Arthropoda > Insecta > Diptera > Drosophilidae > Lordiphosa > Lordiphosa clarofinis. Next base: position 784,665 of record JAEIGQ010000029.1, on the reverse strand, counting down.
AGAGTAGGTCATGCTCTGTCATGTCAGTTTCTTACAGTGTATCCATATATTTTATACAATTAAAATAAACCCGAAAACACATAATAATAATGTCGAGGAAGTCGCTTATCTGTCTATTGGCTGGTCTCACGCTTCACATTTGGAGCTGGACAAGGAGTAGCTTTGTTGGCGAAGAAGTGGATATACTTTTAAGAGTGGACAACCAGAGTCTAGTAGAGCAGCAATATGTTAGGCACTGCTGGAATTGGCTGGCAGATTTGAAGCAACCACACTGTCACTTGGTAAGGGTTATACTGCTGGGACTGATATCGCTGCCACTGTACAATGGGGTGCTTATTTTGGTGGGGTAAGTTTTCTCAAGTAAAAGAGGAACTATGGGGTAATATATAGTATTTATTAGATGGAGTCTGAATAGAAGCGCTTCAGCGAGGGCAGAACGTTTATTGCTAGATCGATGCCTCGAGAAACCCATTAAACGCCGGGAGGCTCCGGCTCCGCCCACATTACCACCCAAGCCGCCACCTCGCTGTCGACGTCGCCCGGCACCTAAGCCACCTTCACAAAGCCAACATCCATGTGAAGTCTTTCCCAACCACAAAAATCCCTTTGCTTCTACATTGCAGCGCAGCCGGGACCAGGCGCAGCAGTATAATACCTTGCGTCGAAATTTAAGGCTTGTGCTAGATGGCCTACAGCAGCCATTGCCACCACCAAGTGACTCTCCCTTTGTCATATGTCCTAGTGAATCCCAACAACAAGCATTCGTCACTCCATTGCTGCAGTTACCCCCCAACAAAACCAAGATCAAGTCCAAGCCGAAGTTGCTGCGAGCGCTCATCTCCCGTTTTCGGAAAAACAAACCTGTGACCATGAACGAGAGCATTAATAGTAGTAGTAGCCGTAGAGGAATCTCTCATTTCTGGCAATTATTTAAGTCTCGTTCCAATTGTAAGCCGATTTTGCCAGAGAGCAGCTCCTCGGCGTCCAGTTCAATCAGCTCCGCTTCGAGTTGCTTTTATACCTAGCAAAGTACTGGGAAGCTCCTACAGTAGTTCCTAGTCTCATATATTTTTTGTTTACCATTAAAAGCATTTTGAATTTAACAAAGACCTTGAGACAGCTCTGACTTTATTAGAACACATCCGGCCAAGGGAAGGCCGGCCAGGCAGCTAACAAAAGACTTAAGCGACAAACCTTGTTCTCGCATCAATCATATGCTGACAAAACGAACCAAAGTCAAGCAACTACCGGGTTGTGCTTGCGCTCACTGAAGACCGATCTTAAGAGTCAGCGAAAGCAGATTGCTATCGCACCGCCCTCCAACTCCAAGTGCAACATTGTAGTCTGACAACAATGACAGGAAGGGAAACCAAAGGCAAAAAAAGCAAACGCATCTTTAAAGCATCGAAGCTAATATACTCTGTTACTCAAGGGCCGGCCAGACTTGGATAATGTGGACAAGGCTCCTTAGGTTACTCATGTTCAGAGGAAATTACTAGTACAACCTCTCAGAATTAAAGCTGGTTCAACGCACTTGTCGGTAAGATTAATCTTATGACATTGAAAAAAAAAAAAACGCCACAGGGCTCGGCCTGCAATTCAGTTAATGGTAAAGAGTGTGTATAGAAACTCCAAAATCCTGATGGTTTTAGTTGAACCTGCTGTTGTGAAAGACTGTGTCGTACGCATACTTGGGGAAAAGAAAATATGTTCTGGGAAGGGTAATATGGAGCTATCGAGTCTAGCAGATCCAGCACCAAGCATGTGTTTGACTCTTGTGACGTGGGTCGCGCGACTGTCTTAACTCTTCAGGTGCTCTGAGATAAACTGAACAGCCGCTCGTTTGTTAGCTAGTAACGCCCTCTCCCGAATCCAGTCGGCGCGCGCACGCTCTGAAGCACAGTCGCGGCGGAAGAAAATCAATCCTATTACTTTCCGGACAAACCCTGTATTACATATGTATAGAGAAAGATGAAAAAGGTAATTATTTTGGTTAGCTGCACTCTCTTACTCGTTCGCTCTCTTTCCTTTTTGCCCATTAGCAACAGTGAGGCGCAATGTATATAAATATATAAAATGTTGATTATACAATCAGTGAAAAAACCAAGCCGATCGTGCTTGAATTTCTGAAACTGTTATTCTTGGTTTTAAATTTAGTCGGCGTCATATCAAGAGAATAAATCTTCTTAATTGTAAGCATGACAAATCTCGACTTCAAGTATAGATGTACTTGTTTGTAAGCATTGAAGGTCTCGACTTGAAACATAAATCATCTTGAAAATAAGCATGAACGATCTCGATTTTAAAGTTAGATCTTCTTGGTTGTAAGCAAAGTCTTGCATTTTTATACTCTGTACCAAAGGTACATAGAGTAAATTAATTTTGTGCAAAAGTATGTAACAGGGAGAAGGAATCATTTCCGACCATATAAAGTATATATATTCTGTCCGTCCGTCCGTATGAACCAACAGATCTCAGAGATGCTAAGAGATAGAGGTTTGACATGTATGGGACAAATGCTTCTTATACTTGCAGGCAGATCAAGTTTATTTTCAATTTTTGCCACGCCCCCTCCCGCCCCCGCTATTTTGAAAAAACGTTATATCTTCTACAGTTTTGAAGATAGACGTTTCGTACCTTCTAGAAATAGTTAGTAATTAGCAATCGATGTATCAATTTGCGAGAGCGAGCGAGAGAGAGAGAGCGAGAGAGAGAGTGAGAGAGAGAGACTTTAAGATGAGCGCAGCACCAGCATTGCATTCAGCTTCTACTCCAGGTACAGAGTCGGGCTCGACCGACTTTCTCACTTTTTTACACAACAAAAATTGTTGTCATATAAGTGGTATTCCTAAAAGTGATTGGCTTTTGATTTGCTTTCGATTTGAGATGAAACAGCTGATGACAGCTGCTCCATACAAAATGAGCAGTGTGCCCAGAAAATGCAAGGACATTAAGGACATACTAATTGATTTCGTATAATCAGCTTCGAAGCTGATTTCGATTTGCTTTCGTTTTAATGTGACAGTTCTCTTAGAGACTTGCTTGACTTGGTCAAAAATGTTCATACCCTTCAGTACGGCTGGTGGCGATAGCTACTTGCACTACTTACATGGACTACTTACTGGTAGCGATCGCCATCTTATCGCTTTACAAGTAAGTACCGAGGTAAGTACCTACGATAGGGTACCGACCAGAGTACCGATTTGGAATAGCGACGTCACTCCCAAAGTAAACGACGCGTCGCGACGTACACACAGACTGTTTTGACGAAATGCGATGCAATGACAAAATGCAAAATATCAATATGTATATGTGCGTGCTCGAAATTACACTAACAATTTGCAGGCAGGTCACTTATGTTCTTCCTACTCTAACCCTTCTTTTTGTTTTCTGCTTAATCGCTGCCGAAAAAGCGTTCGACGTAGTGACAGTTTTCTGATGATGCTTTAGTTATTATTGTGGACGCTGCTAAGTCGAACGCGTTTGTTGCTAAAATAATTATTTCTGAGCAGTGATAAATAAAATAATTTTGTTAGGATATGTTTACTATTATATCAGAAGCCAACAAAGGTAAGAATAAAGCATATAAATATGATTTCTTTAGCACTGCGAAAAAAACAAGGGCTCCCTGCTCAAATAGAAGAAATAATACAAGCTTCTACAAATCACCGAATGCGACGCGACGTCTTAACAATTTTTATGGTGCTGTGCTTGGTATGATAAGTACTATATTTTTGAATTGCTTCATTGCTTTGTTTTTTTTCAGATTCTATTTCCACGCGTGGTCCAACAGTACGGAAACTGCTGCGCAATGCTAGCTTCAGAGAAAGTGAGTTTTCAAAAAGTCCAGAATATAATAATGAAATTAATAATTATGATGAAGAAAAATTCGAAATATAATGAAATAATACTAATATAGTAGTAATTCAAACAGAAGAAATATAAATAAAATGTTAAAAATTTAACATTATATAAAACTTATCTTTATGAGGGTTTGTTTCTTGCATAACCACCTAGTGGGTACTTACAGAGGTAATGACGGGGGTACTGTCTGGAGGTACTTACGGTAAGTACTTACAGTAAGTGCTTACGGTAAGTACTTACGGTACCACCACTTTTCGGTACTTACAACAGTACTTACATGTAAAGCGAAGAGGTGGCGATTGGTTCCCCCTAGGACATGCCCAGCAAAAAGTAAGTAGTGAATTGCATTGCTGGTGGATCGGGCGGTAAGTACCGGTGGTTACTAGTAAGTACCGAATTCTACACCCATGTACTAGTACAGCGTACTGAAGGGTAGTTACTTATCTGGACAGCTCTCCTAGAAAGTTCGAAGTTAAAAATTCTTTCACAATTTTATTCTGCCCTTCCTCTGTGGATCTGTCAAATTGTATATGTGTGTAAATTGTATGAAAGCAAATCAATGTGAAATCAGGGTTGTTTCACCAACTGCTTTGCTTTTGCTTTCACGAAAGCAAATCAAAAGCAAATCAACTTTCAGGAATACCACTATTAAATCTAATCTGAAAAAAAGTCTTAGTAAACAAAATTTTTTTGTTTTCAGTGCTATCGCTACTAAACCTGTTACTGATCAATGCTACATGCTTCCACACAATTCTGTCAAGTTTAATCCACATCGAATGACAATAGCATATAGCTGCCACAGGAGCGATAGGTCGGCAAAGTAGTTTAAGTTAGAAAAACTTTTTTGTTTTCAATGGTAGCGTCTTTATACTTTCTAGTTATTAGTATTATCTGTTTCAACTCAATTTTGGAGAGTTTGATAAAAATCTAATGAATATATCATATAGCTGCCAAATAACAAACTGGCAGGCATAAATATATCATGCTCCAAGGGTATATAAACTTCGGTCGAGCCGAAGTTAGCTGCCCTCTATTTTTGTTGTTTAGTTTGTTAATTTAAACTTCACTCACTTCCGACTTCGTTGGCTTTTTACATTCAATTGATTACCGACGCGGCAAAGATGCCGATTTCAAAGCTGCCTTCGCTGTATGCAGCTTCGTGACAGCCGAAGCGTTTGGCAACGCTGAGAGAAAGAGCGAGAATTGTTCTCACTTTTTGCTCGCGCTCGTCGCTAATGGCTCCCCGCACTTTCCTCGCCCACAAGATCGAAGTCAAGATCAATTGCAAGCAGTTTTCAAGAAGAAATAAGAGCGCAAGTTAAAGTCGGCTCTAACCGACTTCGATATACCCGTTACTCATGAAAAAACATGTTTAACAGTGTTCCCGCGTTCCTTGGGCTGAACATCTGAAAAGTATGCAACACTTTTTTAACTCGGCTATTTTTCACATTTTTGCTCATAACTTGAGAACCGTTCATCCGATCTTTATCATTTTTACAACGAATCGATTTATTTTGCTAACTAACTATCTCTAGAAGGTATGAATCGTCTATCTTCAAAACTGGGGCGGGAGGGGACGTGGCCAAAATTTGAAACCAACTTGATCTGCGTGCAGATAAAAGAAGCATTTGTCCCATAAATGTCAAACCTCTATCTCTTACCATCTCTGAGATCAAGAAGTTCATACAGACAGACGGACAGACGGACGGACGGACAGACGGACATGTCTATATCGACTCGGCTGTTGATGCTGATCAAGAATAAATATACTTTATTCCTTCTGCCTGTTACATACATTTGCACAACTTTAGTATAACCTGTTTACTCTACGAGTAACGGGTATAAAAATAGTGGCAAGCTAACTTCGGCTCGACCGAAGTTTTGTACCCTTGGAGCTTGATATATGCCTGACAGTTTGTATGGCAGCTATACTATATAGTGGTCCGATTTCGAAAATTCTTGTTGAAATTATGTAAAATCATTGAAAACTTATAAATACGAGCGTTGGGAGCGATAAAATTGAAAACAAAAAAATTTTTCTCACTAAGACTTTTTTTCAGACCTAACTTTTGTATGGCAGCTATACTATATAGTTGTCCGATTTTGAAAAGTCTTGGTGAAATTATGTGAAATCATTAAAAACTTATAAATACGAGCGTTGGGAGCGATAGCTTTGAAAACAAAAAAGCTTTTCTTCCTAAAACTAGTTTTTCAACCGATCGTTCCTATGGCAGCTATATGCTATAGTCATCCGATCCGGCCGGTTACGACAAATGTGCAGCGTATTTGTACCAAAAGACTTCGTGCAAAGTTTGGTTAAGATAGATCGGAGATGCTTCCTTCCCTGCGTTACAAACATCCCGACAATCTCAATATACCCTCTCCAAGGGTATAAAAATTCTAAATTTAAGTCGATTTTAGTCTCGCCGATTCGTGGTAGATTTCTCTGGGCTAGGTGTACTTGCTATCAAAACAAGTGAGAAAGTCGGTCAAGCCCGACTATAACATACTCTGTACCTGGAGTAGAAGCTGAATGCAATGCTGGTGCTGCGCTCATCTCAAAGTCTCTCTCTCTTTTTCTCTCTCTCTTTTTCTCTCTCTCTTTTTCTCTCTCTCTTTTTCTCTCTCTCTCACCCTTTCTCTCTCGCCCTCTCTCTCTAAGATTGTGTGGTGTTAGTTGTGAATGGGTGGGAGGGGGTGGGGCAAGGGCGAAGTACTTTTTTGCTCATAACTTGAGAACCGCTCATCCGATCTTTATCATTTCAATCATTTTGCTAATTACTAACTATCTCTAGAAGGAACGAAACGGCTATCTTTAAAACTGTAGGAGATATAACGTTTTTTCCGAATTGCGGGGGCGGGAGGGGGCGTGGCAAAAATTGAAAATAAACTTGATCTGCCTGCAGCTATAAGAAACATTTGTCCCATACATGTCAAACCTCTATCTCTTACCATCTCCGAGATCTGTTTGTTCATACGGACGGACGGACAGACGGACAGACGGACGGACAGACGGACGGACAGACGGACGGACAGACGGACAGACGGACATGGCTATATCGACTCGGCTGTTGATGCTGATCAAGAATATATATACTTTTTATAGTCGGAAATGATTCCTTCTCCCTGTTACATACTTTTGCACAAACTTAATATACTCTATGTACCTTCGGTACAGAGTATAAAAATACTATTGCCTTTTGCAAGGCTGCAAACCTTTAAAATTTTGCAAAAGGTTGGGTCCAGCGGTTCGAACCCGTTGTAAAGTCTTAGGTTCGGTTCGCGGAACCCCTGAACCCTAGATTTTGGTTCGAACCTCGGTTCGCTTGAATATAGAAGAATAGTTACGATTTATAAACACTTATTATTTAAAATAATATTCTTCATGTCAGTAATGCAATTTTAAATTATCAAATTCAATAGCTGACATTAAGAACTTTTGAACACCGCTTAGTTTGAGTTAATAAGCGATCTATCTGCTACGAGCTGTTCATCTATACTAGTTCTTATATTGGAAAGTGTTGAAAAGGCCCTTTGTCCGTCTGTCCGTCCGTCCGTCTGTCCGTCTGTCTGTCTGTCCGTCTGTCTGTCTGTCCGTCTGTCTGTCCGTCTGTCTGTCCGTCCGTATGAACAAACAGATCTCGGAGATGGTAAGAGATAGAGGTTTGTCATGTATGGGACAAATGCTTCTTATAGCTGCAGGCAGATCAAGTTTATTTTCAATTTTTGCCACGCCTCCACCCGCCCCCGCAATTCGGAAAAAACGTTATATCTCCTACAGTTTTTAAGATAGACGTTTCGTACCTTCTAGAGATAGTTTGTAATTAGCAAAATGTATCGATTTGCCGAAGAAATGATAAAGATCGGATCAGCGGTTCTCAAGTTATGAGCAAAAAAGTACATCGCCCTCGCCCCAACTGGATCCGTGATTGGAGCTGGGTGAACTGGGACCACCACAAATCTATAACATCATTTACAGAATTGATATTTAATATTTGATTATTGCTTTTAAAAACTTAATTTCTTCGCATTCAGAAGTTGATTCATTTAAAGGTGAATTCTTAAAACTCTTATAAAGAATTTCTTCTTGGAGCTTTAGCATGTTTGTAATGTGCTGCTTTGTCATTTAAAAGTTGTCCTGCTCAGTCCATATTCGAGAAATGTCGTAGGATTGGAGAACTTTTGAATGATACAAGTTAGATTACAAGGAATTTCTGAATTTCTACACAGAGGGAAAAAACGAGTTCAGAAAACAAGTTGCCTTCAACTTGAAATGAGAACAGATCGTTCTCAAAATTTTTGAGAACAAATGTTCTAAATGTTATTGAAATGAGTAAAGTGGTTCTCAATCGAATAATATTTGCTTTAAACAAAAACAAAATCCGGTTTTCAGCAGAGAGATATACAGGAAAGAGAGTGACAAAGCATAAGTAGCCCTCTAGCCGTCATTCCATACGTTGAGTGCATAAGGTACCGTGCTCAAATCTCCGTCAAGTCCGAACCAATTTTTCTGTGTAATTTTGTGTTAAATTTAATGAATCGAGTCAGGTGAAGTAGAGGGTCGTTAAAGCGATGTTTCTGATTCCTATAGGATATATGGGTGGAGGGAGAAGCAGCAGGCGCGCATATCCAGGAGTCTTCACTTCCAATCAAAAGAGGTATATCCCCGTTCCCTATTCCTTGTCCAAGTGCAATCAAATTTTTTTTCCAGGTGAGTTAAAAATGTTCTCAAAAATGGAACAATATCGACTCAAATTGAGTTTTTGCGTTCCTAATAAATTGTTTTTGAAGTGAGAACATTGTACTACAAATGAGAAAACCCGTTCATGCATACTTTTTGATAACGATTGAGCTCGTTTTGAGTCCAATGTTCTCGGTTTTTTCCCTCTGTGTATATTCTGTGTGTCTTTGAAAAAATTACTTAATTTGTTGAACCGAGCCTAATTTTTCGAAAAGGTTGTCCGGTTCGGGTTCAGATTCGACGAGTCAAAAATATTATTATATATTAACAAATGTTAGCTTTGGGAATGCTGACACCTACCTTTTTCCATTTTGCCGGTTTGGGGTTCGCTCTAGTGTACAATGTACACATAAAATTAGCTATGTTATGAAAATTTTTACTAGCAGAAAAACGGAAAGTATATGTACATTAGGTCGGACATTTTATATATGGAAAAATGTAACGTCATACTGATACCCGCTTAAACGATGCATATTTGTGTATAAAACGCATAGCAAAAACAATTTTTGAGAAAAAATAAGGTTTAGGGTCTGCGACTTGGACTTAAAGTTTATCACTCATACGTACTGTTGCTCATGCCTACATTTTTAATTTTTTAGTAGTTGGCGTAGACTTGGTTTGAAGTCATAACATTTGACAAATAGGTCCCATGACCAATAAAAAATGTTTTTTTTATAACAGACACAATATGTAGGTAAATATATTTGGTAAAAATGTTATATTACAGCAAAATTTCTACTTTTTTGCGCTGTTTACTTCTAGATGAAAGCAAGTTTTAGCCGCTCATTCAGAGGCTATCAAGATAATTTTGAAGTCAGGTCCCACAGTGAACTGAAGTGCTGCGCATCACGGTTGCAGCCGTTCCTGCAAATAGTCTACTTTTACTGGGCTGCTTATAATTAAGCGTCTTCAGGATCGAAAAATAATGCGGATTACTATACTACTATGGGCAAAAAATACAGGGAAATTATTCATAAGTCAAAACCTCTTTATTTAATATTGTCAATTCATTTCATTCCCTTCAAAGTAACCTCCCCCTACTGCATTACACTTGTGCCAACATTTTTTACAATTTTGTTTGTTTTTGTAGGACAATTTTAAGAACATGCTGCAAAGTCTTCTTCTGGTATAGTCTTTAATTTCTTCTTTGTTTGGGGCTCTGCCTCTTTATCGATTCAAAACGGAGCGATCTCTTGAGTTTAGCGAATTGCCCATAGTAGCCAAAATGGATACTCAAAATGGTTTTCACTGTTATGTCTGTAGTAACTGACTAGGACAGTGCGTTCATGCGTACATGGCCCTTTGTTGAAACCCCGCTCGTGGACCATGCTGACTTCAACTTGCGAGCCACACTAGTCGCACTTTCTGAAATGGGCAGTCTTAAGAATTTAGCCCCATATAAAAGCGTGGATAAATCGCACCTCTTCGTTGGAAATGGGCTCGCTTCGTCAAAATTTGGTCCTAGTCTACCAACCAAAAATACATTTGATTCCTGCTCCATTTTTATTTGTTGTTCGATTAAATTCAAATTTGACAACTTTTAAAATGATACAAAGAAATCGTCGACAGAATTGCGATTGTGTTAACGGGTCGTATACGTAATATTTGTGGAAACTTTGAAGGCTTTTCGCAGAGGTTAAAACATGATAAAAAATTTTTTGATTTTTTAATTTATTATGTTCACCCTAAAAGTAATCGTTTAAGATGGTATCAGTTATATTTTTTATCGGCGTCCACCCTAATGTACATATTTTCTCTGATGTTTCGGCACTAAAAAGCAGTTATGTTAATAAATGTTATTGGGTTACGGTCATAAGAAATATTTTTTTCCAAAATAAACATATGTATGTGAAGAAAATTAATCGGCAAAATCCTACCAAACTTTATTTGTTTTTGTTTAGTACGACCTTTGTGATTATCAATACTGCATCCGATATCTCTAATCTAAATGTGCACTTTTGCGCATTTTTTGAGTGATTTGAATTCTTAGGAGATAAACTCAAATTTAGCTCATTTTTCGCATATTAACGAACGTAAATAGAGACATTTTTAAAACACATATATCCATATATACCCTGCAAAAAGTCTTTGTCTCCCAGGGTAGCCTTATTGTTGTTGTTTGTTCTCCCGCAGCAGGAACTGTGGCATTGACGAGAGACCACGTCTCAGCTTTGAGTTACCCACAGTCGCAGAGACTGAAGTTTCCGTATGTTGAAAAGTGAAAACCTCGAACATATGATTTTCATAATTTTAAACTAAAAATTAAATCACGTTTCTTATCAGCAACATTGTCGGCGGTGATGGTAATGGTGAGTGCCTTTCTTTTTCCACAATTACCAAAAAAAAGAGTAGGTAATAACAATAATAATACCAGCACAGCAGCAGATAGCAAAGCAACAACAATGAAATTTCACTTTCAATTCGTTTTGAATGTACAAGTACGTATGCAAGTGTGTGTGAGTGTGTGCGGGAAAGAGACTTAAGGCACTCGCAGTGAAGGTTAAGCGGTTCGATTTGATATTCAATCGGTATAACGGTTTCGAAAGCCCAGTGCAATGCACCCATCGGGAAGGTTCACACCTGAACGGCATCGCCAATGAAAAAGGTTCAGGTTCTACGCACTTCCACACTGGGCTCCGGGTGTGAAATTTAGCCGCATTGGGAAACAGAGCGTTGCATTTCTCATTTGCCGGAGAGTTTTCTTGTGAAAACTGGCACAGCATTGCAAAAGCAACTGCAGGAGCAGCAGCAGCAAATGGCAAATGGCACGCAATCGACATTAAAATGCACGCAATTAAGTCGAGCAAATGATTTACAGTGAAAGGCAGTGAAATTTATGGCATGCAAAGCGTGAGAAGTGGCCAAAGGAATCGTGCAAAGTGCAAGTTAGAAGCTCGGCAGAATGGGAGATTTATGAGTTAGACACTAGACACCCATCCAGACTGAACTTTCGCTTTCATTGGAGTTGGAGTTAGAGATTTAATTGAAACGCATTTATTAGCCGAAGCCTAAGCCAGGTGGTAGGCGTGGCAAGGGGGACTTGGCCATGGGCCTGGCCTGTTTGCTTATGAAACCCTTTCTATTATATGTACGAGTATGCAAATGACTGAACGCTGCTTTCTACCGTGTGAAATGTTATGCATGAATCCAGCTTAAGTTTTTATTTGGTAAATCATATTTCGAATTTGCATTTGCCAGTGAGATGGCAGAGATGTGGAGTTGCAGATAATGTGGAGACATGACGCGTTGGTTTTGTATGCTAATCAAACATGTTTGTTTACCAAATCCAAAAAACTGATAACAAATCCGCAGTGGAAGAGGGATGGAGGTGACATTTTATTTTCGATGGAAACTTTTAAGAAAAACCAGAAAAGTAGAAATATTCTCGGATTGAGCACAAATTTAAAATAAATAATTAAATTATTTGAGAGTTAAGCATGAACATTGCATTTAATTGGCAAGACAACGGTCAGAATTGTAGGGATAACTACCAGTACAGTTGTACAAATAACTCCAAACTATTCCTATATTTAGAATGTTCTTCAGTTACCGGGTCTAACCCTCCATTCGACTCATCGCTGTATGTATCTGGTTAGACCCACATTTTCTTTTAGTAAGGATACAATTTTCATCCTTAAACCCAAAACAAATAACAACTAAATAGTAGAAAAGTCATGAAATCATCAGCTTAATTAGTAATTTGTTGAAAATTCGACATAATTCAGAATAAGTCTGGCTGGACTCATCATCAATCAAAAACAAAGCGCTTAACTCCAGAAAATCCGAAAATATACAAAATGTACCTTAAGATTGTAAAGACGAATTTCAAAAAATTCTAATAAAATATTAATTAGATAATGTTTTGATTCTCGTGAACCACAACGGCCAAAAAACCCCACACAAGATAACTAACATAAGCCCCGGAATTCTGAATTATTTCACATTATCTTTTAAAGCTGTCCAGTTAAAAGTTTTATCCACCCTTATACAGTTCTCTGCAAAGCTTAAGATTAATAATCTTATGCTTTGTAGTTTCAGAAAATATGGTGAAATAAATCGACTTTGGTAAATTTTATAACTTACTAATTTATCTATTATCTTCTTTTGGAAAACTTTGTCAAAATGCCACAAAAAAAAAACATGAAAAAGTGTTGCGGTCGAGTGCCCCGACTACAAAATAACCTGTACCAAGTAATGTGGTTTCCATGGCTTTGATTTCCTAAGTTTATATTGAGTTATTGAGTTGAGAGAAGTTTGGCTTGGACCCGTTGGAGTAGCTGTATAGCCAATTTAACATTCTTAGAGTGAATATATTTTCGGTCGTAATTTTATTTTATATTTTAGATAGGCCTGCCTTTTAATTTAAATTTATTTATGCACATCTTCGGTGTTTTTGCTCGGATCTTATAACACAGTGCAAGAAACAAACAAAAAAACTTCCTAATTACACTATGCGGAATCGATAGTGCTATACAAACTGGTTAAATTTCCTAAAATAAAAAAAAGTCATGCTTAATCAAATCAAAATTAGAAAAAATTTGGAATTTCGAAAAATGAGCACAATTCAACTCAACTACCGTACAGAAAAACAAGTGAGAAAGTCGGTCAAGCCCGACTATAACATACTCTGTACCTGGAGTATGAGCTGAATGCAGTGCTGCTGCTGTATCTCTCTCTATCTTTATCTCAGTCTCTTTCTCTCTCTCTCTCGCTCTCTCTCTAAGATTGTGCGGTGTTGGTTATAAAAGGGTGGGAGGGGGGGTGGCGGGGGCAGCTTGGTTCACTTTTTTGCTTATAACTTGAGAACCGCTCATCCGATCTTTATCATTTCCGGTTCACTTATTTATTTATTTATTTAGTCGACAAAAAAAAACTGTCAACTCAATTACACATACGTTATAAAAAAAGCCTTATTGACTAAGAAAGCCTAACAAAGTAAAACTAACAAAATTACAAAATAACTAATAACGACTCTGACTCGATGGGGGAGTTTTATTTGCCCGTCCGGCCAGCTATGCCCCGATTCACAGCCAACTGTAGTCAGAGACGTTATTAGAGCTACCAAAAACTTTAATGATGTAGAGATAGAGAAGAGGAAAAAAACGAAACCAGAATAGAGGCAAAGAAAAAAAATAAAAATAAAACTAAAATAAATCAGATTTAAAAGGAAAACAAGTGAGAAAGTCGGTCAAGCCCGACTATAACATACTCTGTACCTGGAGTAGAAGCTGAATGCAATGCTGGTGGTGCGCTCATCTCAAAGTTTCTCTCTCTTTTTCTCTCTCTCTCTCTCACTCTCTCTCTCTCTCTCTCTCTCTCTCACTCTCTCTCTCGCTCTCTCTCTCTCTCTAAGATTGTGTGGTGTTAGTTGTGAATGGGTGGGAGGGGGGTGGGGCGAGGGCGATATACTTTTTTGCTCATAACTTGAGAACCGCTGATCCGATCTTTATCATTTCTTCGGCAAATCGATATATTTTGCTAATTACTAACTATCTCTAGAAGGTACAAAACGTCTATCATCAAAACTGTAGGAGATATAACGTTTTTTCCGAATTGCGGAGGCGGGAGGGGGCGTGGCCAAAATTGAAAATAAACTTGATCTGCCTGCAGCTATAAAAAACATTTGTCCCATACAAGTCAAACCTCTATCTCTTACCATCTCCGAGATCTGTTTGTTCATACGGACTGACGGACGGACGGACGGACGGACGGTCGGACAGACAGACGGACAGACGGACATGGCTATATCGACTCGGCTGTTGATGCTGATCAAGAATATATATACTTTATAGGGTCGGAAATGACTCCTTCTCCCTGTTACATTCTTTTGCACAAACTTAATATACTCTATGTACCTTCGGTACAGAGTATAAAAAAGAAGTATAGTAAGCAACGAATCGGTGATTAATTGCTTTGTTTGCTATTGTAAATCAAAGTTCGCCTTCCATATGTTAAGCAGCATGCTCTTCTTGCCGACCGAGGGGGTCGGTCTCGGGATTCATTCATAGGAAACATGTAATTTTAACCTTTTATAACAAAGAACAAAAAATTTGGAATATTCTCCTAAGCCCTCTCCCACTGAGATAAAACCGTCTCTCTCCTGGGCAATCTCATTGACACATCAGCCGTTCCTATTGGTGACACTTAGGAGTTCGATAGCACATCGATGGAAAGTCTAGTTTTTTAGAGGAAAAAGGCTAAATGTTGTGACAGATCACTGGAATGCACAATTTATCTCTTTAGAGGAAATACACAAATAAAATGACGTCCCTTAGATCATTCAGGAAATTATCTCTAGAGAGAACAATTAGATTAAATTTAGATTAAAAAGGTACCGAGGGCCACAAATATTTGATTCTTTTAGTCGCTTCTTAGTATTCAGGACTAAAAGAATATATTTAGTGCAAACTCAGATTGCCAAACTGAGATCGAAAACGTTAAATTTTTCAGTCATTTTTAGCAGATTCTGGTTACATTTTTATCTTTTTTGTGTTACTTGAGGTACGAAATTTGCTATAATTTATATGAGATTGCAGGTAAAAGTGTTATTGAAGAAACGGACTAAAATAAATACTTTTTTCATATTTTTGATATGCCCGCTCTAATGTACTCATTTATTTATAGTTTAGACCTTAACGGAAGTCACTATAATAACACTAGTTTACAAAAATAACAAAAATGATTGACCCATTTCAGCTGAAAAGTTTACTTAGTATAGTTTGGAATTTTGATCTCAAAAATCGATTTCAACAATTTTATCATAACTTCATTTTTGAAATATTAAATTTTTAAATTTTTTTGGTAGCCTTAAAATATAATTAAAGCCATATCTTACTTCATAATTGTCAGATAGAGTCAAGTAAAATATAAATCGAAAGGTAATGGAGCTGCCAATAGTTGCGTGCAGCATTCATTTTAAATCGGTTTAGTAGTTTGAATTCAACACCCAAGCATATTTCAAAAATATCGATTTTTTGCTCAAAAATTCAAGAAATTTCATTTTAAACGTCTAAGAAATATTATAACAAAATACTATTTTTATTTTTAATACTTAGGAATCGCACTTTTACGAAGATCTCTCTCTCCCTCTCTCTTTCACTCACACGTTGTTGAATGAAATACGGTGTTGGGAGTGGGGGAGGGGGATTTTATTTTTTGGTCATAACTTGGGAACCGCTCATCCGATCTTAATCATTTCTCCGGCAAATCAAACTATCTCTAGAAGGAACGAATAATCTATCTACAAAACTGCGGGAGATATGACGTTTTTTTAAAATTGCGGGGGGCGGGAGGGGGCGTGGCAAAATTTGAAAATAAACTTGATCTGCCTGCAAGTATAAGAAGCATTTGTCCCATACATGTCAAACCTCTATCTCTTACCACCTCTGAGATCAATTACTGGCAGATCAATTACCTTTCGATTCTTATCTTGATTGACTGTATATGACAATTATAAAGTGAGATGTGGCTTAAAATGTAAGTGTACTTACCAAAAAAAAATAATTTTTTAAAAACGAAGCCATGAAAAAATGTTTGAAATTGATTTTTTAGATCACCATTTCAAACTTTTGGCTGTAAACTAGTGTTATTACTGATTAATACGGAATTTTTTTCTTATTTTTTAGTAGCTCCCGTTCTAAAAAATGAACGATCTTAACGATACTTGGTTTCACCTAAAAAAAGCTTGAGCCAAAATCTGTACAAATCGGACTAGTTATTTCATTCATTCTTTAGAAGAAGGTAAAACTTTGGTAAAAAGTTAATAAAAGCCCTGGAATAAATAGATTGTATTAAAAAGTTTTATTTCTAATATTCCGTTTCCCAAGAATTGACTTAGTAACAAACCCTCGATTTTTCATTGTTAAACAATTTTGCTACTCGGCTAACACTTAACAGCGCACTAACACTAACAGCGCACTTAACAGCGTCAAGTTTGCTGCCTAAGTCTTTCGTCTTGCCTGAGCCGAGCGAAAGAGCTGGCCAAAAGCAACGCAGCAAATAAAAACAATTTTCCATGCAGCTCACAACAGAAACTGTTGTTTTTTTTAATGTTGCTGCTTGCTCGTATATGGCGCTCATATGTATGTACGTGGTTGGGTTGGGGGAGGGGGAGCCCAGCAGTAGCAATAGCTCCACTCATTTTGCCGTTTACTTGGCACTGCTCGGAGCGACAGCGACTGAGACTGCGACTTCAACTTCGCCGTTGTCGTCGTCGCCTTGTCTTGGCAGTTGGCCGTCGCAGCGCTCGAATCAGTTTCTGTTTTTCAGTCCAACGTGCGAGTACAAGCGGTGAACTGTGGTGCCAGGATTTTTTCAAAAGTGACTGTGGCCAGTGAAAAATGCGCGGCTAAGCCCATTTGAGTGGCTGAAATCAACTGTGAAGAGTGAAAAACCCAAATAATTTACGTCAAAATCTGTTTTTAGTGCACTCAAACGATATTCTTTCCTGGATACAACTGCCGAAAGTTATAGCCGCAGAGCAAAATGGTGAGTGCAAGTTTTGAGCAAAAGTGTGTCAGCCGCCAGGCCACAAAGAACTATGAACAAATTATCATACATATTTATGCATTGTAAGAACAAAAACGAATGTTCGACGGCAACTCAGCGACAGCCTAGACACGACCACGACTGAATGGGAATGGAAAGCAACGGCAGCAACAACTACAGCAGCAACGGGTTCTGATCCGCTACTAACCGAAGTTGAAGGCAAACTTGTCAAAGACAATGAATTTGAATATGAACAGAGAAGGGGACGTCCGAGAGCAGTTTCGCTTTCAAAAAGATTAATTTCGTTTCAACTAGCTCTTTAATTAGTGTTTCGGCACCCGCTTTTGCTTCCTTGGCCTGCCATAAACGAATGAAAGATTTCCATTTTGGCCACGCCTCCATTTGGCAGCAGCTGGCAAGAGTAAAAGTTGCAATCAGCCGACAACAATAGCAACAGGCAATAACTAGTTTTTTTTTTTGTTTCAACAACAATTAATATTTGCAAAAAAAAAAAAAAATTGTAAAAAGAAAAATCGAAAACCTATTGGCAAATCGTTGGCTAAGCCAACCGACCAACCAACCCCCCGTTCAAATAAAAAACTGGTCTCGCAAATGAAAATGAAAAACTGGCAAAATTAGGTTCGAGTCGAAGTCGTTGTCCAAGCACAGTGGGCACAATGGACACTGATTTTGGTGCGTTAGCTCTAGGCACAAAGCTAGCTGTTGAATAAAATGAGAGTTTAATTAAGCCAAATAAGCTTTTGTTGGTATTTTGCTAGATTTAAGATTTGGCCCCTGTAGGACTTTGACTTATTCAAAAATTCGCCATTGATTGAACAGTTTTAGAATTCTTGTCAAGGGTAAAATGTACCAAAGGTACAAAGAAAATATTAAGTTTGCGTTCATTTCCGATTTATAAGGTATATATATTTGGATAGCATTGGCCACGGCGATGGGCAGCTCTTTACACATTTTGTGGCTATTTTGGCCGGCTTTCTTTTTCGATTTTGTAATGTGAATTTCTTAGACGATTATTTAGGCTTGTCGCGGAAATCTTTAGACATGTTTTCACAGAACATCTAGAGGTTCCGATTTAAAAATGCAAATTTTGACTTTTTCTATTTAATTGAAATAGGTAAAACACTTTACCCTTCTCATTATACAAAAAATTAGGTTCAATTAGTTATCTTCAATAAAATAATTGGAATTATTACACAGGTTGACATGCTTTTCCACCACAGAAGTTAAAAAACTTTTGATACGTATTATTTGTCGTTGAATTCAATCAAGTTGGTGGTCGAAAAATTAAAAATGTGGCAAATTAGAGGAGGCAAAGAACCATCAATTAATATTTTCTTAGATTTTTCTTAATTATTTAAGTCCATATTAAAGAAAATGAGATTTTGGTTATTAAAATATTTATGTATTTTAATCATATTTAGTTTTATCTAAATAACACAGTGCTACAGTGCGAAATAACCTGGGTATTGGCATAGCCTACGCTGTTATAGTGATTTTTATATTCTTCATCATTGGTCATCCATGGTATTTTATCGCGGTTCTCTACAATCGTGGTTAGACAGTTATCATTGGGCCTTGGTTTGTGGACTTGAAAAGTAATTTCTTAGGTACCAAAGGGGTTTATCATTAAATAGAACCCGCAGCTAAATTCTCTGCATTAGACCAGACATGTCCAGGCGTGGCCAAGGCTTGCGCCACGAAAGCAATCTGCTTTTCACAAGCCTTAACCGTGCCTACCAGTATACGATTCTTGCTGTGCACGGCTCTTTTGTTTAATATGCCAATTTCAGCTCATTAAAAAATAATAACAACCACTTGCAGCCCACATCTACTCAGTATAGCTCAATTTATTTTTAAGCTAGATAACAGTATTCAGAGACCGTTAATATTTGCAAAAAAAATTTTGATACATGGAAGTTTATATATATTTGCATTTTAAGTATTTAAAAATATTATTTGAAACTGGCGCCAAATCAAAACTGAGTTTACTTTTAGGGGCAATTATGTGAAAGCAAACATAAATATGTTAGCACACTAAAAAAAAATACTAGATTGTCGAGGAGTACTTAGAAATGCGCGAATAACTTCGTCAAACGGTATCCAAATTCATTGGGACAACAACCGCTCGACGGAGAATTAAATGGGCTTTTACTACAAACTTTAAGGAAAAATCGCATAGAATAAAATAGTTAAACCAGTGATGGTCAAAGTACAAATTTCTCAAAAAAAATGGAAAATGCCAGATCTGTAAGCCGCATTACTCAGCCATCGCGTTAAATTAGTCAAACCATTGACTAAAATGTATTAGATTCCTCTCGTCGCTATCGGAATTGATAAGGTTATGAGCAATCAGACGGTCCATTCGCGAGTTATATCTATTTAAGTGAGGTAAAATAGCAAAAAGCGGTTTTTGGGCCATAACTTCAGATTTTGGGGGTCCCCGAGGAAAACCAAGTATGAGGAAGTGCTATACGCCTGCTCTACAGCTATTGAAATTGTACCCCCATACAATTTTTGGAAATTTGTAGCACTGTGTAATTATTTTTTTAACAAAATAAAGTCAAGTTTTTCGATCTTTTCTTCTTCTTCTTGAATGGCCATTACAACCGTTCGACTGTGTGGGCCTCTGCGAGTAATGCTCTCCATTCGCTTCTGTTCGGTGCGAGCTGCCACCAGTTGGTCACACCAAGCTTGGCAATGTCTTCCCGCACCTGGTCTTCCCATCTTAGTGGCGGTCTTCACTTCTTGCCGCCTCCATAGTCATCCGCCTTCGATTTATACGCTTTTTTTGCTGGAGCTTCTTCCTTCATTCTGGCGACATGTCCTAGCCAGCGCAGCCGCTGCAGCTTTATGCCCTTGACCAAACTGGTGTCCCCATAGAGATCATACAGTTCGTAGCTTTTTCGAATGCGGAAATCATCGTCGACTTTTAAAGGTCCATAAACCCTCCGAAGAATTTTTCGTTCAAACACGCCAATCGTCGCTTCATCCGCTGCGGTCATTGTTCATTCTTCTGCACCATATTGCAGGACTGGGATTCTTTTTGTTCTTCGCTCCATTGTAAGAGATTGTCCAAGTCGCAATGACTTTTTGTCCGCGGATACTAGGTACTTCGTCTTGTCCTCATTAACCGCTAGACCCATTAATTTAGACTCCTTTTCAATCTCTGAAAACGCCTTGCTTACTGCCCGTTTGGTTTTGCCGATAATGTCAATATCATCGGCATATGCAAGTAGCACTAGATTTTTATGAATAAGTCCGCCGGTTCTGTTGGCATGTTCGCACTCGCGCAGTATATATTCCATCAGTAGATTAAAGAAGTCACACCATAAGGTATCGCCCTGCCTAAAACCTCTTTTGGTATCAAATGGTTCGGAGAGGTTCTTTGTGTACTTCTCAACGTCATCATGCAAAGTTGAACGGACTTTGCTGGAATACCTAAAGTAGACAAGGCTTTAAAGAAGCTTGACCTTATCGGTGTGCCAAAGGCTGATTTATAATCAACAAACAGGTGGTGTGTTTGGATGCCTCTTTCATAGGTCTTCTCCAGGATTTGTCGTAGTGTGAAAATCTGGTCTGTGGTGGATTTACCAGTTCTAAAGCCACACTGATAAGGACCAATTAGTGTATCAATAATCGGCTTTAGGCGTTCACAAATAATGCGGGACAGAACCTTATATGCAATGGGGAGACGACTGATCCCGCGGTAGTTGGCGCAAACTGCAGGATCTCCTTTTTTAATTGGACAGAGAACACTTAGATTCCAATCATCGGGCATGCTTTCGTCAACCCAAATACGGCACAGAAGTTGGTGCATGCACCTTACCAATTCTTCGCCTCCAGCCTTGAACAATTCAGCGGGCAGCTCATCAGCGCCTGGCGACTTGTTGTTCTTTAGCCTTCGTATGGCTAAACAGACTTCCTGTTGAGTTGGCGGGTCTATCTCTATGTTGTCGATTGGTGGCATCGTTACTTCTCTAAAGGCGGCATCATGTTCGTCATCGCCTCCCAGTAGGTTGGAGAAGTAATTTCTCCATTTGTTAAGCGCCACTTGCGGATCTGTAACCAGATTCCCCTGTTCGTCTTTGCATTGTGCGACTCTGGGCTTGAAACCTTCTGTTAATTGTTTAATCTTTTGGTAGAATTTTCAAGTCTCACTCATGCCGAATAACATCTCGACTTCCTCGCGCATGCGCCTTTCCTGCTCATTCTTTTTTCTTCTAAATAGGCGCTTTTCCTCTTTCCTTTTCTTCCGGTATAAGTCTTTATCAGCATCCGCTTTCGTCTGCAAAACTACCAACTACTTTTTCTATTAAACGCACCGATTGCGGCCTCGTCCGCTGCTATTTATTTCCACGCTTCTGCGCCGTATTGCAGGACTGGGATGATAAGAGGAATCGAACTCCCTACTAAGCCCGTAGTAACAGCGGCTTACAAGAGTACGTATTTTTCGAACTTCCAGAGTGATGTTGCTCTGGTTATCTTTTTTCTTATAGAAACATCATCTTGGGTTGGGAATTTTAGTCTCTGTTAAGTTTTGACACCGTTTCGTCTTTGTCGTTTCGTCGAGACTAATATCTTGCTTTAAGATGGAAGTTTTACTGAGTGACGAAGTCCTTGACAGCACACATTGCAATAGATTGTCGAGGATGCATAGACCCCTTTTACGTGGATTCTTGCATGCTCTCTTCGGAACATATTTGGCAAAGAAGTTCAACAATTTTGCGGGATAAACAGACATTTTGAAGTTCCAGTGGGTTTATCTCTGTATTGTGCTGTTTGGCATGTTAAAATGGTTATACGGTTGGTTGATTTCTAGGTCTACTGCCAGACATTTCTTAACCAATGCCAATCTAGATTTTGTTGGCCATTGCTTTTGGGTGCAAGAGGTAAGGTTTGTTCAAAAATTATGGCGTTGAACTTAAGAAAATAATTTTTTGTGACCCTATTTAGCTGCTCCTTCGATGCTGTCTTAATCGTCTCAACCGTGTCGCACCGTAGTTCATTCCTTTGGGAATAGAAAAAAGACACAGGCGGAATACTGTAGCTGCGTTATTATTAAAGTGTTTGATTTTAAACAGAAATTCGCGTACAAGTAACGATTTCAATATTTGGAACGGTCAAAAATCGAAATTCTCTAGAGAACAGAAAGATTTATTAAAATTTGTCAAGAAATTACAAATTCCTTTTTTTTCAGGTTACCTCCTTACCTCCTGAAATAAAAAAGTTGAGCATAGGTGGATTTACTACCAGCGATTTGTAATTCTTTTAACAAGACTCAAGGACTTTTTAAGAATAACTTAACTGGTCTTGACATGAGTCTTAAATATATTTTGATATCTGGTAGCCATTTTAATCATCCATTTATTCTACTTTTGATTGATGAAAATCCAGCATGAAGTATGTAAGATGAAGGCCCCGTGTCTAATTTTAAATATTCAGAGAATAGAATTGACGGACAAATACATAATTCGCATTAACATTCAAAGTAAGTTAGGTATTTCTTTATTCTTTGCACTGCAATATTTCATATTTCAGAACTCTTCAGAAACAAAACTGATCCACTTAACGAATCTAATAATATAAATTGAATGCTCAATTCGAATCATTAAATAAATATCCATGAAAACCTAACTAGTTTCATGCCACTGTACCATTTTGAGATCTCGAAATGAGTGGAAAAACGCAAAAGGCAATCAAAATCGAAGGCTTATAAATTAAACATAATATTGTAATTATGTATTTGGCTTATGCCACTCTGTGTGTGTGTGTGTATGTGTCTGTATGTAGAGCAGATCGAAATTACTTTAACAAAAACAAAAAGAAATGTTAATTGCCAGCCAGGCAAAATTTTTCATTGCCTTTTTGTGCACTTTCGCAGCAAATTTCAACTCGACTAGGCCACGCCTCCTCCTTCTCCAGCTGCTATTGACAGCCGTGACTGACATGTGCAATTGTTTTTGTAGCCAAAAACTCTCACTTTCATTTGAAATGCCTCTCGTTGCTTTGACAATTAAATGAAAACACTTGCAGAGAATTTGGTTGTTTGTAAAATAAACATTTCAAATAACGAGACGAAGTCAGCGTTTGCTTTAACATGCTCCGGCACCGGTGCTTACAATTGAAAAGGCGCATGCAGATAAACACACACACTCAAACACACACGCACACTCAAGCAGAGACATAATAATTGCTCAGTGTGCACAGTCCAAGTGGGACTTTCTCCCTTTGAAAATAAATAAGATAGAAACAAACAAACAAACAAACGCACTCCGATTTGCTGCATCTTCATATAATTTTTTTTTGTCGGAAGTTGGCAACCGGACGTATGCGTAATATGGGTGAGTTAAGCACGGCCTCCACTTGGTTAAGTGTTAAGAGATAAGCGTTTAAGTGGACAACGATTTACCCCAAATCTCATAGAGTGGGCTGCAATTCCCATCCGGATCGAGGTAGATCTAAAAGGTGGCCAGATGAAAGATAAAAATAAGTGGGACTTTTCCTAATCTCTACTTTTAGAAAGCGGATGGGTGTGTACTATTTGTTTAAACTTGAACCAGTTAAGAAAAAGACTTACCCTTTAGTAAGGCTCAGTACAAAGAGGGGATCTTACACGTTTCGACCGGTTTTATGAATCCATTAGTTTTGGGTAGCTTTTCTGCAGGCCGTGTTTAGCTTCCTGCAATCTACACGTATTGTGAGCAGTTTAACAGAGCGAACGTTTCGGATAGACGTTTCGACACGCGCCGTGCAAACAATTTTGTGTTCTCTGTGTACTAAATCAGCCCTGATTTCGAAAAGCGACTGCTCAAAACGTGCCGGCCATTATCTGACTGTGATCTGACTGTGATCCTTCTCCTTCTTTTTGGGTACGATAGTTGGTAACTGCCAAAAAAAAACTACCAAACAATTTGTTCCCCAACAAAAACTAGATCAAAACAACATTAAGACATCACTTTTGGCTGTCACATCTGACTATCTCTCTGGCCAAAATACAAGTCTAATCGAACTTGTCAACTTTTACACTTTGGCAGGACTGCCATATCGAGTGCTGAAAGTGTTTTAAGTAAGACTTCGCTTGGAAATGTTTTCTCCACTTTTCGGTTGCATTTCAAAAGGATCATTTTAGGGATGCTAACCGGTCTTAAGCCACACCGAACCAAGCCGGTCGTAAACCACAACTCGAACCGAACCAAACTCTGTTTTCAAAGTAGACAGCCGAACCGAAAACCCAACAAGGGAGTTTTCTGAATGAACTGAAAAATCTTACTGAACTAAGCAACTTTGCAAAGATATTGATAGGTGTTTTACTCGTTTTCAGAATAGCCAGGAATAGATATACTCTTCAATCGTTGGGACATCGTCGTTGAGCTTTAAGTAGCTTAAAATGCTTATTTTGACCCTTTGAGGAGAGTTTTTTGGGGAATTCATTCTTTTGCTTTGACACTCTTTAATATATATATTATTTTGAACGGAACCGCTTTTAAAAATTTTTTTATAACCGGCATTCGAGATCCAAAATTGTTAAAACTAAAAAGACCAAAAAGAACCGGTACAGTCTCGGTTCTGAGGTATATTTGTTTTTTCTAAAATTTCCGTATCTGCCGAGAGAGTGTCATCTCTATATTCAAGGCTGCTAACAGCGCCGACGGTGTAGAGCGTGAGAGAGATATTGTTTCTGAAGTCTGCGCATATATGTTTCTTTGTAAAAGACTAAAACCAATACAGCATCGAAAGAATGTACATATTTGGCCCTCTCTCACTTAAGTTCTGTTTCTGCATGTTCGCTTTCTGTCTAGTCTTAGCCTCCTGCCACTTTTGTATGCAAAACGAAAGAGTTCAGTAGTAAAGTCGCCTACACATGGCCGGCGGTTAATCTTTATAGAGTTCATAACTACAACGAGCACTTATATTAAGAACTGCATGTTAATCTGAGCGAATACTAAAAATGTCAAGGCCAACATTAAATGTGTATCGGCAGTATTTCGTCTCTGATATGGAAGAAAATGTAAGCACTTTAAAAGTGATGAATTTCTCCAGGTAATCAGGAAGAGTTTTTTTTTTAATTTTTTTCTATTTTTTAGTAACAAATTAACCGCGATTTTTATACCCGTTATTCGTAGAGTAAAAAGGGTATACTAAAGTCGTGCAACCCTATAAAGTATATATAAAAGATACTTTATTTTAAATTCAAGAAAAATGTTAAGTAAGTTAAATCAAAAGTGTAGGTTTTCTACAAACGCATCTCACATAGATTAAAATTCAGCATTTCATGCAGATTTAAGCTCAAATTATTACAAATCTGTCATTGATAGACCATTTCCGAGAACAGATTCGTGTTCAGCACACAAAAATCATCTGATTTTGTTGCATTGTTGCCAAATCGTTTTATAAACCGAACCGGCTTAAAACCTCCATGAATCACTGAACTGAACCAATCTTAATTTTAGAGCGGGTTGCATCCCTGGATTGTTTAATATCTTAAAAAAGAAGACCTCAAGCCGGCTAAAACTAACTTCATTGAAGTATGATGGATGGCCTCTGCCAGTCGCTTCCTGACTACGGCATTAAGTCCGCAAGTTTAAGGGGGTATTCTCCATGTCGAGGCTGTTTCTTTAACCCTTTTTAAAAAAAAAATCGTGTTTTAAAACGCAAAGAGTTATTATGTTACAAACAGATTAAAGTAAACCAACAAAATTTTGATGCTTCGATACGAGGGCTGTTTAAAAAGTTCTCGGCCGTCAAAGTGGAGGTCCAAAATAAAAGGCGGCCATGATTCCACGTCTCAAGGTTGTGTTAAAAGGAAAACTAAAAACGAAGTTATAATAGATGTAATTCTTGTTTGATCCTCGAAATAAATTTTGTAAGTTAAAATTTGATTTTGAGCCCTTTTTTGTAGTTTAGTGTAGAAAAAAAAGAGTAGTAAACATTTTTTTCAAATTATAATTGAAGGTCAGACCAGAATGGTGACAATTCTTCGTCGATTGCACTTTGAATCATCAAAATCGGTTCCGTGGAACTAAAGATATCGCCATGATCGTCGCCAGTTCGAAAATAGTACGTTTAAAGTTTGAAGTAATTTGAAAATTGCTTGTTTAATCGAAGACATTGGTCGACAAATAAGTCTATATCTCTAAAGTATTTCGAATTTCAAAAAATCCTTTTGGGGCGAGAATATCCAAGCTATAAATAAATTGAACAAAATAAAGATCGAAAAAAGAGAATACTCTTTAAAAACTGGCTTTTTTTTGTGCTGATCGACCAGAGCGTTAGCTGACTGCTGGATATATAACTCTATATATTCACGAACGTATCACCTGACAGCATGTGATCGCCAGCTCCGAGCAGAGAAAAAATGCAGCGTAGATTCGATTATCTAAATTTAGATTGGTTGGGCATAATCATTTTTTCTTTTTGTCCTAATTTTGGAAAAATTTTAAAGTATCTCTCGAAATACTCAGACACAAAGTAAATACGCACAAACTGAAGCGTTCAAAAAGCTTAAAAGACATTGAGAACTTCTAAATATATTTGGTAGCAACGCACTATTGGTATACAAAACACTTACTGTTGCCATTAATGCGATGATCAAGACACTTTGAAGTATTATAAGCTTAAATCGATGGCATAGAGCGACCGTGCCGAAACTATAAATGCACTTAAAACCTAAATAAACCACCAAGTCATTGAAAATTGAATTGAATTAATCAACTATAGTTGATGATTTGAACATTAGCTGGTCTTAAATGGCATAAAATCATCCGTCTAATTAAGCATTCACTTTTAGTTGATTGATTGCTGGTGCTCAAAATTAATGTTAGAAATAAAATATGTATATACTTATTAACTTAGTAACTTGGGTGTGTGTTTTAATTTTTTGCACAACATATTATTATTAAGCATATCTCATCTGATGTTCCTGGACGCACCCACATGCATAATTTTCAAGTGCATCAGATTTCTGACGCAGTTGTTGTCTCTTTAATGTCTCAAACGTGAGCCACATAAAATGGCAGCGCCAGCTGCTGTGACTCAGGCAACAACATTGTCTACATGTGGCCGGGCCATTATTCTTTTGGGCTGCAATGCCATTCAGATTTCAACAGTTGACTGCTCACAACTTCCGTTCCACTGCCGATCTGCAGTCGGAGTGCGAGCCCCAGCCATTTCCATTTCCTACTACATCCAGCTATCTTGTTCATAATGTCAATAAAATTTATGTCTGTTTGTTTGTCTTGTGCTCAAATGGCCTCGTAAAGAATTTTGCCATTTGTCAGTGTCGCATTAATGCCAGTTTTTAGAGTTTTTAGAGTTTCCAGAGCTTTGTCGGAGTCCGCTCTAGCGGCAAACATACGGTTTTTCTGTTGTTTGTGGCGAAACAACAACCAAAGTGACACACATTTGGCACACAAAATGGCAGTTAACGAGCTGGAAAATGCCTGCACGAAAAACAATCTTGTCATAGTTTCATAGCTTCACTTGCACTTTCTTTCTGTTGCCTGAAAGATGATGAGAGGCAGAGTCCCAGAGGCTGTAATAAGGAAGTGTGCGGCGGCTGCCGCCTCCTTACGTAAGGCCTACACATGCAAACTTATGTACATATTTGATTAATAAACAAAGCGCATCCAAGTGAAATTTGTGTGTGATTATCCCCAGCATTTCTTTGGCATTATTTATATAAAAATCAACTTTAACCTTTAAGTCAAGAAACCAGTTTGTCCAATATTCAAATTCCGAACTTAAATTAAAAGATGTCTCGATTGTCTCGAGGCTGGCCAGTTTACAATTTTATGGCCTAGACATGAGATGGTATTAAGTCAGTCAGCTTTAATGACATTGCCCAGTTAAATTTATTGCCAAATCATGGATATGGCGATAGTTTGTGACCGGACGGAAGGGCGAAATTAAATTTCCCCTAATTAGTTCAATTATACCGAGAGTAACATAAATAAACCAAACAAAATATTGTTGGCCATGTTGTTGTGCAATCTCCTTATTAGCAAAATTAGCTGACTGCTAAAGTTGCCAGCTAGTCAATGATTTTTACAGATATTGATTTTGCTTTTCGATTTCAGTTTTTTTTTGATTATGCTGTCGTCCATGTGAATGCCTGTGGCCATATATCGGTGTATTTTATATAACAACAACTTGAAACAAGTTTGCGTTGATTAGTTGGTGGTGGCCCTCGTTTTTAATTTTGTTTTTATATTTCTCGATTTCTTGTCTTCTGCTTTTGTCACCTGCGCAGGTTTTGACAAATGATTGATATATGTTTGACGGTGGATACACAATTGAGGCAGACTAATTTACCCTAAAAAGGGGTGAACAAAAGCAAAGTTTCAAAACACTTCCTGCCACTGAATCTATCAACAACAAACACTTGCCTGCTGTGGACCACATCTTTTGTGCTTGTCATCTCTTGGCATAGCATCAACTCTATTTGACTGACTGACTGATTGACAAATGCAAAAACGAGTTCAATAACCATTTGATGCTTTTCGATTTCAGCTTTTGGGTAGAAAATCTCGCATAGACTTCAGCATAAAAGTGAATTGCAAACTTGATTTGTGATTTATAGCTTTTATTGTATGGTATGCATTAGGGTGGACCTCAATTGCGTGTAATATTTAAGGTCGCCTAAACACTTGAATTTTGGGAAGAAAGCTGTAAAGTTTTTGCTCATGCTTTTAATACCATGCAGAATTTTAAATTATATTTTAAAAGTTACGGCCGATTACAATTTTTAAACAATATTTGCATATGGTTCATGCATTTAAAAAAAGTTTTTAAATTCATTGAAAAGCTTGGTTGCCGTTTTAACACTCAGAGAAAAAATTGAGAGTTTCATTCTTGAAACTAAAGTGTTCGTTCTCATTCTAACGGATTTTAACGGCACAGGCATGGAGAAGCGGTTGTTTTTTGATCGCAGAATCAGGCAAATATTGCTGATGAATTGATAGAAATGCCAAAGAAACAGTTGTGCCATCAACTAGCCTCCTTTGTAGTGTGTTGTGATCCTGTTTTAAAGATATGTGCAAAGTTTGCACTGCAAACATAGCGCGACCTCGAGTTTGCTTGCCCTCACTTCCCTTTCCTATAAAAACCAAATTGAAAACGAACTTAGCTCGATTCCAAGAGCAAAGTTCTTTAAAATTCAAGAACAAATAGTTTTTTTTCAAGGGCGTTCGTTCTAGCTTTTACTTCCAAAACTACATTTTTGGTCTTACTTTCAACTGAAATTAAACTTCAGACTGTTCTTAGATTGTCAATCACTCAGCGAATAAGTGAGGACACACTCATTTATATATGGTGATAAGGTCACACTAGTATTAATATGGATGCCAATTTAACAGAGATGCTAAGAATAATCGAACCGAACCAAACTATACCAAATCGCTCAGTCAAAAACTTATTGAAGTGGGCTTCACCGTGTAAGTCCCTACCAAATCGGCATTTTATATATATATACAATGTACAATGTACATAGTACATTTAAAGGTAGCTATTGAAATTATTTAAACATTTTAATTTCAAGATTAAAAAGATCTGTGTTACATTCTTGCGAACCAGCGCTCGATTTTGGAACTAGTTTTCCTCGATCCGCATTCAGCTCTACATATGTACTAAGGTCATGTATCGACTCATCGATTCGACGATGGCAGTCCATGACAACTTGGGCTCATTTTCATATATTGGTCATTGTTTTCAAACCAAACGGTCTCAAAATTCAACATTTTTTGTTTCAATAAACCGAAATTAGATCTCGACACTCCCACCGAAATGAATTTGCGGTTTTGTTAAGTTTATAAACCATTTCAAAAATCGTCAAAAACGAAAAAATGGAAAAAAAGTGTTTTTAAAAAACGTAATATCTCAGGTTTGGCCTATCGGACAGGTCTCAAGTTCATATTTGTGGAAAGCATTTTAGTGTACCTACTCAAATTACAGTTTTATAGATTTTTAAATTATTTAACAGTGCTACAAATTATATATCATTTTTTCTCAGTGTTAACCACCATGTTATGGCCTCTAAGGATACACAATTTATTATTATAAACATAACTTTAATTATGGTGTTTTCAAAAAGATGGAGACTTTTATAGTTTAAAAGATATTAATTTTTGAAGTTATAAACAAATAAAAATATACCCATAAAGAAAGCTTTGCCACGCAGTCAGTTTTAAAGCTTTACCCTACTTTGGCTAGTGGATGGAACTAGTGGATGAAATCCTTTGTGTATCCCAGGTTTTAATAAATAAAGAACATTGAGTCATAAAATGTTTCTTTAATTAAAGTTGACTACCCTTAAAATGCACTAAAGTTTATTTTTTAATCTCCTATAAACCCTTAAAATAAATTTACAACAAATAAATAAAGAGTGCCGAGTTCATCTTCGTTTACTCACTTTGGACTAATGAGGTCCGCCCTAATGTCTGTATTTATACACGTAAATTTGCATGTGACAGTCAGTAAGTGTGCTGCAGACAAATGAACAACCCACACACTTCTGAATTGCAGCTGCGGGCTGCCTGTCAGGGCTAGGCTAAAGTGATTGTGTGCAGCAAGTCGACTGGCAAACTAAGAAAATAAAATAAAATAAAACTTTAAACAAAGGAATGCAAATATTCTAAGTCACTAAAGCGTTTGGTACAGTATTTGCTTTGCAGTAAAAAGTACAAATATAAGTATGAAAATGAACAAATGTCTGTACCCCCAGTTAGTTTTCCAAATTGAACAATTAGTTAATTTAGATTATGTCGCTCAAACCCAGTTATGTAGCCGAGTAAAACTTTTTTATGTGAACGTAAGCAAACTGCGTAATAACTTGGAAACGAAGCCTCTTAGACCCATGGTGTAAAAGAAAGAAATATTTCTATTCATAACAGTAATCATGTATTAAAGTTCTGAAGAAAAGTATCTGGACACCTAGAAATAATATATAAAAATTAAGAAACAATGTGGAAATAGTACATCAAGGAAAAAATTGATTTAATATGGCACTCAATTCGACATTTTTCCATATCAATTTTATACCCAAAGAAATGAATCTTTATTTCTTGAAATGAAGAAGACCTGTGCTGGAAATCTATTCTTTTCCAATCTGAAAAATTCTTACTGGATTTAATTATTTTTGGCTTCGATCAAAGAATATTCCGTGTTACCGCACTTCCACATCAAAACTGCTTGATTTCAAGCATGTTGATAAACGAATGAGTTAATTGAACAAATATTAATTTTAATGCGATTAGCAATGAAACCAAAATTTACTAAATAATTACAATACTGAACTAGAGCCCTGCATGAATGGAGTCAAAGGGCCCTTTGATTCATGTTCAAGTAAATTAAGTCAAAAATTTTTTAGTTCAAATTAGTAAGCTCAAATTTCCAGTGACTCCAGTGAAACAGATCAAGCTCCAAACAGATCAAGCTCTAGTTGTTCTATGGATCAAATCAAGTCAAACATTGAGCCCATCTAAAAAAATTTTTTTTCCCGAATTCGCAATTCGCTATGCTTCGGTCCTCCCTCGAAGGACGTTGCTTCATTGGCGAGATGAGGGATGCCCAAATATCCGCCGCATTAGAGCGAGTATGACCCAAGAAAGAGTAATTGAACTAGTACTGTGCACCGCAGTCTTTCCGGTTGCAGACGCCCAAAACACTTAGCTGCCAGCCGTGCTGGCCCAAATATATCTGCCTCTGGCGCACTGCCTGTCACATCCATTCAAATGGTTGAGACGGTGCACAGCAAAATATTCGCATAATACTCGCTGCCCCCGGTATATCCGTAATTCCACCCTTTAGAGAGACTGTGGCACTCCCCCAGTTTGCTCTCATCTCAATCGTCAAACCAGCAGGTGTAGAGAAAGGCCCACACAAATCTCATGTTATAATAAAAACGCACACAAGTACAATTAAAGATGCGTTGTTATTTTTTAAAATTATCGTTTAAAACATTATTTTTTTCACCATATCATCTTTTGATGTGATTGCGGACCTTTTCTCTGATATGAGATTTCCGGCTTGAGAAAGGCTCTCTCTGATGAGGCTTTGCTTGCAGGAGGGACCAAAATTTTGTATCTACCTTTGAACAGAAGGGGAAACTGGTCTTTATGGTTTTACCACAATTTTAACGGATCAGAAGTGAAGACTAAATCTGCTCATAATGCTCGTATTTTTATTTCCTGATTAATTATGTCCTCTTCTTTACCTAATTTACTATACTTACTGATTGGTCCAGTGTAACTTCATAATTTTGCTCCATTTCTTTTCAATTACACTATGCAACAATTTTTTGCCGGCTAAAGGCGTTCATAGTGTTTTGAAAAGAGGTAGGTCTACTGAAATGCCATTCTCTGTTTAGTCCACCGATATGTATAAACTTAACAAAAAAAAGATAAAAAATTTCTAAAAAATGAATAAAGAAAGTTATAATGTTTGAAATTTGATAGCGATAGGTTTCAATCTACCATAAAATGTCAGGTCTAGATATGAAGGATGGGTTCTAACGGTCCCTGGTCATCAAAATCGGATGAAAAAAAAGCTATATCAAATTAAGTAAAATACGGAGGTATTTTGCTAGTTTTTCAGTATAAAATCACACTGAGAAGCCAAATAAGAATAAACGTTGAGCATTATGAGTTGTTTGAGTAAGGTTGGATAAAAGTATCAAAGATGTGACGTTTTTTGTGCAGATGTGTGTCCGCAAAAGAAAGCTAGTTATCATCCGGATCAGTTAGCGAAACTCCATCTGCTGCATTTGCTGATGGACGTTCGCCATGCTCGTCCTTTCGTCGCCTGGTTGTCCGGGTCATGTCGTTTTTAATTACTATTACCCTTTAAAAATAAAAAAAAAAAAATTATAAAAATGATGAAAACGTGGATATACCAATTTTTTGTAGTTTTCCAATAAATCATCAAATCTTATGTTATCTTGTTAGAAAATAGAATACGCGCAAAATGATCCATTTGCCTCGTCGCTTATCGGTAAAATCTCTGTCGCTCATATTTTTGTTTGCGGATCACAAAACGCCTCTAATTGAGTAGAAGTGTGCGACGTGTTAAAAAAAAAAATTTTTTAGGGAGCTACGAATTTGAAGAGACAAGCAAACGGGGTAGTCCTGAACTAGGGCGGAAATTTTAGTTATCTTCTCCGATACAAAATTGGTCATCCCAGTTTACGCAAGTATGTTCATGATGGGTATCTGAAAAACAGAGCTTTGTCATCCTTGTTGAAGCCTGTTACCATTGCTCAACTTTCAGATCGGCACAGTTTTTCCACCGGTGAACTGCAATACAAACTCTAAGATAACGTTTATTCTTATTTGGTTGCAAGATGTGTTTTATACTGAAAACTAGCAAAAATTAAACAGGTATGTTTACTTTTGTGAATATAGCGTTTATTTTTCACGATTTTGATGACCAAGGGCAAAAATGCTCGTTAAAGATTACCCAATCCTGTCAATATCTGAGACCTGAGCAATTTTAATGATAAGATTGAAAAAAACTCAAAAAGTCAGCAAAAATAAAAATTATCAAAAAATTTTTCAAAAATTCAACTTTGAAGTGCTATAACTTCGTCATTTATGGTTGGATTTACAACAACTGTCGTTTTTTTAAGAAATAATTTTATTATCTTTTATTTTTGTTACAGTTTTTACATATCGGTGGACTAAAATCAGAGAAAAGGCATTTTAGTAGACCTACTTTTTTCAAAACACTAAAATTGAAATTTTCGCGATATCTCAAAAACCGTTCAAACTTTTGACAATCTGAGCCAGATTTGAATTCAGCGTGAATTTTTTACATTAGAATCAATTGCTAAAAGTGCGGGATACAAAAACTTTTCAAATTTTGTGACATAGTGTTATTTTTAAAGAAAATTAATTTTGTTTATATTTGCTTAGAAATTAATGATAATCAGGCTCTGAGCTATTTGATCTATTCATTGAACCCTTTGAGCTATTTAAGTTGGGCATGATTGATGTAGTTTCTTTGTTGAGATGATCTGAGCTGAATCATTTCAAACAGATCAAACTGCTCATGGCTCATGTCATGAGTTATAATTTAATGAATTAATAATATTGTGAGCTATGGGAACTTTGATTCGATTCATGCAGGACTCTATACTGAACTATTAAACTAAATAAGCCAAACGATCATATTTCAACAGTTTGTCAAAAGAGTTTTCAGACAGAAACAAAAATTTATCGCAGAGCTGAATCACAGAAAAGTCGTAAAGAATTAAAACAACCAATTTATTGATTTGTTTGTAGTGTAATTTATTTTTCCCGACTCTTCATCATAATTTAACGAGCTTTTAAAGTTCACAAGTTATGCAAGTCGCTCAGCCATAAAACCTTCCAGTTAAGGGTCTTTATAAAGAAGCTCGCATCGTCAAAACACAGATCAATGCAAACATAAATAAATGAATAATTAATAGCAAAATTGCTTCTTACTTCTTTAAACACTTTATCTGTGGAGCAACACAGGGCATCAGGGCAGAGATCATTAAGATCATTTTATCAACCAATTTAGATAAAATAACTCCCAGAAATTGTATTATTGAAAAATTGTTGTATTCGCACAATAAGCAATTGACTTGTGTAGAAATTGCTTACTTATGTACAATCTACACATTCCTACATAATAATTTATAAAATGCGATTTTTTCATTAAAATGCTTTAAAAGCACGCGTGATACTTCAATAAGGCATTAAACGAGGTTTGATCTAATAAATATTAAATAAAAAATAAATTTACGATAAACAAAACAATTGCTGATTTAGTTCAGACTTAAAAAAAGCAGTGAAACCTTTCGATACTTTATGTCCAAGTGTCTCTGCTGATTTCAGTTTCTTTTTAAAGTTTTCGACCAGTTAGTGTCAATGGCCCCCTCAGGGTTACCCTGCAGCAGCAGGAAGTAATGGCGGAGGTAAAACGCAAAAGCCTGATCCCACCGGGTAATTGGAGTCGTTTTATGCTTATGGCCAAACCCAAGTTGTTGTTAAGTACTCCACCTAAGAGTCGTTATTCTAATTGGTCAGTGAACCAGTTTCAGTTTCAGTTTAAGCTCGCTTACTTACCCAGCTGACTCATGCGCTTTCTGCCACGCTGAACCCGTTTGGCCAAGTATTGGCCAGATTGCGCAAGGTCGTCTGGTCAGGACAGGTGCTCACGAATTAACTTAATTGTGACGTATGAAAACTAGCTTTAAACTCGAAGTAAACAATCAAAGATTCGGGCCCAGGCCCCAACTTACAACTTTTATGAAAAGCCACAAAATCAAAGCCAAAAATATTGCTAAACAGTTATGAGTGGCGTTTTATGAATGCCGTTAAGTCATCAGGTTTATATGGGCGCGTGTCGCCAACTGTGCAGCGGTTTTCTTTTCTTTTTTTCTTTTTATTTCTATTTTGGCGTTTCACCTTGAGCTTAATTTCGGTCAATTTAATTAAATAAAACAGCTCGCAACTGTCGGCGCAACAGAGCAACAAACAGGCCGCTAAAGTGTCCGAAAAAATTTAAATAAACTGCATTTTAAGCAAGCCACCGCACAGAAATTGCATCTCTGCTGTGGCCTCCCAAACGAAAGACTTAAGCGACAAACGCGTGACGTCGCGTCGCGACTTATGATTAATGTAGCTTTTGCGCAATTTGAGCCGCCTGTTGAATGTATATTGAAAGAGGTTTGCGCACAACTAAACGGCATAAATAATAAAAAACGCAAATGAATTGCAACTTTTTTGCGCTTTCTTGCATGCGAGTGAAAAGCCAAGCGGACTTTGGAGTTGGATCGCAGATATTTGACTTTCAAGCTTAAATTTAATTATGCTTTAAGAGTTGTCGAACGTTATGTAGAAAATTGAATGATGCAGCTAAAATAATAAATACAAATATTTTCGGAAAACTCGGTTAATAATAATAAAAAACGCTGTAATCTACAGATATAAAGGAAGATGGAATTAAGAAAATTTTATTTTAATATTTGACATGGAAGTTTGAGAAGCTCTATCGTTTTAGCTAACAATACAGAACTCCCATTTTATTTAGGCAACGTTTTACATCTAAAACTTAAACTTCAACTTACTTAAAGCCCTTTAGTAATTAAAAATAAAAAACCAAGAAGTGAAGCTTACATTTCAGTTTATATCTATAAAATCGTCATGATAATCCAAGCTAAATTCAAAACTTAGATCTCTATCTTCATAATATAAAATTTTTAAAATTTGGCGCTTTTTTAAATCATTCATTAATTACCAATTAATCAAACGATTAACACCAACTATTTACTATGTTTACTGTTCACTTTTCTATTTAGCCGTCAATTCAACAGTCTTTATGACAATTTAAATTCATTCATACATGAATTTTGCATATTTATCCGACAATCTAAACTAATAAATTGTAAAAATTCTAGATTTCTTTAACCATTTGATCCTGCCGAAGTTGTGAAGTAACGAGAAGTAAATTTAAATTCTCACACAAAAGTTTTCAAAGGAGAGCAATCTAAGAATGATATGTCATAAAATTTATTACTTTTACTTTTACCCAGACATATTTTCTTATCATCAGATAGATTCGAACTGGTATAAGAAATGGTCATTACTATTTTAGTCAGTAAATATATCAAAATTTCGATATTTTTCAACTACCAGTCCTACCATCAATGCTGTAAGCAAACTGTTTTGGCGTGTGACATCACCCCATGAGACTGTGGCATTTTAAGAGCTAGCACACAAACTTTATTGCATGAGCAAATTTTTAATAAAAAAATTGAAATGGGTTACGTGTCGAATTGTGTTAAGATTTACTTAAGAAATAAAATCGCGTTGCTGTAAAAGATGATTTCTTAAATAATAACGTGCCGTAAGAGTAAACGTATGTTAAGCGAGATCTGTTCCATAATTATGGATGGGAGAGATACTGAGCCTGCAGTTACTGAAACCAAGTACGACATACAGAAAGGAACTTAATTTTCTTACCTAGATCTTACTTACACTAAGAAAAGAAATCGATCTAAAATCGATATTGAAAATCTGTTTCTCGAGAATCTTGCACTCAAGATTGTAAAACCTTTGGTAACGTACAAGCTAAATGTCAAAAAAATATTCCTAGGTTTGGTTAAAGTTATCCGGAATTTCCAGTACCTTGGTAAAGATAAATATACAAAAATATGTACTTTTAAATTTTCATCCATTTTTAATAGTAGTGAGTATTAAAAACATACCAAAACAAACTTCATTCTTCTGCTTCGAAAAATAAGGTTTCAAAATAATTCATTTTGATTTCATTTTTAACATAGCAAGAGTTTTGAATATTTCGTCAGCTAATCTGTTCCTTGGCCTCCACAGAAAAAAATTTTTTGAACTGAGGCAAAACAAAGCAAAATGGTATTGTGCTTATATAAATCATTACAAATGTTAGAACTATTTAGCAGACTCTAGTTCAATAGGTTATGATTTTGTTCATAACTTTTCTATAACAACACACGCACAACACCACAAAGGAAGGGTCGGTACGGGACATGCACACACACAAAGTTTCAGTGATTTGGAGAGTGCAGCTGATGTCGGTTTTTGTTACAAGCCTGTCTTTGGGATTCCCAAGCGGTCATTGCAAATCTGTCATGAGGTAGCCTATGCCAGCTTATTGAAGATAGGCAAAGATTGCTGATGAATGAATTGAGGAAATAGCTATTCAGTCAACCAGCCTGGTTTGTGGTTTTGTGGGTGTCTAGAATAAGAGAAGTTATTAACAAAATCATAGGACTTCTTATGTGAAATTATAAGAATATCAATCAATCTACTTGGCCGTGAGCAGTCGGTTTTAATCGCTCAACTTTTGTTATCTTATCTAGTAACAGGGCATATATGTAGCACTTCACATACATATGTATAAAGGTAAGCAGTTCGAAATACAAACGTTTATACCAAAATAAGCTGTTTGAATGACAACAACAGCTGAGTTGTAAAATAATAAAAACTTTAAATAATATGAATGGAAAGAGAAGTCCGCAGAAGTCTATCATATGCTGCAATAAACTGACATCTAGCCAATAACAATTGGCAAAGCAAAGGAGTGATTACATTCACATTTGCATGCACGTTCACCTACTCTAATGAGCGGTTACCTGTCCCCTGCTTAGCATTCAACAAGCATGTCCATTAAGAACACCTTACACAATTCCATGCAAATCACTTGGAAATGGTAGAAAAGAAATGCCCAAAATTGGCACAAGCGTGAGTCGCCTGCTAACGGACATAAGTTACAGTTAGACGCCGAGTGGCTGTCGTCTAATTCAGCTAATTCTTTATAAACAAACGCTCAAGGTCAGGCCTCGGGGACGAGTAATTTATGATCTGACCCTGCCATAAACACCCAGGCCAACCCATAAGTCGCATTAAGCGTTCTCAGAGCGGATTATAAGATCGAAGCGAAACTGGTTTAAATCTTGCCCATTTTTTTGGGCTATTTATTTAAATGTTTTGCCAGCTTAGAGAGGGAGGCTCAAAAATTTTAATGCATATATTATACATTTTTATGTGAAAAAAAATTCAAATACAAAATACACAAAAAGTTCCTTATCGCGTGTGGCCAGCAACTGGACCAACTGGTTTCACGCTCGATCTCACTTTGGCTTGAAGCACGGAAATGAATGAGCCGCAAAGTGAAAACAAGTCTAAATGCCTTTCATTTTCCTTAAGCGAAAGCGAAAATCTCAGAACCAAAGGCCGGTCGAGTTTTAGCAACTCATCTTTATCGATTGCAAGCGGCGAAGAAACCACTTCTCTGTTGGAGTTTTTTGCCTCTTTGGCATTCTCTACAATTGCAGGGGCTTACGTAAAATATGGTTTGTTGTCCATTTCGGGCAATTGTCCAAGTCACATTACAAGTATGTATGTATCATTAGCCCCAGAGTCCGTGTGTCTAACTGTGCGACAACCGAACGGTTCGCTGGAGCACAGCCAAGCCGCCGCCGCCTTTGTTGGCTGAGGTTTGGGCTTGGGTTTCGCTTGGTATTTCTCTAGCGCGGTGTCTGCGAAAGCCGCGCCAAATGTTTGTGGGCTTGGGTTTTGTGGGGTTTTGATTTGGTTACGAAAGCAACCAATAAAAGTCAATAAATAATAGAGAGCGAAAGAGACAAGAGAACTGCATTCCAACCGAATGATACGATTTTTCCAATTGTCTTGCGAAAACAAATATATTAAGTGAAAGAAAATTTTGTGATTTATTTTAATGAAATTGTGGGACTATTTATGATAGAAAGTGAATTGCTTTAAAACTTACAGTCAGAACAATTTGATTTCTATTTTTGGAAAAATTTAAGTTAAGTTACCCTAAAAAGGAGTTTTTTTGGAAAATTTTTTTCTGAAACTTAGTGGAATCGATCTAGGGTGGATTTAAAATTTTCAGGGCGAATTTACGTTCCTTTAGGGTGTGTTGATTTTTAACTGTACTGTATCAACCACTGAACATTACCGTTTTTCGAGCGGTTGCAACACTGGTTTGTGAACGCTGAGTCGGGCAGATGGAGCAGATAAAGATTGTACAGGGACATTCTGTCTGTGAAGACCTCCTCTCAACTTGGATAAGCCTGGCCCGCAGCGGCTCGCGGTCGATGAAGTAGGTCAAAGCGGATCTGCTTCCCTTTATTTTCCCACTCCAATACACTCTCACTTTATGGCCCCACTCTTCTTGACAAACACTGTTCCAAACACTCGCTGCGCTTGCTTATGCTGCTGAACTGCTGTTGCCTCTGTTGCACGAGCATGAATATTCAATCTCGATTTCCAGGATATTCTACACAATTCAATTTTTTAAGGATTGGTCCATTCCTTTCGAACTTGTATCATTCCAAATGTGCTTACCACAATCCCTTTCGAGATCACATGCCCATAAATTAGAGAGCGAGAGCGAAGAAATATAAGTAGCCTTTCAGACACGCTGCAACAACCAATGGGTAAGGTGGTGTGCGATGAGATGCCGTTCCATTCATGTTTCGTGCGAGCCAAACATTTTTTTTCAGAAGTCTTTAATTAACCAAAACTGGTTTGGGTGGTCTTTGAAGTGTATGAGGATGTCCTATGGCAAATGGCATGGCGGAGAAAAGGAAGAATAGTTATCCTTTCCTGAGATCAAATCAATATTACACATCGAGCTAAGGTTATCTAGAAAAGGTATAAAGTAACCCATCTTTGGGATTAAATTGTGCTCGAATTTTTTGCAAAATTCAATCTTTAATAGGATTAACACGGGATATATGTAATCCTTCATAGGATTAAACAAGTCGGATCAACTCAATCTTTTTTCAGATCGGGTCAAGCATATCCGGGATTACGTTGTTTTCATTACCGCTTAGGATTGATTTGATCCCATATGGATTGATAAAATTTCGGTTGAAAAGGGTAGCTCACTTGAAACTGTTTCAAAAAAAGGGTTTTTTACATAACAATTCACCAATTGCATTGCAAAGTAAAGAAAGCTCAAAAGACCAACAAAATCGGTAGTCTGTATTGCTGAATGCCTTTTTTAAAATAATTTAACAACAATGAAGTCGGGCAATGAGTCTAATTGAATATTTTTCTACCAAGACTTGAACGCTAGACTCAAAGCCAAGAGTGCTAACCATTACACCATAGGACCTTTATTTGTAAGTTATTTTTTCGACACTTTTGTTTTGCTTTCCTGCGCGGCCATCAAAACTTAAAATTTATGAATTTCATAAAGTTCCATGTTTTGTAAAGAGCTTCGCATATTAAATATCGCGCAGAAAAGTGCAGTTTAGTCAATCTTTGGTACAGAGCAGTGGCCGGCAATACACACATGCTCATTTTTGCGTTGTGTGTGTGTTTAGCCACACGAGAGCGCGCTCATTTAGCACTTCTTTGATTTAGCAAAAAAAAAAATGGAGTCTAAGCTCGTATAAATAAAATTACACCCCGTCTGGGAGTCGAGGCTTGGTATCTTAGACTCGTAGTCAACAAAAACTAACAGCTACGCTACGGCACTTACAGTTAGAGTGCAGTTTTAAGAAAATAAAAGAATATACTCATATTCTTTTTATTCTAAATGTGCCAAATATGCTAAAGCATATATTTATATCCGGGCTTTAATAATCACACATTATATATGAGAAAATTAATTGTTCTTCTTCATCTTTTACACCTTCCCAGCGACCTTGACTAGGGTTGTCCATATATTGATATATCGTTATTTTTCTTGAGCGATAAGGGTTATTTCGATATGATATTTTTTCTGCCGATATAGGCGATTATCGATATTTTTATAAACGAGATATTAGAAAAACTTACCATGGCAATTGCAGAAGGACAATATCAGTAACCCAGAACCGAGGAAAATCCTGGCTTTTGTACAGGAAATAGGGTTGCTAGGGGAGATTATAACCTCAGTAAAGTAGGGGGCGCAATGGAAAAGACAAAGTCCTTAAATGTTTCTAATGTTTGAGATCGATTTGTGCGGGCTACGAATTCATTTTAGACCGACGGATGTTACTCTCTCCGAATTTTCTGTAGATTTCGTTGTTTTCTTTTTTCTACCCATTCAAATCGACCCCCTTATTTATTAAGTCATTTAAATCTTAAAGATATCCTAGTGGAAAGACAAGATATAACGTCCACTTTAAAAGGACATTAGTAGTCTTATTTAGTAGTCTTATGATGAATGTTGGTGGTGAAGTTTCAGTCAAGCTTTAGAAAAACCCGATATACAAATATCGACATTGAAAATTTGGTTTTTTGATATTATCGATATTGATACTTTGAGAATTATCGACAACCCTAATATACACTTGTGTAAGAAGTTCTTACTAAGAACGTAAAGAACTGCTCTCCAAAGGACAATTTCCGGTATCTTAGAAGATTAGGTCGATTCGGTTTAGTTTTGTAAAAGTGTGTCCCTTTTTTTAACAATAGGAATTGGAATTTTCTACAAAGCATTCCAAAACAAAATCTCAAATTACAGCTGTAAAGGAATAATAAATTTTTAAATCAACCCTGAGAATCATTCAGGCATGTACTAAATATCTTTTAAGGGTGGACTCAAATTCAACGGATTGACTTAAAATAGAAAAATCAATCGCCAATCGTCAAGAAATAATATTCATCAATTTTTTTAAGTTTGCATTTTTAGAATGCTTAGATTAGTCTACCTAACTCGTCCAGTTTTTCTAGTTTCTTTTTGTTTTGTGTTGGCAATTGGAAACAAATTTTTGATCACATCTTGTCACAAAACGAGGCCACATTTGGTGGATAATTAATTTCGAGTGTCATACACAAAGTCAAGACTGTCACTTGGTCAACATGAATGACTTTATAATGTAAAACACAAAAACTTTACTGAAGATGTCACCGAAAAGTGTTTCAAAAGACATACAGTTAACAAATAAACAATACAAATGCATAATTATATAGCGCTAAGTAATTTTAATTAGTTGTTCAAGCAATCAGCCGAGTGTTTTTAGAGTCCATTGTTTGGGCCTGGGTCGTGAACTGGGTCAATGTCAAGACGTGGTCGTCCGCACTTAAATATGTTTCGTATTTATTTGTAATTTGTGGGCGCCAACTGGAGTGGAGAGTGGGCAAAGGGCTGGGCCAGCGAATGACCTTTGTGATGATTAATATCAGAAAGCACATGACAATGTGACCTTCTCTACCTCTTCTGACATCTTTTAAAATCAAGTGCCATGTAAATTGCCGAAAGTTGAGGTGGCCCCATATAAATCATTTTTTTAGCATCTGTGATTAATCTTATTTTTCGTTTTATCATTTTTTACAGTTGCCACCACGACTGCTGCGAATCGCCTTTGTGATATGCCTGCTGATT
The DNA here is from genome assembly GCA_018904275.1 of Lordiphosa clarofinis. Classification (NCBI taxonomy): domain Eukaryota; kingdom Metazoa; phylum Arthropoda; class Insecta; order Diptera; family Drosophilidae; genus Lordiphosa; species Lordiphosa clarofinis. Next base: position 741,710 of record JAEIGQ010000029.1, on the reverse strand, counting down.
GTTTTACTCTCCCCATCCACAGACAGTGCACAAAGTAAGTAAAAAGATACTCGTGGGCGGAAACAAAAAAGTTATCTCAAGGGGACACCCGGGTTTGAACCGGGGACCTCTCGATCTGCAGTCGAATGCTCTACCACTGAGCTATATCCCCACTTATATAAATAGCGAAAAATAACCAGAGAAAAATGAATTAAGCAACTCGTTTGCTTACCCTGTGTGGGTGTTTCTGGCTTGACTTTGTGGCAGTCATCGCACGCCTTTGACTATTTTTAGTTGTCAACTACATTCAGACGAAAGTTGATAAACAATTGTGGCTGATATTGTTTTCTTGTTGCGAAGTGATAAGGGGTTATGCGCATCACAAAACACCAACAAGAAGTGAACGCAACTTTGTAACGACATTTAAGGAACAAAAACTCATTTCTACAAAACTGTCTACCTACAATAATAGATTTCTAATAAAAACGGGTCTCTTTATCTCAAGTATTGCATACTTTTTGGTGTTTCGGCGCTGTATTCCCAGAATTGCAAACTATTATTTCAGCTTTGGCTAGATTGAAATGCGTCTAGAAAAACGTGAAGGTATGTCAGTTCAATATAAAACATACCTACTGTAACCTTGTAATGGAACCAAGACGGACTGAGAGTATCGAAGTATCGGTCTGCCTCTAGTTATTGTAACATGTTGAAGAAGTCTATTATTAGACTCTTCTCGCTAAGGTGAAGTTTAGTACGGGTTGAAATATAACCCAGTAATAGTGCGGTGATATGCCCCGATTTCAAAATACACGAACCCTTTGTGAGCTTTCAAACAAAATTTGACCTTTCCAGTATATTGGAGGAAATAGTCTAACACATTTAGATTTTTAGTATTTTGAGTTTAAAGTTGTTGAAAGCCTAGTACTCAGACAAATTGGAAATCCGCTAGCTAATTATGACAGCTAATTCTTATGGGGTTGCTAACCCCCCAGAGACTGTTCAGCGCTAAAACACCACTCTTCAACAGCAATATACCACCAAATGTAAAACGATCACACTGAATTGTCACCTCTGATTTGATATAATTTGAATTTCATAAATAGTTTTTTTTTTATATTCAGGGAAATTGGAAGATATGTATATGGAATGCAGAAATCTTAACTGTTGTTTCAAATTACGCCTGTCGACGATTTTTTCGGACCTTTGCTACTTACATTCCGTAGGTTAGATGTCAGAAAAAATACAACCCACGCACAAATTTTTTTCGAATTTGTTCTGTTCGACGAAATGTTCGTCATTAATGGAGGTGTTTGTGACAGATTTTTAAGTTCGACCTTTTGTTCAAATAATACAAATTTTTCATGTTCGTCAATAGGTGGTAACATTGGCACAAACATAATTTGCCAAAAATATTTGTAGAGTGAACAAGTGCCCAAGATAGCAATGAATTTCTCTTGCTAAATTATCAAATCCATCCAATCCATAATGATCAAATAATCCTTGAAGCTAATTGATTGGCCACGATTGAGTTAGTTTCCTCAGTCATATTTTCATGTTAAAGGCCCAAACGGACATTTGAAGTACGTATTTTATGCAATTTTTCCCTATTTTTCGTCGCCGTCGAACGTAAGAGCAGTGTGACCAGACTTAAGAAAAACGAGAAGACCAAGCTAACTTCGTCTTTGCCGAGATTTTGTATACCCTTGCAAATGTTTTGACACATCAGAGTATAAGAACGCCAGCATTAAAACAAAACAATTTTTCTAACTAAAACCCACTTTTCGACCGATAGTTCCTATGGTTCAGATTGCTGCATGAAAAATTTAGAATTATTAAGGGAAACAAGCTGATTTTCAAATGTCGTGTAGACTTTGCTTTTGCACACGCAGCATTTAACTTTTCTACATTTGCATTTAGATTTTTAATTCCTACACGTCGCGTGTAGCTTTTCCTCACGTCCGTGTGGCTTTCTAAATTCTACACGCAGCGTATGCAATTTAACAGGGCGAAATACGTTGCGTTTAGGTTTGACGTTTCTAAACGCGCCGTGTAGCCAACTTTGTTTTCTCTGTGTAGGTGTAACAAGTGACGAAATCCTTCTTCTTCCCTCACGAAACTTCTCGTTACTTCTGATGTCCGTATTGGACTCGTTGAGATTTTTTTAGAAAATTATGTTCGTGAGAAATGTTCGACTGGTTAGTGGACAATTGAATTCTTGTTCGACGAATGGCTACTTCCATCAAAGTCTTGCCAAAACAAAAAACTCCATAGAAAAACAAGTAAGAAAGTTGGTCAAGCCCGACTATAACATACTCTGTACCTGGAGTAGAAGCTGAATGCAATGCTGGTGCTGCGCTTATCTCTTAGTCTTTCCCTCTTTCTCTCACTCATCTCTCTCTTTAAGATTGTGCGGTGTTAGTTGTAATAGGGTGGGAGGGGGTGGGGGGAGGGTGATTTACTTTTTGCTCATAACTTGAGAACCGCTCATCCGATCTTTATCATTTCTTCGGCAAATCGATACATTTTGCTAATTACTAACTATCTCTAGAAGGTACAAATCGTCTAACTTCAAAACTGTAGGAGATATAACGTTTTTTCCAAATTGCAGGGGCGGGAGGGGGCGTGGCAAAAATTGAAAATAAACTTGATCTGCCTGCAGCTATAAGAAACATTTGTCCCATACATGTCAAACCTCTATCTCTTACCATCTCCGAGATCTGTTTGTTCATACGGACGGACGGACAGACGGACGGACAGACGGACAGACGGACAGACGGACATGGCTATATCGACTCGGCTGTTGATGCTGATCAAGAATATATATACTTTATAGGGTCGGAGATGATTCCTTCTCCCTGTTACATACTTTTGCACAAACTTAATATACTCTATGTACCTTCGGTACAGAGTATAAAAACTCACAGAATTGTTTGGTCCAAAGCCCTTCGGCGATCACTTTGTTGGCAGTCCACACTTCCAACAAAAAATCCTCAGTAAAATACCGATAAAATAATAGATCCGTATTTTCTGTATTTTTATCGATAGCTCCCTTAATAATTAATTTTAATTATTTCAAGAGGTACAATGTGCGATGTCGATACACAAATATGCGTAATTGACTGAAATGTGAATAATTTTCCCATCAATGATTAAGCGCAATTTTCAAAGCAAGCTACAAAACACCTTGAGACTTCAACTTAACTTAAACTGAGTAATAATTCTGAATTTAATCATTGATAAAATGTCATATCTGCTCATCAGGCCCCGCAGGCAGGGGTGGGGCCGTGAAGAACGCATGCATTTGAATTTATTGATTGCGAAATTTTTAATTGAAGAATTTGACAACTCGAAACTTATAATTTAAAATAAAACCATCATAAATCATCTTACATCTTACAATCTGTCCACACTCTCACAAAACAAAAGAATTGTCACTTTTGGTATATTTGTTTTGGCAGTTCTTTGGTGGAAGAGTATACTAAGCTTTATCCATCGAAATTTAATCAACTGTTTCTGCCCGTCAAGTTAGTGACGCCATAAGCTTTCCTATTGCCATAAAGAAAAGTTACTCAGCGTTTGATTCGCATTCAATTGGTGCAAAGTTTAAACCAAGGCGCGAAGGAAAAATTTGCAGAATGAAATTCTGCAATAAATTTTTCTAATCTTTTTTAATAACACAATGCAAATAAAATTCGACTTTTTCCATTATATTGAAGGGTCAGTGGTGATTCTAGATCATTTTCGTGTGCTCAACACGAATCTCATTTTAGAAATGGTCCATCACTTCGAGATTTTTAGTAATTTGAACTTAAAGTTGCCAAAATGACTATTTTTTATTTTAACTTTTTGTGGGAATTTGTTCAATTTTCTTTGACTTTCTTTAATATTTTTAGAAAACATTTAGAAAATAATAATTTAAATTGACAACCATTTGAATAAAATAAAATAATTAAATAAAGTAAAAAAAAAAATCAGGGGACACCCGGGTTTGAACCGGGGACCTCTCGATCTGCAGTCGAATGCTCTACCACTGAGCTATATCCCCATGTGAAACCGCGATAGCTACATTGCTAGTTAAGCTAACGCCGCGAATGTTCTCAGCTTGCGCATTAAATTAACCCACGACTGGGCCGGTTTTTTTAGCCAAACTTAAAATAGATATTTATTTAATATACAAGTTGTTTTTCTAGAATTGTGTAGATCTCTGCGAACTGACTTGTTTCATTTTGTGGTTCTTTCTTACTTTTTCGTATTTGTTATTTACCTATGAGATCAGTTATTTGTTTTATTTGGCTGGCAATCTCATCACATATACTGTTTGCTGATATTGGCTTCAATGCATCGTGGGGAAGCACATGGGGATATAGCTCAGTGGTAGAGCATTCGACTGCAGATCGAGAGGTCCCCGGTTCAAACCCGGGTGTCCCCTTGATACAACTTTTTTATATACTTTCTCTATAGGCATCATCGTTTTGTAAAATTCAATTTAGCTCATATATTGTTCAAGTGAAACTATTACATACATTAAGATATTGGATTCAAGACGTAATCGAATTATCTATGTCCATTTGTATTTCAATGCAATTACTTAAAGTTGCACTGAAATCACAAAATCCTTAGCCTAAGTTGTTCGTTTAATTCTGATTGCTCATGTGCATAATTAAAATTCTTCTATTAAACTTCACTGTTTCACAAATTCAAAGAAAAAATAAATCTCTGCTAACACTAAAGTTATGTTTGTCAGCTTGCATAATTTTTATTTACAAAAAAAAATAAAAAAAAAGATTACCAAGGGGACACCCGGGTTTGAACCGGGGACCTCTCGATCTGCAGTCGAATGCTCTACCACTGAGCTATATCCCCAGTTGGGAACGAGCCGGCCGAACAGCAAGTAAAGGCACACCTCACACTGCTTACAAGTTGCTAATAATAGATTTTTCCTCCAACCACGCTTCAACCCCGCCTTCGCTCTACATATTGTGGTGTGGGCTTGCGCAGTGAAAAGTGAAGCGAAAACAAAAAGATGCAAAAGTTAAAGCCATTAAGTAAAATATTTAAACAGGTTTTAAACAATAATTTTGTATTGTTATTTTTGCTGCAACAATTCCACTTCATTTAGCGACAAAAACCGGTGTGCGCCAGTCATTTAATTGGACAAGTATTTAGGTACAACACCTACTATTAATAACTGCCAACATATTTATTATAATGGTGCACAGAATTAGGTAAATCTTCATGTCACGAAATCTGAAGAGCTACTTGGAGATAATTAAAGCTAAGCGGCACAGCCGCAGATGCCATTAATTTGAAATTATCGATACGCGACGATCGCAACTGGTTGACAGGCAACTCTGATTCCGATCGAGATTGCGACAGTCACAGTCATTACCATTGCCACAGTGATTGATGATGAGAAGAGGTACGCAGGTGGCAGGTGGCAGGAAGCTGATGGGTAGTGACAGTCAAAGCTTAAGCATGTAGGGCAAGGTCAACTTCGACGCATTGTGGGTCAGCTGTGGGCGTGCATTTTATCTGTAGATTGGCATACCAGAGATTGCTAGTGCCTAATAAGATACATGTTTCTAATAAGAATTCAATATTTTAACGATGTAGTTTGTTCAAAATTCGGACAGCATTGTATTTATGGGAATCCCAATAGTCGAGGTCGACCCCATTTCCATAATATGCCTAAATAAGACATATGTAAATATAATGCAGGTTCCACAAAAAGCCTCCAGATCAGGGACGCAGCCGACTCTGAACCGTATTACTTATTTGTGTTCTAAACCTGAATTGAGAACAAAATTAGAAGAGAAAATGGTTTGGAAAAGTTCATTTTATCTACTAGTTTGATGATTTTTAAAAGGGATATTAAGGTGGATTATATTTTCCACACTTAGGTTAAAAATAAAAAACAATCTCTAATAATTTTATTAAGTATAGCAATCAATAACTGAACATTGTGAACAAACGTGTTTGTGACTTTTTTTGTTTTTATCTCACTGCAAACAACACAAATAGCGCTAGTACATAAAACGTTTTGAGACCGTTCGTCACTGAGAGAACTACTTCCAGGATTAAATTCACTATACCCGGGATGTCCAGTAGTTTCTGAAGAAGCTTTATCGCCATAGAAAGAACTGAGCTCATCGACACACTCTTCCATGTCGAAAGTTGTGATCAATAGTCCAACGAAAACCTTCTCTTGAAATTTCCTTTGATTTTTTTCAAGACAAATAGCGCAAGAGCAACGTTCTGAGACCATTTATGTTCAAAAACGTCAAACTTTGTTTGGTATTACCAGATTTTAGCTAGAACGTAAGTTAAAGTCGGCTCTAACCCACTTCGATTTACCCGTTACTCATAAAAAAAACATGTTTAACAGTGTTCCTGCGTTTGTACGGGTGAGCATCCGAAAAGTACGCAAACTTTTTTAGGGTGGGTGGCAGGGGGTGCTTGGTGTTCATACAGACAGACGGACGGACGGACAGACGGACAGAGGGACAGACGGACATGTCTATATCGACTCGGCTGTTAATGCTGATCAAGAATATATATACTTTATATGGTCGGAAATGATTCCTTCTGCCTGTTACATACATTTGCACGACTTTAGTATACCCTTTTTACTATACTTTACGAGTAACGGGTATAAAAACTGCTATCGCTATGTTTTTACCTGCCCCTCAAAATCAAATCTAATAATAACTTCTTTCTCTTTATTCCAGCCAAGACTCGCCGGCGCATGCGACGACCCACTACATCGGTTAGCTCGTCGCGTAGCAACTCAGTGGCTTCGAAGAAGGTCACTGAAGCGCCCGTTGCCGAAAAGCGCATCGATCAGCTCCCCGCCTCCACTAGCACAAGCGTTCGACGCACACGTCTACGCTCCAAATCCAAGCATGGTGGTGCGGCTGCCGCGGGAGCTGCTGCTGCTACGGCCCTCGTAGCCAGCGGCTCCTCGCTCAAGGGCAAGAAGACCAAGGTGGATGATGGTACGCCAAAGATTGTCTGTTACTATACAAATTGGTCGCAGTATCGTGTGAAGATCGGTAAATTCGTGCCCGAGGATATACCTGCCGACCTCTGTACACACATTATTTTCGCCTTCGGGTGGCTAAAGAAGAACAAGTTGAGTTCGTATGAGTCGAACGATGAGAACAAAGACAATGTTCCCGGTCTCTACGAGCGCATGATGAATCTGCGCAAGGCCAATCCGAAATTGAAGGTGAGTTAAGGCATTTTGTGTAAAATTTAGTCCGTGCTTAATCACTTTAATCTCTTTTCAAGATTTTGCTCGCTTTGGGTGGCTGGTCGTTTGGCACACAAAAGTTCAAGGATATGTCTGGCACTCGCTACACTCGGCAGACCTTTGTCTACTCGGCCATTCCGTTCTTGCGCAAGCGTGGCTTTGATGGTCTGGACATGGACTGGGAGTACCCCAAGGGCACGGATGACAAAAAGAACTTTGTGCTGTTGCTCAAAGAGTTGCGTGAGGCCTTCGAGGCTGAGGCCCAGGAGCTGAAGAAACCGCGTTTGCTGCTCTCTGCAGCCGTTCCAGTGGGACCAGACAATGTGCGCGGAGGCTACGATGTTCCGGCCATAGCCAGCTATTTGGATTTCATTAATCTTATGGCCTATGATTTCCACGGCAAATGGGAACGCGAAACGGGTCACAATGCTCCGTTGTATGCCCCCTCCACAGACTCCGAGTGGCGCAAACAGTTGTCTGTGGATAATGCGGCCAGTTTGTGGGTCAAACTGGGTGCACCCAAAGAAAAACTGATCATTGGCATGCCCACCTATGGACGCTCCTTCACGCTGGCCAACACCGATAAGCATGGACCCAATGCACCCGCCACGGGTGGAGGTCGCGAGGGTGTCTACACCAAGGAGAGTGGCTTTTTGGCCTATTACGAGATCTGTGAAATGCTGCAGAATGGAGCCGTCTACGTTTGGGATGATGAGATGAAAGTGCCGTATATGGTCGATGGCGATCAGTGGGTGGGATTCGATGATGAGCGCGCCATTAGAAACAAAATGCAATACATCAAAACGAACGGATTTGGAGGCGCCATGGTGTGGACCATTGACATGGACGACTTTAAGGGAGAAGTATGCGGTGGAAAAGTAAAGTATCCATTGATTGGAGCCATGCGTGAGGAACTGTTGGGTATTTCACGTGGCAAAGAAGCCAAGGATGTCAACTGGACGGCTGTGGCCTCCACATTTGAAGACATCGAAGAGGTAAGCCGTAATCCAAGTGCTTATGAAGAAGAGAATTTAATGGGTTTTATCTTTTTAGAAACCTGAACCCATTAAGATTTCAGTAGATGAGGTTCTTGACAAAGTACGCAAGCCGCAGGTTCTTAAGAAGCAGCGCATCAAGTCCGGAGCCAATGCCATCGAGCAAAACTGTAAGTCCTTTAGCACAAACGGTCTTAGAAAATACTTACCCTCTCCTTACACTTTCAGCCCGTCCCGCCCAGGTCTTCTGTTACCTGACCAGTTGGTCTGCCAAGCGTCCAGGTGGAGGCAAATTTGAACCCGCCAACATTGATCCCAAGCTCTGCACCCACATTGTCTATGCGTTTGCCACGCTACAGGACTACAAACTCACCGAAGCCACCGACGATGATCCCGAGAATTACGAGAGCGTCATTGCCCTGCGCGACACAAATCCCGATCTGCAAATCTTGTTGGCCATTGGCGGCTGGGCCTTTGGCTCGACTCCTTTCAAAGAGCTCACCTCCAATGTTTTCCGCATGAATCAGTTTGTGTACGAGGCCATTGAATTTCTGCGCGATTACAAGTTCAACGGTTTGGACGTTGACTGGGAGTATCCACGCGGTGCCGAAGATCGTGTGGCCTATGTAAATCTGCTGAAGGAGCTGCGAGTGGCCTTTGAGGGTGAGGCCAAGTCTTCGGGTCTGCCTCGCCTACTGCTTACTGCCGCGGTGCCAGCTTCCTTTGAGGCCATAGCGGCTGGTTATGATGTGCCAGAGATTTCCAAATATCTGGACTTTATCAATGTGATGACCTACGATTTCCACGGTCAATGGGAACGCACTGTTGGACACAATTCACCTCTGTTTGCTTTGGAGTCGGCGACGGGATATCAAAAGAAATTGACTGTCGACTACAGTGCACGCGAATGGGTAAAACAGGGTGCACCCAAGGAGAAGCTTCTAATTGGAATGCCCACCTATGGACGTAGCTTTGAACTGGTCAATGATACCCAATTCGATATTGGTTCACCCTCTTCGGGCGGCGGCAAGGCGGGCAAGTTTACCAATGAGGCCGGCTTCCTGAGTTACTATGAAGTGTGCTCCTTCCTGGCGGCTGACAATACCACGCTCGTTTGGGACTCTGAGCAGCAGGTGCCTTTCGCCTACAGGGGCAATCAATGGGTGGGCTTCGATGATGAACGCTCGCTCAAGACTAAGGTGAGTCTTTAAAATTTAAATTTGTTCAACTCTGATTTCATGAATGTTTCATTCAATCAGTATCGAGTGTTAAAAATACTGAAATAGGAACGAACGGTCTGAAATCTAGAACACATACAGCAGAGTTCCCCAGCAATAGTTCCTGGGGCACGAACATTCTCAGCATTTCACACCAAACGATTGCCGAACTTATGCTTCACTGTGTTCTAGAGCAGGGTTCCCGAAGCAGAGAGCGCTTAAACGTGACTCTGTCTCTCTCTAACACACAATGAAGAATGACTTCGGCAAACATTCGGTCAGTAAGTTCGGGCCGCCTGGGCTATCGCTGGGGAACTCTGTACTAGAGAGAGACACAGCCACACTTCGCGCTCTCTTCTTGGGGAACTGTGATTTACAGTCCGATTTTTAATTAGTAGGATCGGGACGGCTTTTATACACTTTTTCAGTTCTAGTTTCATAGTTTTTGGGACTTTAATAAGAAACTTCTCACTCTTAATTTTAAAATGGACTTATGACAACACTGAGGTAAAAACTAAATTCTTGTTTCAAATTTTTTCTTACTTTCATTTAGTAGCAAAACTCTAAAGAACGCGTTTTTAGTTCAGGTTAAATATATCTTTCATTAAGTACAAAAAAGGATTTCAATACTAAGATGAAGCTTTTTTTTTACACAAATGTACGCGTAAAATACTTAACAGGTTTGACCTCTATGCCACTATCGAGCCGTGTTCCATCGGGCACCATCGATAGTAAACTTCGTCGAAATTTTCATAAGTGTCACCGAAAAAAATTTGAAAGAAAAAAAGTAAATTAAAACTCACCCCTGCATTGAAAATGAGGTCCAAACTCATTTTCAAAGTTACACATTAGAAAATATAAAGTATAGACTTACAAATTTTGGAAAATTTACCCCCAAAGTAGGAAAATACCAGAAAAAAAGTTTTCAAAATCATTTTCAAATATCTATATGAATTCTCTATATGAAAAGCTGTACGATCAACTAGCCTTTCTTTGGATTAATTGTGATATTTCTAGAAAGAATTTAGATTAATTAGGAATTTAAGGGTCGTTAACCAACAGCATATTGTATTTGTTTTTTCATATGTTCGTGTATTAGCTAGTTTGTTTCAAGAATGTATTGGTATTGATTTGGAAACTTTCGCAGGCGGTGGTTTGTTGATAGCAGAATCAGGCAAAGATCGCGTAAATTATTATTAAAATTATTTATTCTTGTCGCTACGCCTTTTGGCAATCTTCAAAATAACCGCAGTGACCTCTGATTGTGCATCGGTGATTGCCTCTTCCAACATTTTTGCCAAAATGGTGTCCCAAAAGGTCAGCATTTCTACGTGCTGCAACCTCAGCAATGCGGTTCGTTTGGGACACCAAGCCCTCGATGGCACACGACATCCTCTCGACTGCTCGCGTGCTCCGGACGAGCAAGACTTCCCAACAGCCACATCATCATTAAACTTAACGATATCGACCTCAACCATCTAATCTGGGAGTGACAAGTCGCAATTCGAGACTGGTGTACTCGGCTCACTTGGATCGTGCTCCGAAGAAAAAGTTCTGCACGGGATAGGACATAAGTTGTTAGTTTATCTAAGTTCATTGAATCACCTTATTTCCACATTGTTAATGTGTTCGTCAGAAGGAACATTGCGCCAGAAAATTCCTTAATCAATGACACTGGATTCCATTGAAGAAGGTGAATCTAATGGAAAGCCACCTGCGATACCCGTCTTGAAGCTCATGCATCCCTTCATTACATCACTTTCCGCATTACTTACCGGTTTCCCCAAGCTCTTCACTGATTCAAAACCAGGCCGAGTTGACTGCTTTTGAGTCCGAGTGCATCTTGTTTGCAATGTTCCACACATCGTTTTTTACTTTCACGGCGCTTATCAAATTCAGCTTGGCCAGTCTTAAAAATACCATTGGGCAATGTTTTCTGCCAGCATTTTTTTTAGCTCTGCTCATTTGTAATTTGATGTGGTTGTTGTTGTTCCTCTTGCCCGCACAAATTAAAATCGAAACCTATTTTCGTTGTGTCCCCACAAAAAAGAGGCCCTAACAGCACTTAACGCTACGTTATTTTCTTAACATTACGTAGAGGCAAACGTAAGCTTTTTTCCTGATGAGTGGAAACCGAATATGAAACGGCCACACGAACGAATTGCGCAGCAGTTTTTATACCCGTTACTCGTAGAGTAAAAAGGGTATACTAAAGTCGTGCAAATGTATGTAACAGGCAGAAGGAATCATTTCCGACCATATAAAGTATATATATTCTTGATCAGCATCAACAGCCGAGTCGATATAGACATGTCCGTCCGTCTGTATGAACACCTAGATCTTAGAGATGGTAAGAGAGGTTTGACATGTATGGGACAAATACTTCTTTTATCTGCACGCATATCAAGTTTATTTCAAATTTTGTCCACGCCCCCTCCCACCCCCGCAATTCGGAAAAAACGTTATATCTCCTACAGTTTTAAAGATAGACTATTCGTACCTTCTTGAGATAGTTAGTAATTAGCAAAATAAATAAATTTGCCAAAAAAATAATAATGATCGGATGAGCGGTTCTCTAGTTATGAGCAAAAATGTGAAAAATAGCCGAGTTAAACAAGTGTTGCATACTTTTCAGATGTTCACCCTAAGGAACGCAGGAACACTGTTAAACATGTGTTTTCATGAGTAACGGGTATATCGCAGTCGGTTAGAGCCGACTTTAACTTGCGCTCTCGTTTTTTTTTATATGGAAAGAAAGGTACACAACACAAAGGTACACTCAAAACACACTTAACTGCAAACCACAACAAAATTCAAGCACCGTGTCTCTGCGACGCAATTGACAGCGATATCAACAAGAGCGCAAACAAATGTACTTTGATATGGGTTATCGGAACCCCATTTTTTATTATTTTCACTTAAACATATGAAAACTTGATAAGCTTTAAGTATTGCTCAAAAATTATTTTTACCACACAAAAGTTAAAGTATTTTGATTTTCGTCGTTAGAGAGCCCATATCGAGAAATAAATATTGAATTTGTACTTAAGCTTTTTCGGCTGCTGACTACAGTCGGAAAAAAAGGACTGGTAATATTCTAGATCAATGGGGGATACAAATTTTACCGTTTTGACAATAAAATTTTAGGTATATTTTGTTTTTGGAAGTATTTAAATTAAGTAGAATCGAAGAACGACTGTTCATTTTATTAAAATCAGAACAAATGTTAATAAAGAGCTTTTCATACTTACAGTTTTCTGGAAAAGCTAGGAAAAGGCTTTCTTAATTCAAGTACAATATATCTTGAATTAAGATCAATCCAAGCTCCATAAAGAGACCAACTAAAAATGCTATATATTTTTTGAAATTCTTATTCTTGAAATTCCCTACTGGTTTTTACAATATGCTTATGATGGGAAATCTATTTCGGACCCACAATAATACCATCTTAGTCTTTGATTAACTAACTTCCTTTCGACTTTTTAGCCTCATTCGGCCTAATACTGAGACATAGTTCCAAGAACAAATTGGAAATCCAGTTCCAGTCCAATTTAATTAAAAACATTTTGTACTTGTTGGATGTATTCTTATTTAGCATCAGGAATGTATTGCGGTTAACTTTGGAGTTCATTAGACTTCGATAAATATTTGCACTTATTTTAAAAGTAAATAACCTACAAAAGTTTTAACTTAATAATGCAAAAAAATTAACTTTCCTTTAGGATTTTGTACTTGAGTCGAGTGTTTTGGCACTAACAGTACTGTTATTACGGCTTGTTTTTGATTCAAGAACAAAGTTCTTGGTTTTTTTCTGACAATATTATTATGGGTCCTATCACTAGATTAATATATCTTATAACAAATGTAGGTCTAGAATCGGGTATTTTCATATTGAAAATTAATTGTTGTTGAAATAAGATGGGATATGGAAACCTGCGTACCTCTCGTACAATAGATTTTTTTTCCCGATTAAAACCACTTTTTTTGTTATTCCAGACCGAATGGCTAAAGGAACAAGGCTTTGGTGGCATTATGGTTTGGTCCATCGATATGGATGATTTCTCTGGTCGTTGCGGTAGCGGCAAATATCCGCTGCTAAGCGCTTTGAATGATGAGCTCAAGGACTACAAGGTGGCTCTGGAATTTGACGGACCTTATGAGTCGCATGGTCCACGTGGTGCCTACACAACAAAAGATCGTAAGTCTTTACTTTACTTAATTGGCTTATGAAACTTATAACTCATTTGCACGTTTCGTATTAGCTCATGAGGTCACTTGCGCTGAGGAGGATGGCCACATCAGCTACCACAAGGACTGGGCTGATTGCACCCATTATTACATGTGCGAGGGCGAGCGCAAACATCATATGCCCTGTCCTGCCAATTTGGTGTTCAATCCACAGGAGAATGTCTGTGATTGGCCCGAGAATGTCGAGGGTTGTCACACGCCCACAGAGGCTCCCGCCTAGTTAGGCCCTCGATTTGTTAATATTTTGAAACGATGCCCTAGAATTTTAGTTTTAATTCGAAACTGCCACAAAAATCTTTTGCTCTGCCCTCCCACTGAACTAACCACAAAAAAAAAACAAATACTCAAAAAGTTGCTACCTTTCGGCTGAATTTGTTGCACTAAACCTAAGTTTAACTTAGACCAGTAAGTAGTTTTTATGTTTTAGTTAAAAACACACACATCTTTCGCGTCCGCATTTCCGTTCGAATTCGAGATAAATAACAAAAAAAAAAAAAAATGAAAAAAGGTTTATATAGAAGCAACAGAACTTTTATATATAAAACTGTGATAATCATAAGAACAAGCAAACAAACTATCCAAAATTTTTCCAAAAACCAAAATAGTTTCAGCTTATATTTTCTAAAAGCTTTTTTATTGCTTTTTCTTTATCAGCTAACACAGACACCGCCTATGAATGACCGCATTACACCCATTATGTATCCTATTCTATCGAAAGTTGTACATTTTCAAGTTTTAACAATAAAATTTGTATTATAGAGTTGTAATTATGTAGTTAAAATAAACACTCTTAAAATAAAATTTTACATGTAAAGCTGTGTATTTTTGTAAGAGGTCGAAGAGGGCCCAATTTTATTGAAGAGAACGGAGGAACACAAAAGCTGAATAAGATTAATGAAATGAAGCAAGATTAAATTTTTGTTTCTGTCTAAACAATTCTGAAAAACGTGGTTTTTTTTTAGCTTTTTCACTATGCTCCTAGATCTAGCTACTCTTTGCCGGAACTACTGATGCCATTTCCGCTGTTTTCTCGTCAGATTTGGATTTTTTGAACTGTGTTCGCGGGTAAAATTTGAAAATAGCGAGCAGCTGGAACTCTAATTTTTTTTTTTAAATTTAAGCAGCTTTTTTTCCTTTTTGCTTTTAACCCTAATAATTTAAAGTAATTTGATTAAAAATTAAATTTCATCTTCAACTGCAGTGAACACACTTTTGTGTGCTAATCATGCTAACTTAATAATTGTTCAATATAAAAAAAAATAAAAAACATTTTTGAACGTAACCTACCGTGACTTGAACCCAAGTCTGTTTGACTTTCAGGCTCATACCTTACCCCCTTTACCACAGCTACCAAGATATAGAGAACAGCTAAATGTGCTATATATCTCAAAAGTATCTTTTCTATTTTTATTTTATCTTTTCTAAAAGATAACGAAGTGTTTATCAACACTGCAAATTATATTCAACCAGTTAATCTCATGACCTTGGACAGGGCTGGTGATGTCAGTCCCAGTACACTTTGTTGTTGGAGATTTAATTTTAAACCAATTACTTGATAACCAAGTTGACGTGAAAACCCTATATTATATTCTAATATTCGGTATGTCATTACGACAAAAAATAAGTTCTCCTGATAGTGAAGTATGCATTATTAACGACGATGATTATGAGAAACATAAATAGCGATTTATACCTCGGCTATGACTTTGAAAAAGAAATCAAAGCCATGAAAATAGAATCCTTCGAAGAAAAAGAAATAAGAGAATGCTGTACAGGTTTTGTAGTAGAGCTGGCCCAAAAGTTGAAGCAAAGGTAAATATTTTCTTTATTTTTATTATTTGTTTTAACAAATAGAAAATAAACGTTGAAACGTTAATCGCTATTTGAAGTATAAGGTACATATATTATATTTTATTTTCCTACTGGAAATTAATTTACTTAAAATTGTAGGTATGGGCAGCGCCGACATAATAAGTGCTGCTTTAATTACCAGCTACCACTCAGCTGCCTAACTACAATAGTACAACGAGACTATTATCCGAGCGATGATGTAGAAAATATAAAGATATTATATATACTTTAACTAGCAAATAACCCTTCGCGCTTCGCTGCGCCTTTAACAGTATAGAACCAACGCACACTCACTTCAAGTCCACATCCCACCCACTTCCCACCCTTTTCCCGCCCTCTTCCTGTCCACTTCCCGCCCACATCCCGCCCACTTCCCTCCAATTTCCCGCCCACTTACCGCCCACATCCCACCCACATCTCACCCACTTCCCGCCCTCTTACCGCCCACATCTCACCCATTTCCCGCCTACTTCCCACCCACTTCCCACCCACAACCCACCCACTTCCCGCCCACATTCCACCCACTTCCCACCCTCTTCCCGCCCTCTTCCTGTCCACTTCCCGCCCACTTCCCTCCAATTTCCCGCCCACTTACCGCCCACATCCCACCCACATCTCACCCACTTCCACCTACATCCCAGTGGGCTTCCCGGCGGTATTTCCAACATCGGAAAATAAAAACCAAAATTAATTCCGATATTGACCTTTCAAACCGAGTTTCAAGACAATCGGATGAAAAATAGTTTTTTTGCATGCAGAATTTTCCGACCGTTTTCCTCACGGGCGGATTTTCCGACATTAAAAAATCACATTTCAAATTATTTCGTATTTTGTCCTTACAAACCGAGTTTCAAGCCAATCAGATGAAAAATAGTTTTTCATGCTAAATTTTCCGGGAATTTTCCGACCGTTGGGTCAAATTTTCCTACTTCGGAATATCACATTTCAAACTATTTCGTATTCTGTCCTTTCAAACCGAATTTCAAGCCAATCGGATTAAAAATAGTTTTTTGCATGCAGAATTTTCCGACCATTTTCCTCGTGGGCGGATTTTCCGACATTGAAAAATCACATTTCAAATTATTTTGTATTTTGTCCTTACAAACCGAGTTTCAAGCCAATCGGATGAAAAATAGTTATTTTCATGCAGAATTTTCCGGGAATTTTCCGACCGTTGGATCAAATTTTCCAACTTCGGAAAACCACATTTCAATTTAATTCACCTACTTTCCTTTCAAACCGAATTTCAAGCCAATCGGATGAAAAATAGTTTTTTGCATGCAGAATTATCCGACCATTTTCCTCGTGGGCGGATTTTCCGACATTGAAAAATCACATTTCAAATTATTTCGTATTTTGTCCTTACAAACCGAGTTTCAAGCCAATCGGATGAAAAATAGTTTTTTTCATGCAGAATTTTCCAGGAATTTTCCGACCGTTGGGTCAAATTTTCCAACTTCGGAAAATTACATTTCAATTCATTTCACCTACTTTCCTTTCAAACCGAATTTCAAGCCAATCGGATGAAAAATAGTTTTTTGCATGCAGAAATTTCCGACCATTTTCCTCGTGGGCGGATTTTCCGACATTGAAAAATTACATTTCAAATTATTTCGTATTTTGTCCTTACAAACCGAGTTTCAAGCCAATCGGATGAAAAATAGTTTTTTTCATGCAGAATTTTCCGGGAATTTTCCGACCGTTGGGTCAAATTTTCCAACTTCGGAAAATCACATTTCAATTCATTTCACCTACTTTCCTTTCAAACCGAATTTCAAGCCAATCGGATGAAAAATAGTTTTTTGCATGCAGAATTTTCCGACCATTTTCCTCGTGGGCGGATTTTCCAAAATCGGGAAAACACGTGTCGAATTATTTCGCTTACTTAGCTTACAAACCAAGTTTCAAGTCAATCGGATGAAAAATAACATTTTTCCCATACAAACTTTTCCGACGCTTTTCCGACTTTTCCGGGTGGAATTTTCCAAAACCCCGCCTTAGTACGCACTTTCACCACCAACAGAAACTCCTGTGAAAATTACAGCCCTCTATCTCTTACCGTTTGGGCTCTGCGATGATTGCCAATCAGTCAGTCAGTGAGCGTGTTCAGCAGCATAAATCGATGACAAAAAATCGACTATTTTTGTTAGATTGTGCTGCTGAACGAGCATGATGCGCAATCATGTTTGCTATTTTTCGTGATTGTGTTAGATGTGAATCTAACAAAGAAATAGTTTGTTAGAATTGCTTGATTATGATTTGTTATCGATAGCAAACAGCTGTCAGAAGCAAACAAACAAGGAATTTTGAGAAGGCAAATGCAAAATGAATGTGGAAACCTCTTTGTTTTGAATAAATGAATTGGCAGAGGACGTGGTTTCGCAAGTAGCTCACGGAAATTCGTGCAAGGCTCTGAAGCCTCTACTGGTTGTTGCGGAGGAGGAGGGAATCTTGAAAAGCCGCAACTCCAAAAAGGAGAAGCCCTACGCGTAGTAACCACCTCATCAGGGTACATGGACACCTCAACACAGTGTGCCAAGGCGCTACCATTCAGCTCCTCCCAGATAAGGGCTTGATAGGGGCGACCATATCCTCTTACAAGATAATCACAAGGAATGAAACCCGGCGCCTGGTTACGGAAGAATGGATCCGACTTGGGCTGTAGCTAGGGTCACGGGGTCCTCGTTTAACCTGAAATCGAAAACATCTTACTTGCGGTCTTGGCCCAAACGGGTCACTGCCTTATTGGCAGGCATGCTGCACGCTTGGGCGTCGCTCAAGGACTCATAGCTAGAGATGGGCTCGCGACGGGATTCCAGCGGGACCCGAGAGAAGTAGGGGATCAAGTACGACGATATTGAATTTAAATTTGCTGGTCGGGATCGGGAGCGAATTGTCCTTATACGCCCATCTCTACTCTTAGCCCATTGCCACTTTGTTAAAATTAACATTTTTAGACCCTTCTTTGCGTGGTCAGGAGTCCTTTTTAATGAACCCGCCGGGGCTGGGCTTACAACAAAGTTAAAAATATTAACCGGCTAACCAAGTCTTAAGGAAAATTCAAGGGGTATTCTAGGAGCAGTTGTAGTTACGACGGTTATAAATATTTAGAGGTCAGTACTTAATTATATTAAGCTGTTTGTTGTCAATAATTCAAACCTTCCGCCAACAAAAATATATCGATAACTTTGTTGCCTAAAAATTCTAACAAGTTCGTTCACCAGCAGACTAACACTTTTTTTTTTATTGATGATTTTTGTTAGATGATTGGTGTATGCTGCTGAACACGCTCAGTCAGTCAGTCAGTGAATCAGTGAATCAGTCAGGACACTCTCTTTTATATTTATAGAGATTGTCGATGTTCTATAACATAAGCATATAATAAGTGAATTTCTTATGATGTTATAAATGAAAATATGTCTTTACTAATGAAAAACAAACAACACATTATTTTATAAAATTTAGCTTTTTTCCCTGGGATTCCGCTTATCTTAGCTTTCTTTTTTTGGTGATCCAGCTTCCAGGATAATATTTCATCTTTTTCCTCTTTTTTTTTTAGTTATTTACTGTCTAGGAAAAACTTAAAGATAACACATGTTTATTATATCTAAATTATGGTTCAGCCTTGGGCGACTACTCCAAGACTAACTAAGATACTGGAAATTAATGTGGTCCAGGGCACTAAGTGCTTAATGAGGACTAAGGCAATAAGGGTGAATTACTAAGGATAGATCTAGGATTAAGAGAGGATTAATATATGATTCTAAAAGAAAAGAAAATTTACATTTCAAATTTAAGCATACGCTACAGGAAAACCCACAATCCGAGTAAAACCTGCATTACAATAAGGATTTTTGTTAAACTAAAACTTATAAAACAACCTACGAAACCTAATACCTGAAAAGAGACAGAGAGAAAGAAAGAAAGAAAAGAGCTGAAAATAGAAGAAGAGCTGGAAAGAAAAGATAATATGGGAGGTTTTTACAGGGGAAGGAAGAGACGGGGAAGTTGAGCCAATCTATGGGGTCAAAATTTACTGATTTATATTATAAACTAGCTCATTCGGATCTAGGGACAATCGTTTTCTATGGTAGAAAATGAGATTGCCCTGAATCGTAAATGTTCTATATTGTTTAGTGTTTGAAGGCCGGATTTGGTAAATAAGTGTGTCTACACGTTTGGTTTTCGTGCTTTCGTACAAAACTTTATTTGAAATATAATGAAGCGTGAGAGGGTCTCTAGCTCCTCTGCCCAGGGCTCGACGGATGACCCGTCTCTCAAAGAGACGTAGATCTTCCATCTGCCTGGATTTTACATTGAACCATGCTATGTGTCCATGAACTAGTATTGGTTGTACTAGTTTCTTGTACACAAGAGAGCATGTCCTAATAAGTTCAGGCCTTGGGACGATCGGACTCGCCGCCAAAGGCCTGAATATATGGTAGTTTTGGCTAAGTTGGATCTTAGCTCTTCTAAGGGTATGCTCTATATGACTCTTGAAGCTTAACTTCTGGTCATATATGACACCTAGATACTTTATTTCGGACTTTATTGCTATGGGAGTCCTAACATTTATATACATTTTTGGAATAAAGGTACGTGCATTTCGATATATCTCCGATTGAACCGGACCTCGGAATATGCAGCCTTCGCATTTATTTGCATTTAATTTCAGACGCCACTTAGCGACATTGGCGATTATGTCCTCTAGACATAATGTCTTAACAGTTAGCTGTTACAGCAAAAGAGAACGTCTCAGAAGAAAGCCTTTGTATCTAATGTAATCAGTGCTGCCAGATTTTCGGAAGCAAAAATTGCTAGATTTGGGAAAAAAGTTGCTAAAAATTGCTAAAAATTATGTAAAAATTGCCAAAAAAAAATTGCTAAAACAATAAAATTTTCGTTTTATTTGTTAAAAAATACATATTTATGCATTTTACGAATCAAATTAAAAATACTCAAATTAAAAGGGAACATAATTTTGTTTGTTTTTTTTTACAATTATATCATTTGTATGTATTTTAAGAATTTTATATTATTACACAGTGCAACTCATAAATTGGTTACGCATTCGGACCCCGGATATATGGACAGTTTGGGGTGACAATATGTTGGGTATCAAAGTAGTACCTTTACGATGTGATAGGACCAAGTCCTTTGGGGATTTTTTTTGTTTCGGTATGCTCTTAAAAAATATCGGGGTCCGAAGGCGTAACCAGAAAATTACCTTAAAAAAGTTGCACAGTGTTATCTACAAAAAGCTTATTTAGACTTTTTGCAAAACTAACGTCAGTGGACTTGTCCAAGAGAAGACTAAACGCGACGTTTCCGATATTGGTGCTTAAGTCGTCCATAAAATGCATTGCAAGTACATTTTTCATTTATTTATTTTTGATGTAGGTTCACTTCGTTCTGCCTAATTTAATATTTGCAGCAGCTTTGTAAGCTGAAATCTGCTCCACACACAACTTAGGCAAATGTTCACTTGTCGGTATCGCCGTGTGTTTAACAATGCATAGGTATAGTGCCTCTTCTTTTTCCTCTGTTTTTGTTGACTCTCGAACGAAAGGTTATCATCAAAGGATACAAAAAAGTTGTGCGACCATTGGCGGATTTTCAATACGCACAAGATGCTCTCGTTGGACTAGTGCAATCCCTAAGAATCCATTGCCTTAACTCCTCATCTTGCTGCCAGGCATCACGAAAATCTAGCTTACAAACTTTTGTCTTCTTAACCCACTCACAAAAAACAGCAAAAGAGTGAGCAAACCGTTTGAGGTTTTTTAATAATCGAACCACTACAAGATCCAATATCCTTGGGAACGTAATTTGTGAGGTCGATTGCAAAAAGGAATAAAAAACGGCAAAAATGCTAAAGAAAAATAAAATATTGCTAGTTTTAGAATAAAGTTGCTAAAATTGCTAAAGAAAAATTAAAAATTGCCAGATTAGTGGCTAATAGCATTTTCTAAAAAAAAAATTGCAAATTTTTTAAAAGTTGCTAGATCTAGCAACTAAATTGCTAAAGTGGCAGCACTGGATGTAATCCATAATCTGATCAATCCATTCTGTAGGAATAAACCAATATTTATTAAACATCTATTTATCTTTAATTTCTATTTCATACCACACTTTGCCCATTTAGCTACTTTTCAACAGCTGACAACACTGATTGCAATGCTCCGGAAAGTGATCAAAAATGACATTGGAAACCAACACTAAATTTTATAAATTCAAATGCATTAATTATGGCCCCAATCTTGCGACAGGGCACTACAAAAAATTATTTTAGACTCATTAGAGTGCTCCTCTCCACGGAAATCTTTAGTAAAAGGCGAAAGATTTATTCGACAACTGAAGAGAAGCCAGAGTAACTTCCCCAAGCAATTCAGAGCCCTTTCCATGCTGGCAATGCGAGAAGCGTTTGGGAATTGTCACTTGTCGGTATCGCCGTGTGTTTAACAATGCATAGGTATAGTGCCTCTTCTTTTTCCTCTGTTTTTGTTGACTCTCGAACGAAAGGTTATCATCAAAGGATACAAAAAAGTTGTGCGACCATTGGCGGATTTTCAATACGCACAAGATGCTCTCGTTGGACTAGTGCAATCCCTAAGAATCCATTGCCTTAACTCCTCATCTTGCTGCCAGGCATCACGAAAATCTAGCTTACAAACTTTTGGCTTCTTAACCCACTCACAAAAAACAGCAAAAGAGTGAGCAAACCGTTTGAGGTTTTTTAATAATCGAACCACTACAAGATCCAATATCCTTGGGAACGTAATTTGTGAGGTCGATTGCAAAAAGGAATAAAAAACGGCAAAAATGCTAAAGAAAAATAAAATATTGCTAGTTTTAGAATAAAGTTGCTAAAATTGCTAAAGAAAAATTAAAAATTGCCAGATTAGTGGCTAATAGCATTTTCTAAAAAAAAATTGCAAATTTTTTAAAAGTTGCTAGATCTAGCAACTAAATTGCTAAAGTGGCAGCACTGGATGTAATCCATAATCTGATCAATCCATTCTGTAGGAATAAACCAATATTTATTAAACATCTATCTATCTTTAATTTCTATTTCATACCACACTTTGCCCATTTAGCTACTTTTCAACAGCTGACAACACTGATTGCAATGCTCCGGAAAGTGATCAAAAATGACATTGGAAACCAACACTAAATTTTATAAATTCAAATGCATTAATTATGGCCCCAATCTTGCGACAGGGCACTACAAAAAATTATTTTAGACTCATTAGAGTGCTCCTCTCCACGGAAATCTTTAGTAAAAGGCGAAAGATTTATTCGACAACTGAAGAGAAGCCAGAGTAACTTCCCCAAGCAATTCAGAGCCCTTTCCATGCTGGCAATGCGAGAAGCGTTTGGGAATTGTCACTTGTCGGTATCGCCGTGTGTTTAACAATGCATAGGTATAGTGCCTCTTCTTTTTCCTCTGTTTTTGTTGACTCCCGAACGAAAGGTTATCATCAAAGGATACAAAAAAGTTGTGCGACCATTGGCGGATTTTCAATACGCACAAGATGCTCTCGTTGGACTAGTGCAATCCCTAAGAATCCATTGCCTTAACTCCTCATCTTGCTGCCAGGCATCACGAAAATCTAGCTTACAAACTTTTGGCTTCTTAACCCACTCACAAAAAACAGCAAAAGAGTGAGCAAACCGTTTGAGGTTTTTTAATAATCGAACCACTACAAGATCCAATATCCTTGGGAACGTAATTTGTGAGGTCGATTGCAAAAAGGAATAAAAAACGGCAAAAATGCTAAAGAAAAATAAAATATTGCTAGTTTTAGAATAAAGTTGCTAAAATTGCTAAAGAAAAATTAAAAATTGCCAGATTAGTGGCTAATAGCATTTTCTAAAAAAAAATTGCAAATTTTTTAAAAGTTGCTAGATCTAGCAACTAAATTGCTAAAGTGGCAGCACTGGATGTAATCCATAATCTGATCAATCCATTCTGTAGGAATAAACCAATATTTATTAAACATCTATTTATCTTTAATTTCTATTTCATACCACACTTTGCCCATTTAGCTACTTTTCAACAGCTGACAACACTGATTGCAATGCTCCGGAAAGTGATCAAAAATGACATTGGAAACCAACACTAAATTTTATAAATTCAAATGCATTAATTATGGCCCCAATCTTGCGACAGGGCACTACAAAAAATTATTTTAGACTCATTAGAGTGCTCCTCTCCACGGAAATCTTTAGTAAAAGGCGAAAGATTTATTCGACAACTGAAGAGAAGCCAGAGTAACTTCCCCAAGCAATTCAGAGCCCTTTCCATGCTGGCAATGCGAGAAGCGTTTGGGAATTGTCACTTGTCGGTATCGCCGTGTGTTTAACAATGCATAGGTATAGTGCCTCTTCTTTTTCCTCTGTTTTTGTTGACTCTCGAACGAAAGGTTATCATCAAAGGATACAAAAAAGTTGTGCGACCATTGGCGGATTTTCAATACGCACAAGATGCTCTCGTTGGACTAGTGCAATCCCTAAGAATCCATTGCCTTAACTCCTCATCTTGCTGCCAGGCATCACGAAAATCTTCATAGCTTACAAACTTTTGGCTTCTTAACCCAATCACAAAAAACAGCAAAAGAGTGAGCAAACCGTTTGAGGTTTTTTAATAATCGAACCACTACAAGATCCAATATCCTTGGGAACGTAATTTGTGAGGTCGATTGCAAAAAGGAATAAAAAACGGCAAAAATGCTAAAGAAAAATAAAATATTGCTAGTTTTAGAATAAAGTTGCTAAAATTGCTAAAGAAAAATTAAAAATTGCCAGATTAGTGGCTAATAGCATTTTCTAAAAAAAAATTGCAAATTTTTTAAAAGTTGCTAGATCTAGCAACTAAATTGCTAAAGTGGCAGCACTGGATGTAATCCATAATCTGATCAAACCATTCTGTAGGAATAAACCAATATTTATTATACATCTATCTATCTTTAATTTCTATTTCACACCACACTTTGCCCATTTAACACCTGGCAACACTGATTGCAATGCTTCAGAAAGTGATCAAAAATTACATTGGAAACCAACACTAAATTTTATAAATTCAAATGCATTAATTATGGCCCCAATCTTGCGACAGGGCACTACAAAAAATTATTTTAGACTCATTAGAGTGCTCCTCTCCACGGAAATCTTTAGTAAAAGGCGAAAGATTTATTCGACAACTGAAGAGAAGCCAGAGTAACTTCGCCAAGCAATTCAGAGCCCTTTCCATGCTGGCAATGCGAGAAGCGTTTGGGAATTGTAAGGCTGCCAATTGGTGAAAAAATTTCCCATTATTGCTGCCTACTTTCCTGCGCAGGCTGAATCAACCACCAAAGCAAACAGCACTGCGCATGTCTAATGAATGCGCGCCAAATGAAAATATTTAAGGGAAAATAAAAGAAAGCAGCAAAATTACCACATAGAAAGCAAATAAAATGCGCAAAATAATTATATGAAAATAATGTATGTAAATAATTTATATGTATTTTGAATGAATGAAATATTTTTATAAGTTTAGAATAATTAAATAAAACCAGCTTCCATTAAAATAAATGTTTAAATTTGAATTTCTTAGCCTCTGCCCGCAATAAATGAAAGCAACAAATCTTTGGACAAGAAACGAAGGCAGTGCATAAAATTAATGCATACCTCTGGGCTGCGGATTAAAGTCCAATAAAGCGATGTTTAATATACTTTTTGGCTTTGAAATACTTATTTTATTTGTGGACTTCTTCAAATTTATAGCCAAAGCTTATAGAACGTAGGCTGCATTCTATCTTACTTTAAATAGTCATTTGTGACTAGCTTTGACTTATTACTTTTAAGTCTACTAAATTAGGCAAAAGGGCATAGCAGAATGAACATACAAAAACTGGCCCCACTCCGATCAGCACCAAATTTAAGTATGTTCTTGCCATCAATGAGAACCTCACTCTCCTAAATTTGTAGTCTTCTAATCGCTATTGGAGTAGAGTTATGAGGGCGGAAAGATAAATCAATGCTAATTTTGGGTCCAGTGTAGTAAATTTTTAGCTTTCTGTGTAGAAATTTGTCTTATTAAAAATGAAGTAATTAATCTACAAAATCGTTTACTAGTGATTAACCAAGAAATAAGTCAAGCCTGTAATTATAAAGTTCCTGATAAAATTCTGAAAATAGCAGATAATTTAAAAAAATGTCGCCACACTAACTGTGTGAAGCCCTGTCGTTGCAGCGCTTTAATAACTTACAGGATTTGGTGACAAACGCGAAAAAACCCAATAGCTTATAGCATTATTGACAAAGACAAGTGTTTAAAATAGTGTTGGAATGGGCAGTCGGACGAACAGTTTGGGAAGGTTGAAAAGAAATACTTTACAATGACTTTTTTTAAAAAACATCTTTAAACTTTACCCTCTGTCAGGTACCTGGGTATAATACTGGATAGAAGACTTACTTGTTCTGATCACATTAAACGGGCTGTGGCTGGGCTTGGACGGGCTTTTCAGATCGAAACCAGGGCTCCTACTACGCGCAAAGTTAATAATACTTAGGCCAATAATCATACCGAACTGGACCTGGGGTATCTGCCTCTGTGGTACTGCCTGATACCTCCATAAAAACTGTCAAGACTATGTAGAACAACATCGTGCGTAGAGTACTCGATGCACCCTGGTATGTGCGTAACTCCACCTTCTATTAAGACCTTGGCATTCTACCAGTTTTCTCCCAGATCAACCGCCACACCAGCAGATACAGAGACGACGACCTGTGGCTGCACTGGATGGTACCTAGAGACCGTCTCCTTGGTTCACCCTAATTGGCTCTCAAACAACAACAAATGTTGAATTCCTCATCCGCAATTCATGTTAATAAAGGCTATTAAGAAAAAGTCATGGCAAATATTTTTAAAAATTTTATTATTTTTTTTGTTGGTTTTTCTCAAAAAGTTTTTGTTTTTACATTTTGTTTTCTGTTTCTCGCGTTTTTTAAATTAATTAATAATTAGTCTTACTTTGATGTACACAATAATTTAAAAAAAAGAAAGTACACAATATTTTCTTGACAAACGGAAAGAGAGAGGAAAGTACAAGTTTCTTAAGATATGTTTAAAAAATAAAAAAATTGTAAAATTTTGTGTAAAAAATCAATTGGATCAATAATCAATTTTCGCGTGTAAATAATGTCAACAAGAAAAATTAGTATAAATCACACAATATATGCAAATGGTACGAACAATCCACAGCATCTAATTTTGTATACGCAACTCTCTCCGGGGGAGGGAAGCCTAACAAAAAACACACGTTACTGATATTTGAATGCATTTTGAAATTTTATAGCTTAATATGTATTACAAATTCCATGCCATTTGTTTAGCTGGTGGTGCGGAGTAGTTGTTGATTTCTGGATGATATGCGGCCGCTGGGGCGCAACGCGACAAGAGATGGACTTGAAGCAGCAACATAATATTTCAATTGGAAAACATTGTTAAACCTTTCTCGTTTGTAATTCGTTCACAGTACCAAAAGTCGCGCTGTGCTTCGCTCTGCTGCATTTGACTTTTTTACATTTCGTTTCCATTTTTTTCTTTTTTTGTAAACTTTTTAAATTGTATTTAGAAAATTTGTTTTGTTTGTTTTTAAAAAATATTTCGCTATAAAAAATACACAGTTGAAAAATAAAAAACGTTTCTTTTGTTGTTGTTGTTGTGGTTGTTGTTGTTACTGTAGGGGGCGTCGTTCTTGCTGAGGAGAGACAGGAGGCGGCGCTCATTGTCAGACATGCTTTTTAAACATTTAATGTGGTTCCTTGTTCAAGTACTTAAATTTTTATATCCTTTATCTCTTTGACATTTCCTTCATTTTTTTGTTGCTTGCTCAACAATTTCGCTGCAGAAATTTTACAATTTTTTTTTGTTTACTTTGTTTTTGTTTTGTTTTTGTTTTTTTTTAATACATATTTTTATAAATACTTTCATCCTCTCTTAGCTCTGTAAAAATAGATCTTTCGAATGTATTCTTTTTGTTTCTTTTTTTTAACAAATTTTCCATGTTTTTTTGCGTTTCAGTTTTTTCTTTTTTCGTTTACATTTTTTTGTATTTTTTCTTTTTATTTTGGAGAGATTTCGTTTTCAAAAAGTTGTTACTCTTCTGTTAGCTTAGCGTTCTTTTGAGTTGCTTGGTTTTGCTTGGTTGGTTTATTTGTTGTAGTTGTTGTTGGTTTTTTTTTTATCATTAAATGCCTAAAATTTAGTTAAGAGCTAACATAACATGGGATATCTGGTTTTTCTCTTTCGTATTTCCTTACTCGGCCTGAGCCAAAATGTCTTAGTCCGCACTTAGACCTGGGGGGTAATGGTGCGCTTTGCCTCCCCTTGGCAAACGCGGAATTAGTTATAATGAATGTTTTGCTTATGATTTAAACCGTTTAATCGTAGTCGCTTATGGTCGGTCTCGTGCGTGAGCTGCGCGTGTTTTATTGTTTTTCTTTGTTTTTTATATTTTATTTTTTTCTTAGGTGGCCGCACTCGACATCAGTTCAGAGAAGGCATTCTCCAGACAATTCTTGAGTTCAGCATAGGAGACAATTAGTACCGATTGCTCGTCGCGTGACATGAGTTGCACCTGTTGGTGGGAAAATTCGAAATTAGAATTTTGCTTTGCCCTGGATTGTCGATTGTATACTTACGCGCTCCATGGAGCCAGCATCCAGCTTATTGAGGCATTGTACAATGTGTGCGTGATCCAGCCAGGGTCGGCCATCCTCAGTGACGGAATGAAACAAATAATCACGGAATAATTTCAACATGTATCTATCACCAGTCTCTGACCAAGTACAGTCCAAATTGAAGCTGTGGAAAATAAGCAAACAAAATTGTGATTAAATTTAATTCCAGACACCAGACTCCAGGGTCGTCATTGATTCTCAAATTGCTTTTCAAATTCATAGAATTTCATAGGGAAATGCAATTTGAGTGACAAAGAAATAATTCAAAATTTTACTTAAAATTATAATCGACATAGGAAAATTCGGTGGGTTAGAGGGCGCAGATGACTAATATCGGAGTGAAAAGTAGACGACGCAGGAAAATGTGCTTCTATGTAAGATCTTCTTTGTCAGGAGTTCGAATGATCTCAATTGTAAATTTAAAGGCTGAGTTACACAGTCGGTTTTGAAATCGAGAACATTTAACAATTTACATTCTGCGTGCTGTGATTAAAATCGAAACATATATGAGTATGAATGTGATTTAAATAGATTTAGGACCGATTTCTCATCTTCTTGGTAGCTGCTATTTGTCAAATAAAGCCTCGTACTCAGAATGTTCCTTTCGTCACAGTATTTCAAATAACACAAGTTTACAAAAAAAGGCCATTTTTTGCAACAGAGAACTTTGCAACCGTTCCTTATGTATTTTTGGACGCTGAACTCAGGTGAATTGTCCGTTTTCTTCCAGACGTCAGGTTCACGAGATATTTGCATTAGAGGTATTCTTACATTTGTTAGTCGTGGCCACAAACTGTCTAATTAAACCAACTTTGTCTTTAATCGTAAGCTGCATTGAATGACGTTAAAGAAAAACCAAACACGAAGTTTATTTTGCTGATAAGGTACCAATTTTTAGATTTGAACATTAAAAAGTGGGTTTTTTTGAAAAAATCGATTTTTTTTGCAAGTTTAAGAAATTCTGTAAATTTTTCTGCTAATATTAAAAATCTTAGAAAAGAATCGATAAGAATTGTTATACATTAGGGGTGTTCCTGAAAGTGATTTTGATTCTGATTCTGATTTTAATTTCGTTGTGATCAGATAACCTGAAGAAAATGACAAAAAAAAACTGTTACACAAAATCAGAATTAAATCACTTTGCTGGATCGACCCATTGTTCATGATTAAAAAAAGAATAAAAAATATTTTAATAAATTTCGGAATATGGCAAAGAAAAGTATTAAAGCCTAGTACGGAGGGCGTTAAAATTTTCCTTCAGCTGTCAAACTACCATAGGAAAATATAAAATATAAAAAAAATTGCTTAAGGAATTTTTCCTTGCCTCATTCTGATGTTTGGTACGCAGAAAGCCAAGGAATACACACAAGGTATTTTCAGGGTTGCCATATCGGTGAGCCGTGTGGACTGTATCGAAAAGATGATATTTCTTGAAGAGATATTGTGCAGTCATTTTTTCCTTGTGTGTGTGGTCAAAAGGCAAGGCAAAAGTAAAAAAATGGAGTGCAAGACTAAAAATCGTCTGCAAAATTTTAGTTATGACGACAAAAATGCATTAATTGATGCAGTGAAAAACAATGCGTGTTTGTGAGACATCACGAATGACAAGCAACTGGACACCGCATTTACAAAATATGTTTGGGAAGCAGTTGGTGTCCAGTTGAGAAAAGGATTGCATATAATCACTTTGTGTGTCTGCCTCATACTCCTGCAACAGACAATCAGGATGGAATCTGGCGTGGCGCTTGCGCAACTTGTCATCTTGTTTCGGAGCACGCCACGGGGCATGAATTGAACCATCTTGCAGCGATATGTGCACCTGAACGATGTTCAAAATAGAGATGCAGAGCATGTCCAATTCTGAAGTCTTGCTCACATACATCATTTTAATAACAGGCACTGCATCCGGCCAATGCATGTAATGCATTGTGCCTCATTTTATTTAAGTCTTATAGTTAAATCAAAATACTAATCAGCTGGCCAATTTATTTATTTTTGTTTTCGGTATATTTTTAATGTCATCTGGTCACACTGCCTTTTACATTCCACAAAAAGGAATATCAGGCAAATTTCTGGAAGGAAAATTCGAACGCCCTCCGTACTAGGCTTTAGACAGCGTTTATTGAAACAATTAAAAAAGTTTACTTTGCGGAGTAAATTGACGCAAAATTCGACGAATTCCACGAAGGGAATTTTAAGCCTGATGCAAATTAGGCCTGATTGCGCATAGCGTAAAAGCCTTGCAGAAGCTATAATTGATGAATTGCGAAAATGCATTGGCTATGTTGATGGCACAGAAATAAAGCTATCTGAAAAGCCGTGGGCAGATCCAGAGGTATATTTCTCACGAAAATAACAACATAGCCTAAAACTATTAACCATTTAAGCTGGTTCAGTGCCAAAGAAAGTAAGCCATGAATGAAGCACGTAGTTTGGATCATAAGCGCACAGCTTTATTCTGAGATAAATAACATTTAAGATCAGTATCAATCCTATCCAAATTCATTTACATCTGACATAACTTTTGTCACAAAGGTGAAGCGAATTAAGAACACTGCAGTTTGAAAAAAGTATAAATAGTGTTGGCCACTTTAGTGAGGACAATGTACTTATATGTACATATGGACATTTCCATGATTTTCTGATAAACGTTACAGAACTTTTTTTTTAATTATTATCGAAATCATGGAAATGCCCATAAGTAAATACTTAATTATACTCTATACATTCTAAAAAGTAAATTTTTTTTATTATTTAAATGGTTATAAGACATATTAACTTTAAAAATTTCTTGGTGTTGTCAAATCTGGAATCTTTGAAAACTTTTACCAACGTTTTTGGACCAAAGAAGTAAGAGTTAAAATTCATGAATTTTGTAGCGGATATGTATGTTAAATTTGATTAATTTTCAATCAGCAGTGCATGGTAAACCGTGGTATAAGACCGGATATATCGATATTTATGTTATGGCATTTCTGCAGATTACTCGTCAATCAATAGACCTTTTGACTTAAAATTCGACACACATAACCTCCTCCCAGATAATAGCGCTACCATCCCTGATTCAAAAATTCAAAAATCTTCTGGGGCAGTTTTCCTTTCATGATTTGACACAAATTGTTTTAAGGGGTTAAAACTGTTGAAGTCAAGAAGTGGCTTGACAAATGTTGTGGGGGACCCAGCTTTCGGAAAATCAATTATTGTTAATTGGTTTGCTGACTACGATTTACGACGCTGGCCATCTAACATTAAAAACAATATAAAATTATTGTGGAGGTTTGAAATACGTAATTCAATCACCTGAGTAATAGAAACCTAGTAAAGGCTAAGACAACGAAAAGATTATGGCGTTCTTTGGGATGCTTGTGAACCCCCGACCCTCGAAGGGGGAATTATAATAAAAAAACAAGTAAAAAGTTTGAGAAAACAAAAAATTTTACGGTGTTAGATTTGGGACCAGTGCTATTCTAAAATTTATTCAAAAACTAAAATGATTTTTAGAATATGAATGTTTAAAAACCACAAGTAAAAGCAAGTTCTGATTGCAAAATATAAATATAAACTTTAAGCAATTCGGACAAGGTTGAAATTTGATCGAACTCGATAACTGGAACACGCATTATAACCTATGTGAATTCTTTGCTCTACTGATAGAATGTATATCAACCACCTCAATTCTAAAACATTTTCTTTCAAAAAATTATGTGTGCACATACTCAGGTCGTTCATTGATGCTGTTTAGTTTGACCAAAATGCGATACAGGCGCCCATTTTCCATCTCCTTGGCCAGTTCATCATCCTGCATATCAATTTGGCTCTGCAGCGCATCCAGTTGGGTGTAAAAGCGAGCTCCAATCATGGGCATCAGATCGGTTACAGAGCGACGGTTATTCGTGGTAAAGAGGTAACTGCCAATCGGAAAGGTCACGATGATTAAAGAGGCGTGGCGCTGAATGGCTCTCCAAAACTTACACAATGAAATTTCGCAAATCGGTGGAGTAGTTTCGCGTGACCATATCAATGCTGGACTGAACATTATCACGCTGTACGGATTGAAGACAGCGACAGGCCAGTGCTAATACTAATCGTCCCAATGCGGTCAGATCATCCTGTTGGCAAAGTGTGCACAAAGTTAGAGATCAGAAAAAACGATGGACAAGTGCGATGGTTAATTACCTGTTGATGCATATTCACCAGAGCCAAAGGATTTGCCGCATTTGGATCAAACTGTGTGATATCTGAGATACAGCAGGAGCTGAAGCGTACACGTTTGCCCGTCACTATGATCTTCGTGGGATCCAGTACCCTAAAGCAATGGATGGACACATTTTAAGAAAAGTAGCTCACAATAGGAATTGTCATTGAGACTTACTTGCATGCCAGACCCGCTTGGTGAATAGCCCTTAGGCCGGCGGTTAGCTGCATGATGATTGACCAAATGGTGGATTCCGGCAACAATGGTCCGTTATTTGTACGCTGCATGTTACTCTTATGACTGAGAAATTGAAGAGAAACTTAGTTGTTTTGATTTGAATGACGGCGCAATGACAAGAACTCACCTGAAGGGGCGTGCCTCGCCTTGGAATGGATCTGTATAGCCGTTGGTCTCTGGGGTTGGCGTAAAGTATTTGGCCAATAACGTTTGCGAGCCGGGATAGTAGTCGTACACTAATACTAAAGCTGTAAGAAATCAAAATTAATAAATAAATAAATAATTGAAGAAATAAAAAAGGGTTAAAAGATAGGGTACAGAGGAAGTTCAGGTAAATCAATTCCCGATTCCTCTCATATGAGCTCGCGAAAAGTGTATTACAAGAAATGAAAGAATACTGGCGAGATCAAAAGATGCCTGCGCACAGTGGATCGTTTTCCAAAAACTCGTAGCAAAAATCAGTTTTCGAGTAGTTGAGTTTGCCAAAACTATTGATACACTTTAATTAGAAGCTGATAAAGCTGTTTTATAACATAAATTAAATCATTTTACAATTTTCTTTTTAGATGTAAGAGCATTATAAAGTTAGACCATTTTTAAGCATTAGAAAGATTCCTTCTTTGTGCCAAAAAGTTTTGCCGAACTTTTAATACCGTTGCAAATGCTGATTTAAGGAGGAGAAGGTTAAGAACGCTAGCTCTAAAATCAAAAATTTCAAAAATTAACAATCAGCGAGTTTAAGAACGATAAAATAAAAAAATGGTATTAATGAACGTCAAATTTAAGTACTGGAAAAAATACACTTTTTGGATTAGTTTGGACAAACTCAATCTTGATATATCAAATAAAAAATAAAGTATATATTATGGTGAAAAACGATATTTGCTGTAGATCATATTTTGTTGTAGACTGGTAAGGAATGCGTTTCGTTGTCTTTCTGAATTTTTCCAAGGAAAATCTTTTCCTATAGGACTCAAGCAGATTCGTAATTAAATTTAGGAGCCGAAATGACAGGTTGCGTTTTTAGTAGGTTGATGTCATCAACTATGGGCATGAAATCCCGAATCTGCTTTTTCATTTCTTGATTAAGGACGCGAGCAGATTGAATATTTAAGTCAGGAACGGATAAAGAAAATAAATTTAATATTAATATTTATAGCACTGAATTCACAACTTGACCTCATGGCAGCCACTCTTCCCGCCCACCAGATCTCCACCAGAGCACACAAGATCCCAACCAGACTCCCATCAGATCCCCAACCCATAAAGCTCCATTCACACGACCTGATCACTCAGATGAGTTTCGGTCAGACCTAAAATCATGTGATCAACTCAGTTTCGTTTTTACACATGCCTGAGAAGCTGAGATGAGCCAGTTGCAGAACCATTGGTTCATCGGAAAGATCTATTTTATATGAACATTGTGACAAATAGGGTGTTCACCAGCCCGCGTAAAAGCGTAAACTCCAAAAGTTTAAGCCACAACAACAAAATACATAAGGTAAAAATTACGAAATTTTCGCTGCCCTGGGGTATGTTTAAAAAATCAGCGTAAAAGTGTAAAAAAAAACAATAATGGAACTGTTGTAAAATTTTTCAAAGAGTATCGCACGATTTTAAGATTTTTTTATCTAAAAAAAATGCGGTCACATCTACAATAATTTAAATTTGTTTGTCAGTTTAACTGCATCTGGCCAGTAAATAAATCGTAACGATCTGAGGAAGATCCTCAAAATAGCTCCAAACACTCTGTCTCCGTAAACATCGTTGTATTTTCCCTATTGATGCATCTTCTCCAAACTACCCCAAACACAATATTGCTACCTGTAACTCAAGTTCAATTTGGGGTCGAATTGAAGTCGACATAAAACATGGGGCCGCACGGACCCATTGGTCATTGAAAAATGATAGCACATTGGTTCGCCAGTTGACCTATTTGGGCACACAGAACTTGGTTCCTTGCCACCAGCATGCAACTGCAGTAAAATCCTCCATAAGGCTGACTTAACAGAGCACGCATTTTGATAATAAAACTCAATAATTTGCAAGCGTTGTTTGTTTGTAAGACGATTCATGGTTAAATTATATAACAAACTGACAAACGACAGTGAAACAAAACACGAAACGTGCGTGAGATGTGATGCAAAAAAAAAAAATAGCTAAAAAATCACCTACAATCAATACTTCAAAAATAAGTATTAAACTTTGACACACATAAGTGACAGAAAAACTCGCAGCGTGTCAAAAACAGCTGATTTACACCAAATATTACGAGGGTAATCTTTCTAGGGGCGCTCAATAGTTACGTCGCGTAAATTTAAACAATTACTCTTTTACGCAAGCTGAACACCCTAAATTTGTTTACATAGAAGAAGAAGACAAGCAAAATAAAAAGCGAAATGAATGAACAAGCATTAAATATTATATTGCCGTTCTGTTAAGTTAAATCTAAGAGGAAACAAATATGAGGCGAAATTTTAATTTAAAATTCAATAACAATTGTATATGTTATGTAAAATTGGCTATACAGCTCCTCCAAAGGGGCCGGGCCAAGCCAAGCTTCTCTCAATCTCTTGGCGTGTGTGCCTTAAATTTTTCACACAACAGAAAGGGAACTACAGTTTAACGCCGACTCCGAACGGCAAAGTTTGAGAATTAGCTTTTTCACGGCTAGATACTTTACAGCTGGCGACAATAGCTGGTGAAGGTGATCGTATGTGTAAAAGCTATTTTTCTAAAGAAAAAAAAAAAACTTTTTTATTAGATGTTCAGAGGCGGGATCGAACCCACGACCTCCCGCCCAGCAGTCCAGCACACTAACCACTGGGCCACAAACGACCACAACAATTTTATATCGTTGGCTAAAAAATGGCAACGCCATTTTAGTGAATCAGTGAAATTTCTAGAAATTATATTCACAAATTAGCTGCGGATAGCCGCTGATTCATCTCGGTGATGATTTTTGTGCGACAATTGTCGTGATATATATACACTGCTCCACAGCACTCTACCACAATTCACCAAACCAACTTTTTTTAAGAATTTTGGTCCGCTGAGCACAAAAATCGATATGGAAAAAAAATCTGTCAAATAGTTATTGAGATATTATTGAGGAAATAGTGAGTCCGCCATTTTGTTGTTCTGAGTTTTGACTTGGATTTCGTGATGAGCGACCCCGAAATCCCCCGAGAACACACTTTCAGCCAAAACAAATACGTTTTTCGACTTTTTGCCAGCTTTTTAGCATTAGGAGATAAATAAGATATAGCCATCCTGTCCGACTATGTTCAACGGAGAGATTAGTTTCTCTTTTTTTATGTAAATCTTTCATCCAAAATTGTACATGTTTATCAAAAAACTTTGAATTAACCTTACCCTCTTTTATGGTCGTATCCTAAGAAACTTTACGTCATATAAATCTTTGAAGTTGGCAGATTTTTAGGAAAAACAAAATCATGTGCATAACTCAAATAGTTCGAAAGTAATATTTCTTGCCACGTGTTTTGGGAAAACGAGCCACATTGCGACGGCGAATTTACTATTCCCGGTTATACAACGGGCACCTACACGAATGGGACAACTGGAGCGGGATATGGGTGCTCGTTATGCAAGCAGGGGGGGATGCCGGAAATACTCATTACCCTCATCAGAGCGACCTACGACAGCGCCCAGTGTAAAGTGTTTCAGGGTGGAAAGCTCTCGCAGCCTTTTTTTATTCCTGAGTGGCGTTCGACAGAGATGTGCTTTGTCTTTCATCCTGCTTGTGGTGCAGACGTATTCGCTACTATGCGACCAGCACTCAACAACAGCGTCACCAGGTTGTCTAATGACAACAGCAACTGTGCTCCGGAAATAGCGACCTGGCAAGTGCGATAGTCGAGCTTAACACCTCGACTAAATCGGAGGGCGTCGAAATTAACACGTCCAAAACCAAGTCAATCAGCATCCGTTCCGAACAACTCCAGGAGCTGGTTATTACTGATCAGCCGATTGAACAAGTTAAGCAATTTAAACACCTAAGCAGCGTAGTCGCTGTAGATGAAGGTACGGAACTCAATGTGACGTCGCGCCTTTAGAAAATAAAGCGTGCTTTTGGGATGCTGTCAGCCGTTTGGCGATGTTCATCGCATATGTATACACTGGCTCAAAATGAGTCTTCATGTCCAACGTAATGCCCTAACGTAGTGATCCTAAACGGTTCCTTTACATGGAAAATAACAACATAAATTCACAGATCAAGTTCATCGATGCTCAAATCTAAATCACGTACTCACTGACTTATCTCTCTGTTATTGTATTGTTACACTCGTTCTTACTGGCAACCCGCCGTCTCCAATAAACCGAACTTAATTCTTATCCGTTTTTTAAACAAAATAGTTAACGTGGCGTAGACATAATTCATAATTTTCTGGCCTGAAAGAATACCAAACTCAGAGCTACTCAGAGGAGCAAATATGGATAGTGCAGAATCAAATAAGAGCTCTATCCAGCATACACTAGAAAAAAAGAGAAAGAAAGAAAAGCGCTGGAAGGGCTATGGAATGGCAAATCGAAAGAAACTTGGAGGAGGATGTCGCATAACAGAAACTAAAGATCCATTAAGATTCGTTTGGTATGGATCGTTTTATCAAATCCTTTTTTGATTTTATATCTATTTTTTAATTCCTTTGGTCGATTTTCAGATTTTTAGAAAAGCTATAAGAATTATAAAAAGTGTGGAGAATTCAAAGATCTATAGTTTACCAACAATCTCTGGTCAAAACGAATTCACCCCTTGACCTTGACTTTGCAATTTCAATTATTTCACGAGCATTGTAATTTTCTTATCTCAGTACTTACAGTTATCACCAAATGCTTTTGTCGTGAACACCTCACGCAGTTGTACCACATTCGTGTGCTGCAGCTTCTTCCACATTTCCACCAGTGTCATGCACTTTGTGGACTGTAAGCGAAAACCTGGACAAGGAAATAGATTAAAACTCTGTCCATTTGGTTGCAATACCGCCCACTTACCATGTAACCTTCTCAAACAGTACTTCAGGCCCGTTGTATTGTGCGTGGCTCGGTACGTACTCGCAGGGAGCGTTAGCTTGGCATGCATGGGTTGGGCCGGCGGCTCTAGCGGATATAATGCATGATAATTATCCACCTCCAATGGAAGGGCATGCTGCGCAGCTTCCGCTGCGTCCATGATCAAGTTCGAGATCTCGTTGCGGGCAAGAATGTCGGAGCGCATTTCGTCGGGCATAAAGAAGGCAGATTCCAGTTGGGTTTTGGGCTGCATGGTGATCACATTAGACGCTGGACCCGGATACACATGACCCGTGTACAGCAATGTCGAAGGAACGCCGCTTACAGCGCTTAATGGTGCCACGGCACTAACGCCATGATGGGCCGGATGCGTGGCATCTACCACGACGGAATTTACCACGGGCTGGTTATTCTGTGCGTTGGCAGTTGGATAGAAGTAAATGGTGCCGCCGACATTTTCCTAAAGAGGCAAAAATAAAGGAGATTAATTTCTCACAGATAACGACATTGACCTGGCAAAAATAAATATACGTTTAAGCTGGTCGCTGGAGCGCGCCAATAAGAAAGTCTCTTAAACACTATCGTTGACAAAGTTACTTTTCTGGATTAAATCAAACTTTGGTTTCAGCAAGCAATCCGTGGCTGGCGTTTTAACACATGTGTGTGCTTTAACGACCTTTATGATAATCAAACCTTTTATTCCCTAGCGAGACGCAGAATCAGCAGATTTGGGAAACACATTCTACACCCAAACAATACCAATAACTTAGAACCCACATAAGTCCTGGCTTTTATACAGCAAATAGGACTGCTAGAAGAGTTGTAAACTCAGTGGGGAGGCACAATAGATCAAAATTGGTCGCGATGCGCCACGTCCCTTTTATTATTAAATGTTCAGAGGCGGGATCGAGCCCACTCCCGCCCATCAGTCCAGCACACTAATCACTGGGACACAGACGGCGCTGTATTGTGTACTATTTTGTTTAAAAATTTTTGTACTGATATCTTTTTTACTTTCCATGTGAGATGAAAATTCATAGTCATATATCAGTTGTCCTACAGTCGATATTGAGCAATCATACTTCGGCTTTAAGTTTCAAGTTTTATTAATAAGCATTCTAGACTTATAATTTCTTTTTGATTAACTCGAAACAGAAAGAACCTATTTTTCTGGGTTAAATCCATTGAGAACTTTAAACGCGTTTTTCTCAAAATGGATTATTTTGAGTTCCGGAAAAAGAAAATCATGTTTTTTTCTTATGAGAAGCAGAACGGTATTTTGCTAAAGGTAAAATGAATGTGTAGCAATCTTGCGATCAGCAGTATTGTTTAAAACGATAATGAAGAGCTAAACTCTTCTAAGAGCAGTCACAGTAATGGCCCGTTTAATTAGTTTTTAGATTCATCAAACATGAATCTGAAATATTATAAAGTATATAGCAGTAATGAAATTCATAATTACATTAAGTTTGCAGAAGTAAGTGTATCTAGGATTTTGAAGAAAAAGTGCTTTCCTAATTTAAAACGAGAGCGCAAGTTAAAGCCGGCTCTAACCGACTTCGATATACGCGTTACTCATGAAAAAACAAGTTTAACAGTATTTCTGTGTTCCTTTGGGTAAACATCTGAAAAGTATGCAACACTTTTTTAACTCGGCTATTTTTCACATTTTTGCTCATAACTGGAGAACCGATCATCCGATCCTTATCATTTCTTCGGCAAATTTATTTGCTTTGCTAATTACTAACTATCTCTAAAAGGTACAAATCGTCAATCTTTAAAACTGTAGGAGATATAACTTTTTTTACGAATTGGGTGGGCGGGAGGTTGCGTGGCCTAAATTTGAAATACGGTCAGACGGACATCTCTATATCGACTCGGCTGTTGATGCTGATCAAGAATATATATACTTTATATGGTCGGAAATGATTCCTTCTGCCTGTTACATACATTTGCACGACTTTAGTATACCCTTTTTACTCTACGAGTAACAAGTATAAAAAGTCAAACACGGCGATAAAACTGATAAAAAATAGGTGTGGTGTTGCCCCAAAAGTTTTGATGTGAAACTGGCTAAGTGAGCTATTCAAGTGGGTTCAAAACAAGTCACTGAATCAATTTAGTAACTGTTAGACAAAGCACGTAGCAGAGATGTAAGTAAAAATGAGTAGAAAAGATAAGAAGTAATATAAGTAAAGTTTAAGTAAGGTAAAAGTAAAAAAAGCGAAGTCGGAAGTTGTATGGAGTTTAAGAAGAAGAGGAAAGAAAAGAGAAAGGAAAAAAAAAAATAAAAAGTGGAAAAGAGGACGATAACATGAAAACAAAAATTAAATTTTTCAGAAGGAGGAATTGTGAATCAAACAACAGCACAAAAATTAAATATTAAAAGCAAAGTTGCCTCTTAAACACGAAAACAATTAATTGGGGGAAAACTGTTAAATTTAAAAGAAGGTACAAAAATTAGTAAAAAATGAATATAAGTTAACAATTAGAGTACAAAGCAAAAATTTTAAAAAACGTCAAACAATACCCAAAAAAATTTAAAGCAAAAAACAAATTAGATCTAGTTTGGTTAATGCTCAGATTGGAAAAATTATTTATTTTGATAAAAGTGCTATAAATGAAAAATGTCTCTCTAAAGCCAAAGACATTTCCTGGACTTAGTCTTTTTTACGATGTCCTACGTAATACTCATAAACCAGACATATTGTGGATATGAGTGATTTGTTGCTTTGAAACAAGAGTGATGGAAGAGGCTAAACATTATATTTTTAAAAAGAGCTGACTCACAAAGATGGTCAGGTAAAAAAACTATATTTAATTGCCTTTGAAATTACAATTCATGTTATGTATTAAACTTTCAGTATACTGATTTTGGAACAAAGACACAATTAAAGATGTGTATTTAAAAGTTTAAGAAGTATTTTGGAAAAAGGCACACTCCGAGTTATGATCCTTAAAAAAAAACATTTAATATGGAATAAAAGCTTAAGTCCAGATATGCCAGCAAGTACACAAAAATTTAAATGTGGAATAACAGCATAAGTCACAGTGTGTATTTTGAAATAAAAGCACATCTCGATGTGTAATTTTTTTGACTGAAAATAAAATAGCAATTCTGTCATAATGTAAATACGCAAAACGGATAAATAACACAACTGAGATATGCTGTTTCGCTTTTTATAAACCTAAGCAATCAAGAGTTATGTTGTTTTGTTTTACCGTAATATCTTGGTAACTACTCACCCGATTGGCGTGAAATTTGGACACAATATAGAAAAGAACCCGAGGAAGCCATTGGTATTAATATCTTAATTTTAACATAACTTGAGATATGCTGTTATTCCTTATTGCCATTTTTCTACATCCATTTTTAGTAGATACATTTTCATTGTACGTGATTATTTGTGACGCCTTTTTAAATCGTGCATGAATCGTGAGTGACGCGAAACGCTCAAAAAACTGCGTTAATTGTTCGTGACGTGAATAGAAATTCGCTCACGTGAGCACTTTTGCTTTGTACAAAAAATACACAGGTGTTCGTACATTTCGCTCATTACTGACCTATAAATTTAATAAGAGCTGGGATCTCTAGCTTGAACATCGTGTGGTACTGTCTTTTCTTCTTCTTCGCAGATGCAACTTCTACAAAAGTCATGGTGGGTAACTACTCCTAGACGTGCTGCAATTAGACAGAAATACCTAAGGGACCCTAGCAGATGCGATAGTGTTAAGTCTGCAGCTCGTTTTATGATAAATCAAGCCAAGTTTACTATGACCAGTTTGTCTGCAGACTTTTCTTCTATTTTCTTGTATGTTACCATCCATTACCATGGGTGGGTGGATACCCAAATGTGGTGAATGCTAAAGTGTCGTGCGATTACATTCAGATACAAGCCACATTCGGTAACCGTTTTTCATTTATTATTATGTAAGTCAGTTGACTTAAGAGTAGCTTAAAGAAGTTTTCTTCTTGTACTTAGGTACAAGACACCTTTCTGGTCACCACTTCTGCTTCTACAAAAGTGATCAGGAGGCTGGAACGATTAGTTCAAGTCTAAATAGGAGGGAGGCGCTTATCCGTGTAGATATTAATGGCGTTAAGGGTAGGGGAGGTGGGGGGTTGTGATCATAGTTTTGTTTTTCGAACATAACTTAGCCAAAAATCAATATATTTTCATCGTAAATTTTGTATTTTAGGTAAAAGATGCACGAAACTTTCCTCATCACTAGTTTAAAAATAATTTTGGGGTTTTATTGATTGAAAGTGCTGAAATTCAAAAGGGGGGGGTGAGCCACCCATCAAAAGTCAAAATCTGTTTTTAAGCAAATATTCTTATTAAATTAAAAAATAAAATTCCAATCGATAAGAATCAAGAGAGTGATGTGGGCCTTCTATAGGAGCACTTTCGGTGGCTGTTTTTCTTTTAAGGGTTAACTCGAGAGTTTCCTCGTTTTTCGTTCTCCCTCTGGAAGTCAAAACCAACATTTCCAAAGTGGCTACACCCTTATTTGGTGACGTCACAAACAAAAAAAATTAAAGTGAGTTTAGCGGTGAAGAGGTTCACCGTAGCTCGATCCGGGGGATGACGGTCGTGCCATCTGGTGACAAAACAAAGTTCAGTGTGAACAAACACAACTCGGACCTGGCCTGCTAAACTCACAATTAACAAGAAGGTCGCGTTAACTATGAGACGGCATTCTGTAAAACTACAAAAGTTCTAACAACCAACTTGAAGCTGCATCAAAATTAACCAGTTCTAAACTTCAAAACCTCTGTGGGCTCTCTTCAGTGAGTTGTGTATTAGGTCCCACGATTAAAGTTTTGGAAGGCGGTGACGAGGTTCGACGTCCTCTCTCGGTGGGTGTTCCGCTTGTGTCTAAGTTCTATGTACAACACAACCGGATGCGCTAACCACTTGAAAGGTCGCGATAATTACAAAAAAAAAAATTTTTAAAAAAACAATAAATCCGGAATTTTTTCAAAAGAAAAAAATTTTTTTAAAAAAAGCGATCTTCCAACTAAAGAACGTTCTCTGAAAACTGACCTAAACAAATTTTAAATTTTTTTTTTTTGTACCAACGTTCTATTAAGATGCTCACAAACCATACCTTCAGAAAATTTATTTTTTTTGCAAAACTTTCAAGCTGATCCGAAACTCAGTTTTAAGGATATAAACAAAAACAATTATTTCTTCCGACCCTTTTATATGAAAATTGTTTTATCGACCCTCGTATTTTTAGAAATTCGTATTTTTTCCCCTTTTTTGGTCAAAAATATTTATAAAATGTTCGATATTATGGAAAAAAATTTTACTTGGAAATTTTTGGAGATTTTATTTTTTACCATGTCCTGACGCACTTTGACTTAAATTTCTGGAGAACTGCTTAACCGATTTTGATAATCTTTTTTTCGGTGAAAGATAACACCCAAATCCGATTTATACATTTATTAAAAATAATTTTTATTTCGAAACAGATGTCGAATCTTTTAATGCGATTATCTCGGAACCACTTTTTCCAAAATGGTTGCAAATATTTAAAGAATACCTGTTGATCGATTTTCAAATTATTTCCCAAATTGCCTTCCCACCATTCTGGTGTGAACTAGGATATTTTTGATCGGTCAACAAATAACGGAGCTAGGACCAATACAGTGGGAAAAAATAGTCGATTTTCGAAATTTTGACTTTGAAACCCCATAACTATGTCATTTATTGACCGATCCAACATATCCTAGTTCACACCAGAATTACATTATTTCTTAACAAAACCCTGTCTTCAGTTTTAAATTCAGATCATCCGTTCTCAAAAAATTTTTTGCAACCATGGGCCTATGTTTTAAAATTTTGGTTCACTTTGAACAGAAATACAAAAAACAACCGTAGGTACAACAACAACAACAAAAGTTACTAAATTTAGTATAACCGATTACCTATCCAATGAAAAAACCCGCTGCTTAATACCACTTATAGTTTTTGAGTAATCTAATTTTTTGTAAGCCTTTAAAAAATGACACCTGAA
Source organism: Lordiphosa clarofinis (assembly GCA_018904275.1). Lineage (NCBI taxonomy): Eukaryota > Metazoa > Arthropoda > Insecta > Diptera > Drosophilidae > Lordiphosa > Lordiphosa clarofinis. The sequence goes on along the minus strand of JAEIGQ010000029.1, from coordinate 697,952 downwards.
GGTATACAGTACCCTTAACTGCTTTGGGAAGGTTATCCCAATCGTGCCTGATTGGCAACATTGTTTGAGTTATGCTACATATGCAAGTTATGTAACTGTGGCCTCTGTGGTGTGGCTCTTCTATTGAGACCGATGTCTTCCACTTCAACTTTCTCCTATAGATAGTGCTACACTAAGTAAGCCAACTCGGAAACCCATAAACTTAGATTATTGTTACTTAATCTTTGTATTGACCACTCACCTGATGTACGCTCGTGGGCAGAGTTGTGGGTATGGGAGAGGCTCCGTGCGGGGTCATACCGTGTGGTGGAGATTTTTCACCCGCTCCTCCCGCTATCATGGTCGCTGTTGGTGATTCTTGGCGCAGCATACCAGCCCGACCCTTAAGCGGTGTTTGGGCGGACATGCTGCTAACAAAGGGCGCCGCAGCTGGATTTGGAGGTGCGCCACTAATGGCAATGGGCGCTGAGCTGGCCATCACTGCGTTATTCACCAGTGGCGCTTGTTGTTGTTGCTGTTTCTGTTGTTGTTGCTGCTGCTGCTGTTGTTGTTGTTGTTGTGCTATGGTGACGGTGGCAATGGAGGCCGTTTTCTGCATGGAAAGCATAGAGCTGTTGCCATTAGCCGCCTTACTTATGGTTACAGAGGATGCGGCGGCTACGGCCGAGGTGGATGCAGGGGCTATGGCGGCGGCGGCTGCTGCGGCAGCTGCTGCTGCGGCGGTTAAACCATTGACGCCGTTGAGCCCATTACTCAGTTGCATGGGCGCGTTGTGATATGGTGCGTAGAAATTGGGAGACGAATTGATGCGCGTTGGAATGAATTCGGGCGATTGCGGGGTTACCTGAAGACGAGAATGAAGCATTAGTAGGGAATAATTCATCACACATACACGCACACACACACTAATGGGATAGCTTTATTAGAGCGGGTTCTACTGGCGGACGGAATTGTTATGGCTACAACTACACAAAAGATTATGGGAAATACTCATATACTATGTACCAAACCGTAACAACTATGCAAACTGCTTTACCTGGGACTTTTTGTTAACTGCTAGGGGCGAATCCAAATTAAGTAGTGAGAACCCGTTATTCAGCCCGTAACCCGCTGGTGTAGCAACATTTTGTCGATTCTATCTCGGAGCAGAAAGCATGTGAAGAGACAGAGAACAAGAGAAATAGAGTTGGAAATGGAGACATAAGAGAGGCAGTGGAAAAGCACCAGATCAAAGAGCAAGTGTGATGGAAAGAAATTTCAATCATGTTAATTGTGTGGTCAACATTATCTTATCTGCATTGGAAAGGCTTGGAGAAGACTCAGAAACGTAACTGTCCTTGAAAATATCTTATACGTATGTTGAGATAGTCGACAAACCGGAAGTACTTAATTGGTATTTTCAAATGGATCTGGCAGGCGTCTGATCTTATGTCCTTAGCAATATAAATTTACGATTCGTTACCAACAGCCAAGTAGAAATGGTCTGAATAAATGCACAGATCTTAGAGATTTTGGTAGAATATACTTCTGTATGCCAATGGGCGTATTCAGCAGATAATTCCGATTAGCGATTACCGATTTACGATTTGCGATTGCTGATGAGTCTCTGCTGAATGGAATTGATGGCAGACTGTAAGATAATCCGTGGGTTTGGTACTTTTAAAAATTAGAAAATATCTACACAAAATCCTTTATATTTATGGATTTATTAATTACAAAATTTCATATGAATGTCTGCACTAAGGTAGGCTGACCAAGCAATGGTTAAGCAATCATACGTTTTGTTCGATTTCTATTCAGTAAACATGATTGTCAAATTTTCCAATCCCAATCGACAATCTCTGTATTCAGCAGGTAAAATCGGCAATCATAAATCACAAATCGTAAATCGGAATTACCTGCTGAATACGCCCAATGTTATTGTCTTTGTAGAATCTTCTAAAGATATACAACTGTCTATAGACACATTGCAAGTGTGCTGTATTCTTGGCGTTAAAAAACACAGGAAGAGACTGGCTGCAAACTGAAAATGTTATTTGGAGGAGTAAAGACCTACAAATATCTGAACCCCTGTTCTGGTCTACCTTCCACAAAACTTTCATTCAATTCCTTTAGCTCGCTTTTTTCTAAACAAACCACAGCTAAATTTTTGCTGTACATTCTTAAAGGCCGCTTTGAAACTTAAGAAACAATTCTGGCTCCTGAATGCTTTTGTGGCTTAGTACCAAGATAAACGCAATAAAGACGAAGTGAAATGATGGAATACTAGAAGTCAGCGAAACCATCTATTTTTTTAAGCGATTGAATTTTTTCAAAGTTTTGCATTTGGCTGGCATGAGGTCAGTAGAGAGTTACAATTTAATGTAATCAACACAAATCAACAGAGATTAATTACAACAATTTTGGAATAGCAATTGGTATTTCCGTACAACGATCGCTGTTTCAGAGATAACCACATCTCCTCGTCAGCGGACTTGAATTGCATATTCAGATTCAAACAAGCACACAATATTTCATTATGTAACTAGGTTTGTCGAATAACGCTTTGGGGACTCCAATGTGTTAACGTCGAGAACACGTTTCAGCCCGGAGTTCTGCTATGTTTTTTGAACGTGTTGCTTTTTCCTTTCTAATTTTTGCTGTAATTAATTTTTTTTGCTTATGAGCTCTCTTGAATGTGTTTAATAAAATAGATCAAAATTCATCACAAAAATATAGACTTCATAGTTTGTATTTTTGTAAGTAGTTAACATGTAAGAACTAATGATTACATTATATTATATTTAAAAAATGTTATGTTTTGCTCGCAGTAACATAATTGCATTTAATGTAGGTGCTTCCATGCAACTTTTTAACAGATTCATTATACATTTTTTCGCTGTAGAAGGGGCGTTCCAAGTTCACCTGCGTAGTGGAATAAAAAGCACGACTTTTATAATTCTGGGAACTCTGCGGAGGATTCTGACTACCAGTTAAGAACGTTTTAATGTTTTCAAATACGCATAAGTGCGATTTTGATAGAGAGGATTGGGCTTATATTTCCAATTTGCAGTACATCCAAATGCACAAACCTACTGTATTCTCTGTGTACCTTCGTGCAAAGTATAAAAACAAATCAACAGTTGGGTATCCTGTGTAACCATCAATGGGCTGATCAAGAAATTACATACTTAATAAGGTTGGAAATGATTCCTCTCTGTTATATACTTTTGCACAATCTTTATCTAATTAGGTACAACGTATAAAAAAACCAAAACTGTATTTGTATAAGCTGAAATTGGAATTCGTACTTCCCAAGCATCATCGTAAGAATCGAGTTAATTTCCACTTTTAAATAAAGTATGTGTCAGAGCTGCTTTTATCATTTGATTGCACTTGAACAGAAATGGATAAAATTCATGAGTTTATATCTGCCATGGGAATTTTCTCTCTAGAGGATAGCGTGGTATTATAGTGTGGGCTCTTTTTCCTTTCGTTATTTGGATTTGGTTCTGGTTTGATTCCCTGGTTTTAGGCTTACAGCTATCGATCTAAAGTTTTACACGAGTCTTTTAACCTGCATCAGCAATAATTAATAATAATAACAATATAAATATAATTAATTATAATAATGCTTTTAAATAGGACTTTCAAATTAGTACAAATTAAAACAGCTACAACATTAAAGAAAAACGAGAAGGCCAAGCTAACTTCGTCTTTGCCGAAGTTTTTATACCCTTGCAAATGTTTTAATACATCAGAGTTTACGAACGTCAGCAATAAAACCAACAATTTTTCTAAATAAAATCCACTTTTCGACCGATAGTTTCTATGGCAGCTATAACATATAGTCATCCGATTTTGACCAAAACTTCCAAATCTGTGTATAAGCATATAAAACTAATACTTGCCGAAGCGGGAGGCGTTTACATTAAAAACAAAAAAGTTTTTTTCTCACATAGACCCACTTTTCGACCGATAGTTCCTATGACAGCTATAAGATATAGTCATCCGATCCGGTCGGTTCCGACATATTAGCTGTGTGCAGTAAAAAGAAGACTCTGTGCAAAGTTTCAGCTCGATAGCTTAAAAACTGAGACTAGTTTGCGTAGAAACAGATAGACGGGCAGACAGACGGACGGACAAAGCTCAATCGACTCAGCTCGTCGCCCTGATCAAGAATATATATAGTTTATGGGGTCGGAAACGAATATTTCTCTGCGTTGCAAACTTCTGGCCAAAATTATAATACCCTTTGCAAGGGTATAATAACTGCTTTATGGATTTTAAAGACAATTTGTCTGCTGCTTCTATAAATTACGTATGATTACAAATTATGTTTTTCGCTCGTGCACGTGGAACATAAACTAAAGCAAATTAAAAATGTACAATATATCGAGATTGGATTAATCTCTTGTCATTTTTAGTTATTTAATTATGGTTGAGAAAGATTTCGTGGAATTGCTGTTATCATATACGGGTGTGTCACAGAAATCTCTAGAGGTTTTCGTATAAACGTCAGCATTTTATATCAAAGCTGTTTGAATTTATATGTTATGGTGCTAAAATATGTTCGGCTGCTAGATTAGATGACAAAAGTTAAGCGATTTGAAACCGCCTGCTTAAAGCCAAGTAGATTTGATGCGTACGGTTTTCCTTCCACATAATCTAGTAGGCGGTCTGATTCTTGGCACTTCGCAAATAAAGTAGTCCCTGGTTTGTTCGAAGTGCAATCGTTTACACGAAAATCTCTAGAGCTTTCTGTGACACCCCTGATTTTGTCTGTCTCAAAATGTCGGCACCTCTACCCAATTTCGTACTGGGGCTTAAAAATAAAACCACCTTGTTTACGTTTGGACGGACTCTTCGGGGGCGCTGCGCTACTTTTTTCTTTCTTCATTATTTATGTGAAGGTTGACATTTTTCTACATCCTAGAAACAAGAGAGAGCATAGAAAAGCTGGTAATACAGATTAAAATTAAGACAAAAGTAACGAAAAGCTTCATAATAAGCATTATTTGTTAGGCAGGGCTGTATGGGTTCTAAATAGATGGGATTAAAAATAGACTATGCTCTTAAAATGGTACATAAATGATTGGTGGGATCCCAGTAGAAGGGCCGATTCTACTTGGTCTAATTTTTTTTGGTAAGGCGGTGACCTACGCATACCTCAAGAATTGGTCGTACCAGTGATACGTATAGCATAGCTGCTAAGAGCCGAACGAAGTCAAGCCCATCAAGCTGTCATCGCAAAACAGCTTCACTCAAAGAGTGACATGATACCGAAATCACGAGAAAAACAAAATCAAGTGAACTATTCAGAGAGTGAACAAATATATAAAAATTGGGCTCTGTCGTTTTGATGAGCAAACAGCATAGAAAAATTTGTTTAGCCATATTTTCCAAGATCTGGTTTTAAGTCTTCAGCGTAAAACAAAGCAGGCGAGTGAGGCAAGGTATAAGGAAGGTCGTTAACGGAAAAATTCAAAAGTATAGGTGCCAGATTTTAAGAAGTGATTCAAAAGCCTTGCTTAGCAATGCTGAATACTTTTCATGCAATAAATTATGCTTTGAAAATGTATGAGATAAAAATGTACAAAGAATTTGCCATTACTGTTCACTTATTAATCAGCCAGTTTTATCGCCCACTCAATTAATTTTTTTTAAATACTTTTTTTGACCACCAAAAGTAAAATCCATGCATAAGCAACACAAAATATATTATTAATGTACATTTACGAATATATGTATATGTGTATATATGGGCACTTTGTATGCCAATGGTCTCAAAAGCAAAAAAAATATATAAAATGTCGGTCAAGTGTACATATGTGCAAGCGTTGAAATTAAATTGTTCAAGCAAATTGAGTGAAAACAAATAAAACATAATTAAAAATACAATCGCACTGGCCCACAAACTTCCAAACCAAAGCAGACCAAGGCAATAATTCGCTTGTCAGAACTGGTGAACAGCTGTTTCTTGTTTTGGCTAAATTACTACATATTTGAAGAGGACGGGGGCGGGCCAAGTGTATAAATCATCAATGCTATGCCTCTAAAACTGTAGAGCTAACAAACTACTTTTGTTTGGGTGAGCTCTGGGTGGTAGAGGGGGGGATGGTAGCTGTCAAAAACAACTTACCATATATGTAGCGAGTTTACTCTCTGAAGGTATACCATTCGTTGGTGAGAAGAAAATTGGATCCATAGCAGCCGTATCTGTAAAGAGCGTAAGAAAGAAGGAGAGAGTGAGTCAAGATAATTGATTAGAAATCAATTAAATATATATATTGTGGAATTGTGATAAGAATGGTTTCCCCGCTCCTCCACCCACCATCTCTGTGCTTGTTTTGTTATCGATAAAACCATAAAGAGTGCGCGCCTCCAGCGCAACAAACAACATTTTTTGGAGTATGCGCAATTTTTTGTGGTTCTCGATGTAAATAAAAGCAAGACGCAATTTCTTCTGGTTGGGCTGGTAAACAACAATAAGAGAAACACTTCGCACATTTAACACATACACGCTGAGGGCGCTCTAATATAGTCACCTTTCTCCTATGTAAACAACTCGGAAGCGGCGGCGTCATGACTAATTGGATTTATTTTGTGGCTCCTGTTCAGGAATTTGGAAATTGTTCACTTGATTTTCGGAGTTCAAATAAATAATATGACTGACTGACTGACTGAGTGTTAAATCAAAGCAGAATCAGGAGCCAATGTGCATTTCTCAAATGCAAAACAGAAAGTGAAATATATTTTTTTAAAAAGCAAATTATTATGTTTGTTGTTCTGAGAAGCAGCGGCACGCGTAGGGGGCGTTGAGGGGCGTGACGGGCCAATGGCTTTTGGCAGAGTACGAAAAAAAAGTGATATTGGCCTTGAAAATACATTCAAGTATGTAAAAGCGTATGTTTGCATGTGTGAAAATGTGTAGGGTATATATAGAGATTGTATACACAGAGAGAAATATACATTCACTTTATCAAACGGTTTGCCTAGAGTCGGCTCTGTTTTATTTCGATATACACGTTGCTCAGGGAAGGGAATTTGTAATAACATTCCTGTGGTCATGGGGAGGAAAAGCCAGAAAATATGAAATATTTTTAACTCGGCTATTTTTATACGATCTTTATGAAAATGTAAGGGATTATAGATATAGCAAACATAAATGTGTAAATTTTGTGGGAGTTATTCAACAAATTTTATTATGGGGGCGGGAGTAGTGTCTTAATTTTTAAGCAAACTTGGGGTTTTTGACAATTACCCTGTAATCGTTTCTGAGAAATAACCAGGTCTGCAAACCGGTTCGGAGCAGAAGAAATTTTTCTGTCCGAACCGGAATAAAAACAAGTCAAAAAGGGTTCGATTCAAAAATATGTTTCTATATATAAATTTCTAATACACGTTAATGCACTTATGCAGGGTTTTAATATTTGTACATATTTAAAAAGTGCTTAGAAAACCGTTCTCACATTTCAAATTCAATCCCAACAATTATCGTCAAAAGGAACTAATAAATGAAAGCATCAATGATTCTGTACCATGTTCATCATCTTTATTTTCTCGGAATTTAAAGATGGAATCAAACCGGACCATAAACTGAACCCCTAATATTTTTATCTCCTCGAACCGGACCCGAATCGGACTACTTTTTGGAAAAACTAGGTTCGGTTCACAAAATTAAGAGAGATTTTTGTATAAACGATTGCGTTTTGAACTAAGCTTGGATGACTTTTTATGGCAAAGAAAAAAAGTTTTTGAAAGCAATATAAAGCAATAATCAAACATCAAATATGTTACAGATTCCTATATAAATATTTATCATTTTGTTGATTTCAATTTATGAAGAAGATTTGTGAATGAAAATGGAAATATTAAGAAATTATGCAAGTGAAAAGGGGCAGATAGATAGGTATAATAAAATATTATTTTAAAAATAAGTGCTAATAAATCAAAACTATTCTTTTATGTTCAAGCGAACCGATGTTCGAACCAAAACCTCCGGTTCAAGGGTCAAAGGAACTGGTCCGCGAACCGAACCTTATACTTTACAACAGGTTCGAACCCCCGAACCGAACCTTCTGCAAAATTTTTGAGGTTTGCAGCCTTGATTAAAGCTTTGCATTTCTTGTATAAACTCTTCCTGAGGCACAAGTACCCAGCCAAAGAACCAGAATTAATAAATGTTTACTGAAATACTCTAATATTATATAGAAAATATCAAGTCTCTTTAATTTCATAAGGGCGCGCATCTGTATCTGGAAGATAAGCTAGCTGATGGCTGATCATGCATGACATTTAAGTAGGGCATGGTTATTGGTCAAGGTCAGCCCTAAGTTCTGCCGTCAGAACATCATTCAGTCACATGTGTACGCGCGCCCTAAATGACTAAAATTTTTAAGTAATTTCCAATTTAATGTTGTCCGAATTAACCAGAAAACAAAATTATTTTCGAACCCCGGTTCCAATCTTAACCTTGGTGTAGCGACCTCCTAAACCCGCTCCGTGAACCAGAACCCAAACATTTTAGGAGGTTCGAACTCCGGAGGGAACCACTTCCGATTAATAGGAGGTTTACAGCCGTGGAAATAACACCTCTTACTAATTCCGATTAATCCAATTCGAAAAATTTTGATTTTTTGCTCCAAACCGGATATAATTTAACCCTATTTTAAAGCCTTAGAAAAATATTTGAAAATTCAAAAAAGTGTTTTTTTTTTTCTTTTTAAAAATCTTACTTCTAGGAAAAAATAATGTTTGGTTTGTCATTACTTAGCCAAATTCGCAGCACTTTTCAAGACAAAGTTGAAACAACTGTACAAAGAGCAAACATAGCTAACTCATGTGTGTTGCTTGAAAAACTTACTTTAACGGTTAGCGTATTCTGAATCTTAATCTTTACTTCTAATTTTTAGCACTCTACTAAAAAAAACAAAACAATTTTTTTTTTTTTCACTTGGAACAATTTTCCGACCGATCGGTCCTATGACCTGCCATAAAATAAAGTCATCCGATTTTGACCAAATTTTGCGAATCTAATATTACTAATTTTAACTTTAACAACAACAAAGGTTTGCTCTCCGACTGATGCCGGTTACAAAAAATAGACACCCGATCCGGGCGTCTTTGATATATTAGAAGCGTGCATTGAAAAAACTAAATTTGCATCTCGATTGCTATTTAACTAAAAGACTATTTGTCGCTAACTGCGACTGTATTTCAGGCATTCAATAAGGAGAGACTTCGGCAAGCATTCGTTTATTTCGCAAGTGAATTACCGTAAAGTAAAATTGGCTATATAGTCAAGCTTCTCTCAATCGTATGGCATGTGCTTATAATTTTTCGCACAAAAAAAAAGACATTCAATTGAACGCCGAATGAAGAGTTTAAGAGAATTTTTCTTGGCTAGTTACTTCATAGCTGACGCCAATAGTTGGTGAAGGTGATGTGTAAAAGGTTTTTTTTTAAGAAAGAAAAACTTTTATTTTTATTACAGGATCCGAGACGCTGGGCCACACCCGGCGAGAATGATGGGTAAAACAAAACAAAACATTTTTGAATCGGCCAATATTTACTACATACTTTTTTCGGAACCAGTTCAAAAAAAAAGATTTCTCGAGATTGCCCAAAAATTTTTTTGTAAAAACAAGCATATTTTTGGAATATTACTAACATTATCAGGAGTGTCTTGGAAAAATCTCTAGACATTCGTATAAACAATTTTACTTTGAAGTAAACTTGGACTAATTTATTCGTGAAGTGACGAGAGTAAGACCGGCTACTAAATAAAGTCTAAGGAAACCAGGGAATCAAACCGGAACCGGAACCGTATACCGAAAAGAACCGATTGAAACTCAGAACCGGTACCGGAACCGGAAACGATATTCTTAATTTTTTGTATACCGGTATCCGAGAACCGATATTTTTAGAACCGAAAAGACCGAAAAGAACCTAAACGTTGTACCGGTACGGTTTCGGTTCTGAGTGCAACCACTAGACTGCGAAACGAGCAGTTAAATTTGGCGGATTTTTACGCAATTTGGCTCAATTTTTATTATCAAATTTTTAATTAATTTCTAATTTGTCTGAAAGTGGAGATGAAGTCGATATCTAAGAAAAGAATCAGGACAATACAAATAGTTTAGTATTTTCACAAGACAGTTTAACGTATGATGCCTGATCAAGGTTTTCCTGAGCTTAAAACGGTTACAAAATAAAGATAATGTACTTAAATGGTGGTCAGAAAATTCGACAAAGTATCCGGAATTGTATTAACTATAAAAAGTTATTCTTGCTGCGTAGAACATTTATTTTCCGGCGTGAAGTTTATTATAACTCCGCTAGAAATCAGATGGACGGAAAACATTGACCGCTATCATGCTTCTAAGAAATAATCATTAATTTACCTTCTTACCTTCAATTTTAAAGTATGTAGTAAATTGATAATTTATGTACTCATACATGAGTACTGTTGCTTACCCACTTTGATTAAACTTAAGTTTTAAAATTTCTGTTAGTTTTACCGGTCCATACCGGTACGTACCGGCACGATACCGAAATAAAAGGGTACCGGAACCGGAACCAAATACCCAAACAGTAGCATAACCAAAACAGAACCTTTTACCGAAACGTTAGTTTCGGTACGTACCGGAACCGGAACAAAAATTCGTTTCGGTTTGATTCCCTGAAGGAAACCCGTACGATGTAAATCTACTTGACTTTAAGCCGACGGTTTCAAATCGCTCAACTTATTTAATCTAGTGGCCGGGCATATTTGTGTCCCTTCACATATAAATTCAAACAGCTTGAAATAATATGCTATCATTAATACGAAAACCTCTAGAGAGTTCTGAGACACATCCGTATATAACTTTTTTATCAAGTATTATGATAAAAATAAAACATCAAAAATTTTAAAAATACTATGGATTATTCATGTTCTGAGTCGAAATAAATTGGTTAATATTTGTAAAATAAATTGTCGGATCTACTTGAAAGTTGTACAGGATTTCTTTAAAGACGCAAATAGAACGTCTAAGCACATACAAAAATTCTGAAAGAATTTTCACAATAGTAGAAACTATCCTTAAAGCCGACGGTTCGGATCACAACATGATTCTTAAAGCAGGAGAACCACGTTAGAGATTTTGGTCTCTGTGGGGTTGCAAATCGCTCAAAAAATAAGTTGGTGCCACAAAAATTTAAGGGATTAAATTTTCTTATTTGAAAATGATCTAGTTAAAAGGTTTGTGTCCAAGCTAATGGTCCATTCCTTCAAACTGGGTTACCAGTTGGTTTGGTTTTGTTATATGTTTTATGATTCATTTTAAGTGGAAAATGACAAATAATAAAATTCATACATTTAAAAATATTTTCGCATCATCATTTTGTTGGTACCCAGATTTTAATAATTTTTTTTGTGAGGAACCCAATCTTAGTTCATTTTAATGTTGGAAAATACTTGGAAAACCCGTACAAACCCACACGGTTTTTGCAATATATTAAGCTGAATTCCTTATATAACTTTTAAGATTTTTACATAAATTAAAGCCTAAATCAAAGTAAAAGCAGAGTATTTAAGATGCGACCTGATTGAAGATAACTTTATTTACTTTTTGTGGTTTTTGTTGTTCCTTTTTATATTTACGAACAAATTATAAGAAATTTATTTACTTTTGTTGTTTATTTGAATTCAAATTGAAAATACAAAACAAAAATTTGGTTAATTGAATGCTCATGATAATACTTATTAAGTTGTTGCGAGTATTTAGAGCAGAGCAACAGCGGGACAGTTTGAGAGCCACAAACAGGTGTTTCGATTTTAGTTTTGAGAACTTACTTGAGCATGGCCAGCGCATGTAAAACCGGTCAGAAGGAGGCAGCGATGGCTCAGACACTATACTATTATGTATGTATGTATTGCTGCTGCTAGTATTTTGTTTTCACTTTGCATTTACATAAATTGGCAGCCACTGGCAGTTTGTTGGCATGACGTCGGCAAAAAAAAAATTAACCATACCGATTATTTTTGTTGTTTTACGCTACGTTTCGCGCTGAAACAGACAACTTTGTTTTGCTTCAAAGATCACGAACGCGTTCATGAAAACGCCAAACACACACACACGCACACACACTCACACACGTAAGCTCAGGTATAAGTTGGAGGCCAAACAATAACAAAATTACGAGTTGTTACGTCACGTTATGTGTAGATGTGGCAGCTCAGCAACGCGTCAGACACCCGTTATCGTTTACCGTTATATGTCACGTTATTATTTAAGCAGAGCGTTTCAATAAACACTGTCAGAGGCGCATTCTGCAGAGCACCCAGCGTAAATATGCAAAAAAAAACTTGAAGTAAGCGCCAACGATCGCGGTCCGTGCGGCAACGCAGCGCACTTTCAACTGAGCGGTGCGGTGGAGGTGTAAAAGCCAGCCAGTCGGCGATGCGAGCGAGAGAGAGAGCGAGCGGCAACAACCAACACGCGAGAGACAAGTAAATGGGGAGCCAGCCAGCCAGTCCCCCCAGTGGCTGTCAAACTGCATGCCAAAGTGGGCGTGTAATTGTGTGTATGAGCAGCTGCAGCTGGAAAGTTCAAGTTCTGCCTGCACACGCGCAACACAGCAACAACGAAAACATTATTTGTGTTTATTTGTTGTGAGTGCTGGGCAATTATATACAGTTGGGCAAGCACTTGGCTCCATTTCAATGACCCCTTGTGGGTGGGAGATGTTTAAATTGCATCATGATCATGTATGTGTGTTTGCCCATTAGCGACTCATTTGTGTTCATATTTTGCGGGTCCACTCATATTAATTACGCTAATGGGATGTAACGCTCATTGTGCGATCATCTGATAAGTTTGCATGTAAACAGGAGAGAAGGAGGAGCCCATACACGTGTCTCCCGTTTCGTGGTTGGTATGTATTTACATGCATTAAAACTGGCTCTCACCACTTGCATACAGACTTACTTTGTAAGCACATAATAAATGGAATATTTATAGTCAAGGCTTTTGGCGTCATTATCAGTGAAATGTCAACACTTCAATAGGTCTACATATTCACACACACACAAACATCACATATATGCGTATCTATGTTTGTAATCAACCGCTTTTACAATTTTGAGGGAAAACCCATTTATCAATGCTTCACGCTAAATGCCATGATTTGTTATTAAGATCATAAAAATGCGATAAAAAAACTCTCAATTTTAGTTTATTCCATTTTGTTTTCTCTTTTCCTATTAAATGGTCTTAAAATTAAACCACTAAAATGAGTGCTTTTTCGCCAGGAAATAAATTGTGGGATTACAAAAATCGATCAAATTGTTCAAATTATTCTGTAAACGTTTAAATTTTAATAGAATGTTTCGCTTAAAGGTTAGGTTTACTATCGATATGTTATCGAATAGATTAAGCGTCAGCCAGTGGAACAGCTGTTTGTGTCAAGGATAAATTTATTCCTGCTTTATTCATACGCCTTAGAAAGGCTAACGCCTGATGATTGTTGTTATTTATCAAATCTCCACGCTTTGGCCCTGCGAACAGGACCTATACCTTTACCTTTTTAATTTATAACCTCAAGAATTTTTATAAATTTCTTAAAATTTTGGACGGGATACAAAATATTATTTTGTATAAAAATAAGAAAAATATCTACCACAAATTGAAAATAGTGTTGTGTGCCTTTGAGAAGGGTAAGCAAGCGTTGAACGAAAAAAAATCCAAATACCGGTACGGAACCGAACACCGAAATAATATTAGAAACAAAACTAAACCGTTTTTTATTAGCTTTATGTATCTATTTGCCGAAAAAATGATTAAGATTGGATGAGCGGTTCTCAAGTTATGAGCAAAAAACATCAGCTCCTTCCGCAGGTACAGATTATATTATAGTAGGCTTGACAGACCTTCCCACTTGTTTATTATACTTTTACTAGCAAATATCCCGTCGCGCTTCGATGCGCCATCAACAGTATAGAACGAATATCAGATGTCAATGGTGAAAGTCAAATGATTTTTCCGACCCTGGGGATTTACCGAATTTGAAATAATTTTTATTTTTGTGTCCCCCGTAAAACCTAGACATCGAACTTTAGAAAGGCTTGACATCAACGTTTTGCTACTTTGCTTATTCCCCGTTTCGACTTTGCTGCTGGGGTTTTCCTTCAATTATCACCACTTCCCCCCCAAATCCCACACCCATACACTTCCCACCCAACATCGGAAAAAGAATTCACTAATGAATTCGCAACCTATTTTCAAGTTTTTCATGCAGACTTTACAAGGAATTTTCAGACATTGAAAACTCACATTTCAAATTATTTCTTATTCTGTCCTTACAAACCAAGTGTCAAGTCAATCAGATGAAAAATAGATTTTTTCATGCAGAATTTTCCAAGAATTTCCCGACCGTTAGATAAAATTTTCCAACATTAGAAAAGCACATTTCAAACTATTTCGTATTCTATCCTTACAAACCGAGTTTGAAGACAAGTGGATGAAAAATGGTTTTTTGCATGCAGAATTTTTCGGCCATTTTCCTCGTAGGCGGATTTTCCGACAGAAAAATCACATTTCAAATTATTTCGTATTCTGTCCTTTCAAACCGATTTTTAATATCGGAAGAAAAAAAGTATTTTTCATGCAAAATTTTCCGGCCATTTTCCGTTCGGAAAATCACGTTTCCAACTGTTTCATATTCTTACAACCCGAATTTCATGCTAATCGAATTAAAATACATTTTCCAAAACCCCGTCTTAGTACGCACAGAAACTCTTGTCCAAATCACAGCCTTCTATCTCTTACCGTTTAGGCTGTGCTATGATTGCCAATCAGTGAATCAGTCAGTCAGTCAGGACACTCTCTTTTATTGAAACAGATAAAACTACATAAAACTATAAAAAAACACATTTGTTTTTCCGTTCCTCTGACCCCTTTTTCTATCATTCGACGGGAACTTTTCGGAATATGTTAGTTATATTAAAAATCGATTAGAAAATCAAGTAAGAGCTCTGCAGTCGAGTGCCCCAACTACAAAATACCATGTACCAAGTAATGGGGGTTCTATGGCTTTGATTTCTTAAGTTAATATAAATATATCATAATATTTCACTAATTTATGAAATATTTAACTTTTTTGATAGGAATGCTATTTATTTAAAAATTTCTTTGAATAAATGGGGCTTCTTCGGTGTTTTTTTCGGATCTTATTATGGTATACAAAACAGATAAATATTGGGCCTTAATATATATTAAGTCACAGTGGGTGTTGGGAGACAGATTTTCGCTGTTAAAAGATGAAGCAGAGGGAATTATCCAAATCAAAATCGTGGGTACGGTATACACCTATGTACATACAAGCGAAAAATTGAGGCTCTATCTAAATATTATAGTCTCAGAGATCGACGCGTTCATACAGACGGACATAACTAAATTGACTCCGCTGTTGATGCTGATCTAGAATATATATTCTTTTTAGGGTCGGAGGTGCTTCCTTTAGGCTGTTACATACATTTGCACAACTTCATGATCCCCTTTTTTCCCATTTTGATTGGGCACAAGATAAAAAAAGTTTTGATCTCAATTTCAAAAGGGGAAGCAAATAATATATTTATATATATATAAAATATTTAGTTTATGCCAAATATTAAGTTACTCTAACATTTGCACACTAAAATAAGTCATTAAAATTTATTAAATATCTTCTCTGTATTTGCATATATGGAAATAGTATATTCATTAAGCTTTTAATCTTGAAATTGGAGCTAACATGAGTTATCCGAAATTACCATTTAAAGGCGCTGACTATTTCTTCTTATCCTGTTACCTAAAGCATTACGTTTATTCTTATAACAATCAGACATTCGTTCGACCTTAATCATGACAGGGTTAAAAACTTCGTTTAATGATTTTAGTGTAAGCAAATCTAAATTGTTTGATAACTCAATCAGACGATAAGTTTCAGTGTCAGCTGTCGCTACAGCAATCTACAAAGATTTTAAAAAATGCGGCTCATATGACGAATTGTAAATATAACAAAAGTGCTGAGATAGTAATCATCGTGTTGGCACATTTCGTGCATAGGTATGTAAATATTTATTTCCTTGGACTTTGGTTCCTAGCGGTCAAGCCTCTCGTGCGCTTTGCCTTCATTATAAGAGAAAATTTAGTTTTAGTTAATGAACTCGAATATACTACTATCTGGCGATAGCAGCTACCGAACTATTTCGAGCATGCGAATGTCTTATTTTTAGCAAATTAAAGGTGTTTGATTAGGCTGTTTGAAGAGCGGTAATGCTGAAAACAAAAAAAAAAATTTCTTACTCAATAACTATGGATGGGGGATAAGCTCAATCGAATCTTGATCGAGAATGGAAAGGACGGCTTGACAAAGATAGGCAACATTTGCAGTCTGCAAACCTCTGAAATTCTACACAAGGTTCTCTCCAATGATTTCAACAAGTTGAAAAGTCTAAAGATAAGTTTACACAGTCAAATAATTTGATCATGCATAATTTAGCCATGATTGCATTTCATTATTTCTTCACTTTATGAAGCTATTAAAAATTTCAAACAATACATTTCAATCATTATTAGGACTGTTCCCGTTTCCAAATTCGATTGATCGGAATTGGTTAGTGCTGTAATTTCTAAAAAACGATTAAAGAACTCAAATTAATCTTTTTGTCATCAAGAGGTTCGAGTTGGTTTTTGGAAGCGATTACACTTTACAATTCCGATTCCGCATGATTTGATCGGAATCGAAAACGGGAATCCCCCAACCCATTTGAAATAAGTGAGAATATAATGAGGTATTAAGAGGACTAAAAGTACATGTCCCATGTCTCCATAGCCCAACCCGAACGAGAATTAGGATCGGTTCAGTGGTTCACACAAGTTTTAATGGTTCACGCTACTTATTTACTTATTTCTCAATTTGCAAACATTAAATAAAAACGAGAGCGCAAGTTAAAGTCGGCTCTAACCGACTTCGATAAACCCGTTACTCCTAAAAAAACATTTTTGACAGTGTTCCTGCGTTCCTTAGGGTGAACATCTGAAAAGTATGCAACACTTTTTTAACTCGGCTATTTTTCACATTTTTGCTCATAACTTGAGAACCGCTCATCCGATCTTTATCATTTCTTCGGCAAATTTATTCGTTGTGCGGATTACTAACTATCATGTCAAACCTCTATCTCTTACCATCTCTGAGATCTAGGTGTTCATGCAGACGGACGGACAGACGGACATGTCTATATCGACTCGGCTGTTGATGCTGATCAAGAATATATATACTTTATAAGGTCGGAAATGATTCCTTTTGCCTATTTTTATTTTATATATTTATATTTACTCTACGAGTAACGGGTATAAAAATATATATACTCGGATGGTATACTCTATTGATAGCTGTTTCTAAAAAAAAAACTAGTTACTGAATCTTTCCAGAAATTCAGAGGTTTGCAGTCTTGGTTTAGAGCCATATCTGAGAAATTGTTTTAGCTATAAACTGAAATACTGATGTGAAGGCTGTCACTAAATACATTGCCCTTGAAAAGAATTTTGGGGCCAGTTCGGAACACCGAAACAAATTTTTCTTTAGAATTTCAGTTGTTTGCTGTCTTGACAGGTACTAATATGATTTGTGTGCTCAACTAGGGAAACTTTAAGAAGTCTGAAAAGCATTTTTCATATTAGATTTGAACTCATTAATATGAAGTGGACATCATCAATTGTAAAATGTTGGCTATACAGCTCCTCCAACGGGGCCAGCCAAGCTTCTCTCATCACATCATCAATTGAGAGGAATACAAAAAAAGAGTGTAAAAATGTAAGCGAAAATGCTGATGTAACTGAAACAAGGAAAGTAATATGCATGCGAAATCCCTCAATCTCAATTGTAGAATAACCAGTTTCGAAAGGACACCCACCCACAACCGATCCTCCTCCTTCAAAAAAGTGTTTGCTACATTGGCTTTGCTGCGCTCAAATCTGCCGGTAAGACTCTTCCCGTTTAGGTCAGCGAAAACCGCAGTAAATCCAGTCGAGTTCAAGTTCCGAATTAAGTCTATTGTTTTCATTGTGAAAAGAAGAAAACAAAAATCCCCTCATATTGCTGATTTTAACATTTACTTCGAATCATCTCTGCCCGATGGGTGTACACTTTAAAGATGTTCTGTTCGTTTATCTGCTGTTCTGCGCAGAGTTACAAAATCGTCTTTTTTTATGGTGATCGCGATCTTTGTCTCTGTGCATGATATTGACATCGCTGTCGTAAGCCAACGTGACCAAAGACAAGTTTGGTTGGTTGATTTTTGTTGCTGTTTAAGCTTCAGCCAGTAGCGGCAGCAGTTTGACCCAATTCGGCGTCGACACTCAGCCGACAGTGAGCAGCTGCTTGAAATCATAGACGCGTCAGCTGAACAGCTGTGCAAATGCGGAGCCGAAGCGGGGGCTGAGCTCTGATCGCATAGAGCATGCGCCTAACAATAATTGCGAAAACGAAACGAAAACGTTGAAAATGTAAATTGTGTGTAAATATGTACAATGAAATTAAGCCTACTTCATTATTATTCGTATGCATGCGATTTCAACAGCTCCAAGTTGGAAGTTGAGAAATGCGGCCAACGAGTTGACAAAGAAAGCCAAACACTTGGAGCTGGAGTGTAGGAGTAAGTAGTCCGCAGGAGGGGAAGGGGGCAGTGGTGCCAACAGTAGCGGAAGTTGTAAATGTGAAGCGAGCCGCAAAATGATATGCATACGAAGAGAGCCAAAGACAAAGCGCAAAAAATAAAATAAAATAAAATAAAAACCAGAAGCAGCAACATTGTGAAAGTTCTCTCTGTGTCTGTCATTTGTTCTTCTTCCGCTGGGTTGGCAGAGAAAAGACCAGAAAATCTAAGCAGCGGTTTTGAGTTTGATTGATGTTCTCGGTCCGCTCAGGTGATTGACAGCGGTGACGACGACAACGACGACAACGACGACGACGACTTACGCATTTTACCTTGCGAACAGCACAAATGTCACACGCATTATATTCGAATTCTGACGATTTTCCGTTCTTTCGCGCCTCTTTACCGTTAAAAGTGGCACACACACTCTCAAATGTATGATAATTCACAGGTGGGCGAGCGGTCGGTCGGTTTGGCTGGGGGGAAACTTGCGATTACCGCGCCGTGTGGTAACGTTCGTGGCCGTTGCCAAAGAGTGACTAACACGAAATGGTGAACAGCGCCAGCAGCGATGAAAAAGAGAAACAAAAATAAAACCAAAAAAAAAAGAAAACACAAAATAACAAAACACAAGCAAAGTGCAAAAGCAAACAACATAAAAATAACAAAAACCGAACGAAGCGAAACAAAAAAGAAAACGTCACGTCGTGCCCTGCGCGTGATAATACAGTTTGAACACCACGGTGCGTGTCAAACTGTGGCACGTAATGTGAGCTGAGCTTGTGAAAATGCGCGACACCACGAAACCAGATAAAGAAAGAAATGTCTCCTTGTGGCTTATTACAGTTTTTTATTAAAAATGTTAAATCTAAATCTAAATGCGTATTGTTTACTTTGGCTTGACGATTGCCGGCATCTTAGCGACTACGACTATCAAGAACTTGAGTGACAGTGCGACAAATTACAGTAAGGAATGCAGCCATCAGCTCTCAGCAGGCAAAAACCCCGGTGGAGCAGATGGTAAGACAATTGCCTTAGAATGGCGAGGTCGTGTGTGTTCGAGTCCACAAGAGAAGATTTAAAACCACTATTTTTTTTATAATTTTATATCACAAAGTCGATTTTTTCGTCCAAACAGCAACAGGGAATGTACAAATATGAAAAAGCCCTTCTCTTTCACCATTCGTGTTTTATCTTCGCTTTTATGCCAATTTATCAGACCTGTTCGGGTTTTTACTTTCACTTAATTGGCTCGAATTCGCTTTTTTAACCACTTCCGGTCTTCACAATTCGATAGATTTACTCGATTTGAATTCACATTGCTCGAAGGCGATGAATTTAAAAGTACTTGTTACTTGATTTTTACTTAATGGTGGCAAGATAATGGCTTAATAATATTTTTGTACCAATATTTATTGAATTTAGATATATTCTGCAATCAATCATTCTTTTAAAAATAATTTGTAGTAAAAAAATATATTTTTTTTTAGTGATTGTTTTAGTGACCTTTTTGAATAAAAATCGTAGAACTTTTTAAAGCAGGCTCTAGGTCATTAAGTTATGATTTTGTCCATACAACAAGACACGCACAACTCCACAAAGGAGGCTTGTTGACAGTATAGCTATTTCATGAATACCAATTCAATCTTCAGCTGTCTGCGCCTGTCCTTAGTGTGTTGGCAGAAGGTAGCTCATGACAGAACAGCTATGACCGCTTGGGAGTTCCAATATAAAAATAAACTTTTTTCTGTGGGTCAAGTAGAATGACAACGGTTTTTCTAAAGTATTATTATTATTTGGGAAATTGCGTACCGCAACCAATCCTGGTCTATTGTGCCCCCACCGAATGTTCAACTTTCCTAGCAGCCCCATCATGCTTCGTGGGTTACTGATATTATTTGGGTGTAAAATGTGTTTCCCAAATCTGCTGAGTCTGCGCCTTGCCAGATTTCAGAGCAGTGTGCTAGTATATGCTCAGAGGACTTCTGAAGTGGAGGCACATTACCTGCATATACCTGGCTCCGCGGTTTACAGTGGACCTGTCAGAATCCTGAGGGCATTCTTTTCTTTTTAGATTAACTTTTGAAGTTGTGGTTCACTATTAGGCAGTAGGCTTTTCTAAGCGTCCTCTCTTCCTTTCTATAGGGTTCTGGACCTACCATTGCGATGGCCGCACCTTTGCGTGCCAATTCGTCGGCCAATTCGTTTTTGCGGCATAGTTATGTCCTCCGTTTCCCTAAGGTTCTCGAGTTTTATGATTGGTTATCGGGTTCTTCACCAATTCGATTGGCGTTTTAAAACGGTTCATTTTGATTTCGGCACTATTCTAGGTATAAGGCCTTTATCCAGTACTGCGGATAATTCCTGTCAGGAATTTGTTAATTATTTCTTGTGTTTGTGGAACGTACCTAGAACAGTGTGACCATGCCCCTAATAGCTGAAAGGTCACTCTGATCACACAGCTGTTAAGTACCGTTAACTATTTGAATTTAAAAAATTTTTAAGTCGGTTCTGCATACTTTATACTTGGGAATAATAGGACGATAGTTGAGCATGAAAAATTTGCAGTGTGTCTCGAATGGCGAAAAATATCACTGCAGCATGTTCTTAACTGCATTACTTTATAATGCAATCATCTCCAAAATAGTATAAACTCTTGGTTATATGCCAATCGAATAAAGTCTTTCATCGTCGGATACAAGTTTGCCAACTCAGTAGCTGGATCAGAAACTGGGCTTTGGTCGATGGGCGAACCGCTGGATCATAGCCGTTAATCGTTCAAAGAGTCAACACGATTGCTATGAGACCCGGAAAAGTAGCTTGAGTGCGACTCCTAGGATCAAGAGTTCCATATGCGGATAACGCCGTCTAATACCTTGGTGTGTCTGAACCGCCGCAGTAGCTACGGTTGCAGCTAATGGCATCCCGTTATGGGGTACGGCATGATCCACTGTCCTCAAGAAACAAATCATCTCCATATGTGGGGGCCCCTGGTATGAGAGTCATACAACTATGTACATACATATATACCGCGGTGTGGACGCCTTGCCATTATGCACCCAAATTAATATTCACACCAGCAGGTATCATGACCAATTGGTGCACCACTCTAATAGATTTGCCTATGATCTGGACACACACCGTCTTAACCGACCTTTCTGTCTATGGAAAGCGTCTTTCTGGCGGCCTCATCAATTTGGCGTAAGTGTGCCCTTGGCAACATTATCTCCCAATCTTTTCCCCAAAATTTTCGCTCGTGGCATCCAAAATAATTGTTGACAATATATTCCTGCGCTGTGTGTCAGCTGTTCTCTCCATCCACACACGCTATCGATATGCCAACTATCGATAAGAAACTGTGGATTACGTTCATGTTGCTGGATACACAAGCAACGAAAAGGTAAACTAAAATTTTCTGGTACATTTTTTTTATGAAGAATTTTTAGTTTCCGCAGTGCTTTATACCCGTCTTTAACAAATAATTTGTCTCTTAACTTAAGAACCTTCGCAATTTCAGCTTTTTCCTTAGACTGATTGAAATGGTTCAAAAGATGGAAGCATGCCTCTTTGTCATTCTCTTCATAAGAATGTAAGACCAATATAACCATTTAAGCACACAAATGGTCGCCTCTAACCACAAGGAACACAACAATACTGCTCCTGATGGCTATTAAACTGATAGATGTTCCATTATTGTCTATTGCTGGATGCCACGTCCTGGTCGCACGCGCACATTCAAATTGTTTTATGAGGGGCGCCCCCTTCAACTTCAAAACGCATGACATAGACCCAGAGGAATATTTACGAGAGGGAAGGCCCCTTTGGCGTATGAGTAATGCGTGTGCCAAGCATTTTGGCCCAAGGGCGCACACTACGATTTTGGCAAACGAAAGCGAATGCGAAATTAAATGCCCACCAATGACGGGCACAATGCCTGGTGTCATTTTATTAGCCATTATATTGCCAAAATATGCACAAAAAAAAAAAAAAAAACAGTGCGTGCAAAAAATGCGACACAAGAATGTGTTGCATACTTTGCAGCGCCATCTGCTTAGAATATGGCACATAAAACAAACAACAATAAAAGCGACGACAACATTGGCATCGCGTCAACTTGTCTACAGCAGCTGCAGCTAACGCGATAATTAAATTATGAGTGTCTCGACCATATAGCAGAAGGGGGAAATACCGAGAGCTGTGGAGAAGTCCCAAAACATCAAGTGGTCTTCCAATGGAAAGTGTCATGGGAATTGCTAAGCAAATGCTAATTGTGTGTTTGGAGGGTTTAATGTGAAACAACCGGGCGATTGTTATGCCCTGCAACAAAGGTATAAAGGTTATTTTTTTGTGCTGTAAGGTATCTTTAAACCTATGTGGTAATTGATTATCAACAGCCGGAGCCGTGTCCGTATGCCCAAAAACATCTCCTCATATATGGTAAGAACTAGTGACCCCAAACTTGGAATGTAGACTTCTTATATATGCTGGAGGATCCTGTTTATTTTCAATGGTAGACTTTGGATTTATTAAAAACATCCACCAAATATGTAAAAATATGTCGATAAGTATTTTAGCGTTAAGGTATTTTAGGTCAGATATAATGGTCTCACAGTTTTTCAAGGAAGGAATCAAACCGAATCATATTTCGCTTACGGTTCTGGTAAGTACCGAAACTTATGTTTCGGTGAAAGGTTCTGTTTTGGTTCGAATATTATTTCGGTATCCGGTTTCGTACAGGTACCTAAATTTCTTTGGTATGTACCCCTATGAACAACCGATCCTTTTAAATTTTTAACCTCCCGAATCTGGACCCTAACCGGACCTTTTCTGCTTGAAAAAGGTGTGGTTCAAAGAAGCTCTTAAGTCCGTTTTTATAAAGCTTCAAAAATATATCCCAACTGCATATTACGACTTCGAGGAAAAAGTAAAGGCAAGTTGTTAAATGGCAAATCATATATAGATTTACATAGAAGATGCGGCGCTGCGGTAGAGAACTAATGATGAATGATTAGTATAATGAATGAAAGATCCTTTAGGGAATTGAAAACGATTTTAATAGCTTCGATAGATAAAAGCTTCCTTACCAAAAAATATGTTGTATTTTTACCAAACAATATATCAACAAATCAAATCTCTATATGACTCATGAACCAAGCATCGAACCAAAACCTTAGGTTCGATAAGCAAAGGAACCGGATTGAGAAACGAACCTAACACTTTTCAATAGGATTAAACCCCAGGACCGAACCTTGTTCAGAATTTTAATGGTTCGCAGCCTTGTTCAGAGCTTCAAGTTTCACTTAAAGATAAATGGAAAAAACAAATACTTTTTTGTTCTAAGGTTATCATGACACTATAATAGGGATCTCACAGTATAGGATGTAATTTTTTCAAAGAGACTGGTTTCGCGTTTTAATATGATATATATAAAAAACATAATAGATTTGCTAAGCCAGACTCTATTTTTTAAATTATACGATTTTACAACGCTTAAGTCACCTAAAACTAAGGGCCAGCTTTGCACTCTACTTGTTGCTCAGAACCGAAACTAAGCCGGTACAACGTTTAGGTTCTTTTCAGTCTTTTCGGTTGCAAGAATATCGGTAACCAGTATACAAAATATTTACAAATAAGGCTGCAAACCTGCAAAATTTTGCAGAAGGTTCGGTCCGGGGGTTCGATTCGCGGACCGGTTTCTAGGACCCTTGAACCGAAGGTTTTGGTTCGAACCTAGGTTCGCTTGAACATAGAAGAATAGTTCCGATTTATTAACACTTATTTTTTAAAGTAATACTCTTTGTATCTATTAGCTCCTAATCACTTGCATAATTTCTTATTATTTAAATTTCTTAAAGGTTTGCCGTTTCCACTGATTGACATATTATTTCTGATGACAATTTTTGCTTCCAAAAAGTAGATAGTACTTTTTTTAAAAATACCAAACTCCTTCGTGAGGAATACCTGAGTTGTTGGCAAGGCAATTTTTTCCAAAATCTTAAAACACTTCTCGATGTAGAGGATGATGTCCTGAACAATTTTCAAATAAATCTGTAACATATTTGATATTTGTTTATTGCTTTTTATTGCTTTCACAAACTTCTCTTCTTTGCAATAAAAAGGCATCCAAGCTTAATTCAAAACGCAATCGTTTATACTAAAATCTCTAGATATTTTCAATATTTCCCTGTGTGTTTCGTTGGAAAACTACTTAATTTTGTAAACCGAGCCTAATTTTTCCAAAAAGTGGTCCGGTTCGGGTTCAGGTTCGAGAAGTAAAAAATATTAGGGGTTCGGTTCATGGTCCAAAGAACCCGAACCGAACCGGTTTTAAGGGGTTCGTTTCCGGACCGGTTTGCAGCCTTGTTTACAATATCGGTTCCGGTTCTGGTTCTGAGTTTCATTCGGTTCTTTTCGGTTTACACGGTTCCGGTTTTGGTTTAATTTCCTGTGTCTGGTCTCTATATTATGAAGGCCATACTACCAAAAATATCAGGATCAAGTGGAATCGGTTCAGGAAAAGTTCTTAATTGTCGCTCTCCGAGGTTTCAACTGAGATCCTACCACCCATCTACCTCATTACGAGGACATATTATGCCTAATCAACCTGCCTTTTCTTAAGAACCGCGGATCTTGCCATAGTGTACCTTTTTTTTTAAACTCGCTTAAGGAGACATCGACTCTATCGCTTTGTTATCTAATATAAGTCTTGCTGTCCCACAACGCGTTAATAGAAACTTTTATCCTATTTATCTTCAGCCTTGCCTAAAAATGAAGCTTATTTCAAACTCTTCCTTTATTTAAACATTAACTTGCATTATCATATTTTCTCATCTCAAACCTATTTGTTTCTAATAATATATAATTTATTGTCGTTCCTAGGCCCTCTTAAAATAAGACAGAATATTGTTAAACTATAAATAAATAAATACTCTTATCACAAGCAAATAAATCAAATAATTAATTTGTATATAAAAAGGACGATGACGAGACCGAGTGGAGAACGCATGGACCTTGTAAATAATAAACCGTGTGAAAATAGAAGCACAAAACACCAGGAAAAATAGCCGTTAACACAATTAACGAAGCACAAACCATAATTTTTGAGATATATTTTTCGAAGATAGTCATCAAATTTTGATCAAACTTATCAGTAATATAATATTAATAAACGAGAAGGCCAAGCTAACTTCGTCTTTGCCGAAGTTTTAATACCCTTGCAAATGTTTTAATACAACAGAGTTTACGAACGTCAGCATTAAAACAAACCATTTTTCTGATAAAAGCCACTTTTCGACCGATAGTTTCTATGGCAGCTATAAGATATAGTCATCCGATTTTGACAAAAACTTCCAAATCTGTGTAAAAGCGTATAAAAAAAATAATTGTCGAAGCGGAAGGCGTTTACATTAAAAACAAAAAAGTTTTCTCACAAAAACCCACTTTTCGACCGATAGTTCCTATGGCAGCTATAAGATATAGTCATCCGATTTTAACAAAAACTTCCAAATCTGTGTAAAAGCGTATAAAACTAATAATTGTCGAAGCGGAAGGCGTTTACATTAAAAACAAAAAAGTTTTCTCACAAACACCCACTTTTCGACCGATAGTTCCTATGGCAGCTATAAGATATAGTCATCCGATTTTAACAAAAACTTCCAAATCTGTGTAAAAGCGTATAAAACTAATAATTGTCGAAGCGGAAGGCGTTTACATTAAAAACAAAAAAGTTTTCTCACAAAAACCCACTTTTCGACCGATAGTTCCTATGGCAGCTATAAGATATAGTCATCCGATTTTAACAAAAACTTCCAAATCTGTGTAAAAGCGTATAAAACTAATAATTATCGAAGCGGAAGGCGTTTACATTAAAAACAAAAAAGTTTTCTCACAAACACCCACTTTTCGACCGATAGTTCCTATGGCAGCTATAAGATATAGTCATCCGATTTTAACAAAAACTTCCAAATCTGTGTAAAAGCGTATAAAACTAATAATTGTCGAAGCGGAAGGCGTTTACATTAAAAACAAAAAGTTTTCTCACAAACACCCACTTTTCGACCGATAGTTCCTATGGCAGCTATAAGATATAGTCATCCGATTTTAACAAAAACTTCCAAATCTGTGTAAAAGCGTATAAAACTAATAATTGTCGAAGCGGAAGGCGTTTACATTAAAAACAAAAAAGTTTTCTCACAAAAACCCACTTTTCGACCGATAGTTCCTATGGCAGCTATAAGATATAGTCATCCGATTTTAACAAAAACTTCCAAATCTGTGTAAAAGCGTATAAAACTAATAATTATCGAAGCGGAAGGCGTTTACATTAAAAACAAAAAAGTTTTCTCACAAACACCCACTTTTCGACCGATAGTTCCTATGGCAGCTATAAGATATAGTCATCCGATTTTAACAAAAACTTCCAAATCTGTGTAAAAGCGTATAAAACTAATAATTGTCGAAGCGGAAGGCGTTTACATTAAAAACAAAAAAGTTTTCTCACAAAAACCCACTTTTCGACCGATAGTTCCTAGGGCAGCTATAAGATATAGTTATCCGATCCGGTCGGTTCCGACATATTATCAGTGTGCAGTAAAAAGAAGACTCTGTGCAAAGTTTCAGCTCGATAGCTTTAAAACTGAGAGACTAGTTTGCGTAGAAACAGACAGACAGACAGACGGACAGACGGACAGACAGACAGACGGACGGACAAAGCTCAATCGACTCAGCTCGTCGCCCTGATCAAGAATATATATAGTTTATGGGGTCGGAAATGAATATTTCTATGCGTTGCAAACTTCTGGGCAAAATTATAATACCCTTTGCAAAGGTATAAATATTGATTTTGTATGGGAGCTATAACTTATGATTATATTATATCTATGATGTCCGGTTGGGATGAAAACTGGTGAAAAAAACGGGTCGAACCCCGTTAATTCTAACTCTCAAGAGATTTCAAAAATATATTAATTAAAATAAACGTATTAAAGAATAAAATGAAAAAAAATTATTTTATTTCAGAAAGAACGTTGCTTGATTTGAGTGGGGGAGAAATGGGGGGTTCTGAGCCACGGGGGGTTGTGAGCCACTCCAATATTGGCCACAAAAAAATAAATTTAAACTTTTTGTTTATGTCAAGTGTCTCCCTTTTTATACCCTTGGAGAGGGTATATTAAAATTGTCCGGATGTTTGTAACGCAGAGAAGGAAGCATCTCCGACCACATAAAGTATATATATTCTTGATCAGCATGACGAGCTGAGTTGATATAGCCATGTCCGTCTGTCCGTCTGTCCGTCCGTCTGTTTCTATGCTATCTCCTCCGTCAGTTTTAAAGCTATCGTAACCAAACTTTGCACGAAGTCTTTTGGTACAAATACGCTGCACATTTGTCGGAACCGGCCAAATCGGATGACTATAGCATATAGCTGCCATAGGAACGATCGGTTGAAAAACTAGTTTTTGTGAGAAAAACTTTTTTGTTTTTAATGGTATCGCTCCCAACGCTCGTATTTATAAGTTTTTAATGATTTCACATAATTTCACCAAGGCTTGTCGAAATCGGACAACTATATAGTATAGCTGCCATACAAAAGTTAGGTCTGAAAAATAGTCCTAGTGAGAAAAACTTTTTTGTTTTCAATGTTATCGCTCCCAACGCTCGTATTTATAAGTTTTTAACGATTTCACATAATTTCAATAAGCCTTGTTGAAATCGGACTACTATATAGTATAGCTGCCATACAAAAGTTATGTCTGAAAAAAAGTCTTAGTGAGAAAAACTTTTTTGTTTTCAATGTTATCGCTCCCAACGCTCGTATTTATAAGTTTTCAATGATTTTACATAATTTCAACAAGATTTGTCGAAATTTGACCACTATATAGTATAGCTGCCATACAAACTGTCAGGCATATATCAAGCTCCAAGGGTATATAAACTTCGGTCGAGCCGAAGTTAGCTTCCCTCTATTTTTATTACCTAACTTTTGGCTAGCAACCGATCAGTCAACACGTTCTTTAAGTTTGTGAACCAGAACTCGACTTATTTTTTTAAAAAAAAAAGGTGTTTTTTTTCATTTTTGACTTGTGAATACTATAAAAAAAATTTTCGTAATGCCAAAAGTAAGTATGAGGGAAATATCTTTGGTCAATTGCCTTTTTTAAAGAATATTTTATTTAATAATTTTTTTTTTGGTTATGTGACGGAAAATATAAGAAAATTTTTTATTTTTTTCATTTAATAAAGAATATTTTCTTAAAAATACGAATTTTGAACTTTTAGATGTTTGGTTCATAACCCCCCACAAATTTTTGAATGTTGGGTATAAAAAAAGTACCTTTACGATGTGATAGGGCCAAGTCCTTTGGGGATTTTCGTATGTAAAATAAAACTGGTTAAAGCTAATTTGAAAGTTATTTTCGATTCAGTTAAGTTTCGCTAATGTTTCATAAACAAAACAATTATAAGACAGACAAATTAGTTTGTGATTCGTTTGTTTTTATGTTTTTATTGGCCACTTTAATAGATTTTCATTTTGGCGTCGACTGAAAACGTATTTTCCCTCCAGAGTTTGTTGTTATTTGTTTCGTGCACTTGGCGAATAATAAAAATCATGCACGAATTGTTTAGCAATAAAAAAAATTTGATGGAAATAATGGTGGATGTGGATGTGCGTCAATAAAATGCGCGAAAATATTTGCACAGCGTTCCATCAGGCGAGCATTTTGTTTTCGTTTTATGTGTCGTAAACAAAAACCAAGCTAAACTGTATGGAATGATTTAATGATGAAGGATTGACGGAATAACGACAACAGCTGGAGCCAAACTTTAGAATCACTTTAGACTTTGGAGTGCAAACCAGTTTTTGAGACTGCACTCTCTCGAGCAGAACAACAACAAAGGGCCAGGGCCAGGCCATCATCAACAGGTAACCTAGTGCACCTACAAACACGACGATGTGCACCACCAGAAGTTGGCACTGCCATCGAAGTCAATGTATTTCCGTCAGCTGCCCTCAGTTACCCGCAATCCGGCAAAGATTTGTTGTGGTGGCTGCTGCTGCTGCCTGATATTTGGGCTCCAGACAGAACTGGTTTATTTCTTTTATTCTTGGCTTTTTGTTGTGTTCGTTTTCTTTCTTCTTTTTTTGGCAAAGGGCAGGCAGGAAAAAGAGGAAGTGGTAGTGGTTTTTCCTGCCGTACCTGAAAGAAAATTCCCATAGAATGCAAGTGTGGAACTTGTTCAACTTCAAGTTACCCCCGAGGCTACCAGCGAGGCGATTCCGATTACAGAGGGTTGTTGAGAATTTCCAAGAAGGGAAAACAATGATCAAACGAATGGGTAAGTGTGTAATTAATGAGAAATAAGCGTCGGGGGGTAGATGGAGGATGATTACCAGAAGAAGATTATGTGTATATGTGCGTCAGAAGGACATCGAAGCCACTCAGCCAGGTCAATGCCACTCACTGAGAGAAAGGAATTATTAGCACAAGTAATTTTACTTTGTATTTAAGCCAGAGACGATCTTATCAGCTCTGTGGACTAGTGCACCGATAGATTTCACACTTACTTGATTCACTAAACTTCACACTCGAGTGTCTCCAACCAATGGGAAAAATAATGCGGTGTTTACAACACGCATGTCATATGTGGGCTTCGATTATGTGGGCCACTCACGTGTCTAAATTTGTATACTTGTACAAGCAGAATAACACCAACAATCTAACGGCGTTCACAGTTGAATTTTCAGACCTCTGTGCTTTCCTACACCGAGAAAAAAATATCCCCGTGGAATGGATATTCAAATATCCATATTAAGATCCATTTTTTTAAATATCCCTTTCACATTTTTCAGCTCCTTTGGATGAAGAATAAAGATTAATGAAATTTTTTATTTCTCATATATCCTTTTTAAACTAAAATAAATCGATTTCGAAATTATCCAATGGATCCCAAAAAAAAAAATAGTTAACTATCCAGTCCAAATTGATACCGAAAATATCCTAAGGATCATCAAAACTATCCATGACGAAACAACCTCAGAATAAGAATCGATCCCTAATAGTAAAGAAGATATGGAAAAAAAGCTGTGGGATTGAAAAATGGCGGATATCGAAAGGCTTAAGATTTTAAATCTATCCACCAAATCATTAGTGTTCTGAGTTTTTAAGGCCTGCCCGACAATTAATAGGATTCACTTAGGTCAATTAACAAAGCGTTAGCTTTAATCTTAACACTATGAAAGCAGACTAAAAAATGTTCATATATATCTTCATAAAAAAGACAAATTACACAGTGCTACAAATTTCCAAAAATTGTAATAACCTGGGTATTGGCATAGCCTACGCTGTAGAGCAGGTCGCGTATAGCACTTCCTCATACTTGGTTTTCCTCGGGGACCCCAAAATCTGAAGTTATGGCCCAAAAACCGCTTTTGCTATTTACCTCACTTAAAAGATATAACTCGCGAATGGACCGTCTGATTGGTCATAACCTTATCAATTCCGATAGCGACGAGAGGAATCTAATACTTAGTCAATGGTTGACTAATTTACCGTGGCTGGTATCGGCTTACGTCTGGCATTTTCCATTTTTTTGAGAAATTTGTACTTTGACCATCTGGTTTAACTATTTTTCTGCGTTTTTCCTTAAAGTTTGTAGTAAAAACCCATTTCTCCGTGAACGGTTGTTGTCCCAATGAATTTGGATACCGTTTGACGAAGTATCGCGCTTTCTAAGTACACCTCGACAATCTAGTATTTTTTTAGTGTGCTAACATATTTATGTTTGCTTTCACATAATTGCCCTAAAAGTAAACTCAGTTTTGTTGGCGCCAGATTCAAATAATATTTTTAAATACTTAAAATGCAAATATATATAAACTTCCATGTATCAAAATTTTTTCGCAAATATTAACGGTCTTTGAATACTGTTATCTAGCTTAAAAATAAATTGAGCTATACTGGTAGATGTGGGCTGCAGTGGATGTTATTATTTTTAATGAGCTGAAATTGGCATATTAAACAAGGCCGGCACGCAAGAATCGTATACGGTAGGTACGGTTAAGGCTTGTGAAAAGCAGATTGCTTTCGTGGCGCAAGCCTGGCCACGCTGGACATGTTGGTACAGAGAATTTAGCTGCGGGTTCATTAAGAAAACCCCTTGGACCAAGAAACTTCAGTCCACAAACCAGGCCCATGTACTGTAACCACGATTGTAGAGAACCGCGAAATACCATGAGACCAATGTGAGAAATAAAAATCACTATAACATATGGGACCAAACCAAAAAAAAGGGCCGTGCCAAATGAGAAGGAACAAATGGGTACATCCGCGCCCGCCGTTCTGTCAAAAACCACAGGGCGTTGGGTTAACAAAGGCAAAGACGTTTTGTTAAAAGTAAAGTGTATATTTTCCAGTCTTCAGATTTCGGAATTTGCGCACCAGTTTTTGGCCCGAAATAAACCACTAGCCCGTCTCGAAAGAGGTTTGTCGGGGTGCGTATGATCGACGGACGTGGTGAGAGGTACAGGATCGAGAAAGTGTCATTAAAAAAAAAAATCCACGCAGCCAATTACTCAGTATAGTCAATTATTTTTAAGCTAGATAACAGTATTCAAAGACCGTTAATTGGAAAAATTTTGAACAGGGTTTATATATTTTCATTTTAAGTATTTAAAAATATTATTTGAACTCCAAATCAAACTGAGTTTACTTAGGGCAATATGTGAGCAAACATAAATATGTTAGCACCTAAAAAAATATAGATTGTCGAGTGTACTAGAAACGTACGTCAAACGGTATCAAATATTGGGACAACAACGTCGACGGAATTAAGGGTTTTTACTACAAACTTTAAGGAAAATCGCAAGAATAAAATAGTTAAACCAGATGGTCAAAGTACAAATTTCTCAAAAAATAAAATCCAGATCTGTACCCTACTCAACGAGTTAAATCAAACATTGACTAAATTATAATCCTCCGTCGCTATCGGAATTGATAAGGTTGTGAGCAATCAGCGGTCATCCGAGTTATCTATTTAGGAGGTAAAATACAAAAAGCGGTTTTGGCCATAACTTCAGATTTGGGGGTCCGAGGAAACAAGTATGAGGAAGTCTATACCGACCTGCTCACAGCGTAGTATCCAACAGGTTATTTAGCACGGTTTAGATATTGGGCATATAAAGCGTAAAATAAGAGCTTGGTATCTGAGAGTTATTACGCACTGCTGATAATTTATTTAAAAAAGGTTTTAGATGATTTTTATTCAATAATTTAATTTTAAATATAATTAATTTGTTCTTTTTTTCAGTAGATTTGACCAACCATAGCCCTCGGGGAAACGAACATAATCGCCAACATTTCACACCGAATGATTGCCGAAGTCATGCTTCACTGTTAGAGAGAGACACAGTCACATTTTTGCGCTCTCTTCTTGGGGAACCCTGCTTTACAGCACCAAAGTGCCCAGCCGAGCTTCTCTCAAACTCCCGGCTTGTGTGCTTCAAGAGAAAGGCAGGGCAATTGCCTTCATGGTTTCGCGAGCCCTGTGGCATGCGGCTCCGTCTTGCTGAAACGGCATGTCAACTAGTGTGACGTACCCATTCAGCCAAAAATGAGCTTCGTCACTGAAGTTTTCGATAATAAACAAAGATTTTTGATAATAAAATTTATGATTTGCTACCAGGGCATTTGTGTAGAATTCTAATAAAAATTTTCGACAACTCAATACATAGGATATTTTGTGAATTTCTTCTATACAAATATTTTTTAAATATTTTATGTATGGATATTACCCATTCGACCTCGAATTTCAAATTCGGAAAATGTGGTTGGCTTAGCAATCTTTAAATGTTGAATATTACTTCCGGATAGCCAACAATAGACTTACATATCTTAATCTTAATTGAAATCTTTTTGAGTAGTCTAACAGAGACTCTTTGATAAATGCTGAATTCGAAAGTCGATTTGTAAAATTTTGATTTTAGCTTTTTGTGCTCCGAGTTCAACAAATACTGAGTTCTCTTGGGCCGAGGAATATAAATGATATTGATACCTGATGTTTTAAAGCTAAATACAAGTCAATTTTTTCTAACAATTCAAGTTTTTGCGTAATCAATGATCCAAGTTGTTAAAAATACCTAAACGGCAACTTTCAAACCGGTTCGGAGTCGAACCGCTCCGGAGTCGGAGACTCCGCGATTTTTGGGAAGTTCGAACCGAACCCGAACCGGAGCAGACAAATATTTTCCGCCCGAACCTGAACCTGAATCTGAACCGGAGCAAAAAAAAGTCGCAAATGGGTTCGGTTCAAAATTTTTAAAATTTTTTTAGATGTAACAATTGTTAATTTAGCCATTTTCCAATATATATTGAAATGCACACTCAGAAAACAATGACATGAATTTAAGGAAATCACCCTATTTTTAAATTTGGCCTGGTAATTAGAAACAGTTTCTTATAAACAGAAAAAGTTTTCTAGAACTTCGAAAAATGTGACACAAAAAATATGTAAAATATGCTGAAAAAAGCACCAAAACTTTGACTAAAAAATATTTTAGAAATAACTTTTCTAAAAATAGGAATTCGAGAGATTTGTCTGATAATGCCCACGTGACACTTGCTGATATTGGTTGCCAATATTGTGAAAGAAGATTTGAGCTATAGATACCTTGTAAGCAAAGTAAGCGAGAGGGGTATATGAGAAATTGGCCTCAGATGTCAGCCGCAAGCAGTGTGTCGGCAAAGCAGTTCTCGTCAATATTGTTCCTGACGAAAACAAAATTATTTTTGGTCGCTGAATTGAAATCAATTGTCCGTTTTTACCCCGCACGTAAGGGTTACGATATATTTGCATAATTTCTGATAAATATAATTGTTTTGACTTTAATCCAAAATGTCACTTCAAATAACTATTATTGAGCTCGAATATAAAGACTCTGAACTTCCAAATATGTATAAAATGCAGGGTTCGTAAATAACACACAATGTACAAAACATCGTGTTTTAAACATTGTTCAAAACAGTAAGCATTGTTTTTTTCCTTGTTTTAATTGGGAATGTTCAAAATGTTTTGAACAGTGTTCTAAACAATTTATGTCAAAATAAAGAACATTGATAAAAAACACAGGCGTTTTGAACACTTTAAAACAAAGTGTGTTTCTAATAGTAACATTTTCAACAAATAAAAAACATGCTTATTAACATTTCGAACATTTAACATTTCGACACACGAAAGCGATAACATATTGAACACTGTAACTACAAATTGAACTTCCCTTACAAGTTTACATTAAATAAATAATTGGGTCAAAGTATGCTTTGCATTTGTGCTTGTGATTGAGCTCGTCTGATAAATAGAGCAGCTACTGTTTAAATTTCTGAGCAAAATGGGAAGACCGAAAAAATGCGATACCAAGGAGCTGGACTGGTAAAAAGACGATTCATATAGAGATGCTAGCATTTCTGGAAATATATGAAGAAGGTAGCGTAACGGAACCGTCAAGAAAGCAAACATAAAAACTTAGCTGAAGTTATCGCGTAGGGAAAATTAATAAACACCATATTTGAATAAACATATGATTATACTTAAAAGGCATTTATTTTGTTTTTTTGGGTGCTTGCATTTTAACTAGTGTTAGTTCTCTTTGGCCTTTTTAAAGAATTTAAAGCAGGGTTTGTCAAGAAGAGCGACAGAAAAAAAAGCGACGCAAGACAGTTCCGACCTGCAGGCCAGCGACTGAAAGCTTTTTCCGCTCTTGGCGCAAACCACGGCATGCGTTCGACTCGTGTCGGTGTGAAAACCAAATGCGGTCCCTGCGGGCCAGGCGTGGCCTTCGTTGATTTAAAGACTGATCAGCACTTTTCTAAATTCTTCACCATCGGTCATCCATGGTATTTTATCGCGGCTCAGTATGACCAAATTCAAATTGCTGCAGTCATCATATTTATTAAAATGTTTAAGGTCTTTACAATTAACATAAATTTTTTGAGTCAGCGAAGACGAAATTATTCCTGAACCCCGGTTCGAACCTGAAACTTGGTTCAGCGACCTTCTGAACCCGCTCCGTGAACCCGAACCCAAAAAATTTCAAGGGTTCGCGCCCCGGAGTGAGCCCATTCCGATTTTAGGAGGTTTGCAGCCCTGATTATAATTTATGTTGTTTTTAGTACATATTCTTCAGGGACCGAAATTAACAGCTATGAAAAAAATAAAAATTACTGTTAAAAATTATTGTCCCGATGAAAAAGAGAGCATAATCCTTTATAATTTCGAATGGCGTGTCCAATTATAAAAATTATAAATTAATTGCTATGAAAAATTTTTATTATAAAAATTAAAAATAACAATTACTTTAAGATATCCTCCGTGCCAAACACCGTAGGACAAAAGTATAAATTTATCTTTAATCTGAGGGTTCATAAGTTGATATTCTAGTGCTTCAATGGCTAATACATCAAAGGGCAATGGCGAAAAATAGGTTCACTAAGAGACACTTTTTAAAAATCGTATTTAATATAATATGTAAATAATTTGTACAACAAAGTTGAACAAAATTAGTTCATATATGTACTACCAAAAATTTATAGACGACGCATGTGACATATAAAGTGCTGTGCTGATATTGGATCCCAATTTTAGCTTCTTGCTTCATTTATCAGAATCCAAATATTGCAGTTTATCGGCCATGTTCTCAATTCCACTTCCACAAAAATTCTGTGATTTAAAACCGGTTTTAGTACTAATATTGCACTCCAAATCACAAAACTTTTGTGGAAGTGGAATTGAGAACATGTCCGTATATGCTCTTTCTTCTGGATAAGCATTGACTTGTTTCGTTTTTTATTTAATTTAAAAAGATACATTTTTAGTTAGCTACGATATTTCACATGAATAGAACACCTTTTCGTAATCATTCAGAAAAGCTATTTAAAGCTGATTCTATTCATATGAAATACCGTAGCACTGCTGTAAAGCACATTCGTCGCCATGACCGAGAACAACATCGCTGGGCCACACGAAGTCGGAATGGTCACATCAAGTGATGGGTAATTGTTTAGTAGAGCTACCCCTCACAAAAAAATTCGAAAAAAAAATCCCTTCATGGTCCGCGAATTTACAAGAATTATGATGTTTTCAGATTTTCTGGGGCTTTCGTGGTTTAATGGTAAAAATTATTTTAAGGTTGAGTTTTTTTGCTTAAGAAACATATTTTTCTCTGCCTTAACTGTCATTCAATGTCATAAAATGCGAATAAAATGGCGAATGTTTGGTCTGGTTTTGTTCAAATATATTAGTGTATTTCTAAAAAATCGCGCGATTTCGTCTGCGGCGCTCATTTTCAAACAGAGTTTTAGATAATACTGACTGACCACGGCAATTTCAACAGTCTGAGTGTTATTTATAAAACTGGAACTTCGACAGGCTTCCAATACTGTGACTCTCATCTCAGACTTTGATATTTGCGAAATACTGAGCGCAGATTCCGCAAAGAATGTGTTTTTGCGAACACTTTCCATTTCATTGTTTTCCTGCATCGAGAAAAGCCATTCTCCAACTTGCAGTCTCCCCGCACTTTGGACATGCTTTTGCCCTGTCAAAGTTCCAGTTTTTTTAAAAAAATACGCGGATCACTCAAAAAGAATCCATCAACTATTTCTGGAAATTGGATATTTATATAATCCTAATAATAATAACATAATCATGACATAATTAACAATGTGGAATTTGCTGAGGTAAGTCAGAATTATCTTAGAGCGTTTTTTTGGTAAATAAGTGCCGCAGGCACTTTACAAATGATTAATTTATAGGAGGATAGTCACGAATATGAAACGGCCCCACGAACAAATTACACAGATTAAATTGTTTACGACAAAATATTTTTTCCAACAGTAAATGACAGTTAAGGCAGAGAAAAATATGTTTATTAAGCAAAAAAAACTCAACTTTAAAATAATTTTTACCATTAAACCGCGGAAGTCCCAGGCGATCTGAAGACACCATAGTTCTTGTCAATTCGCAGTCCACGAAGTGTTTTTTTTTTACAATTTTTTGATGAGGGGTAGCTCTACTAAACAATTACCAAATGATGTAAAGACGAAGACTATAGATAAAGACAGAAATGAATTTAAAAGACAAACTTTCTTTTTAGTCAAACGATAGAAGTCTGCAAACGATAGAAGTCTGCAAACGATAGAAGTCCCACAGTAAGTAAACATTTCAAAATTTAATTTCTTATATAAATCATTTCGTTTCAGGTTTATAAGAATAACATCCAATGGTTTTCTGGCAAGTGGTTGGATTTGGTTTAAAATCCCAATTGGAAAGATTCCTGCTCTTGATTCAGGACAAACTAAATAAATATAAAAAATTAATTAAATATTTTTATATTTAAATTAAAAACTTTTTCATATTTAAATTTAAAATTTTTATATTTAAACAAAAATTAAAGTGTAACACTCTTTATATTTACGAATTCCATATTTAACGCTAAATCATTGGTGAAAATATTAGATTCAAAGTGTAAATATTAAAATTTCAGTGCATTTTTCCCTCTGTGTATGAACTAATTTTCTACAAATTTGTTGGAGTGGTAGATTGGGGCAATTTTAAATAGTGTCTCTTAGTGAACCGATTATCGCCATTGTCCATTGATGTATTATTAGCCCTTGAAGAACTAGAATATAAGCTTATGAACCCCCAGATCAAAGATACATTCCTACTTTTGTGCTACGATGTTTGGCACGGAGGATATCTTAAGGCAATTGTTATTTTTTATAATATATAATATATAATAATAATAAAAATTCCTCATATCAATTAATTTATAATTTTTGAATAAAAATTTTGAAATAGAAAAATTATAATTTAATTGTTATTAACAATTATATTAAAATGATCAAATAACTGTTTTTTCGTAATTTTTATCATAAAAGTTATAACAGTTACGGTCCTGGTATTCTCTAAACCGACCTGAATGCCAATCACAAAATTAAGCTGAGTTAATCGATCAAAAAATTAATACCCCAAAAATTTGAGTTAATTTTTTAAAATTGCCTCAAAAAATGCAGAAAATCAGTTTACGTTTTTCACTTTTCTGGTTTTTAAAAAAAAACTTAAAAAACAACAAAATGGAAAATTCTTTAGAAACATTTTTCCCCTGAGTGCAGGCGTTTATTCTCGGGTCATGCTGCTGCGATCCGTTTCATGGTCACGTATCGAT
This sequence comes from Lordiphosa clarofinis, assembly GCA_018904275.1. Taxonomy (NCBI): domain Eukaryota; kingdom Metazoa; phylum Arthropoda; class Insecta; order Diptera; family Drosophilidae; genus Lordiphosa; species Lordiphosa clarofinis. The sequence continues at coordinate 659,073 of JAEIGQ010000029.1, read as the reverse complement.
GCTCCAAGGGGCCAGTGCCAGGGCCAAAACTACATACAAAAGTGGAGGGTTTAGCCATGTATAGTAATTGCCAATAATCACCAGATGCGCGCTTTGGAACAAATACAAAAAAAATTCAATTTACATGCCCACCAAAGGCAGATGGAATGAAATTACAGGAGATGACCCAACAGAATTGGCAGCGGTTTGCTGCTTATGAAATATGCCAAAGGTGACTTTCAATTAAAAAGCCTAAAGGTGGTGACCCCCGCCCCTCTTTCCATGCTTTTGTCTTTATTTTTGTTTTGCTTCGCTTTGCGCCACTTACCTGCCGGGAAGAAATTGTTCAAGAACGTTGACATTTTTCTCTGTTCCCTTCACCACCGCCAACAACAACAACAAACCAGCTGCGCGTTGCTCTCCCGTCGTTGGCGTTCGCCTCTCTCTTTCTCTATCTGACGCTCCTGTGGTTCTTGTTATTGTTGTTGGTCCTGCTGCTCCACTCTGACGACGACGACGACACAGTTCACTTGGCTTTTGTTGCAGTTATTGTTTTTTTTCAATTTATTTATACGCGTTTTTTTATTAATTACAAATTATGAAACAAAAATTTAAATTATACATACAATTCGCGCTTAACTGCTAAATTTCACATTACACATGTTCACATTGTACTTTTTATATTTATATTTTTTTGTATATTTTTTTTTAGTTTTTAATTAAAGTTTTTCGGTTTTGAAAATGCATTTTTTTTATTAGGCAAAACTATTGAACGCTGAAGCGTATTGGCTGTAAAAAGCAAAAAAAGAGAGAGAGAGAGGGGAATTATTTTTTAGCTGTTGTTTTTTTGATTTATGCGTGCGTGGGCCCATGCAACGGTAAAAGAAAAACACTGTTTGTATTTGTTGCGCTGCTGTCGACGTCTGCTGCGTCGATACGGTGTACTTATGTGTGAGCGTGTGTACTGTTTGATTTTGCAAAAGGGCGAAAATGAAATCCAAAAAGCAACAGCCGCCAACCCCAGACAGAGTGGGGAGGAAGGGCGCTGCTAGGCTTTGCTCTGCTTGGATTTCATTTAATTTTCGTTGCCGTGTGGGTGACTCCAAATAAACATATGCAAACTCACACACACTCACAGGGACCGGGACGCTTTTTCAGACTTATACAGACACGAAAGTGCGCATATTTGTTTTACTTCTTTTTTCCCACTTTTGGTTTTTCACAAACACGTACACACACACAGAGTCTCTTTTGTTGGAGTTAATATTTTTAGCTTTGGATATTTTTAAACATTTGCATTTACATCCTCTTCATATGTATATACTTCACATACTTTTCGCTGAACCTGCGCCAACATATTGCTACGCTGCAAAGAGAAGAGCAAAGAAAGTTCAAAGATTAGTCATTAGATAAGTCATCAGTTTTTTGTTTGCCACAATTTATGTGGATTAAGTGAAACTAATTAGTTTTTCCCCCTTCTCCCTGGCGGACACTAACAATTATCGAACGGGAGCGGATGGCAAATAAGAAAAACGCTGCGCGCGATTTGCGCTGCACGAAGGTACTGAAAGGCCAGCCAGCTATCCAGCTACAGCCAAGCCGAAATGGAGTCCACACAAACCCTGTGGATCTGCTCTGCTCTGCTGTGGCTGTGCCTGTGTGTGTGTGAGTTATACATATGTGTGACGACCGAAGGATGGAAGAGCTAATAAAAACAACAACAATTACAGCTGTGTGCTGCAAGAAGAGTATGGAGGACAAGTTGTACAGTGGTTCAAATAACATATTAATCAAAATAGTATATATTCATTTTTAACAAACTAATGTCCCGATTTTCAATTTTACTCTCAATGTTCAAAAGATTATACACAAAGGTAATCAGAACAGGTACGACAGCTACGCGTCCATTCGTATTCATTTGTATCAGAGGCTAAAGAAAATACTCCTTTTTATTTAAGAGCATTTCCACAGAAAAGTACTTAAGACAGGGATTAATACTGGAATCGAAACCGTTTACGAAATAAAACGTTTCAAGTCACGTAACGGTTTTTTTACGCGATACCCGTTTACCGTTAATATTGGAGATCCGTTAGCTGCAAATTGCGTTCATTCATTGATCCTGGCCGAATTTTTCACTTGATTGGTGTTAACTTTCTTCATTTTTTTACTACCTCTTTGGTATTATCAAGAGAAGTCCCTTTTTGAAAATAATGCTTGTGCAATCGAACTTCTTACAAACAAATAAGTTCTCTGTAAAACGAATTCGTTTCCGGAACACTGCATTTCGAAATATGTACGTATCATCCCAGTACTGAATACGGCACAGAAGCATGGGCAATATCATCCGGGAATGAGACGGCGATCGGAAGGATTTATGGACCTTTGAAAGTTGGCGAAGATTTTTGCATCTGAAGGAAGGATGAACTGAACTGCGCTGGTTAGGACCAGGGAATCAAACCGAAACGAATTTTGGTTCCGGTTCCGGTACGTGCCGAAAGGTTAGTTTCTTCTGGTTCTGTTTTGGTTCTGCTACTGTTTCGGTATTCAGTTCCATTACCGTACTGGTATGGAGCGGTAAAACTAACAGATATTTTAAAACTTAAGTCCAAACAAAGTGCGTATGTGTATATAAATTATCAATTTCATTTGCGTGTGTTCGCCCTATTTTTGTATTAATAAGATGATTAAAATGATATTTTATTAACAATGTTTTCACCAAACTTCCTTAAAATAAAAAATAATAATTAGTTACAAAAAAGGTAAATTAATGACTGCATTAAAATAATGAACGTATGGACTCAACATAGAATTCAATTATGTTACTGCGAGCAAATCACAAGAATGCTATATTAGTTAAAAAGACGTGAAGGTATAAAATTCGAGGTTAAATTCGAAAACTAAAAACACAGACACAGTCAAAAAAACTACCAAGCTACACTATGCGGAATCGATAGTGCTACCCCAATCAGCGTTTGGCTAGATTGGCACTTTTTTTTTTGGACCCTCAAAGTTTTTGAAATTGGGTGTGACCACAAAAAAAAAATAGAGGCAACTTCGGCTCGACCGAAGTTATATACTCTTGGAGCTTGAGATATGAAAGATTTTTTCAGACCTACCTTTTGTACGACGAGTTGAAATTGTTTTTTGTTGAACGGACGTGAAACCCTATATAGCTGTCCGATTTCGACAAATCTTCGTAAAATTATGTGAAATCATTAAAAACTTATAAATACGAGCGTTGTGAGCCATAAACAAAAAAGTTTTATACATTTGAAAACTGAGCTGCAAACCTCCTAAAAATCGGGAGGGGTTCACTCCGGGGTTCGAACCAGCGAAACTTTTTGGGTTCGGGTTCAAAGAGCAGGTTCAGAAGGTCGCTGAAACTAGGTTCGGGTTCGAACCGTGGTTCAGGAATAACTTTTTTCTTTGCTAATTGAGAAAATATGTAAGTAATTTGAAACAAACTTAGTGTCGATTTCTCTTTTTTCGGATAGCTGCTGTGTCAGATAAGCTTACAATTTACTCTGCTTTTTGCAGGGTTATGTGACATATGGCTCTATGAGAAACATAAGATAATATCATATTCGATGTTGGATCTGGTGTCGACTGCGCAACCGTTCAGTCTATATCAGGCCAGTTCCCGTTTCTGAGTCCGATTGATCGGAATTATAAGAACTCGACCGCATATTTTTGCTATCAATAGGATCAAATGATGATGAGGATGGTCTACTGTACAACTGATTCAAGAACCTCCCGGTTTTATTATAAGCAGGACTTACTTTTCTTTTGCAAATCGGCACAGCCCATTGCAATAACTGTTTTGGAATGGCAAAGGTTACACAAGTGCAAGAAGTGACAACAACATACAAGGACAATTTGACAGAAGTAGTCATTTTCTATGTGTGTGCCCCCATTTCGGCCCTTCTGTATTACCTATACAATTGGTATAGGTTAATTACACTAGTTTACAGCCAAAAGGACCCATTTCTACTGAACAATTTTTTTTAGTGTAGTTTGGAATGGTGATCTCAAAAATCCATTTCAAAAATTTTTTCATGGCTCCGTTTTTGAAATATGATTTTTTTTTATACTCTGTACCGAAGGTACATAGAGTATATTAAGTTTGTGCAAAAGTATGTAACAGGGAGAAGAAATCATTTCCGACCCTAGAAAGTATATATATATTCGTGATCAGCATCAACAGCCGAGTCGATATAGCCATGTCCGTCTTTCTGTCTGTCCTTCCGACACAGCAGCAGCACTGCATTCAGCTTATACTCCAGGTACAGAGTATGTTATAGTCGGGCTCGACCGACTTTCTCACTGTTTATTTATCATTCTTTAAGATTTTGATTATTAGTTTTTTCTGAATATTATACAATGAAACAAAACTCCGAACCAGTTTGCAGCCGTGCTTAAAAAGTGTATTATAATTTTGCCCAGAAGTTTGCAACGCACAGAGGGAATCATCTCCGACCTCATAAAGTATATATATTCTTGATCAGCATGACGAGCTGAGTCGATTAAGCTTTGTCTGTCCGTCTGATCTGTTTCTACGCGAACTAGTCCCTCAGTTTTGAAGCTATCGAGCTGAAATTTTGCACAGAGTCTTCTTTTGTCTGCACGCTGCTAATATGTCGGAACCGACCGGATCGGATAACTACTTCTTGTAGCTGCCATACAAATTATCGGTCGCAAAATGGGTTTTAATGAGAAAAACTGTTTTTTTTTTTCTCAATATTACCGCTCTCAAACACGGTCATGGGTAATATTAAATGTTTTTAAGCTGATCTGCGAAGTTTGGTCGAATTCGCTAGCCGTTAAGACAAGCGTTTTCAAGTGTATCAAAACTTCGGCACAGACGAAGTTAGCTTTGCCTTTCTCGTTTTTACTAAAACTAGTTTTTCACCAAATTTAACTGCTCCTCTCGCAGTCTAGTGGTTGCATTCACAACCGAAACCGTACCGGTACAACGTTTAGGTTCTTTTTGGTCTTTCGGTTCTAAAAATATCGGGTCTCGGATACCGGTTTACAAAAAAATTAAATTATATATAGGTTCCGGATCTGAGTTTCAATCGGTTCTTTTCGGTATACGGTTCCGGTTGGACTTCCTGATTGAAACCAATTGCTTTATACCAAGTTTGTTCAATTCGTAAAAGACAGACGACTTGATCTAGTAGATCTTCGCGACTTTCCATATAAATCTGTGAACTTCATTTTAGAAAAAATAGAGGCCAGCTAACTTCGGCTCGACCGAAGTTTATATATTGAGCTTGATATGTGCCTAACAGTTTGTTTGGAGCTATACCATAAGGGTCGATTTCGTCAATCTTGTTGAAATTATGTAAAATCATTGAAAACTTATAATACGAGCGTTGGGAGCGATAACATTGAAAACAAAACAGTTTTTCTTACTAAGACTTTTTCAGACCTAACTGTATGGCAGCTATACTATGGTCCGTTTCGATAAGCCTTAGTGAAATTATTGAAATCATGAAACTTATATCGGCGTTGAGAGCGATAGTATTGAAAACAAAAAGTTTTTCACTAAGTCTTTTCAGACCTAACTTGTATGACGCTATATAGTGTCGATTCGATAATGTGAATTATGTGAAACCATTAAAAACTTTAAAACGAGCGTTGAGAGCGATAGTATTGAACAGTCCTAAGTTTTTCAGACCTAACTTGTATGAAGCTATACTAGGTCGATGATAAGCCTGGTGAAATTATGTGAAACCATAAAAACTATTAGGTTGAGAGCGATGTATGAAAACAAATTTCATAAGTCTCAGCCTAACTATGGAGCTATAAAGTGTCGATGATACCGTGAAAAGGAAACATAAAACTATAAACGACGTTGAGAGCGATAGTTGAAAACAAAAAGTTCTCATAAGTCTTTTTCAGACCTAACTTTGTATGAAGCTAACTAGTCGATGATATTGTGAATTATTGAAACCATAAAAACTTCGGGTGGCGTTTGAAAACAAAAATTAAGTCTTTTTTCAGACCTAACTTTGTATGCTTGTGTCGTGAAACCTGTGAAATTATGTGAAATCATTGAAAACTTATAAATACGAGCGTTGAGAGCGATAGTATTGAAATCAAAAAGTTTTCCACTAAGTCTTTTTTCAGACCTAACTTTTGTATGACAGCTATACTATTGTTGTCCGTTTCGATAAGCCTTGGTGAATTATGTGAAACCATTAAAAACTTTAAATACGAGCGTTGAGGCGATAGCACTAAAAACAAAAAGTTTTCTCACTAAAACTAGTTTTTCAACCGATAGTTCCTATGGCAGCTATATCTATAGTCATCCGTTCCGGCCGGTTCCGACAAATGTGCGCGTATTTGTACCAAAAGACTCGTGCAAAGTTTGGTTAGATAGCTTTAAAACTGCGGAGGAGATAGCATGAAACAGCGGACGGACGACGCGCACGCGGCTATATCACTCAGCTCGTCTTATGTCTTTCCTTTATGTGGTCGGAGATGCTTCCTTCTATGCGTTACAAACATCGGACAATTTTAATATCCCTCTCCAAGGTTATAAAAAAAACTACGGAATTGGAAACAATAATATATATATTTAAAAATTAAAAAATAACATTTTTGAAATAAAGTTATTTCTCTCCAAATTGTTATATTTTATGTTAAATTTATGCATTAAAATATTATTGATTTTACACTATTAATTGGTTTTTAATAATTAATAATAATAATTTTTTTTTAAATTTTGTAGAAATTTTAAATCATTTTGTACTTGTTGTTTTCCACTGTGCGCCAAGGCAGACATTTTGCAGGATATACGCAATTGAATGCCACAAGCGAAGCCAAAGCAATTGGCTGCAGTGTTGTTAATTTGGCTATTTTCTCAAAAAATCAAGCTATTTTTTAAGGACATAAAATTTAAGTTAAATAAAATGTATCTAGGGAATAAAGAATTTTCTTCAACAGGATCCCTCCTTCTTCAAAATGAGAAATTAACTCAGCAAAGGCTGCTACAGAACCTTGTTAAAATAGCAGAATGGATGGTAAGGCGGACTAATTTGGACGATTTACCCACAAAAATAGGTACTCTGCGTCAATGTTACCCTTTGCAGAAATATTAGATCCAACATGGTACTTCCAATCCCACACAAAAGGAACTGCTTCTGGACAGATTCGATGCGGATACACATGGGTTTGAGGGTTCAAAATACACAAACTATTCAAATTATTTATCACTAGGGATGTAAAAAATAGCTTAGTTATTTTAAAAGTGTGATATCTCTGATAAAGTATCCTGCCATTCACACTGATTAAAAACAAAAAACCAAAAGTTGTATATCAAAATTACTAAAGTACAAGAATAACATTTAATTGGAGAACGCATTCCACATAAAGGAAAGCCAGTCCCTACATAGGATCCACAAAACCAGCTAAACCTACGTAAAGTAGAACGTAAAACAGCTGGCTGCAAAGCTTTTTCCAAGGACTTTCTAGGTAGCATTATTTGGCTCCATTCTGCTCTGTTTAAAAGTCATTGCTTTTGGACAAATAGCAGAAGCACTTTCTGTTGCTGTTGAGTGGATGCAACTGCACCAAATTTTGGAGACGCAAAAAAAAGTCGCCAATTCCGCTTGAAGGGCACACAACAAGTGCCAAAGGTCGTGCATGCACCCCTGTGGGGGGGGACCAACACTGATAAATTAACACCCGGCAGTTTTTTTGCTTTTGGTAAACCGTTGTTTTTTTCTGCCTTTGCATTTGCAGTTATTTGTTGTCAATGGTAATTTTAACATATGTACATAATTTCTTTAAGACGCAATTGGGCAAAGTATTTGCGGTTATTGTTATTGTATTTTGCCGGTGTTTGTAAATAATTGTTGTTGTATTAACTTTCAAGAGCAGAATTTAACAAACACACACACATACACATGCACATATACTTAGAAGCCACCAACACAACAACATTTACTGGCCACAAAATGATTTATTAGATGCTGGTCGGGTCCTTGTGGGTTTGTGTATTGTCCGAACACACTTCTAGCACTTATTTAGGTTTTTTTTAACATGTTTTAAAATATTAATGCGAAAAAAGTAAATTCTTACTTTTCATAGCAGTGCAACCGCAAGCGAAGAGCTAAAAAGCACTAAAAAAAATACCAGAGCCCCTATTTGAGCGCCTGAGAACCAGTATTAAAGCATTATAGAAAATACTAAAAAAAAAACACTATTTGCTATCGATAAAATCTTCTGTACTTATCGAGATGCAGTGTACACTCCCGCTGAATTGAAAATAATTCCAAAAACTAAAATATAAATGCTATAAATCATATAAAGAGTGATGGAAATTAGACCACGTGAATAAAGACCGCCCGACAAGGGAAGGGGTGCGGCGAAATTTACTTTATAGCTGGATTGATTACTGCAAAACTAACTGATCTGGCCCCATGTTGGGTTTTTTTATGCCATGATAAGACATCGTCAAAAATCCTTTTTTGAAAGCCTTTTTTAAATAGAAATGTTTCGGGAACCAGAGTAGCTAGAGACATGAAATAAATTGCTGGTGATAAAGAATAGATCAAAGTTTTTGAAAATTGGTGACATACGTTTTTTGCTAAAATTAAGAGTTGGACCGCCACCTTAAAACTATTCCTGGAATTTCCTCTAACATTAAAGACAATTATCAAAAAATTTGAAAACAATCGAAAATACGCTTCTTACAAAAATTCAAAAATTTATATATATACTCTAAATAAAACTGCCATCTCATACTTTAACAATATAGTTGGAGTATCCGCATGACCTTTGTTCAAAATCGTTTAATAATCATTAGTTTGTTTCGGAATTCCAAAGCGTCTTAACTTCTGTGCTGTAGCTAAATAAGTAAGAACATTTTTTCCAAATTAATTAAATTAATAAGGGTCGAATTTGCATCTTCTAAATAAGAGAGATAAAATGTTCGTGAATAAAGCTATTAATACACTGCAGGAGGCTTATTTTTTTACTTATAACCAAAAGAACAATAACAATAAACGGCAAATTTTGCGACAAGGGTAGACGATTAAAGCCGTAAACCAGTTTGAATACTGATTCCGAAAACATGTTCCAACCGAATGAAGAATATGCAGCTCCTGACACAAACTCTTTTATGTTCTGACAATGATTCCGACTTTGATTTCGTAGTAGAAGATAAAATAGAACTTAATAGTGGTATTCCTGAAAGTTGATTCGCTTTTGATTTGCTTTCGTGAAAGCAAAAGCGCTGTGCCATGCGCTGTGACTATCCAAATGAGTACTTTTGATGTGAACGCTTCTTGTCGTTGTCACAGAGCGCCACCTCGCTCACAAAAGTGAACATTGAACTGTTTGTAAGCTTTGAGCCAGATCCGCATAAATAAAGTAAACAAGACTGGTTACAATTAAAAAAAAAGAATAGAGAAGTCATACAGGCCTGTTCCGGTTTTCACATATTTCTTCGATTTCAAATGAAAACAAAATCGAACGATTTTATTTTTGCTGTTCGAATGTTTCATTTCCACAATGTTTCCTTTGACGTCTTTTTCACCTCAATCAGCTGGTGCAGCAAAATAAAAAACACGCTGAAAAATCAAAGAAGTTGTTTCAGTCTTAAAAAAGCTGTTTAAAATGTCAATTTTATTTTTAATGGCATCTTACGAGCATGTTCGGAGGCAAAAAATGTATGCTCTTCGAAAAAACCGGCAACTGCGAGCTTCTACGTGCATAATGGATCTTTGCGAACATCAGTAAGAAAAATCTGCATATTTAAATCTATTTAACCCCTTGTATCATAAGCCACATCATTTTTAGATTTGTTCAATCCTATCGAGTTGATAAGCGGACCTTTTCAATGCTTCTGAACCGTATTGGACCGGAGTCTAATCATCCTTTAATCCCGAAGTCAACTCAATTAGCGGCTGTGCTAAGATTTTTTGGCTACTGGGTCATATCAACTAGGAGTTGCCAAAGATCATGACGTAAACATTGGTGAAGCACGTTTTCCAAAATACTTCATGAAGTGATTTGCCAACTCGAACAGACAATTTGTCCAGAAAATATCGGAGTTCAAATGACAGAAGAGCAAATTACAGAATCAAGAAACTACTTTTATTCCAAATATATGATCCCAGGAGTTATTGGTTGTGTTAGACGGCACTCACATTAAAATAGTAAAGCCGACGAAAGGATGAATCACTATATTGAACCGAAAAGGATATTTCAGTCTAAATGCAATGGTGGTAAGAAATAATTAGACTAAAAATTGGGCAGTAAGTGCAGCATTGATTGTTTTTCTTTTTTTTAGGTTTGCAACTACAATATGGAGATTTTAGCTATTGATGCCACTCATCCTGGTTCTTGCCACGACTCGTTTGTGTGGAGTAATAGTGACGCCAGAAATTACTTTTCCACTCCTAGAAATGGAAATTTTTTCATATTAGCTGACTCCGCCTACACTCTTGAACCCTTTGTGTTGACACCTTATAGAAGTCCCGAAAGCCAGTCCATGCAGCATGCATTCAACCTAAAGCATGCAGCTGCTCGCAACATTGTTGAGCGAACTATTGGGCTTTTAAAAAGCAGATTTCGATCCATGCGAGCTTCTCTATTTTACGAGCCACGATTTGTTTTCAGTCCAATCAATGTTTAAACACATCAATGCCAGATGAAATTGCTGATGGATATGTCCAGCATAATGATCTAATAATATAAAATACAGAGAGTTTTGAAGAAGATAATCAATATGGTGCTTTAATAAGGGATGAAATAGCCCGAACCTTTTTTAAACTTAAAAAACTTATAATAAAAATAACATTCAGTTCATTTCCGACATTCTTTGGCTTTTTAAGGAACCTTCACTGGCAAATTCGCCTGTTTTACTTAATAAATTTTGTCCTCTCCAAGTAGAACATTCAGCTTTTTTTCCTTCAACTTAAGGATTTGCGAACTTAGAATGTTCGCTTCGCTCAACATATTGTTCTGCTCCTCATTATTTTTGTTAATTTGCTCGATACCCAGAACAACTTGCTCTCGCAACATATTTTGGTTGTTGCACAGATCGTCAAGGCCCTTAGGTGCAGTTCGCGGCGTCGTTTTTGTAAGGGAGTTCGAGAAATCTCGTCTTCAACGGAATGATGGGTCATCAGTTGCCGCATTTTCCTTGCTCTCATCTTTGGTCGTAGGAGTCCCAAACGACTGTGCTCCCTTTACTCCATTGACCATTTTTTATAAGCCACATAAAGCAGCGACAGATTCCTCTGCAGGTGTTACAGCCATTTGCATATATGGACCGCCCCCTGTTGCAGAAGCCTCCTTGCGATTGTGTGCAAGCTTTTTGCGGATCGTGGCTTTCCAATCCATCCAAACCTAAAATAAATTAAAAAATTTTTCTAACATCGCATTATTTTATTGTTTTTTTAAATACCTTTTTCCATCCAGCCATGTCTTTAATGGGAGGGACCCACTTTGTTCAGTGCAGCTGTAATTTCAGTCCACTTGGCATCTGCAGCCACCCTGTCGCCCTTCACAAATCCTTTTGCCAGATCGGGATTCTCTGTCATCTTTTCTAGCAGAATCTTCTCTTGCTCGGCACTCTTGTGTTTTGCGCCTAAAAACTATCATTAATAATAAAAAATTACATTTTATTATTAAATTTACTTACATTTTCGGGAACTCAGCTTTAACACCGTTTTATGTATATAACAGCTGATTGTGTTGAACTTAGAATTAAGGGTTGTCAACAGACACAAATCTATTGTTTACGTTTCAAAAACAAATTTTTTTTTAACCTTAATGCTACTATTCTAACCACTTTGAGTTGTAGATTAAAAAATAAACAGAGCTTGTTATTTTGAATTTATAAAAGAAGAAATCGAGCGTCTTTAAAAAGTGGTGAATTGTTTTACGTCATAGCGCAGCTATATTGACAACCCTTCTCAATTTCATTTCCAGCGTTTCAAAAAAAAGTGAAAACCAGAACAGGTTTAGCAAAATATGTGAATTCGATTTGGCTGGCACGCAACAAAACTGAAGCTTTTCATAAAATTTATTTATTTTTATATTAAATATTATTTTTAATAGAATGTGAGATTGCAGAAAGTATGTAAATATACTAACCATTGGTACAAAAATAATGTTCAGTTATTATTTAGACTCCTTTAAGTAAAAAATAGCATTTACTTTTGAATTCATCGGCTCCGAGCAATGTGAATTCAAATCGAATAAATCGTTCGAATTGTGAAAACCGGAACAGGTAACCAAATCGAATTCGAGCAAATTTAGTGAAAGTGAAAACCGGAACAGGCCTGATAAACTATTAATCGCGATCGCCGTGTGGCCATGCAGTGGAATGCCGATTTGATCCCTTATTGCATCCGTGGAGGAGTCGGAATGCCTCTGGAATTTAACCACTGCCAATTATAAACATCGCGATGCCAAGGAGTCTGGCTGGCGCAGCATTGTCGATCGGCTTGCCGTCATCTAGAAAGACGTAGACAAATGGAACAGTTTGCGAAACACATATGGGCTAATCCGAAAATTTTTAAACCAAGGGTTGAAAAATAAAGTTGGCCAAAATCCAAATGTTTGTTAATGGAATAATAGGGTGCATATTCAAGCTTCAAAATATGTAAGCAATATTGTTCTACGGTGGTTTGTCTGCTCTTGGAAGAGGCATACCTACACCTTCCTCTTGCTTCTATTAATTCTTGAAAAAAAAGGGTTTTTTTATTGGTCACAAAAATGGTAAAAACAGTCGTTATAGTATTTTCCGCTTAGCAAAACATAAAGTTGGTTTCATTTCCTTTAATTTAAGGTACTCATTATATTTGTAGGATATCTAATATATATTAAAAATTTAAACTAAAAATCGGTTTGCTGTGTGTAACGTCCGCAACGGAAAATTGGGTTTTTTTAATTTAGCAGAATGAATTTAAATAATTCGGTTATCCAAACTTGCTTTATAAACAGAGTTTTTTATGCCCTTTAAACTGATGAAAAAAAAATATACCTTTATTACATATATTTTTGAAAAAAGTTAATGCCAAAATGTGTAACGTCCGCAACGGCAAGAAAATACTAAAAATTTTTTTTTTTACTATGAGGTGGAAATAGGTGTCTATAATGGATTATTGCCTGCTGAGTCGAAATCTGGGCTCTAAATTGCTCTAGGTTGTCGAGAATCCGAAAAACATAACCTCAAAGTAACAAAAAAGTGTTTTTAAATAATATTAATATTAATAATTAATAAATATCGATAAAAATCGGAGTTTCCAACATCGGAAAATGAAAACCCAAATGATTTCGAGTTTAATCATTACAAACTGAATTTCAAGCCAATCGGATAAAAAATCATTTTTTTGCAAACAGAATTTTCCGGCCATTTACCTCGTGGGCGGATTTTCCAAAATCGGGAAAACACGTGTCGAATTGTTTCGCGTATTAAGCTTACAAAACAAGTTTCAAGTCCATCGGATGAAAAAAAATTTTTTTTTTATACTATTTGGGTCAATGGAAAAAGTGTAACGTCCGCAACAGCACAAAAATTAAGATATTTTAATAACGGGACCACTTATCATTCTTTTGAAAGCTGGGTTGAATTGGTCATATATTCTACTAAATTTTTTGTTATCAGACTTTTTTTTGTTTATTATGCAAAATTCGCTAAAAAATGTGGAAATGCACATAAGCCTCAAAGTCGACTTCCATTTTTTGTAACGTCCGCAACGGAACTTTAAACAAGCATAACTTTTTTTCAAAAACAGATAACCTATTATCTTAAATTAGGTTTGAAAGTACTCCCAAAGAACTGCATTTTGCACCAAAGGTATTTCAAATATACCAAAGTGGACGCCAGCTGTGTCAATTTTAGGAAGCAAATTTGCGTACAAATGTAACGTCCGCAACGCAGGATTAGCCCATATCGAGTAAGTGTACAATTCAATACATAAGCTACCCGTCATGAAATTGTATTTTTATTCACATTTTTGCAGACAACAGACTTGTGGTTGTTGGATAAGAAGGTGCTCTCTATCTAAAGCACCAATGCAATGGAAAAAGTACACGTATCAAATAAATAAACAAATGTATTTAATTTTAATTCTACTTATTGTTGCCTTTGACATTCTAAACTCGTATGAGAGGGATGCCAACTCTGGATCCTGAAGCCAAATAGCGCAATACGTTGTCTGCTTTCTGATAAATGGCGTTGCCCAGCATAAGAGATGATCAAAAGTGGCTGCATCCATGCGCACATAATTTTTAAATTTGTAACTCTCCGTTGAACTTAACAAACATGCCTTCTTCGAGCCAAACTAATTTTGTCGATCCAGCAAGAGCGCTTTGGCTTGCGTTCATCATCATTGGCATCTTCGTCCTGCACCCACAACGCCACAACAGCTCGGGCCACTAGCTCTTTCGCCTTTCGCGCATTCATTTCTTGGAGATAAAAAAATTTAATTTCAATTAAAAAAATCATATAAAATAGACGAAACACAATAAATGACGCAAATTAACCTTTATAAAAAATTTTAAGTCGCAAAAAAACAAAACAAGATGGCCGCAGTGTGCCTTAAAAACGAACTTGATCGATATGCTTGTCACAGGAAAAATAGTTCTAATGAGCTAGTTTTGAGCTAACTCATTGCAATCAGCTGTTCAATATGTTCTTGGCACAAACGTGCCCCCCCTAAAAAAAAACACTGTGACGCCAAATGAGTACGGCACAGGGCGCGGCACGTTTCAGTGTCACAGTGTCACAGCACATGTGAACGGCAAAAAGGTTTGTCACAGAAATCGTGTGTCACAGGAATGAGTACTTTTCAATGTGAACACTAGTACTCATTTGGCGTCACAGTGTTTCTGTGCCGGAGGGTGGCACGTTTGTGCCAAGAACATATTGAACAGCTGATTGCAATGAGTTAGCTCAAAACTAGCCATTAGAACTATTTTTCTGTGACATATCGATCAAGTTCGTTTTTAAGGCACACTGTGGCCATCTTGTTTTGTTTTTTGCGACTTAAAATTTTTTATAAAGGTTAATTTGCGTCATTTATTGTGTTTCGTCTATTTTATATGATTTTTTTAATTGAAATTATGTGAAATTCAATTTTTGTGGCGTTGTGGGTGCAGGACGAAAATGCCAATGATGATGAACCAAGTCAAAGCGCTCTTGCTGGATCGACAACATTAATTTGACTCAAAGGGAAGAAGGCATGTTTGCCAAGTTCAACGGAGAGTTGCGAATAGAGAGCACCTTCTTATCCAAGAACCACAAGTCTGTTGTCTACAAAAAAATACAATTTCATGCCGGGTAGCTTATGTATTGAATTGTACACTTACTCGATATGTGTTTCGCAAACTGTTCCATTTGTCGACAACGTCTTTCTAGATGACGGCAAGCTGATCGACAATGCTGCGCCAGCCAGACTCTTGGCATCGCGATGATTATAATTGGCAGTGGTCAAATTCCAGAGGCATTCCGACTCCTCCACGGATGCAATAAGGGATCGAATCGGCATTCCACTGCATGGCCACACGGCGATCGCGATTAATAGTATTTTTGACTTCTCTATTTTTTTTTTTTAATTGTTGCCGGTGTTGTTTACGTTATTTATGCGGATCTGGCTCAAAGCTTACAAACAGTTCAATGTTCACTTTTGTGAGCGAGGTAGCGCTCTGTGACAACGACAAGAAGCGTTCACATCAAAAGTACTCATTTGGATAGTCACAGCGCACGGCACAGCGCTGTGACGTGCAATTTCTGTGACGCCAATGTAAACACTTTGGACTTCTGAGTACTTTGGTCACAGTGCGTCACAGACAACACGGTCACAGTGTGCCCCAATGTAAACCCGGCCTACCGGTGTTCACATTGAAAAGTACTCATTCCTGTGACACACGATTTCTGTGACAAGCCTTTTGCCGTTCACATTGCGCTGTGACACTGTGACACTGAAACGTGCCGCGCTGTGCCCCAATGTAAACCCGGCCTTAGTAGCAGTACTCCAAATGAAATGTGAAGTTCGACATCGATTTGCCACTAACACAAACAAGAACAGGACAAACACAAATTTTTTTTATTAAAAACATACCAATTCTTGTCAAATTCAAGTCTTACTTCACAACTTATCGCAAAACTTTATTTTTCTCAGACCAAAACAAAAAGCCTTGAAAAGGCGCGAAAATGTTTTTAGGTATGGTAAAAAAAGTAAATGAAGTTTTGCACGCTCACGACGTCGTGACTATCGGTTAAAAAAAAAATTTTAAATCGGAATAAATATTGGCGGGATGTTAGTTTTCAGGAAAATTAAAAAAATTTACAAGATATGAGTTTTGAAATTTGCAATTATTGCCTGCCAGATTGGCAGAATCGACCACTGTGCGATATGAACATATTTTGAAAATTAAAAGTAAAATTTTAGTGGTATTCCTGAAAGTGATTTGCTTTTGATTTGCTTTCGATTTGATTTCGCAAAACAGCTGATCACAGCTGCTCCATACAAAATGACCAGTGTGCCCAAAAAATGTAAGGAAATTTAGGTCATACTAATTGATTTCGCGAAATCATTTCGATTTGCTTTCGTTTTAGTGTGACCACTCTCTTAGAAAAAATGGCTCAGAGCGAATCATGTTTGTTAAAATTTTATCGTGCTTTAAATATGAAGAACGTTGTTATTTTGTTATTTTGCATTCCATATTTAAGTAATTTAATGATAACTATTTATTGCATCTTAGACTGCGCATGAGACTACAGTGGACAGAGTCGTAAGTGCTCGAGTTCTTGGAGCTTGTGCTTGACGTATCCAAAGATGTTCTGGGTTAAATATTTGCACAGCTCTCCTAGAAGGTTCGAAATCACAAATTATTCACAATTTTATCCTGTCACTTCCTCATTGGATTTGTCAAATTGCATGTCCCTTTCTGTGGCCATAAACAAATACATAACTAATTGAATTCACCTTAGTAAAGTTGCGAACTTCTTAAAACTACAGATTCTGCCCACATACTATTGTTAAAGATTAGAAAATTCAATTTTAAAAGCTCATTCGTAATTTTTTGCTTTCGCGCCATTGTTTAAATTTTGCGCCAATTGAAAGCAAATCAAAATGAAATCGTTCCACCAACTGCTTTGCTTTTGCTTTCACGAAAGCAAATCAAAAGCAAATCAACTTTCAGGAATACCACTTTTATTAATACATATAGATTCAATCTCGATTTCGATTTTTATGGATATGGTCCAAGCTATCTCACCTCTAACAGGAATCAAGATCAATGGGATCACGGGATCCACCGTTCCCCCGTTATTTGTAATTTTTGCCATTCCCCATCCCGCCCCCGAAATATGGAAGATAGACAGTTGTAAAACGTTTTGCACCTTGTAGAGATAGTTAGTAATTAGCAAAATGTATCGATTTGCCGAAGTAATGATAAAGATCGGATGAGCGGTTCTCAAGTTATGAGCAAATAAGTAAATTATCCTGCCCCACCCCCTCCCACCCTCTTACAACTAACACCGCACAATCTTACAAAGAGAGAGAGAAAGTGAGAGAGAGAGACTAAGGGCCGTTTTCTCATGTTGCTGTTTTTGCAAATCTAGGTGGATTTCTTACACATACATGCAACGAAATGCAGTAAATCCACCTAGATTTGCAAAAACAGCAACATGAGAAAACGGCCCTTAGAGAGTCTTAGATATGAGCATTGCATTCAGCTTCTACTCCAGGTACAGAGTATGTTATTAAGTCGACTTTTTCACTTGTTTAAATTAAAAAAAAATTTTTTCTAAGTCTGAGCTATACTCGGAACCGGACTCTTCAAACTCCACATTGACCGACTTTCTCGCTTGTATTAAAATATTTTTGAATAACTTACTGTATATAAGAATTTATTGTATCGAAAAATATTTATTATTTTTTACTTCAAATTAAAATAGGATTTGCTACGCGATCAGCGATAAGAATGAGGCTCAGACAGAGAAGGTACGATCTGCTGGTGCCAGGAATTCTTTCAAATATCGTATGAGAGCCATGGCGATCGCGGAGCAAGCAGTGGAGTCGGAAATTGTTCTTGGTCTTGGCGAAACTGTAACAGATCGTAAATGCGATTGCACAAAGTGCCTTTTACAATTCAGGTCGCAAAACCTCCTAAACGAGCACAACAAATTTGCTCACACGGGAAAACACATTTGTATAATTTGTTCAAATGAGTTTAAAAAAGGAGACGACTTAAAGAACCATTTACTAAGTCTGCATTTTGATGAAACTATCATTCATAGTCTGATTTCAGACATCGAAATTCCAGCGTGGACAAAATATTTTGCGAAGATGAAAAATTTTCGAAACATCTTTAAATACGATTTTGTACAAGCTCAAAAAATAATAAATATATTATTATTCCATGAAGATTTGATGCTGAGACTTTACAAAAACGAAAAAATCGGAAAATTTGAAGTTAACCAAATAATTGATGGGCAAAAGTTGAAAGTAACCCCAGAAATATTCCTCAATATTTGTGTTCGATTTTTTAATAAAATGATTCCTTACATTAATTCGAATACCGGACTTGTCCATTGCACAGTGTGCAAGAGAGAAATGAATATAATGGAACATCAAACACACAGCCACTACAAGTGCAAAAAATGCTTTGCTGTTCTTCGAAGTCGTTTTGCTTACACGAAACATACCTCCCTACCGCACGTTCGACCATGCAGACATTGCAAGGCGGTCCTCCCTGATCTGGAACGCTTAAATGTATCTCACATGAGACTTTTTCACAACAATCTGAGTTCAGAAATAAAATGTGAAATATGTTTCGCCAAATTCACGACCAAAACTCATTTAACCAGAAATTTAAAATTACCGCACAGCCAACCATGCACGGCTGGTACTGACTTTGTCTGCACACTCCTTTAAGGATTTTCAGTCAAGCTAACTGTGTCTAAGCGTGTGCTTTTCAATTTGCTTGAGCACTTCGGAGCGAGCATCGAGCAAGCGAAGGAATTCCAGAAATTTTCTACTAAATCAGCTTTATTATACTTAAATTTATATCCATGGTACCCTATGACAGCAACATTGCATTAATTTTTCATACACGGAGGAGAAATAATTCAGTGCAGTAAACATCCATTAGGAATGTTGGCTGAAGGAGCTTCAGAGTTTAAAAACAAGGTTTATAAAAGCGACAGGCTACTGCATACACGACAACATAGCCTTTTAGCGAGTATCTCTTATTTATTTTATAGATTAACCTTCATTGTATTTGGAGAAATGTGTCAAGAATAAATGTAAAATTCCGAAAGAAGCACTAGGGTTGCGAAGATCCAGAGGAAAATTATGATGAAAAAGATTTAGATTCCGATTCAGATTCGAAAAATTTGGACTTGGAATTGTCAGATGAAGAGAATGAAAAAAATTGTCGGAATGGATGTTACAATTACAGTTACAATTTATTTGTTATTTTTGTATGGACTTTTATGAATTGTTATGCTCCTTTACTTTAAAATAAACTTTTTTCAAGCGTAACGTAGTAACCTTAAAAATGCAAGTCACCCTCCATTTTGAAAAATATTTGAAATGATTTTGCTGCAAAACTCCAAACTCAAAAGATAGCTGACTATTGGGTTCGATCAACTCGATCAACTGTCCCCTTTTCGATTTTTTTTAAATTTATATGCATTTGATCAATAATGGATTAAAGAAACCAGAAGGATGACGTGACAACCAGTTGGGTTAGTTATTTTTGAAAATTTAAATTAGCGGAGAGCAGGCAAATTTTCTACTTATTAATTTTTGCCTCCACATAAATATGAGTAATAGCCAGAGTTCTTATTCAATGGCCCGTTGGCAGCGTGTCTCAGGTTTCAATAAGTATAGGTACTTATTTCATCATGGCCCGTTTTACACAGCCTTAATCGTTCCATTAATTAAATGAGTGTGAACGACACAGCTAGACATTTTTTTATTCAGGATTTGAACTCTTGTACCATTAAACCTAATTATGTTGCCGCATCACTCGAGTTCAGTAGGAAGGTTTTTGCAAATTTATACTTAATCGGGAGCAAGTTGTTCTGCTGAACACGGCCAATGTAAAGGCAGCCTAACATTTTTGTCAGCGTCTGAGACCTAGCTTAAAAATTTAATTTTTCTCGTTTTTTTTAAATCAATTTTCAGCCATTTAAAAAAAGACACATAATTTTACGCAGTTTCTTCAAGGTGTTCACCCGATGCTGCGCTCAAAGTGAGCTTGCGGCTCAAAGTGAGCTTGCGGCTCAAAGTGAGCTAGCAACTCGATAGGCAGCCAGCGGCTCGATAACGATCGTAGTCGATAACAACTGTGACTGCAATCGAAAGCGACAACCTATCGACAACAGTTCTTGGCGCGCCCCGCAGCCGTTTTTAAATTTATTTGTGATAATATACCGATGTGTTCCAGAAATTTCTAAAGATTAAGGTAAGTTATTTTTGAAAACAACCAATCTACATGTCGGTCTTACACAAATGTTGGAGATTTCCTTTTCCGGAGTCGCTGGCAAAAACATCTTACAAATAGTAATTGCATTGTGGCTGCTGCGGTAGGGTGGTGGACTTCAAAATAATTTGAATAAATACTGGATTTAAATTATTTTTTCTTGCCCTGAGTTCCAAACTATAAATTACTAGCACATAACCCGTCGCGCTTCGCTGCGTCTTAAACAGTATAGAACCAATATCAGCCCACATACCACCCAAATCCCACCCACTTACCGACCTCATCCCTCCCGCTTCCCGCACACATCCCACCAACTTCCCATTACCCTCTTCCAAAACAACGTGCCACCCGCATCCCACCCAAGACCCACCCAACTATCACTCACATTCCGCCCACATCCCATCCACTTCCCAACCTCTTCCCTGTACCGAGTTTTAAGTCCATCAGAATAAAAATAGTTATTTTGCATGTTGAATTTTGTGGGCATTTTTATTCCGGGGATCAGATTTTCCGACATTGGAAAACCACATTTTCAAAATCATCCATTGAAACCGAGCTTCAAGCCAATCGGATGATAAATAGTTTTCTTCTCGCAGAACTTGCGGCAGTCAAATTTCCGACTTTGGAAAGTCGCATTTCATTAATTCGTATTATATCTTTACAAACCGTGTTTAAGGCCAACCTGGGGGGCGGATTTTCCAACATTTAAAAATCATATTTTAAATTTTTTCGTATTTTGTCCTTGCAAACCGAGTTTCAAGCCAATCGGATGAAAAATAGTATTTTATGCAGAATTTTCCGACCTTTGGCTAAAATTTTCCAACATCAGAAAATCACATTTCAAACTATTTCGTATTTCATCCTTACCGAGGATGAAGCCAATCGGATGAAAAATAGTTTTTTGAGTGCAGAATTTTCCGTCCATGTCCCCCGTGGGCTCCGTCTTAGTACGCACCTTCCCCACTAACAGAACTCCTCTCCAAATTACAGCCCTCTATCTCTTACCGTTAAAGCGATGATTGCTAATAAGTCAGTGAATGTGTCAGTCAGCCAGTCAGTACACTCTCTTTTTATAGATATAGAGCGAGGCCAAAAAGTGAGAGAGTATTGGTGTTTAAAAATCTAGTCGCTTCGAACTCTTGCGAGCGAATGTCGGCTTTCTGCTCTTTTCGTCTCAGCTTCGGCAAGCGTTTGGGTCGTTTACGTGTGAATAACGAAATGTTTTCGCTCCCCTGGGAGGAACCAAGAACTAAGTATCGCTAGTATAGCGATATTAAAACTCCAATCAAACAATTCAAGATTTATTTGAGCATTTTTATCTTTACAATAGAAGCAAACAAAAATATGCCTTGCGGTCTGCGCGCTTTCATAATTATAAGTGGTCTGCCACCGAATTGAAAATGGCCAGCGTGGCGCGAGGGGAGAGAGTCAGTCGCCCATGTCAGCAGCCGTGGGTTCGAATCATGGCCTGACTCGAGCGAGTTTTCAAATTGTATTTTTAAACAATTAAAATTGTTTGTTTTTCTTCGATATCAAGAAAACACACTTCTAGTAAATATTTTCAGCCTTTAAACGTTTTTTCGTTTTGGAGAATGGGAGCTGCGTTGAGGAAATGCTTTCTTAGTACAATGTCCGATCACTATAGAAAGTTATTGTGAAATTTTGGAATTTCTAACTATTACGGTTTGCCTTCTAGGCTGATGATCATCAACAATGTCTTATCACTTAATGTATATAGATAATACACTTTTGAAGTGTATTGCAACGCATAGAAGGAATCATCTCCGACCACATAAAGTATATATATTCTTGATCAGCGTGACGAGCTGAGTCGATTAAGCTCTCTCTGTCCGTCTGTCCGTCCGTCTGTTTCTACGCGAACTAGTCCGTAAGTTTAGAAGCTATCGAGCTAAAACTTTGCAGTCTTCTTCTCTTCCTCAACAAAGAAAGACCCAAAACCAAAATGCCAAAAGTTAAAATCCTTTTTTTTTTGGGATAGTGGGACCAGACTGTAAGATATATGCAAATAATATGGTTACATTGCAAAGTGCTGTTTTGTAACTTGCTTCGAGAATTGCACTCAATCATTGATGGCAAAATGATTTCAATTTTGCATACGCATATTTGTGTATCGACAATCTGCAATACTTCTTGAAATAATGAAAAATACAGAAAATACGGATCTAGTGATTTATCGGTATTTAATTGAGACCTTTAAAGCGTAGTATACACTTCCACCAAAGACTTGCCAAAACAAAAATACCAAAACTGACAATTATTTGGTTTTTGGATAGTGTGACCAGATTGCAAGATGTATGCATGTAAAATGGTCACATTGTCAAAAGCGTAGCTTTTGCTTTTGGTTTAATTTTAAACTATAAGTTTAACAATCAATAAATAGAAATTATTAACATGCGCTATTCACGGCCCACCCCTGGCTATGATTAAATTCATAATTATTACCCATGTTAAGGGGGTATTCCTCATGTCAAGGCTGTTTTTTTTTGAAAAAGGTCAAAAAAACAGCCTTGACATGAGGAATTCCAATTCTGTTTTTTTTATTTTGTTACAAACAGATAAAAGTAAAAAAAAAAAAATGTTTACTGCTTCGATGCGAGGGCTGTTCCAAAAGTTATCGGCCGTCAATGTGGGTGTCCAAAAAAATAGGTATGGTGCTGGCGGCCATGATTCAAGGTCTCCAGGATTTCTGGAATGAAAAGTGAAAATGTGGTTATAATCAGAGTAGATGTAATTCTGGTCTGAACCTCGCAAAAATTTTTGTGATTTTTTTTGACAAAATGGCGGCCATTAAAATATGGAAAATCTGTTTTTGGCCCTTTTTGTTGTAGTTTAGTTTAAAAAAAAATAGTAAACATTTTTTTAAAATTATGATTGAGGTTCAGACCAGAATGGTCACAATTCTGCGTCGATTTCAGTTTTGATCATCAAAATCCGTTTAGTGTAACTGGAGATATCATGGCCGCCAGTTCGTAAAACGTGGTTTTGAGATAAACGCTCTTAAAGTTTCAAGTTCGTTCTTTGGGGAAAAAAAAATAAAATCAAAAAATGCAGTTCCGGAATGGTGACAATTCTGCGTCGATTGCATATAACTTTATCAAAATCGATTTAGTAGAACTGGAGAAAAGTGCTTGGCAGTCTGAAAAAGTTGCTTCAAAAGTAACCAAAACTTTTACAAATATTATATATACTTACGGATATTAGTCGGCGATGTCAGCTGCATACAGCGGACCTTCCTCATCTTTAAAAAAGCTGTTTTCAGCAGCAGCTCTCTTTGCTCTGAGTGTCATTCTGCCTTCTTTAGATGCGGCCGCAGCTCTAGTTTCTGAGCGATTTAGTCGGTGAACATTGACTAAAGAGTGACTATCCAGCGACTAAATATTGACTAAAAAGTCACTAAAGAGTGACTAAACAGCGACTTATAAGTGATTGAAAAGTAACCAACCAGTGACTTTACAGTGAAGGAACAAGTGGGGGAACAGTTTGGAAAGAAAAGGGCTAAAACTATTTAAATTTTTTGTTTTTTTTTTTCAAGGATGAGACAATTTCAGCATGTTATGAATATGTGACTGTTGTTGTTTGCATTTATCTATAGAGCAGCACAATAAACAAATTTTACAGAAAAACAGAAAGAACACAGCAGGGCTGCAAACCGGTTCGGAGTTGAACCGCTCCAGAGTCGGAGAATTTTTCCGGAATTTTTGGAAAGTTCGAACCGAACCTGAACCGGAGCAGAATAATTATTAGTTCCCGGACCTGAACCGGAGCTAAAAACAGTCCAAAAGGGTTCGGTTCAAAAAAGATGTTTTTTCAATATAACTTTTATTACATATTTTTGAAGCTGCTATTAATGTCAAGTTAGCCATTTTCCAGAATTTTAAAGACTCAGAATGAAAGCAGCTTGCACAGAAAAGTTTTGCAACATTTTATAATATTTAAAAAGAACTAATAAGAAAACAGAATGATAAAAAAAGCATTAATAATTCCTTACCATGTTTATCTTCTGATAAAAATGAAAAGCAATCTTAAAGCTTTAAAGCTTGGAAAAAAATGATTTATTATTAGAATAAGTCATTAATATAGAAAGATTGCTAAAAGACTGAAGAAAGAGGATTTTTGGCCCACTACTACAAAAAGGCTGGTGCACACAAAAGTCTTTAATCAGTTTGGAGCTGTCTGATTTGCACTTGTTCTGACTTTGGAATTTCCGAAGAGTCATATGCTGAAATGAAATGGCCTCTGACAACGTGCAAAAGATAGGCAAAGTCTGCTGATAATAAAACCGAGAGTTTCTTGAATCGGCTGTACAGTCGAACATTCTCCTTTGTGGTGTGTGTGTCTTGTTTCAAATGTTCTGAACAAACATTAGTTCCTCCGGACCCGAAGACATTTCGCTATTTACACGTACACGAACCGAACGCAAGCCGAAGCTGAGACCAATAGTGCGGAAAGCACCCAATCGCTCGCCAGAATTCGAGTCACTATTGGGCCTCGCTCTCGTTGACAATCGCTGATTTATAGACTGAACGGTGGCGCAGTCGACTCCGTTTCAGTCAGAAATTAGTCAGCTGTTTGCCGTCACTCTCTAAGAGTCTTGAAATCATTTCAAATAGACTAAAATAAGTATTTATTGATTTTAAGTACTGAAAAACATTGTTTCTTAAATTCATTCTTTGATTACAAAATTATATTTAGCAACTTTTTCTTCGTTTAAGTTTTTTGCAGCAAAACAGCATTTTTGGAACCTATTCAGTTGAGCGTCACTGTATGAAAATGTATAATAAAAGGAGTTGTCTGAGCCAGAGTTCAGAGTGCATTTCTTTCATTTAATTCATAAATATGGGAATATAGCTGCACTCTTCAAACGCATGATTATCTTAATGGCAGCAAAAAACAAAATTCAAAAAATTTAAGTGCGCGCCATTCAAAACAGCTGACCGTCTCGACGCAGCACTTTGCTTCTCTATTCTATTGACTATCCATGGTTAGTCTACTTTTGAACGTTGTGACGGACGGTCGCAAAGCGAAAGGAAAACACAAAGGAAAATTCTTCAAAACAGAAAAGTGCAGTGTGTGACTTACCGTTGTGTATGCGTGCAAGCGAGAGAGTGAAAGAAAGGCAGAGCAAGCGAGAGAACTAATTAATTCAATTGGAAACTTGTGTGTGGGCAAACGCATTGAAAACAATTTCAATTTGTTTGTGCGTGTCAGAGTGTGTGCGTGTGTGTGCGTTTCAAAAACAGTAGAGTCAAAAGTAAATAAATACATATATACATAGAGAGAGAGAGAAAGAGCGAAACAATCAAAATAAAAAAATGTCTACAGTAGAATCGTCTAGTTCGGCGGTGCAACAGAATCCCTCGTCCACACTGCCGATGCTGGGGGACAACCAGGTGCCCATGCAAATGCAGGTGCAGGCTTCCACATCCTCCAGCTCCTCGTCTGGATCATCGGTGGGTGTGGTTGGTGTACCACTAGATACGCAAAGCAGCGGTGAGCCGCCCTCCAAGAAGCAATTGCTTGATCCGAATGCCGCCTCCTCCAGCTCCGGGGGCGGCTCGGGTTCATTGTCGAGCGCTGCAGCAGCTGCAGCTGGAACAAACGAAAAGCTGGCCTATCGCATTTCCACCGCCCTGTGCTGTGCCGTGTGCTTGGATCTGCCCAAAACGGCCATGTACCAGGTGAGTGCAGCGTCGCCTTCCCTTTGCAGATGAAACAAAAAAAATATGTTTTTCTCTATCTTGCTGTCTGTGAGACTGTGTGCGTGCGTGTCTGTGTGTGTGTGTGCCATTCTGTGTACAAACAAATCGAGGCAGCTCAGCTGTAAGCAGAAACCAAAACCCCACCCCCGCTGTCGACCATAGAGCTCAACGCACAGCTGTCTTTAGGAGAGAGAGAGAGCAAGAGAGCAGCAGCACGTGTGTGTGTAGGTGCTCTCGCTCTTTAGACGTCGCCTTGAAAATAACAATGCCAGGCAGGGCAGCAGCAGCCCCAGACCAACTCCCCCGCTTCCCCAACCAACGCACAGTGGGGCCTTTTGTTTTTTGCATTTAAAAACTTACATCCTTTGACCTAGCAGAGTTTTTTCAGTACAGAAAAATGAATGATCGTAGAGGTGCTAGGTTAATAGTGTAATTCACACTATTATACACAATTTATTATTCACAATTCAAAGTAAAATATTCTTATATTTGCAAATTTTTGAGCTTTATTTACTTTAAACTCATTATTTTTTCTCACATGCATATTTTTTGGTATATTTTTTATAATTTATGTATGTATGTATCAGTGTTGCCAACTTTTGCCGAGAAAAAAATCTGATTTTTATCGGGTCGGAGGGGGAAAAAAGCTAAATGAGAAAAATTCCGCAAGCACGGCCGTGAATCCGAATATATCCAATTGTGTTATTAGTAAATGTAAGATTAGCTTTAATTTGATTTTTTCTCTATGAAAATTTGAAAATTTGATAAAATATTGCGTTTTTAACCACTTTTAAACTTTTGGCCCAGGTTGACCTTTTTTGGAAATGCCCATAAATAAATTTAATATATCATCAGACTGATGAAGTTCCTCGTCCTCATCCTTTTCGAAGGCCTTAGTTCTAGTATATATGTATTAGCTTAACGTAACTAAGGCGACCTTATAATCTATCTGTATACACGTTCAACTTCAGCGGTGGACCATGGCAAGGACCATATCTGAATCGCAAACGAGGCTAACTCAAAAAAATTTTTATTACCTCCAGAAAAGTGGTGCCCAAACACTCATTATCAAGATTTGAGATTGTGTGTGTAGCAGAGCAACACGAAGTAAACGTCGTTATGTCAAATATCCCTCTAGTACGGCTGGGGTCAGTCGGTCTATATACGTCAACCCAGCGTTGCTCTTTGTACGGTGATGAGTCGTGACGCCTGTCAAAATTGTTAGAGAGAGAGAGAGAGGCGTACGCTCTAATTTTCCTCCGTGAGAGAGCGTGTGCAAAGAATAGGAAAGGATTTGAAAAAAGGGTATTTCAAACCTCAAACACCCTATCAACAATATATTTCACAACATGCAAGAGGAATCCATTGCAATGCGCACTAATTATTAAAATTTATGATAAAGAGTATGTATTGTGAAATATTTATAATATACATTGCCGTCAAGAGAAGAGAAGCATCTCTCTTGGGTTGAAGGAGCCTCGCTTATGTCGCTCCATACATAAACATGGGTCGAAAGAGCGTGTCTTATGTCGCTCCATACATGGCATTGGGTCGAACGAGCGTCGCTTATGTTGCTTCTCTGCATGGCATTGGGTCGAACGAGTGTCGATAAAGTTGCACCATCCATGCCATTGCACAGTGGGAGAAACGGCTGAGTTAGCGGCGATTTATTAATAACTTCTGAAAAAATAATGCTATTTCTGAACGGATAGTTTTGTTTTATAGATAATTATGCCACAAATCAAAATTCATATAGAAATAATTTTTTTTTTTTCTGAAAATTTTTTATTAATTTTTAAAATTTTTATTAATTTTTTTAAAGGAAGCTGTTTGTTGGACCTTTTTTAAAAAAAATCATATTAGAAAACGCAAAGCGTTTTTCCAATTCTGTTTTTTGTATTATGCTACAATAAGATTAAAATAAACAAAACAAATTTTACTGCTTTGATACGAGGCTGTTCAAAAAGTTCTCGGCCGTCAAAGTGGGTATCCAAAAAAAAGGTATAGTGCTGCCGGCCATGATTCCACGTCTCCAGGTTGTGTGAAATGAAAACTAAATACGGGGTTATAATCAGTATAGATGTCATTCTGGACTGAGAATTTGAGATTCTAGTTAGAGATTTTTTTTTACAAAATTTCGGATATTGAAAAATTAATATGATATAATAATATATAATAGTAAATTGTAAAACGTGGTTTGAGATAAATGCGTTTAAAGTTTGAATAATAGTTTGATTTCTTACAATTCTATAAAAACTTTTTAGTTACAAATTTCATTTATTTATTTTTTAATTTCTGCAATTGTAGCTTTAATCGGTGTCTGATGAGGAGTCTTCCTCTGCGTCCTTATTACAAATAAGACTAATAATGTCTTTATACATTAGTTCATTCGTTTTCGAAGATGAAACTGAACCTTTCGATAGCATCGTAATAAATGGGTCCGACGAAATTAAAAGTGCATGTGCCAAGTCTTCCATCGTGTTTTTACGAGAATTTTTCCGAGTGTGTTGTAATCGAAATTTTCTCAGATCTTTATTTCTGGCCTCCAGAGCTTCTTCTGACATCATACCTATAGGAAGGGCAACATGTTTTATTATCTCTGCACCATGTATTAAAATTTTATGGACAGATGTAGGCATATAAAACCATGGATACAAATCTACAAATATAGTCGCAGTTTGAAATGCATATTGTTGAAAGGCATCTGTATCAATTTCATATCCAGATGCTAGTGTTCGTAAGATTACGCTAAATCGATAAATTAATTCCAAGCTTACTCCAGTTATTTTCGCAGCCAATTGCGGTTCCTGAAAAAATTTTCTTGCTGTGTTGCCGTTATTAGTATTGCCTGAGCCAGGCTTTGGAATATCAACTAATATGCCCATTTCCATTCGCAAGTTCTCTTGTATTTCCCGTCTTCTAATATCTACAGCCGCTTTATCGGCACTGCGAACTTGCCAATTTTTAATTTTAATTCTATGGCTAATATGCAGTATGCAGTCAAGGAAGCGAATCCACGCGTGTAGACTGGATAAACCATATTAATATAGGTTTTCTTTGCACGGCAAACTTTTCAAATTATTGAGGTCGTTCATTTTTTTGGTGTTGTACCACATACTCCACATACAAGGGATGATGATTCTGCCAGAACTTTAGTAGTACCTTCCCGTCTATCATAGTCATATGAAACTGATGATGTACTTCAAACGTTTCCAGTTTCGTTGACTGTATTTCGGCAATTTGACTTTTAAAATTTTCCACCTCATCGCGTACCAAGTCTGCTGTTTCTTTTAAACAAATCAATTTTAATGGCCTGCAATAGCGAGTGGATGAAGGTTTCATGTTTTTTCAAATTATTGTTGATCCAAAAACTATTTGTAATGGTACCAAGCACACCGCAAACATTTGTTGGTCGATCATACAAGCATTTAAATCATTAAAATTTTGACGATACGTCGCGTGGCCACTATTTCCATCACAACCCCCTTTGTATATAGTAGTTATCTTTGGAATGTTGTTGTTCTCTGATGTTGGAAAATCTTGGGAGTGCGCAGTGAATATTCTGGCCATTGTGTGATCAATCAAGCTTTGCAAAGGTACCTCGAATGAATGATCAGTAACTTGTAGACCATTAGGATAGCACGGTTTTTTTGCAGACCGCAGATCATCAAACGTTGGAAATATATTTGCATTCCGCTTTTTGGTACCACTCTGCAAGTCCATGTAAGCCTTTTTTGTGTACCCGCCATCAATATATAAGGCCAAAGCTTCCTTAGCTGTGTATTTAATGGGTTGGTTATCGCAGGACTGAAAAGCTGATTTAATTTTTTTGGGCAAACTTCCATCGGAGTTTAATAAAGATACCATCTTCGATGCACTTCGCTTGCCAGAATTATACAAACTGGTACTGGCTGCAGATACAAGCTCGTCGCACGGAATTTTTTTAACGATGTCCGAAACTTTCTTTTTTTTCGTTTTTTCTTTACAATCCTTGAAATGAACTTCAGGTCGTCCAACATTTGGGCTTTGGTCCACCAATACTAGCTTACTATCCAACCAGTCCTTGTTTTTGGCTTCAAAATCTTTTCGTATTCGTTTATTCTCTCTCCATTTCAATGCCAATTTTTTGGTGAAATTTTTAATCCGCTCAGCCATTTTGACGCATTCGCTAATTTCATATTTGTTTTGATCAACAACATTATCATCAATATATGTCTGCACCGCAGAAAGTTTTTTGGCAGCGTCCGTTTCCTTATCCCATACTGCAAATAGCACCCGCTTGGATACTGACATTGTTGCTAAAAAATTAATTTAAAAATAAACCTGCGGAAACCTGCAGCTGAGTTTGGACATTTTCACATCGTAAGACATTTAACTAATTTTTTAAAATAACATTTATACCGAACCCGGTCGAACCTCAAAAGTTCTGCTCTACAAAAGTTTAATTTATCAGTATACATTATATCTCATAGAAGCACTACAATCAATGTCAATTTTGGGACAAAGCACAATCACAGGTCACAAACACTTATTTTGTTATTTAATACATACCTTTTACTTCTTATAGTAGCAAACAAATTAATTGCAATAATTGATTTGCTAATTCTTTCAATAATTGCAGCACGTGCTTATAATTGTCGGTGAAGCGTTTGGCAGGTCTGGTAAACATATGATGAGTTTGAAGCTGCACAGCTGTGCGAATATTAAGAGAAAGGAGAATCGAAAAGTGTTTTTGGCTTATCGGACATATTAGTTATCCATTACTAATCGATGATGGCGCCAATATTTATTTTGAATTTTGAATTAATCGCCGCTAAATCAGCCGTTTCTCCCACTGTGCATTGGGGCGAACGAGCGTCGTTTACGTAGCTTCTCTGCATGGCATTGCGTCGACTAGCGTGCCTGGAGAGTCGTTAACGTATTGAGCGGACATCCCCTTGCAAAATACGTCAGTCGAGCTCATTGTGAGGGACGACAGTCACAATATCGTCGACGAAACGTTGATATAGCGTCGGTCGGCCGTACTAGAGGGATAGGATACAAACAAACACACATATGTCAGTGCGTGCTATTTATAGAGCACACGTATTCTCTCTCTCTCTATGTGTGTGTCGGCTGCGACGCTGGCAGAATTATGACTTCGTATCACAGGGGATAGGGAAAATGAAATGTGTGCACCACTGCTCCAGAGTCATTGAAAGCAATTACTTCCATAACTTCATAGTTTCTTCGTTGTTCCCATGAAAAGCAATTTGTAGAACACATCTTTCAGCAAGCCGGACCCGTCATTGTGTGTTAGTTCGTGGCATTTTCTATAAAACAGGTTTAAAAACCAAAATATAAGAATATTTCATTGTCATATTGTGCATTTTCAATAACTGCAGAAAACTCGAGGGGTATCAGATTTCTACTTCCGAAGCCAAGCCTTAAGCTCCGGGTCCTGCAGCCGGATATCACGACATTTTTGTTTGAAAACTTTTGACATTTTTCGTAAATGGCAATCACCTTTATTTAACCGTTAGAAGTGGTAAGAAAAACTGTCGATTTGATCAAAAAAATCAAATAAAGCTGAAAAGAAGCCGAAGTCACTTTTAAAAAAGCCAGAATTCCCGCTACCCGCTGTTTGTAATTGCAATACGGTTAAAAAAAAAAACTAGAAATGACGGGAAAAATGCTAATTTGGCAACACTGTTATGTATATACATATGGCGTTGGAATACTTTCCTTTTAGACGTACTCTCGCATATTTAATGGATAGCTCTTCTGACAGATGCTTTGTTGAGAATTATTCTGTAACATCCTTGACTTTGTTTCCCTTAATAGTTGGCCTTGTTTGGTCACTGGGGGTGCACAGAAAGCTCTAGAGATTTTGACGACCGTTGTATCACTCAATCTGAGTTTTCGTCTGATTTGCTGTCTGACCAGCTGTTCCAATAAGGCCATCTCTAAAAACAGGCGAGCAAAAAATTTTCTTCTTGTAATTAAGGGTTAAATTGATGTTTAAATTAAATTTTTTTATTGTTTATATGTTTTATGAGCGATCTTTAGATGATAATTTAGAACTGAAGTAAAATTCTCCATAAAAATCTGAAAAAGTGGCATATATCGAGTATATCTTGCCAGTGCTTGTGTCTGCAGTCGAAAAAACTCCGATCAAATGGAGCGATCAGAGTGTCGGTTTTGTAAATGAAAGACTTGTTTTTCCCAATAATTATTGAAACGTTAATTTCAATGTTTCTTAATTCTTTGATGCAATCTCCAAAAATAAGTTGTTTACATTTCCAAAATTTATTTTCTTTATTGGTCACGTTGATGTAATAATCATAAAAATTTGAGGCACATTTCTGGACCGAGGACCCACTGTGCAACGTAGCTGCTGCGCATGAGAGAGCATACATTCTACCATATAGTGCGCTCTCTTCTACGTATTGGGCCCAGAACTGCACTTTTATTGCGTTTTTAAAGCGAAGCAACAACCCTCGCCGTTTGGCCACTGCATTTAGTTGGACACCCTCCCCACCGTCCTTACCCTTAGCTTAACTGACATTTGCGCAGTAACATTTACTGCGAATTTTCGTTATTGCGTCATAGAAAAAGAAAATCACAACAAACTGAATGTGAATTTTCCTACAGAATTTCCCCCGTTTATTATGTATGCTGGCTCATTTGGTTTGGCCTATTTTTAGCAGCGTCGCCCGCACCCAAAAAAAAAAATGAATAGACGGAAACAAATATGCTAACAACGCGACTTTTACGTTTGTTTTCTTTTTTCCCCTTCATACACAGACACACAAACACAAAGGCCTTCGCTTGACGCTCATTCATACAATTTTCTTTGGCCTTCCGTTATGTGGCAATTTATTAAATTCTTTACGTAACGCCTTAAGCCTTCGCTCTCTAAAAAAAAAAAAACTGTAAAACCCCTAGCTGCGTCATTGCATTGACCTACACAGAAATTGAATTATTATTACTTATGCTTAAAGTTTACTTTAATTGTATTTAACATTCTTTCATTTTCACATCTCTTTTTCATTTTTCCTCTCTGTTATTGTTTTGCTTTTGCTACTGCGTTGTTGTTGTTGCTGCCCTGCCTACACATGCGCTATCTCGCTCGCACTCGCCCACTCTCTGAGTCTCAGTCATCAGCTGTTCAGCCCCTGGGGAATTCGTTGTGTTTTTTTCCTCTATTAACTATCTACGCATTTTGAAAATACTTTTTTCTTCAATTGGCACTATGACTAACTGGAGCTGTCTCCTAAGCAAGGGCAACACTTGATGCAAGTTCTTGTTGTTTGCCCTCGACACCAGTTAAACCAGTTTGGTAATCACTTGCAGGTGTGTGAGTGTGTGTGTGTGGATTAGAGAGAAAAAATATACCTGAAAACATGAAATAAAACTGGTCGATCTCTCCAACGTGTGATTTTCTTTTACCTACACTGTGTATGTGTGTGCGTGTGTGTGTTGTGGTTCTTCCTCTTGCTACCTCCCTGGCTACTTATCTACAATAACATCATCAGCTGTCTGCGGCGCAAGTGCGAGAGCGAGAGAGAGCGTAAACAATGGTTGGTTGTTGCTGTTGTTGTAGAATCGAAACCAGTTAGGAATATCTTTGGGGAGATTTGGTTTTCAGCAGTTGCAGTTATTATAGGTCATAAATTGCCAACAGCCAAAGGTTTGATTTTGGATTTGAAGTTCATTCAACTGTCACTTCCATTCTAAGTGGGGTGCCGAAGACAGTGTTGCCAACTATCACAAGCCAAACAAAATGGCTAGAATCGAAAAGTTAGCTATTTTTTGTTGAAAGTTTTATTTTTGAATTCATCAATTTGTTCATGGGAAGGTTTGTGAGTTTGATCGCATTCAGCTATCAGAAATAAAACTTGGAATTTTTTGTTTTGGCAGTTCCTTTATTGAGGTGTGTACTAAGCTTAAAGATTCGATGTTTAAGTTGTTTTTAAAAAAAATTTTTGGACAAAATTGATCGGTAGTCCACAGATATTTGTACTCTACTAAAGCAATACAACTTAAGGTACGGCCGAAATATAACATTGGCCGGCAAAACACACATGTTCATTTTGGCGTTGCGTGTGTGTGTGTTTAGCCACTAGAGAGCGCACTTCTTTGTTGTTGCAAAAGAGAACAGTATAAGCTCGAACACTCTCGGTGTGTGAACGTCGTTGCCTCAGAGCGCTGTTGTATACACATTAGATAGGGACGCGCCGGACTCTGCTTTAAACTGATTGTGGCGCTTTCGATCTGGTTACTCAGGTCCGAAGAAAAAAATAAGAAAATTTAATCTCGATCCAGATATAGCATATGGTCTTACCCAAATTGTTATTGCTTAACTCTTTCATGTACCTGTTGTTTCCAGTTCAAATACCTTTGGACTAATTTTACAATGTATCATTTAAGGGTCACCGTCTTACAAGTACTGTTGGCCAGAAACTTATGTCGTTTTTTTTTCAATTGATGGCGTTAGGATTAATTTCAAACTGGAGATTGTGCCCTAGGGTTAAACATCTTGCTTTCGTTTGAAAGTTTCAAGTTTCGATAACATTTGTAACAGCCCCAGCAAGCTAAGCATGGAATCTAAAGCGGATCATTTTTGGTAGATTTTGCTGTATACATTTTATTCTCCAAATTAATGTGCATGACCGACCATTGGAGGCTGGTGACAATAAAATTCATATCGATGAATCAAAAAAAAATAGAGGCAAGCTAACTTCGGCTCGACCGAAGTTTATATACCCTTGGAGCACTATATGGCACCACAATTTTGACAAAATTTTGAAAACAAAAAAGTTTTTCTCACTAGAACTACTTTTTCGACCGATCGTTTCCATGGCAGCTATACGATATAGTCATCCGATCCGGCCGATTCCGAATGTGCTGCGCATTTGTACCAAAAGACTTCGTGCAAAGTTTGGTTAAGATGGACAAGAATATATATAATTTATGTGGTCGGAGATGCTTCCTTCTGTGCGTTACAAACATCGAACAATTTCAATATACCATCTCCTAGGGTATACAAATCATTATACAACACGGGAGATGATGGAAATGCTTTATGCTTTAACCTGTCATACGTCGAGAACCTAGGTATTGTCACAAAGATACGGCATACTTTGAAGGAAATTCTCATTCCTTAGCGTATCAATCCCATCCGGTATAACTAGCATCGTTGTCCAGCCTTCTTTCGAATATGCAAAATACTTTTACTATTAGCGGCGCGCATCATGTGGACGAAGTCAAAGATATTATTAGATACATATACAAACCATTGGAACCCTTAGAACAAATATTATATACCATTATCAGCCAGGCTCCAATACTCGCTATCGAAAAAATTTAAAGGTTTGATTGCTACATCGCAAAAGTAGTTGCTTCGAAACTCGCAAAATTTCGACGATGTAAAACCAACGGACTCATACCGTGAAATGACCACTTAAAATTGAGTTCGTATAAATTTGTTGAAGTCGCAAAAGTAAGTGAAAGCTAATGCACAGCTGTATATACCATATAAATGATACGAAACGGGTTCTCAGAGAAATTAATTAGATTTATTTATCAAGAATGCAAACCCAAAAAATTGTTCCGGGCCACCGGTTAGCAGGCTCGAACATTAATTTATCCAAAAAAAATTGATGTTCGATGTTTTTGTGTGAAGGTTTCGGCTTGAACCCAAGCTTTTGCAAAATTAATGAAAACCCATTAAATTTGTTTACGAATCAAAATTATAAATGTTTGGTGTCGCTGGCTCAAGGTCATTTTGACCAAAACCCAACATTTGGACTTAGGAAGATCAGGTCGCTAAACCAACACATTAACAAAATTATATTTAAAGTGAAATTTACTCTAAAATTTTTTTTTAATCTTTGGAATTAAAGATCTAGAGTCTTTTATGGGAGACGATTTAATAATATAAAAAGTTCTGAACGTCTTTCAAAAATAATTTAAAAAAAAAACTTAGTACTTGCCTATGACATACAGACACTGGGGCACAATACCGAATAGTATACAGATAGCAGGGGTAGGCATAATTTCAGATTTTTAAAGGTATTTTGTTGAACCAAATTGAAAATGTAGGTTCGGAACAGGTATAAAGTCACCATACCAAGTCAGCTGGACTGGAACTCAATGACACACTCAAAACCGAATGCCATTAATTTCTACAATGATGGCTCCAAACTGAATGGACAGGTGGTAGGAGGAGTATTCAGTCCAGATCTTGGGATAAAAAATTCTTTTAGACTTCCTGATCATTGTAGTGTTTTCCAGGCAGAGGATATGGCCATCTAGGAGGCTTCCAACCTTCTGGAAACCACTGCAATTCCAGGAAGTAAAGTATTCATTTTCTCAGACAGACGGCTTTGTGAACAACACCAAAACTCTTACAGAGTGCCTCAGATCTCTTAATAAGATGGCTCAGCACTTTGAAATTAATCTCGTTTGGGTGCCTGGACATTCCAACATAGAAGGCAACAATATGGCCGACCACCCTGCTAGACTTGGCACCATCACTCAGCTCCTACCGGATAAGAGCAACATAGGCGTGCCTCTTGCGACTTTTAAGCTACAAACAAAGGAAACTACCTATCGAATAACCATGGATCGATGGCAAACAATTCACACATGTGATATATCTAGGGCGTTACTCCGTCAAGATAGAGTAAATATCTCTTTATTAGTAGGGGCCCTTACTGGACACTTCTTAATAGAAAGACACGCCGCTAGGCTCGGCATCAGACACAATGAATACTGCAGAAGCAGCAACTCAGTGGACGAGGAGGAGAGTGTACAACACCTCTTCTCTCATTGTGCAGCTCTTAGTAGAAGACGACGTACAGTTCTGGGTCGTCCTTTTGTAAACGATCTGTCAGACATATCTGAAATAGATATAGCCTCGCTGCTCAAATTTCTACTATTTTCTAAATGGTTTAACGGGGAAGACCCTCCCCCTACGATGACAGCGTAGAAAGGGTTATATGGTAACACAACGGGCCTTCATTGGCCTAAGTGAAGTGAAGGTTCCGGTTCAGCTATTATTTAAAAACGGTTTGGATTAATGTTCGGTTCACAGTGCCAAAACAAGTGTGAGTTCCGAGTTCGGCTTAAAACCGTTTTGCAGCCCAGCACTTCATATGTATGAAAATGGGCCGAAACTGTGTAGATCTAGAGGGATCTCGATAAGAATGCGAATATAAATATTGGTTTAGACTGACTGACCTTAGACCACCTTTTTGTGTTTGCTTACGATGGTGCCAATGTGATCAGAAAAGGTCAAATTATGTCTAAATAATACGCAGAGCTACACCCAATGGTTGATACTATAGAAGTTTAGGTGTTTAATGTTATTTTGTAATAGTGATTGTAAATCGGCAATTTACAATGACCACGTATGAATATGACATATTTGTTTGGAAGTCTCAAATGCAACACTGCGTCTGCTCTATTGATAATCAATATTAAAAATTCCATGGTTAAGAGATTCCTCGAATTAAAAAGAAGGAGTCCGATAGTGAAATATAATACTCTCCCCGAATACTCACCTAAAAAGAAAGCTAAATTTTTTCACATTGTCTTATTAATCTTAAAAATAGCTAATTGGGCATTACTGATGCGGTGCAGGGTGCATTACATATATATATTTATATAATCAGTATACACACACACACATGCAAACATGCAGAGTTATATAAACTGTCCCAAAAGTCTCTTATCTTTGGAACTGAAAAATTATCTACCAAAGTCTACAAATAGTCATCAGCCAGGCAGACTGGCGGCCCAGCTCTACACACATGTCGTCTCTCCTCTGGCTAATTCTGTAAATAGAAATTCCAATAACAAAGACACAATTGACAAACAAACGAAACGACGCGCCGTCGCCCGCATTCTTTTGCCCAAAATGTGCATATAATGAAGGTTCCCTGCCAGCGGGGTGATGTGGTGGTGGTGTGCCTTACCATACCCTGACCTTTTCACGGTCACGCTTGTGTTAATCTTGCGATTTTAGCTTACTCACACTACTCTTCTCCTCTCTCTGAAATGGACATGTTCCATCCAATTGCTACTCATATCACATTATTCTACACACGATATTCAAGTATTTAATTTAACCACCAATTGGCTCAATAAAAAGAAAATTAACGAAACCAAACTAATTTAAAAAATCAACTGTGTTTTTTTATGATTTTGCTCCAGCCTTCTTTATAGACTCTAACATCTCTTATCTATCTCTTTTTAATGATTAATCTTAGTTAAGTCCGTAACCTTTGTAAGCACACAAAACACCAACAAAACGTAATAATTATTGTAAATGCTAAGCATATTTAGAGCAGACTCCATTCGTAGCCTTAAAAATGAAATTCTGAAATGTATTAAAACATAGAAACTAAACCAAACGAAAAATAAATTGCAAAAGAGTTTCAACTTGAAAATGCAAAGAAAACCAAATACAAAATAGCGTTTTTATTTCAACAAGAAACCGAAACATATCACCCCCACCAAGTATCCATTTCCCCACGCTCCACTCCATTCAACAAACACACACAACTTCTTGCAACAAGGCCGTATTTTTGACTAATAGCAACTTTTTCTTCTTTTTTCTTTAATTGCAGGTTAATTTTTATTCCACTTTTGTTTTAAATTTTATGCATATAAATATAAATATTTTGTTTTTTTTTTCCATATAAAGTACATTTATAGTGAATGATGAGAGCCCACTAAAACTGTTACCCTTTTCCACCCTCTGCTCTCTCTAATTGCAGTGCCAAATGGGTCACCTGATGTGCGCCGCCTGTTTCACCCATCTACTGGCGGATGGACGGTATGAAACTGAAACACGCAAATTAAACTCCTTGAAAAATTACTTACTGTGAATTGACAACACTTTTTCCAATTTCTTTTGTAGCCTCTGGCTTAGCTTAATAATATTTCACCTGCATTTTTATGTTGTTTCGTTTCCAGTCTACGGGATCAGATTGCCACTTGCCCCAATTGCCGTGTAGAAATATCCAAAAGCACCGCTTCCCGTAATCTAGCTGTGGAGAAGGCAGCCTCGGAGCTGCCCAGCGAGTGCCAGGTATAAAAATCATGTCACTTTCGCAAGTGGAATAATTGTGTTAATTTTTTATCTTATCCCCCCAGTTTTGCAACAAGGAATTCCCATACAAATCTCTGGAGCGCCATGAGCAACACGAATGCCAAGAACGTCCCACAAAATGCAAATATCATCGCATTGGTTGTCAATGGCGTGGACCTTATCATGAGAGTGAGTTGAAAATAACGACCATCAGGCAGAAATAAAAAAGATTTCGCATTTAGCTTTAAGGAATTCGGATTTGTTGGTAGAAACTTAAGATTGAAAATCGATCCAGGGAGAAACAAGTGCAAGTCTAAGGGCCGGTTTCATATTTCTTCCACATAAACTGACATATAAGTCGGGATTTACCAGGGTTCGGTATACCCTTGGAGAGGGTATATTGAAATTGTTCAGATGTTTGTAGCGCATAGAAGGAAGCATCTCTGACCACATAAAGTATATATATTCTTGATCAGCTTGACGAGCTGAGTTGATATAGCCATGTTCGTCTGTCCGTCAGTTTAAAAGCTATCTTAACCAAACTTTGAACGAAGTCTTTTAGTACAAATACGCTGCACATTTGTCGGAATCGGCCGGATCGGATGACTGTACCGTCTAGTGAGAAAAACTTTTTTGTCTTCAACGCAATCGTCCCCAAACCTCGTATTTATAAGTTTTCTATGCCTTCACACAATTTCACCAAGTTTTATGAAAATCGGACAACTATATAGTATAGCTAGTAGTAGGAAAAACTTTTTTGTTTTCAATGCTATCGCTCCCAAACTTGTTACTGATCAATATTCTATGCTACCACACAACTCTGCTAAGTTTGATACAAATCGGATGACCATAGCATATAGCTGCCATAGGAACGATCGGTTGAAAACTATTTTTGGTAATAAGGAGGCCACACGCACGACCCATATTCAAGTATTGGTCTCACTAGTGAGACATAGAGTTGCTCAGTGACGTAGGGGTCATTAAAATCCTTCGAGTTACAGTGTTCAAAATGTTATCGCTTTCGTGTGTCGAAATGTAAAATGTTCAAAATGTAAATAAACATGTTTTTTATTTGTTGACAATAGGCGTATTCAGCAGATAATTCCGAATAGCGATTACCGATTTACGATTTGCGATTGCTGATGAGTTTCTGCTGAATAGATTTGATTGAGACTTTAAGATATCAGTTGGCTTTAGGAATTTTTATCAATGGAAAACACTCCCACAAAATCTCCAATGTTTATGGATTTGTTAAATTCAAAATTTTATTTGAATGTCTGAATAAAGGAAGGCCAATCATACGATTTGTTCGAATTCTATTCAGATTTTTTATACTCTGTACCGAAGGTACATAGAGTATATTAAGTTTGTGCAAAAGTATGTAACAGGCAGAAGGAATCATTTCCGGCTATATAAAGTATATATATTCCTGATCAGCATTAACAGCCGAATCAATATAGCCATGTCCGTCTGTCTGTCCGTCCGTCCGTCCGTATGAACAAACAGATCTCGGAGATGTTAAGAGATAGAGGTTTGACATGTATGGGACAAATGTTTCTTATAGCTGCAGGCAGATCAAGTTTATTTTCAATTTTTGCCACGCCCCATCCCGCCCCCGCAATTCGGAAAAAACGTTATATCTCCTACAGTTTTCGTACCTTTTAGAGATAGTTAGTAATTAGCAAAATGTATCGATTTGCCGAAGAAATGATAAAGATCGGATCAGCGGTTCTCAAGTTATGAGCAAAAAAGTACATCTCCCTCGCCCCACCCCCTTCCACCCATTCACAACTAACACCACACAATCTTAGAGAGAGAGAGGGAGTGAGAGAGAGAGAGAGAAAAAGAGAGAGAGACTTTGAGATGAGCGCAGCACCAGCATTGCATTCAGCTTCTACTCCAGGTACAGAGTATGTTATAGTCGGGCTTGACCGACTTTCTCACTTGTTTATTCTATGCTCTGTTGTGCCCCCAATAAAGTTTACAACTCTCCTAGTACAGCCCTATTTCCTAAACAAAAGTCCGAAGTTTCGTGGGTTTGGGTGTAAAATGTGTTACCCAAATCTGCGGAGTCTACGCCTCGCCTCGCAGTGTGCTAGTTAATGCTCAGAGGACTTCTTCTCCTTCTCTTCACAATATCTGCATATTTGGGCGTAGGTTGGATGGCTCACTGCTCACGACAAGGGGGCCCCCGTATGACGAAGTTGTTCGCATATTTATTGAGCAGACATTAACAATTTAGTATTTCTTTTATGGTGTTAACAGACATTTGAGCTAACAAAATTTAATTGAAGAAATTATAAACGGTTCTATTATTATAATCATACCATGCCAAAATCTCTCGTGCAGTTCTCTAGTATGTACCGGTAAAATTTAAAGACAGTTTTAACATGGTTAACTGAAACTGCCACAAGAACTTTTGATAGCTTTTTATACCCTGTACCCATTGAAAATGGGTAAAAGGGGATCATGAAGTTGTGCATATGTATGTAACAGGGAGAAGGAAGCATTTCCGACCCTATAAAGTATATATATTCTTGATCAGCATCAACAGCCGAGTCGATTTAGCCATGTCCGTCTGTCCGTCTGTCCGTCTGTCCGTCTGTCCGTCCGTCCGTCTGTCCGTCTGTCTGTATGAACGCGTAGATCTCAGAGACTATAAGAGATAGAGATACAAATTTTTGCATGTACATAGGTATAGGCCGTACGCAGATCAAGTTTGTTTCAGATTTGCAAAATTCCCCCCCCCTCCCCCCTTAAACCGCAAAAAACTGTCAGAGCCACAATTTTAAAGTTACAACATCGTCGCTTAATATATATTATCTTAGGCCTATAATCTATCTATTCTGAAAAGCACATTGAAATCTGAGCAAAAACACAAAAGTTATTAACGAAACAATTTTTGCACCCCCCCACGCTCTGCTAATTACGCATTACGTTTGCTGCTTGCGCCCGCGTGTGTGAGGGCGCGTTTGTGTGTATGTGTGCGTGTGTGTTTGTTTGTGTATGTGTATGTTTGTCAATTGTACAGGGTATTTTGAAGTCGAGCTAACTCGACTGCAATGGTCTTACATGTTCATCTTTATTATTTTGTAATAAAAAATAATAATGCCATAAAACTGACTGTGATGTAAGTCCGTGAAATTTGAATCGACTTCGTCTTCAGATAAAATTCTTTAATGAATATCTGCCAAAGTAATTTTCTGTTTAGAGGTTAGCGTGGAATTATAATGTGGGTTCAAGAAAATGCTCAATGTTAGGTTCTTTTCGGGATTTTCGGTTTCAAAAATGTAGGTTCTTAAATACCAGTACACAATAGACTGGCCCTTATATTAACTATTTTTTCTGATTTCAAAATACCGGGCGGAAAAAGTTTCCCAATAGATATAGTAAAAAGTTTGGCAGCGATCGGACTTCATTTAGTGGACGCGCACTCGCCCTCAAATTCGAAAAGTTGAAATATATGGGAAA
The DNA here is from genome assembly GCA_018904275.1 of Lordiphosa clarofinis. Lineage (NCBI taxonomy): Eukaryota > Metazoa > Arthropoda > Insecta > Diptera > Drosophilidae > Lordiphosa > Lordiphosa clarofinis. Next base: position 616,359 of record JAEIGQ010000029.1, on the reverse strand, counting down.
TAAAGGAGATGAGTTTCGGGTTTAATCTCTAAAATTAAAAAAAAAATTGTATGTGTTAATTCTTTTTATATCCTTTTAGGGGAATATAATAGCAGCAACATTGTAAATATAAATGTGTCATATTTTGAGCATAAACTTGGCCAGAATCATATCAAAAAGACCAATTTTTGTAAAATTTTTTTTTGTATTTTTTTTCGAAGAACTATTTATATTTATGAGATTCTGATTTTTGCTTTTGCCCGGGCGGCAAAACTATCGTTTTGGTCCCAATAGATAAAATAACGAGAGCGTAAGTTAAAGTCGGGTCTAACCGACTTTGATATACCCGTTACTCATGAAAAACATGTTTAACAGTGTTCCTGCGTTCCTTAGGGAGAACATCCGAAAAGTATGCAACATTTCTTTTAACTCGGCTATTCAAATCGATTCATTTTGCTAATTACTAACTATCTTTAGAAGGTACGAATCGTCTATCTTCAAAACTGTAGGAGATATAACGTTTATTTCAAATTGCGGGGGCGGGAGGGGACGTGGCCAAAATTTGACTAACTTGATCTGCGTGCAGATAAAAGAAGCATTTGTCCCATACATGTCAAACCTCTATCTCTTACCATCTCTGAGATCTAGGTTTTCGTACAGACGGACGGACGGACGGACGGACGGACAGACGGACATGTCTATATCGACTCGGCTGTTGATGCTGATCAAGAATATATATACTTTATATGGTCGGAAATGATTCCTTCTGCCTGTTACATACATTTGCACGACTTTAGTATACCCTTTTTACTCTACGAGTAACGGGTATAAAAAGTTTGGTTATGATCAGACTACATTTAGTGCACGCGCTTTCGCCCCAAAAACCAAAAATTTTAAATATACTGCCAATATATGGGATGAGATACGGATTAAATCTCTTAAATAAAAAAAAAAATTTAAGTCGTTTTTATACCCTTGGAGAGGGTATATTAAAATTGTCCGGATGTTTGTAACGCAGGGAAGGAAGCATCTCCGACCACATAAAGTATATGGGTGATTCCATGAAAAATCGCCCACTGGGATTTATTTTGGATCGAAATAATTTTTTCGTATTCCTTGTAGTAAAATAGTATATACGTATTTTCAGCATTTTGGCGAAATACACTTAATTCGCGGGTAAAGTCGATTTGAAAATTGACATATTTGAAAAATTTAATTATTTTTAATTGCTTGCTATCCAAAGCCATTGGTAATAAAAATTTTTAAAAAATCGGAAAATTAACATTTGAATCCAAGCTTTCAAATAACTCACACTAAATAATTTTTAAATTTTTCTTTGGTCTTCAAATCGCGAAAATAAGTAAACAAAAATTAATTGCCGCGAAAGGGATTTTTTTTTGTCTTCATTTTTTCTCAAAATTTGGTCTTGTATGCAGTAATTTACTGTATTAAGCTGTAAATGGGCAATCCAATAGTTCCGGAGTTATGGCCATTTTTCATTTATTTAAATTAATTTTCTGTAACAATATCAGATTTAGTATGTTTAATTTTAAGTGGGTAATATTTTTGTGGTCGAATATAGTGAAGTATATCATCATAAAAATTATTTTAACAGATCGGCGGAGTGGCATTTCCATGCAACAGCCCAAAGGGCCTTGCGATGGAGCTGGATATACACTAAAAAGAAGGGCTAGAAGGGCAAGCATTCAAATGATTACCGATAAACAGATTACCCCTGCCCTGGAACTCTATAAATGGGTCAACTAATTTTTACCAAATATCACAGTAAGATACAGAAACACAAATTACTAAAGTAGGGCCACAGAATTATTAAAATTACGATTTTCGAAATGCCAAACTATACAAGGGACACTCTATTCAACCACAAAATAATTATCTTCTTAAAACCAAAACATTTTCACATTCTGAAACATCTGATATTGTTAGTTCCTAAAAAAAGTGAATTTAAATAAATGAAAAATGGCCATAACTCCGGAACTATTGGATTGCCCATTTACAGCTTAATACAGTAAATTACTGCATACAAGACCAAATTTTGAGAAAAAAATGAAGACAAAAAAAAATCCCTTTCGCGGCAATTAATTTTTGTTTACTTATTTTCGCGATTTGAAGACCAAAGAAAAATTTAAAAATTATTTAGTGTGAGTTATTTGAAAGCTTGGATTCAAATGTTAATTTTCCGATTTTTTAAAAATTTTTATTACCAATGGCTTTGGATAGCAAGCAATTGAAAATAATTAAATTTTTCAAATATGTCAATTTTCAAATCGACTTTACCCGCGAATTAAGTGTATTTCGCCAAAATGCTGAAAATACGTATATACTATTTTACTACAAGGAATACGAAAAAAATTATTTCGATCCAAAAAAAATCCCAGTGGGCGATTTTTCATGGAATCGCCCATATATATTCTTGATCAGCATGTCGAGCTGAGTTGATATAACCATGTCCGTCTGTCCGTCTGTCCGTCCGTCTGTCCGTCCGTCTGTTTCTATGCTATCTCCTCCGTCAGTTTTAAAGCTATCTTAACCAAACTTTGCACGACGTCTTTTGGTATAAATACGCTGCACATTTGTCGGAACCGGCCGGATCGGATGACTATAGCATATAGCTGCCATAGGAACGATCGGTTGAAAAACTAGTTTTAGTAAGAAAAACTTTTTTGTTTTCAATACTATCTCTCTCAACGCTCGTATTTATAAGTTTTCAATGATTTCACATAATTTCACCAAGGCTTGTCGAAATCGGACAACTATATAGTATAGCTCCCATACAAAAGTTACGTCTGAAAAAAAGTCTTAGTGAGAAAAACTTTTTTGTTTCCAATGTTATCGCTCCCAACGCTCGTATTTATAAGTTTTCAATGATTGAAAATAATTTCACCAAAACTTTTCGAAAGCGGACTACTATATAGTATAGCTGCCATACAAACTGTCAGGCATATATCAAGCTCCAAGGGTATATAAACTTCGGTCGAGCCGAAGTTAGCTTGCCTCTATTTTTTCTCTTGAAATCCTTTTGGGGGAATGTCACAGCAACGTTTTGAATATTAATGTTAGATATTTTGAGAATAAATTTGGTAAGAAATAAAACAAAAATATTTATACCCTTGGAGAGGGTATATTGAAATTGTTCAGATGCTTGTAACGCATAGAAGGAAGCATCTCGGACCACATAAAGTATATATATTCGTGATCAGCATGACGAGCTGAGTTGATATAGCCATGTCCGTCTGTCCGTCTGTTTCTATGCTATCTCCTCTGCAGTTTCAAAGCTATGTCAACCAAACTTTGCACGAAGTCTTTTGGTACAAAAACTCGGATAACTATATCGTATAGCTGCCATAGAAACGATCGGTCGAAAAAGGAGTCTTATTGAGAAAAACTTTTTTGTCTTCAACGCAATCGTCCCCAAACCTCGTATGTGAAATACTGTATCGAAACGAATTTTTCGTCGTACTCCGTATGGGGCTTTAAACGAAACTTTTTCCGCCCGGTATTTTGAAATCTATTTTTAACGGCCAGTCTAGAACTCAATTAACTAAAAATATCTGATCCGGTTCTGGTTCTGTGTTTTACATATATTTATTTATTTATTTATTTAGTCGACAAAAAATTATGTCCACTCAATTACACATACGTTATAAAAAAGCCTTATTGACTAAGAAAGCCTATCAAAGAAAAACTAACAAAATTACAAAATAACTAATAACGACTGACTCGATGGGGGAGTTTTATTTGCCCGTCCGGCCAGCTATGCCCCGATTCACAGCCAAATGTAGTCAGAGACGTTATTAGAGCTACCAAAAACTTTAATGATGTAGAGATAGAAAAGAGGAAAAAACCAAAACCTAAATAGAGGCACAGGAAAAAAATAATAATAAAATAATAAAACTAACTGATTCTGTAACTAAAACCTCAGCCCTCGATATGGGAGGAGCGACCGCTTCTATAAGTGGCGTATCTGTTGGAAAAAATTCCGTAAAAGCAAGAACAAAACAAAACGACATTAATTAATTGTAACCCAACTCTCTTCCTTTCTTTCCATAGCTACCGAACACGAACGCAACTGTTTGCATCCACAAAAGTCTGGCTATGAGGTTATGGCCGCCCTAGAAGCTCACGATGTGATGATAAAGGAGGAAAAGAAAATGTTTAATACCTTGATTGATCTTCTAAGCTATGAAAAGATTATTTTCAATGGTAAGAGCTTAATCTTAGTGATTCAATTCCTCAAAAAAAAAAAGAACTATAACAATTTGTATCTATGCAGATCTACAAATGAAACCGTATCGCACGGATGAGTATGTGCACAAGTTGTTTTATGAGACGGCACGCTTCTCGGCCTTCAATCAGCAATGGGTGGTCAAGGCACGCATTAATAACAGCCAACGCGATCCGCATCAGTCCAATGAGAGAACCATAACCTATCAGCTGATACTGAAAACGAAAACTAGCACGCCCATGAGCATACATTTCTTTGCGCTCAAGGGTCCATTCTCGGACATGAAGGTGTCTACACAAATATACAAACATGATTTCACAGAGACGGTGGGTTGAGAGCGAAGGAGATAACATACAATTTTAAAACTTATTCAAAATTTTATGTTCTCGTAGAGCACTGAGAGCGATTATTATGTGCTGCCCTTGCCAGATGGTACTGGTCTTACTGGTTCCAGCGAATGCAATCGCATGTTGGCCAATAAAGGCATTAACTTCCGGTGAGTAAGCCAAGCTTTTGTCCTTAGTTGCTCTTTCTAAACTTCTCTCTGATTTCAGCTTGCTCATGTTTCTGCTGAACAAATAAACCAACCGATCGATGGCAATAGAAACCCATTTTAAAATTAGCTTAAGTTTGTTGTTTCCAACTCTTGAATGTGCAAATCCTAGACATAGTTAATATATATATATATTTTAGTATGTACTTTTGAAAAACAAACCCTTCCCCTACCACCCCTTCCCCTAAAACCTACACACACAGAGAAATCACTTCGAAATTGTATTTGCAATCACAGATCACAGTGTAACGCGGTAGGTTGTAACCTAAGTTTAGTGGAGAATTAAGATTAACAGATTTTTTACAACTTGTTTCGCCAAGACTTTGCTTTATATTGCGATCTAATCTTAGGAACCCTAACGTATGAAGAGAAAATGCCATTTAAAGAAACAATTTCAAATGTCTATATTAGTTTTATGCTGTTAGCGCAAGTGGAGAATTCGAATTGATTTGATTTGTGTTTTGACTAACGTTTAATGATCTCACAGGAAGATTGAACAATTTACAAGTACATACATATACATATAAACAAACAATAACCGTAAATTATAGCTGTAGAACTGTAACTCTCGACACGGACCAGCATTCGCAATTCCGTGCTCAACTACACTGTAAGAAGAACAACACCAATCTGACCCAAAATACATATATTATATATCGCCCTATGATAATGATATAGCTCTAGACATAACACCCAACAGTTCTCCATTTGCTTTACTTGAATAGCCGACAAGGTCCATATCTTGTCCCGTTTCTTAATCTTAAACGCGTTCTGTTGACCCCTCTTACCTTTAAAGGCTTACAATTTACATTCGTATATGTAATATTTATATGCATCGTTAATTGATAAACTATACATAATGCATATAATAATATTAATGATAATTCTTAATAAATAAAATCAAAGTGCAGCGAATGGTGTTTGAATTGTCCCACCAGATTATAGCATGGCTGCGAACTGGGTAAAAAAGGTAACATTACAAGAAGGGCTGATCAGAAGTAACGCATGTTACTTCACTGACATTTAAGCTCACAGCTTTGAGCCGTTTTTTTGAACTGTGACAACTATAACAAAACATCGCAGTTCATTGACGTACTGTAATTTGAACACGGTGCTTGTACTCTATGAGACAATAGGCAAAAAAATTCTCCTGCCTTAAACAGGGCATTCTCCAAGTTTAGACCCCTGAGAGTAGTTGCTCTTTTCATACTTAAAGTAGAGGTTCTGTGGTAAGAAACTTGGTCGGTCCATGTAATTTAATGTTTAAAGATTATTTCGTGTAAATGTTGACCGTGACTACTCCTCCTGCTCCATCCGGTTTGTCCAATTTTGGCATACTCTTTTCGACATTTCGTCAATTGAATCGGGCTTGTCTGTATAGACATGAGCTTTAACATAGACCCTCAAAAAATAGTCTAAAGGCGTTAAATCGCACGATCTAGGCGGCCAATTGACCGGTTGTTGAGTAACAGAGGCCCAATTGCTGCGAACGGCGACGAATCGATAATTGATGGTCATCATTCACACTGGCCGATACAGCTGCGATATTTTCTTCAGTTCGCCCTCTACATAAGCGTGTCCAACAATGTACATTTGGTGCGAAATTTAGTCACAATAGCCCGAATAGCCGCTTCAGTGGGTCGATTAAACTGACCATAAAATGGAAGAAGCGCGCGATGAACTTTCTTAACAGAGCACGCATTTTGATAATAAAATTCAATAATTTACAAGCGTTGTTCGTTTGCAATTTTTTATAAATATTCGCACTATGACCATATCGACATAATTTTATGAGTAAATTAACTTTGAGGAACTATATATTTATTATTACAATTACATCAATGTATAGAGCTCTTATATTAATTCTTTTTATACCCTTGCAAAGGGTATTATAATTTTGCCCAGAAGTTTGCAACGCATAGAAATATTCATTTCCGACCCTATATACTATATATATTCTTGATCAGGGCGACGAGCTGAGTCGATTGAGCTTTGTCCGTCGGTCTGTCTGTTTCTACGCAAACTAGTCTCTCAATTTTAAAGCTATCGAGCTGAAACTTTGCGCAGAGTCTTCTTTTTACTGCACACTGCTAATATGTCGGAACCGACCGGATCGGATGACTATATCTTATAGCTGCCATAGGAACTATCGGTCGAAAAGAGGGTTTTTGTGAGAAAACTTTTTTGTTTTTAATGTAAACGCCTTCCGCTTCGACAATTATTAGTTTTATACGCTTTTACACAGATTTGGAAGTTTTGGTCAAAATCGGATGCCTTCCGCTTCGACAATTATAAGTTTTATACGCTTTTACAGCGATTTTTAAGTTTTTGTCAAAATCTGATGATCTGATATCTTATAGCTGCCATAGAAACTATCGGCCCAAAAGTGGCTTTTATCAGAAAAATAATTTGTTTTAATGCTGACGTTCGTAAACTCTGTTGTATTAAAACATTTGCAAGGGTATTAGCTTGGCCTTCTCGTTTTCATATCTTTCATGTATTTTAAACAAGAATTTGTTTATATAACTATCAGATTGGTTGCTTTCTATCTGAATTTTAAGAATATTACTTCGCTTATTATGTGATCAAGTGAATACAGTACAGGCGTATGGCCTACAATCATCACTAAGATGGACTAGGTAATTATACAGACTTTTCTTCTCTTCATTGTACAACTTTGTCACTATTCTAATCACTCGTTCATCATTGTAAACACTTTCTGCCGGTGCTTCCAGTATATTTCCTTTCACATACCAGTTTGAGTCACCAAAATGTTTCTTAACCCTAGAACGTAAGTCCGCTCCACTAAATATGGGCTTTCGAAATAGTTCATTCATGTTTTTCTCTCCATATTTTCGAAGTATACGATCCACTGTGCTATCAACTTGATCCCTTTGGCAGTAATACATATACCACAGCTTCCGTCGGGGCGAACGTATATCCGTCAATCTTAGAACACCGAAATACTCGACAATAGTTGGGTCACATTCGGTGGGAGTTTTTTCAGGGTTCACGTAGCACAACCTTCTTATGTACAGCTCCAACCGCTCATCAATATTGGGGTATACTGAAGTTAGAGCTAAATAAGAAGCTTGATTAGTGATTTAAGATTATAATTTCTAATCGATTTTCTACCTTTGTTTGTAGTTACTTTATCCGTTTTGTTGTTAGTTGTTGCAGTTGTTATTCTTATTGTGTTTATGTTCTCTCAATGGCTCTCTACTTTCGCATTTTTTTCGATTTTATAGCCACATTTTGTTTCTATTTCATTAAGCTTGCAATCGAAAAGCTTTTGAGCATTTCGCCAGACAAAAAAGCTTTTGATAAAGCATTAAATATCACCTTAACGGCCTTGCTCGACTTTAGTTTACCCTTTAATAAGTGTGGAAATTATTGTAATTAAAATTAACTGAAATTCTTTAAGGAAGAAATGTAAGGCGCACCAAGTTTTTATAAATCGTGCTACCATGCTATTAAGTTCAGTTTAAGTCCCAAAATGTTTGCAAAAGACAATCATGGAAGCATATATGTAAAAGCTATTACATACATACATTTGTCAGGTATCCAATCTGTCTTTAAACCGAACGAAACCATTGGTACCAAAGGTACACAAAGTGTAACAAGTTTGTGCAAATGTATGTACAGCCAGATAGAAAATTCTCCCAACCATTTAAAGTACCTATTTGTTTAAATTCTTAATCAGCATCAGGAGCCGATTCGATTTAGCCATGGTAAGGGCTAGATTTTCGAAGTGCATTGAACATGCTTTTGACGTATTAAATAAAAAAAATAGGGGCAAGCTAACTTCGGCTCGACCGAAGTTTATATACCCTTGGAGCTTGATATATGCCTGACAGTGTGTATGGCAGCTATACTATATAGTAGTCCGATTTCGACAAATCTTGTTGAAATTGTGTAAAATCGTTGAAAACTTAGAAATACGAGCGTTGGGAGCAATAACATTGAAAACAAAAAAGTTTTTCTCACTAAGACTTTTTTTCAGACCTAACTTTTGTATGGCAGCTATACTATATAGTTGTCCGATTTCGACAAGTTTTGGTGAAATAATGTGATATCGCTAAAAACTTATAAATACGAGCGTTGGGAGCGATAGTATTGAAAACAAAAAAGTTTTTCTCACTAAAACTAGTTTTTCGACCGATCGTTCCTATGGCAGCTATATGCTATAGTCATCCGATCCGACCGGTTCCGACAAATGTGCAGCGTATTTGTACTAAAAGACTTCGTGCAAAGTTTGGTTACGATAGCTTTAAAACTGAAGGAGGAGATAGGATAGAAACAGACGGACAGACGGACCGACGGACAGACGGACATGGTTATATCAACTCAGCTCGTCATGCTGATCAAGAATATATATACTTTATGTGGTCGGAGATGCTTCCTTCTATGCGTTACAAACATCTGGACAATTTTAATATACCCTCTCCAATCACCAAAATAAGGTGGGTTGTCGAAGCCGTTCATGGATCAATTGCTAATAAATATAAACTTTTTCATCACAACATGGACAACAAATATCTCAACAAAGTTGGTGTTCTATGCAGAATCGCTGGGTATCTCAACAACAAGTTTGGACAGAGGTTGAACTCAGATAAAGAATTAGGAAGCAGAATACTTTCTCATTTTAAAAATCGTATAATGGCTACGAGTACTTTGTCTGAAGAAGTTGAGCAAGAGCGTTACAACCGAAGAAGAAGTTTATTAAGTCCATTGAATACATCATCGCTTTTGTAATTTCCAAGACTCGCGGAAGACGAGCTAAAGGTACTATATTCTGGATCTTACCAACTGTCGCTAGCAGTCTCATACCTAGCAAAAATCCTAAATGAGGACAGGACGATTGATGCTTCATTCGTTAAAATGAGTCCCTCAATAATAAAATTCGACGTTCGCTCGAGGCATACTAACAGCAAGTCCTGTCTACGGCGATTTTATTCCAAACAATAATAGCATAGATAGCGTACAACGTTATTGCTGTAGTTTTTCCAACGGAAAGAGGACTGCTGGCTGTTGTTCTCATGCTGCAAATGTGATTTATTACAAGATACTAATCACTCATTATCCGTCCAGCAGCAATTTTATCAAGAATTTTTGAGGCGGATGAAGTGAATGTTGTAATAGACGAAGATAGTGAAGACTACGAGTAAGTAAAATAAGCAAATATATATTTTTGAATTTTTCATTAGGAAGCGTATCTTCGATTTTTTTCAAACTTTTTGATAATTGGCTCTAAGGTTGGGGGAAATACCAGGAAAAGTTTTAAGGTGGCGGTCCAACGCGAACTGCCAAAACCATCACATTCAAGTTTTCTTTTAATTATAGCAAAAAATGTTTTCAGTGTATGTCAAAAATTTTCCAATTTTCGAAAACTTTGATCAATTCTCTTTCACTGGCAGTTTATGTCATGTCTCTAGGTACTCTGGTTCCCGAGATATTTCTATTTAAAGAAAAGCTTATAAAAAAAGGATTTTTGACGCTATCTCAAGGACATGGCACCAAAATGACCTAACATTGGGCCAGATCAGTTTAGTTTGAAGTTATCTATCCAATTATATGCGATATTTCAAAATCCCAGACTTTAGGCCGCACCCCTTCCCTTATCGGGCTAGACCCTTTAATATACCCTCTCCAAGGGTATAAAAAGGAGGAAAAAATTAAGGGTTTTTATGATTTTCTTCTAACATTTTTAAAATATTTCCAAAACTCCACTACTTTGACCATTTGCTTTCCAGTTGGTTATAGCAGGCATATCTCACGCTCCAAGGGTACATAAAGTTCGGTCGAAGTTAGCTTGCCTCTATTATACCCTTGGAGAAAATGCACTTCGAAAATCTAGCCCTTACCATGGCTAAATCTAATCGGCTTCTGATGCTGATCAAGAATATAAATAAATACTTTAAATGGTTGGGAGATTTTTCTATCTGGCTGTACATACATTTGCACAAACTTGTTACACTTTGTGTACCTTTGGTACCAATGGTTTCGTTCGGTTTAAAGACGGATTGGATGCCTGACAAATGTAAGTATGAAATAGCTTGTATATGCTTCCATGATTGTCTTTTGCAAACATTTTGGGAATTAAACTGAACTTAATAGCATGGTAGCACGATTTATAAAAACTTGGTGCGCTTAACATTTGAGCCTTAAAGAATTTCAGTTAATTTTAATTACAATAATATCCACACTTATTAAAGGGTAAACTAAAGTCGAGCAAGGCGTTAAGCTGATATTTAAGGCTTTATCAAAAGCTTTTTTGTCTGGCGAAATGCTCAAAAGCTTTTCGATTGCAAGCTTAATGAAATAGAAACAAAATGTGGCTATAAAATCGAAAAAAATGCCAAAGTAGAGAGCCATTGAGAGAACATAAACACAATAAGAATAACAACTGCAACAACTAACAACAAAATGGATAAAGTAACTACAAACAAAGGTAGAAAATCGATTAGAAATTATAATCTTAAATCACTAATCAAGCTTCTTATTTAGCTCTAACTTCAGTATACCCCAATATTGATGAGCGGTTGGAGCTGTACATAAGAAGGTTGTGCTACGTGAACCCTGAAAAAACTCCCACCGAATGTGACCCAACTATTGTCGAGTATTTCGGTGTTCTAAGATTGACGGATATACGTTCGCCCCGACGGAAGCTGTGGTATATGTATTACTGCCAAAGGGATCAAGTTGATAGCACAGTGGATCGTATACTTCGAAAATATGGAGAGAAAAACATGAATGAACTATTTCGAAAGCCCATATTTAGTGGAGCGGACTTACGTTCTAGGGTTAAAAAACATTTTGGTGACTCAAATTGGTATGTGAAAGGAAATATACTGGAAGCACCGGCAGGAAGTGTTTACAATGATGAACGAGTGATTAGAATAGTGACAAAGTTGTACAATGAAGAGAAGAAAAGTCTGTATAATTACCTAGTCCATCTTAGTGATGATTGTAGGCCATACAGGCCTATTCACTTGATCACATAATAAGCGAAGTAATTTTCTTAAAATTCAGATAGAAAGCAACCAACCTGATAGTTATATAAACAAATTCTTGTTTAAAATACATGAAAGATATGAGAAAAAGAATTTATATAAGAGCTCTATACATTGATGTAATTGTAATAATAAATATATAGTTCCTCAAAGTTAATTTACTCATAAAATTATGTCGATATGGTCATGGTGCGAATATTTATAAAAAATTGTAAATATAGTAATATCACTTTCAAATTTAGAACTGAACATGTTATTGCGAAAATCATTCTTGAAATTGGAGCATGAAAAAAAAACTATTTGTATAATTTTAATCCCGTTTTGAAACTCTGTACAAAAGATACACAGAGAGATCTCTTAATATAAGGACAGGCATGACCATTAGGTCGGACTTTAAAACGGCAAAATGGCCTTTTTTATATTTCATATTCGAATAGCTTTTAAATAAAATCAACGCCGAAAACAAATATATATGGGTGATTCCATGAAAAATCGCCCACTGGGATTTTTTTTGGATCGAAATAATTTTTTTCGTATTCCTTGTGGTAAAATAGTATATACGTATTTTCAGCATTTTGGCGAAATATACTTAATTCGCGGGTAAAGTCGATTTAAAAATTTACATATTTAAAAATTTAATTATTTTTAATTGCTTGATATCCAAAGCCATTGGTAATAAAAATATTTAAAAATCTGAAAATTACACATCTGAATCCAAACTTTCAAATAACTCACACTTAAAAATTTCAACATTTTTCTTTGGTCATCAAATCGCGAAAATAAGTAAACAAAAATTAATTGCCGCGAAAGAGATTTTTTTTTGTCTTCATTTTTTTCTCAAAATTTGCTCTTGTGTCCAGTAATTTACTGTATTAAGCTGTAAATGGGAAATCCAATAGTTCCAGAGTTCTGGCCATTTTTCATTTAGTTATTTGAAAGTTTGGATTCAGATGTTAATTTTCAGATTTTTTAAATATTTTTATTACCAATGGCTTTGGATATCAAGCAATTAAAAATAATTAAATTTTTTAAATATGTAAATTTTCAAATCGACTTTACCCGCGAATTAAGTATATTTCGCCAAAATGCTGAAAATACGTATATACTATTTTACCACAAGGAATACGAAAAAAATTATTTCGATCCAAAAAAAATCCCAGTGGGCGATTTTTCATGGAATCACCCATATATTACAATAGGCAACACTGCGTAGGAGTTACTTACAAATACTTCAGAGCTACTTAAGACGAATCAGTTAAAACTCGACTTCTTTAATTATGTTTTTGTTTATGCTTATACACCGAAAGCATCCTATAAGGGTTGAGACCATGACCTTACAAATTTCATACTCAGCATGTCAAATCTAATGACCATATTAACTCTGCTCTTTCACAAGATCGATAAACCTTTGGTACAGGGTATAAAAAGCTTAGTATTGTTTAAATAAAGCTTTCTAAAGCACTCGATACTTTGCGAGTTTGGTTTTATATATGTAACCTGCTCAAAGTTCATCAGTCTTTTGTTGATAGTTAAACCGTAAAGCTTGACACCATGGGTAAATGCATATAAATGACTCATCAAAATAAATCATCACAAAATGTATGTTCCAGCTACATTCGAAGAGTGTTTTGGCAATAAATTGGAAATGTATTTGCGACGCATGTTTTACTTAGTATCAAACGACGGACCCTCGCTCTGTGATTCTTCTGAAATAGAATATTTTGCGCTGCTCAGTCTCAAGGATGTAAATAATCCGCAGCGAAAGCTTTGGTATATCTATTGCGGAAACCCATCTAGTATGGACAAGACTCTGAATAAGATACGTAAGAAATATGGCAAAAAGAATGTTTTTGAACTATTTTGCAAGCCGCTATATGGTGCGGCTAACTTGGAATTTAATGTGAAGACACATTTCCTTAGTCGACATTGCATCGTCAAGGGAAATCTCTTAGAGGCTCAACCAGAAAGTCATTTCAATGATGAACGTATTCTTAAAATTATTAAGAATTTGTATAAAGAGGAACGAACAAGACTTCATAATTATATTAAACGTCAACACGATTGGTTTAAGCGTTACAATGATCAAAAAGCACCACCAAATTGTTTTTAAATGACGAACAATAACATTGGACTGAAACTTCTCAATCTCAACAATTTTAGGTTAAACGACCAATTTTTACTTTTATCTAATTCTCTGTATTTATTTTATTTTTTACTCAACTCAAGTAATAAAGTCTTGTGGTCCATCCGATCTTTACCAATCTCTTAGCGAATCGAAAATGAATACTAATTACTAAATACATATGTCTGAATAATACAAACCATCCATTCATAAAACTGTAAGTCCTAAACTATAACCCCTTTGACACTGTCTGGTTTGATCAATGGACTGTGGGCCTGAAGTCTCAATATTCTGCCATTATATTCATAAAGAATATAATTTTTTTCTAAAAAGTTTGTAAAATATTAAAAACCTTTTTTTTTTACTTGTAACTTAAATAATTAAGCATAGGATTAAGATAATTTCACCCAATGTTGTTTAGTCTTTGTATCAAATGTACACATATAATCAATAAGTATTTTAGCTTTAAGGTATTTTAAGACAGAGACGATGGTGACTCTATAAATAGATGACGCCACCGAGCGAAGAACTGAGTATAGTAGACGAGAGAGTTTTTATATAAATGTACAGTCTCAACCCGTATTGATAATGAAAACATTAACTGTGTGTATATAGAAACCCGTGTGTGTGTTAATAATGTGTAACCCGAAAAAACCGAAATCCGAGAAAACTTCTCGTTCATGGTTAGGAAATTTTTATACTCGTTACTCATAGAGTAAAAAGAGTATACTATAATTTAAAAATGTATAAAACTATGATTTGAGTAGATACAGTAAATTACTTTTCACCAATATCAACCCGAGATCTTTCCGATTAACCCTACCTGAGGAACTCAATTACAGTTCAATTTCTTCGTTTTATTGATTATGAATTTAACAAAAATAGTTTTTGCAAATCCACAAATCCCGTTTCGGTGGGAGTGTCGAGATCTAGTTTCGGTTTTTATTATTGAAATAAAAAATGTTGACCCATATGTATAATTTCAGAAATTTTCATTAAGATCCAATAATAAGTAGAACAGTTACAAAAATTGTACGTACTTTGCGGCTTTCCTCTCTCAGGAAAACAGGAAGGCTATCAAACATTTTTTCCACTAAGTAACGGATATATAAAAGTTACTTTAACTTACGCTTTTGTTTTATTTTAATATATACATATTGCTCACTTAATTCAAGACTAGCTCAACTCAAAATAATCAATTTTGGAAGAAATGCGTTTGAAGTTCGCAATTTAACCAAAAACGACAAAACAAAACAAAACAAAAGCCAAGCTATCTTAGTCTGTGCCAAAGTTTTAATACCCTTGCAAATGCCCTGAAATCTCGGAGTTAAAAAATGTAAACATTTTTCTAACTAACCTCTATTTTCCGACCGATGGTTCCTATGGCCACTATAATATATAGTCATCCGACTATGCGATCCACTGTGCTATGAATTTGATCGGATCGTCAGTAACTAACTGTAACTGTAAATATCAGTTTCCGTTTCGGCGTATAATCGGTAGTCATTCTTAATGGTTACTAATTTTTGGCGTCTATCCCATTATATGAATATGTAGCTTAATCTTGTTTATACTAATAAGGCTTGCAATAAAAAAGCTTAAAATTAATTTTGTCAAACAAATTAAGCATTTAAAAGCTTAATACGAATTTTAACGTAATTTTCTCTTTAAATTTTGAGTTTTTATCACCTTAAATATTGATTTGGTTGGACATGTTTGGTTTAGTCTGAAAGTTAATACTTTTCCTAAAAATTTCACTGGCGAAATCATAAAAAGCTTTTCTATTGCAAGCTCTACGAGGCACGAAACATACATATGTGACTATAAAAACGTATTAACGCCAAAATAGAGCAGCCATTGAGAACCAAAACACGGACAACTGCCAACCAAATGAAAAAAGTTACGACAAACAAAGGTACAAAATGTTTTACCCATTCATAAGCATGAATCACTCAAAAAGCTTTGATTTTCTTGTGCAGCTCTAACTACAGTCTACCCAAATTTGGATGAACGGCTGGATCAGTATATAAGAAGGTTGTGCTGGACTAACCCTGAAAAAACTCCCACCGAATGCGACCCAACTATTGTGGAGTATTTCGGTGTTCTAAGACTGACGGATATACGTTCGCCTCGACGGAAGCTCTGGTATCTGTATTACTGCCGGAGTGATCAAGTTGATGGCACAGTGGATCGGATACTTCAAAAATATGGAGAGAAAAATATGAATGAACTATTTCGTAAGCCCATTTTAAGTGGAGCAGACTTACGTTTTAGGGTTAAGAAACATTTTCGTGACTCAAATTGGTATGTGAAAGGAAATATACTGGAAGCACCGACAGATAGTTTTTATAATAATGAACGAGTCATTAGGATAATAACAAAGTTGTATAATGCTGAATTAAGAAGTCTATATAATTTTTTAGCCAATAGTAACAAGAATTATACTGCACACCGGATGAGTTATATGTCCACATAAAAATTATTTTTAATATACACAAGACTGTTTAAAAAAGGTGATAAATATGATAAAAATATTGTTTATGTTGATTAAATGTTAAGTGTTGATTTAATATAGCAAGAACAACATCAGTCTGGAAATCCGACGAAGAATCACTCTTGCGAACCGATGCTACTATGGGCTAAGTAGGGAGTTGAAGAGCAGAGACCTCAAGCGAAGAACAAAAATAGCCCTGTATAAGTCGCTTATTATCCCAGTCCTGCAATATGGCGCAGAAGCATGGACAATGACAGCAGCGGATGCAGCGGCGATTGGCGTGTTTGAACGAAAAATTCTTCGGAGGATTTATGGACCTTTAAAAGGCATTCGAAGAAACGACGAACTGTATGAGCTCTATGGGGACACCAGCCTGGTCAAGCGCATAAAGCAGCAGCGGCTACGCTGGCTAGGGCATGTCGCCAGGATGAAGGAAGAAGCTGCAGCAAAAATGGCGTATAAATCGAAGGCGGCTGACTATGGAGACGGCAAGGTGGGAAGACCACCACTAAGATGGGAAGTCCAGGTGGGGGAAGACATTGCCAAGCTTGGTGTGACCAACTGGTGGCAGCTCGCACAGAACAGAAGCGAATGGAGAGCGTTAATCGCAGAGGCCCAGACCGTCGAACGGTTGTAATGGCCATTAAAGAAGAAGAATATATAGAAACCAAAAACCATCGACCTGTTCTCGTTTCTGAGTTCAGTCGAACGGAATTGGCATGAGTTGTGATTTCTAAGAAACGATTATACAATTTGATCAAATATTTTGCCTCCAGCAGGGTCAAATGAAGATAAATGCTCTAAAAAAGCATTACTTCTGAAGTATCTTTGAAAAATGATTCAATTAAAAATTTTAAAAAGCAAAGTCCGTGAAAGCGTATCTGCACACCGTAATCGACTACGTTATGTGTCGTTATGCGTAGTCAGCTTTTAGTGCGTAACGTTTGCACATCTCTAGCAAAACAGCAACAGCTGATTGGAGACGCGGTATGAAAATTTAGCAAAAATTTGTTTAATTGTAAAATCTTTGCCACAATGGACTACGATTTTAAAATGAAAACGCAAATGGAGCGCACCAAGGTGGAGGATCTGTTTAACTACGAAGGCTGCAAGGTGGGGCGTGGTACCTATGGGCATGTGTACAAGGCCAAGTGGAAGGAGACGAGGTGAGGTGGCTTACCTGCGCTTTTTAAGGAATCTTTATGGTATATGCTTATGTGTTTCAGCGATGGCAAGGAGTATGCCCTTAAGCAGATCGACGGCACTGGCCTGTCCATGTCCGCCTGCCGCGAGATTGCTTTGTTGCGTGAGCTAAAACATCAGAATGTGATTACACTGATTCGAGTATTCCTCTCCCACAACGACCGCAAAGTGTTCCTACTCATAGACTATGCAGAGCATGATCTCTGGCACATAATTAAATTCCATCGCGCTGCTAAGGCCACCAAGAAGCAGGTGGTTGTGCCACGTGGAATGGTCAAGAGTCTGCTGTATCAGATTTTAGATGGTATACATTATTTGCACAGCAATTGGGTTCTACATCGCGATCTGAAACCGGCCAACATTTTGGTGATGGGAGATGGCAATGAGCGGGGGCGTGTCAAAATCGCAGACATGGGATTCGCACGTCTCTTCAATGCACCACTGAAACCTCTGGCCGATCTGGATCCTGTGGTGGTCACATTTTGGTACCGTGCACCCGAATTACTGCTGGGAGCCCGTCATTATACCAAGGCCATTGATATATGGGCCATTGGATGCATTTTTGCGGAGTTACTTACCTCAGAGCCCATATTCCACTGCCGTCAAGAGGACATTAAGACCAGCAATCCGTATCATCATGATCAGCTGGATCGCATCTTCAATGTAATGGGCTTTCCACAGGACAAGGACTGGGAGGACATTAAGAAAATGCCAGAGCATCACACTCTGACCAAGGACTTTAAGCGTTCCACCTATTCGGCGTGTTCACTGGCCAAGTACATGGAGCGACACAAAATTAAACCAGATAGCAAAGCATTCCATTTACTGCAAAAGCTGTTGCTGATGGACCCCAACAAGCGCATTACCTCCGAGCAGGCCATGCAGGATCAGTATTTCCAAGAGGAGCCCTTGCCGACGCAGGATGTCTTTGCTGGCTGCCCCATACCGTATCCCAAGCGTGAATTCCTCACCGATGATGATCAGGAGGATAACAAGTCTGATAACAAGCGGCAGCAGCAACAGCAGCAGCAGCAGCAACAACAGCAGCAACAACAACAGCAGCAACAACAAATGAATCCCAACGAGCCAAATGCCAAGAGGGTACGTCTTTCTGGGGCCGGAAATCAGCAGGATTTCCATCATCAGCAACAACAACAGCAGCAGCAACAACAGCAGCAACAACAGCAGCAGCAACAGCAGCAACAACAAATGATGTTCAATCAACAACAGAATTTCCAGCAGCGATTCAACTAAAAGACTTTCAATCTCTTTACTCCTCCATCTCTTTTTCTAAGTAATTTAATAATAAAATCCAAAAAAAGACAACCTCTAATCTAGTACCATTCACTAAATCTTTCTATGGCCTGGTTCCATCTCTCCATGCGAGCGTTTAACAACTCAAAACGCTTGGGCTGCGGCTCAAATATCCGATCCACATGACGAAATTGTTTGAGATCTTCGAAATCGTGCCAAATGCCATGGTTAAGGCCTGCCATAAATGTGGCACCCATCACGCTGGACTCCGGGTTCAGAGCACGTTCCACCTTTGATTGACTTAGGTCGGCCAGCAATTGGCAAACAAAATCATTACGAGAGACACCGCCATCAACTCTGACAAAGAGAAAAATGTGTTTAGAAAGAAAGGATATACCCAATTATCAGTTTCTACTCACCTGATTATGTGCAGTTTCTGGGAAGTATCCATTTCAGCACTTTCAATTAGTTGAACCACACGAAAGACAATGCTTTCCAGTAAAGCTCGTACCATATGGGCCTTGGTGGTTGATGGTGTCATGCCGATGAAGCCACTGGCAGCGCGATAATCATTTACAGGTGGCTGGAACAAAATAAGACAGAAGAGGGTAATTTTATAGTAATCACAAGTAAATAAAATACAATTATTTATTCTTCTCCTCTCTTTCTTTCCGAGGTAAGGATTTGTTGTTGGCGAGTGCAGAACTGCAACAACAGAGACACATATGACTCTCTTCTCTCTCTCCTTTGTCTCTGGCAACTCGAAGAAGAGTCGCGGGCCCGTGGCCAACGTTTTTGCTATCCGGACGCAACATAACAAACAAAACGTTCATTTCTTATGGTTGTTCCGAGAAATTTGGTCCACTTATTGATCTTAGATGGAAAGTACAAATTTTAATTAATGCTGTTAATGTTACTGTTTCGTGGAAAGGCAATTTTCAACTAAATTGTACTCAAAAGTACGTTACTAGCAGGCAAGGAACTGAGGCTTTGATGAAAAATCTAAGAAACCAAGCTGATTTGGTCTAAAACTTTAGTTGTCTCATGATTATGTTCTATATGGACTCGATAATGGGTGTAGGCAAATGTGTTATCCACTGGAAGTGCGCGCGTGAGCGAAATCGATTCAGGAAAAAAATCTCTGTATGCACATAAAATTTTCACGATTTGAGAAGGCTTCACGAATGCTTACTCACTTCATCTACTAAGAATTCAGTTATGTACAAATTATATATGGTACTTTTTATTCCTTCATAAACACTTAAAGCAACAAGGTTTCAATTTATCTTTCATTCCATAGTTGCATATTTTTATTAAAAAATATAAGCATATCAATATTATCGCTAAATAGCCATTTTCGCCATTATTCTAAAATATGGAAAGCACTATATATTTCTCCAAAATTCCAGGTAAAATTTCTACAGGAAACTTCATGCAAATTTGAATTTCATCACTAATTTATTCTTTATAAGATTTCGAATTCTTATATGATGAACATAGTCAAATAGTTAAGCTCTTGCATTATCGTTTTGCACACAGTTGTTGATTGTAAGATAGTTAACGTTTCTTTGGCAAAATATCGTTCTGCTGCTCATAAGAAAGAATGCAATGCTATTTTAATTGTATTTAAAAATAAGGCAATGTAGTGATGAATTCAGTTCTGAAAATAGAGGCCTAGCTATTCGGCTCGACAGAAGTTTATATACGTTGTAGCTTAATGGGTGACAGTTTGTATGCAGCAATACTATATAGTGGTCGATTTCGACAAGGCTTACTTAAATTATGTAAAATAAGGCAATGACTTTTTTTCAGACCTAACTTTTGTATGGCAGCTATACTATATAGTTGTCCGATTTTGACAAGGCTTGGTGAAATTATGTGAAATCATTAAAAACTTATAAATACAAGCGTTGGGAGCGATAGCATTAAAAACAAAAAAGTTTTTCTCACTAAAACTAGTTTTTCAACCGATCGTTCCTATGGGAGCTATATGCTATAGTCATCCGATCCGGCCGGTTCCGACAAATGTGCAGCGTATTTGTACTAAAAGACTTCGTGCAAAGTTTGGTTAAGATAGCTTTAAAACTGACGGAGGAGATAGCATAGAAACAGACGGACAGACGGACGGACAGACGGACATGGCTATATCAACTCAGCTCGTCATGCTGATCAAGAATATATATACTTTATGTGGTCGGAGATGCTTCCTTCCCTGCGTTACAAACATCCGGACAATTTTAATATACCCTCTCCAAGGGTATAAAAAAGCGATGCGGCCAAATGACTACCTTGGGGTATTCCACTGGTAACTCGAAATTGCTTAGAATTTGAATTACAAAACAAATATAGCTTTTTGTGTTCTAGAACATAGGTAATTAAAGACCCAATATACCTTTTCTATGGAGAGGAATAATAAAAGAATCCTTCCCAAACATCGGGAAAAAGGATGACTCCACAGACAATTCAAATATTTTATTAAAAGTCTTACAGAATCCAAGTACACATCCAGGTACTTTATCGGGACCCGGTGCATACACAGGTTTAAAAGAGTTAAGATCATAAAGGAGTTAGCTTTCAGTGATTACAGGGCTAAAAGTACAATTAGACTTATTCAACTGAGAAGGGTATAGAGGACAAATAGGTTGACGAATAAACTAAGAAAACATATCGGCTATTGCCTGATCAATATTGCCTTAAACCTTACATTACCATGTTACAATGTTACCATACCGCACATAAAAGGGCAAAGTGGAAGATTTGCGTTTAGAGATAACAAACGAAAAAAAATGCTTTGGATTTTGAGAGAATCGATGTCTGCAACGGTTAAGATAGTGATAATAGCAGCGATGGTAACTGGATCCCCCAAGGGGGTGAAGACGTTTCGCTATTTACACATACACGAGCCGAACGCATGCCGAAGCTGAGGAGAAGAAAGTAAAAAGTAAACTAAAAGACCTATGTATATGTCCGGGGGTGACACCAGAATTTATCTTTTTGAGTCAGCTATTTTAAGTCGTTAGGTTATTTAAAAAATTTTTTTTAATTTTTGTATAAAAAAATTAAATTTTAAATTATTCATAAAAATTCAAAATAAGAGTTATCAAAAACTTTTCATTATAAAAATTAACATGCAAATTAAACTCAAATAACTTTTTAACCAAGCGCCCAATTACAAATATTTTGAAGGTCCAATGAAGAATGAAGGGGTTCAGACGGATCGATAGATTGTTGCAATATTGCCGGGAGATAAAAAAAAACGAATTAAAAGATCTGTTCATCGAGCGAATGGGATTGTTCGTGGACCAAATAACTTCAGGCGAGTTAACGCGCTCAAGAACAATCAACAGGTACTTTTTGATACACAAGTTTACAAGCAATTGCAACAGAGAAGATACCAAACTGTACGTTTATTGAGTTTTCCAAGCAAATTTGATTTATTGTAGGCTGCATTGAACGAATTTTCAGAAAACCGAAGCCCGAAGATTTAATTTCGCTCGTAAGATACATATTATATAAGTATTAATTTTATTTATTTAATTATTAGGGGTATAGCTAAGCAATCGACAATTCCAAAATTATTTGAACAGATTATAACCTCATCCTTAAATCGATCTTATCACCTTTCGAGCATGGATTTATAAAGCGTCGGTCAACTACGACCAATTTGCTTGAATTTTCCTCAATGATTAACGATGGATTCCTTTTGAAAAAACAAACTGATGTCATCTACATCGACTTCAGTAAAGCATTTGATTCTCTGAACCATGATCTTCTTCTCGTTAAACATGATCGTTTAGGATTTCCATCCCCTTTTTAAAAGATAGGAACATCTAATGGCAAGGCAGTCACCTCGGCCCATTGTTTTTTACTCTTTTGATTAATGATCTCCCAACAATAATTTCGAATTCTCGGATACTTATGTACGCCGATGATGTAAAACTTATTTTATCGTTTAACGACCCGATGCACTCCATCAGATTGAAAGATGACTTAAACTCCTTGCAGTCCTGGTGTCTGATTAATCAATTACACCTTAATTGCTCCAAGTGCATGTTCATGACTTTCCATCGTTGCAAGCCTTCGCTGGCTACCTTTACGATTGACAATGAACCCTTGGAACGAATTTATACAGTCGTTGATCTGGGCCACTTTGATGAAAAACTTCAACAAAAATTTTGTATGAAACCATGATTGTAACTCAAAAAAGTAATGATGCAGTTCGATTCGTAGGACCCGAAATAGGGGGAACCGTCGAGTTTGGTCTTGTCTTTTTTTTTGAAAAAAACTATCACAGTGTTATTGGTGATGTAGATTCTTCTGAACTTTTAGGTCGCCTTAACTTCTCCGTTCTTTCCAGGCCAACCAGAAACTATTTTCCTTTAATATTGCCCAGATGCACAACTGATTATGCAAAGCACAATCGATTTCAAGTCTTATGTCAAAATAATAATGATCTCTATCACCTGCTCTCAACCGATCTCTATAATTATCTTAAGGGAAATCTCTGACCACTCCTGGTTGTGAGTGGGGGCATAGCTTGCCGGACTGGCTAAAAAATCTTCCCCCACCGGGTCAGAGATTTCTGGTTATTTAATTTTAAGTTTAACTTATAATTTTTTTTTCTTCATAGTTAGTTTTCAATTTCACTTTTAGATAGTATTTTTTTTCTTAAATTTGTTCTCTTTATATCGGATTTATTTTAGTTTTATTAGTTTATTATTATTCTTTTTTTCCTTTGCTCCTATTTTGGTTTTGGTTTTTTTTCCTCTTCTCTATCTCTATATCGTTAAAGTTTTTGGTAGCTCTAATAACGTCTCTGACTACAATTGGCTGTGAATCGGGGCATAGCTGGCCGGACGGGCAAATAAAATTCCCCCATCGTGTCAGAGTCGTTATTAGTTATTCTGTAATTTTGTTAGGCTTTCTAAGTTGTTAAGGCTTTTTTATAACGTATTTGTAATTTTATTTATTTTATAAATAAATAAAAGAATTAAATGTTATTAAATAATATAATTTATTCCTAGATTAAAAACATCCAAAGAAAAGATCTGATTTCAGAGATACTTAGGAAATACTAAAGGATAGTCCTCCGCCTCCTCAAATCTACAATATATACAATATAATAGAATCCGCGAACCAAGGCTTCATTGGAGAATCTACAAACGCAGTTTGGTCTATTTCTAGGTCGGGCTTTTGACTTTGGCTTTGGTTGTATCTAAAAATGGTATCCATTTCGCGATATTTTTGAATTTCTCGGAAAGATATGGCCGTACCATAATAAAACCTTTTAAAGCGTACTAAGAATATAATGCGGATTATTCACAACTCTATTTACTAAAATCAAATTGGCCGTAATGTGTTATACACTTGCAGAGGGTTTATAAAAATTGACCCGATATTTGTACGGCAGAGATGTAATATTCTAGATCAGCATGTCCAGCTGAGTTGGTATAGCTTTTCGTCCGTCAGTTTTAAATCTGTCTTAAACAAACGAACTTCTTATGTACGAATACGCTACACATTTGTCGGAACCGGCAGGAGCGATTGATCAACAAATTTGAAATAAGATTCGTTTTGGTATTGTTCTTAAAATTTAATACAAATTTTTTGGTCTGTCCGACGATTGTTGTTAAATTTAATTTTTATCATTCACAAATTTATTTATACTTAAACCACAAAAAAGGCCACCACTTTGGTAAGCGTTTGCGGTTAAACTAGTTTTGCTTTGCTATTCTTAATACTCTGAATACCGGTTTACTAAACTTGTTTGATTCCTATTTTTTATTACCTATTAAAAAGGTGTCAGTACAGTTCGATCACTCACCCCCAATCCACTAAATGCAGGAATAAAGTACACATCGTTTGTATCCGGAACGGATTCTGCCATCGCTGAGGTATCTGCCGGTTGCTTAAACAAATCACAGGACTGACCCCAGGTGATGACAGTGCCAAAATCATGGCATGCTCCCTCAAGGCAATAGACAGCGCTGTTATTTTTGGACTTGTTCTTTTCCTTGAGCTGCCAGGCGACCAGAGGATACATCCCAGTAATGGCCGCATGACACTTCGACCCTGTGACCATATTCAGAAAGGCTCCGGTGCCCATTGTAACCTTTACATCGTTCTGGGCAAAGCATTGTGAGCCCCAAATTGCAGCCGTCTGATCAGAACATGAACTTGCAATGGGTATGCGTGTGTTGGCCCAATCCTGCCCGAAGGCAGCCGGATGAACATATCCAAAACCTTTATACCCATTATCCACTACGCGCGGAAGCATCTTGGCCTGTAATAAATATTTTGAAAATTCAGTATGAAAAAGTGGAGACTGTTCTGCTTACGTCCATGCCAAAGAGCAAAGTCATCAAGTACGACCAGCCTAGTGTGAAGGGATCAAAGAGACCAGTGGCTGTGCTTGAGGTGATATCAGTAATATGTTCCACATCGACATCATTTCCCTGGCCTGAGCGCAATTTGTACAGAATCCAAGAGTCCAGCAGCTCCAGTCGAGCCGTCTTGTCGCGCAGAGCCTGCTGCAGACGCGCATTATGAGCAATTTCGTATAGCAATCTTGGTGTCACTTGGCCATTCATCAGTTTTAGCACGCTGCCGGCCAAGAGCCGGGGACTTCTGGTGATCAGGAACAAAGCATAAGATAAACCGTTAATGGTACGCCTGGTGCAGCTTGTATTCCACTGCTCGACTAGGTCATCGGCACGCAAATCTTTCCAGGTAATGAAATTATGATAGTACTCGTTGGTTCGATGATTCCAAGTCAGAAATGTGCAGCGTTGCGTGGAAATGGTGAGGCAAGTGATTTGCGATGGCAGCAGCTTGGCAGCTGCAAAAGTTTGACCTCGATTACACACCAAGACAACGGGGGAGGAGTGGACTCTTACCCCGTATCGCCTCTGTTATCACCTTGACAATCTTACGCCACAAGACCTCCGGTTCAATTTCGAAGAACCCCGGCTGGGGATTAAGTAGTTCCACCTAAAAACCACAAACACACTTTCAATTAACACTGCCCTCTGGGCTGCAGTGCAAATAACTTACAGCTTCTGTGGCTGACCCCTTGACATTGCATTTCTCGTCCAGCACAAAGCAACGAACACCCGTTGTGCCCACGTCCAGTGAAACTATATAAGCGGAGGCGGAACCAGCTGTTGTTGTTGTTGATTGCAGCGTAGGCCCCGACGTCGACGACATGTTGCTCGGAGCACGCTTCGTTGTTCACTAATTTCGTCTACGTTCGCTGGTCAAGTGGCCACTTATCCGGCATTTCCATTTCGTTGCTACTGTGGTTGTGCTTGTGTTGGGGTTTCATAGTGGAATTGAATTTTTCCTTATCAGATGCAAAATGCTCGAGTATCAGTTTTGGCTTGACAAATGATAACGATAACCAGCGTTGTATCACAATTATCGCCACAGTGACAATCATCTAGCGGGAAAGAGGCAAAACGTTGTAATGCCAACAAAGTTGAGCTAAGTTTTCGCAATCGTGGAACTTTGGCAAAAAATTTGACAAATTTTTGATGACAATTTGCCATTAGAGCAGATTTTGCAGCACTTAAGAGATAAACTAAGGATCCATTCACTAAGAATTTGATCAAATATGGCCGGGAAGTTCGGCATTTTGGCTTATTTAGTCAAGTTTTGATAAAAATTTCATAAAAAATTGTAAAATTAATTGCCTGGGGTGAACTTTGCTTGACACTCTCAACACATAACCTTTATAGGATTAATGAAGATTTAATAGTTGGCAATTGTCAACGGGTAAATAGGAAGTGTAGGCAAATCGGTCTAAAAAATAATAATAAATTGAAGGTGTACATCAAACGTTCGCAAAAACTTGTTAATTTGAAAAATGCATATTTGATATGATTAAATGGCGGGTCGATACAGCCATGTCCGTCCCTCCGTCCGTCCTTATAACTAAACAGATCTCAAAGATGGTAAGAGATAGAGGTTTGACATGTAAGGCACATCAACTTCTTATATTTTGGAAATTTGGAAACCTTCGACGCATGGGAATGCCAATAAGTTGAAAGAAACGATCCGCCTACATATCACAATTTGCTAAGAGAATGAATTATCCTACGAGTACTAATTATCCTGCACAAAAAATTAAATTCCATGGAACCTTCCTACCTGTTTCAAACGCTTAACCTTGCTTCATCTCAAAGAATTATATTTTGAATTCCTAGTTTAATAATCTACTACAGTTTTATCCACATCGACTGTTGTCTTCGTAATTGTCATATTGTCGTAACTGACATGCTTCCAAATAATTCCTGAACGTCTAGCACTAAGAAGTTATATGGCATAAATAAATAAGAGCATTTCATCTTTTGAACGACATAGACGATGTCAATGGTAGATCAAAAATGTATGCCACACCAACGTATACCAAACAAGGTAGGCGCACTAGCTCTCTCAAAACTCCTGATTTTTGTGTCAAAAAAAGCGAGAGCGAGAGAGAGAGAGTAATGAATTTCCGTACCCGCTTGCCCAGCGGCGCAAATTGGCATTACATAATAGATTACGAATACGTTACTTTGCCATCAGCGTGAAGGAAATATTCCCATACAGGGCTCAATAACGGAACCGAAACCGGAACCGTTAGCCGAAATAAACCGATTGAAATCGAGTACCGGAACCGGAACCTAAACCGATATACATTTTTTTTTTAGAGAACCGAATACCGTTTACCGTTATTATTGGAACTGATAGAACCGGAACGAAACCGAAAATTTGGTACCGGTACAGTTTCGGTTTTTTTATACGCTGTACCGAAGTAAATTAAGCAAAAGTGCAAAAGTATGGCAATTTTTAACATTGCAAGTCTGGTTTCCCGACAATCATAAGTATGAACATTTAAATAAACGAACAACTAATCAAAATTCAAGTGACTTCTCGCCACATATGTGTTAAGTCACTGCAACATTTAATAAATTGTTCAATGGTACATACAAATATAATTGAAGCAAATAGAAGGAATGTCAAAAAAAGCTTTTGGACAAGGGGGGGAAGGCACTAAAGCGAACGAAACTGGCATTACTATCTCTCTATCGAAAAGCAGCGATTGTATTGCATTACATACCACAGCTCATGGTGTAATTATTAGGTGACACCGTCAGCATCTGTTGAGGGCCAGTTTCAAAAAGAAAGGGATAGCAGATGGCTTGCTTTGATTTGTGTTTGTTAATTTTTGTTTGTTATATTAAGGAAGTTAGGGAGCTGTCATTTAGTCAACAATTTTCAGGAAGACTAACTCATATTTTAAAAATACAAATGCCCAAAGACTCTTCCCAAATTGTTTTTCTTCCTATGTCTTTTGGAACAACTATTTGCGGCAAATTACACAGTAACTTGACATTTGACACTAAAACCAGCAAAAAAAAACAAGACACATACGTACAAAAACACAGAAATATTTGTCCATACCCAACCTTTCGCTTCAAGCATTCACAACGAACTGACTATCTGGCCCTACAAACAGAGAGACCGTTCACTTGCTCGGTGTCACCTCATATTATTCCACCCTGCCACAGCTTAGCTTACCCAAAGAAAATCTAACATAGAAGCACACTCTGCTGCGTCGTCAACATTTCACTCAGATATTAATCAGCTGTTAGCTGTCATTTTTTGACACTTTGGGTCATTCTTGTGACTATGTGCCTCTCCCTCTAACAAACTTGGTTTCATATGTCGACAAAAGTTTTGAGTGAAGTTTTGAGTTGTCACCATGAATGTTCTCTTTATCAGGATGAACTTAAAAAAGAGAGGCGTTTCAAAGTGCGCTTCTATGTTAGATTTTCTTTGGTACATGGTGGAATTATACCATTTATGACGACTCTACCTTGTTAATTATACCATGGTTTGGTATTGTTCCAAGATGAATTTACTAAAAAGGTGACGTACTCCGTTGCATGGTATAATAAACAAGGTAGAGTCGTCAGAAATTCACGATGTTAGAGAGGTACCAGTTGATATGAACATGTGAGAGCACGTTGACATCCCCTTTGCTACTGAGTGTTCTTCACCATTCAACTGATACCCCGAAATAGAGGAAGCCAACTTTAATGACCTGGTATAATACCATCATGCTCCGTTGTGGTGAGGAGACATAATTTTTTTGAATTCGATCTGTTGACTCTCTAAAACAGATGACAGCTGCTCTGAGAGACATGAGCTAGAAAGAGATAGATATTAATAAAGCCCATGGTGGAATTATACCAGGTGAAGTCATTAAAGTAGGCTGCCTCTATTTTGGGGTACCAGTTGAATGGTGAAAAACACTCGGTAGCAAAGGGGCTGTCAACGTGCTCTCACATGTTCATATCAACTGGTACCTCTCTCGCATGGTGAATTCCTGACGAAACTACCTTGTTAATTATACCATGACTGGTACCTCTCTCGCATGGTGAATTTCTGACGACACTTTAATTGTTGTTAATTATACCATGATATGGCCCCCCGAAACACAGCAGCTGTGCTGAGTGCGTCCCCTTAATAGTAAATTCACCTTGCCTTTTTTTCACTCTACAAAAATTTTTATCCAAATTTTAAAATCTGATCTGGAAAAAACAATGCGTCTTTTTCGAAAAATCCAATTTTGGAGTTTTCGGAAGTCGAATAGGTCCTGCTCCTCATGGTGACGCCATCCCTTAAAAAACCATGTTGGACTTTTTGGTACAGATAATATATTTCTTCGTAAAAGAGACAATTTTGAATGTAAACTCAAAAACAACAAGTCATTTGAAACTAGTTGCATATCGATAAGAGGTGATTTGATGGAGTACAACACCTGCCCAACCTATGATTGTTATCATTTGTGGTATGATAAGCTGAATAAATACCTTTGGCACTATCAACCCGATGTGTGCCCTGCCCCACTTTTCACCTTGCCCAAAGGTGGGAATTAGTTTTAGAACTGAATTTTATGTACACATAGACATACACAATTTTATTCTTATATTCTTTACAATAGATACACATTTATCTAAAATAGTCAACATCACGCTAAACAGATTTGTCCAATAAAATACATAATACAGAGTTCAACACATCAACTCATATAAATATATGAATATAGATATAGGTATATAAGTAGAGTACAAGCTAAAAGCCATCAGAAGCCTCCTGCATGCAGTTGGTAGTTTCCCTTAGGTACTGGTTTCTCTTGAGAGATATGTTCTAAGACTAAATGGAATTAAGCTGCAGCTTACATATCCGTCGGTAGAATGTCCGGTATCAGATACTGACATAGCTCCACCTCATCGCTGACAAACTTGACCTTTTTGGCGGTGTTGTCATCCAATAGTATCCGCACAGCTGGCCAAATGGTGGAGAACAGCCCCGGAGAGTTGAGTATCAAGCAGACACCCAGACGTTCGGGAAAATGCTTGCCCAGCAGCCAAATGAGGTTCTGCACCAGCTGATAGTCCATGCAAGAAGTGCTAAACTCAGCCAGGTCAAAAACAATACACAGGCGATCGGTGACCTCCTCAAAGCACTTCTTACATGCCTCCTCCAGATTGTAGACAATAAAACGGGTTAGCTCGTCAATGTCCCGTTCCGTTGAGCTGTGATTCTTGGCCGGAATGTAGATGACCGGACGGCCTATGCAGTCGCGATGGCGCAATAAACGGGCCTTGTTTTCCAAGTGACTACGCTCCATGTCGCCAAGCTTTGCCACCCCATATGTCTCGCGCCATTTGTTGGTTTTCAGTATGGCCTGTGTGGGTGGTATAAATATACATATACATAGCTGATGCGATATGCGTGGGACCCTGCAACTTACCTGGAATGCGTCATCTGTTGTCTTAAAGGCGCGCAGATAACGTCTCAATGAAAAATCGTTATGATATTGGCTAGGGTCAGCATCGGCTATTATTTTCATGCGCTCCTTTAGGTCCTTGAGATCCTCTTCGTTAATCGGCGCCAGCTGTTCCTCGGACATATTGAATTGTCAACTACAAATCTCAATAACTACAACCACTGTTTATTATGATACAATGACTCAGACTAGGTTTATAATTTTCTTAGTTAAGCTATGTTTGCTTGGTATTACGTTAAAACTGGCCTTTAATTTTCAAGTATTTTTTTATGTTTTTGGTATTTTGCCGTGTAATAAGCAAGGCAGGCCGCATTATTTAGGTAATTTTGTTTTTGGTATTTTGCGGTCACTTTAAATTCCACCTCTAGCGCTTATTTTTTTAAAATTTTTTAATTTAGTTGTTGGATTTAGAGACCTATTCCTAGTTGCTTAAGAAATTGTTGTTTGGCAGACTCAAGGTCGCGTATATTTTATGTGCTTTATTTTATTTTTAACACAGTTTGTTTTTATCTCCAATATATGTATTTCGATAATTAGAAAAACTATTTTATATTTCTTATTACTATATACTACTTTTAAAATCTCATACAATTCTGGGAATCTTGTGGAGGGTTCTGACCACAAGTTAAGAACTTTTTCATTGTTTCGAACAAGTTTCTTCTCCTGCCATATCAACTTCGTCGGCGCTTTCAGATAAACTAGTATGAAAACTGCATTCATCATAAAGAAATGATTGCTCAGCTAGCGACTAAGTACTTAGCGTTACGTTTTATCTAGGTTCCAAAAATATGTCACATATTCAGTCGATTGTACGAACAAACTTCATTTAATTACTCTTTCATTTAGTTTCCAGTCAGATGAACTTTAAGCTGGAAGAAAAAACTGCACACACTAAAACAAACAAATAAAATCACAAATGAATTCGAATTTTATCATTGCAAACCAAGATTCAAGTCAATCGGAAGAAAATTTATTGTTTTTTTATACAAACTTTTCCCGCGCTTATCCCACATTATTATTAATTGCTTTATCTATATTATCTAAGTATCTTTGGTTTCATTTACTTTAGCGCAATTATTTCGGCAATGCTCCAATTCGGGTTCAAGTTCATGTAATGCCGGAAAATTGGAAACAGCTCCAGAACATTTATAGATTCCCCTTGAAATGTTACATATTCATTCATATTCATATCATTCATTTCCATGTCCATGTCCATATCCACGCAGAGGTCAGTATCAAATCAAATCAAACAAATGGCAAAGGTCGAAGATTGGCAAAAACAGAGTCAAATACACACACACGGCAGAGGTCGGCAACAATTATAACACTGATAATATTAGATTAAAATCTTAATTAAAAGGCACTAAGAAAATTAGGAGAACGCGCTCTACAACCACAATACAATCACGAAATTTCCTGCAAGCTTACAAGAGATCTTGTTTTTTAATTAGTCCATAATTAGAACCATCGCGCCAGCGTTTTTAAAAAGACATGAGCAAACTCATTCACTCATTCAAGGTCACTCAAGTAGATCTACAAATGAGGTAGATCTTAGTCCTAGGATATTATATAAAAAGATTTTGTGCGGTGAACATCATGGTGCGTCACCGGATCATCTGATACAAAATTTACAATTCAAATGTAAGCGTACGTTGCGGAAAAACCCACTATCCAGGTTAAAACTCGCATTAAAATTTTTGTGGTTTATAACTAAAACTAAGAAAACAACCTACGAAAAGAGAAAGAGAGAAAAGAGCTGAAAATAGAATGAGAAGGAAAAGAAATAATGGGAGCTGTTTCGTCTACAACTGCGTTTGACTTTGAGGTACTTCTGAAAACTTCTGTGGGTAAATTTTTTGTGCCGATTAAAACCCTTTGGTGTAAGGAATCTATGATAGTAAATGTAAATGAATTAAAATAATAAAAATAAAAATATATATATAATAATGTGAAAACATTTTATACAGACCGCTTGCCGCACACGTCGCATTGGTGAGGCCTCTTCTTTGATTTTGTTCTTAAATGCTTTTCTAGCATATATCTGCCTTGGAAACTATTCGAATAAAATATTTAATATAAATATATACATACACATAAATTATAGAAAAATGACCTTAAAACGCACACGTTCACGCCGCATGCGTAGTCGTTCATGAATTTTAAGTTGCAGTGCAAACATTTTTTGCTAAACGCCATTATTACGTCCAACTGTTCTTTGAGCTGGTAAAATTTAAAATAATATTAATAAATGTGTTATAAGAAGCTTACCATCGTTCCAATTGAAGGGCGTAATGTACCAAATCCTAGTAATACCACGTTTTCTTCCTCCTCATTCCATCGGCTTAAAGGATTTAAAGCTCGGTCAGTGTCAGTGTCAGTTGAACTTACCGCCAACGTGGCTGAAGATGTGAGATAGACAAAACGCAACTGAAATGATCTAAATTGTCTAAAAAAAAATTACCAAAAAAATTAAAAAACGAGAAAGGCAAGGCTAACTTCGTCCGTGCCGAAGTTCTTATTCACTTGAAATCGCTTGTCTCAACGGTTAGCGACTTCGACCAAACTTCGCAGATCAGCTTAAAAACATTTAATATTACACATGACCGTGATTGATAGCGGTAATATTGAGAAAAAACCGTTTTTCTCATTAAAATCCATTTTCGACCGATCATATGTATGGCAGCTACAAGAAGTAGTTATCCGATCCAGTCGGTTCCGACATATTAGCAGCGTGCAGACAGAAGAAGACTCTGTGCAAAATTTTAGCTCGCTAGCTTCAAAACTGAGGGACTAGTTCGCGTAGAAACAGACAGACGGACAGACGGACGGACGGACAGACGGACAGACAAAGCTTAATCGACTCAGCTCGTCACGCTGATCAAGAATATATATACTTTATGTGGTCGGAGATGATTCCTTCTATGCGTTGCAAACTTCTGGGCAAAATTATAATACACTTTTCAAGTGTATAACAAGTTCTTTGTTACATATCGACTTCTTTGTATCAGATGATACGGTGACGCTCTATGATGTTCACCGCACAAAATCTTTTTATATAATGTCCCAGGACTAGGACTAACATCTACCTCATTTGTAGATCTACTTGAGTGACCTTAGCCCTCCCCTTAGCCAATTCCTAGATCCGCCACTGCGTAGATTCTTTTGTATTCTATTGTAGATCTTACCATATCATATTCTGCATGATCAGCATTGATATCGACATGCTGATCAGAATCCTGCAATAATAATAAAGAATAATATCAATATTATTCAAAATCGCCTACGATGGCGCAAAATGTTTAACTCACATCAGTAGTAGATTTTTCGTCTATCACTAGTTCATGTTCACTATCACTGTCATCTAAATGAAATAAATCATCAAAAATATGCTGATGAAAGTTGCCCAATAGTGGCAGGACGGGCTGTTGCTGTTAAAGAATGTTTGTAAAGTGTTTACATTTATATTTATATAGTTTATTTAAATATGTTTAACTCACATTAGGTGGAGCAGGAGGATCCTGAGGAGCAGGAGGAGGAGGATGTTGCTGAGGCTGTTGCTGATCCAGATTCTTAATGAGATCTCCAATGGGATCGAATCTGGTGCCGAGCGGGGAGCCGGTTCTTCCTGACCAGAATCCTGTAGAATATTGACATCAAACTGAAATGATTCACAATGGCGCGAAATGTTAAATGTTAAACTCACATTTGGCATCAAGACATCGACATCGACCTGTTGATGCTGAGGCTGTGGACCCATCTCCATCTGACCAGCGCCTGCGTCCGCTGTGCATTCGACTTCAATGACACTGATATAATAATATAAATAAAAGAATAAAGCTGGGAAAAAAGGACTTCTTCGCTTACTGCTGTACAATCTCAGGATCAGGAAGCTGCTTCTGCTTCTTTTCACTTGGCAGTAGGGCCAACACCTGTAAGTCTGTAAGCAGGTGCACTTTTTATACTCTGTACCGAAGGTACATAGAGTATATTAAGTTTGTGCAAAAGTATGTAACAGGGAGAAGGAATCATTTCCGACCCTATAAAGTATATATATTCTTGATCAGCATCAACAGCCGAGTCGATATAGCCATGTCCGTCTGTCCGTCTGTCCGTCTGTCCGTCCGTCTGTCCGTCCGTCTGTCCGTCCGTCTGTCCGTCCGTCCGTCCGTATGAACAAACAGATCTCAGAGATGGTAAGAGATAGAGGTTTGACATGTATGGGACAAATGTTTCTTATAGCTGCAGGCAGATCAAGTTTATTTTCAATTTTTGCCACGCCCCCTCCCGCCCCCGCAATTCGGAAAAAACGTTATATCTCCTACAGTTTTGAAGATAGACGATTCGTACCTTCTAGAGATATTTAGTAATTAGCAAAATGTATCGATTTGCCGAAGAAATGATAAAGATCGGATGAGCGGTTCTCAAGTTATGAGCAAAAAAGGATATCACCCTCCCCCTACCCCCTCCCACCCTATTACAACTGTCGCACAATCTTAAAGAGAGAGAGAGAAAATGAGAGTGAGAGAAAGAGAGAGAGACTTAGAGATGAGCGCAGCATCAGCATTGCATTCAGCTTCTACTCCAGGTACAGAGTATGTTATAGTCGGGCTTGACCGACTTTCTTACTTGTTTAAAGTGCGTTTTAGTTGGCTTTTTAGTTTAAGAGACTTTTTAAAAGCGCTGGCGCGATGGCCACATAATTGCTAATTTTGCACTTGTACCTCTTCATGGCGAAAATCAAATGATGTAAAAAGCAAGTGCGCTCTTATAGTGAAAAAAGTCGGGGTTGCCACCAAAATTTTTTAGGGGTGGAACTTTCATTTTTACTCTAAATTCGCTCGAATTTAACAATAATAAATAATTAAATAACAAAATTTAACATTTGACATGTTATGTTTACAAAAAAAAGCATTTTAATAAATCGCTAGTAAACTCGCTAGTAAATTCGCTACCAAATAGCTTGTATTTCAGTGGTGATGTTCAATAAATTTTGCTTTGATCTTTTCCAACAATGTGGCAACGCCGAAGCCAAAATAGAGGTTGCCTGATGAGCGTCTCCCATCTCTATCTTTTGTAAGCTTGCAGGAAATTTCGTGATTGTATTGTGGTTGTAGAGTGCGTTCTCCTAATTTTCTTAGTTTCTTTTAATTAAGACTTTAGCGGTGTGTTATAATTGTTGCCGACCTCTGCCGTGTGTGTGTTTGACTCTGTTTTTGCCAATCTTCGACCTTTGCCATTTGTTTGATTTGATTTGATACTGACCTCTGCGTGGATATGGACATGGACATGGAAATGAATGATATTCATATGAATATGAATGATGGAAATGGAGCATATGTAACATTCCAAGGGGAATCTATAAATGTTCTGGAGCTGTTTCCAATTTTCCGGCATTACATGAACTTGAACCCGAATTGGAGCATTGCCGAAATAATTGCGCTAAAGTAAATGAAACCAAAGATACTTAGATAATATAGATAAAACAATTATTACTAATGTGGGATAAGCGCGGGAAAAGTTTGTATGAAAAATATATAAATTTGGTTTGCAATGATAGAATACTAATAATAGTTCCGACAAATGTGCTGCGATAGCTTTTAAACTAACGGTGGAGGACATAGCATAAAAACAGATGGACATACGGACATGACTATATTAACTCAGCATGCGTTACAAACATCTGAACAATTTTAATATACTCCTCCTAGACTGGGTTTTTATACTACCATCGCACCCTTTCAGAGTTTTTTTCTCTCAGCGCGATCAACGCCATCTCAGAAATATGCCAGTAGGGAAGTATGTTTTACAACTGGACGACGGATACCTCTGTCGAACCTACCAAGGCCAGAATTCGAGGTATCTGATTATTGGGTTGAGGCAACTCAAGGGCCAATCAGATATCGCAGAAGCAAGCGGAGGTATAGCTATCATAAGCATGATAGCTTGGGACGTCGTTGACCCGGAACAAATACCTGTAGAAATGGAAAGAAATAGGACGATAGCTATTTTAAACAGGATATTTAGCTATACTTTTAGTTCCAATATAATTGGAGTTATTTCTGATCAGAGCTCGCAGAAAACTGTCAACACTTTCAGCGTGTCAGCACAAAACAGTTTTGATACAGACACAACGAGTGGAGGGAGCGAAAAGACACTTTCAATTCTGTTTTGCTCAATAGGTGTTTTCGCCCAACCATTGAGTGCTTTTTCGCTTCACTTTTGCTCATGTCTTTTACTGATCAATTTGCCGGGAGCAAGCCTACAAAGTGTCATCTTTAAATGTGTGCGTGGCGCTTGTGTGTGTGTATGTCAGTCAACAAGTTATGGAGCGTTATTCTTAAAAAATATTAAACATAAATAATCAAGCTTATATTTACTACATATTATATAATACATATATGAATTATAATATAATATGTATGAAATATGAATACAAATATGAAAATTGAACATAAACGAGCTCACCGATAAACAAAACAAATAACACTTTTTTCTGACACTTTAAGTGTTCTGCTCATTTCCAGACAGTTGCTTCCTGAGCACTCGCTCAAAAGTGTCTCTCTCTGTTGTTATTGGCGGACAGACTCGTTCGTTTTGCTCAAGCGAACTGACGAAACAGAAAACACAAGAGCGGGGCAGAAAAGTGTTCCGCTCAGTGAGAGAGCGTGTGTGCTTTGATTGTTTCTGTTTGTATGTGAGACTGACCGCATGGAAAAATGTGTTGAGAGTTATTTGCGAGCTATGTTTCTGATAGATATTTTAATTTTTTCGTTCGATCCAGTACAGAGTTTTACTTTTCGAAAGATCTTTTCGTCCCGGACGTCAACCATGTACAAAGGGCATTACTGAGGAATGGCTTCCCGGCTGCGGTGACAGCTTTGGGACACTCAAAACAAGCCTCTATATATCTGCAAATTATGAAAAAGATTAGCAGACAATGGAACAAAGATGCCATCATCCTGAAATAAGGGGAACAAAAGATAATTACGAGGTCCTTCAAGCAAGAGAAGCAATGAAGTCAATGCAGTTGGCAATACTTATACTTTACGTATGGGCTGATGAAAATGCACCCCAATTACCCCTATAATTCGATCCGTTTCTTGGCTCATTTTCATTTACATCTCAAATCTCCTAAAATAACCATTTCGATTTTCATATTCACTTTTCCATTTAGCCGCTTTTCAGTGTGGATTATGACTCTTGGGGACACCACGATAAAAAAAACGCGCCTTTATTCTACCTCAATGGTGGTGCGGAAATAAGGAAAACATCAAATCTAATACTTTACATACAATTACATCTGTGCTACGCCCGTAGTATTTTTCACTTGGCTCGATGGAATTGTGAAACTTATGTTTAAGTTTTTCAACGAAGTCGACCAAAGTGATACTATGTTCACTTTTACAAATACCTCCAACAATAGACTCGAGGAATTTATTAATGCGGTGCTGTTATACTACCGACAGATAGATTTAGGTCCAGCAATGGAAACACAACCCACATAAAAACTGAAGGGCTTTCTATATATTGCAAAAAAAAAAGTTGCGAAAATTTTTGTTTTCTGTCCTTATCTGTCTTTTTTGTTCATCAAAAGAGTACAAACGTACGTTCGTGACCCGAGGAAATGCCCATATTTTGTATTGTCATATTATCTATAGGGTTTAGGCGAAGTGGGCTGGGTTTCGATGTCCGCCGGGGTTCCGATCGTCTCGCTCCGTCTGTGGGCGTCAGTACCTGGTTCCCAGTGTCTCGTTCCGGCTACTCTGTTCAGCGAGAGGGAAGAAAGTAAGACGTCGGGTTCCAGTCGGGAATTCCCACTCCGGGTGTGACGTGATATCTAAGAACAAGGGACGGGTGAAGAAAGACCTGCTCTGTAGAGTTTTATAACTCTGTATAGGATTGGCTCTCCAAGATACACAAGAACGGGGTGGATGCACTAAAGCTCCGTAAAATATAACAATTCTGGGCAGGATTAGGGGTCCAAGAATATACAATTACAAGCTGGACGCACGACTGCTCCGTGGAGTACTAGAACTAAGTGGAGGATTGGCTATCCACACACAAGAACAAAATGTAAGCACTCCTTTAGCTGGCTTTCCTTTGCGCTTCGAGCTCTGGTGAGCAAGTGACTTCCCAAGCGCTTGCTCACTCTCAGCTCACGCCTCATTGAGTTCTTCTCGATTTCTATCGATTATTAATCGATATCGATTGAGGGCGCCGATGCTGTCCGTTAAGTTCAAGTTCAAACTTATATCATTGTATTATTTTTTTTTGGCGTGCTGGGACAGTGCGTCACAAAATATTTTAAATTTAACTATGAAAAATTATAAATTTAATGTTGATATTATAATTGATTAATAATTACACAGTGCTACAAATTTCCAAAAATTGTAATAACCTGGGTATTGGCATAGCCTACGCTGTAGAGCAGGTCGCGTATAGCACTTCCTCATACTTGGTTTTCCTCGGGGACCCCCAAAATCTGAAGTTATGGCCCAAAAACCGCTTTTTGCTATTTTACCTCACTTAAATAGATATAACTCGCGAATGGACCGTCCGATTGCTCATAACCTTATCAATTCCGATAGCGACGAGAGGAATCTTATACATTTTAGTCAATGGTTTGACTAATTTAACGCGATGGCTGAGTAATGCGGCTTACAGATCTGGCATTTTTCATTTTTTTTGAGAAATTTGTACTTTGACCATCACTGGTTTAACTATTTTATTCTATGCGATTTTTCCTTAAAGTTTGTAGTAAAAGCCCATTTAATTCTCCGTCGAACGGTTGTTGTCCCAATGAATTTGGATACCGTTTGACGAAGTTATTCGCGCATTTCTAAGTACACCTCGACAATCTAGTATTTTTTTTTAGTGTGCTAACATATTTGTGTTTGCTTTCACATAATTGCCCCTAAAAGTAAACTCAGTTTTGATTTGGCGCCAGATTCAAATAATATTTTTAAATACTTAAAATGCAAATATATATAAACTTCCATGTATCAAAATTTTTTCGCAAATATTAACGGTCTCTGAATACTGTTATCTAGCTTAAAAATAAATTGAGCTATACTGGGTAGATGTGGGCTGCAAGTGGTTGTTATTATTTTTTAATGAGCTGAAATGACATATTAAACGAAAGAGCCGTGCACAGCAAGAATCGTATACTGGTAGGCACGGTTAAGGCTTGTGAAAAGCAGATTGCTCTCGTGGCGCAAGCCTTGGCCACGCCTGGACATATCCGGTCTAATGCAGAGAATTTAGCTGCGGGTTCTATTTAATGATAAACCCCATTGGTACCTAAGAAATTACTTTTCAAGTCCAAAAACAAGGCCCAATGATAACTGTCTAACCACGATTGTAGAGAACCGCGATAAAATACCAT
Organism: Lordiphosa clarofinis; assembly: GCA_018904275.1. Classification (NCBI taxonomy): domain Eukaryota; kingdom Metazoa; phylum Arthropoda; class Insecta; order Diptera; family Drosophilidae; genus Lordiphosa; species Lordiphosa clarofinis. Next base: position 576,271 of record JAEIGQ010000029.1, on the reverse strand, counting down.
GGATGACCAATGATGAAGAATATAAAAATCACTATAACAGTATGGACGAACCATTAAATACCAAATAAAAACCAAAGTGGACCGCGCCAAGTAAAAATGAGAAGAAAGTGACATCAGCTTGCACTTAAGCAGCAATGGGTATGCATAGATCGCTTCGGCCGCGACGCCCGGCCCGTTATCCTGTCTAAAAACTCAGCGCATAATAAATTGTGTAATTGGCTCGATTTGAAGTGAGTTAAAACAAATAAATCCAAGAGTGTCAGCCCGCATAAGCACACAGTGCACCAAGTGCAGTATGGGCGACTTTAAATCGCTTATAAGTATATAGTATTTATTTTCAATGGTTGACAAAATGTATTCAACAGTTTTCTTTTTAAAAGTAAAGATGTTAATAATATTTCACCAGTCTTCAGCAATTTAGCAGGAATTTTAGCAGCACCAGCTTTTTTGGCCCGAAATTTAAACCACATATGCCTGCCGATCTCGGCCACTGCTATTACTGCCCGACAGTCGCTTCTGTTTCGTGCGAGCTGGAGACAATGGTTCGTCCATCCTGTTATAGTGATTTTTATATTCTTCATCATTGGTCATCCATGGTATTTTATCGCGGTTCTCTACATTCGTGGTTAGACAGTTATCATTGGGCCTTGGTTTGTGGACTTGAAAAGCAGAGCTCGCAAATAACTGTTGACCGTACTTCCCTTTGCGGTTCGCGCACTAACATAACCGAAAAAAAACGTACACGCTTGCTCTCTCTCTGAGCAAAACACCTCGTTCCGATTTGTTTTGGTTTTCAGTTGACTGTTCTCATTTAAGCTATTCTTGTTATGCTCATTTAATGACTACTTACTGAGAGCGATCCGACTGAGCGCTCTCACAATAACAGTCAGCAGCTGAGCAAAAAAATGAAAGGCTCAGCGCAAACGGTCTTTTTTTTGTATGTGTTTGGCTTCTGTAGCTCAGAAGCCGACACGAACGCCTCACTCGCACACACACGCACACAAATGCAAATGACTTTTATTTTCTTCGCTCGCGTTCAAACGGTCTTTGCTTAAGCAGAGCAAAAGGGAAAAAATATATGGGTTGTTCTCTGAGCGGAGAGCGATTTATTCAAGAGACGACATGAACGGTTCATCTCTGACTCTTTGCTCAAAGGGTCCGTTTATAACAGTTATTTTTGGACAACAAAAACGGTCAACAGTTATTTGCGAGCTCTGTTGAAAAGTAATTTCTTAGGTACCAAAGGGGTTTATCATTAAATAGAACCCGCAGCTAAATTCTCTGCATTAGACCGGATATGTCCAGGCGTGGCCAAGGCTTGCGCCACGAGAGCAATCTGCTTTTCACAGGCCTTAACCGTGCCTACCAGTATACGATTCTTGCTGTGCACGGCTCTTTCGTTTAATATGCCAATTTCAGCTCATTAAAAAATAATAACAACCACTTGCAGCCCACATCTACTCAGTATAGCTCAATTTATTTTTAAGCTAGATAACAGTATTCAGAGACCGTTAATATTTGCGAAAAAATTTTGATACATGGAAGTTTATATATATTTGCATTTTAAGTATTTAAAAATATTATTTGAATCTGGCGCCAAATCAAAACTGAGTTTACTTTTAGGGGCAATTATGTGAAAGTAAACACAAATATGTTAGCACACTAAAAAAAAATACTAGATTGTCGAGGTGTACTTAGAAATGCGCGAATAACTTCGTCAAACGGTATCCAAATTCATTGGGACAACAACCGTTCGACGGAGAATTAAATGGGCTTTTACTACAAACTTTAAGGAAAAATCGCATAGAATAAAATAGTTAAACCAGTGATGGTCAAAGTACAAATTTCTCAAAAAAAATGAAAAATGCCAGATCTGTAAGCCGCATTACTCAGCCATCGCGTTAAATTAGTCAAACCATTGACTAAAATGTATAAGATTCCTCTCGTCGCTATCGGAATTGATAAGGTTATGAGCAATCAGACGGTCCATTCGCGAGTTATATCTATTTAAGTGAGGTAAAATAGCAAAAAGCGGTTTTTGGGCCATAACTTCAGATTTTGGGGGTCCCCGAGGAAAACCAAGTATGAGGAAGTGCTATACGCGACCTGCTCTACAGCGTAGGCTATGCCAATACCCAGGTTATTTCGCACTGTAGCACTGTGTTATTAATGAATAATTATTTGTGTTCTTAACTGAGACTGCTGTTCCGTCACACGAGACCTGAATAGACAAATGGGATCAGAAGACAATGCGCTCCCCTTAACCCTGCCCACTTCCCTTCCCCTTCCTTCTCTCCTTTCTCAGGGATATTTGGTTGATATATGGAATTCATGTCATGGGCAATGCAAAATCTTATTGTACCGTTTGTCGTACTTATTTTGCTGACGTTCCGACAGGTAGACGTCGGAAAAATTTCTGTTCTTCAGCTCCAGAATTTAATTAGCTGTTTCAGTCTGTCAAGTAAGCGTAGGTTGACGGCACCATGAGCTTTCCGACACTCACGAACGTACATTTTAGTTTGTCTGAATTCGACCCAGCCATTTCGGAATTTTACGAAACCTTTAATGGAGTTGACGAAACTGATTTAGATTGTCCTCAAAGTTCTAGCTTTTTATAAGGAACTTTGCCATTTTGTAGCAGCTGGCAACACTGTTCGATATAACTATCAAGCATGTACTCACGAAGGCTTATCGATATACGCCCCGCCAGTATTTGAAAAAAAAACAATTTGCTTTTTGCCATCGTTTTAAATTGCTTAGTTACTATATATTTTGTTAATAACTGGCATAAAATGTTAACAAGAAGAATAAATGCCTCAAGCGGCTACACAAATAATAGTTATGAAAAAAAAAACAATACACAACTCTTCATTTCAATGGTTGTCCATGACCCTAAGTACCAATAACAAATATGAGCTACATATACAAATGCAGAGATTCCTACTAAGAGATTATTATTGCTTGCAGGTTTTTGCGTTTCATTGCTTGAGATTCTCCTTTACTTGGGCACCATGACGCGTGCTAGTCCTGGCAGCACCTCGGCCTGAAGAGGCCCAAATTCCACACGTTCTCCATCGATCGTGATGATGCCATTATTATTGTGCGGCTCCAAGCGAAAGGCGCGCACAGGCAGCACTTTGATATATTCCGTGTTTACTTCGGGCAAATGTGTGCCCGAGCTCATGTTGTACAGAAAACTGAACAGGTGATGGCGACTGATCCCACCACGGATGAGAATCAGATAAATGGTACCGTCATTCATCTGCGCTTTGGGCGCAAAGTGACAGTCAATGCCCAAATGGGTCTGATAAACCGCATGCATCATAACGAATTCGCCCTCCTCCACCAGCCAGCCCTCAGCTTCGGGCAGCGGCTCATCCAGCTCCGGTAGACTGCTGCTGGGTCCAAAGTTCTGTTGCTGATTATCCAAGGCGGCCAATGTTTGTGATTCCACTGCGAAATCACTGTCATCGGCCAGACTATGGTAAATGCTCTCCGATATGGAATAGTAGAAACTGCGCCTGGAACCTCCAGACAGCCAACTGTCGCAGCGCGAACGAATCGACTGATTGATGGACGTCTCCAGGGAGATGACATCGGCGAATTCATGCGGCAGGTACTCGGTGGAGTGATGGAAGCTCGTTTGCAGGTTGGTTCTGGACAGCTTGTCGATATGCGTGTTACAGCTGCGGCTGGACTGCATCCTAAGTGGGGGACTGTAAGAATGCTCCGTGGATTTTTGCTGATTCGTAAGCAAATAGCTAATTTTGCCATTATAAGTGCGCAGATTGGCCAAACGATACAAAGTCCAGATGGTAAAGCGATGATAGCCCAGAAGGCGGATGCGTTCGCTTTCAATATCCACATCTGAGATTAGGCCCCAGCCAATGGACAGGAAGGAGTAAAGGGAGCGGTCCTGTAGCTGTACACGCACCACATCCATGGGTGAGCTACGTCCACTGATGACGGTCAAGGCGGCGCCCAGCACCGGCTTGCTGAAGTAGGGTTCGCTAAGGGGTAAAAAGTAAACATTTACTCAAGTTTCATTAATGGCTAAACAGCTGCCAAACAACTCACTTGTATCCATGTGCTATTGATCTGGCCAGTCCATTCCCAGAACCGCATGGAATTATGCCCAGTGCCAGCTGTGGCAACACCTGTGCCCAATCCTCCCGTTGCAGCAGCCCATTTACAATCTCATGGAAGAGTCCATCGCCGCCCACGGCCACTACACTACACCAGGCGCTCAGCCGGCGTGTGCTCATAAATTCGATGGCAAAATTGGAATGTTTGGTTACATATAGATCGTATGGCACCTCGGCCTCATTTAACACCGGCACCACATGCAAATTGAATACCTCCCTTGCATTGCCCGATCCCGACTTTGGGTTGAGTAAAACCAAAACACGGCGACGGCGCTCCTCTTCGTGACGCTCCACAAATATCTCCTCCAGCGTTTGATGCAATTGCCAGCGTACAGCGCGATACCAACGGTCCGCCTCTCGCATGTTGTCCTCGAATGTGTCAAACGAACGGAAACGCAAAGTCAGCACCGTACGCTCCCGATGCAGTTCACTGCGCAAGCTCTTCTTTTTTAGGACATAGGCAAACACATAGAGATAGGCGCTGATATCGCCATCGCCACAGGGCGCGTACTCCTCCTTGCTGGCCGTGCTGCATTTGCTGGGCGTGGCACGGCGACTGGCAGCGGATGCAGCTGGTGAATTGGTATTCCCGCTGCTACAGGCGCACGCGCTGACCAGCCGTCTGGTCTTTTTCAAGCGCATGCAGCGTGCTCCAATAATATCGCATATCTTTACTGTCTGCGTCTGCTCCCTCTTGGGTGATTCCCGTTGCAGTGTAAAACCAGTTGAGTCTAGGCGAACTCGAAAGACGCTCCCCTTTTTCTGGCTGGTGTAGAAGGTGTCACTGACATCGTGGCGATCTCCAGTCGTGGCGGCGGCAACAGGTGTAGAGCTCGCGGAGCTTTTGTTTGAGATTCGAATGCCTTCCAGCATTTTTCATTTTTCCGTCCGCGTTGGCCCTTTTGTTTTTGACTTTAACGCTGAGCTAGCGATGGAAGTTGGTCGTTTTAAGAGGGACCATACACGAATATCGATAAAGTGCGCGACACAATCGATTAATAAGCCAGATTTGAATTCGGTGTCGTAGTGATGAGACCTTGACCTAGAAGAAAGTTTGAAGTAGAATGTACAGGGATGACATAGAAATAACTAGAGATTTTGGTATAAGCGATTGCATATCAAATTTAAATTTTATGTAAAATTAAATGTGTGTTATTGGTTGCTGATCAGATGGTAAAGGGCATAGCAGAATAAATAGAGTTAAGAAATCTTATATATTGAAATAAGGAAATAATATATATTAAACGGTAAAAAAAAAAATCCAGGCGATTAATTTTAAATGTTTTACATATATTTAAGGAAAAACATTTTGTGAAAGAGAGAGCAAAACAACTTACAAAAAACATTTTAAGTATTTTTTAAGTAAAATTAAGTATTTTTTTACAGTTTTTTTTTACAAAAGCATTTAATTTTTAGTAAACTTTACAAAAGGAACAAGACTTATTTGGTTTCCAGACAAATTAAAAAGTTTAAAACAAAACTAAATTAAATTAAGGACCGATTTCTGTTCTCTCAGATAGCTGATATGTCTGATATTCATAAATTTTACACTGCTTTTTGTTAGTTTATGTGGCAAATAGCTCAATGTAGAAGATGTGAAATCGGCCCTAAAGAGATTTCTTGGTACAAATACACATGGTTCAGGTATAAATAATTTGTTGAAATTTTTTGGAAACTGTAGGAAAATACAAGGCGGTATTGAAAGCAGAACTGGCTTAATTAAATAGAGAACGTCGCTCACTTATTTCTAGACTGTCATAACTTAAAACATATATGAATTATCAACGGAATTTATTTTAGATTGAAGTCAATCTGATAAAATATTTTATATTTAAAAGGCTAATTTAAGAAAGATGTAAAAACAAAACCAAGTCTGCTGATAAGGAGACCGGAAGGTCCGTGAAACAGTACTGAACAGACAAATCAATTGCTATCCAAATGTTGTAATTCATCATCAGTTCATCAGTTGATTGGTGCTAGTTATTGAATTATGATCAACCGCAGACCTTGAGCCGTCTAAGCAAACATCTTGACCAAAATCGACTATAATGTTTTAACAGTAAGACAAACGACCTTCGAACATTTTCGTCTGCAGGACAACAACAAAGATATGTCGCTCTAGTTGGAACATGAAAATTTATCTGTAAAATGAAATAACGACATATTCTCATCTCAATCGAAGAGATTAAAAGAATTTAGAATGAAAATTTTAAGACTATATAAAGCAAAAAATCCGTTTTTTTGTGTCTTCAAGTAAGTGAGCGATATGTATCCATGTAAACGTAATAATTGTAATTGTATGTAATAATTTGGGTTGACAGTAAATTGCTAAGGGAGATATTTTGGTATCGCTTATTCAGTCGTATGAACTATGATCGTAAGAATCATGATGTGAACTATGATTGTAAGAATCACGATGTGAGCATTGATGGAATGTAGAATTATGATGTCTGCCATGATTGGATGTTGAATTATGAAGTGTGCCATGATCCAATGTAACTTGATGGCAATGCTTGGATGTGTCATTATTACATGTGCCACGATCAGTTGGTTTTGCGTCACTTTTTCTACCGTACGAATCAGCATAAATTAGGATTGGAATATCACAATTATCATTAACTTCAGGAGGTGTGCCACCAACATTTATATATGCAATCGTTTTCTTTTGAATATTTTTATTGTTAGTTGATCCACGATGTTTCCCAAACCGAGGACGTGTCCCACCAACATTTATATTCGCGTCTGGTGTTTTTTGACTATTTGTATTGTCAGTTAATACCCGATATGTCCCAAAATTAGCCATTCCGATTTCACAGTCTTTTAGTTGATATTTTTCTGAAAAAAAAAATAAATTAGCATCCGTTAAGTAAGTATTTAGTTTAGTTATTTCAGATTTTTATAAGATACTTTTTTTTAGATCTAACACAATTCAATTCTTCTCCAGTTCTTCTACTGCTTGTTTCGGAAACTAACTTAGTCTCATTATGCCTTTCCGTTGACTTCTATTCAGGGTTCGTAAAATGCTCAAAAGATATTTTTCTGCCATGATAATATACATCAATGAAAAAAAATTTTAATTTTCACACACTAACAATTTTTTTTCAGAAGAAAATAAAAATTTTTTTCATGATATTATCACGAGAATTTTTTTCACGCGTGTTACTAACACAAAAAAAATGTCAAATTAATTTTTCATTTACAAAAACACCCAAACTATTTTTAGGTTTTTTAAAAAAAAAAAAATTTTATGGAAAAAAAAAAAAAAAATAAATAAAAAAAAAAAAATGTGGGGGCCCTCCCCCGAAAAAAATGGTGTGGAAAGAGAAAAAGAGAAAAAAAAAGCACTTGCCTTATTTGCGACAGAGGTAAAATAACGGATGGTTAGATAGCGTCACTAGCGGCTGTAGGATCTAATGTACTTTCACCAGAATGGTTTCCAGCAAGCAATTTAGCAAGGGGTTTGCAAACCAAGCTTAAAGTAAGATTGCTTTTGCCTAGCACTAAGAGACTAAAAAAAGCTCTCTTTTCGCTGTCTTCATCTGCTACACAGGTGCTTTTTGCATATGTATTGTGAAAAACTTTTCTGGAAACAATCATTCTTTTCCGCATTTGAGGGTCCTGTGCTAAGAATAAACTAATTTTTAAATGTTGTCAAAATACTTATGCCAACCCAATTAATATTTTCTAACCTAAGCAGCTGATCGTCCACAACTTATGTTTTATTGAAAGCTTACTTTTATACCAGTATTCGATAAAAATTTCAGAGTTTTGGGATTTTTTGTTTAAAAAATATAATGGTCCATAGCACGGTATCTGTTTCGGTTACGGTTCTGATAACCGGTTATGTAAATAAAGGTTATACGGTTACGGTTATAAACAAATTATTATCTTCGGTTACGGTTAAGGTTTCGGTTTCAAATTTTAAAGTGTTTTTAGCGGTTACGGGTTACGGTTTCGGTTACGGTTTTAATCTCTGGTATAATCAAATATGAAAGATGTACCCAGTCGTTAGGATTGAAAACTTAAAGCCAAAGTGCAGGCTGAGAAGGAAATCCGTAAAAAAACTCGAGGAAGGTCATAAGAATGAACTAAAGAAGCTTAAAAAAGTTCACGATGCAAATGTCGCAAAGTTAACCCTGGACAAAACCCATTCTGTAGAGAATTTCTGCAAAGTAAACCATGATTTTGAACAGCTAAATAAGCAGCTACAACATGTAATTGAAACAAGAATATGCAGATTTGTTAAACGAGAACGCACGTCAAGTTTCATCTACAGCCCAGCTGACCAAGGAGCGAGATCAAGCTGAGGAAAGCCTAAAAATAACAAAACAGCAATTGCATAGCTATGTTACTCGGACTGAGAAACTTTCATTCAATGTGGGTAATTTCTAGTCCGTTGTCCAGAATCAAGAGCGTGACCTTAAGCACAGCCGGGCCGCTGAGGAGCGGCTTACAACAGAACTTGAGCAGGCGCGCCTAGATCGAGCAACGGCATAAAATCGGATTGCAAAATTAGAGAAAGATGGCCAAGAAAAAAAGGTTAGGTCCCTAAATGACCAAATTGCCGAGGCGGATGATAGTATCGGTTCCCCCATTACCAATCCCTCGGCATGTTCATAGGTCGTTGTTCGCAAAGTATATAAATGATGTGCACAACTATGTGAATATGGGCCAACAAAGCTATACCATACCTGATGATTTTTAATCGCAAAATGGATCCACCAGGCGAATGAAGAAGGAGTAAATGACGAAACTAGGATTGAAACGATATCAAAAGCATTTTGCAACAAGCTGTCAATTGTGAAACTTGATTTTTCTTCATAAATGTAAGTAACATTTTTTTCCCCTTCCCAGCCCCACAGACTTTTTTTTTGAGTTAATATTTGTGAGGATGACATTGTGGTACGAACGAATGATTTTAGAGGTCTTATGCTACCATTTTTCAAATGTAAGTCACTAGCGGAAAGAAGAAACATCACAGAGAAGCCAGGTGGAATGGCAAATAACGAATAATCAGGGGGCGAAAGCCAGAGTTTTAAAACCCTCATTAACGGGAGTCCCTAGAGCAGCGATGGCCAGCGAGAGCAAGGCCAAAAAGTGAGAGTGTATTAGTGTGCAAAATCAAACCTCCGTGAATTTGCTTCGACCTAATCGCTTCGAACTCTGTCAAGCGACTGACGCTGTCTTACTCTCTCGATGTCAGCTTCGGCAAACGTTCGGGTAATGTACGTGTGAGTGGGGAAATGTTTTCGGCCCCGGGATGGAACCGAGGGCCAACGCTGCCCTAGAGCTGTGAAGCCTTTTTTGAATAAGAGGTCTTACTAGGACAACAAAGATTCACAATACCTCCAGGCGTATTGTATGCAAAATGGATTCACCAAGCAATTACCGAAGGAGTACCTAATCACATTCGAATTGCAACCATAACAAATGAATTCCTGAACAAGATTTCAGCCGTCAAACTTCATTTTTAAAAGCCCAGCCATCTGATCTATTGATATAAGAATCTTAAGCTACAATTTTTCCCGTCAAAAACAGAAAAGGAAAAAAGCATCATAACTGAAAAGTAAATTTCACAATTTCGAATTTCTCAACTCACACAATTACACATTATTTGTAAATTCATAAATTCTAGATATTGAGATTCATCCTTCCAGTTAATGGAAAGTAACACAATATACAACTCCTAGTGGAATATTAATATTTTTAGTAATTCAAAATTAGTTTCTTATTAAATTTTGTTAAATTTAATTAGTTGAACATCATTTTTAATAAATCTTTTAAAAAAAATTAATATATATGAAATATGTTTTTATTATTGCATGCTACATTTTCAGGGTATTAAACTTTTCAATTTGACAGGCGATTCTGAGTCACCCGGTAGACCTCGAATACGCTCATTTTAAAGCTACAGAAATTCGTTATCATCGTCCCTTTGCAATTTTTGAAAAACTCTTTCCGTTCAAAAGTTACGATTTTGTCTATTTCTATTTGCCGGAAGAATGAAATGAGCTGCTCATGCTCGTTCGAGCCGGCACGCTACAGGCTGGCCGGGAGCCTGGGGTTTCTGCCTAGGTGACAGCAGGCGCAAATTACTAACATGCTGTAGGCGGCCTACCATATTTTTTTTATTTCAGTTTCTTCCACCATTTTATAAAAACCCACATAATTTTACCAAGTTTCTTCCAGATGTTCACTCGGCCGATGCTGTGCTCAAAGTGAGCTAGCGGCTCGATGACAATCGTAATCGATAACAACAGTGCTTGAAATCGATCGCCTATAGACACCAGTTCTTGGCGCGCGCAGCTCCCTTTGAAATTTGTTTTTAATTATATACCGATGTGTTCTAGAAGACTGTTTAACTAATCCAAATGTCGATGCTCCACAAATTTCGGAGATTCTACTTTTCAGAGTTGGTTTGTGGCTGCTACGGCAGGGTTGTAAATAATTTCAATTAAAACCTAAATGTTGCAAGTGGTTGTGGTTACCACTGAGTTCCTAACAATTAATTATTTTTAAGCCATAAAGTTAAGTGTACACTAGAGAGCTGCATGAGTAAAGCTAAGGTCCCACAGGCAAATAATTTGCCCAAATTTTCATGAAAATCTGTATAAATCGACGAAATTAGGCAACTTTTCGGTCATATTTTATCTTAGCATTTGCATATGAAGCCATAGTTTCAGTTTTAAGTCCTGCAAAATCTGCAAACATAGCTATTTAGCCAAATTTTCATAAAAATTTGGGCAAATTATTTGCCTGTGGGACCTTAGCTTAAGTAAAATAGTAACATGTTACCGAGCACGACTACTCGATTAATAAATGCTAAAATAATATACAAACATCCCAATAATATTTATTTTATTAAATAAAAATTGTATTATCTTTAAATTATATTCAGCAAATTATATCGGGATTTAAAAATCGAGGAAATAGAATAAAGTATTTTGCTGTCTTATTATTATGGAGATCTCTCATCTGCGAATTGCGTTTATGCATTAATTCTGGCATGATTTTCCACTTGAGTAGGAGAAAATTTAGTTTGGCCTTCTAACAATTTGTGTTCTCTATGGAATTTTTTCGCGATTTAATGATTTGTCAGTCACGGAAAGTGGGTTGAAACATTCATCATGATCTTGGCTATGTTCAAGAGCATTGGTCATCTATGGTGTTTATCGCGGTTTTTTTGAGGCCTTGAAAATCAGTTTCTTAAGTATTTAGCGGTTTTATTACCATGGAGAGCCCTAGCTGCACATACGGAATAAATATATAAGGTTTGAAAAAACACAAAATTCGCGATACCTTGTGAGCAACCTCGCATAATAATTTAAATACTTGCCACACTACGATTAAATTTTCAATACGATGTTACGTGTATTACTCTGAAAATACTCACGAGTAGTAATCTAAAATATTCGTAATCATACAAACGATTACATGATTACCCACTCCGCATTGTTGTACTCGAAAATGAATACTTTTTACCATGATACAACTATATAAGGTAAGGTGCTCTCTGTGAGAGCTCTCTTTTCGGGACTCCAAATTTTCATTGTGTTGCTGTCATTTGATTGAAAAGGTTGTGTGCACACGAATTATTTGTCATTTGCCGACTGGATTTATTTATAATTTGTGAAAATGTCGAGCCAATACTGTTGCGTATGTCGATGTAAAGCAGTGCCGGCCCATAGCTACCAGGAATTGATGTCAGTCCTGGATTTATGCAAACGCGAGAAGAACTCTTGATTGTGTGAATCGGTGAACACTGAATTGCAAGTAAGACGCCTGTGGTCTGGAGTAGAGGCGGCCAAATGGAGAGGACAGAAAAGTGCGCTGGTGTTGGTGAACAAGAGAACTCCTTCCAGACTACAGTAGTATGTTTTGACTAAAGGAAGGAAAGACGTCCGAACAACAGCCCCAATCTACACCACAAAGAAACAACGAAAACGGACAAACAAAAAAATTAACACAGTAGTTTAACTTGCAATGAAATCTTCACCGATTCACACAACCATAATTTCGGCTCGCGTTTTGCTTAAAAACACGACTAACATCGGCTCGTGTGAGCTGTGGATCGCCGCCTCTTGTCTAAAGAGAGCTCTCATGGCCGGCAATGAAGTAAAACAGGGTTCCCCATGAAGAGTGCGCGAATTTGTGGTTGTGTCTTTCTCTAGCCATATTGTTACGGCACTGCATTTTGGTCTGATACCGGCTAGCAAGTCATTTCAGGGTGGGATCTTAACCCCAGACCGCATCGCGAACAATCACTACAAATTCAAAAAAGGGTGTGTGTCATGAGACGCCCGGAACGAGCGAATCACTTTACGTCAATGAATCCGATTTAACTTATTGCAAAAGATGTGGATTCTGTATAAATAAATGTTAAATTATCAAAAATTAGGTCACTGTTAAGTCACTGTTGGGTCCCTATTAAGACACTGTTAAGTCACAGTTAAATCACTGTAAATACACTTTTCAGTCCCTGTTGCGTCACTGTTCAGTCACGGTTAAGGGATTGTAAAACAAAGAACATTATAGTTTTTAGCACGGAATTCACAACTTGACTTCACTCCCCGCATACCCACCATACCCCACCCGACCAACCCCAGATCACCGCGAGATCTCCTCCAGATCCCCATCAGAGCCCCACCTGATCTGCACCAGATCTCCACCAGATCCCCACCTGGTTCCCTTCAGATTCCCACCAGATCCAAACCTGAGCTCACAAGGTCCCTACCTGATAACTACCACATCATCACCACATCAACACCAGAACCAAACCAGATCAGCACCAAATCTTCACCTGATCTCCACCAGGACTCTACCAAATACCCATCACCTCTCCCCATTTTCACCTCACACTATCCAACTCCACACACAACCCACCTGCTACTACGCGGTAATGGTAAAAGCAGCTGATTTTGCAAATACAAAATTTAAAACACAAAATCAAAGACATACCCCAAAAGAATCTGTCGCAAAGACAAAATTTTTCAAGATTTACCCCCCAGTCTGACGTCCGTAAAAGAGCTTCGCTCTAAAAAGCAAACAGTTATTGGCCAAACAATCAAAATTCAGAACAAATCTTTAACGAAGAAGCAGCGCCATTAGCAGGCTAGAGTGTTCCTACCGGCAACGCTCCCAAGCAGCGATTTGGCTTTATCAGCTGCCCTAACATAGGAGCCATTTGAAAAGTGCCAAGCGAATACCAATAAAATTTAGTCATGGATATACCAAGGCATACTAAACAAGGTAGGCAGACTTACTCTCTCTCTCTCTCTTGACAACTTGATAAATTTCAGTCAGTAAGCAACTGTTTTTAGGACACGAATTTTTTGTGATTTACTTCTTAGTTTGGTTTGCGACTTTTCGTGGTTTTACTATGCCTCCATATTGCTCTATATGCAAAAAAGGTTGTAAAACAACTTTAAAATGCGTGAATGTGCCGAAAAATGATTTAAAAAGGAAATTGTGGATTGAATCTGTGGGGGTAGATTTAAAACCAAATCGTACAATTTGCGAAAAACATTTTAAACAAAATGACTTTTATTATGAAAAAGACCACAAACGGAGACGGCTACGAGTAGGTGCAATTCCTCAAAAAATTGAAAATGTTTTTAATTACACCGGAACATTTTAACTCGTGTTTAAATACTAATCAAAAAGATTTTAACTCCCAAACTGAGTAAGTATAGTTTTGTGAGCAGCACGCGTATATGAAAATTATTTTGTTTTTTTTTTTTTTAATTTTAAGGAAGGAAGTTGTGGAAGCGGGTATTGCGCTTGAAAATTTGAGATTGCAAACTAAGGTGAAGGCTTTGGAGGCAGAAATGTTTTGTCTCAAGCAACAGCTGGAACAGGCAAACAATTTAAATGCTTGCATCAGTAAGCTTTTTACAGCAAACCAGGTGCAACCTTTAAGGATTGGAGGACAAGCCCGTTGGACTCAGGAAGATGTCTCGGAAGCCATTTGTCTTCACGCTGCGGGGCCACGCGCATATCGGCACCTTTATAAAAAAGGTTTTCCATTTCCCCACGTGTCGACTTTAAAAAAATGGTGTCAGTTTCTCGTAATCAAACCAGGGCCATTAGATTTAGTTATTAACCTAATGGAAAACACAGGAATGGCTGAAGATTCTGGAAACGTTATAGACGGCAAGCTTTTAAAAGCAGACTCTGTAAGGCAAGCAATGCAACATTCCGGGTCGTCAGACATTTCCATATTATGGAAAATTTCAGAAGAGCACCTGCATGTTAAAAGTTGCGGGCGACAGCGCGTAAAGTTGGCGACGCAACTCTTATCCAACACTACAGCAAATGCAATTTTACGATGCTATGCTTTAGGCTTGGAGGTGGACAATGCCTTGGAGACAGCAGAGTTTATTAAGCTTGTTAACGACTGGTTTGATACCTTTAATTCAAAATGTTCAACTCTCAAATATACGGAAATGCCAGCAAAACAGCCATATGGCTGTTCCATAGAAGCGCAGCAACAGCTGTTGGAGAAAATGAGCGCATTAGTGGCTGTGCCCATGGTTCCCAAACTAAAGGCGCAATCACAGCGGTACAAAAAAGAGTATATATTAACAACCAGGCTATCGCAAGATCTGCTGGAGCACTTTTTTGGCGCAATGCGGTCGAAGGGTGGCCTCCAGGACCATCCATCGCCAATTGATTTTAAGTTTAGGTTGCGTAAATATATACTTGGTAATTTGGAATAATCTTATTTTTGATTGTAGATTCGTCAAATGTAGTAGTTAGTAAATTTCCTAATGTTTTAATGTTAATGTCCCATATGTCTTAAAATAAGTGTTAATGCATGTGAAACAGTTTTTTAGATCATACACTTAATTATTATTTATGCTTTACATTTAAATTTAGCTCGTAATACAGAACTGTTGGGCTCAAAAGGTAATGTCGAGGAAGATGATGTTCCATGATGTTCCACCCGGGCCGCCAGCTGAGCTGGAAGAACTTGAAGATGTCGCCGAATTGTCATTGATTCCGACACTTCCCGACGATGTTGATGAGCTGACGGAGCAGTGGGTCACACTGCTCGATCATTTGTATTTTGTTTTGATGCCTTTTGACTTTTTGTTGTTCACAAAATTATTGTCCAAATGCTTGGGGTGGAAAAGATAAAAAATGACAACTCACTCTTTCACCGCCAAAATTAAAAACATTTTTTTGTCATGCAAAAACACTTTCAAGCGATTTTTTCGCTTATGTTTTTCTCCCATGTTCTTATTTTACTTTCTTTTTAAATCATTTTAGCTAAAAGCAGTCCAGCTGATCGAGGCAGGTAGAAGAAGAGTGACTTGACATGGTGCATTTTCAATGCTGCTTCAGCTGGTCAAAGCACAATAAGGCCCACAGCCATCTTACATAGTATCCACAAATGTGCTGCTAAGTGCAACATTGTCTGTTAAGTGTAACTTTCAACTTCGCACCTCCGTACATGCAAGAAGTTCCAGAGGCGAAGTTGTAACTTCTGCTTCTTCTTCCCCCATTTTTTGTATGTAACTTCTCGCAACTTCTGATGTCCGTATGGGGCTTTACCAACAATGATAACAAAATATCACTAAAAAAAAATTTTGTGTATTTTTTAGTAAGTAAGGCTTATAATATTTCTTTGCAAAACAAGACCAAAGAATTCTTTTTTAGAACAAGAATTTTCTTTAGAATTAAGTATCTAAATAAACAAATTAAGCATCAAAAGCAAAAGCAAAAAATAGTAGGCAACAAGAAAATGTTAAAAATTGTACTATAAACAAAAAATAAACATTATTAAAATATATAATTTCTTCTGTTATATTTATTTAAAATCGCTGGTCTTAGTAGCTTAGTAGGCTTTGTATTGAAATATATTACTCTCTTGCTATCGCTTTTTTTTGACACAAATATAATGAGAGAGCGAGTGAGCCTACCTTGTTTAGTATGCCTTGGGATATACTATGTGTGTTGTAATTCTGAGGGTGCTTTGCTTTTTGTTTTATTCTCTCTCTCTCTCTCTCTCTCTCTCGATATTAGCAAAAGCTGTCAGTCCTCGATATACTCTGAATGCCGTACCTTATATAAATGTATCATACTTTTTACCTTTAAACTCCCGTACGGACATCCGAAGTGCGTAATTTAGCTAACTTCACCTAATGTTTCGTCGCCGTGGAACCTAAGAGCAGTGTAACCAGACTTAAGGCCTGTATCCAGCACTGCGGAAAATTCCTGTCAGGAATTTGCTAATTATTTCTTGTGTGTGTGGAACATAACTAAAACAGTGTTACCATGCACCTAAGAGGTGGAAGGTCACTCTGATCAATCAGCTGATTGGCACTGTTAACTATTTGAATTTAAATAAATTTAAGACATATAAATAACTTTTTCTGAATAAGGCCTGCTGCTCGGAGTATGAGCTACATGCTTTATACTTGGGATGATAAACCAATGGCATGACATTAAGTAGTGGGATCCGGATGGCACACAACATCACTGCAGCATGTTGTTATCTGCATAACTTTATAATGCTGTTATCCCCTAAGTAGTACATATGACTTCTTGGTTGGTCGCCAATCAAAAGAAGTTTTTTATCGTCGGATACATAATACATTCGCATTTACATAAAGGATTTTGTCAACTTAGTGGCCGGATCATTACCTTATCTTTGGAAGATGGGCGTAACGCTAGCCGTTAATCGTTCAAAGAGTGAACACGATTGCTATGAGAACCGGACAAGTATCTTGCGTGCGACTCCTAGGATAAAGAGTTCCATATACGGATAACGCCGTTTAATATTTTGGCGTGTCTGAACCGCCGCTTGACCAGGAAAGTCCATGTGACTTGGGCAGTAGCTACAGTGCCAAATAATGACATTGGAGCTCAATTAGCTTCTTCAGCCTCGTAGCGGTGGATCTGGGCGATCCCGTTATGGGGTACGGCATGGTCCACTGCCCTCAAGAGACTAGAGTCATCTACATGTGGGGCTCCTGGTATGAGAGGCATACAACTACATACCGCGGTGTGGACGCCTTACCATTATGAGCCCAAATTAATATGCAGCAGATGGAAAGCATCCCTCTGGCGTTTTATCAATTTAGCATCAGTGTGCCCTTGGCACTCTCTACCAATCTTTGCAAGCAAATGGTCATTCAGCCATATGACAGCTCATAACAAAAAAATATAAAAGCATTTTCCTCAAAATTTTTCCTCTTGGCATCCAAAATAATTGTTGACAATATATTCCTGCGCTGTGAGTCAGCTGTTCTCTCCATCCACACACGCTATCGATATGCCAACTATCGATAACAAATTGTGGATTACGTTCATGTTGCTGGATACACAAGCAAGGAAAACGCAAACTAAAAATTCCTGCCACAGTTTTTTTTTTATGAAGTTTGACAGGAATTTTTAGTTTCCGCGGTGCTGGATACCCGGCTTTAAGAAAAAATTACGCCAAAAAATATGTTTGTGATATTTTTAAGTTAATTGGCGGTGGGTCACACTGCTCGATCATTTGTATTGCAAAGTTGATTTTTTGTAGAAGCTCGGCCACTTCTTCCCAAGCCTTGTTCACAAAATTATAGTCCGAACGGTTGGGGTGGAAAAATCAAAAATGACAACTCGCTCTTTCACCGCCCAAAATTCAAAACATTTTTTTGTCATGCAAAAACACTTCTTTCGCGACGATTCTTTCGCTTTTGTTTCTCTCCCATGTTCTTATTTTATTTTCCTTTTAAATCACTTTAGCTATAATCAGTCCAACTGATCGATGCAGGTAGAAGCAGAGTGGCTTAACATGGTGCATTCTCAATGCTGCTTCAGCTGGTCAAAGCACAATAAGGCCCACGGCCATTTTACATAGTATCCACAAATGTGCTGCTAAGTGCAACATTGTCTGTTAAGTGTAACTTTCAACTTCGCACCTCCGTACATGAAAAAGTTCAAGAGGCGAAGTTTTAACTTCTGCTTCTTCTTCCCTCAGTTTTTGTATGTAACTTCTCGCAACTTCTGATGTCCGTATGGGGCTTTACTCACAAACAAAGAAAGTGTCAAGAAACCTAAAAAAGAAATACCAAAAATATTTCTTTTGTTTTGGGACAGTGTGACCAGATTGTATGATATATAGTAATATGGGCACATGCTGTATTATAACTTGCTTTAAAAATTGCGCTCAATCATTGATGGGAAAATTATTCAAATTTCATCTTAAAATAATTAAAATCAATTATTTACGGTGCTATCGATAAAAACACAGAAAATACGGATCTATTATTTTTGCGTATTTCATTTAGACTTTTTGTGGGAAGTATGGACTGCCATCAAAGAGATCACCAAGAGTTTTAAGAGTTTTTTTTATATAGAATTTCCTGTATTTGGTGGAGGTTGTAGGCATTAGGAATAAAATAAAAAAAAGACCGTTCGGCCTCGGTGGTTCAACTCATACATTTAACACTATTTTATTTTTAATCTTGGTAATTGTTTAGTAGAGCCACCCCTCACCAAAAAATTCGAAAAAAAATCCATCCATGGACCGCGAATTTACAAGAATTATGGTGTCTTCAGATCGCCTGGGACTTTCGCGGTTCAATGGTAAAAATTATTTAAAGTTGAGTTTTTTTGATTAAGAAATATATTTTTCTCTGCATTAACTGTCATTTTTGTTAGTGCAAAAACGTTTATTACATCATAATAAACTAATATATATAATTAATATTGATGGTTTCTGGATTTTTGTATAGTCGAAGGACAGTGGGTCTTCGGGGGAATTGAACGTGAGTCTGGAGAATTTTTTAGTTTATCAGTTGAAGATCGCAGCACAGAGACTCTTCTGGCAATTATAAAGGAACGCATCGCTGAGGGAACAACTATTATGTCAGATTGTTGGAAGGCGTATAATTGCCTGGAGGAAGAGGGATTTAGACATCAATCAGTAAATCACTCGAAAAACTTTGTTGATCCTGACACAAAAGCGCACACTCAAAACATTGAAAGACTATGGAGGGACATGAGGTCGCAGTTACCAAGATTTGGTAACAAAAAAAAAACACTACATTGGATACCTGTCAAAGTTTCAGTTTTTTAAGAAATACCCGGAGCACATGAAAAGAATCCATCAACTATTTTTGGAAATTGGATATTTATATAATCCTAATAATAATAACATAATTAACAATGTGGAATTTGCCGAGGTAAGTCAATGTTAGCTTAAAGAGTTTTTTATTAAAAAGCGCCGCAGGCGAAAATTTTTTTTAAAAAATCGCGCGATTTTTTAAAAAAAATTTTCACTTCACAAATGATTAATTTATAGGAGGAGGATAGTCACGAGGAGGACTACAGAGGAGTAAAAGAAAAAAAAAAATTTCACTTCACAAATGATTAATTTATAAGAGGAGGATAGTCACGAGGAGGACTACAGAGGAATAGGCCCCTCTACATAAAACGACTCTCTTGGGCTCCCGGAAAGTAAGCCTCCTTTAATTATTGTCTGTGCTTCTTTTTTAATTTTTTTTTATTCACAGGATCCTGATGACGATGACGAAGATGATGTTGAGGACGATGATAATGTTTAAGAAGCACTCAGTGCCACCTAATTAATAATGTATCATAATGTACCATTTCATTAATGACAGTTAAGACAAAGACAAATACGTTTTTTAATCAAAATAACTCAACTTTAAGTAATTTTTACCATTGAACCGCGAAAGTCCCAGGCGATCTGAAGACACCATAATTCTTGTAAATTCAAGGTCTATGGAAGGATTTTTTTTTTAATTTTTTGGTGAGGGGTGGCTCTACTAAACAATTACCTTAATCTTTTTATTCGTCAATTCCATCACTTGTAAAATAAACATTTCCAATCACAAGCGATAAACACAGTATCGATTAATGAACTAGTTCCATTCATAGTTAACTTGCCTGAGCACCCCTAATGTCGTGTCATAAGCGCTTACGGTCACACTGCTTCCCAAGGCACGCGGTAGAGTTTATACATTTCTTTTTATGTTTATTTGTTAACTAAATTCTATATAGAAAAGTGTGCTTTATGTAACACGACCGACAATCGAGGGGATTGATTTAGCATTTGCGACGTGGACGTGGTCATGACGAACAGCCTGGAGTTGGAGTTGGCGCTCAAGGTCGCGCGTCATCGAATTGAGCGCGTTGGATTGGCATATTTCTCTGCTCGTCGCAAAATCGCGCCAGGTGGCGTGGAACGCAGCGAATCCGATGACAAGCTGTTGGCGGGTGCTGGTGAAGAAGTCGACATCGACTACCTCAAGTCACTCGATCCCAAAGAGTGGAAGGATCAGGATCACTATGCTGTATTGGGTTTGGGAAAATTGAGGTAAAATTGGTAGAAGCACGTGTGTGCGTGTGTGTGTGTGTGTGAAATAAATTATTTTTTCTTGACAGATTTGAAGCCAGCGATGATGACATACGTCGCGCCTACAGGCGCATGGTCTTGCAGCATCATCCAGATAAGCGAAAAGCCAAAGGAGAGGAGGTAATCACAGACGATGACTACTTCACGTGCATAACAAAAGCGTATGAGATTTTGGGTGAGTAAAACAAATCAAGAAGCTGTTTTCAAATCGAACTGCATATAACGATGGGGTGCGAATGATCTGCACTTGTTTTGCCCCTTGTTGAGCTTACAATTCCTCTGGCTGCTCAGGATCTTTTCGGGTTCAAATTAAAGTTTCTCAAAACTGTTAAGTCTTCGCCACGCCAAAGTATCGCTGTTTTCTAGTATTATGCAATATCTGCATAGTTTGGTGTTTGGTATTCTCATTTAATGCCTTCTCTGAATTGGTAGGTATTCTATTTTAGTTGTTCAAAACTGGGTAAACCTACCATGCATGCCCATGCCAGTGGTTTGATGGAGTTTTAATATTTTCCAGCCTGAAAGTAGGCTATTTGAAATTGAAGAACAAAAGTAATTTGGTAATATGTTAACGCGTTAACGCGAGGTATTTCTATCTCCAGCTCGCGTTAACGCGAGGTATCTCTATCTCCACCTTTGGGCTGTTTAAAGCAAAATATTTACATGCACTTCTTTTTCATCTTTATTGGCCATCACAACAGTCGACGGTCTCGGCCGCTGTCGCTTCTGCTACGTGCCAGCTGACACCAGTTTTTCACACGAAACTTGGAAATGTCTTGACTAGACTAGTATCCCCATAGAGCTCACACAGTTTGTCATTCTTTCGGATGCAAAAATTCTCGCCAAATGTCAAAGGTCCGTAAATTCGCCTTTGAAGAATCTATCGCTCGAAATCGCCGGTCGCCGCCTCATCCGATGATGATATTGTCCATGTTTCTGCGCCGTATTGCAGGACTGGGATGAAAAGTGACTTGTATAGCGCTATTTTTATTCTTCGAGCGAGGTCTCTGCTCTTGAACTCCCTACTGAGCTCGTAGTAGCATCGGATTTCCAGGCTGATGTTGTCACCGGTTATCATCGTTCCGAGGTAGACAAAGTCCTCTACAACTTAAAATTTGAACTCTCCCATTGTAACAAATTGTCCAAGACGCGTATATTTCTGTTTCGAAGATACTAGGTACTTTGTTTTGTCCTCGTTTACAGCTAAGCCTATCAGTTCAGACTGCTTCTTAATCTCTGAAAAAGCCCTGCTTACCGCCCGTTCGGTTTTGTCGATAATATCAATATCATCGGCATATGCGAGTAGCATTACATCTTTATAAAAAATGGTGGCCGATCTGTTGGCTTTTAGACACTGACGCAGTATATACTCCATCAGCAGATTAAAGAAGTCACACGATAAGTTATCACCCTGCCTTAAACCTCTTTTTGTATCAAAAGGCTTGGAGAGGTTCGTTCCCATTCTTAACTTTGAGTGCTTCTCAATGTCATCATGCAAAGTCAAACATACTTTGCTGTTATACCAAAGGTAGACAGGGCTTCAAAAAACCTTGACCTTATCGGTGTGTCAAAGGCGGCTTTGTATCCGACAAAAAGCTGGTGATTTTTTGTGTTTCTCTCAAAGGTCTTCTCCAGAATTTGTCGTAATGTAAATATCTGCTCTTTGGTGGCTTTACCAGGTCTGAAGCCACACTTATAAGGTCTAATCAGTGTGATTATTAGCGTCTTCAGTCGTTCACAAATAAAACGCGACAGAAACTTAGATGCAACGGTAGCTGGCGCAAACTAAGGGAAGTCAGTTTACCAGCTAATTCCCTTATCTAATTCCATTTCATTCGTCTCGTTCTCCACTATTGTTCAGTTGTTTCGACTATTCAAAAATTCATTTTCACCTTACTTCTACGTTAACCAAACTTTTGGGCAAAATTATTATAATAAAATTTAATAAATAATCCTTAAGGGTACTTGTATACCTTCAGGAGTCATTTTTAAAAGTTTTACAAAAAATTAAATTACACAAAAACTATAAGTGATATTAACAAGCAGTTATTTTCAATCAATAGATAATTATAATCGGTTAAATTAAATTAAGAAAATTTTGTTGTTGTTGTGGTTATTCTTGTGGTTGTTGTCCGAAAGTGAAAATGGAAACGAGGTTTTGTTACGAAAAGATGTCATTCTGGTGTGATCTAGGATATTTTGGATCGGTCAATAATTAGCAGAGGTATGGGGACTTAAAGTCAAATTTTCGGAAATCTACTTTTTTTTTGCCACACTTTTGGTCGTAGCTCCGAAATTTTTTGACCGATCAAAAACATCTTATTTCACACCAGAACGGTGGGTATTCAGATTAATTTAGAAAAAATATTGAATATTGAAAATATTGGACCACAGTTACTTTTAAAATTTTTGCAACCATTTTGGAAAAAGTGGTTCCGAGATAATCGCATTTAAAATTTTAACAACTGTTTTCGATAATATGAAAATTGTTTTTGATAGATTTTAAACATGGATTTGGTGCGAGGCATCTCCGACCACATAAAGTATATATATTCTTGATCAGCATGACAAGCCGAGTTGATATAGCCATGTCCGTCTGTCCGTCCGTCTGTTTCTATGCTATCTCCTCCGTCAGTTTTAAAGCTATCTTAACCAAACTTTGCACGAAGTCTTTTAGGACAAATACGCTGCACATTTGTCGGAACCGGCCGGATCGGATGACTATAGCATATAGCTGCCATAGGAACGATCGGTCGAAAAACTAGTTTTAGTGGAAAAAACTTTTTTGTTTTCAATACTATCGCTCTCAACGCTCGTATTTATTAGTTTTCAATGATTTCACATAATTTTACCAAGGCTTGTCGAAATCGGACAAATATATAGTATAGCTGCCATACAAACTGTCAGGCATATATCGAGCTCCAAGGGTATATAAACTTCGGTCGACCCGAAGTTAGCTGGCCTCTATTTTTTGAACAAAAATATGAAAAAAACATGGAATTTTTAAAAATACGAGGGTCGACAAAAAAATTTTCATATAAGAATGTCGGAAAAGAGAATTGTTGTTGTATATTTAGATAATTTAATTTTTATAAGACCCCTATAGAACGTTTAGGCAAATAAAAAAAGGAAAAATAAATTTTACAGTACAGTACACAGCAGAGCTGTAAACTTGAATTACCATTACCATTACCATTACCATTTTTCACATAACTGAAAACAATTCCTGATTACCATTTTTTTATAATCGTAATTGTAAGGTGGAATTACGAATATTCAGTGATTATTCCAAAATTTAATTACTTTTACAATTACTTGGATAATTGTAATGGTAAAGGGTGATTATTGAGTAATTGTGCTTGAAAAGTCAAATTATTTATGAATTTTTAGGTTCCAAATGAAATTACTTAAGCCCAATTATAACATTCATTATTTATATTACATATATTTGTTTGAAAAAAATAACAATCTTATATTATATCATCCATGAAGTTCATGTTGGCCTTCATCACCACTAGTTTTTCAAAAGAAAAATCGGAAAGGGCATGGCGTCTTGAGTCGTTAATTATATTGGCAAATGAAAACATTCTTTCAACAGGGGCTGACGACGTTAGTGGCGTGTTATACCTAATCGCTATCTCTTTAAGCATTGAATATTTTTCAAGCATCTCGAAATTTGTAGACGGATCAAGCAAATATCTTCCCAACTGTTCTTTAATATCGTGTTTTATTACACACAGCGAAGCGTCAACACTATTATCTGTTGGTTGGGCTCCATCTAAAACAATATTAATTAAAAATATAAATTATGTTTATAGAAGTATCTGACTTTTTTGATTTCTGATTTGGCCAAGCCATCGGTTTTAAAATAAAACAAAGAAATAAGAAGTCATTGAATTGCAAAAAAGTTTTTTGTTTCCCTACCGGTTTCGTCGAAATCATAGAATTCATGCTTGGGGACTATATCCTTACTTGTGTCCATTGTATTTTTATATGTACAGACATATTTCACAGCTTCTGCTACAACAATTTCCAGAATTTCATCATATTGCCGACCATGCAAAGCAATTTTTGCGAGACAATTAAACCATTGCATTTTTACGCTTGGTAATAAAACAGATTCAATTATAGCGCAGTTTGCTTCTGTCGAAAGTTGGAAAAAAAATGGAAAAGCGCTCCATCACTTTTTCCAGAATCGCAATCGCAACACTCCTTAAGCTTAAGACATCAGAAGAATCAGAGATTCTCTTCAACTTAACTGCCAGGGTAGTTAATGCTGGAATAAGACATCCAAAATATAAATTGTTCTCTTTCTGAAGAAAGTCTAACGTTGTTGCTATTGGTGTCATTAAAGATCGGTATTCTTCCAAATATTGAATATCTCGGTGGGAAAATTTTGTATTATGCATGCCCAATTTGTCACATAGCTCTGCCAGATTTGTTTTATGTAATAAAATACGACAGACTGAATCATATGTTGAATTCCATCTTGTGACAACAGGGGTTATTAAAAAAAATAAGGAAGGACCATAATTAAATTAAATGATTGCTATTATTTGTTTTGGTTTTGTTACCTTGATCAAACCATTAAATTTGGTGTTTTCCAAACTTGATTACAATTACAAAATAATTCAACATTTCAAGCACAATTACTCAATAATCACCCTTTACCGTTACAATTATCCAAGTAATTGTAAAAGTAATTAAATTTTGGAATATTCACCCTTTACCGTAACAATTATCCAAGTAATTGTAAAAGTAATTAAATTTTGGAATAATCACTGAATAATCATAATTGCACCTTACAATTACGATTATAAAAATAATCGTAATCATTAATTGTTTTTGCATTACCTAAAAAATTGTGTTTATAGTAATGAAAAGTAATTAAATACGGGAAGTAATGAATACATTACAGCTCTGGTACACAGTATACAGTATCCTTAAATCGTAATTTTTCTTATTATACCCTTGCAAAGGGTATTATAATTTTGCTCAGAACTTTGTAACGCATTGAAACATTCATTTCCGAACCTATAAACTATATATTCTTGATAAGGCGACGAGATGAGTCGATTGAGCTTTGTCCGTCCGTCTGTCTGTTTCTACGCAAACTAGTCTTCCAGTTTTAAAGCTATCGAGCTGAATTTTTGCACAGAGTCTTCTTTTTGCGCACTGCTAATATGTCGGAACCGACCGGATCGGATAGCTATATCTCATAGCTGCCAAAGTGAGAACATTTTTTTTGCTTTCAGTGTGCTTTTACACAGATTTGCAAAGTTTGTTCAAAATCGGATGACTATATCTTACAGCTGCCATAGGAATCTGTAGTTAGACAAATTGTTGATTTTATTGCTAGAGTTCTTAAGTGTACAGAATACCTTCAGGTGTCATTTTTTCAGGTTAACAAACAATTAAATTACCCAAAAACTAAATATAAGTGATATTAAGAAGCGGGTTTGTTCAATTGATAGCTAATCGGTTAAATTAAATTTAGACATTTTTGTTGTTGTCGTTGCTCTTGCAGTTGTTGTTGTATTCGTGTTTAAAGTTAACCAAAAATTTAAAACATAGGCACATGGTTGCAAAAATTGTTATGAACGGATTATCTAAAGGTAAAACTGAATCGAGGGTTTTTTAAGAATTGATGTAATTCTGGTGTAAGCTATGATATTTTGAATCGGTATATAAACAGCGAAGTTATGGGATATTAAAGTCAAAATATCGAAAATATCATAGTTTACACCAGAATGGTGAGTATTACGAGTTTAAATCGGTCAACAGTTACTCTTTACATTTTTGCAACCATTTTGAAAAAAGTGGTTCCGAGATATTCGCATTTACAGTTTCAACAACTGCTTTCAATGATATTAAAATCAGCGAATCAAACCGGAACCGTATACCGAAAAGAACTGATTGAAACTCAGAACCGGAACCGATAATCTTAATTTTTGTTATACCGGTATCAGAGAACCGAAAAGACCGAAAAAAACCTAAACGTTGTACCGGTACGGTTTCGGTTCTGAGTACAACCAACTAGACTGCGAAACGAGCAGTTAGATTTGGCGGATTTTTACGCAGTTTGGCTAAATAGTAAGCTTCAAATAAAAAACAAAAGGTTTTTGGCTAAGCAAAACTTTTGTTCAGTGAAATAGAAAAACGCGAGACCTGTCTCTTTGAAAACAATACAATGTCAAGCTAACCTCTGATCAGAAAAGTACATGTGTAACTGCTTTGATTGATATGTATTCAATAATTTTATCCACTTCTGTTCTATTGCAACTAAATTAGGAAAGCAGCTCTGACCCAACTTCTTTGTCTGAAAGATAAAGTCGATTTTTATATGAATTTCTATGAAAAGAAACAGGACAATACAAATACTTCAGTATTTTCACAAAACTGCTTAATGGCATCAATCAAGGTTTTCCAGAACTTAAAACTTTTACAAAATAAATATAATGTACTTAATGTGGTCAGAAAATTCGGCAAAGTTAAAAAAGTCAAAAGTTATTCTTGCTGTTCGACCTACACAAGTAAGCGTAAAACGTTTATTTTCCGGTGTGAAGTTTATTTTGACTAAACAAAGAAATCAACTGGACGGAAATACATTGAACGCTATCATGTTTCTAAGAAATAACACAAGTTTACAGCATTTCCGATCCCGACCATCTGGCAGTCATTTTGTATGTAAATCCATTTGCGGAGTCCAAAAATCCAATCCGCAAATTTTTTTATGGGGCCGTTTTCGAGAAATCGCGGAAAAGCTAGTTTTTTGGTTTGTAAAAAAAGTACCTTCAGAAAAATGGATATATCTTCAGTATCGTGTCTTTCATTATAAAAAGCTAATGCTTTCTTCTTAGGTAATTGAACGCCCTATCATTCATTCATACAACCCTTCTTAATCCGGTGCTCGACTTTGGCGTAATAAAGGCTCTTATCTGCAACTTTGCATTAAATTTATCACTTTTTTAAAAAATGCTAGATTTTAAATGCGATTTTCACAACGAAAAAAATGTTGTAAAATTTATTTTATTGCTGTTCACTAAAGATTTATCTATTAAAAGTACAACGCCACATAACTCATTAAAATCCGATGAAGAATAAAGAAGTTATTGGTATTTTAGTAAAAATTGGAAGGTTTCAACTTCAACCAAATTGACTTAGTTTGACTGTTTTATGTTCGTCACAGGAGGCATAGTTAAAATTCAAACAATTCTATTTAAAGCTTAGTACTCAGACAAACTAAATCGTCCGCTAGCTAAATTGACAACTTTTTCCGATGGGTTACCCAGCGGACGATGTAGTGTGACTGTACAACGCCAAAATACCACCCCTCATCAAAATACCACCCAATATGAAACGGTCATACTGCGCTGATTTGCTTGCATTTAAATTTAGTTAATTGTTTTTACTAATATTTGGATATTTTTGAATGATATATGGAATGTAGAAGTCATGGGCAATGCAAAATCTTACCGTTGGATTTAAAATATGCGCAATCAATGATTTTCGTCGAACTTTTGCTACTGACATTCCGACGGGTAGGTGTCGGAAAAATTACAAGCCATTTTTTCTTCTAGCACCCCATCGGAATTGTATCAGCTGTTTGTGTTTGTCAAGTTAGCGGCACTACGAGCTTTCCAACGCTGAGGCACGGAAATTTTAGTTTGTCTGAGTTCCACCGAGCGTAAAAGGCCTGTCGGAATTTTACGAAAGCTTTCCGACACCCTTTTTTTATATGGAGTTGACACCTAGCTAAAGCGATTTAGTTTGTCTGAGTACTAAGCTTAAGAGCTACTATGACCTAACAAATTTATTTTGTACCTGGTTTAGTTTTTTGTGATTGACTTAGGTTGAAAAATGAGTTTAAGACGTCAAATTGAATGCAAGAATGATCTTGGTATGCTTGCGGGCAGGTACAAAATAAATTTGTTAGGTCATAGTAGCTCTTAAATAGAATTGAAAAAATCGCACTTAAAATTAAGCTTTTTTTAAAAAAGTGATCAATTTAATGCAAAGTTGCCGACAAAAGACTTTATAACGCCGAAGTCCAGCACCGGATTAAAAAATGGTGTATCAACGAATGATAGGGCGTTCAATTACCTTCCAAGTAAGCATTGTCTGTTAATAATGAAAGAACCGGTACCAAAGATATACGCATTTTTCTAAAGGTACTTTTTTTACAAATCAAAAAACTAGCTTTTCCGCGATTTCTCGAAAACGGCCCCATAAAAAAATTTGCGGATTGGATTTTTGGGCTCAGCGGAAGGACTTACACAAGGAATTGCTACCAAATGTTCGGGATCGCGAAATTTTTATTATTTGGTAAACTAGTGTAATCATTAATTTACCTTTTTTGTAACTAACTTTTATTTTTTTATTTTAAGTAAGTTTGGTGAAGACAAATGTTAATAAAATTTCAGTCATCTTATGAATACAAACATGCATAATTTTTATGGCAAACACACGCAAATGAAATTGATAATTTATTATACACATACATGTGTACTGCTGCTTACCCACTTTGATTATATTTAAGTTTTAAAATTTCTGTTAGTTTTACCGGTCCATATCGGTACGTACCGGTACGATACCGAAATAAAAAGGTACCGGAACCGAATACCGAAACGGTAGCAGAAACAAAACATGACCTTTTACCGAAACGTTAGTTTCGGTACGTTCCGGATCCGAAACCGAAATTCTTTTCGTTTTGATTCCCTGATTAAAATATTTTTGATATAAATATTTCAAACATGGACTTGATGCATTTGGGTGTAAGCTTTCACCGAAAAAAAACTATCAATAGCTTTTAAACAGTTCTCTAGAAATTTGGGTCGAAGTGAGTCAAGACATGGTAAAAGCAAAAAAACTTTAAAAATATCAAAGTAATTTTTTTTCCATTATTTTTATTATATTTTTTTAATTGGGTACATTTTATAAATATTTTTAAAGTTTTATACCATTTATTGTTTTTGTTTATTTCTGTAAAACAGAGTTTCGTATCTGCTTCAAAGTTTTAAAGGATGTTTATAAGATCCTAATAGAAGGATTAAGCAAATAAAAAAAATAAAAAACTTTGATAATTCAAAACATTTGCAAGGGTATAAAATCTTCGGTACGGACGAAGTTAGCTTGGCCTTCTCGTTTAAATTGTAATCGTTACGATCCCTGGTTTAAAGTTATTTGATGACAACTTTCACCGTCCTTTGGTAGACTTTCTCTTTGATAATTACACTAGTTTACAGCATTTCCGATCCCGACCATCTGGCAGTCATTTCGTTTGTAAATCCATTTGCTGAGTCCAAAAATCCAATCCGCAAATTTTTGGATGGGGCCGTTTTCGAGAAATCGCGGAAAAGCTAGTTTTTTGATTTGTAAAAAAAGTACCTTTAGAAAAATGCGTATATCTTCAGTATCGTTTCTTTCATTATAAAAAGGTAATGCTCTCTTGGAAGGTAATTGAACGCCCTATAATTCATTCATACACCACTTCTTAATCCGGTGCTCGACTTCGGCGTAATAAAGACTCTTATCTGCAACTTTGCACTAAATTTATAAATTTAAAAAAAAAATGCTAGATTTTAAGTGCGATTTTCACCACGAAAAAAATTGTGCAAAATTTATTTTATTGCTGGTGACTAAAAATTTATCTATTAAAAATACAACGCCACATAACTCATTAAAATCCGATCAAGAATAAAGAAGTTATTGGCATTTTAGTAAAAAATGGAAGGTTTAAATTTCATGCAAATTGACGTAGTTTGACTGTTTTTTGTTTGTCATAGGAGGCATAGGTAACATTCAAACTATTCTATTTAAGGGCTACTATGACCTGCCAAAATTATTTTGTACCTGGTTAAGTTTTTTATACACTTGAAAAGTGTATTATAATTTTGCCCAGAAGTTTGCAACGCATAGAAGGAATCATCTCCGACCACATAAAATATATATATTATTGATCAGCGTGACGAGCTGAGTCGATTAAGCTTTGTCCGTCTACGCGAACTAGTCCCTCAGTTTTGAAGCTATCGAGCTGAAATTTTGCACAGAATCTTTATTTGTCACGCAGCTAATATGTCGGAACCGACCGGATCGGATGACTACTTCTTGTAGCTGCCATACAAATGATCGGTCGAAAAATGGGTTTTAATGAGAAAAACTCGTTTTTTCTCAATTTTACCGCTCTCAATCACGGTCATGGGTAATATTAAATGTTTTTAAGCTGATCTGCGAAGTTTGGTCGAATTCGCTAACCGTTGAGACAAGCGTTTTCAAGTGTATCAAAACTTCGGCACAGACGAAGTTAGCTTTGCCTTTCTCGTTTGTGATTGACTTAGGTTGGAAAATGAGTGCAAGACGTCAAATTGAATGCAAGAATGATCTTGGTATGCTTGCGGGCATTACTTATTTTCGATTCCGCTAACAATTGCAACGACATTTGTGTAAATTATATGAGCTTTACCACCGCCCGAAGATAACTTTTTTGTTTTTAATGATAAAGTTCTTTTTAATAATGAAATTTTCATCCTAAAAAATTCTAGTGGTTTTGGGAAATTCGAGTGGTTTTCCATAGATTCTTTTTTCTAAATTAGACTTCTGAGGGCGGGGTACTAACCGCTTGTCCATTGGAGTCGGGAATTTGGTATAACAAATGTGTTGAATCCCTTCACCATTAATCGCGAACTAGACGAGATCAAAACAAACTGGAAATGTGGTGTTGCTATCTGAGGCCTCTTGTTTCACAAATTATTGGTCCCGTTCCTAGGCTATTTTGAGTGTTAACAGTGTTATAAAATATGCACTATCAAAACTTATAAACATTTTTAGACGATTATCCAATATATAATCGATTTTCTATATGCCTTGTCATTGAAATTGTTAGCGGAGTCGAAAATAAGTAATGCCCGCACGCATGCCAAGATCATTCTTGCATTCAATTTGACGTCTTGCACTCATTTTCCAACCTAAGTCAATCGCAAAAAAACTTAAACAGGTACAAAATAAATTTGGCAGGTCATAGTAGCCCTTAAATAGAATAGTTTGAATGTTTCCTATGCCTCCTATGACAAACAAAAAACAGTCAAACTACGTCAATTTGCATGAAATTTAAACCTTCCATTTTTTACTAAAATGCCAATAACTTCTTTATTCTTGATCGGATTTTAATGAGTTATGTGGCGATGTATTTTTAATAGATAAATCTTTAGTCACCAGCAATAAAATAAATTTTGCACAATTTTTTTCGTGGTGAAAATCGCACTTAAAATCTATCATTTTTTTTAAAATTGATAAATTTAGTGCAAAGTTGCAGATAAGAGTCTTTATTACGCCGAAGTCGAGCACCGAATTAAGAAGTGGTGTATGAATGAATGATAGGGCGTTTAATTACCTTCCAAGTAAGCATCTCTTGTTTATAATGAAAGAACCGGTACCAAAGATATACGCATTTTTCTAAAGGTACTTTTTTCACAAATCGAAAAACTAGCTTTTCTGCGATTTCTCGAAAACGGCCCCATAAAAAAATTTGCTGATTGGATTTTTGGACTCAGCGGGAGGACTTACACAAGGAATTGCTACCAAATGTTCGGGATCGCGAAATTTTTATTATTTTGTAAACTAGTGTTATTGTAGCTATGTACGGAAGAGATTATAGATATGTCACTCCACGCAATATTTGGTCTTGTATTTTAAACAGCTCTAAAGACTGCTGATTAAGATTTCCCCCATCCTTATCTTTGTTTTCTTTTCAAATTAATTGTTTATTTTTTCGCTCATTTCTTAGGCACTTCCAAGTCGCGCCGCAGCTATGACTCTGTGGATCCGGAATTTGATGACGCCTTCCCCACACAGTCGGACATTGACAACAATTTCTTTGCCGCTTTCAACAAGTATTTCGAATTGAATGGACGCTGGAGTGAGAAATCGCATGTGCCCGTCTTCGGGGATGTGGATGCCAAGCGCGAGGAGGTCGAACGATTCTATAACTTTTGGTATGACTTCAAATCGTGGCGTGAATTTAGCTATATGGACGAGGAGGACAAGGAGAAGGGTCAAGATCGCGACGAGCGTCGCTGGATCGAGAAGGAAAACAAAGCGGCTCGAATTAAGCGCAAAAAGGAGGAAATGGCTCGCATACGAGCTCTGGTGGATTTGGCCTACAACAATGACAAGCGCATACAGCGGTTCAAGCAAGAGGAGAAGGATCGCAAGGCGGCGGCCAAAAGGGCCAAAATGGATGCCGTCCAGGCCCAAAAGGCCGAGCAAGAGCGTGCGGTGCGTGAGGCCGCACTGGCCAAGGAGCGTGCCGAGAAGGCCGAGCAGAAGCGCATCGAACAGATACGCATTGAACGCGAGCAGCAGAAGAAGGTGCTCAAGAAGGAGCGCAAAACGTTGCGCGACAAGGTCAAGGACTGCAAATACTACGCCAAAAACGACAAGGATCAACTGAAGCATATGGAGGGCACCGAAAAGATTTGCGAAACATTCAGCCTGGCCGAGCTGCAGTCGCTGAACAAGGCCATGGAGACGAAGGGGCGTGAGTCGTTTATGGCTGCGCTGCAGGCAGCCGAACAGAAGATAGCCGACGAGCTGGAGGAGCTTAATCAGGCGCAGCAAAAGAAACTGGCCGCCACCCCCAAAGCGGCCGTCAAGGAGGTCAAAAAGGGGGAACTGTGGAGCAATGAGAATGTACAACTGCTTATCAAGGCGGTGAATCTGTTTCCGGCCGGTACAGCCCAGCGCTGGGATGTCATAGCCACCTTTATCAATCAGCATAGCCCAAATGGAGCAGGCACACTGCTGGTGACAGCGCGAGATGTGCTCAATAAGGCCAAGGCCTTGCAGAACAGCGACCACTCCAAGAGCTCACTCAAGACACACGCGAATGATGCGGCTTTTGCCAGCTTTGAAAAGTCCAAGAAGGAAGTGCAAACCTCAAATGATATTACCCTGGGTGAGGACACGACGACGGAGACTAAGGAGAATGTCAAACAGAATGGCGAGATCAAGCAAAACGGCACCGCACCAGCCTCAGCTGCTGTTCCGGCAGCACCCACAGCTAATGGCACGGCGTCCAAGACCTGGACCAAGGAGGAGCAGGCTTTGCTGGAGCAGGCCATTAAAACGTATCCAACCACAACGCCTGATCGCTGGGACTGCATTGCCTCGTGCATACCCAATCGCAGTAAAAAGGATTGCTTGCGCCGCGTCAAAGAGCTGGTGGAACTGGTCAACTCCAAGAAGGAGGCACAGGCGGCTGTCAAATGAGATACCAAGTCACCCCCTCCTCTTCTAGCTGCTGTGTCCCATATAAATTTTATTTAAATAAAACATAAAAAGTTTTTTGAACGTTTAGCGAAAAGTTACATATAAAGTTTCTACATTTGACTAGCTGTATGCTGGGAATGGTCTGGTTCTGGCTTATGTCTGCTCGGCCACGCTGCGTCCCCCACTCAGCTTGAGATCAAATGCCTGAGGATTGGCCAACGGATCAAGATCAGCGAATAGGTCTAACCAGGGATTGTTGTTCGTTTGGGATTTGACAGTGGGAGCCGCAGCAGCCTGCTTGGGGGTGTTGCCACTTGGCATGGGTGTGGCCGGCTGTTGACTGAACATGCGTGACCAGAATTTTTGATTGCTGGTTTCCATCAGAGGCTGTTCCTCTTCCTTAAGGTCAGCATCAATTAAGGGACTCTCCTCCAGCTGCTTGGACAGTTCAATGAGCAATGATTCATTATCGCCACAGGAGTTAGATGATTCGGCATTCGGCGATATGGCTTCCTCTCCGGGTTTGTCTTGATATTCGCTCTGCAAAGCGGGGAAATTAGTTTGATAAAAAGTCAAACAACAAAAAACAAAACTTACAGCAAAGAACAGGGACTGATCCTTGTCGACCGTCTCTATGGGGGCAATGGGTGTATCCTCCTCAGTGCCAGCAACTGCACCCTCATTTTGGGACAACTCTTTCAGCACACAAAAGTCATATTTGGGTTTGACAATCAAGGCATTGGAAATGGTCTGGAATGTGGAAGCGGCCTTCTGGGCAAAGCTCTTCAGCTCGGCCACATAGGCAGCCAAAGCATGGGAATACATATTGCAGCGGGCAGCAGCCAATAAATCAATCTGTTCCAGGAAAAAAAGGATAAATTACAATCAACAGTTCAATTCACCTACCTTTTGTATGGAATCCAGGGAGTAACCATCGAAATTGTGTTTGGCCGCCCGCACATGAGCCTGGGCTGTGCGAAATTTATCCAGGCCTTTGCCCGTATCCGGATCCAGTTCCTGGCTGGCGGATTTCATCCAAGAGAGGGCCGCTCTATATTCGGTGCGTTCCTTTTCCATTATCTGCAAAGTGCCCTCCGTATCCTTGACGGCCCGACAGCGATAGACATCCACCTCGTGCTGCAATCGCAGCAGTGGCACACGTACACACATCCTTTGCTGGCCAGCAAAGGACATGGCCTTGCCTGTGTGTG
Organism: Lordiphosa clarofinis; assembly: GCA_018904275.1. Taxonomy (NCBI): domain Eukaryota; kingdom Metazoa; phylum Arthropoda; class Insecta; order Diptera; family Drosophilidae; genus Lordiphosa; species Lordiphosa clarofinis. The sequence goes on along the minus strand of JAEIGQ010000029.1, from coordinate 541,274 downwards.
TAATGCTGTTGCCAGTGGTTTTGCTTCTCTTGCCGGCCTCTTTAAGAAAGCGCCCAAAAACACACTCCTCCTGCGACAATATGCACAGCCTCTCCTGGTATTGGTCAATAATCTTGCATAGTTCTAGGCTGGTCTCCGAAATGGATTTGAAGACCTCAATTTTGGCATCCAGCTCGGCATCACTCTTAATAATGTGCTGATCTTCCTTGCTGCCCAGCTTACGCTGGACAGTCTTCTTGGTGATCCAGAATTGGTGTTGAACCTCAGACTTTAACATATTTTCACGGCGTACAACGTCCTGGTTTTTTTTTCGACTTTATCGCTAGCGATGGGGGTTGGTCGTTACGGATATCGATAATGTGCGGGAAACAATCGATTAATAAGCCAGATTTGAATTCGGTCTTGACATTGATATGAAAGACTGACACAGAAATAAGTAGAGATCTTGTTACAGTTTGTTCCACGAATTTGTTGGCAGTCCTTACTTCAAACACAAAGTCTTAATGATCCTGGCGGGACTGAAAAGCCCGCTGATCCTGACGGGGCATCTGGGGACGCCCTGAGACACGCTGCCAGCGGGCCATCGAATCAGAACTCTGGTTATTACTCATACCTCAGTAAAATTTATATATGTGCAACGTGTTTTTTTTAGGTTTCTTTGGGAAGTCTTGCTTTTTATTGTTATTTTTCTTTTATACTTAAAACGAGAAAGGCAAGGCTAACTTCGTCCGTGCCGAAGTTTTTATACACTTGAAAACGCTTGTCTCAACGGTAAGCGACTTCGACCAAACTTCGCAGGTCAGCTTAAAAACATTAAATATTACCCATGACCGTGATTGAAAGCGGTAATATTGACGAAAAACCAGTTTTTATACCCTTGGAGAGGGTATATTAAAATTGTCCGGATGTTTGTAACGCATAGAAGGAAGCATCTCCGACCACATAAAGTATATATATTCTTGATCAGCATGACGAGCTGAGTTGATATAGCCATGTCCGTCTGTCCGTCCGTCTGTCCGTCCGTCTGTTTCTATGCTATCTCCTCCTCGTCAGTTTTAAAGCTATCTTAACCAAATTTCGCACGAAGTCTTTTGGTATAAATACGCTGCACATTTGTCGGAACCGGCCGGATCGGATGACTATAGCATATAGCTGCCATAGGAACGATCGGTTGAAAAACTAGTTTTAGTGAGAAAAACTTTTTTGTTTTTAGTGCTATCGCTCCCAACGCTCGTATTTAAAAGTTTTCAATGATTTCACATAATTTCACCAAGGCTTGTCGAAATCGGACAACTATATAGTATAGCTGCCATACAAAAGTTAGGTCTGAAAAAAAGTCTTAGTGAGAAAAACTTTTTTGTTTTCAATGTTATCGCTCCCAACGCTCGTATTTATAAGTTTTCAATGATTTTACATAATTTCAACATGATTTGTCGAAATCGAACCACTATATAGTATAGCTGCCATACAAACTGTCAGGCATATATCAAGCTCCAAGGGTATATAATCTTCGGTCGAGCCGAAGTTAGCTTGACCACTATTTTTTCTCATTAAAATCCATTTTTCGATCGATCATTTGTATGGCAGCTATAAGAAGTAGTCATCCGATCCGGTCGGTTCCGACATATTAGCAGCGTGCAGACAAAAGAAGACTCTGTGCAAAATTTCAGCTCGATAGCTTCAAAACTGAGGGACTAGTTCGCGTTGAAACAGACAGAAGGACAGACAACGCTTAATCGACTCAGCTCGTCATGCTGATCAAGAATATATATACTTTATATGGTCGGGGATGCTTCCTTCTATGCGTTACAAATATCTGAACAATTTTAATATACCCTCTCCAAAGGTATAAAAATGTTTCGAGTAAAGTTGATATACATATGTGCAAATGGCAAGACATTAGGATGTTAACTATTATTTCCATTTTAAATACAATATTCTTATTTGTTTAATAAGATATAGTGTCTCCCTTTATTTGTTCGACCACTTGCAACCGCCGTGGCATCGAATTGACCAAGTTTTGAAGGACGGACATGTCTATAATCGCCCATTCCTGAACAATGGCCTCCTTTAAATCTTTTAAAGAGTCGAACTGTCTTCCACCCCTAAAAACTTTGCCTGACAGGATGCCCCAAAGGTCCTCAATTGAATTTAAATCCGGACTTATTGCAGGCCATTGCATTGTCTCGAAAAACGTCTTTGGAGACCTTAATGTTCGCTGATTAATGTAGTAGACCCAAGTACTATAAACAATGATAAACCGGCTAGAAACGCATTGCAGTAAATGGGGAATGGAGGTGAACTTGAATAAGTCTGAAATTATGGTATTCAGCAAAGGAGGCAGATTATTGGCGTCTGAAAGATGGACCAACAGGACAGAAGTAGTAAAAATCTCATCTGTATTTAGGTACCTAGGAGTCATTTTCACGCTGACCGTGTCATTTACAAATTACAGAGCATGTGCTTAAAAGGAGTATTGAGGCTATCAACATGACCTGAAATAACTTCCTGGGAAAAAGAGAGATACACATGAATGCAAAATGGAAACTATTTAATGCAGTAAGCCGTATAATCCAAGGATATGGAGCAGAAATCTGGGGAGGAGGACACTTTACAGAAGTCGATAGGACCCAACTTCTTCTTCTTCTTCTCTTTTTAAAAAAGTTCTATATTTGCCCGCCAATACACCAAGCTATGCCCTATTCCTTGAGACCGGTTTGGAGAATGCCCACCTGTATACGCTTGACTTGCACCTCAGCTTTATAGGAAAAACGATGCACTTTTATAATGAGAATCGCCTCCTACACTACATTACCAGCATGCTAATAGAAAATAATATCTTCTGGGTAAGAAGTCTGGATGAGTTGTGCAACCGTCTTCAGGAATGAAATTCTTTCCGAATAACAATTCATGAGGCCCTCAAAGCAAAAACCTTGCAGTACAACCATCAGCGACAGATCACTAGTGCCACCCGAATTTACAAACACTTGGACAACTCAGTCGCCTATAACCTCCACTCTCTGCCAATCACAACAGTTTCCTGGATACTTAAGGCCCGATTCGATCTGTTAAAGCTGGGGTCTAACACCTACAACCGTCAGGAAAATGTAGCCTGCCCCATATGCAACACTGGAGAACTGGATGACCTTGAGCATTTCCTAGAAAGATGCCCTATTTTAAAAGAGCACAGATTGCTATGCTTTAGAAAACCCCTGCTAGCACTTGCCGATATAATCAGTTGTCTGGATGATACGGAGGATAAGCACTGGGCAGACCTGGTGACATTTATTAAATTAGCATTAAAATATCGAGCAGTAATTTTACAAGTTTTAAATTAGTCTTACATGCGTGCAAATGTGCTACCCTTGCTAAACACAGATGAACGATCTGGTATCTGGGGAAGACCCGGGCAGCCAGGTGTAGTAATCAGTGTGAGGTGAGGAGCCATGCGCACGGCCGACAGACGGAATTTGTTTTATGTAGGTCCATGTTTGTTAACATCATTTCTTTCAAGAGTAACTTTTATTATGTATATTATTATTGTCTGTTTTATTAATTTTAAATAAAGAAACACTTACTTACTTAAGTTGTAAATTAATCTAATTAACACTTAAAAACATTTTTGGTCGTTTTGGCATTTCACTCTCAAAATGTAAATGAATAACGTTGCAACATTTATCAATTTGCTTCTGTGGCGTGACTTTGTATTCTTCTTTATTCTAACGGCACTAGAGACTTAGAGCTGATAAGAAATGAATGTGTGACAAAGTATCACAATGCACAAGAGATAAAACGTGTATACAAAACATAAATACCGCAATTAAAACAACGGTAATATAGAAAACAGTTTTTGCACATATATCAATTTTACTGATGTATTTTTAAAGGGGCAACAATTAATAGGTAAAAAAAAACAATTGTTAAAGTTGTAATTCATTATTCTACATGCACCATACCATCAAAGTCAAGTATAAATACATGGGTTTGTAATTCAACTAGGGTTGTCGAAAATATATCAAAATATCAATATATCGATAATATTTTTTAAAACTGATATATTTATATCGTGATTTTTTTTTTGTCCAAATATCGAATATCGATCTTTTTTTGGGATATTTTATGATATTTGTGCGTTGGTCACTCTAAGATCTGAGCAGCGAGCGCAAACGCATTTAAAAGACGCAAAGAGAAAATGGATTCAAATTTGATAAATGCTAATTATAGCGACATAAAAAATGGCACAGCTAAGTGTATTCCTATAAAAAGTGCCGAATATGCTAAAGAATTACCAGAAATGCTATCGGCTAAAGAATTAAACATTTACAGTGATTTTTGTAACTTTTTGAGCCCAATTAAAGATGCAACTGAGAAAAAAAGAGGTGAATATTTTGTCACTGTCAGTATGGTTATTCCGTTAATTTCACTATTATTCATCAAAATACAGATTGTAAAAGTTGAATCTGTCGAGGGCATCCTTACTAAAGAGTCGCTTTATAACCTCAAGCCACTTCACTATGGGGAATTTTACCAAATATTAGGCATAAACCCCTTTTCCAATAGTGCTCAAAACTTAAATTTTTTGTTTCTTTAGACCACAAATACATCAGTCTTCAATGTTACATACCACGAATTTTGATTTAACAGAGCTCTGTTAAGTGAGCAGCTGGTAAAGTCAGGTTATGCTAACGAATGACAGTTCAATGTTAAGTGTGTGTTTTCTGCTGCAATCTGTAATTGCAAAATATTAATGAAAACAGAAAGTTTTGTCGAATATTTTTGATTGAAACTAATCGTTGTGGTATGTGCTATGTTTTAGTGCCTTTGATCTGTAGAAATTAATCGTGGCGTCCCTGTATTTGGCGGTATTCGTGATTCATCTCACAAAAAAAAATTGGAAAGAAAATTCAACTTTGCGAAGTCCTACCAAATTTTGTTTAGATTTGTTAGAGCTGGGACTTTTACCACCTTTTAGAGCTATCAATTCCGCTTCTGATTCACTTTTGTTCAACCGCATCTATGCGCACTTCTTTGCAAAATTTCACTTTTTAGGACACAACCTCATTTTCTCCAATGCCTACTTGCAGCCCAAATGAAAAAATGTGACGAGTCGGGAAGATGTTATTTTTGATTGCTTTAGAGAAGGGTTAGGCCAAAGTCTTTCAGTCGCATATAAAAGATATTTAAAAGAAAAAAGGAAGCATATTTTGTGCAATTCTGGAGATGAATCGCGAAAATTTAACCGAATAATGCAACAAATTGAACGCAGAAGTTCAATTCTAAGCCATTGAGCAGAATATGAACACAGAGAGTCGTTCCCGATGGTCATTAACGCTAAAGCGTGTTAGAAATCGTAGAAATCAAGCTGTTGGAGATAAAATGGTAGAAGAAGCAAGCACGGCTGCTCGTAATAAGTAAAAACGACTAGCTGACCATGCAGCAGTTCTTAAGATAGTTTCTATAAGGCAAAAATGATCCGAAATTTTATGTGCTAGTATTGTGCAGTTAGAAATGACAGTAAGAACAGAACAGAAATCGAAAAAAATAAATGAGACGCATTTTTTTTCAGGAATCCCGATATTCCGTAAAGTTTGCGGCCGAAAAATATGTTTCCTATTACGGTACATTCATTCTTATGCAAAATTGCAAGAAAAACCAATTTTATCTTGTAAAAAAAAATATTATTTTTTTATTTATTTTTTTTAAAGGCGGGTTGAATTGCTACCACGCCCACTTTTTAGCACGTATAGAGCAACGGTATACCTAACATAAGGCAAAAAACTAGACCGCAATATCTTGCTTAGTTTTTAAGTTATTAATTAATGCCTGATTTTTGGGAAAATTCCCCATAGTGCACTTGAGTCCAATAAAATATTAGTGAAATCGTCATATCTTGATCCTATGTTTAAAAAGAGTTACATCTCGCCAATCAGGGTACAAGAGTCGACTAATTATATGTTAAAAGAATTGGATACATTTACCCAAGAAAACCCGGTCTGTCAAAAAATTATAGTTTGTATGTATTACCTTTAATGATTCATCCCAAAAATAAAGAAAAAAGAAATGCTAATTAATTTGATTAGAATTTTTACAGATTTCATAAGTCGAAAATTCAGATTCAACACACGGGTAGTTGACTTTATGAAAGCCCATAATAGGTCGATTTTAAATGGCTTTTCAATGGAAGAAACGCAAAATAGTGAACTGAAGGTATACCTTAGGTTGCCGCAATCATCATGGGAGAGTAATCCCTTAATCTTCTGGAATTCGCATAAGCTCACCATGACGGGACTATCCAGACTGGCCCTTAGGTATCTTATTACCCCTGGTAGCTCAGGTGCCTTCGAAGTGAATTGCTTCTGCTATAAAATGCGTAATTTGCGACTCCCGTAGCCGTATGACGGGTTTACATATAAAGCAACGTGTCTTTTAAAAGTCTTTTAAATCCAAATATTGGTTCTAAAAGTATAATACACAGAAAACTCGACTCTAATGGAATAATTTAGACTATATCTTTTTATTTTGGGGCAGAGTATTACCTTTTTTTGGGAAAAAAAAGAAATAAAAATTAAAATATCAATTATATCGATATATCGATTATTTAAAAGTAATATATTTAATATCATTTGATATTTATTTAAATTAGAAAATATCATCGATACGATATTTTAAAAATATTCGGCAACCCTAAATTCAACACTTTTTATACCGTTCCCATTAAAAATGGGAAAAAGGGGATCATGAAGTTGTGCAAATATATGTAACAGGGAAGGAAGCACCTCCGACTCCATAAAGTATATATATTCTTGATCAGCATCAACAGCCAAGTCGATTTAGCCATGTCCGTCTGTCCGTCTGTCTGTCTGTATGAACGCGTCGATCTCTGAGACTGTAATAGATAGAGCCACAAATTTTGGAATGTATATAGGTGAATACTGTACTCACATCGAGTTTGTTTCAGATTTCGAAAAATCCTCCTCCTTCATCTTTAAACAGCGAAAATCTGTCTTTTTATCTGTATAAACGCGTAAATCTCACAAACTATAAGAGGTAGAGCCACAAATTTTTGCATGTATGTAGGTGTACACCGTACCCAGATAAAGTTATTTCCAGGTTTGGCAAATTCCTCCTCCATCTTCTTCTAACCGCGAAAAACTGTCAGAGCTACAATTTTTAAGTTTGAACCTTGACTTAATACATATTCAGTGAGGCCCAACATCTATCTATTCTGTGTACCACAATGAGATCTGAGCAAAGACACCGAAAATATGTACATAAGTGCGCCTGCCCATTTATTGAAATAAATTTTAAAATAAATGGAATTCAAAGCTATAGGAACCACATTACTTGGTATGTGGGGTAGGGTATTTTGCTGTCGGGGCACTCGACCGCAACACTCTTACTTGTTTGGTAATGTTTTTTTTTAGATATTTCGATGTTTTAGCAATAATTCAGGATGGTTGCGGCAGTTTTTGTTCATTTCGTCAAGTTCATCGTTTGAAAAGGACTTTATGAGTTTGCAAAAAGTTTGGCAGGACATCATTAGGAGAATTAATATAATGGAATGCCATTTTATTCATTTCATGCGTGTCATCAGCTATTTCGATTGGTAATTCTTCTCGTGCATCTTGCAATTCTTGGATGAAGTTGTCTTTTGAGAAAATGTGCTTCTGTAAATTGTGAATTGATTTTTCAGCTAATGAAATGAAGTGACGTTTAATTCGTTGCAAGAAATGACTGTGAGGTTAAACCAGATGGATGATTTTCAGGTTATGCAGCTTGAGAGGTTGAAGCAGATGGAAGGCACAGCTCTACGGACTCCCGTTAATGAGGGTTCTAAAACTGCGATGCTTTTGGGCATTTGGAGACGCACTGAGACACGCTTCCAGCGGGCCATTGAACAAGAACTCTGCTTATCTGGATGCAAAAATTAAAAAGTAAAAAAAAAATCCTCGTGCCTAGCGCTTCTTACCAAATTTTCTTTTCTTGCCTCCAGAAACGAAAAGGCTGCTGGGCAGACTGTAGCGTGCCGGTTGTTACCTTTCATTTTCTTGAACCACGATTGATTGAGCGACAAATCGGGGGCTAAGAGTTATCGATAGCAAAAGCTTTCACTCGCAAAGCTTTTTCTCTCTCCAAGCTTAACGGTATTTTAATAGTTTTGCTTTCTTGGTATTTTTGTGCTGCTTAGAATAAGGTCACGCTGTCACCGAGAGGGGGAAACCCTCTGTTTTTAGCCGTTTCGCGTCAGTCGCATCTCGCCGCATTTCTTTCTTAGATTGTTTGGCGCTGCATTCAAGCGGGTGGAATAACAAAAACAAAAACAATATTTACGCAACTGTTTTGGCACACGCCGCGAGTGTTTGTTTATGTGCGTGGTAAGCCGGGTATGGGCCAAAGTTCGAATTGCAACTGAAAGCGACACATATTGGGGCGGAGAGACAGGACAGGTAAGTGAGAGGAAAAGAGATACAGTTACTTAAAGCACACACACACGCGTAGAGCAGCCGCCGAAGAAAGTGAACAAGTGTGTGCAAAGTTTTCTTCTTGTCAGCAAAACCGGGTTCAGGTTGAGACTTGCCACCTGCAGCCGCACTAGGCACAGGAGTGGGTGTGTGCGTACACACACACACACACATGCATACATTTGTACTTATGTGTGATGTTTGTGGTCAATTTGATTTAAAAGATAATGCACACTTGTCTTTTAACACCAAAAGCGCGTGACTTGGCAAATGCCCACATTTGGGACTACTCTTCAGTCTTAAGCCCGGCTTGCACAATTAGATTCGCTGGTTGACTCTCCACAGAATTCGAATTGAAACGCTAAAAGGTCATGGCACCTGCTGCCTGCCGGCCCAAAGTTTTAATAGGCGCAAAGCCAAATTCTCCGAGACCGCTTGCGGTTGTTATTGTTTGGGGTCCAGGAGCGGAATGCGGGGGCCAAACTGGTATGCGGCGCCCTTGGAAACTTATAAAAATGTTCCGTTTGGTCGATCGGTTTTATTGTGGTTATATAAACTATGTATATCAGTTGCCTCTGCCAGCTTTTGTCGAAATTCTGAATCATAATTTTATTGATCTCCGCCAAAATTGAAAGGGCCATCTTAACTATTCAACCATTGTTTTTTTTTAAATATTACTCTAGGCAGCGAGGTCCAGGATTGGTAGCAATTCTCAATGATTTTCGTGTCGATTTGTGGGAAACCCACTTATAATATTGAACAAACATAAATGCAACTTTGTCCTTGTGACTAACGTAATAATATATAAGTTTTTGTAACTTGTAACATTATGAATAAATAAATAAAAAAAATGTATAATTTTGAATCTTCTATGAAATCATCGTATAGAACCATTTCTAAGTTTAAGAAAATTTGCCTTTTATTTTAAAACCTTCACATTTTAATCGGTTTTCTTTATTTCTATTGCCTTGCTTTTCAGCTTTACGTTCACATCGGCCTCCATTCTGTACATTGCACTATATGTTTTTTTACCATCATTGGCATCAACTTCAAATTGAAAGATAGGAAGTAAATTTTTTGCACATTTGTAGCCCAATTCATACTTTATAATGTCATTCTCGCGAGTTTGTTTGATATTAAGCAGATATGAATTTTTGGAAAATTGTTTGAATATAGTATTGATTGAATGTTATTGTACATTTAGTTGACAATTAATGTCAGGTCTATTGCAAATGTTGTGTATCAATCTAGTTATCCTGCCATAAATTATAATTCATTTTTTCGGGTCATTACACGCCTGTAACTTTGTCTATCGAGAAGATTAAAATGCAAAAAAATTTGTGAAATTAGAAGAACCATTGAGCTAGATGATAAAGTGGGTTTAGTCAAAATGCAAGCACCCCAAATAACTGGTACACTACGATTAAGTTTAAAAAATTTGCCATAAATTGATCAATATTTCTCTTCAAAGGCCAATTTAGGCGCTTTTGGGTTTGCTGTTGCTGCTCCCATGATTTTTTTTAGGATGCATTAAAATGTATACTGTCGCATAGAGCTCATAAACACAGATATTGTTGCTCGGAGTAACCTCCAAAATTAAAAGCCAAAAATGCTGAAAAATGGATTTTCCGCGATATCTTGAAAACAAAATCTAATGGAGGAAAACCGAGACCAGTTTTGGAATCAGTGCACAAAACGGGATCAGAATTTGTCATCGATAGGGCTGGACCAAAATGGCTGTTGGCCAGTGCTATTTAATTATTTAAAATAAGTTATGTTTAAACAGCTTAGTTAGGATACGTAAGACATATGATTCTTCATCAAGATCTCGCAATCCTCTAGTTCATCTTTTTCGTTTTCGTCGTGATGTTCTTCACTATTTCAGTATTTGTTAAAAATCAAATCGTAGTGACTGTAGTAGCGAGAAAACTTGACTTGGTATGATTATTTTTAATTTATTTTATTTTGTCGTTCTTTTAAATAGATACTAGACAGCAATGGGTCCGAAGTATCTAAGGCTTAGCTTTCAAGAAGCTGCCATGTATTTATCTGCTGATTTTGTAGCTAAAATTCCAGCATCTCTTGTACATACAATCAAAGGCAACGCGTAGTTATTAACATATGAAAGCCTTGTCGCCAACTTTTGTTTTTGTCGGGAGCTAGCATTCTCATAGTCCACTTTTGGAGGACCACCTCTGTTCATAGAACCACAATTTACTTCGATTTCAATTACTAAGAGATTATTATGAAGCTATTCAGAATGTTTATTTTTAAATCTTAGTATTTATTGCCAGCAATTTGTCCATTACCTTTCAAAATAATTGACAAAACCATACCTTTTTATTTACTTGTGTTTCGGAGGTTTTACTTAGCTGGTTTTAGCAAATTTTTTGCAGTATATGCCTTTTGACTGCGCCCTCTGATCGTTTGTGGCTGACTAACGTTTCTAGCAGCTCAACATGTTCAAACGTAAAATTTTTTTGCCAGTCCGGCAAGCTATGCCCCTACTCACAGCCAGGAGTGGTCAGAGATTTCCCGAAGATAATTATAAAGAGACGTTTTTAGAGAGAAGGGAGAGAGATCTTTTGAGAGCAGGTGATACAGATCATTGCAATTTTGACATAAGACTCGAAATCGATTGTGCTGGGTATAATCAGTTGTGCATCTAGGCAAGATTAAAGGAAAAAAATAGTTTTCTAGTTGTCCTAAAAGGAACAGAAAAGTTAAGGCGACCTAAAAGTTCAGAAGAATCTACAGCACCGATAATTAGTTTATGAAGAAACACCTAATATTATACTATTCTACTGTTAGCTAACGAAGGAAGGTCAATAAGCAAGAGTCTGTTGAAGTTCGTTTGTAAACGAAGATTAGGGTCCCAATTTGAGTCATGTAGGTCAAAAAGCAAGAATTGCTTCTGAACTGATTCAATACGATCTATATGCTTTTTATACTGCGGACACCAGCCGAACGAGCAGTATTCAAGTACAGGACGGACTAGAGCAGTGTATAATAGCTTTGTGGTTTATGGATTATAAAATTCTTCCGACCAACGTTTAATGAATCCGAGTACACCATTTGCTCTATTAACTATATAGGAGATATGAGGACTGAAACTTAATTTGGGGACAAAAGAATTTCAAGATCGAAATTGAACTAAATTCTTATATTATTAAATTTACCTGTGGCATCGTCTCTGATTAATGAAGCTTGCTACATCTTCTTATGATTTTCATCAAGTTTTTCTTTGGGCGAGCTGAAGTCAAGTTCAAAGAAATGATTTCATGTTTATCTTCGGATTGAAATTTTAAGTACAAAATGATGGAAACAACCCTAAAAGGCTTGTATCAATCCGAAAATGCTCATACTCGGAAATCAAATGATTCCATCTCGATATTGACACAAGTGTGGAATTGCAGCTTAATTTAATCACAAGCCAAGATTGAATCAATATTGGACCTTCTTGTTTGGATCCGACTGAGGGATCAGTTCGAGCTCGTATAACATGATATAATCATTCACGTGTGTTGTTGAAATAAGCCATTATCGAGCTAAGGTAAAGCTCTCCCAAGCTTAAGTCGGACTGAAGACAAGAATTTTGGGATTAAAAAAATCCGTACTCAAATATTAATTTACTCGTAGTTGGTTTGCCCAAATATCTTTGATTTAATATTTGTGTAGGGGGTTGTTTGGGACTTCTTCCAAATTTTTAGTTCTTCATCGAGTTCCCCGTTTTCCGTTTCTGATTTTTTCCTTTTGCTTGATCAGGTCGTTCCAATTCGTTTTATTTTTCCATCCCATCCTCCCGTTAGGGCCATGAGTATCTCTGCAAACATCGCCAACGAAATTCTCTAACAATTGGACTTAGGCGGCAAAAAATTGTTTTTTAGCTTTGTGATTCTTTTTCCCTTAGTATTGATTTTCGTAAGTGAAGTTCCTAAATATTAAAGAAAAATTTAAAGGTTCGTTGCTTCGGTTCGGTTCCGTTTTGCAATTTAATAAAATCCGTTCAGAGACGCCCCTCTCTTTGCGCTCTAGGTGCATCGCCAGACCGGCCCTGTCTGTGTGTATATTTTCCAGCTTAAAAGTCGCACTCCGCCTTGAACAAACAATGCCAGACACTTGGTCAAAAGCCATGTTTTTCCACTATGTGTTATGGAAAATAAAGATTTCACTGCAATGCCACTTGATGCTGACACACTTGCAGTTCGGTTTTTTATTTCTTAATTTTTTTCGTCAAAATGCAGAATTGTAAACGAAATCTGTGTTGCTCCCTGCTCTTGTTTATTTTTGCTCAATCATTCAACACTATCAAAAGTTTTGTGTTTCTGTTTCGGTTTCATTTTTGCATTTTTCTCACAGGCCCCGTAGGGGAAAAATTTGTATGAAATACCTGCGAGCATACACAATTTTTGCCACTATATGGCTATGGTTGATGTTGTTGTTGTTGTTGTAGTTGCAAATATGTATCAAGTTACTTTGGTTGCTGCTTGGTTGCTCTCATTTGCATGCTGAGACACTGTTTTTCCACTGATTATTTTTTGTGTCGCCGCCGCGTTCGGCGTTGCTGCAACTAAATTGGCCTTAATTGGCTGCCTTTTTGTTGCCAATTTTTTTTTTGTCTGTGACCATATTTCTGCTTGGCTGTTTGTTATCGGTCGTTGCCGGCCGGCTAAAACACTTTGGCCACTTGTGGCATGCAGCTGGGGAATTCCGGAAAAAGGGTAGATGCACTTTTACATAAAGTTAGAAAGATATGGGAAGCTTTTTGTATAAGAGTTGTCCCTTTTGTCAAGAAAAGCGACGCCTAAATGTAAGAGTGTATTGATGAGCGAAAATTAAGCTACGCAAACCAGTTCTGACCAACTTCATCGACAGCTGATAAGCTCGTGTCGGTCTGAATAGCGAAGTGTGTTCGGCTCCTGCAGGCCACGCGTGACAATCGATGCTCTAGAGAAGCTCTGCAGATCTGAATGACAATTAAATCTGTTAGGAGTCGTTTTACGAATCTAATTTGGGAATTAATTATACTCCTAAGTAGGTAAAGTATCTAAACGTTAAAAGTTAAGTTATCCTTTCAGGAATGGCCAAGAATCAAGGAACCCAGCTAGGGTATAGATTAGTAAAGTCACAGAGCTTCTGTTAAACGTCTAGAAGAAGAAGCAGCTTTAAAGACTTTTAACTTTTTACGATATCTGAGTAGTGGTAGCAATTTATTTTTCTTGAGTTGTACAGTGAACATTTAGCTTAAGGTGAAAAGAATAAATTAAGAACATGTTATACATTTTTATTTACGTCAAAGTTCGTTGAACATAATTACAATAATACAGACAAAATTTGTTTCCTATACTCCCATGATGATTTTAGGGAACCTGACTAAATTCGTCCAATCGTTTGCGCTTGAACAGTTAAGCACATCAATTAAGGAGCTTGTATCTAAGACGGCTTGACCAACGTGCAGAACTCTGAACTTCCGTAGTACAGGACATCTTCCCAGAAAATCTTCAGATTCTCCTGTATTGCATGGGGGCAGATAGGACTTTCCACTTGCTGGTAACTGTTTCCCTGCAGCAAAATCATATCACATCTGGCTTTCATCACCCACAAAATGTCTCTCGGCGGTATATTTAGATACCTTTGTCCTATATCACTGTCTAGATACTTATAGAATCTGGTGATACTACTGTTTTTCCTTTGCACATATACAGAGGGAAAAAACCGAGAACATTGGACTCAAAACGAGCACAATCGTTATCAAACAGTATGCATGAACGGGTTTTTCATTTGTAGTACAATGTTCTCACTTTAAGAACAATTTATTGAGAACGCAAAAACTCAAATTAAGTTGATATTGTTCAATTTTTGAAAACATTTTTAACTCACCTAGAAAGAAAATTTGATTGCACTTGAGACCAGGGAATTGGGAACGGGGACATAACTCTTTTAATTGGAAGTGCGCGCTTGCTGCTTCTCCCTCTACACCCATGTTATGTACCATAGGAATCACTCCACCTGATTCGTTTGATTAAAGTTAATCGGACTGGGATTTGAGCCCGATACCTTACGCAGTGAACGCATGGGTTGACGCGTTAGAGGGTTACTTATGCTTTGCTGAGCTGACAAGATAGAGATATAAAAAGGAGAGCCACTTGCTCTCACTCGCTCTTTCTCTTGTATACCTCTCTGTTAAAAACCGGTTTTGTTGTAGTTTTCAATTGAGAACAACTTTACTCATTCCAAGAACATTTAAAACATTTGTTCTCAAAAATTTTGAGAACGTTCTGTTCTGGCAACTTATTTTCTGAACACGTTTTTCCCCCTCTGTGTATACATCCTTCTGAGTGCTTTTTAGCGTAGCCATAATTTGTGCGCATAATCCGTTCCATTGAGACCTCGAGATTTCCATGTCGTGCCAATCTAAGCGATTCTGGTGTTGTAGGTGGCAAGTTTATTCTCTTTTTTCAAAAGAGAAGCTGGATCCTCTTTAAAGCAGCTATAACCCCAAACAAGTATTTACGTCTCCTATGTGCAGGCCTCCGCCCAGGATATCGTGGATATCATTTAAAATTAGAGTAAAGAGGACAACAGGCACCCTTGACTCACGCCCGATTTTTCCTCAACTGTCTCCAGTCCAGACCGCAGCCCGTGTATTGCTCTAGATGCGCTCAATAAAGTTCAGAATTTTGTTCGAGACTCCGAGCATATAAAGCTTGTACCACAAAATTTTCCTGGGAATTTAATAAAAAAGCTGCCTTCAAGTCGACAAAGAACGCATAAACTTTTTTTTCCTTAATTCCATTTCAGATGTACTATGGATTTTAGTTTGAAAATATTATCCATGGTAGAATATTTTCTTCTAAAACCTAGCTGAAACTCATTTAATACGTTGTATTCGTCAGCCCCACTCATCAGCCTATCGTTGAGAACACCCATCAGAATCTTCGCCGCACATTTAATGAAGGATATTCCTCTGTAGTTTGATGCAGAGTTTATATCGCCTTTTTTTTTTAGATGTTAAATATGAAGCTTTTTGAGCATTACTCAATATCTGAGTAATCAATTTGGAAACTTTCTGAAATCGCTAAGCAGCTGTTGTTAATAAGTTAAACCTAGAACCTAACCTAGACAAGCGGCTGCGGTTTTCCGTTTAGGATATTCATGAAATATTTTATATCTGCGTTGGGAATGTCTTTGCTACCAATAATAGTTCCCATTGCTCCGAAAGTTATTTTTCGGCAAACAACAAGATTTTAAAATAACGGCGCGAGTGCACGATACTCGCCTGAAGATGCTTAGAAATCGAGAGTCAAAAACTAGCTTGGACGCCAAAAATACCTCAGAAATCGCTTAGATTACCTAATGAATATGAAATGCCGTGTCAGTTGAATCTTCGTCTTGGATTTGGAAATGGGTTTGCTTAGAAATGGCTTTGACCTGTTTAAAAGTAGCTTCCAGAAGTCTTCTAGAATTAGCTATAGGGGGGTGTCCCGGAAATCTCTATAGATTTTGACCTTAGATTTTTTGGAAACATCCGTCGGTGTCACAGAACTTCCAGAGATTTCATATCCTGTTTTGAAAATCTAGTTAGAATGTTTGGGTCCAAGATAATGGTCCGTCTCCTCAAAATAGGTTGCATCTGTAGAAAAAAAATTTTATATTTTCTAGCTATGAGTTAATTTGCTATTTTATTGCAATTTTTTAAGTGTGTTATGTGTTTGATGATACTTGAATTTCCAAAACTTAAATTGCTTGTAAATTTTTGCTAATCTCTTTCCCAAGCATAAGATATTTAAAACCAACCGAAAGAGATTTGTGGGACACCGAGACAAATGTTTTGGATTGGAATTTGCTTGGAAGACATTTCCTCTGATAAAGTCCCAAAGAAACCTCTGTAGAGACTCCCAGAAGCGTGAAATTGAAGTCGCTACAAAGATGTTAAGCAACGCAGAGTCGCTTGGAATATCTCTAAAACCACTTCAAAGATCCTAGCAAAAAGTTCAGAAAAGAAAAGGTCGCTCAATAACCAAATACGCGCCATTTTATCCCAATGCGGTTCCCTAAGAAGTAGAGCTGGAAAGCAATATGATATGATAACCATTCAGAAGATATAACTTATCTTTCAAGTCACACATCAACCCTTAAAAAGGCGCTCAGCAGACTCTTAGTCGCTCAGAGTCCCTCGCAGTCCCAAAGAAGATGTCCAAGAACTTGCTTTGAGTCGCTCATCTTTCACTCTGGATTATATAAAACAAAAGCATACAAAATTCGGCGTGTCAAAGACTTAATTTCTTCTTGCTTTCGGTTTTTTTTTTGTCTGTCTGCATTTTTAATGCTTTTTGCATGGCTTATTTGATTTAATTAGCCAGGTAGGTAGTTTCCATTATTGTTTGTTTGCAAATTGTGGGAAAAAATTCATTGAGTCGAAAAAAAGCAATTCGTATTTTGAGAATTTATTGCGCCGGGTTGCCTGCACTTTA
Source organism: Lordiphosa clarofinis (assembly GCA_018904275.1). Taxonomy (NCBI): domain Eukaryota; kingdom Metazoa; phylum Arthropoda; class Insecta; order Diptera; family Drosophilidae; genus Lordiphosa; species Lordiphosa clarofinis. The sequence continues at coordinate 524,338 of JAEIGQ010000029.1, read as the reverse complement.
TAGTCTAGTCTTTATAGTCGCAAGTTGGGTTGGATTGCATAATCGAAACGGTGAAACAAGCCAATAAATCAAAATGCCATTCTCAAGCCTGTGGCAGCGGCTGCTGCAAGTGCTGCATGCAACAACAATGAGCGGGCCAGTATTCAGAGCATGTCAATGTGGGCCTCTGGTAATGTGTAATGTTAGCCAGCCTGGTGTCCCACACTCACACACACACACACACAAAATCAAATTTCCAACATCCACATGGAACTGAGTACAACATTTACCGTTTTGGCAAGGTCTGTGCCTGGCCAGCTGGGCGCTCAGATTCTTGCCACTTGCCACCCATTGCACAATCTAAAATCTGCTCTGGCTTTGTCAATAGGCCAGAGCCAGTTTATTGAGTCGTCGACGTCGTCTTGTTAACTGTCATGCCCACGCGACGAGGCCAAGTGGCCTGACGCCCATTCAAATTTTCCATAGGGTACATAGGGTTTATGCGACTCTATGTTCTGTATAAATAACATAAAACACACAGCATTAATTCTGTAAGCATCACCTCAGACTCAGTTTTTCAAATAGAGACTAAGTTCGCAATCTCTGGGTACTTTTGTGCTTGCAACCCACATCAAATACGGACAGAGTTATGGGTATCACTATAACAAAAACTAAATTCAATCGAAAAATTTGTTGAGATAACCTGCTGGCAATGAAGAATTTTTCCCACTGGACTAATTGCATACTATAAACTAACTATATAATATTTAATTCTTAACTCAATTGCGATCTGTTACTTCGGCTTATACTTTAGTTAGAGCCTCTTAGTCTTATGGAAAACAAATTGGTCTAGTTAAGATAGTGTTTGGTCTTTTTTATTATACCCTTGGAGATGGTAAATTAAATTTAAACGGTTGTTTTTTAGGAAAAAAAAGAAAGAATCTCCGACCAAATAAAGTATATATATTCTTGATCAGCATATGCTGAACTGATATAGCCATGTCCGTATGTCCGTCCGTCCGTCTGTCCGTCCGTCCGTCTGTCCGTCTGTCCGTCTGTTTCTATGCTATCTCCTCCGTCAGTTTTAAAGCTATCTTAACCAAACTTTGCACGAAGTCTTTTTGACAAATACGCTGCACATTTGTCGGAACCGGCCGGATCGGATGACTATAGCATATAGCTGCCATAGGAACGATCGGTTGAAAAACTAGTTTTAGTGAGAAAAAATTTTTTGTTTTCAATGCTATCGCTCCCAACGCTCGTATTTATAAGTTTTTAATGATTTCACACAATTTCACCAATCCATGTCGAAATCGGGGAACTATATAGTATAGCTGCCATACAAAAGTTTGGTCTGAAAAAAGTCTTAGTGAGAAAAACTTTTTTTGTTTTCAATGCTATCGCTCCCAACGCTCGTATTTATAAGTTTTCAATGATCTTACATAATTTCACCAAGCCATGTCAAAATCGGACAACTATATAGTATAGCTGCCATACAAAAAGTTAGGTCTGAAAAAAAGTCTTAGTGGGAAAAACTTTTTTGTTTTCAATGTTATCGGTCCCAACGCTCGTACTTATAAGTTTTCAATGATCTTACATAATTTCAACAATATTTGTCGAAATCGGACAACTATATAGTATAGCTGCCATACAAACTGTCAGGCATATATCAAGCTCCAAGGGTATATAAACTTCGGTCGAGCCGAAATTAGCTGGCCTCTATTTTTATATTATAATTTTGATCAGAATTTTGCAACGCATAGAAATATTCATCGGTATTTATTTATAGATTTTCTTCAGCAGTGCCTTATTTTCTTTGTAAAAGAGCAATTGTTAAGTAGAACAAGTAAGAGTGTTGCGGTCGAGTGCCCCGACAGCAAAATACCCTGTTCCAAGTAATGTGGTTCCTAAAGCTTTGAATTCCATTTATTTTAAAATTTATTTCAATAAATGGTCAGGCGCACTTATGTACATATCTTCGATGTTTTTGCTCGGATCTCATTGTGGTACACAGAATAGATAGTTGTTGGGCTTCACTGAATATATATTAAGTCACTAGGTTAAAACTTAAAAATTCAAGCTGTGACAGTTTTCCGCGGTTAGAAGAAGATGGAGGAGGAATTTGCTAAACCTGGAGCAAACTTTATCTGGGTACGGTGTACACCAACATACATGCTAAATATTGTGGCTCTACTTCTTATAGTCTATGAGATCAACGCGTTTATGCAGATTTAAGTGACAGTTTTTCGCTGCTTAATGATGGAGGATTTGGAGTTTTCGAAATATGAAACAAACTCGATTTGGCTACAGTATACACCTACATACATGCAAAAATTTGTGGCTCTAACTCTTATAGTCTGTGAGATCCATGCGTTTATACAGAGAAAAAGACAGTTTTTCGCTGTTTAAAGAAGAAGGAGGAGGAATTTTCCAAATCTGAAACAAACTCGATGTGGGTACAGTATACACCTATATACATTCCAAAACTTTTGGCTGTATCTATGACAGTCTCTGAGATCGACGCGTTCATACAGACAGACAGACGGACATGGCTAAATCGACTCGGCTGTTGATGCCGATCAAGAATATATATATTTTATGTGGCCGGAGATGCTTCCTTCTCCCTTTTACATACATTTGCACAACTTCATGATCCCATTTTTCCCATTTTTAATGGGAACAGGGTATAAAAATAGAGAAAAGGTAACTTCGGCACGACGAAAGTTTACATACCCATGCAGCTCGTAAACTGTAAAAAATAAAGGGTTTAAATGACATTCATAAAACAATTGCATTTTCGCTTTGAACGATGTTAGTTGATTGATTTCCCAAGCTCAACAATAGGTGGCGCCACTTTCGCATGGCCAGTCCACATTTGGCCAAATACCGTTATGCAATATTACCATAATTCGACCCAGTACCCATTGAAAATGGGTAAAGGGGGATCATGAAGTTGTGCAAATGTTTGTAGCAGGGAGAAGGAAGCATTTCCGACACTATAAAGTTTATGGGTAATTATTTCTGAAGTGGGCAACTATTTTTTTTCATAGTCTCCAAATGTTTTAATTTTTATGTCAGGATAAAACTACAGTTTTCAGCGATTTTTAATAGATTTTTCATATATATATTCTCGATCAGCATCAACAGCCGAGTCGATTTAGCCAAGTCCGTCTGTCTGTCTGTCTGTATGAACGCTTCGATCTCAGAGACTTTAAGAGATAAAGATACAAATTTTTGCATGTACATAGGTGTATACCGTACGCAGATCTAGTTTGTTTCACATTTGCAAAATTTCCCCCCCTCCCCTTCTTAAAGCGCAAAGTTACAACCTCGTCGCTTAATATATATTATCTAAGGCCTTAAATCTATCTATTCTGAAACGCACAAGAGATCTGAGCAAAAGACACCGAAGTTATTACAAAACAAATTTTCAGCTTTTGTGTGAAGCTTATATATCGCCATAGGCATCCCTATCGTGATCTTTCCTGAAATTAGCTTAATGGTGGTACCTATTCTGGCCAGTTTGTCCGCAGACTCATTTCCTTCTATGTTCCGATGTCCAGGCATCCATATTTAGTGTATACTGAAATGCCGTGCGATCTCATTCAGAGATGAGCGACATTCCGTAAGTGTTTTAGCATTGTTGGTATGTGAGTCAAGTACTGCATGCCGCCCTCGGCTTGGCTATCTGAGTATATGAACACATTTCCTTCCTTGACCGTGAGTGTGCTTAGGTAGGTGGCAGCTTCCCGGATGACTACCACCTCCTGCTTGGTACACACTACAGTGATCAGGAAGGCAGAACGATAAGTTCAAATCTAGGTGGGGAGAGAAAACGCACCCTCCTACTTTTTCGTCGAGCTTAGAACCTTCAGTGTAAATGTTAATGGCGCTAGCTCTGCTGTGGGGCAGGTTATCCCAATCGATTCGGTTTGGGATATAGACGTCGTAATATTTGTCGAACGTCGTTTGTGGTATACAGTAGTCTGTAATTAATGGTATACCCGTTTGATCTTCGAGTATGATAGCGTGTCCCGAATTGCCCCTGTTCCAGGTATCGGATTCTCGTAGTCTTGAGGCTGTTGTGGTAGCCGTTTGCTTAGCTACGAGGTCTAGTGGTAGAAGGTGAAGAATAGTATTTACCGCTTCCGTTGGTGTCGTTCGGAGAGCGCCGCTAGTAAAAATTTTCGCACTTCTCTGAACTTTGTGCAGATTGTTTAGGGCTGATTGTTTCCCAAGTGCTGGGCACCATACTAGAGCTCCGTAGAGTAGTATGGGTCGTACACCCAAGTATTTGGCATTGTCGCCTAGCCACAGGATTTTGTCCACTGAGCAAGTGTTGTCAGTGCGGTCACTAATTTATAAACTACCCCCACGGAATTATTAAAATTACGATTTTTGAAATGCAAACCTATACAAGGGACACCTTAATACATTAAATTCCTGGATAAAAGACCAAATTTTGAGAAAAAAATTTAGAAAAAAAGGCCCTTTTCGCCCTTTTTATTTACTTATTTTCGCGATTTAGAAGCCATAGAAAAATGTAAACAGTTCAGATATTAATTCACAGATTTTTAGAATATTTTTATTACCAATGGCTTTAGATAGCAAGCGATTGAAAATAATTAATTGTTTAATAGCTAAATTTTCAAATCGATTTTTCCCGCGAATTAAGCATATTTCGACCAAACAAGACCTGATAGAACAAAACCAATGATTCAGTTTTTTTCAGTGCAGTCCATATAAATGTGGGTTGTGGTATTTTAACTGTTTGTGGTATTTGAACCGATGCTTAGTTACATTTATTGCCTGTGTTTGCCTCGATCGCTGTTGCCTTCACATGAAAAATTGTTTTTAAATCCTTTCCTCAATTTTTAGTAGGTATCTCAAAATCGAGCCTACCCAAATAAAGGCATTCCTCCTTTTTCTAGTTTCCCACTGATTCGTTGATTAAATTTGAATTTAAATTTTGAAGTTCTTTGAGCGAGGTGTTGGGTCAATATGCTGGTAATGAGCTGGGTTAACCACTGACTGACCCAATTGTGAGTTATCCACTCACACACCTGAGAGGAGGCCTCCTACATGAATTCAATTGGCCAGCCTGGCCTGCTCGACTGACCCACAAAGGCTTGGCACTTGGAGTGCAATCTGAGAGGGGAGTGGGGTGGCAACTGGACTTAAATATAGCTATCAGCTTTAAGTGGCAGCCGCCGCCTGAGCAAATTTATTGAATTTCATTGAGCAGCTTTCTATACTTTCTCACTCGCACAAAAGCGATTTGCTTATTGCGGAAGAAGTGAAAAGTTAGAGTCGAAGTTAATTTTTTTTTGCCAATGAATTGCCTAGACATTTCAAAGGCATCTTACGGATGCGTTTTCTGCGGTTTCTGCGGTCGTTCAAATATTTACATTTCATATCGATGATATGTGGACGACGATGCTGCTCAATGAATGAGTCTGCCGTTTGTGTACATTAAAAAAGAAGTGCGTTTTAATTAACCCAAGTGGTGACCTGGCCAATTACTTTGGCTGCTTAGTTGGGATTGGGATTGGGGATTCGCAATGACTTTCACTTTCCCGCTTGGGCAGAGCGGCGGGGGTTAATGAGGATGCCACATTGCTGCACATTTCGTGCCGCTTCATTGTGATTATCTTGTTGAAAGACTCAAACTGTGGCAGCCGCTTTCATGTAATTTATTTGTTTATTGTCTTGGCCAAAGCCCTAACATTCATCCAGTCTGCCAGTCAGCCAGCCAGCCACCCACCCAACCCAGGAGGCAGTCAACCTAAAAACCTTCAGCTCAGTAGTAGTGATGAGCGTGAGTTGTGATCGTGAAGTGATAACAAACTCACGCAGCTTAAAGTGAAGAACTGGTGGGGCATAGAGATGGGCACGTGCCTGTGTAGATCAAGTAGATCTGCTACTTTTGAAAATGAAATCAAGGTGGCTTCACTACACGTTGGAGGTAATGGTAATGGTCCCATTTTGCATTCCCACCTCTCTATATGTAGGACTTATATCGACCGATTTAAACCTTTTGAAGGAGCCTTAAAGTAACTTCTTTGATATCCCGATATGAATTTTTAGTATTTTAGCGACCATAGATCACATCCCACGTGTCACGTGTGCATCTCTCTCCAGGAGTCTGTTGTTACACTTGCACTTGCCATTTGCTACTTGTTACCTGTCGCATCGTCTTTGTTGTCGTTCATCTGTCTGTCCGCTCGTTAGCTCAAGATGAACAAGTTTTTCTCAGTTTTTCTTCAGTTTTTCACTAGTTTTCCTCTAGTTTTTCTTTCATGCCAGGAAGCCAGCGATTTCTCATTGTTATTTGTGTTGTTCGGCGATGCCCCCACAGCTCATGCGAGTCCGCTTAATTAGCTTGAAGGGCCTGTGGAATACTCGCAGTAGGTGTTTTTGTTTTTGTGTTTTGGAATTGAAGATCTTTTCACATTTTTTTTTTCGCTTTCGTTCTCCCATCATCGGGATGTTGTTTCGCCAATGTTTTCCCAATGAGTGCAGCGCCAACGGACATGCAGCATTTCCCGAGAGATTTTTCTCTTTACTTTTATGGATGATTCATCGTTCAAATTAAAGAGATTTCCTTGTTATTGGTCCTGAAAATGTGCTGACTGACGATAGAGCTGTTCGAGTTTGGCGCATTTCCTGGAAATAACATTTCCTCTTCAGCATGCAACAGCACAGTAGGAATAAGAGTCAGAGCAGAAATGAGTTGGGTTTTGCCAGCTTTTAACTTGTTGCTTGCTTATGGCCTTGTAAGGAATGGGAATGAGAACTTCGATACTGGAAGTGTATGTACATTAATAACATAATCCAAGCATGTTAATATTTTGCCATATGCCTCAACATGAAGTTTAGATGTCAACTGAGGATGTGCCATCCATTCATTTAGCAAATTGTCTGCGATTCGGAATATATCTAATATTATTGAGTTAATAATAAAAATGGATTTCTCAGAGCTAAAACAATTTTAGAAACCATCTATTGCGTCGCAGAGTCGCAGTATATGTATTTTATCGTTGGATTTTGTTCGCGTTTTTGCTGTATAATATTATACGTCTTTATGCCAAGTTTTATCCAGAAAATATCAAGCAGATAATAATATGATAATACGTTTTCGGAAACCGAACCGTGAATCGAACCAACGAACCGAAATCCTCAAGATATAACGCTTCGGTTCATTTCATAGACGTACACTCAGAAAAAACCGACCGGCAGAGTTCTAGATCGATGGGGATAGAATTTATACCGTTTTGTACTTGAAATTTCAAGCATGTTTTGTTCTTAGATGTAATTAAATAAAGTCCGAATAATTACAGGATAGAAAAAACTACTAATAAAATTATTCAAATGAGAACAAACTTTCTTAAATCAAGAGCATTTCGTACATAGTTCAAGTACAAAATTTTTGGATAAAGTACAGATAGACTTACAACACAAGCTCCAAAAAGTGTTCTACGGAAAATTCGAATTATTTTAAGATGAATCTGTTTTTGAAATTCCCTCCTGGTTCTGACACTTTAGTTATTGAGTGAGGGTAGATTTCTGACCTACAGTATAAACTTTTTGGTCTTTGGTTAATTCATTTCCTTTCCTTTCCTAGTTTCAAAGACAATTTGGGAGAGCTTAGAATTTTATAGTGCCATTATGTACTTTTTGAAGTATTATTTTGCTTCAAAAATGGTTTTGGATTGACTTTAGAATTTATTAGACTTCGATGAAGAATCTTTTTGCACTTATTTTGAGAATAAATCGGGTTGTACTTAAGACCATTTCAAATTAATACATAATTTAACTTAAAAAAAAAATATTTTAGTATATCGAAATTTACTTAAAATATACCGAAACAGTCTAAAAACAAGTATTTCGGGAGTGAAAAAATCGTTCTTGACATAAGGATTTTGTACTTGTATCAAGTTCGTACTTGATTCAAGTACAAAGTTCTTGCTTTTTCTGAGTGTAATGACTACCTTTAGTTATGTTAATATAATCAAAATGCCTGGATCGTTCCAGCGTAGCAGCAACATATTGTCGGGTTGCGGACGGTATGTAGTATTTCCTTGATTTGGACTACACCAGCGTTTGTCAACGAGAGCAAGGCCAAAAAGTGAGGATGTATTTGTGTGCGAAAATATAGCGCTGTGAACCAGCTTTAATATGACCGCATTGAAGGCGTGGAGCAATAAGTATGGAGTAAGCCCGGCACGGGCTTGAAAATTCAATCTCGATTTCCAGGATATTCTACACAGTTTAAACTTTTGAGGAATGGTCCATTCCTTTCGAACTCGTATTATTCCAAATGTGCTTCCTACAATCCCTTTCGAGTTCATAAGTCCATAAATTAGAGAGCGAGAGCGAAGATATATAACACTGTGACACATTTTTGAACTGAAAAAAGTTGATACGGTCGAGACCAAAAAATTCTGAAAGGGTGTAATGGTAGTATAAAAACGCTGCATGGGTTTGGTCTGATTAGCTGCCGTTTTCTTTTTATTGACCTTTGAACTTTTCAGCTTCAGTGTAGGATTAATGATTTCATATCTCGTAAGCTATATTGAATTTTGCTTTTGTGTCTTTAGCAAAGTTGTTGCTCTTGGCTTGGCCTACAAAACATTTCTTAGTAGCAAATCAAAAAAATTACGTCTTGGTACTTAAAATTACAAAAGATGTCCAAAAAATCAAATTTTCACAACTTTTTTTCAGTTTTTCAACTTTTTCCTGAAATCTGTTACAAATTTGGACAAGGAATGTAGGTAAAAGTTGTTGCTTAGACCAAAATAAACAAACCGTTAGTACGAACACACTTCATTTAAGTACTCTTTGATATAGTAAAAAGATCAAAAGCATGAAAAACTGTCAAAAAATTCGAAAAACACAAATTTTTGTCGGTAAAAAAGTAAATAAATTAAATTTCTTTAGCTACATTTTTTAAGTTATATTTTTTGACAATTTTATTGATTTAATACAGAACAATCGAAATTTTTGATAGTGTCAGCCAATTTCTACCAAAAACTGTACTTTTTCGAGTTTTGGTTGAAATTATTCATCTTTTAGGGTCTTTAACTATATGAAGGACCATTCGAATGAAGTTGGTATGTTCCAACCGATTGTTTACGTTAGTCTATGCTACTTTTTCGTCCTTCATTGCTTGGTCAAATTCGTTATAGTTTTCAAGAAAAAGTTGAAAAACAGTACAAAATGAGGGGAAAACATGATAAATTTACGACAAAGCGAAATTCCAAATAGTTTACGAGATAGGGAGTTACAAGTCCCAATCATATGCTTAAAACTTCAAAGTGCTATAAAAAGAAATCGGCAGCTAACCAGACCAAACCCAGGGAAGGTTTTTGTACTACTATCATACCCTTTCAGAATTTTTTGGTCTCGACCGTATCAACTTTTTAGTGTTGCACAGTGTAATTAGCCTTTCTGACACGCTGCAGAAACCAATGGAATGAGTTGAGATGCCGTTTCATTCCTGTTCAGTGCGAATCGTCGTGTGTTCGAATCCCAGTGCAGCCAAAAATTTATATATTTATTTCTTTGTTTTTCACAAGTCCGAAATATTATCCAAAACTGGTGTGGGTGGTCTTTGACATGTATGAGGATGTCCTATGGCAAATGGCATGACGGAGGAAATGAAGAATAGTTATCTTTCCTGAAATCAAATCAATAATACATATCGAGCTTAAGTTAATCTAGAATTGGCAAAAAATGATCCAGCTTTGGGATTAAATTGTGCTCGAATTTTTTGCACAATTCAATCTTTTATTGGATTACCCCGGGATATATGTAATCCTTCTTAGGATTAAAAAAGTCGGATCAACTCAATCTTTTTCAGATCGGGTCAAGCATATCCGGGATTACGTTGTTTTCATTACCGCTTAGGATTGATTTGACCAGATATGGTTTGATGTTTATTTTGAGTGTATGTATTTCAAAAGGTATCCAGGGAGTGTAAGTGAGAGCGAACAGCTGATCAAATGTAACCAGAGAGCGTAAGTGGGAGAGAACAGCTAATTATTTTCTGGCAAAAGCGGTGTCGACTGAGTAATTTTTTAGTCTAGATATTCTAGGCTGTGTCGAAGGCTAACCAGCGACTGAAAGCCTCTTTTCTCTCTTGACCTCAGCTGCAGCATGCTTTAGCTTTAGGCATCCGGTGACAATCGCTGTCGTCTCATTTTAAAATATAGGGCTATTATGAAAAGTGTATATCAAAATGTGAGACTTTCTTGAATAATCTACAAAGTCTAACTAAGTAATGAGATGTATTTTCTACAGCTGGATCTCGCGGTTGTAAATATTTTAATACGTGTTCTTCCTGGTTTACGAATGGCCAGGCAACTACTTTGATCAAATATCCGACAATTTGCTTTCCTGAACGCCTAGATCCAATAGATATAAACCTTTTTTAAGTTACTTACGATATCTATTGCATTCCAGGTCTTCACCCCAATTCTAAAACTTTTGGACGTAGCTATTGCAGTGATGGGCACCTCTGCAACCCTGCGGTGTTAATGAGCACTTTTTTTGATGTGCTCTTAACGAAATGACCAAAGTCATGGCAATATCCGCATTTGGTGTTTAAATATGTTCTTAGTCAAATCAAATCTAAGCGCTTATTTTTTGATTATTGTACAAAAAGGGCTTAGTAAAATTAAAATATGATTTTTTTAGCGTTGCCAACTAACTTAGCTCGACGAGGTCAGGGGTTCCAGAAATTTTAATTATTTACGCTAGTGGATGGTTTGCACAATGTTCCCTTGAATCTTCCCACAATTATTGAATATTTACTGTAATTTTCTATTCTGGCTGTAATCTGGAAGAAGCTTTTTTCTTTCTGTGGCATAATTAAAGATACTGCACACTCTGATCCCCGTAAATAAAAGCGTAACGAAGAGATGTAAGGCAGAGGAGATGACTGTTATTCTACGTATAAAATGAGATGAGTGAAACACGGTAGGCAAGAGATCTGGTATTTTTCTCCGAATTTCTAAAGAAATCTTCATAAAGTTTGTTTCGTCGTGTAAATCCCACTTGAGGGCGCGCACATACATGCGGCTGAGAGATGAACTGACAGCAGAACTTAAGGCTGATATTGACAATTAACAATAGTGTGCACAAAATTCAGCTTTACGGATTCAATCAAGAATGTTTGCTTATACCGGCTTGCTGACGTACTTATGTCATGGTCAGCCGTATGTGTGGGTGCGCCCTAAGACGTTATAAATATTGAGGCTTACACAATTAAATTCTCCAGTGTGCGTGATCACTTTTATTCCCTTATTCTGCTCGATAAATAACACAGTGCTACAGTGCGAAATAACCTGGGTATTGGCATAGCCTACGCTGTAGAGCAGGTCGCGTATAGCACTTCCTCATACTTGGTTTTCCTCGGGGACCCCCAAAATCTGAAGTTATGGCCCAAAAACCGCTTTTTGCTATTTTACCTCACTTAAATAGCTATAACTCGCGAATGGACCGTCTGATTGCTCACAACCTTATCAATTCCGATAGCGACGAGAGGAATCTAATACATTTTAGTCAATGGTTTGACTAATTTAACTCGATGGCTGAGTAATGCGGCTTACAGATCTGGCATTTTCCATTTTTTTTGAGAAATTTGTACTTTGACCATCACTGGTTTAACTATTTTATTCTATGCGATTTTTCCTTAAAGTTTGTAGTAAAAACCCATTTAATTCTCCGTCGAACGGTTGTTGTCCCAATGAATTTGGATACCGTTTGACGAAGTTATTCGCGCATTTCTAAGTACACCTCGACAATCTAGTATTTTTTTTTAGTGTGCTAACATATTTATGTTTGCTTTCACATAATTGCCCCTAAAAGTAAACTCAGTTTTGATTTGGCGCCAGATTCAAATAATATTTTTAAATACTTAAAATGCAAATATATATAAACTTCCATGTATCAAAATTTTTTCGCAAATATTAACGGTCTTTGAATACTGTTATCTAGCTTAAAAATAAATTGAGCTATACTGAGTAGATGTGGGCTGCAAGTGGATGTTATTATTTTTTAATGAGCTGAAATTGGCATATTAAACAAAAGAGCCGTGCACAGCAAGAATCGTATACAGGTAGGTACGGTTAAGGCTTGTGAAAAGCAGATTGCTTTCGTGGCGCAAGCCTTGGCCACGCCTGGACATGTCTGGTCTAATGCAGAGAATTTAGCTGCGGGTTCTATTTAATGATAAACCCCTTTGGTACCTAAGAAATTACTTTTCAAGTCCACAAACCAAGGCCCAATGATAACTGTCTAACCACGATTGTAGAGAACCGCGATAAAATACCATGGATGACCAATGATGAAGAATATAAAAATCACTATAACAGTATGGACGAACCATTGTCTCCAGCTCACACGGAACAGAAGCGACTGTCGGGCAGTAATAGCAGTGGCCGAGATCGTCAGGCATATGTGGTTTAAATTTCGGGCCAAAAAAGCTGGTGCTGCTAAAATTCCTGCTAAATTGCTGAAGACTGGTGAAATATTATTAACATCTTTACTTTTAAAAAGAAAACTGTTGAATACATTTTGTCAACCATTGAAAATAAATACTATATACTTATAAGCGAGTTAAAGTCGCCCATACTGCACTTGCTGCACTGTGTGCTTATGCGGGCTGACACTCTTGGATTTATTTGTTTTAACTCACTTCAAATCGAGCCAATTACACAATTTATTATGCGCTGAGTTTTTAGACAGGATAACGGGCCGGGCGTCGCGGCCCAAGCGGGCTATGCATTACCCATTGCTGCTTAAGTGCAAGCTGATGCCACTTTCTTCTCATTTTTACTTGGCACGGTCCACTTTGGTTTTTATTTGGTATTTAATGGTTCGCCCATACTGTTATAGTGATTTTTATATTCTTCATCATTGGTCATCCATGGTATTTTATCGCGGTTCTCTACAATCGTGGTTAGACAGTTATCATTGGGCCTTGGTTTGTGGACTTGAAAAGTAATTTCTTAGGTACCAAAGGGGTTTATCATTAAATAGAACCCGCAGCTAAATTCTCTGCATTAGACCAGACATGTCCAGGCGTGGCCAAGGCTTGCGCCACGAAAGCAATCTGCTTTTCACAAGCCTTAACCGTACCTACCTGTATACGATTCTTGCTGTGCACGGCTCTTTTGTTTAATATGCCAATTTCAGCTCATTAAAAAATAATAACATCCACTTGCAGCCCACATCTACTCAGTATAGCTCAATTTATTTTTAAGCTAGATAACAGTATTCAAAGACCGTTAATATTTGCGAAAAAATTTTGATACATGGAAGTTTATATATATTTGCATTTTAAGTATTTAAAAATATTATTTGAATCTGGCGCCAAATCAAAACTGAGTTTACTTTTAGGGGCAATTATGTGAAAGCAAACATAAATATGTTAGCACACTAAAAAAAAATACTAGATTGTCGAGGTGTACTTAGAAATGCGCGAATAACTTCGTCAAACGGTATCCAAATTCATTGGGACAACAACCGTTCGACGGAGAATTAAATGGGTTTTTACTACAAACTTTAAGGAAAAATCGCATAGAATAAAATAGTTAAACCAGTGATGGTCAAAGTACAAATTTCTCAAAAAAAATGGAAAATGCCAGATCTGTAAGCCGCATTACTCAGCCATCGAGTTAAATTAGTCAAACCATTGACTAAAATGTATTAGATTCCTCTCGTCGCTATCGGAATTGATAAGGTTATGACCAATCAGACGGTCCATTCGCGAGTTATATCTATTTAAGTGAGGTAAAATAGCAAAAAGCGGTTTTTGGGCCATAACTTCAGATTTTGGGGGTCCCCGAGGAAAACCAAGTATGAGGAAGTGCTATACGCGACCTGCTCTACAGCGTAGGCTATGCCAATACCCAGGTTATTACAATTTTTGGAAATTTGTAGCACTGTGTAATCATTTACTATTAAGGTTTCAGTTTAAAATTTCCTTAAACATTTTTTCCTTATCTATGTAAATGTAAAATTGGCTATACAGCTCCAAAGAGGCCAAGATTCTCTCAAATGACTTGTGTCCAAAATAATAAAACAATTCACTTCTCAATGCTCACTTATTTTGAGCGCTTAGGCTCCGCCTCTTTTTATAGATCTTCATTTCCAAATTGTATTTTGGAGCAAGAACTATTCAAGACTCTTGAACGAGCAGCTTCTGTAAATTCCTAACCGAAATTAATGCCCGAGTCTCACATTCCAAATTTCAAACAAATTCTCTAAACAGATCTTAGCCTCAAGTTATCATCTCTCTTCACCTCTTGTACTTACTGTTGTTTATGGTTAAGCACTAGCTGGCTGAGTCATACGGAAGACCTGGCCAGAACCAGCCAAGAGTCGGTTTACGAGAGTAGTTGCAAAAAAGAAAAACTCGATTTCAGTTGTTGGCTAGTTTCGTAGCTGGTTTTGTTGCTCTTTTCTTCATTTTCGTTTGTTCTTTTTTTGGTATCTTCTGCTTGCTTTTGAATGCTTCTCACATGATTAAGCCAGATTGCTTTCAGTTTGTGCCGCAGCATCTTCTTTCGCTTGCAGTTTGTTGTTTGCCTATTTATAGCACTTGCATTTTGGACTTTGACTCCCTCTGCCAGTTGAAAGAATCATGAATTGTGAGCGAAGATGACGCAGCGATTTGCGTTACGTTTTCCATTGAAGGAGTTCAAGCATTGTTAGAAGTCGATAGAGGAGGTCGAAGAGCCCCTGCCCGCATGTTGAATGTTACGAAATCCCAGCCACTTGAGTTTTATTCTATTGCAAAATGCAAATATCAACAACGAAACAAATCGTTCGTTATTTGCTTGACAAAAAAAAACTGTTGCTTCAAATGAGCAAACAAAGCGCGGAGCAGCAAAGGGGGAAACCCCCGTTGAGCAACATATAAACAGTTGACCCAGTCGAGTGTGTGTTTTGCCATCGCTGGGATTCCTTTTCTGCATTCTTGAGGCTTTGATTCAATTTATGCTAATTGCTAATTGCATAATAATTCAATTTAGCCAGCCGAAGAGGAATCTTAGGCGCAGCCATCGGGGCATATTTCCGCGTCGTTAAGTAGCCAAGCCAATTACACAATTTGTGAGCTCTTTGGCAAATTCAAATGCTACTCCCGCTGCTGCAGCCGGCTGCTCTTTAATTGAAGCTAGCCAAGATGAAGATTTGACCAGATGCTTACACACCGGTCGCTGGCCAAACAATTTTTCTTTCCCCTGTCCGGTAACTGCCCCCTTAGGAGGCGTCAAAGGATTATAAGCAACGCGTGTGAATTACTCATACGCCCCATGTGGACACGCCCGAACAATAGGTAACGCCTCTCTTTATGGTTAGTTTATACAGGGTATAATGATTTTTACCATGGTTCGTCACGCAGATATTTAAGAAAAAGTGGAAAATTAAAAAAAAAGGTAATAAAGCTTATAAAAGAAAAACAAACTATTGGATAGACTGTAAGGGTAGGGATGTTAGAGATCGGCAATATCTAATGTATCCTGGCATTTGACAATCATGAATTTAAAAAGGTATATCTTTGATTAACAAAATCGTAAAGTTTTTCGGGACAATCTATTTTTATTAATTTTTGTTTCTTACTCTCAAGTTCAAAGACGCTAACATAGAAGACAAAAAAGTTTTTCTCACTAAAACTACTTTTCCGATGGATCGTTCCTATGACTAGGACCAAACT
This sequence comes from Lordiphosa clarofinis, assembly GCA_018904275.1. NCBI lineage: Eukaryota > Metazoa > Arthropoda > Insecta > Diptera > Drosophilidae > Lordiphosa > Lordiphosa clarofinis. Next base: position 508,635 of record JAEIGQ010000029.1, on the reverse strand, counting down.
AAGCAGGACTATGTGGAATAATATTAATAAATATAAATTTTGTGGTGATGGCTTTGAAAACAAAATAATTTTTCCTATTGAGAGATTAATCTGAAATATCTTTTATATGGCAGCTATATAGTTTTGCGATTTTCATCAAACTTCGTTGAACTATGAAAAGGCATAGACAACTACCAAATATGAAATTGGGAGACGTTTGCATTGAAACCCAAAAAAGTGTTTTTCACTAGAACTTGTTTTTCGACCAAAACAATTCAAAATGTTCTCGAAATTGGGTGGATCGAATGGGCTACTGCCAATTCAGACGCGGTAGTCATTTGACCAAAATTATTTTTTATAAATAAATGACATGAAGCCAGCTTTTCAATAACTGTTCAACCTTTGAAAATATCTAGCCTTTTTTATAGCAAAATTAAACTCCATTTTCTAAATGGACCACCCTGTTTCGTGTTCCAAGGGTATAAAAACTTCGGTCAAGCCGAAGTTAGCTTCCTCTATGTTGATGTTCAACTGAAATTTTATGATTGTGTTATAAGTTTTATGATTCATTCTTAACCTATAATTAAAATTTAAGCCATATTCTCCATTAATATAGTGCAAAATAGAAAATATAATGCAACTGTTAAAAATTTGTGGCGCCAAGCATGAGGTAGCTTATTTAGATTTTCCAACAAATCATGGGAGGTTTGAAATTTCTGTGGCACCTAAGAATTGGAGTTCGGTTGGACCCCCGTATAAAACCAATTATAATTTTATTTTAGTTGGTCAAAAACAAACACCAAACTTTAACGCTATCTCGAAAACACTTTGTTGAACTGGTACCGAAAAAAAATATGTTGTAAATATTGACCGATTTGAACATACCTTAGATAACCCGGTAAGTCTTAAAATTTACCGAGTTAACTCAAATCAAAAGTACATTTTTTGAGATTTTGACTTTACAACCTTTCAGCTATCAGGCAGATGCGATAACCACATTAAGTCTGAGCACATTTCTTATTTTATCCATTTCTTATAAGCCGTACCCGATAAAAGTCCAGAACCATTGGACCAACTTATTTTTGGCCTACTTTGTCGTGCGCTACAAAAACAACTGCAACGGCAGTTGTCATCTATTAAATAAAATAAACCGTTTGCCAATATCAATTATAGTTTTGTGCAATTCAATTTTTAGCGAGGCATTAAGAAAATGGACCCCAGGGGTAGACCTTACCCCTACATAACAAATTCTCTATATATTTCTCAGTGTAAAAATCAGGAACCGTAACTATTTTTATACCCTTGGAGAGGGTATATTGAAATTGTCCGGATGTTTGTAACGCACAGAAGGAAGCATCTCCGACCACATAAAGTATATATATTCTTGATCAGCATGACGAGCTGAGTTGATATAGCCATGTCCGTCTGTCCGTCTGTTTCTATGCTATCTCCTCCGTCAGTTTTAAAGCTATCTTAACCAAACTTTGCACGAAGTCTTTTGGTACAAATACGCTTTCGGAACCGGCCGGATCGGATGACTATAGCATAAAGCTGCCATAGGAACGATCGGTTGAAAAACTAGTTTTTGTGAGAAAACTTATTTGTTTTCAATGCTATTGCTCCCAACGCTCGTATTTATAAGTTTTTAATGATTTCACATGATTTCACCAAGCCTTGTCGAAATCGGACAACTATATAGTATAGCTGCCATACAAAAGTTATGTCTGAAAAAAAGTCTTGGTGAGAAAAACTTTTTGTTTTCAATGCTATCGATCCGAACGCTCGTATTTATAAGTTTTTAATGATTTCACATAATTTCACCAAGCCTTGTCAAAATCGGACAACTATATAGTATAGCTGTCATACAAAAGTTAGGTCTGAAAAATAGTCCTAGTGAGAAAACTTTTTTGTTTTCAATGTTATCGCTCCCAACGCTCGTATTTATAAGTTTTCAATGATTTTACATAATTTCAACAAGATTTGTCGAAATCGGACCACTATATAGTATAGCTGCCATACAAACTGCCAGGCATATATCAAGCTCCAAGGGTATATAAACTTCGGTCGAGCCGAAGTTAGCTTGCCTCTATTTAAAAAAAAAAATTTTTAAATAAAATTATTTGTTAATTTTTATCAAAAAATGGTAAATTTATTCTCATTTTTCGTTCAAAAACAAAAAATCAGGGCTGCAAACCTCCTAAAAATCGAAAGGGGTTCACTCCGAGGTTCGAACCCTTCAAACTTTTTGGGTTCGGGTTCACGGAGCGGGTTCAGAAGGTCGCTGAACCAAGGTTCAGGTTCGAACCGGGGTTCAGGAATAATTTTGTTTTCGCTGACTCAAAATAAAAATTTATGTTGATTTGAAAAACCTTTAACTTTTCATACATATTTGGAAGTTCAAAAAAAGGAAGTAAAATCCCCACAATTCGACCCACAAATGTAAGCAAACCTTGCTCAACACACGATTATGTAAATATATCGTAACCCTGACGGGCTGGCTGAAAACGGAGAATTTAAATCAGCGACCAAAATAAGAGTTTGCTATCTTTCCTGTTGAAAAAGTTGGCCTTTTTTTGTAATCCTGTGTTATCAGAAAAATCTACCATATTCTTATTTTTAAGCCCCGTTCAGAAAACAAAGAAAATTCCTTTCGTCACAGTATTTCATATAATTAGAAACACCTTGGCATTGCTTTGACGCTCAGGTGCTGTTAGAAAGTGTTTCTATTTATGTAAACTACTGTGACAATGGAATTTTCTGTCATTCTCCGTACGAGGCATTAGAAAAGTTTTATCTTAAACTATTTTTTATGTCATATTTTTCAGAGTTCTAGAAAACTTTTTCTGTGCGTTAGAAAATTTATCAGGGTACATTTAAAAAAATTCCAATTTGTTTAAATTAATGCTATATTTCTTCCTGAGTGTGTTTTGATATATTGGAAAATGGCAAAGTTAACAATTATATCTAGAAAAAATTTTATTGCCTTTGAACCGAACCCATTTTAGACTTTTTTTGCTCCGTTTCAGGTTCAGGTTCGGGCAAAAAAAATATTTCTGCTCCGGTTCGGGTTCGGTTCGGACCTCCCAAAAATCCCGGAGTCTCCGACTCCGGAGCGGTTCAACTCCGAACCGGTTTGCAGCCCTGCAAAAAATTATGAAATAATAATAAGTTTCAATTTTTATTCGAAAATCATAATATAACATAACATTTTTAATAAAAAAAATCTAAAAATAAGGAGAATATTAAATTCTCAATTTTTGTCTAAGTTTAAATATCAAGATTTATATAATTGGCGGTCACCAAAACCTAAATAAAGGGCGCAGCAACAATGAGTTTTTGTCTACATTAGAAAGTTTAAATTATTGTACTTGGATAATGCCAAGATGCTCTTACGCAGTTCACATTAGTCTTGGGTTGCTCATGAGTGAGTGAACAAAGTTGAGTTGTTCTTTAAACTGAGCAAGCGAACATGTTCTTCTTCAATTGTTCATTTTTGTTCAGCGAGTCTTGTTCTGTCTTACTCTGAGTTGTTCTCTTGTTCTGTTCTTGCTTTGTTGTTCTTTTGCTCAGAGGATTGTTCTGTCTTGCTCTGTTAACTGTTTAGTCTCTCCCTTGCTTTGTGAGCTGTTCAGTCCGTCTCTTGCTCTGAGAGTTGTTCTGTCTGTCTCGCAATCGAACAAGTGAGCGATTTGAGTGAGTTGACTCACTTAGAAAAAAAGGACAAGTGAACATGTTCAGCAAAAAGAACAACCTTTACCCAACACTAGTTCACATCCCACCTTCGCTGTTTTGCTATTTATTATCTCTTCCTAAAAAAACAACACAAAGGTTTTTTTTGCTGGATTGGCTGCGATCTTAGTTAAGTTTTGCAATGCAAAATTTCGCCGAATAAACGTCCATCATAGGAGTAATGAATTAAATAATATTAACTAAATCATTTTTTTCTTTTTTTTGCAGGTAAACTGAAATAAATTTTTCGTCAATGAGAATAGAAGAGAGTAAGTGAGAGTAAGAGAGTTCTTAAAAAGTTGGAGGAAAATATATCAGTCGGTATCAGTAAACGAATGCACCAAATCTTTTCAAAAAAATGGTTGGGTCCAAGGGCGATTGCAAAGCAGAAAAACTCTCGCGATGGGGCTCTACCATTAGTCTGCGAAAAGAAATCGATCGGTAAGAAAAAGGCTTATGACAAGAAACATATACGAGCAAAAAGCTAATCTAAAGTAAAACAATTCGTACTACTTCTGTATAGATGACAGCTTTTTGTAAATTTAGATTCATAAGGAATTAAGATGACTAAAACTTGATAACGACTGGACCCAATTGTATACTTTTTTTGCGGGCTTTTTCGTAATTGCTAAGCGAATGCTTAGAACAAAAGATAAGTCGGAAAATTTTTGACAGGCACACATTTCGTTTTTCAGTGCAATTTAATTACAGTTCAATACGTGACGCCATAGGCGGTCATTCAAGTTGTCAACTAATCACTTGTTCTTTCTGATTTATTTATTTTATTTATTCTCACCAAGACGCATTTTCCGGTTGATCCAACTTATAGCAGCCATAATATATAAAGGATGGATAATACCAAGGTTAAACCAATGAAGGGTCGTTGCTAAGAGATGTTTATTTTACCTTACCTTGTTCTATCATCGTTATTAATCGTATCGTATTGATTGATCAAGCGAAAAAGAAAATTTGAGAAATTGTATGGCTGTAACAACATTGGGCGTATTCAGCAGATAATTCCGATTAGCGATTACCGATTCACGTTTTGCGATTTCTGCTGAATAAAATTGATGGCAGACTTTAAGATATTCAATGGCTTTAGTACTTTTTATCAATGGAAAAGTCTCACACAAAACATTCAATATGAATGTCTGCACAAAGGTAGGTTGACACAGTAATCATTAACAAATCATTCGTTTTGTTCGATTTATAACACTATGCAACAATTTTTTGAACCCGGCTTCTAAATAGTTGATCCTTATGTAAAATTTCACGCTGAGTTCAAATCTGCTCTCAGATATGTCAAAAGTAGAACGGTTTTTGAGATATCGCGAAATTTTCAATTTTAGTGTTTTGAAAAAAGATAGGTCTACTAAAATGCCATTTTCTCTGATTTTAGTCCACCGATATGTATAAACTGTAACAAAAATAAAAGATAATAAAATTATTTCTTAAAAAAACGACAGTTGTTGTAAATCCAACCATAAAAGACGAAGTTATGGCACTTCAAAGTTGGATTTTTGAAATATTTTTGATAATTTTTAATTTTTTGCTGACTTTTATTGAGTTTTTTTCAATCTTACCATTAAAATTGCTCAGGTCTCAGATATTGACAAGATTGGGTAATTTTTAACGAGCATTTTTTGCCCTTGGTCATCAAAATCGGATGAAAAATAAACGCTATATTCACAATTAAGTAAACATACCTCTGTTTGAGAGTATTTTTTTGCTAGTTTTTTCAGTATAAAATCACATCTTAGCAAGCCAAATAAAAATAAACGTTGAGCATTAGGAGTTTGTATTGCAGTTCAAGGTTGGATAAAAGTACTCAAATGATGTAGACCGCTTTTGTTTTTTGTGCAGACTGTGTGTTTCTCGCAACAAGAACCAGCAATAGTCTCTCATCATTGCCGGATCCCACTTGCCTTGGTAGCGAAACTCCATCTGCTGCATTTGCTGATGGAAGCGTTCGCCATGCTCGTCGCTTTCGTCGCCTAGGTTGTCCGGGAAAAAATCCAAATGGGAGTCCAAAAAGTGAATTTTTAAGGACATATTTACACCTTTAAAAATAAAAAAAAATAAAATTGTTAAATATAAAAACTCGATGAAAAACAGACTGATATTATACCATTTTTTTTGTAGTTTTCCAATAAATCATCAACAATTTCTTAATAGTCCTCACTTCTTTTGCTTCCCAAAAAACTAGACACTACTGCGCAAAATGATTCCCATGCTTTTGCCTCGTCTGCTGATAGTACCGAGTAAAATTCTCTGTCGCTCATTAGCTTTTTGATTTGCGGACCCACAAATACGCCTTCTTTAATTTTGACGTCAGAAAGTTGTGCGAATCGTCGTTTTAAAAATTCAAATGCCGCAAAATTTTAATTTTTATGGAGAGCTTTAACGAAGTTTTTGAAGAGACCAAGCTTAATATGCAACGGAGGGAGAATAATTTTGTCCTTTTGAACTAGGGGCTGAAATTTTACGTTATCTGCTCCGACTACAAAATTGGCCCTTTCATCCCAGTCTTTACGCAAGTAATGTTCACTGCGATCTCGGCTGTCCCATCTGCACAAAAACAGCAATGCTTTGTCCATCCTTATTGCAAGCCTGTTACCATTGCTCAACTTTCAGATCGGCACAGTTTTTCCACCGGTGAACTGCAATACAAACTCCTAATGATCAACGTTTATTCTTATTTGGCTTGCTAAGATGTGATTTTTATACTGAAAAAACTAGCAAAAAAATACTCTCAAACAGAGGTATGTTTACTTAATTGTAAATATAGCGTTTATTTTTCATCCGATTTTGATGACCAAGGGCAAAAAATGCTCGTTAAAAATTACCCAATCCTGTCAATATCTGAGACCTGAGCAATTTTAATGGTAAGATTGAAAAAAACTCAATAAAAGTCAGCAAAAAATTAAAAATTATCAAAAATTTTTCAAAAATCCAACTTTGAAGTGCCATAACTTCGTCATTTATGGTTGGATTTACAACAACTGTCGTTTTTTTAAGAAATAATTTTATTATCTTTTATTTTTGTTACAGTTTATACATATCGGTGGACTAAAATCAGAGAAAATGGCATTTTAGTAGACCTACCTTTTTTCAAAACACTAAAATTGAAAATTTCGCGATATCTCAAAAACCGTTCTACTTTTGACATATCTGAGAGCAGATTTGAACTCAGCGTGAAATTTTACATTAGAATCAATTGCTAAAAGTGCGGGATACAAAAACTTTTCAAATTTTGTGACATAGTGTAATCAGCAAACATGATAAGTTAAAACAAAAACGTTTTTCTTTCTAAGACCCTTTATTTAGCTTGGTTTATTTTAAACTCAGAGACTAGCTTCCGTAGAAACTGGAATATCTATCCAACTCAGCTTGTTCTTCTTATCGAACATTTGCGAAAGTTGTGAGCCTACTCTAAAATTTCATGTAAACATTTCTTGGTCTGTGACTTCAATAATATTTAGTTCAAGACAAACTGGAAGGTCAATATCTACTTTTAATAAAAACTCGAGTAATTTCACACCACAACGGTCATTACAAAGAATGTTACAAATTTATTCCAGGGTAATCCATCTTCTCGCTATCGTAATTGTGTTTCACTCGCTTGTTAATTTTCACTTTGTCAGCTAACAAGAAACAAAAAAGTGGACAGTGGAAAAGAGAATTGAAAAGAGCCTTTTCAAGTTCATGGCTAAAAGCAAACGAACGAACGGCCAAGAGCTACAATTTTTGAATTAGCCAAATTACTACTATTTGCGGCAGCAATAAACACACAGACAGACACTCGCATATGTACACACACCCATACAAACGTTTGCACAAAGGTACTAGGGTATATGCTGGCACTCATAGATGCAGATATGGACGACCCTTGTCTGCCTGGGTTTGCCTTGTCCAGGGTCGGGGTCTGGGTCTGGGTCTGGTTCTAGTTTTGGGCTGAATGATTTAATGTCCTTTTTGGCAGCCAGGTCCCAACACCCCAGACCTCGCGCCCCGCCCGTCAATGCAGTTGTGAAAATTTCGTTGTCTAGACTGCGGCAAATGAACTTTATTTATTTTTCCTTTTTGGGCGAAAAGTGAGTTTAGTTATTGTTTTTGGGGTAGGTTCCACAAACACACACACACTCACAATGTGGAGGATAACGTCAGTCAGACTTAAGGACCTTCTCATACGTCTGTTTCCGTTAGCGAAAAGCATTTCAATTTATAATGCCGCGACATTTTGCACTTTGCTTTGGCTTCAGGTTTGCGTGTCTGACTTTTGCAGCAAAAATTAGCCAAATGATAAAAAAAATTTTATTTTAATTTCATTTCAAAGCGGATTTTGGCACTGCCTTGGCTTTGGCTTTGTCCAAGAGACGAGAGGCAGGAGGCAAAAGGTTGGTTCAATGGAGTTCACTTTTTGTAATATTTGCGTGCCTGGAACAGAGCTCTAAACATTATTGTTGCTGTTGTTGCAGTTTTTGCTGCGCAACGATGCGCATTGCCGATAAGGTTTGAGACTTTGGCGGCAGAAAGGGTTTTGCATTGCATAATACCATCAATCTTTTGACCACACCGAAAGAGAACGGCAGTGGGAGAAACATTTGCCGCAGGCCATATATCATCTGGAAATAACATGCAATTAAAGTCCATGAATTGACAAGAAATTTACAACAATTCAAACCGCAATTTTATGCCGCAGAGACAATTGAATTTTCGTAGGTGAGGCACTTGAAAGAGAAAGAATGGGCAAACCTATTGTGATGATTTAGCAATTATGTGGAACTAGCTAAATATGCGGCGTTGCTTGGTTCCTAAAAAATATCTTCATATTTTTGTTTTACAAAATTCAAAAATATGTAAACTTTTGTTTTTGGACAAAAAAAATAAAAAAATAGAGGCCAGCTAACTTTGGCTCGACCGAAGTTTATGTACTCTTGGAGCATGAAATATGCCTGACGCCCCTAATATGTTAATAGATCATAAACTAGCTAGGGAGATTACTGATACGGAAATAAGAAATATGCTAAAAAAAACGAAAGCCAATAAAGCCCCTGGTATTGTCAGAATACCCTACAAATTTTTATACCCTTGCAAAGGGTATTATAATTTTGCGGATGACTATATCTTATAGCTGCCATAGGAACAATCGGTCGAAAAGTGGGTCGTTGTGAGAAAAACTTTTTTGTTTTTAAAGTAAACGCCTCCCGCTTCAACAATTATTAGTTTTATACGCTTTTACACAGATTTGGAAGTTTTGGTCAAAATCGGATGACTATATCTTATAGCTGCCATAGGAACTACCTGTCGAAAAGTGGGTTTTATTTAGAAAAATTGTTTGTTTTAATGCTGACTTTCGTAAACTCTGATGTATTAAAACATTTGCAAGGGTATAAAAACTTCGGCAAAGACGAAGTTAGCTTGGCCTTCTCGTTTTTATACTCTGTAACGAAGGGACATAGAGTATATTAAGTTTGTGCAAAAGTATGTAACAGAGAGAAGGAATCATTTCCGACCCTTTAAAGTATATATATTCTTGATCAGCATCAACAGCCGAGTCGATATAGCCATGTCCGTCTGTCCGTCTGTCCGTCCGTCCGTATGAACAAACAGATCTCAGAGATGGTAAGAGATAGAGGGTTGACATGTATGGGACAAATGTTTCTTAAAGCTGCAGGCAGATCAAGTTTATTTTCAATTTTGGCCACGCCCCCTCCCGCCCCCTTCCGCCCCGCAATTTTGAAAAAACGTCATATCTTCCACAATTTTGTAGATAGATGATTCGTACCTTCTAGAGATAGTTAGTAATTGTCAAAATGTATCGATTTGCTGAAGAAATGATAAAGATCGGATTAACGGTTCTCAAGTTATAAGCAAAAAAGTGTACAAAGCTCCCACCACCACCCCCCCTCCCAACCTTTCACAACCAACACCGCACACGCTTAGAGAGAGAGAGAGAGAGAGCGAGAGAGAGAGAGCGAGAGAGAAAGAGACTGAGATAGAGAGAGACACAGCAGCAGTATTGCATTAAGCTCCTACTCCAGGTACAGAGTATGTTATAGTCGGGCTTGACCGACTTTTTCACTTGTTTTTTTCTATAAGCAAGAGATTTTATAGAGTCGTCCAGGGAATCTATTGAGATAACATGTCCAAATCAAGAAATGCTTTTGATGCACATGAGAAGCCTTCATCAACATTTCATTCATCATAGTGCCATTCCTTTTTTACTCTACTGTTCTCATTTAAAATTTTTCCTGCTCCATCCATATTCGCTCCATTTTTGACGGAGATAGTATGAATTTGACCGTGAGAAATGTCGTAGGATTGGAAAACTTCTTGAATGATAGCAGTCAGATTACAAGGAATTTCTTTATTTCCCAGTTTATGCTGTTGGATAAGGTACTTAATTTGAACCGAACCTCATTTTTTGAAAATGTGTTCCGGTTTGGGTTCAGGCTCGAGGAGTCAAAAATATTAGGGGTTCGGTTCATAGTCCGGTTCGTCGGAACCCAAAAACCCGAACCGAACCGGTCTTAGGGGGTTCGGTTCAGGACCGGTTTGCAGCCTTGATTGCGATAAGTAGGCAATGGAAGTCAACCTGGCAAAACCAGAAATAATGGTATTTAGGAAAGGAGGAATACAAGCTGCAGCAGAAAAAATGTTCAAAGAATTATTTAAAGTTAATAATTGCTCTCCTGAAATGTAGGAAAAAACACAATTGTGCTGTTGTTCCTTGTTGCCATAGCAATATTTCGGCAACACCGGCAGAATAATCAGTTCCTATCACATGGGATAGGCTAATGGCATTTTGGGCACCACTAGTCTAAAAATAAATTGATAAAATGCATTTTTCTTCGTGTTTTTTTTTTGAACTTCATTCAATGCAGCTTACATTAACAAAAATTTCGTTAGAAAATTTCATTTAATGTGGTGACAGGACCTACAAATGTAAACAATCCTCGCTCAGCACACGTTTATGGAAGTATCTTGTAAACGGAAATTAATTCAGCAACCAAAAATATGTACATATGGAAAATTTGCTATCTTCTCTGTTGCAAAAGTTGAAAACTTTTTGTAGAGCTGTATAATTAATAATAAATGCTTTCGAATAGATTTGGAAATCGCATGACTAAATCATATGGCTGCCATAAGGACGATCGGTTGGAAAATGGATTTTAGTTAGAAAAACTTTTTATTGCTTATGGATGCTGTAAAAGTTGAATGATTACACAGGGGACCAGAATTTATTATCAAAGAGGCTGCACCAAAATGCCTGTTCCCCTGTGCTATCGATTTAACAATTTAATTTTATTTAAGTAAAGTAAACACACAAACATGCATTAATTCTCATATTTATGTATGATTTTATACATTTCTAACGTTAAAATGTTTTTAATAACAGGCAAACTTAGTTGAATGAGCCGCTGCAAACCAAAGATTTCCTCCAAATTTTCCACTTCAACCGCCACAAAGTTTATGACCACGCCGCATGAACTCAATATTTTATGCTGGCTTTGCTGTTTTGGGTCCACCCACCATCTCCCTCTGGCCATAAACACTGCAAATACCGTTTTCTTCATCATCATCCTTCGCTCTGCTAATTACTTGGCTCATTTCCATTGTTCGAAACTAATTTATTTCCGTTTGTAATTTAATTGCTAACTCAACTCGTTGCCGGAGCAGAGCAAAATCACAAATCAGGTCAAACTGCCGAAAACTGACCTTAATCGCATTTTGTATACAATTACTTTTTATATGTAATACACTTGTGTTTTATTTTTTGCAAAGTTACTTGAGTTTTGCCTTCAAAGTCCGTGGAACTTTTGGTTTCGCATTTATTTCGAGGGAGGCCGAAAATATTAAGACTTAAAACTGACAGCAATTATATTTTTTTCTTAAAAGATTGTTACAAGCTATCAAATTACATTGTTCACCTTTGTTTTAATTGATTCTACTAAATTCTTAAATGAAGATTCTAAACTTCGGTGCAGATGTAATGAAACACACTTTTTGAACAATCCTTAGCTTAAATGCCAAAAATCAAGCGCTCTCCGATTCAGGTTTAGTTGATTTACCTCTCTCTGCTTACTTTCGCCGGTAACAGCAATAAAAATTAAATAAATATTGAAGAGATCTTCAAATGCAAAAAAAAAAAAAACCGCTTTGGGGTCTTTGGGTTCGCTCTGCAACAGATGCAGATGCAACCACCACGCCCACGCAACGTTTCTTTGATTTCATCAAAATGCACATAAATTTTCAAACGATTTGATAGTTGGCCCAGGCGACCGGGTCTGGTCCAGCAAGTGAGACGTTTGTAGCGCCCTGGCCATGTGGGTGGTCAACTAAAATTTGCATTCAGCTTGCTTGGTGGATTTCGATTTCTAAAAAAAGAAAGAAATTTGCATTTAATTGGACAAGCCAGCCAAAGGCGAAAAAAGAGACAGAGAGAAGGAGAAATGTGTGACAAATTCGGTTTGTTCTACTTTTTGGGGGGCGCCTTCTCCTGGCCGGTGTGGCAGCGCGGGATGGCAGCCACCACCACATCACATCAATCAGCAAAGATCTTTGAATTGTTTGTGTTGTTGACTTTTTATCTGAGACAAGATGACGTTTTTGAAAATTGAATAAAAAAGCGATGAGTGAAAGTGAATTTTCGTATGTTGTTGTTTTTGTCGTCGGTGTTTGTTGCTGCTGCAGTTGTTGTCATTTCTTTTGCCTAGTTGTAATGTGTAATGTTTGCAACCGTCAACAAACAGCAACGCAGTTCCAGCTTCTCATTGTCTGTGTGTGTTTTCGTCTTTTGATTGTCTGTGGTGATAGCCAATTGAGATTTTCATTTGTCAGTCAAAAATACGACCCAACGAAGCACAGTGGGGCCTTCTGAAATGTTTAAATCAAAAACTAAAACCGTTGTAGAAGGGAATTTGGGCAAGATGGACCTCATCCTCTTCACCAAGATAAACAGGGTACCGCATTAGATCCCCCCCAAAAATAGCTAACCCATCAAATACCTGTGTATAGTCCTGAACAGCAACCTGAGTTAAAAACCTAATGTAGAGGAAAACATTTAAAAAGGTCTCAAACGCGCTCTGTGCATTTTAAACGAGAGCGCAAGTTAAAGTCGGCTCCAACCGACTTCGATATACCCGTTACTTATAAAAAAACATGTTTAACAGTGTTCCTGCGTTCCTTAGGGTGAACATCTAAAAAGCATGCAACACTTTTTTAACTCGGCTGCTTTTCACATTTTTGCTCATAACTTGAGAACCGTTCATCTGATTTTTATCATTTCTTCGGCAAATTTATTCATTTTGCTAATTACTTACTATCTCTAGAAGGTACAAATCGTCTATCTTTAAAACTGTAGGAGATATAACGTTTTTTCCGAATTGCGGGGGCGGGAGTAGGCGAATCCAAAATTTAAAATAAACTTGATCTGCGTGCAGATAAAAAGAGCATTTGTCCCATACATGTCAAACCTCTATCTCTTACCATCTTTGAGATCTAGGTGTTCATACAGACAGACGGACGGACGGACAGACGGACATGTCTATATCGACTCGGCTGTTGATGCTGATCAAGAATATATATACTTTATATGGTCGGAAATGATTCCTTCTGCCTGTTACATACATTTGCACGACTTTAGTATACCCTTTTTACTCTACGAGTAACGGGTATAAATAGTCTGTAAGTACGGCTCTGTACTTGACAAAAGCTGAATCAGCCCTGATTTAAATGTGCTGGTACTAAAATCCTGTTCTTTGGTTTAAGTGATAAATATATCACAGACAGGGCCTACTACGTTTAGCTTCCTCTAGGCATGGTTTTAAGTACCGAGCTCATTGGTGAGTTTCATGGGTAGTGCCAAAGAACTTGAATCTAATACAGTAAATGTTAAGGTCCTTGTTAGTTTGCATTTAACATCAATCGGAGCAGTTCCTACTTCTCAGCTCCGAATTGTAAATGTAAAATTGGCTATACAGCTCCTCCAACGGGGCCAAACCAAGCTTCTCTCAATCTCTTGGCGTGTGTGCTTTAAATTTTCCGCACAAGAGAAAGGGACCTACAGTTTAACGCCGGATCCGAACTGCAAAGTTTTTGAGAATTTGCTTTTTCATGGCTATTTACTTCATAGCTGGTGAAGTGACCGTGTATGTAAAAGCTATTTTCTAAAGAAAGAAAAAACATTTTATTATTAGACGTTCAGAGGCGGGATCGAACCCCCGACCTCCCGCCCAGCAGTCCAGCACAGTGAATTTTTTCGTTGACAGCCAATCGGCGATAGGATCTATGCACAGGGTATAACCGAATCAAAACGAAACCGTTACCGAAATAAATTTTTTTACTCTGCACCTAAGGTGCACAGAGTATATTAAGTATGTAACAGGAAGAAGTAATCATTTCCAACCCTATAAAGTATATATGTTCTTGATCAGCATCAACAGCCGAGAATATATAGCCATGTGCATCTGTCCGTCCGTCTGTCCGTATAAATAAAGAGTGTGTTATAGCCGGGCTTGACCGATTTTCTCACTTGTTTTAAGTGACCGTTACCAAAACCGAAATGGAATTTATTTTTGCTTAAGCATAACCAATATTTTTAAAATAAGTCAAAAAATATTTAAAATATTTCATTATCGTCTGTGAGTCCCAATTCGAAAAAGTTTAAAGAAATTATTTTAAAATTGGGGGGGGAGGGGCCAGAGCCAGCTTACGGCGGAGTAGACACCAACAGATTGATAAAACATTGCCATTTTTCAGATTTTTATGTATTTTTTTAATCAATTCCTAAAGCTGCAAAAAAATCAAACTTTACAAAGTACTGTAGTTTATCAAAACCATGGTACACCTCATATGCAACAGTCCGGGCCTCTCAGTGCGAGTCGGAGTTACATCGGGGCGCCTGTTCAAGCGATGATCTGAAAAGACTTTAAATTACAACTTCTCGAGGAATTATAATACAAAGTATCAGCCACCATTTGATATCGAACTAAAATCGAAATTAATTTCGGTTTGGGTCAAGACATTTATAGTATATTATATCTTCGTGGTTCTAAATAGTTCTTTATCACTTTGAATCTTTCGAAACTGAGACTTTGTAAGTTTTAACCAATAATTCTACTTTACAATTTGTTATCAATTCTCTATCCAACGCATTCATCAAACCGTTGATTTTTGCCACGCTTTTCAGTTCAAGGCTCCACTGTGCGAAGTCGACGACTCTGTCAATGACATAGAAAGAGAGTTTAAAGCATGATATGTACTTGTTGTTGCTTTCTTAGACTGATTAGACTTTTGTTGCGGAGGTATCTGCGTTTCACTTTCTTTTACATATTTCCCCCCAAACTCAACTCAGTCTCTGGACACGTGCTTTGGTGCATTTCAGAGCTTGACCGGAAATGCAAGAACCATTTCAAAATTGTTTTTGTCGGTTAAGCATCGCTGGCGACCTCTTGGCCGTCTTAGTAAATTCGTTTTTAATGATTTTCAACTTGTCCTTCGAAATTAATTACGCCCTTTACTTTAATGTTTGAACTTTACACTCCGTGCATACAAACTTCGTACATAAATCTCTTACCTGACAGAGAAGCTAATTATGTTGGCAATCTTTTAATTATGCCCGCAATTTGGATACCTCAAAAACAAAACCCAAACAAAAGCCGACCCACAAAATTGTTTCCCTGCTTCTTCCACTCAAGTGGGTCTTATTACAAACAATTCTTGTCACTAATTACAATGTAGAAGAACAAAATAATAACAACAAAAAAACGAAATGCTAAAAAAAACATCAACAAATGTAACTGGGTCAAGTTGTTGTCGTCGTCAAACTGAAATGAAAATAAAAAAAATTGTGGAAAAACTCAAGATCTTGTTTATCTGCGGTTTTACTTTGTGTTTGCGTTTTCATTTTTTCTGTCTTTAATGTGCTTTAGAGGCTAAGCCAAGTAGACGACGGGCCCTAACGGCGAGAGTCTTAATTAAGTATTCGCCCCCACCAAGTAGCCCGCATTTGAGAATCGCAATTGGAGCTCAGAATTTTACTACTTTTACCCCTTGGATAATTTTCTATACATTCGCTAAAAATGTGGATCTGTTGCATTTCTATACATGAGACTAGAAATATTGCATATCAAGGTTCTGTCTAAAGGCCTAAACTCGGAAATCATTGCAGAGAGCATCAAACCAAACATTTTGGATTGCATTTCGGATGTAATTCACATTTTTATATTTTATATATCAGACTTTCAGTTGTTGAGTGTGGGCCACTATTATGTGTTTGATCAACATTATTGTTAATGAACTTTCACCATGTCCACCGAGATTGGCGTCGTTAAAAGGAAGCTTAAAGACCTTCTATGTTGATCGGCTAAGTTTGTATTCCCATTATATAGCTCGACTTTTGTAACAGGATTTCAACCCAACTCGTTGTCTGAAATCACAAATTTTTATGGCCGTCGTAAAAAGGCGACGACGCGTCGTCAAGCCTCTTCAATTGTTTCCACCCACGGTTGTAAAGCATATGCAATTGCTACTTAAGTAACGAACCAGGACTAGCCAAATAACAAGCAAGAAAGTCGGTAAAACTCGACTTTTATATACTCTGATCCGAGGCTGTAATTCGACATTTTAAAATGCCGAAATTGGCTATACAGCTCCTCCAACGGGGCCAAGCCAAGCTTCTCTCAATTTCGTAACTATACATTACCATTGCAATTACTTTTCAAATTGGTTGGGTAATTAAAAATTTAATTAACTTTACGTTGACAATTATTTCGTAATTTAAAATTACAATCTGCTATTTTTCAATAATTGTACCTAAAAATGTAATTGTAATTAAAAGTAATTAAATTATTAGTTATTAAAAGTAAGTGAAGTAGCTTTTGATGCAATTTCTAATTCCATGAAAATTTACTAGTTGTACTAGTTACTGAACAGCTCACAGAACAACTGACTGAGCAAGATAGACTGATCAAGGTAATTTTTTGTGATCTTTGTTAGCTCCTCCATCGACTTCGTCTTAATCGACTTAATCGTGTCGTTGCGTTCCTGGGCCTCTTTAGTTTTGAGAACTGAAAAAGTCAAGGGCGTAGGGAATCATAAAAGATTGTTGTTTTGAAGATTGTTCCTCATATCATATCAAATGCATCTTGATCTAATTTTTATACTTTGTACCAAAGGTACATAGAGTATATTAAGTTTGTGCCAAAGTATGTAATAGGGAGAAGGAATCATTTCCGACTATATAAAGTATATATATTCTTGATCAGCATCAACAGCCGAGTCGATATAGCCATATCCGTCTGTCCGTCAGTCCGTCCGTATGAACAAACAGATCTCAGAGATGGTAAGAGATAGAGGTTTGACATGTATGGGACAAATGCCTTTTATACTTGCAGGCAGATCAAGTTAATTTTTAATTTTCGCCACGCTCCCTCCCGCCCCCGCAATTTGGAAAAAAGTTATATCTCCTACAGTTTTGAAGATAGACGATTCGTACCTTCTAAAAAATAGTTAGTAATTAGCAAAATGTATCGAATTGCTGAAATGATAAAGATAGGATGAGCGGTTGTCAAGTTATGAGCAAAAAAGTACATCACTCTCCCCCCCCACCCCCTCCCAACCTATTACAACTAACACTGCCCAATCTTAAAGAAAGCGAGAGAGAGTGTGAGAGTGAGAGAAAGAGAGAGATAGACATAGAGATGAGCGCAGCACCAGCATTGCATTCAGCTTCTACTCCAGGTACAGAGTATGTTATAGTCGGGATTGACCGACTTTCTTACTTGTTCTTATTGCGGTTGGTATGTTAACAAAGTGAAAAATTTCTGGTTCTTACGTACTTAACGCCCTTTAAGGTGCCACGCCCACTTTAACTTTTCGACCACAAATTTCTCTCGTCGGTCGTAAACTCTGATGTATTAAAACATTTGCAACGGTATTAAAACTTCGGCAAAGACGAAGTTAGCTTGGCCTTCTCGTTATTTATATGTTTAGCTGTGAATTAATTGTGCAAAAGATGAAGTGAAGCCAAAAATATTAAAAGTGAGTATGTTTTGTCCCAATTAGATTCGAAACAAACAAAGAGTTTAATAAGCTGCTCTGAACTAATAAAATTTAAAAAAAAAACTTTTGTTCAGCTAGTTTAGTATAACCATATACAATCGGGGGTGCCACAGAAACCTCTTCCAACCGAATTCCAATTCTTAGGTGCCACAGAAATTTCATTTGGTTGGTTTTAAACCTCCCGTGTTTTGTTAGGAGTTTTGTCAAAACGCTTTTTAGTGGCTCCCCCAAGGCAGCGCCTCTTGCGTCGCGGATAAAGGCAAATTTATACCTCATGTTTGGCGCCAAGAAATTTTTAAATTCATTATATTTAGGAGAATATGAATTAAATTGAATAAGGTGTTCTGAAATCTCTAGAGATTTTCGTATAAACGATTCACTCGAACAAAACTAGGACTAATTTACTGAAGTGTCAAGAATCGACCGCCTACTAGATTAGTGGAAGGAAACCGTACGCTTCAAATCTAGGCTTGAGCAGGCGGTTTCAAATCGCTCAACTTTGTCATCAACAGTACCGGCATATTAACCTAACTTAAATTTAAACAGCTTTAATAGAAATAACGTTTATACGAAAACTTAGGATTCGGGACACCGTAATTTAAAAATCAAAAAACATATTACCAATAATATTTGTGAGAAATAAACTTATTTTTCGCAATGGAAATCAATTAGAGCATCTGCTGTTCCAAAAAGATTTTCTAATAGGAAAATGAAATCTCTCGAAGTTCTGTGGCACCGACGAATTTTTCGAGAGATTTACAAACCAACCGTCGGCAAAATCTCTAGAGATTTCTGTGGCACCCCCGAGTATATTTTTTTCAGTTTGTTAACAAATGACAGGGTTTAATGGCATTTTAAATATTTTTATGTAAGTTATATGAAAAAAGAATTTGAGATCTGCCAGTTTATAATTCAAAACTAATTTAAGAACAATATATTGTCTACTATATTTGGGGCTATTCGATTTCATTTTTCTTTTGGCGAATTTTTCCGGTTCCTATAAATTAAAAAAAAAAGTTCGTATTCGCATTTGCTTTGCGCATACGCACAAATTTAAAGCTTTCGTCTTTCCTAGTTTCCCTATTGCATCATCCAGTATTTTGTCTAAATCGATTATAATAAGCCGTTAATATTACAATTCCTTTAATCGATAATTTCAAGTAAATTGCGCATAACCTGCAGTAAATATTACTGATTGACAGTTTTTCAGTGGCAAGAACTCATGGTGCACAGCAAAGAATCCTTTCAGAGAAACCTTCACTTTTGTCTGAACTTGGCGCGCTTATTTGAGATGTTTTTTTTTTGGTCCAACACAGCATATTCCGCAGAATGAGTCGGCGCATTAGTTAAGTAAACATTCAAAATGGCCGATTTTGTCAGCATTAAGAAAACGAGAGCGTAAGTTAAAGTCGGCTCTAACCGACTTCGATATACCCGTTACTCATGAAAAAACATGTTTAACAGTGTTCCTGCGTTCCTTAGGGTGAACATCCGAAAAGTATGCAACACTTTTTTAGGGTGGGAGGAAGGGTAGCGGGGGGGTTTGTTTACTTTTTTCCTCATAACTTGAGAACCGTTCATCCGATCTTTATCATTTCTTCGGCAAATCGATTCATTTTTCTTATTTCTAACTATCTCTGGAAATTACAAATCGTCTATCTTCAAAGCTGTAGGAGATAAAACGTTTTTTCCCAAATTGCGGGGGAGGGAGGAGGCGTGGCCGAAATTTGAAACAAACTTGATCTGCGTTCATATAAAAGAAGCATTTGTCCCATACATGTCAAATCTCTATCTCTTACCATCTCTGAGATCTAGGTGTTCATACAGACGGACGGACGGACAGACGGACATATCTATATCGACTCGGCTGTTGATGCTGATCAATAATATATATACTTTATATGGTCAAAAATGATTCCTTCTGCCTGTTACATACATTTGCATAACTTTAGTATACCCTTTTTGTTCTATGAGTAACGGGTATAAAAATTCGTTCTAAATCAACCGAAATCAAGCCCATTCGTTGACAAAAGTTATTCTTGAACCGTGAACATGTTGTGCGCACTTTATGACCGGCTTGGGCATGATTTAAGAACATTTTGTGCTCGAAAAATAAACGCTGAAAAAAAGTTTTTAACGTTTTTCTTTTGACTCAAAAATAAATTTATTTAACATTTTATTTTAAATTAGGTTTCTTTCCGGTTTTTTTATTTTTATTGATTTTGTCCTTACCAGGGGTCGCTCGACCATCGCGGCTAACGACCTCGCTTGAGACGATGGGGCGAATTGCATTATTAAGGCAAAGCTTTAGTTAGTAAAAACTTTTTGCTAAAGGCTTTGCGTTGAAAAATATAAGAACTCAAGTCAGCCTGCAGGCAAAGACTTTTTTGTTGTTTTTGCTTATTTTGTTTTTTTTTCATTTTGTTTTTAAATATTAATAATTATTGTACAATGTACAACATTTCTCAAGACGCGATTTTCGCACTTCTGTGATTTGTGCCAGTTTTAGTAAGAAAGCTGTTGAGTGGTGTTTTTCCGTGAACGTCGGGTTTGTTTTGTGAACGATAACTCACGAACGAGATCGTTCAAGTAGGAGCCCGCTTGTGCTGGGTTTTGAATGGTCGTTTTTTTCTTATTGAACGTAACGCCACCAAAAAATCGAGAATCGCTTATACGCCGCCGGCTTAAATTCAAAATTCAAGATCGTATTTCATACTGACGACCGTCTGCCAGAACATGGCTACATCAAGTCGGCTGCTGATGAAAAAGATGTTTACTTCAAGCGTTCGGAGTTACTTCCTTCTGCCTGTTACATACATTTGCTCAAACTCTTTGTACCTTTCATACAGAGTATACAAAATGTTATTAACACGAGTGAAAACAAACACTATAACTAATAAATGTTATGGCGTGTAAATCGCTTTTGAGCCTTCTACCGTGCGAAGAACGGCTGTTTTAGCGCTCATTAATGGACACTTAAATCGAACCTTTAACTACAAACAATAAACACTTCGAAAAAACAAATATGCCAGCAGGCGTAAAAACAATTGTTTTTGCAAACTATTGAAAATAAAAGTTTTACTGCCACAAACTGGGCAAAAGAATAATCTTCTTAAACAACAAAATAGAAGATTAAAGATGACAAAGGAGAAAAGAAAAAAATTGACAAAGGTGATATATTTAACTAGTTTTAATCAAACTCGACTTTATTAGTGTAAGGTTTGAAGTGTCTACTGTTACAAACAATAAGTATCAAACTCCATTTATCTTCATTCTATACCCTCTTGATCTGAATTCTCGGCTGAATTCTTTAATCGTTTCTGAGAAATTACAACTCTTACCATTCCGGCATGGAGCAATAAGTATTAGAGAGAAATGTTGCTCAGTCGACACCACTTCTGTCAGAAAATTGTCAGCTGTTCGCTCTCATTTACGCTCTCTAGATACTTTTTTGTCAGCTGTTCGCTCTCTCTGGATACATTTGGGTTATGGTCGTCTCGCTCTAACCACAGTGATTTCCTACCGGCACTTTGAAGTATCTTTTTAGGGCACTATCGTTTAGCACCAGAAAAATTGAGAGGCAACGCAAACGTTCTTTGTAATTCTAATTGCTCCATGATTCCGGTCAATCGAATTCGGAAACGAAAACAATCGTGAAAGACTATTTTAAGGTTGAGTCCGAAGTGTCAAATAACGAAAAAAAACTCAGAGAGCGAAAATGACTAATATCTGAGTGAGAAGTTGTCGACTCAGCAAACTGTTTCTCTATATAATTTATTGCTATGAGTTGCCGGTCTTAAAAATTAATCAAATTTGCAAGTTAATAATGCTCATGAAAAACTGTTTTATAATTCTCAAATGATTGGATATGAAGCTATCCTATAAAACTGTAACCCTTAAACTTTATCGGGATGGTTGTAAATCAAAATAACTGTGCATTATCAAGTAACCAATATTATTTGCTGTTTTTGTTCCATATTGGGATAAGTGTACGCACAATATCTTTACAATATCTCTTGCTTTTGCTTTTGACAAGCCAACCAATTAATCAGTAGTTTTTTAAAAAATTAAAAACGATCCCTGGTTTGCATATCTGTCCCTTATTCCAATGATATGAAACTACAAATTCTGCCATTTTAAAATCGTTTATGAATAAGCTGGTTTCCAGACGGTTCATAATTTGGACGTTTAAAGAAGAATATTAAATCAGTTAGAAAAACGAGCAAATCCTCTTATATATTGAATTATTTTATTCCCACCACATCTTGCCCAAGCAAGTTTCCTCCCAAAATTCGAAAGGTGACATCGTCGAAATTGATGACCATTGTCCATGCGGCGGCAGTCTATAAAATTATTTCGCGAAAGTTGTCGCACAATATGGCAAAGTGTTTACTTTATTTTCTGTTAGTTGTATTTTTTTTTTTTAATTTTTTATTAGATTGTAATGTTTATGCCCCTACTGCTGGCTAGTGAAGTTGCCAGTCGCCACATTTCGCAGCCATAATTCAACTAATTAAATGCACATGAAAAATTCAGCACTTAAAAAGGCAAACGACAAATGGAACGAACACGGGTCGCAAAAGACAAGCAGGAGGGGACAGCAGACGAAATGCCAAAGCCAAAAACTTTAAATGAAACGCGCTGGGAAATATTTCAAATTGAAATGAAAATTAAATGAAATGACTGAATTTTGAACAAGTGAAAGAGGCATTGGCAGGTGGCTGGCTTTGGATTTGGAATGGATGCAATTTGGCTTTTTTAATGGGCCTGGGAACACATCAATATATTCATTTGAAATTTAATATGAGAGGATGATGAATCAAGGGAATACTATTGTCCACAATTTTGGAGAGTTGTTCAAATTATATTCGGTATTTTTTTATGCAAATCTGCAGACAGTAGCGAAAATATAAATATATTTACAGAATCTCTAAAAAAAATCCTGAAAATGTTAGAATTGTGGTATAATGTGTACCAAGATTAATAAGAGGTTCTGCTGGTTTCATTTCATTTATATTTTGCTTTCATGATGACTGCAGGCAGATAAAGTTTATTTTCACTTTTTGCCACGCCCACTCTTGCCCCCGTAATTTGGAAAAAACGTCAAATCTCCTACAGTTTTGTAGATAGATGATTACTTTCTAGAGATAGTTAGTCATTAGTAATATATGGGTCATTCTTTTATAAATCGAACAGCTAAAAAATTTTTTTTTTTTAATTTTGATAAAAAAAAATCCGAAATTAGATTTCAACATGCCCACCAAAACGTAATATGCGGTTTTGCACAAAAATTTTTATTTAATTTAATAAACAATTTCAAAAATCGTCAAAAACGAAAAATTGGAAAAAAAGGGTTTTTTAAAAACGTGATATCTCAGGTTTGGTTTATCGGACAGGTCTCAAGTTGATATCGATGGAAAGAATTTTACTGTATCTACTCAAATTATAATCTTATAGATTTTCAAATTTTTTAATAATATTAGGTAAATGTTGCTAAAAGTTATATATCATTTTTTCTCAGTGTTAACCACCATTTTATATTTTCTGAAGATATACAATTAATTGCTCTAAACATATCTTAAATTTCGGTGTTTTCAAGAAATGGAGACTTTTATAGTTTAAAAGTTATGAATTTTTGAAGTTATAAACAAATAAAAAGGTGCCTTTGAAAAATGCTTCGCCATGCAGTCAGTTTCAAAGCTTGGCACGTGTGCTTTATATTTATCAAGCTTTTCAAAAATGTTAACATCAGGCGGTTTGGATGAGTATATCATATAACTCGATAAAAAAATTGTTAGCTGTTCGGTTTATAAAAGAATGACCCATGTATGTAGGTACCCACATCGAGTTTGTTTCAGATTTCGAAAATTCCTCCTCATCTATCTTTAAACAGCGAAAAACTGTCTTCTTCTCTGTATAAACGACTGGATCTCACAGACTCTAAGAGTTAGATGTGAAGCAGTGTTCCAGCGATCCTTAGGGTGAACATCCGAAAAGTATGCAACACTTTTTTAGTATGGAAGGGGGGGGTGTGCTTGTTTCACTTTTTTGCTCATAACTTGAGAACAGCTCATCTGATCTTTATCATATCAGCAAATCGATTCGTATTGCTAATTACTAACTATCTCTAGAGGGTACAAATCATCTATCTTCAAAACTGTAGGAGATATAACTTTTTTTTTTTTTTTTTAAATTGCGGGGGCGGGAGCGGGCGTGGGCAAAATTTGAAACAAACTTGATCTGCGTGCAGATAAAAGAAGCATTTCTCCCATACATGTCAAACCTCTATCTCTTACCATCTCTGAGATCTAGTTGTTCATACAGACAGACGGACAGACGGTCAGACGGACAGACGAAATTTTTTTTTTAGAACGGGTTTTTGATGAAAAAAAAAAATTTATTTTATATGGTCGAAAATGATTCCTTCTGCCTGTAACATACATTTGCACGACTTTAGAATACCCTTTTTATACTCTGTACCCATTGAAAATGGGTAAAAGGGGATCATGAAGTTGTGCAAATGTATGTAACAGGGAGAAGGAAGCATTTCCGACCCTATAAAGTATATATATTCTTGATCAGCATCAACAGCCGAGTCGATTTAGCCCTGTCCGTCTGTCCGTCTGTCCGTCCGTCCGTCTGTCTGTTGAACGCGTCGATCTCGGAGACTATAAGAGATAGAGATACAAATTTTTGCATGTACATAGGTATAGGCCGTACGCAGATCAAGTTTGTTTCAGATTTGCAAAATTCCCCCCCTCCCCCCCTTAAACCGCAAAAAACTGTCAGAACCACAATTTTAAAGTTACAACATCGTCGCTTAATATATATTATCTTAGGCCCGTAATCTATCTATTCCGAAACGCACAATGAGATCTGAGCAAAAACACAGAAGTTATTAACGAAACAATTTTTGCACCCCCCCTCCCCCCACGCTTTGCTTATAACGCATTGCTTGCTGCTTGCGCCCGAGTGTGTGAGGGCGCGTTTGTGTGTATGTGTGCGTGTGTGTTTGTTTGTGTATGTGTGTGTTTGTCAATTGTACAGGGTATTTTGAAGTCGAGCTAACTCGACTGCAATGGTCTTACTTGTTACTCTACGAGTAACGGATATAATTAGTAGCATTTTCAGTATCACACTGTTTGGATCTTTCATTGTAATAGACTGTCCTTAATCCAAGAAATTTTGTACTTAAACTAAATACGATCTTTTCTTAAATTTTTTAGCTAACTGTCAGTACGAAATGTTCTTGATTTAAGATCGCTTATTCTCATTTTAATATTATTGAAAGTTGTTTTTCTATTTTAGAAAGTTTCGTACTTAATTTAAGTACATTCAAGAACAAAACATACTGAAATTTTAAGTGCAAAACGGTATAAATTCTATATCCCGATTGATCTATTTATCCCGATCACCGACTCTGTCGGTGGTTTTTTTCTGAGTGTACCTTTTGGACGCGATATGCCAAGTATCGTTTTTGGGAATTTTGGTATTCTCGACTTTGAACTAATATCAGCATCAATAATTTGACGGGTTGCTTTTAAAGTTAAAGATGGCTTAATCTAAGGTCCCACAAGCAAATAATTTGCCCAAATTTTCATAAATAATTCGTAAAATAGCCATGATTACAGATTTTTCATAACCTACAACTGAAACTATGGTTCTATACTTAAGCAATTTAATCAAAAATAGCCGTTCCCTAAGTTAATCTATTTAATAAAATTTTCATAAAAATTTGTGCAAATTATTTGCCTGTGGGACCTTGGCTTTAATTTGAAAATAATTTTCCCTTCAAAATTCTTTCAAGTGTAAAATACTGTTGATCGTTTTAATTTAACCCAAAAATATTTTGCTTTGCTTGGAAAATGTACAATGTTCCCGGCCACAAATCACCACGGTTCACTCCCACCACTTCATTAGAAAACATTCTCCTTGATGACACATTACTGTCACTTTGCGTTATGAGCTAAATTTATTGATGCTGGCTCTCTACCCTCCCCCTCGAATCTCCCCAAAACTTTTCGACCCAACTAAAAAGAATATTTTCGTGTCAGCGCATGCCAAAAGTATTTCTGAGAGGCCTCATTGGGAAACGTCACCATGCATCTTGTCCGGAAAGCATTTGAGCATTTGATTTGTGTGCGGCAGGGAAAAACAAGACCTCATGGTCTGAAGTGAAAGAAATCCCATTTCGTAATGCCGACGCCAAGGAAAATCAGAAAAACAAAACCGCTGACATCTTTGCTCCGGCAAAAACAACTGCAACTAATTTATAGGAAAATGCCCATGGAATTTGTGTGCGGAATTTGGGAAACTTCGTGACATAAATTAGCCAAGCGACGCGTTGGATTGGGTTAGTGGTGCAAATGCTGTGGCTGATGCAACCGCCCGCACAGTTTTCCAATTTAATTATCATAATTATTGCTAATTATTCAACATTTTGTTAAGCGCGTGTAACTAATGGATGTTTCTTCGGGCATTTCACTTTCTTCTGGCGTAATAATATAGCCCAAGACCATTGATACGTTTTGCCCAGCGATGCGTAAGCTGCTTCTCCTGCCCCTCCTCCCGATTGCTGGCTTCTGCGGTAATCATTTAATACAAAATCAGCGGCGCTTTGTTTTAGTTTTAGTCGTAGTTGAATTTTATGTAATTGCCGGATTATTACTAGTAATTAAAATGCAACGCATTCAGTCTCGTGTCAGGTTGAGGGCGGACCTACTGTTGCCCCTGTCATGATTTATATATATTTGTGTTCAATTTTACGAGCGGAGCGGAGCGCGAGCGCCAGCTAAATGAGGTCAAGAGCTGGCAGCAGGAGTCAGCGAGCAGCTGCATTCGATTCCCACTTCATCGATAAGTTTTATGTTTTTGTTTTTGGTCTGCCTTGGCATTGCATAATCATCATAATTTGTTGTCCACTTGGTGTCCACTTGAGTTGCACTTTTTCTTTTGATCAAGTGCAGCAAAGATTGAAGCTCCACTTCCATGTGCATATACATAATAATTGCTATACCCTAACCAGGAAGAGAGTTTTCACAAATGAAATAGTGCAGTTGGGAGTGTCATTTGTTAAGATGGAATTTGTATACTCCCAGTTGAACCAACACTGTCGAAATGATCCAACAGTTATGAATAATATTAGACCGTTTTCGTTTTTGTTGCAATTTCTTCTCATATAAACGACTGTTGCTTTACTGTTTCAAAACAGCGCATCCATCGCTCGTATAGCAATTTCAGGTGCAAATTTTGCGTTCAATATGATTTTTGCGCTCCAATCGTCAAATAACATTCCAAGGATTTTTTCGACTATTTGTGGAGATTGGCAAACCAATAAACCACTCCTTAACTATGTATCATCGGTATGGGCGCTTATTCTTTAGAACCGATTCGGTCCAGGTTCTTGTGACGCGCGCTTCCAACCAGAAATCGAAGAATTTTTAAATTTATCACCAGAACCCGAATCTGAACCGATTTTGAATATTTCTATTCTATATTTAAAATAGATTTGGTGCCAAGAATAGGTATTTCTTTTCTCTTATGGAAATGTATTGGTCATTTTCAGCACCCAAAAATACATGGGGAATTTTTGCTATCTTCTTTGGTTTTTTAAACCAGTTGCCTCTAATTTGTAAACCTGTGTTAGGGTGGTTCGCTTTTTATACCCTTGGAAAGGGTATATTAAAATTGTCCGGATGTTTGTAACGCATAGAACGAAGCGTCTCCGACCACATAAAGTATATATATTTTTGATCAGCATGCCGAGCTGAGTTGATATAGCCAT
This sequence comes from Lordiphosa clarofinis, assembly GCA_018904275.1. NCBI lineage: Eukaryota > Metazoa > Arthropoda > Insecta > Diptera > Drosophilidae > Lordiphosa > Lordiphosa clarofinis. Next base: position 481,076 of record JAEIGQ010000029.1, on the reverse strand, counting down.
GTCCGTCTGTCCGTCCGTCTGTCCGTCCGTCTGTTTCTATGCCATCTCCTCCGTCAGTTTTAAAGCTATCGTAACCAAACTTTGCAAGAAGTCTTTTGGTATAAATACGCTGCACATTTGTCGGAACCGGCCGGATCGGATGACTATAGCATATAGCTGCCATAGGAACGATCGGTTGAAAAACTAGTTTTAGTGAGAAAAACTTTTTTGTTTTCAATGTTATCGCTCCCAACGCTCGTATTTATAAGTTTTTTATGATTTCACATAATTTCACCAAGCCATGTCGAAATCGGACAACTATATAGTACAGCTGCCATACAAAAGTTAGGCTAATGTCAGAGTGGGCGCGAGAAGCGAAGCGATGCGAGAAGCGATAATATTTCTTGCTATGAGCAAAGCGAGAAGATGACATAGTGAAAGCTTTGAGCGAAGCGAGTTGCATTGGTCAGTTTTAATTTTTGTCAGAATTTACGATTTAATAATACAAGAATAGGCAAAAATAGTAGTGAGAGACTCAGAGAGCGCAAACTTTATTTTCTGTGATTATTGTAAGCGCAAGCGAATAATATTTTTCTACAAAAGCAACAATTAATTTTGTTAACAAAATAAAGTCTCCACGGTTCACCCAATCACCCGAAATCTTAATGAAAAAAGAGGAGTTTAATAACAAAAGGCAACAAAATTCGACTTTTTCCAATATATTGAAGGGGGTGATTCTAGATATCGTTGAAATGGTCCAGCACGTCGAAATTTATTGTAATTTGAGCTTAAAGTGGCAAAAAATGCCTTTTTAGACATATTTGGTGAGGAACTCCTTAGTAGAACTCCTAGTATTCCTTCCCTTATCAAAAATTAATAATAATGTTAATATGCATGATTTGCAAATAGAAGAAGCTGAAAATGCAACAAAATATACGTGCGATCTGAGCGAGTTCAAGCGAGAAAGCGGGTTGCAAATCGCTTTCTCGCATCGCTCTCGCTTTATCGCTTGGACTCGCTTATCGCTTCGCCCTTACTCTGACACCTTTTGAGCGATTGCATTGAAAAAAGTCTGCAATGGTTTATCGCTCGTACTCGCCCAATATTATCGCATCGCTTCTCGCGCCCACTCTGACATTAGCCTTAGGTCTGAAAAAAAGTCTTTGTGAGAAAAACTTTTTTGTTATCAATGTTATCGCTCCCAACGCTCGTATTTATAAGTTTTCAATGATTTCACATAATTTCACCAAAATTTTTCGAAATCGGACTATTATATAGTATAGCTGCCATACAAAAGTAAGGTCTGAAAAAAAGTCTTAGTGAGAAAAACTTTTTTGTTTTCAATGTTATAGCTCCCAACGCCCGTATTTATAAGTTTTTAATGATTTTACATCATTTCACCAAAATTTTTCGAAATCGGACCACTATATAGTATAGCTGCCATACAAACAGTCAGGCACATATCAAGCTCCAAGGGTATATAAACTTCGGTCGAGCCGAAGTTAGCTTGCCTCTATTTTTAAAATACATATCCACACAAATCAAAGGAGCAGAGCGTCGCTGGATATTCAACTAGTACCTAATCAATTTTAAGTTGGACGACACACAAAGTGTGAGAAATGCTACCCATAGCACAGCATAATTGTTTTGCTTTCCATATAACCCGACTCTCGTGTCTTCGATGTTTACCAACTTTTTGGAGGATCGATAAATAATGCTAAGACAAAATGGAGAGTGCAGAGACAATTATAATCAATTCGTCGGTGTCCCAGAAATTCAAGAGATTTCATTTTCTTATTTGAAAATCGAGTTGGAAGGTTTGTGTCCATTCTAATGGACAAATCTCTTAACAGGCTTGCCCTTCTCGCAAAAACAAAATTTCCCATCTTCTAGTTATGACTTATTTTAATGTTCAAATGAAATTCTTTGTTTGTTTATATGTTTAATAACACAAGTTTACAAAAAAGGCCAACTTGTTGACCAGAGAAGTTAGCAACCGTTCTTTATGTATTTTTGGCCGCTGAACTCAGATAAATTGTCCGTTTTCTCCCAGCACGTCAGGCTTACGAGATATTTGCATAAACGAGGTATCTTTACATTTGTTGGTCCTTTGGCCACATTAAGTGTCCTATTGCAACCAACTTCGTTTTAATGTGAGGTGCATTGAATGACGTTACAGAAAAACCAAACACGAAGTTTTGATTTTGCTGATAAGGTACAAAAATTGGACTGTAATATTAAAAATGTAGTTATTTTTTGAAAAAATTCGATTTCTTTCAAAGTTTAAAAAATTCTGAAAATTTTTCCGCTAATATTAAAAGTCTTAGAAAAAAATAGTTGGGAGTCCTTTGTTTCTTCTTATTTTACATATTTTCAGTTGTCCGATATCATTGCGCAAAATGAATCGATTTGTCGAAGAAATGATAAAGATCGGATGAACGGTTCTCAAGTTATTAGCAAAATAAAAAAATTTTTGCATACTTTTCGGATGGTCACCCTAAGGAACGCAGGAACACTGTTAAACATGTTTTTTCATGAGTATATCGAAGTCGGTTAGAGCCGACTTTATCTTACGATCTCGTTTTTAATTGAACTCCAAGTGATCTCACAGCATATTAAATAAAAACAATTCAAAAATCTTGTACTTAGAGCATTTAGCTATCGACCTGCTGCGTCCCCTCAGTCGATTTATTTCTTCTTCTGCTTCTTCTGGGCTGGTGAAGTTCGTGTTTGTTTTTCACAACTGGCGGGTATTTAAATTGTCTTCAATTGCGCACATTACATAATTAAGACAGCAGCGGCAGCAGCAGCAGCACCAAAGTCGAAGTAGGGGCTGACCGGCAGTGTCTGTCTGTTTAGTTGACTGACTGACAGCCCATCAACATCAACAAAATGCTCAACACCTCACAAAACTGCATAAAAAATAAACCACACAAAATACTCATGACTTTCCCGCTTCGGAGTTTAGTTGTTGCGTTTGTCTGGGCCGGACTTGGCTGCTGCATTTTCAATGCATCATCGCATAATCAAAGAGTCATAAAAACCAATAATCATTATTAAGCAAAACAAGCCAATTAATGCAGCAGCAGCAACAACAACAGCAGCAGTAATTAAATGAAAATAAAACACTAAGATTTGGCCAACATTGCAAGACAGTCATGAAAACGGGTCTATTATGGGTTTATTATGAGGTCTGGCCGCTAATTTTGCCATTTGCGTGTCAAAATAAAGCAATAAAAACTGAAAGAAAAACAAAACGGGAAGAATATAAACTAATGGCATGCAATTAGTGTGACAAATCAAGCGGAAAATATATCAAGGCGACAACTTGATCGAAAAATATTGCTTATACGACGTGTTGAGAATGGTGAGAAATCAAAGTGCGTCCTGTTAAACAATTTACGAATCAAGTTTGCCGCATTGAAAATTAGTGAAAGTTGCGCCGTTGTTGCTGCCGCTGACGTCGAACGGTAGCCCAAACCTAGGGCAATATCGTGTTGGCGATCATTGCATTTGATTAAGAAAGAAATGGAAAACTATGGACAAAGCCTTTGCTTGAATTTTGAGCTATTAATGCGAGCTTAAGGGCAGCTGGAGGTCAACGCTAATCGTAATTTTGGAAAGCCTTTCCACAGTTCAGTGGCCCACCCAATTGAAAAAGTATCGATAAAATGGTAAACATACATACTTATGCCGAAACCCATGGCTAATTTGGTAGCTCCATTCATTAATCAACTTGGCTAAACACAATCGATTAACCATACAAAGAGGGACAAGCACTTATCTTCGCTTTATTTGGAAAGGTGTTAAAGAGCCAAACTAAATTGTGTAACGAATTAGAACGCTTGTTTAATCTGACCATTAATAAATCAATAGCGATCGATTTCACATTGCCAGAGCCATTTGATTAAAAATGGCACAAAACTTAGCCAATAAGCCGGGTAATTTCAAGGTCATTAATTTTCCAGAGAGTTTAAAATGTTTTTCCACATACAAGTTGACAAACCCATCTCAAGCTATACAATTTTACACATTTTTTTAAAGCAAATTAAATTGCATTTAAAGAGATGTGTTCTGCAGATGACTTTTAAGATATGTTCCCATAAACAAAACGAATACATAATAGTAGGGTAATCCCGCAGTTTCTGGGACGGAGAACAGTTGTGTCATTTCAAGAACGCAATTGGAATGTTCGCTGTTTAAACCTAATGAATGTTTCCCTTGTTCTCAATTTGGAAACATATTTGTATAACTTTACAAATACTCGAGCTTCGATTATAATTAGTTTGTTGAAGTTTTAAGATCATTCTGTAATATATCATTAACTAGATTATTCACTGAAAAAAAATATTTATTTTTTCATTTCGATTTTAAGCCCATATGAAAAAATATCAAATCGATAAGTTAAACAAGTGAGAAAGTCGGTCAAGCCCGACTATAACATCTCAAAGTCTCTCTCTCTCCTTTTCTCTCTCTCTCTCTCTCTAAGATTGTGTGGTGTTAGTTGTGAATGGGTGGGAGGGGGTGGGGCGAGGGAGATGTCCTTTTTTTCTCATAGCTTGAGAACCGCTGATCTGATCTTTATCATTTCGGCAAATCGATACATTTTGCTAATTACTAACTATCTCTAGAAGGTACCAAACGTCTATCTTCAAAACTGTAGGAGTTATAACGTTTTTTCCGAATTGGGGGGGCGGGAGGGGGCGTGGCAAAAATTGAAAATAAACTTGATCTGCCTGCAGCTATAAGAAACATTTGTCCCATACATGTCAAACCCTTATCTCTTACCATCTCCGAGATCTGTTTGTTCAAACGGACGGACAGACCGACATGGCTATATCGACTCGGCTGTTGATGCTGATCAAGAATATATATACTTTAGATAGTCGGAAATGTTTTCTTCTCCCTGTTACATACTTTTGCACAAACTTAATATACTCTATGTACCTTCCGTACAGAGTATAAAAATTTATATCGATATTTTTGATATAATATAAATTTTATATAATAGCATTTTTAGTATTATTTTGGAACTAATTAGTATCAATTTACGTGAATGATATTATTTTCGATCAGAAAGATATTAGTAGTAGTAGTATTCTTCTTTATTTAAAATATTTTTTCACCTTCTTATTACATTTATAGTTATTATCTAAGGATAAAGGCTTAAATGTTAAAAAGAAGTTTATCCTTATCGACTTGGTGTCTAACCGTCAGTCGATTTGTTTCCGGACTGAACAAATCTTAAAGACTGACTTATAAAACTAAATAGTGCCGACCAGTTTTCGCCATTAAGATAATTTATTATCTCGTGCAATTGTAGATCAGCCGAAATGGAGCAATCGGTGCTCCCTCAAAATGGGACAGACCCGATAAAGTGTACAATGTTCTCTTTTTCTCTCAAATTGCACAGTGAACAATGTATTGTCGTTGCCAACCATATTAGGAACAAAGTTTAATTCGAGAATCTCTTCTCTAGCCTTGAAGATGGTGCGAATTTGATCCACTGTGAAGGTGTCTTTGAAATAGTTCCTTGCTCCCAGGTCATAATGCAACTCTTTATAAATAAGCCGTTCGGAGCTTCTTTGAGATGGCTCAATGCATGTCTGCCTGTAAGCTGCATCCATTTTAGCAAGAGTTTGCTCCGCCCAGGACCCCAGCTCGAATGATCTTCTATATAAAGCGCCACTCCGTGCGTGCTGGCTACGTTTTCCCAAACAAGGAAAAATTGCTGACGTTAGCGCAGTAGAGACCGGGCCAATATATTTGGAAGCCTATGTTCAGGCAAACCAAAGACTTTTCGAACAACCTATTAGGCGTGAGGCTCGGCAAGGGAAACAGTTGTTTGACAAAGTACCGCAGCAGACTCTCGACCTCGTCATATTCCATACTTGAGCGCCGTAGCACATTATGAATCTAACTGCTGCATCAAAGAGTTCATATTTTGTGCTGATTGGTACCACTTTCTTACTTAGTAGGGACTTCCATGTACAGTTGATAGCCATTTTCGCATCTTTAAGCTTCTCTTGCAAATGAAATTTAAACTGAGCATTATGATATATCCAAATACCCAGATACTTGTAAGTTTTGACTACTTTCAGCTCAGTCACTCCTAAGAGCAATATAATATTTTCTTGTCAAAATGAAATGAAAATATTGAGATTTTTGTAAAGTTAATATTAATCTGGTAAATATCGGCATGAAGTTTATCTTTTTTTCTTTGTGTGTTTATGAAACATTTAGGGATAAGTTAGTTTTTCAACATTACTCACATTTTGGGAACGCTTTCGTTACATTTTGTGAACAGTTTGGGGTATTGTTAGGCTAATTTTGGGTCCAACTTGCAAAATGTTTGGTTATACTTTCGAAACACTATGGGTGCTTTTTCGCACTGATAAAATTGGTGAGATCAGCGTATTGCTTTTCCGAATACAGCTAAACAAAGAAGTTTTTCTCATAAGAACTACTTTTTTCGACCGATTTTTCCTATATTCCATCCGATCCGGCCGGTTTCGACTAATGTTGTCAATATATTGTCGGTGTATCGATACTTATTATAGTCAAACATAAGGATTATTCCGATATGATATTTTTTTTTCGATATAGGAGTATATTAAGTTTGTGCAAAAGTATGTAACAGGGAGAAGGAATCATTTCCGACCCTATAAAGTATATATATTCTTGATCAGCATCAACAGCCGAGTCGATATAGCCATGTCCGTCTGTCCGTCCGTATGAACAAACAGATCTCAGAGATGGTAAGAGATAGAGGCTTGACATGTATGGGACAAATGCTTCTTATACTTGCAGGCAGATCAAGTTTATTTTGAATTTTTGCCACTGCCCCTCCGCTTTGCCAATATTCGTATAATTCTAGATTATTATAAACACGGGTGAACAAATAGATGGTAAGGATCGAAAGGTCCACAAAATTGCGAAATTTGCTCATTTTTAAATGGAGTTTAGATAATCATAAAGATTTTAAAGATGGCGAATGTTATGTAAACTTCTTCATTTTGTGTTTAAAACTCTAAAGAGGGCGTAGCAACGTGCTAGTTTCCCATAAATTTTGATTAAATAATGTTCAACTGGTGTACCTGTCGTATGAGTAATTTCGTACATATTTAATATTAATACGCATGCGTAGCTGAATGCATATAGCCATACTCAACTGTCTATCCGTCTGATCCTAAGTTTAAGTTTCATTTCCACTTTCTAGCTGTAGACCCCAACCTGTCGATATGATGGATTCACCTTGCACCTATTGTTCTTGTTTCTTTCAATTCCCCCGCTGACACCTGACAATCGTCAGGTCATGACTCTCTCGGCTCAACACGACCGTAATGAAATCATCAACTTGAGGCCTGCCAATCCGTCAAGCAACAAATGTGTAAAACCATTATTTTCCTCACATGAAATGCAAATGAGGCTGGCCAATGCCTTTGACTTATGCACAGCCTCTTGTTGGCCTCTGTCGGCTTTTCGGTACGCTCGTGCGCATAATTTAAAGTAATGACGGCCCATGAAACTTAATGCGTCTGGCTTGATGATCGATCAGGTGTCCAGAGTTTGAGCGACTGGATGATGTTTCACTTGATGGTTAACCAAGAGGTAAACACACGCACCGATCACGCAGGTGTCACTCTCACTTTTGGCGTCGAAAATCCAATTTCGAGGCAGATCTATGCATCGGTGTGCACCTCCCTTGACAGCTTTCCCGCAGCAAAAGCGATACCCTACATTCGTTTATATTGATAACAATTAGCATTTCGTGTTCCAGCCCATCCACACACACGCAATTATCGTGCGCCTGCCTCAAATCTGTGATTTGTGATCTGCGATCGGTGATCTCCTCCAAGTGTCGACTACCGTCTGCAGCTTTGTCACTTTCCTTTTGCCATGCAAATTTCTCGCTTCGACTATTAATTGGTAATGGCATACAACAACCAAAAAACCAGCCACCAAAATCGTCAACCAAATGTGGCCAGACTTTGCGGCCCACGATCAGCTCATTCACAGTTAGCTACTGGCCACATCCTCCTATCTATGCATGAGCCGACTTTGTATCTTGCCCAGACATTGTCCTGTGCCAGCTCCAAAAAAAAAGTAAAGAAAACAAGTAAGACCATTGCAGTCGAGTTAGCTCGACTTCAAAATACCCTGTACAATTGACAAACACACACATACACAAACAAACACACACGCACACATACACACAAACGCGCCCTCACACACGCGGGCGCAAGCAGCAAACGTAATGCGTAATTAGCAGAGCGTGGGGGGAGGGGGGGGTGCAAAAATTGTTTCGTTAATAACTTCTGTGTTTTTGCTCAGATTTCAATGTGCTTTTCAGAATAGATAGATTATAGGCCTAAGATAATATATATTGTGGCTCTGACAGTTTTTTGCGGTTTAAGGGGGGAGGGGGGGAATTTTGCAAATCTGAAACAAACTTGATCTGCGTACGGCCTATACCTATGTACATGCAAAAATTTGTATCTCTATCTCTTATAGTCTCTGAGATCTACGCGTTCATACAGGCAGACGGACAGACGGACAGACGGACGGACGGACAGACGGACAGACGGACGGACGGACAGACGGACAGACGGACATGGCTAAATCGACTCGGCTGTTGATGCTGATCAAGAATATATATACTTTATAGGGTCGGAAATGCTTCCTTCTACCTGTTACATACATTTGCACAACTTCATGATCCCCTTTTACCCATTTTCAATGGGTACAGGGTATAAAAAATACTTTCTTTACACAGAGCTAGGTTACCCCTCCTCCCGCGACCCCACCGACTTCAACTCCTTCTCTCTTATGGCTTATCAGCGATCTTTAGCCGTTGGCACGTTTCGTTCATTGCCTTGGAGTTGCAGTTGTTGTTGTTGTTGGTGTTGCTGTTGCTGTTGTACGTACATAGTTTTATGTAGTTGTTGTTGACGTGTTGCCAAATAGCAATATTCGAGTTTTTATTGTGCTTTATATTAGATTGCCATGGCCAATGCATAAATATGTTATTGAATTCAAATGCGAATGCGAACACGATCACGGGTGATTCCAAGAAATTAGCAAAAGGCCATTGGAAAGAGATTGAAAGGAAAATAGAAAAATATTTTAACTAGCCCAGTTGGAAATGTTTATTGACTAGATTATACTTAAAGAGGTCCCAATTTCTACAGATTTATAATAGAAATAATTACCGCCTTTTTAAAAAATGTATTTGCTAATCTTTTCTTTGTTCTTTTGTCTTTCAGGTAAGCCATTACCTAAACTGTTTGAACATGTGAGTTATTGCTAAGTTGTTTTCCATGTCGCCTCAGTTAGGGAGACAATCTAGATATGAACGAAAAAGCTGCACAAACCCAAAGTGTAATCAGGCGGTACAGGCAATATTGTAAAATTTCCGCATCTTCAAGAGACCAATTTTTAACACCGCAAAGCGTCTAAAGAAAACGAAAACTAAAAGTTCAGATTTCCCGTCAGCATTGAAATGTTTCACAACTGATAGAAAAATAATTAACAATATACATAGTACAGACCGCACAACCATTCGAACTAAACGCAATAGTTCTTGGACACTTTGATTGACCTGATCCTGCATTAAACCATTGAGTTTTAGCACTGCTTTGATTTTTGGTTAAAATTTGTTTCGCACGCACCCTAAACCTGAAGTGATCATCAGGGTTCCGTTTAATAAGAAAGGTACGTTTTCTTGATTATGTAGTTGTGCAAATGTATGTTACAGGGCGAAGGAAATATTTTTGACCCTACAAAGAATTTATATTCCTGATCAGCGTCAACACCTGAGTTAATGTAGCAAAGTCTGTCTGTCTGTATGACAGCGTCGATCTCAGAGACTATAAGAGACAAAATCACAAATTTTAGCATGTAGGTCAAGTTTAAGACCCCGTGACTTAATATATATTAACAAGGGCCCCATATCTATCTATTCTCAAGATCAGAATAAGCTCAACTTGGCCCTCTTGGGGCAGTGAAACAGAAAATTTATTAATCCCATTCTGCTATAACTTATAGCTGAGATTCAATCTAATTAAATTATGCTACAGCTAAAATATTCTCAGCCGGAAACCGATTTGTCAGTGGGGGTTTTATAATCCAAAGTTGAACTTGAAATGAGAATATTACTCTCAGATTTTGAAATTATGAACTTAGGCACGATTTCCCAATGTCAGGTTATTTAAACTTGAGATTCTCATTCTGTGTTTGGCGAGAACCGAGGAAGAATAGGAAAATACGAAGAACCCTATGGACTGAAACAGACGTCTAATTGGTCAGAGGAGGTTGTGCTCAATCTAAATCTTGGGAATCCCATTAAATTACCGTTCACTAGAAAATACAAGCTAAGCAGAATAAGGCCAATACACCTATCCGGCTGCCTCATTACACCAGAAAAAAAGTCAAATACCTTGGTATTGTCTTTAACAACAACAAGCTGAGACTTGATAAGCACTTAGAGTATACACTCAGCAAGTGTACTAGAGCACTATTCCCATGCAGGAAGCCTAGCTGAAAAATCGTGGGGCATGGCACCACACGTACTTTGATGGCTATACCTCATAATTGTGAGTCCGATGCTCGCTTATGGAGCTGTTGTGTGGGGAGACAGAGCAAACCTCCTCACAGTAAGGACGCAGCTGCAAAAACTGCAAAGGCTGGCATGTACATTTATGCATGACCGGAGCCATGCGTCAATCGAGATTTTGATGAAGCTAACACCACTCCACCATACCATCTGCCTGAAGAAAAAAGCAACACTGCTTAGACTAACTGCAGAAGAAGTGGATAGAAACCAAATAGCAAGCCTCAGGGACTCTGAAAAGCTGGATAAGGAATTCCCTGTAATCCTTCAACCCAGAGACGAAATGGTGGTCGAGTCCCACTTTGACAGGAATTTCACTGTACACCAAAGCAATAAGACAGAATGGTTCTCAGTAGAAGAAAAAAATTAAAATGCAACCACTCTCAATTATGTGGTTTACAGATGGATCCCTGACGCCCCAAGGATCTGAACGTGGGGAAGCAGGACCAATAAAAGGGCTTCTAAGAATGAAGAATACGCTTTGAGCACCCTCCTTGGTAAAAACCAGGGGGATAAGACAATCTGAAGCAATAATAGTGAACCACAAACTCAAACAGTTCCAACAGTTAATTCAACAAGGAAAGAATGCCCTCAGGATTCTGACAGGGTTCTACACGGGACACTGCAGAATGCGAAGTTACTTGTCCAAGTTGGGAGTATTAAACACCCAACTGTGCCGACATTGTGAAGAGAAAGAGAAGTCCTCTAAACATATACTAGCATACTGCAATGCCCTAGCGAGAACATTCTACACCCAAGCCATATAAGTAACTTAGAACCCTGAGCGGTGCAACAACAAATAAAACTCCTCTTACGCGTTTTGGTCGCATTATGCGCCTGCATCACACAATGGAAATGGAATAGGAAGAGACAGACCAACGGATAAATAATTCTTTTTATACCATCGAATTAGAATTTATTTATTTACTCCCAGTACAAGTACATTGGTACTTATAAATTAACGCGCTAGTCACAGTATTTCATACTTAAAGCGAAATACCCGCAAAATGAAAAAGTCCACATAAAAAATATGATATGGAGTTCTCGCGCGAAAATGGCATATCGATATCACAGCGTTGCCACGAGACGTCAACGTGTCACGCGATAGTCACCCGATAGGCACGCGATGAGAGATGATTTCGAAGGTGTGAAATATGTGTAAAACATATTTTTCGTACTCTACATGGCGGTAGATACTCATATACATACAAGTGCTGTGGCGCGGAGTTTTTAAATGAGTAGGTGAGTAAACAAAAACATTAAAAAGGCTGAACATCTTTTCATTGGAAGAAAAGGTGATAGCGGCTTAACAAAAATGATCTGTAAAAGTATAGCGGCTTGGGCTTCGTTAAAGGACAGCGCCACATTTCGCTTTCGGCGGCCTAAGCACGCCAAGAGTTAAAGCGGTCGTGGCAGTGAACTGGCAGTTAGCTCCACTTGTGTCGTTTTTGACCAAATTGTCGGCATCAGGTATGTGTGCCATGCATATGAACAAATAAGTGCTCATTCTCTTTTCAAGAACCTTAGCTCCTCGAACGAAAGGGGTTATGATGAGGAACTTGGTCCAGCACAAAGTGATTCAATTGTGAACGACGGCGATTCCGTATGTCGACCGGATGAGCCGCAGAACTTTTCAATGGTCAGACTTGGGACTTCTTTGTCGCCGCAAGTCGTGGACAACATCTTCTAATCTATGATATTGCATTATAAACTACATAACGTCGAGATGAAATGGCCACAACGGTCGATTCTGCCATTTCCCTAGTCGTGTCCAAAGAGCACCGATTGCCAATTGGAGCAAATGATTGAAAAATTACAAATAAAGGTAACGATGAACCTACAAACGATTTATTTTTTTGCGACTTATTTAAGTTATACAACTGCCTCCACATGGATCTTCACAGGAAGTAAGGATTAAACATACACTGCCGAACCCTAGGTGCTTTCACTAAAGCTTCTTACAAATCACATAAAGCTATTGCTGCAACTATTGCATCATTAAAGTCCACCATAAATATTCGCTGTTAATTAGTTTAAATTGTTCCGCCAAATTAAATTTGAAAACAAAGCAACTAGAGATGAGCGATTTATTTCGCACACTTTTCGCAAGTATCTCCATACCAAGCTTAACGTGCAATCAATTTCCCTAACTTAAATAATAAGAATTATTAAATTCAAACGCTTAAAGACATATAAAATAAATCTATTAATACAATTTTATTAAATTATTTTATTATAACTCAGGGATGCAAACAACGGTTCTGAACCGAACCGGTTTTGAACCGAACCGAACCGCTTTTTTCGGTAGTGAACCGAACCGTAAACCGAACCGGTGTGTTTTCAAAAATGCTGAACCGAACCAAAAACCGAAAAATAAAATGGTTCGGTTCGGTTCACTTCAGCCAGGTATTGAGTTACTTGCGAATAGTAAGCAAAATTAGCAATTAGCTTTAAAATATTGCAAAAATACTTGGAAAAGCAGAGTTGTAAAAAGCTAAAAACATCAAACTTATTAAATTTGCTAAGGACCCAAAATTATAATAAGCCAGGTCTTGATTGTATTATCCGTAGGGGTCAACTTAAAACTCAAACGTTAACTTTTTATCTTTAATTAAGATTGGCTTGAAATTGGCTTTATAGCTGGCAGGCCTGCAAAGTTCATGCTGAAAAAGGAGGACGACATAGCTCAGTAATTGTCAACGCTTTGGAAAAAAGAGCTATGCTTGTTTTTGAATTCGATTTCCTAGACTCCAGGAATCAAACTTGCTATCAGAAGAATGAAAAATGATAGATAAATCTCATTTATTGATAATACCTATACAACAAAGTTCAAAACGTTAATGAAAACATAACGGACAATTTTTTGAACTCGATAAGTAAAGACGAGTTGGAAATACTTGCCAAACATCTAAAGATTATTAAATGGAATATTTGCCAGGAAAATCAACTTATTGGAGTTTGTTTTGTCAGACGCTCTTAAGTCTTTTAATATCGATGAAAATATACTAGAACATATATTATTATAAAGTCTTAACTTAACATCATAGTGAAGTTAATTTAAGTTTTTAAAATCTATATTATTCCCTGTTGTTTTGAAAATCTCATATACAAGTATAATAAAACTATTCAAATGGAAATGTCTTCATAAAATGAACCTGTCTTAAAGATCTATCAAATCAAATTTAGAATTTATTAAAAATAAATGTATATTGTATAATAGGGTGTGTTCCACATATCGACGTCGATTTCCGAATAAACTTATGGATTTTGAATTAAAATTGCTTAAATGAATGCTTTAAATTTATATCAGGTCAAAAGAAAATAGTAATTATTAGACGATTTTGATCCGCTTGGCTTTCACTAGTCGATTTCAAACCGTCAAAGTTTTTAAACAACCAACGATGTTTTCGTCACTTGACATGAAAAGATGTAGGATTTCAAAACGAAATGATAACGTTCATATGGAAATTGCCGTCAAAATGTTGTAATAACCCGATTAACTGAAACCCTAAGTCTTTGTTAATGAATTATCGGAATACTCGTATCAAAAATTTGTTTCTTTAGTTAATTAAATAAATAAAGAGCGAACCGAACCGAACCGAAACCGCGTTTCAGTAAGCCCCAAAAACCATGCAATGAACCGAACCGGCGGTTCATAAACTGTTTGAACCACTGAACCGAACCGGTCTTTATTTTCAAGTGGTTTGCATCCCTGTTATAACTAGATGTTTACTACTCTAATTCCCTATTTTGAATGATATTCCTAACCTTCTGAATTCAAAGCAGTGGCGCCTATCTTTCTAATCTATTGCTGACTTTGGGAAATAACTAAAAAAGCGAAATCAGCTGTTCTTGGTGCGATGTATCTAGGGAACAAAAAAACATCCTCTAAATCCTTCTAGGCAACATCTCAAGAAAAGCTGGGCGACTTAGCCTTAGAAAATCAGCAAACTGCTAAGAAAACAGGGATGCAAACCGGTTCTGAACCGAACCGGTTTTAAACCGAACCGAACCGCTTTTTTCGCTTGTGAACCGAACCGTAAACCGAACCGGTGTATTTTCAAAAATGCTGAACCGAACCAAAAACCGAAAAATAAAATGGTTCGGTTCGGTTCACTTCAGCTAGGTATTGAGATACTGGCGGATATTGAGCAGAATCAGCAATTAGCTTAAAAATATTGCGAAAATACTTGGAAAAGCAGAGTTGTTGAAAAAAAGCTAAGAACATATTGTATTGTATATTGTATGTATTATCCGTAGAGGGTCAACTTACTTAAAACTCAAACGTTAACTTTTTATCTTCAGTTGAGATTGGCTTGAAATAGAAAATGAGTATTTCTATGGCTGGCAGGCCTGCAAAATTCATGTTGAAAAAAGGGAGGACGACATAACTCAGTAATTGTCAACTCTTTGCAAAAAAGGGCTCCGCCTGTTTTTGAACTGGATTTCCTGGATTCCAGGAAGCAAACTTGCTATCAGAAGAAGGAAAAAAGGTAGCTAAATCTCATTTAATGTTAATATACAACAAAATTACAAACGTTAATAAAAACATAACGGATAATTTCTTTGAACTCGGTAATGCTTGCCAAACAACTCAATAACAGGGATTCAATTCCATGAAAAAGTAAAATATCGATTGTTAGCGTTTACCTAAACATTATTATATGTTGGAATTTTTATCAGAAAAATCAACTTAAGCATATCTTGAATAGTGTTAGCAGTTTCACCCACACAAGTGTCAGTAGAATGAATATTTTCCACATTGAAGTTTGACCAAAGATGTTTTCGTCACTTGATATGTAAAGTTGTAGGATTTCAAAGCGAAATGAGAACTTTGGTACGGAAAATGCCGTCGAAATTTTGTACAAACCCGATTAACTGAAAACCTAAGTCTTAGTTAATAAATAATCCGAATACTTGTTCTTTAGTTATTTAAATGAAAAAAGAGCAAACCGAACCGAACCGAACCGTAACCGCGGTTCAGTAAGCCCAAAAAACCATGCAATGAACCGAACCGGCGGTTCAAAAACTGTGTGAACCACTGAACCGAACCAGTCCTTATATCCAAGTGGTTTGCATCCCTGTAAGAAAACATGAAACATTTAGTAAAAAGCTTCAAGAAATAATTCAAAATTAGTTCTAAAGAGTCGTCTTTTATTATGCACTCTGCAAAACAAGTTCCAATAAGAGCCACAGTTTGTGGCTAAACTCTAAAATGTGCCATAAAAATGTACCATTTTGTCGTTGTCTAAGTCTTCAGCATATATGCATGTTTGTATGTATCTTTCTACCTCATTCTAATAAGCCAAACAATAAATCATCATTGGGTTTAACATTTTTGCGCGCTTTGCTTTACGCTGACTCACGATCTGCCAGCTCCAGGCCCATGTCCATTCCCATTCCCAGCATCCAAGACTGGATCGGCGCTTGGCTTTGTGTTTCTTTTTCCTGTTCGAACTAACGAAATTCTGGCAAGGTCCAAGAAATAAAAACTGGCTTGGGCACATTTCTGGACAAAGTGTTGGCCAGCACGCAAAGGAGAAGGAGTCCCAGCCGGTTTGCCTGGGCCCAGAATGAAGGAGAAAGCCTGCAAAGGGCGGCCAAGATGCTCACAATTCGATGGCCAAAAAATGCTGCAGCAAGTTATATTGTGCATTAGCGGGTGTCGTGCCCCTACTAACCCCTCTTCCCACCACAAAATATTATCTTTCGTCTATTGTTTTGGCAAACGGGCAGCAGCAGAATTGACATTTCCTTTTACAACATCCAACAAGCTGTGCTGCAGACCTGCAAAATGAAAACTATAAATCAGCGGCAACAACAACAACAACTGTTCCATGTGATTGTCACGCTTGAAGGACTTTTCTCGTTGAGAAAAAGCAAAGAAATAAAAAGCGAAAATGAATTTGTTGTTTTGCTGTTGCTTTGTTGCTGTTTAACAGCGTTCGCCGTTGCCTGCCTTTATGAAGTAGGTTACTATGTTTGTTGAGTAATTGAGTTTAGTTTTTCACACACGAGGGTACGAGTGTTCGTACGACCAGATACTGGCTGTAGGAGGAAGCTGCCGCAGCACATGCAACTCTTAACAACTGGCAACAATTTTGCATGTCTTAAGACACAGTAACAAGCGAATCTCTTGTCTAACAAAATATTCAGCCAGCTGGAGGAGGAATACGTTGAGTGGCCTGTAAGTGGAACCTGAGTATCAAGAAGTTCAAATCAATATCGAGTTGGGGTACAGGTAGGCAAAGTAAAGAATATAAAATGGCGATAAGAAGTCTGTCCCTTAAGAATTTATCCCTCGAGTAGCGAGAATAAGGTAAACTGATTCTTTTTTTTCTGTTGTGGCAGCTTTTGGCTTATGAAGGGTTACTTGAAGACTTCTGGCGAATCTTATAGCATAATTTCCTTTAAAGCACATTTGCCATTCTTGACACTCTGTGCGAAATTGCTTGTTCAGTCTCACATCCTCCTATTCACTTAAACGATTGTTTGACCCATTCTGATTCTTTCTACCTTAAAAATGTACCACATTTTCCACAATTCTAAATTCGATGTCATAAATACTTCACTTTTCAAAATTCTCAATTAGACAAAGTTTCAATCCGAATAAGCAATGAATTTGTTTAACAAAGTAGGCACACTATTAAATTAGGGAAAGAGGGAAATTTGCCAATTGTTCCCAATAAAAGCCTCAGCTTCGTTTTGAAATATTTTATGAAAAATTATAGTCTTTAATTATTTGCTATATACTAAAATTTGCACCTTTAAATTTAGTTAATTTTGAAATTTAAAATTAAATGTAAATTTAGTCCCCCGGATGCCAACGATTTTTCCAGTTTTCTGAAGAATCTGCAAAGTCCTCTTCCGGTAAAGCTTTCAATTCCCTCTTCTTTTTGGGTTCTATCTCTTCTATCGATTCGAAACATTGTCAACGTAGTGGTCTCCTGACGAATTAAACAATGTGTAAGAGTTATAAAACCTTAATGATCCACAGAGCATTGAAAGCAACTGCCACTACAAGCACTACGATGGCGACTATGAGCCGGAAGTGCTAAGCAAACCAAGTGAGAGATCGAGAAGCTTGAGTATAAAACTCTCTGTACCAGAGATGGTAAAAAGGAAATTTCCTATATTTTCAAAACCTTTTTTTAATTATCTAAATCAGTGGTGCCCAAAATGTCATTTGCCTATCCCGTGTGATGGGAATTCATAATTCTGCATGCCTCACAGCCGACATACGCATAGAGAGAGAAAGAATACGTGTGCTCTATAACAGGGTTCCCCAAGCAGAGAGCGCTAAAACTTGACTGTGTCTCTCTCTAACACACAATGAAGTATGACTTCGGCAAGCATGCGGAGAGTAAGTTCGTGCCGCCTTGGCTATCGCTGGGAAACTCTGCGCTATCAATAGCAGGCACATATATTTGTTTGTTTGCTTGTGGCCCACATTTCACATAACGCCAGTTAATTATTTTTTCGCTTGATAGTGTGTTTTGGGTTTTGGTTACGGTTACGGTTAATAGTTTAAAATATCACTGTGCAAAATCATGCAGACAATGTTAGGATAACAGCAGTGCCCACAAGCAAACGTATCAGGAGTCGTGAATAAAAATGGTTCATTCTTCACTTTCATCTACTGTCAAGATAACAGCGCCACTTGTCAAGTTGACGGCGCCAAGCTCTCAACGTGACGATGTACATACCAGAGAATTGCAACAAGCTGGCCGTTGTAAGCCCGTTCACCCTTGCTACAAATGCATAGCGACTAAACTTATCGTGAGGATTTCTAGCTTGTGCACGAGTAAACCTAGCAATCCAAAACAAACAAAACACAGACTAGACGAGTAAATGCGCAAGTGTGATAGAAAATCAAGAGCTCCTTGCTCCTCTGATACATACTACTCACATTGAGAAAAGTGAGAAATTTGAAAAAAAAAAAGCGATCGCTCCAACAACCATATCGCTCACTTACTTCAAGATAACATTGGGTGGAGCTGACATTCGATCCCAAAAAAAATTTGTATGAGATGCGTTATCTATATCTGTAGTGTCTTTGATTTAACCCAGAAAAATGATTCTTTTAGTTTCAAGTTAGCCTATTAAAAAATTATAAATTTATTATGCCAGTTAATAAAATTTCAATATATGATGTTTTAACTGAAAGCCGAAATATGTTTGGGCATTAAAGACTGCAGGACATCTGAGATATGACGCTCTCTAAAATGATATTGCGACATATTCTTATCTAACGTGTAGAGCAAGGTATACCCCAGCGGCGCAAAAGCCCATTACAAGTTCGATTTTTTCTTAAACACTTTGAAGGCTGGCAGCCTTCAAGTATCGGTTACTACTCTGTATACATTTACATAAGCTTGGCCGTTTTCGTTGGCATACTGTATACAAAGCAGAGTACTATGTAATCGGAAAAGTGGGCGTATAACAGAAATCACTTCGGCTTTAGATTACAACTCAATAGACCATTTGAGAAAATGTTGGCGACGAAGTATGCGTTCAGTTCACCAAACGATACACCATTTTGAAACTTGTGTGTGGACTTGTGGACTAGCTGTGCGCGCGTCCACACACTAGGTGTATCGGATTGTAATGAGGATCAAAATTAAAAAAAGTAAAAAAAAAAATAATGTATGAGAATAAGAAGGAATTGAACTTGGGACCCATAACACAGAAAAACATGGACGACGGCACGTTAGCTCACTTGACTATTAAGCATATGGAAGAACTGGCGACAAAATCATAATTAAGAATGTAGGCAGTCGGCACTTTGCCGACCGAGGTGCCTTTTTTCAAAAGTCGATTGACACAAACATAACACAACTGTTATATATACACGAGAAACAACTCGACCCGAAGTTAAACTTCTCAACACACAACTGTGTATTCGAAACGTAGCGAGAAATTCCCATTACGTGGGCACCTACTGCGATGCATATTGTGGACCAGCCTCATTCACCTTTGCGCCGCTGGGTATTTGTGTCAAAAAGAGCGAGAGAGTAATATATTTCAATACAAAGCCTACTAAGCTACTAAGTAAAGCACAAAAAATTCGTCCGCGGAAATGCTTTGCTGACAACAGTAGCTTAGGCTGGAATGACACTTTCAATTTCTAGAGACAATTGTTATTATAGGTCAAATTGGCTGTTGTGTATCATTGCAGCCTTTTCTAAAGCATTCTGCGGAGAATTCAAGCATACTCTGACTCGCTTATACACAGAGAAAACAAAGTTGGCTACACGGCGCGTTTAGAAACTTCAAACCTAAACGGCCCTGCCTTACACGCGTGACGTGGCGGAGACGTCTAAGCCATCACTCCAATCGTGTTTCAGTCCAAGGGACCGGGATTTCAAATCTACCAGAGTAAATAAAAAAATATATATTTGTTAAAAAAAAAAAAAATTAAAAGCTACACGAAAATGTAGGATTTCTACACGTTTCGACCGGGATTTTCAACCCATTACTTTCGTGTAGCTTTTTTGCACGCCGCGTGTTGAAATAACAAAGCCACACGCGCGTGTGGAAAACCTAAACGCGCCGTGTGGAATTCAGAAAGCCACACGCAGCGTTTAGAAAAGCTACACAAAAATAGTGGGTTGAAAAACCCGGTCGAAACGTAGAAATTCTACATTTCCGTGTAGCTTTTGAATTTTTTTTTTCTCTGTGTACCAACGACTTTTGCACATAGATGAAATATTGGGACTAAAATTGTCCCTCAAAATTGAAAATGTCATTCCAGCCTTAAGCAGGCCATCCACACATGACTTTGTTCGACGAACTTGTTCGCCGAACAAAAATTCAATGCACACTAACCAGGCGAACATTTTTCACGCACATCATTTGCTTCAAAATCTCACCGAATAAACATGAAAATATGTCAGCGGAAACTAACAGAATCATGGCCTAGATGGCGATACAAATTAGCTTAGAGCATTATTACATCAATTTGGGGGCATTCAATAAATTTCAGCAACAATTTATTGCCCATTTAGCCACTTGTTCACTCTACAAATAATTTTTACAAATGATGTTCGTCAAAATGTTCCCATCCATTGACGAACATGTTCGCACGAGCACTCGCAAGATAGAAACATTTCTATTCTCTGCGAACAAAACGTCGAACACAAAAATATGTCACGAACACGACGAACATTTCGTCGAAGTGAACAAATTCGTCGAACAAATTTGTGCGGGGATGGCCTGCTTTACTGACTGAAATTTAACAAGTTGTCAAGAGAGTGAGAGAACGAGTGCGCCTACCTTGTTTAGTATACCTTGGTGTAGAGTATAAGTGATATCAATATGAAAATTTTTACATAAAATAGTACACAACACATCAAATCTGCATCATCGTGTGCTGCGGGTGTCTGCACACGAGCCGCGGGTCCCTGTTCGCTGCACAGAGCGGGAGACGAAAAGAGTCAGTGCGGTCGGCTCGTGAGCGACCAGTTCGGCACCCTGTTTTTAATTGATTTGTATATAAGTGTGCAGTACATATACTTTGTATTATTATGCGGTAACTAGTTTCTGATGCAAACTGCGTACTTAAAGTAGTGAATTGTTGAACTAGCTAATGTACATTTTTGGTAAATAATGTTATTGTTCCTTCTTGAGGAGATAAATATAAATTTTTCGTTCAGGAAAGCAGTCCCTTCAAAGGAATCAGTACAATGGTTCTCTCAAGTGACCGTACAAACATATAGAGTTCAAGGATCATTTAAAGATCTTGTGTGTATCGGTCATGCAAATATTATAGTCTGCTCTTTATTTAATTTAGCATTTTGTTGTCGGAAATTCAAAACTTACGCCAACAAAAAAAAATATTGATAACTCTGTTGCCTAAAAATTCTATCAAAAACGTTCACCAGTGCACTGTGGGCAAAAAGTCCGAAATTTTTGCATAAAGTCTAATTTTAAAGCTAGAGCGTTCAAATTTGGCACAAAAATTTAAAATATTAATATAGAATTTCGGTTTATTTCTATTTTGCAATAAAACTACTCCTTCAACCAATCCGCCCACACCCAAGTAAAAAAAAATTTTTAGAGCGAAGCTCTTTTACGGACGTCAGACTGGGGGGTAAATCTTGAAAAATTTTGTCTTTGCGACAGATTCTTTTGGGGTATGTCTTTGCGACAGATTCTTTTGGGGTATGTCTTTGATTTTGTGTTTTGTATTTTGTATTTGCACAATCAGCTGCTTTTACCATTACCGCGTAGTAGCAGGTGGTTGTGTGTGGAGTGGGATAGTGTGAGGTGGAAGTGGGGGAAGGTGATGGGTATTTGGTAGAGACCTGGTGGGGATCCGGTGAAGATTTGGTGAGGATCTGGCGGGGATTGGGTGCTGATCTGGTGGGGTTCAGGTGGTGATGTGGTGATGATCTGGCGGTTATCTAGTAGGGACCTGGCGAGCTCTGGTTTGGTACTGGTGGAGATCGAGTGGGGATCTGGTGTGAATCTGGTAGGGATCTGGTGAATATCTGGTGTGGATTTTGTAGGGATCTGGTGGGGATTGGGTAGGAATCTGGTGGGGATCTACTGGGGACCTGGTGGAGATCTGGTGGGGATCTAGTGGGGATCTGGTGGGGTTCTACTGGGGATCTGGTGAAGATCTGGTGGAGATCTTTTGGGGATCTGGTGAGGATCTAGTGGGGATCTAACGGGGATCTAACGGGGATCTGGTGGAGATCTGGTGGGGATCTGGTGAAGATCTGGTGGAGATCTTTTGGGGATCTGGTGAGGATCTAGTGGGGATCTAACGGGGATCTGGTGGAGATCTTTTGGGGATCTGGTGAGGATCTAACGGGGATCTAACGGGGATCTGGTGGAGATCTGGTGGGGATCTGGTGGGGATCTGGTGGAGATCTGGTGGGGATCTGGTGGGGATCTGGTGGGGATCTAACGGGGATCTAACGGGGATCTGGTGGGGATCTGGTGTGGATTTGGTAGGGATCTGGTGGGGATTGGGTAGGGATCTGGTAGGGATCTGGTGGGGATCTGGTGGGGATCTGGTGGAGATCTGGTGGGGATATGGGGGAGATCAACTTGTACAGGTTTGAGGGCAGGTGGTGGAGGGGATCTGGTGGGCTCTAGTTGGGATCCGGAGCGGATCTAGAGGGGATCGTGTGGGGACATTAACATAACAGTAACTTAACAGTGTCTTGACAGTGACAGTGACTTAACAGTGACATAACAGTGACTTAACAATAATTTAACAGAGACTTAACAGTGACATAACTGTGACTTAATAGTGACTTAACAGTGACTTAACAGTGACTTAACAGTGACTTAACAGTGACTTAACAATTACTTAACAGTGACTTAACAGTGACTTAACAGTGACTTAACAGTGACTTAACAGTGACTTAAAAGTGACTTAAAAGTGACTTAACAGTGACTTAACAGTGACTTAACAGTGACTTAACAGTGACTTAACAGTGACTTAACAGCGACTTAACAGTGATTTAATAGTGAACTAACAGTTACTTAACAGTGACTTTACAGTTCCCTAAAGCGACTTAACAGTGACTAAACAGTGACTAAACAGTGACTTTACAGTGTTTTGAGAGTGACCTAATATTTGATAATTTAACATTTATTAATACAGAATCCAAATGTGTCTTTTTCCATTACTTAAATCGGATTCATCGTAAAGAGCTTCGCTCGTACCGTGCGTCTCATGACACACACTCCTTTTTTTTTGCTATTAATTTATAATTTTATTTACAGATAGGTTTAATCTTCTTCATCATCTAAGTCAATTTCTAGATAATCATCAGAACCATCAGCGGAGTCCATATCTTCATTTTATATTTCTGACGTAATTGTTTCAAAGTTTTTTTACTTCCGGAAGGGGTTTTTTTTAATTTCTTTTGCCTTTTATTTAAGCAAGTACTGGATATTAATGGATCAGAAGAATCCATACCTCTATAACTCTATAGCTCTATATATATACCAGTTAAAGCGTTAAGTACTTTACCATCAATAAGTGTCAATTGTGGTTCATAGCTAATGACATTTTTTGCCTTCCTTTCTATATATAAAATCCTTTAAACCGGCGGCTTGCATATCCAAACATACTTTTTCTCTTAATATTTTCTAATGGCTTTCCTTTGTGTATTCAATTTTAAGTGGCCTGCAAAACCTAACAGATTGTGAGGCTATGGTATTCCAAATAATTCGTTGATTTGCATCTATTAATTTTAATGGTATCATAGTGCTGACAAATAGATCCAGGGAAGCAGATTCTTGTGATCGAAACTTCTGCTTATATAAGCTTTGGCCAGTAGACCCATCAAATCCGTAGCTTACTATTAATGTGCAACGTGAAACATATTCCATTTGAGATATAACCTCTTTTGCAGGACCAATATTTTTTCGGCTGTATGGTCCAAAAGGTTTTGCATTGAAACCTGCGCACAATTTTCAGAAATTTCTGTTTGAGTTGGTCTGCAAATCGTTTTAGCTTCTTAAAGTGCTGAATTTGGTGGGAAAATGTTGCAGCCACGAGCTTGAGTGAGTAACTTTAAACCTTGGCAACATACGGTCGCATTTAGGCAAATATTTCTTAATTTCTTAATATGCGTGATAAAACTGCAAACTTTTTGCTCAATTTGATTAACGTGTGAGTTGACTTATTTTTCATTTTGTTAAGCGGCGAAACTCATATTCGGCTGCAATATGTCATTTTTGTCGAAAACGGGCAAAAACGGGCAAAGAATATTAATAACACCGTATTCTATATACTTTTACGAAAAACATACCAGTTTTAGTTGCTCGCAAGCGCGCGCGGCTAATAAGTTACACACCACAGAAAACAATTAGATTTGTTAAATTTAAACTGTAAAAATACTCCAACAACAATTGACGATACACGACAAAACATACAGAACATATAAAAACTAACATACAACGTTGAATCTACATACCTGTACGTTTATTTGCCATATTTCCAAATTGTCTTCATTTTAAAGAAAAAGCCACAACAAACGCGCAAAGTTCATCGACATTCACGGTTCCATTTCGATAGGTCAGGCATGCATTTAGTAAGCTGACTTTGTTTGCGCGGCAATTTCAAACCGCACGCTTTAAAAATTTTTTCGGAACAGTTTTATTTTCTTTTGAGTATGCATAATTGGAAAACACATTCAATTTTGAGTATTTAAAATATAAAAAAAATACTTTATGCACAATTTTCGGACTTTTTGCCCATAGTGCAGTGGCCGATTTCTCATCTCCTAGATAGCAGCTATACTCTGTTATTCTCTGTTATTATGTTTACTATATGTGACAGATAGAACTATGTTAAAGTTGCGGAACTGGCCCCAAGTAGAATAAATCGGAATTATGACAGATTTCTCTATGGCCACCTACCAATTGTGTGAGAACGCTCTCAAAGAGAAAACAAATAAATAGTTATGGTACAGCGGAAGTAATGTCTCAACTATTTGGCAATGGAAAATTTGGCCATTTTGGGAAGCCTCTGACAAGAATCACTTGAAGCGAGCAAATGCTAAGAGAGAAAGATGTTAATTAATGAACTAAAGTTTGCCAACAACATTGAAAGGTATTAATCATAATGTTAATTGCATTACCAGTTGCCGCCTTTGAACTCCACTCGAGTATTAACCGAAACGTAATCGAAATGTGCAAAAAGTCTAGTTGAAGTCATAAGACCAATAATAATGAATAGAGACCACGCTATGGCCTGGCTCTTGGCTGTTGGCTTCCTCCTCGGCAGTCACGTTCCAGCTTCTCTTCCACTCCTTTGACTGTCTGCTGGTGATCTAATTATTGTATTTGCTGTCCGTGTTGTCCGGGGCCGCCTGTTCGCTCCCAGCTTTTCTGTTGCCAAGCCTGTTTAAGCATTCATCGTGCTCGGCTCTCATTTTCTGGTTTTGTGTATCAATTTGGCGCATTTGCTTTTAGTTTGTGTTTTAACGTGCACTAATTTGACTTTTGGCGCGTCTCGTTGAAGTTTTACAGTTTTCGGTTTATTATGACATCATTCGCCATTGACAGAGAAGTCAATGGGGAGGCAGCACCTCTGTGACTCGACTTATCTAGGAAATCTGGCAAGAGATTCGATCAAGCGTTGTCACGCTAGGCTAGCACCTCCTCCGCCATCCATCGGGATGCCTCATTTTCATTAAGCCTTTAAACGAATTTCCGTGACTAGCTTATAAAAATATTGAAATCCATGAGGAAATCGATGCGATGCATGCATCAATTTTCACTTTCCCAGATACAAGATACTTTAATACTTATATAAGTGGTGTAAGGTTTCCATATACCCCCGAAAAAACAAAATAGAAAACAGAAATGAAATCCTTGTACGTGAGGTTTGTCTTGGAGGTCACGTGGGAAACGGCAAGAAAACGCAACAAAAGCAAAAATTATTATTAAGATTTCACATCAGGCACAAGCCAGGCGGCAGCTAAGATACCAAAAACAACGTTTCGTTTATGTAAACATTTTTGTTAGTGAAACTCTTAACGCCAGATGGTGATTTATGTTGTTATGGCTAATAATTAATAATTGTAATTGACAATAATTTTAATTTATTAATCAATATTTCGACCACTTAAGACAATCTTTAAAGCGATCTTTGATAGGCTATTATATTTAATATTTTATTAAATAGACATAATTTTTAGAGCAATAATCTGTTACGGACTTTCGAATGGGGAAGTAAAACTGGACAAATTTTGTCTTTGCGACACATTCTTTTGGGTACGCCTTGCCTTTTGCAAAGTCAGTTGCATTTGGCAATAGCTTGAGAGCCAGGTAGATTGTGTGTGTGTGTATGTGTTTTGAGTACCGAGTATCGTGTAACTATTATTGAGTTCGAGTACTTAGTATTGATTCTGATTAACGAGTACTGAGAATTGTGTACTTTGTATCGAGTACTAGTATCGATTACTGAGAAGCGAGTTATGAATATCGAATACTGTGTATCAAGTACTGAGAATCCTGTTCTGAGTATTAGGTACTAAATATCGAATAACTGAGCATCAAGTTTTAAGTACTGATAGCGAGTACTGAGAATCGTGTACTGAGTTTCGAATATCAAGTAATATATACTTATGACGAATCAGAACTTTCTTCGTTGCTTCCGTCCCAAAAACTGTCAGAGCCACAATTTTTCGCTGGGTCTATTACAGGCAGCTAAAGCGTATGAGTCAGTGAGCGCGAGCGTATGTGTGTGTGTGTTCGTTTGCGATTGCATATGTAACTCAATTGTACAGGGCAACTTGGAGTCGGTCCACTCGACTGCATTTCTCTTACTTTTTTTTAAGTATTATTTCTGTTTCACTAATTTGGATAAATACTCTGCTTACTTCCCACTGATTATATGAATCGAGATCCTATTAGGAGGACTGCGGGAATAAAAAAGAAATTGAAAACACTTAAGCTTAGTAGAGTTATAGACTAAGCCGGTTCCGACTGATCTAAACTAATCACTTTCATAAAAGAGCCTTATAACAGAGCCTTTTCAAGTGCTCCATATTACAAAGTCACCTTTCCTCTAATGAGTAAATACTACTTGCACCATAAATGAATTACTAACTAATTGAGTTATAAAATAGCCAAAATTTCCAAGCATAAGGAAATTTTTTAAAAGTCGGATCATAAATGTGTATAAATATTTGTGGTCTGTATAAATTCAACTAATTGCAATCCTTTTCTCCATTATAATGAGACCCCATACTGGCTGGCGCTGCTGCTAAACTCCTGCTGCCATGTCTCCTCCTTCGTTTGGCTATTTTTGACAGCTTACTTTCAATTGCGACATCTAGTTAGCGCAAATTTAAGATCGAAATAAAACTACACGATCGCATCAGCCGGCTGGCTGGCTGGCTGGATGGATGAATGAATAGCTTAATGAAGCTACAGGCCGGTCTCTGGTCACTCAACGCCATGTCGGCCTTTATCCACCCGCAAAACGTCATGTCTTGCTACCATCTCCACTCCCACTGGCCCCCCCTTTGCCATTTCTTTTTTACGGTTCGATCGTTTGGCGATCCACCTCAGCGAGAGCTTCCCCATGGCAGCTCCAATTGCTGCAATGTGGCAAAGCAATCGATTTAAGCGCCGCATAAATTGCTGCTGGTGGAGGAGCTACAACCCAAAGGTTCCGTCCATGTTCCCGGCATGATGAATTGTTTTCTTTGTCGAGTTGTCGAATGGCTGCCGCTTGGAGTTGTAGACGGAGTCGGAGTTGGAGCACTGCTGTGGCTGCTGCTGCTGGGTGATGTGAATGATGAAGTAGGAAAAAAAAATTGCAAATTGTATCAAAAATTTAAATTTTCGCTTTCATTATGCGGCGGTGGCGTCGTTGCTCCAATCTCCATCCCCATCCCGGCCACTGCACTATGGGTGAAATGTCGTTTTTTGGGAAAGTGACGTCGCACATATTGCAATTGAGCCATAAAAATGAACTCTCTGTTGAAAACCGGTTTTGTTGTTGTATAAAGCAAATATAAACCGATTGAGAACAACTTTACTCGTTCCACGAACATTTGTCTTGTTCTCTTGTTCTTATTTCAAGTTAAAGGCAACTTATTTTCTGAACTTAAATCTTACTTACCACATAATCTAGTTACAAGTTCTCCTTAAAGCTGATATGGGAAATATGATTTAACCAGAGCTCGCAAATAACTGTTTTAAAAATAACTGTTATTTACGGACCCTTTGAGCAAAAAGTCAGGAAGGAACCGTTCACATCGTCTCTTGAATAAATCGGTCTGCGCTCAACGAACAACTAATTTTATTTTTTCCTTTTTGCTATGCTCTTTTGCTGACCGTTTTGTCGCGAGCGAAGAAAATAAAAGTCTTTTGCGTTTGTATGCGTGTGTTTTGTCTTTTGAGTCACACAAGCCACTCAAAAAAATTAAAAACAAGAACGTTTTCGCTAAGTCATTCATTTTGTTTGCCCATTTGCTGACTGTTTGTGTGCGAGCGCCCAATTGGATCGTTCTCTATAAGTTGATAAGCACAATAAAAACAGCTAGGGAGTATGAAATAACGCCCAGGGAAATAACGCCCACGGGCGTTGTTTCTCTTTCAAAAGTGATGACAGAGAAATAACACCCGCGGGCGTTATTTCACTTTTTAGAGGGAAATAAGGTCCGTTTTTCAAAAAAACTTGTAAAATTTCATTCTTATGTTTTAAAAACATTTTGAGCTCGATATAACAAAAGGTAATCATTTTAATTTATGTCTTGTGCACGAAAAATTAGTCATCGCCAAGACCGAGCATCTGACAAATCCAAATCCAATCATACTGAAATTTCAGATGGCGTTCCAAGTGTATAATATAACAATACCAATAGCAAAGAAGACAAATGTTATTGCGGCGCTATTTTAAAGGGTTGTGTGTTTGTGGAAGATGACATACGAAAAACTTCACCTCTCAAATAGCAACCTGCACAGCACTTTTAAATGATTTTGTTAAAGGATTGTGTATCCGTAAGAGGTTAATATATTATATTATATATTTTATAATATAAAAATATTGAACCATGTATCATCTGGAACGCCTTCTAGAATCAACCCCTAAATTCTACACCTTCTGTCGCCCACGGGCGTTATTTCGTCTTTCATCTTCCCCCATCTAATTCAATATTTTAGCTAAATATCGATTCATCACTTTTATTTCTTGATAATATTGAATTCAACCCGCTGTTTTTTTTGTATCTCCCTTAAGAAACTCTAGAAAAGCTGTAAGTAGTGAAGGAAAGTTCAAGTTTTAAGGCTTAAGACAAATTATCTTAACTTGTTTTAAAGCCACACCACGTGCATTTTCTGTTTACGGTCAAATCTTAAGGGCTACAAGCTCATTGGAATCATTAAACGCGTTATTGGGAAGGAAGTTTCAAAAGCAAGGCAGATTTTATAAATTCTTCGCAGTAATTTGGGATGAGCAAAGCTTGGTTTGGCCCTTTGTAGCTGTATAGCCAATTATACATTACATTTACAATTCAGGATGAGGATTTTGCTGCTTCCGTTACATTTACGAATGCAACCGAAGGAGATTTGAGTGCCCTTACCCAGAAACGCAAAAATCAGCGAAATATAGAAAACAAAATTATGGAATTGAGCAAAAATTTAGACAGAGGTATAATTTCCCTTGAAGATCTTATGCATGCAATTTTCTTTAAATTGATGATAATAATAATAGTGAAGATACTGATTTGAGATTAAATCAAACGGTTGAAGTCCTTGCATAATATTTGTGGAAAGCCCGAGGCATGTGGCATAAAGCCATGTCATCATTTTAAAATCGGTGCGTAGTGTTATGACAAATTAGTAGAAAAAGCGACAAAAACAAATATTTATTCCTCTGCCCATATTGCAGTCAAATAATTAAAGACCATTTCACAATATTTCATAATAAATATGATTTGTTGCATTTCATATTGCTATAATATTGAAGTGGAATGAGAGGAGGGAAGGTGAAATAATCGCGGATGATGTGGGCGTTATTGCACTCATAACAGTAACGTCCGTTGTTTTTACTTCACTATTTAAAGTGCAATAGCGCCAACGGGCGTTATTTCAATTTTAAAAGTGAAATAACGCCCACGTGCTTAAAGTGAAATAACGCCCCTGGGCGTTATTTCATGCTCCCGATCAGCTCAACTAAGAACAGACAAATGAAAACCAAAACGAATAGAAACGAAGTGTTCTGCTCAGAGAGAGTTGCTCCCTCTCGTGCGTGGTTTTTATTAAGTTTGTTCAAAAGTTTGTAGCAGGGTGAACGAATCATATCCGACCCTAAATAGTCCGTAGTCTGCCAACAAGCAGATCTTAGAGATGGTAACAGATAGACATGTATGGGACATAAACTTCTTATACTTGCAGGTAGATCAAGTTTATTTCAAACTTTTGCCAAGCCCCTTCATATATCTCACTGAGATCGGATGAACGATTTAACCTAATAAGTTTTTGACTTCCTAAACGTAAAACCAATGATCCAGTTCAAAATATCACAAAAGTAAACATTTTAAGAGCTTATTAGTCTTATAACTTACTTAATATTACGACCGAAAGAATATTTTTAATGTACAAGATCGGAGCATTATCAATTAAAGATCTGTATATAAATTATAATTATCTTAGATTTATGAAAACATAAGGCAAGGAAAACATGACATTTTCAAGACCACACACACACAAAGTAGAGCATTTCATGCTGAAGGCCCTTTCGGACATCGGAACTACGAAATCTGTTCACCAAATTAAAGTCAGAATGTTGTGGCGCAAAAGATCCCAAGTGACAACCCGCCATTTCACGACATTTTTTTCTTTTGATTCCTTTTTTTGCAGTTAAAAATAAAGTTTTATGAGCTTTCTATTAAATGCAAGGAATATTATTCTGAATGTGTATTCCAAAATTGGACAAATTTCTTCCCCTTAGTCCAAATTTATTAAGGGCCTGAGAGATACTATTAATGGGCTAAGCGACACTTTGCTTTCTTGGAAACCATGGTGATTGGGATGCTAACCGATGTAGTTGAATCTGTTGCCGTCCTGCTTGCCTGCCTACATAATCTTGTAAATAAGGAATAATTCTGTAGCTTAAGAAAATTGATTTGCGGGCATAAGCAAGAAAGAAACAAAACACACATGCTTGGCTTGGAGTTGTGTGTGTGTGTGTTAAGCCACGCGAGAGAGTGCTAATTTATCACTTCTTTGTTGTTGCATAGGAGAGCAGTTTAAGCTCGTATACTTTCGGTGTGTCTAAAAATAGCGTCCGGGAAGTAGTTTTTATTCTAGTCAGGATTTTCTTTTGTAAAAAATTTCTAAAATTTTGACATTTCGTCCATAGTCCACTGGCTCGAGTTTGGCTAATGGACCTGGCTTGTTGTGGCGGCTCTAGCTGACTGCTGCCTGCCCGCTGCCATTGTTTTGGTTTATTTCTTTCGCCTGGCTTTTCCCTATTCAATTTTGACAGCCGCGTTTTTCACAAATAATGAGCTGCTTTTGTTTAAGAGAAAAGCTCAAGCGTTCAAATAATTTATAGCCTCCGCCTGACCGCAGCCACGGAAAATCCAATCAACGACAGATCATCTGTTGATTCTAACTCTTAGATGAGGACTTCTTGTTGTTGTCGATATCAGCTGGAAGATGTCAAACTAATTATAATACAAATAAAAATTATTATTAAAAGTAAAATGAGAAACACAATCAAATTCCAAAAGCGACTTCAAGAAAATGCCAAAGATGTTTCGAAGCCAACAAATGACATGCCATATGCTCCTCTTGATGGCATGGCATAGCCGGGCCAGGCCAGACCAATGCGAATCACTACAAGACGATGACAATACTACCGTCTGCCAAGCGGCGGAGACATTGCGGCAGACGATGCAATAACAATAAAAGCCAACATCAACTGTGGTGGGAGCAAACGAATTTCAAACACACTCTTCCAGACTGTCTGTGTGCGGCGGGTCTGATTTCTGCTTAAAAATCGTATTATTTTAAAACTAAGTAAAAACTGGTACAATATTCTATTCAAAGTAATTTTTTCCCTATCTTTGAAGCCACATTCGCAATTCGAGTTGTAAAGAATAAGTCTTTTTGGGGGCGATCCAAGGCGAAGGTTTCAGCTAGCTTCATAAGACAATGCCATGGATCTTGGTCATTCAGAGCCTCCTATTTCGCAACCAGTACTCAAATTCGTATATCAATAAACATTTAAAACGTTAATATGTTAAAATAATATAAGCTTCATTGCGCTGAGTTTTACTCAGAATGATAAAATCACATTTGTCCCTATTCTAGTGCTTGATAAAATATGCAATTTTTGAAGAGCTCGTCGATTCAACTTCACAGTCTGCTATTTAAATAAAAATACTCACCTTATTGCAACAAGATAATAAAAATATTAAATGGACTAAACTCGAGTAGCTTATTTTAAATTTTAATAGAAGCATTAACATATTGGCAACGAACAAAGCTGTAAATCGAAATTACTATTTCCATTTTTGGGCAATTAAAAACTTAAATACCATTTACGAGTTTTTTGTTATTAAAAATTGCATTACAATTTTAAACTACCTTTTACACTGTTGTTTGTTAATTTTGCACACTTTCCCAATTAAAGGTGGTATGATTGTTGGAGTTTTGGGTGGGGAGAAGGATTGTTATACTCTGTACAAAAATTGTACAAAAGTATGTAACAAGGAGAACGTGTCATTTCCGACCGTATCTGTACTTATAAATCTGTAGGCCCGACTGACTGACTGACTGACATATTTTCAACCCACAGCCAAAACTGCTTATTCTAGAGATCTAAGATTTGGCATAGATCTTCGATTAGTTATGGAAGCGCGCACAAAGAAAGAAAATATTGAAAATTTATTCAAACAAATTGCAAATACTCCTATCCACATTCAATTGAACTTTAATTGAATAGTGCTGATGCTGCTGTGAAATTCACGGTCTTTTTATAATATCGCTAGACCAGAAATTCACTATGTTGTCGGTCGGGAGGGGTGTGTTTTCATTCACTTGAGTGGTAGGGACTAATATATAATTCCGGAAATGGTGTTTTCGATATATTTTTACCAGCTGTGAACTCGAAACTGCTTACAAGATAAAACAACACAAACCCTTATAGTTGCAGACAGATCAAGTTTATTTTAAATTCTTACCAAGCCCTCTCCCGCCCTCGCAATTTGGAAAAAAGGACATATCTACGTCGTTTTGTAGTTAAAGGAATCGTACCTTCTGCACATACACTCCTCGATATAAATTTAAAACCACCTATATTTTGAACAGTAAAGAATTAGGGTGTTCAACAGCCCGAGTAAAAGCGTAAAGCAAAAAGCGTAAACTCAAAAAGTTTACGCCACAACAACAAAACACATGAGAAAACGAGAGCGTAAGTTAAAGTCGGCTCTAACCAACTTCGATATACCCGCTACTCATGAAAAAACATGTTTAACAGTGTTCCTGTGTTCCCTAGGGTGACTATCCGAAAAGTATGCAATTTTTTTAGGGTTGGACTGGGGGGTAGCGGGGATTTGGTTTACTTTTTTGCTCATTTCATTCATTCATTTCATTCTTTGTCATTTCTTCGGCAAATCGATTCATTTTGCTAATTACTAACTATCTCAAGAACCGTCTATCTTTAAAACTGTAGGAGATATAACGTTTTTTCGAAAGTGCTGGGGCGGGAGGGGGCGTGGCCAAAATTTGAAACAAACTTGATCTGCGTGCAGATAAAAGAAGCATTTGTCCCATACATGTCAAACCTCTAAATCTTACCATCTCTGAGATCTAGGTGTTCATACAGGCGGACGGACGGACGGACAGACGGACAGACGGACGGACGGACGGACGGACGGACAGAACGACAGACGGACATGGCTATATCGACTAGGCTGTTGATGCTGATGAAGAATATATATACTTTATATGGTCGGAAACGATTCCTTCTGCCTGTTACATACATTTGCACGACTTTAATATACCCTTTTTACTCTACGAGTAACGGGTATACAAATTTCGCGCTTTTTGCTGCCCTGGGGTATGTTTAAAAAATCAGCGTAAAAGTGTAAAAAGAGTAAAGTGTTGAAGTGTTGTAAAATTATTCAAAGTATCGACCAAAAATACTTGGTTTTGAGATTTTTTTCTTTAAAATATGCGGTCACACCTTGAATAATTACATTTTTTTTGTCAGTTTAACACCCAAAGAGCCGTCATCACCTACTGTAAACGTAGTTGTAGTTTTCCTTATTGATGCAGCTTCTCTAAACTACCCCAAACAGAAAAGTGCTCCCTGTAACTCAAGGTCCACTTGGGGTCGAAATGCATTCGAAAACAAGCATGGGGCCGCACGGACCCATTGGTCATTGAAAAATGGTAGCATATTGGTTCGCCAGTTGACTCATTTGGGCACACAGAACTGGGTCCTCGCCGCCAGCATGCAACTGCTGTAAGAACCTCCATAACGTCGTCTACCACTTCATCGACAGTATCATGGTTGTATCTCAAGATTTGTTATATAAATATTTATATATCTTCATTTAGATTGATTTTTACACCAACAATCAATGCTTTAAAAATACGAATTAAACTTTGACACACACAATTAATAGAAAAACTCACAGCTTGTCAAAAACAGCTGATTTACGCCGAAAATTGCGAGGGTAAACCCTTTAGGGGCGCTCAATAGCTGCGTCGCGTAAATTTACACAATTACTTTTTTACGCGGGCTGTTGAACACCCTAAATGTTTAAAACATGTTTTTAAATTGTTAAAACGTGCTTGACTTAAGTTTTTTATTTATCAAATTAAAAGCATGGTAAAGATCGGATGAACGATACTCAAGTTATAACCAAAAGTATGCGCTGCTCTCAGCAGCTTCTGAAGGAACTGAGTATCTTACAGACAGGCTTGACCGACTTTCTTACTTGTCGATATATTTTAAAAATTAAATATTAAACGTCACCTAAACAATATTTAATATATCAAAATATCGTAATCTTCTAAAGCCGTTTAATGCCACTGAAAAACTTGAAAAAGTTTTAGGAAAAACTTTGTAGTTATATAAATCGTGAGTATATGAATCTGGTTAGATTAAATTTAGTCCTTGACGTTCGTCAAGTGATACACTCAGAAAAAAAGGTGTGAGTGTCGCTAGCACTCACGAGTCTTTGATGTGAAACATGACGCTTAGTTTAAGAGCTTGTTTTCGAATCACAAGCTCTCTCAATGGAATATAAATCAGCAAATCGCCCCCCAAGATACCACCAAGGTGAGATACAAGATCCCACAGATCCCTTTCAGATCCCGCCCAGATTCCAACCAGATCTACCCCAGAGCCCAACCAGATACCACCCAGATCCCTTTCAGATCCCATCCAGATCCCACCCAGATCCCTTTTAGATCCCGCCCAGATCCCTTCCAGATCCCACCCATATCCCTTTCAGATCCCTTCAAGATACCGCCCAGATCCCTCCCACGTCCCACCCTTTAAGGTCCCACCC
The DNA here is from genome assembly GCA_018904275.1 of Lordiphosa clarofinis. NCBI lineage: Eukaryota > Metazoa > Arthropoda > Insecta > Diptera > Drosophilidae > Lordiphosa > Lordiphosa clarofinis. The sequence continues at coordinate 445,472 of JAEIGQ010000029.1, read as the reverse complement.
AGATCCCACCTAGATCCTACCCAGATAAGTGTGTGTGTGTGTGTTTGCCGGGAAACTCCACAAAACAACAACACAAAATATGAATGACGTCAGCGTCACGTGACGAAATCAAATTTCTAAATTTCTAATAAAATTCTAAAGCTATTCCATATATGGGCTAATCCGAAAATTTTTAAACTAAGGGTTGAAATTTAAAGTTGTCCAAAATCCAAATGTTTGTTAATGGAATAATAGGGTACATATTCAAGCTTCAAAATATGTAAGCCATAGTGTTCTACGGTGGTTTGTCTGCTCTTGGCAGAGGCATACCTACACCTTCCTCTTGCTTCTATTAATTCTTGAAAAAAAGGGTTTTTTTATTGGTCACAAAAATGGTAAAAACAGTCGTTATAGTATTTTCCGCTTAGCAAAACTTAAAGTTTGTTTCATTTCCTTTAATTTAAGGTACACATTATATTTGTAGGATATCTAATATATATTAGAAATTTAAACTAAAAATCGGTTTACTGTGTGTAACGTCCGCAACGGAAAATTGGGTTTTTTTAATTTAGCAGAATGAATTTTAATAATTCGGTTATCCAAACTTACTTTATAAACAGAGTTTTTTATTCCCTTTAAACTGATGAAAAAAAAAATATACCTTTATTACACATATTTTTGAAAAAATTTAATGTGAAAATGTGTAACGTCCGCAACGGCAAGAAAATGCTAAACATTTTTTTTTTTTTATTTGAGGTGGAAATAGGTGTTTTAATGGATTATTGCGTGCTGAGTCTGAATCTGGGCTCTAAATTGCTCTAGGTTGTCGAGAATCCGAAAAACATAACCTCAAAGTAACAAAAAGTGTGTTTAAATAATAATAATTTTAATAATTGATAAATATCGATAAAAATCGGTATTTCCAACATCGGAATATGAAAACCCAAATGAATTCGAGTTTGATCATTACAAACTGAATTTCAAGCCAATCGGATGAAAAATAATTTTTTTGCAAGCAGAATTTTACGGAAATTTTCCTCGTGGGCGGATTTTTCAAAATCTGGAAAACACGTGTCGAACTATTTCGAGTACTAAGCTTACAAACCCAGTTTCAAGTCAATCGGATGAAAAAAAAAATTTTTTTTTTATACTATTTGGGTCAATGGAAAAAGTGTAACGTCCGCAACGTAACGTCCGCAACAGCACAAAAATTAAGATATTTTAATAACGGGACCACTTATCATTCTTTTGAAAGCTGGGTTGAATTGGTCATATATTCTACTAAATTTTTTGTCATTAGACTATTTTTTGTTTATTATACAAAATTCGCTAAAAAATGTGGAAATGCACATAAGCCTCAAAGTCGACTTCCATTTTTTGTAACGTCCGCAACGGAACTTTAAACAAGCATAACTTTTTTTCAAAAACAGATAACCTATTATCTTAAATAAGGTTTGAAAGTACTCCCAAAGAACTGCATTTTGCACCAAAGGTATTTCAAATATACCAAAGTGGACGCCAGCTGTGTCAATTTTAAGAAGCAAATTTGCGTACAAATGTAACGTCCGCAACGCAGGATTAGCCCATATGTTCTTAAAACCATGTGTCAGTATTACATCCAAAAGGTCTAGAAAAACAAATGAATCAACCAAAGCCCAAGATGGTATTATTGCAGGTCAGAAATCTACCCCCAGTCCATAAGCAAATTGTTGAAACCAGGAAGCAGGATCCGGAAGCAGAGTGAAACAACTAGACTGCAAAACTGATACTTGGTTTTGGACGACTTTTATGCATTTGTTTAAGTCGTTTTAAAAAAAAAGAGTCTTGGTTAGCAAAACTTTTGTTCAGTAAACCGGAATACCGAAATAAAGGACTTGGTACCAATACGAATCCGAATACTGAAATAATGTTATATCCAAAAGAGAACTCAAGTTTCGGGTACGTACCAGAACCGGAACCGAAACACGATTTGGTTTTATTCCCTGATTCTAAGTCTATTTTGCCCTCTACTAACAACTTCTTCAGCTTGAACTAACAACGGGCTTTTCTTAAATTTTTCCGAGACCAAATAAACAAAAACACCTAAACTAATATAAAATAATTTAAATTTGTTCTTTTGAGCAAAATTTTGGTTTAAACTCGCCAAGTTTGGGACTCAAAACATTCTTAAACTCCGAGAAACCAATAAAAAATTCTGCTTGAATTAAACTTCAACTGAAATTCATTATACTTCTCTCTTATCAATAAATGCAAGCCTTTGACAATGCCGCTGATAACAGACAGCATATTTGCCAGCAAATTGTATGCACTTTTGTAATGCCGTCTTCCTTTCGTCTTCAATTTGCGGCATTCTTGTGCCAGTCTGCATATTTGTCGCTGTCGCTGTGGCATTTACAACAGAGTGCTGCTCTGACTCTGACTGAGTCTGAGGTTTCCAAATTGCTCAACAGCTCACGTGTCGTATGCGTAATATGCGCATGATGGATTGGTAGAAGTAAGCGAACCGAGCCAATTGGGGATGCAAAACAAATGGTAATAAAAATTCGGGAAGTTGTTATCAAAAACTTTTTGCATTAAAGTTGTCACATTGTTGTTGTTGTTGTAGGCCTATAAGTCTTCCTATGTATTTGCTGGCTGTGTGCAAGTTGTGTCTTTTCCTTGTCTCGTTTGTCAGACATTTGACAGTTGTTTGTTATTTTTGCACGTTGACTCTTGCTGTTGTTGTTTTTGTTTTTGTTTCTGCCGCTGCTGCTGGCTGTCTGTGTCATGTGTCTGTGGCATATTTTCCATACCCCTACGGAGGTTGCCTAACAGCCGCCCACTTCGCCCGCCTCCTACCCCCACTGGCCTCCACCTTTAGACACGTTTTGGATTTCAATTTTTATGGCAAGTCAAATTTTTGATGCTCGTTTGTTTGCTGCATTTATTGCCATTTTTGTATGTTGGAAAAATTGTCGAGGAAGTTGAAATTTGCATAGAAAGATGGAAATTAACAAGACCATTTGACTGGCTGTCCATCTAAACAATTCCCGTGCGTTTCACCTTTGCCTGTTTGTTCGTCCTGTTTGTACATTTGTCTGTGTCTATATTTAGTTTGTTTTTGTTTTTGGAAACATGTTTGACCAACTGAACTGCCTGACTGAATGACTGACTGCCTCAGTTGAGGCTCCACCCGCCCTGTCTCTTTCACTCTGTGATGTAATCTTTTGTAATGCATGCGACAAACTTTCAGCTCCAATTGCAAGTAAAAGAAATCAAATGATCAGTAAGATTGTGTTACATCGTTTCAATAATTTGATATCAGACGTACAGTTGAAATTTTGTGAATTTTGTGAAATTCGCGACTTTTACTTTGTGAATCTCTAATGTCTAAAATTGAAATTGTGTTTTGCATTTTTTTCATAAAATGGAATATGATTTTATTTCGTTTCGAGCGCAAAGGTAAATTAGACGATTTCAATTTCGTACTGCACCAGCGACTTAGAATACCAAAACATCCTCGCCACACTGAGAGAAAAGAAAAGGTTCTGATTATCCTCAGGATATTTTCGGTATCCATTTGGACTGGATATTTAACTATACTCTTTTGGGATCCGCTGGATATTTTAAGAGTCAATTTATTTTCGCTTCAAAAGGATAAATCAGAAAAAATATTTTATTGATCTTTTTTCTGCCTCCAAACGAGCTGAAAAATGTGGAAAGGATGTTTAAAAAAATGGATCTTTAGTGGATATTTCGCATATCCATTCTGGTCTTTGCCGCTCTCTAAAGCAAGTGATTTCTGCTTGTAGGTGGTGTAGTTCAAAGGAACCAAGCAATCGCGAAATTTTAAAAATTGTATAAATAGTTGAAAATATCATGTAGATGGTGGACTTACATTCCCGCTGGCCAGCAACTGAAATGCTGTGTTCTGTAAATTTTCTAACACTATTAGCGACAAATGTGCCTGCTCATGCATCTAATTTGGCTCAGTGTGACTTCTGACTGTTCAGCAAATTCAAGAGACCGCTGCGAGGACACCATTTGGGCTTGATTGAGACGTTAAGAGATGAATTAATGCATCAGATCCGCTTCGAGCAAAAATAAAACTTATCATTATCAGAGTAATTATTGAACATAACAAATTTTTTGTTATGTTTTGAGTTCATTAAACATTACATTTTAATTATAAATTGTTTTTAAATTATATTTTAATCAAACGTCCCTGTTTGAAAACGTTGTATAGAAGGGACAAATATACCTACGGCTACTAGACCATAACAAAACTCGGAATTGTGGGAGCAGGTGAATCCGATTGCTTAATCCCAATTGAATTAAAATCGAGAAAAAATTGCGACAGGATCTAGTAGCCTCAAATTTACTTGACACTGAAGTTTAAATTAATATAAATTGAATTTGAAAGTCAAATGTTTACACGAAAATCGAATCGGAATTCAGAAGAGGGTCCATAGTTTTTGTACATTTTAAATTAAATTTGAATATATGGAAAAATATTTTCTTTATAATAAAAATTAGCAATGCAAAATGTGGATCGGAGACCACCAAATAAAATAATTGATTTTATTTACATTTTACGTTACTTGAATAATTCGATTGCAAAAATTCCTCAAGGTCATTAAGGGTATAAAAGAAAGTAACGGAAACTAAGGCATGTTGAACCAATCCATTACATTCCGACCGGAAACAATCTCGAATTTCACATTTAGTTAGAACATTATTAAAATTAGCAGCGTCTTTATCTCCACTGTTTTCATTCGAAAATTAAATCGCCCTTCTTCTGAACCTCCTCAATGATAACTTCATATGATAAATCGACATCGCATTAGTCTTCTTCTTCTAGCCTCTTCTGAAATGTCGAACACTGTTCTTAGCAAATTGAAATTCCTTTCAGCTACTTCGGCTAAAATGCTTAACGGAATGTTGTCATCTTAAACCATAAAATATCGAAAATCAAGTAAGAAAGAAACACAATAGCATATTCTGTAACCGGAGTAGAAGCTGAATGCAGCGCTGCTGCTGTGCTCATCTCCAAGTTTCTCTCCCTCTCTCTCTCTCTCTCTCTTTACTTTTATTTGTGCACCGCTTACTGTTTGTGTCAAACTGATTTGTCTCGTGTTACTCCGATAGGGATGAGATAAAAAGTAGGAATTTCGAAAATATTATCTTTATATTTGTTCAAAATAACGAATGTCGTTATCGCACATTTTTCCGACGCAAAATTTGTTGGTGATATTTTTATTCCCTTGCAAAGGGTATTATAATTTTGCCCAGAAGTTTGCAACGCATAGAAATATTCATTTCCGACCCTATAAACTATATATATTCTTGATCAGGGCGACGAGCTGAGTCAATTGAGCTTTGTACGTCCGTCTGTCTGTTTCTACGCAAACTAGTCTCTCAGTTTTAAAGCTATCGAGCTGAAACTTTGCACAGAGTCTTCTTTTTACTGCACACTGCTAATATGTCGGAACCGACCGGATCGGATAACTATATCTTATAGCTGCCATAGGAACTATCGGTCGAAAAGTGGGTTTTTGTAAGGAAACTTTTTTTGTTTTTAATGTAAACGCCTTCCTCTTCGCCAATTATTAGTTTTATACGCTTTTACACAGATTTGGAAGATTTGGTCAAAATCGGATGACTATATCTTATAGCTGCCATAGAAACTATCGGTCAAAAAGTGGCTTTTATCAGAAAAATGGTTTGTTTTAACGCTGACGTTCGTAAACTCTGTTGTATTAAAACATTTGCAAGGGTATTTAAACTTCGGCAAAGACGAAGTTAGCTTGGCCTTCTCGTTTGTTTATATAAAGGGTTAAAGGGGATCATGAAGTTGTGCAAATGCATATAACAGGGAGAAGGAGGCATTTCCGACCCTATAAAGTATATATATTCTTGATGAGCATCAACAACCGAGTCGATTTAGCCATGTCCGTCTGTCCGTACGTCCGTCTGTCTGTATGAACGCGTCGATCTCAGAGACTATAAGAGATAAAGATACAAATATTTGCATGTACATAGGTGTATTATCTTAGGCCCTTAATCTATCTAACGCACAAAGAGATCTGAGCAAAAACACCAAAGTTATTCACGAAACAAATTTTGCCCCCAATAATAATATTTATTAATAAGTGCTATTGAGTCCCAAGATGGAATTAAATTCGATTCTCACCAACATACATACATTGCGCATTTATAATTAAAAAATTATTAGAAATATTCTCTGGGAACACGTCTTTTTTCTGCATAAGCCGAAATGTCACTGACTTGAGAATTTTTTTTCGCTTTTCTCTCTCTCGTTTATTCAACGTTCGCCAAGCATTCCGAGCTGACTTCGTTTTTTTACTTCGTGCTCAATCACACGACTAAGAGAGACTGATAAGTGGGCTAATGTCATGCCAAAAAATTATGTAGTGACTATTTTGGTAAGCACATGCTGCTAATCCGACTGGGTATATTTGCGTTTGTGTGTATGTGTGCGTGTTTGTTTCTTTGTGTATGCATGTGTGCTTGTTGTTTGTACAGGGTATTTTGAAGTCGAGCTACTCGACTACAACGGTCTTACTTTCTGTTTTAGCGGTTGGTCACACTGTGGCGAATAAGTGTTTCTTGTTCTCTGGACATGTAAGGTAAAATGTTTAAAAGCTACTTTTTCAGAAGTCGCAGCGCAAACTGTGCAAAAAAGTTGTAAAATCCATCGATTAAATATATTTGAAATATCAGACAACCCTAATTTAAAACAATCAATGTACGTTGGTAACTAAGTCAAATAGAAGTTGATTTTTCCTCGCTTTCTTAAAACCCAAAGCCGTATGTCTCCTAGCAGCGGAACTATTTCTGCAAGAACTAGAGCGGCTTCTTCTGACACTCTCCGGTAGCCACTGATCTTAATTTTAAACCGTATCACTATATGCTACACCGAATTGATTGCCACAAAATTTCTTCCTCCAATCCGGCGAGTGCTATAGGGCTTGCACGATCTTAATACCTGCGAGACTAATTATAGGGTATTTCACATTTTCTATTTATTTAAAGCAACACTGATTTGAACACGCCTTCAATTACCATCTTAACCTTTTCCTCCAAACAATTTTCCATTTGACTCTTCTTTGTTTCCCAACTTGGAAGAAAATGCGCGTTTCAATTAAATTGGAGTCTTATAAGGTTATGGCTATTTTGTGTTACTTTTCCCTACTCCCACATTTATGCATATATACTCTACCCTATTTCCTCAATTAGAATGCTATAAACGAAAAGCAAGGAAATGCCAGACAGTTTACCTTTAATTGCTCATACGCCTTGTATGCCACTTGTCAATCAAATTTTTAATTCTAATTTTTCCGTATTGCATTTCTAACCATAAACTCACGCAAACGTGCGTCACCCATCAAAATTTACATTGACAATTACGACTGAGCCTCGAGAGATTACGCTAAGATAATTCAGCGTTTCACCCGCTGATCTTTTTTACATGCATTTGTCGCACACATCCATCTTCCGAATTCGGTCAACGCGTGCGCCACAGCCATAAAAGAAAGAAGAGCGAAAGGTAAACGGAGAGGTACATAGGGCTCACCACAAAACTTGGACGAAGCCAATTAAATGGCGATGGCGATAGCGATGAGATCATCGCCCACATTTTTGAACCACGTCGATTCTCAGCACAAGATCAAGTGTCGCCCAGCCCCAGTCCCCCCCCGCTCCGACCCTTTACGCATTTTCTTTTTATTATTTATTTATAATACTTTTATTTGTCGACCCATTAAGAGGCGGCCTTTTGTTAGAAAACACGTTTCGTCTTCTGGCCACATATTTCGAGAATTCGCTAAGCCAGCAGCTGAGCTTCACTTGGCCTGGCTCTGACTCTGTCTCCGTCTTTTGTTTGTCTCTCTGCCGCGCTGTTGTTATTTGTCTTACAAATCATAAACATTATAAATTGGTGAAACCAACCAAGACCCCCAAAAGGTGCTAAAAAAATTTAACATAAATTATCTATATATATAAAAGAAAGTCGTGTTAGTTACACCACTTATAACTCAAGAACGGCAGAACAGATTTGGGTGAAAATTGGTAGGGAGGTAGCTTAGAGCCAGGAGACGGACATAAGATACTTTTTATCCCGTTCGACAGCGTTCCCACGTGGAACATTCGCGGTTTTTTGTTTTTCATCCGATCAAGCTCAAACTTATTTTCAAAGATCTATATGAAAATTCAACAACAACTGCATACCAATCTTCCGGAAAATTCACCCCCATTGGGTGGAAAGTGGGTGGTCAAGATTGTATGGGCGAAACTTAAGTTGCCAGCGACTAGCTCCAAACTCATTTTCAAATTTACATATAACAAAACATAAAAAAGTGACTTTCAAATTTTGGAAAATTTATCCCCAAAGTCGGAAAATCCGCGGAAAACTGTTGTATGAAACTTTTTTGCTTATTATCCGATAAAGTTCAAACTCATTTTCAAAGATCTATATGAAAATTCGACCACAACTGCATACCAATCTTCCGGAAAATTGGGTGGAAAGTGGGTGGTCAAGGTTGTATGGGCGAAACTATAGTTGCCAGCGATTAGCGTCAAACTCATTTTCAAAATTACACATAACAAAACATAAGTTGTAAGCATAGTACGCGAAGTGGTCTGTGGGCAAGTGGGTGGAGTGTGGGTGGAATGTGGCGGTATGTGGGATGGATGTGGGTGGGATGTGGGTGGCAAGTGGGTGGAATGTGGGTGGGATGTGGGAGGGATGTGGGTGGAATGTAAAAGGGAAGTGGGTGGTTTTTGGGCGGGAAGTGGACGGGAAGAGGGTGGGAAGTGTGTGGAAAATGGGTGGCATGTAGGTGCGAAGTGGGCGGAAAGTGGGTGTGATGTGGCGGTAAGTGGGAGGGATGTGGGCCTGAAGTGGGTGTGCGTTGGTTCTATACTGTTGAAGGCGCGGCGAAGCGTGACGGGCTATTTGCTAATGAAACAAAAGTATTCTTCCATGGTTGTCTATTAAAACTGACACGCGGACGAAGTCGCGGCGGGTTTTGCTAGTTATTGATAATAAGCAGCTGTCTAACTGAGAGATTTGAGATTTGCCATGTACTGAAAGTGCCCCAGGCAAACTAACTCCCAAACCAAATAATTTTATTTTGCAGTTTGTTGTTGTTGGGTTATTGACTGCCCGCAGGCCTTACTCACATTTGAAGGGGTCCACCATGTCCGGAGTCTCCTCCCCATCGCATATAAGGTTCTGTCCCGCATTATTTGTGAACGTCTAAAGCCGCTTGTTGATACACTGATTGGACCTTATCAGTGTGGCTTTAGACCTGGTAAATCCACCACAGACCAGATATTCACATTGCGCCAAATCCTGGAGAAGACCTATGAGAGAAACATCGAAAATCACCATCTTTTTATCGATTACAAAGCCGCTTTCGACACGCCGATAAGGTCAAGGTTTTTCGAAGCCCTGTCTACTTTAGGTATTCCAGCAAAGTACGTTCGACTTTGCATGATGACGTTGAGAAGCACTCAAAGCTCCGTCAAAATAGGAACGAACCTCTCCGAGCCTTTTGATACCAAAAGAGGTTTTAGGCAGGGTGACACCTTATCGTGTGACTTCTTTAATCTGCTGATGGAGTTTATACTGCGCCAGTGCCCAAATGCCAACAGATCGGGCACCATCTTTAATAAAGATGTAATGCTACTCGCATATGCCGATGATATTGACATTATCGGCAAAACCGAACAGGCAGTAAGCAATGCGTTTTCAGAGATTGAGAAGCAGTCTGAGCTAATGGGTTTAGCGGTAAACGAGGACAAGACGAAGTACCTAGTGTCCTCGAAACAGAAGTACACACAAATTGGGCAATCTGTTGCAATGGGAGAGTACAACTTTAAAGTTGTAGAGGACTTTGTCTACCTTGGAACGATGATAACCGGCGACAACAACATCAGCCTGGAAATTCGAAGAAGAATCACGCTCGCAAACCGATGCTATTACGGGCTAAGTAGGGAGCTCAAGAGCAGAAACCTCAAGCGAAGAACAAAAATAGCGCTATATAAGTCGCTTATCATCCCAGTCCTGCAATACGGCGCAGAAGCATGGGCAATATCATCAGCGGATGAGGCGGCGATTGGCGTTTTCGAGCGAAAGATTCTTCGCAGGATTTATGGACCTTTGAAAGTTGGCGAGGACTTTCGCATCCGAAGGAATGACGAACTGTATAAGCTCTATGGGGATACTAGTCTGGTCAAGCGCATAAAGCAACAGCGGCTGCGCTGGCTGGGACATGTTACCCGTATGGATGATCAAGCTCCAGCAAAAATGGTCTACAAGAGGAATGCGAAAGAACTGGGACAAGGCAAGGTGGGACGACCACCTCTAAGGTGGGACGACCAGGTGCGGAAAGACATTTCTAAGCTTGGCGTGAAAAACTGGTGCCAGCTCGCACGGAGCAGAAGCGACTGGCGGACATTAGTTGCAGCGGCCGAGACCGTCAAACGGTTGTGATGCAATGCATCGGGCCAATAAAGAAGAAGAAGATAAGCAGCTGTCTAACTGAGAGATTTGAGATTTGCCATGTACTGAAAGTGCCCCAGGCAAACTAACTCCCAAACCAAATAATTTTATTTTGCAGTTTGCTGTTGTTGGGTTATTGACTGCCCGCAGGCCTTACTCACATTTGAAGGGGTCCACCATGTCCGGAGACTGCCAAAAATGATTTGAACATGACTTCAAGACAAAATTAATTTATTTAATGCTCAACAATTGAAGAAATCAACTTGAGAATGTCCTTTAATGACCTTGAAACGGCAGCGTGATGGAAGCACCTTGAACTGAATTATTGCTGAATATCAAATCATCTCAATAGGTTATGGCCATACCCGTTATTTCCTGCTTGCAAATTTTGCCAACGATTGTTGACTTTCAAATTGAGAACATTTTCTATATGTAACTGAACTTGATCTGTCAATGGCAAGGTGAAAGCTAAAGCTAACAACAGATCTATTGTTTATTCCATTCATATTGAGATCAGAGAATTTGTTAAGACTTCCTTTAAGAATGTGGACTTCTAAGGTAAGACAAAATTGATAAAAATCTACATTAAGTAGCAGACAACAATAGTAAAGTTAAACTAAAAATGATTTTGAGTATACTTAAATACATTAAGTCCTGTCTAAAATAACTGCCGTCATGACCTGATCCAAAGTGCATCCGGGGAAATTCGCTTCTTTCACTGTTACTTAGTATTTGGTGTCCAGTGATGGATCCATGTTTCATACCAGGTTTCGTATACTACGTTTATGCTATGGTCATTTTGCAAAATCATTTCATGAAATTGGTCCGAAAGCATAAACTCCATTTCATGAATTCGATTACACACGAAAGTTGACTATGAATTCGCTGTCAATTCATGAAATGCCGCGTCGCAAAAAGCTTTTTGTTGCGTTGGTGTTGCCAGATCTTTTGTTTTGCTGATCATTTTGTGAATTTACAAAAGCTGCATAAACAGGAGCAAATTTGAAGTTGCAAATTGAAGAAATCATGAATTTCGTAGCATTAACGTAGTAGTAGAGGCGCTAAAACTCGCTCAAATTGAGTTTAAACAACGCCAGACTCCCCGTTCAAGCGAACGAGGCACCATCGTGCAAAAAGCCTTATCATGTAAAATGAAGTGTGTGACGGCGCAGCTCGTGCTGGTTCCAACGTAATTTACTATTAAATTTAATGGAGCACAGGTCTTTCCCTTCCATTCACATTTCCTTTTCCCCCAAAAAATAATGCTTAATGAAAAATTCCCGACAAAACACAATCCGACCGACAGAAGTTGCTAAAGTTCTAGTTTTAGTTTCCTTTTTAAGTTTTCTAAATAATATTTTGCCTAGTTCATAGAAAATCAGAGGCAATATTTACTCTTCACAGTTTTAACTATGTATTAAAATACATCAAATGCATTAATACAATTAAAATTTAATTTTAAATAAAAATCCAAGTTTTCCATTTTTTTATACCCTTGCAAAGAGTATTATAATTTCGCCCAGAAGCTTGCAACGCATAGAAATATTCATTTCCGACCCCATAAGCTATATATATTCTTGATCAGGGCGACGAGCTGAGTCGATTGAGCTTTGTCCGTCCTTCCGTCTGTCTGTCTGTCTGTTTCTCCGCAAACTAGTCTTTCAGTTGTAAAGCTATCGAGCTGAAACTTTGGCGGAACCGGCCGGATCGAATGACTATATCTTATAGCTGCCAAAGAAACTATCGGTCGTAAAATGGGATTTAATTAGAAAATCTATTTGCTACTAATGTTTACGTCTCTCACTTCAGCGATTATTAATATTATACGATGAAAATATTATGGATGAATAAATCTTACAGCTCCAATAGAAACTTTCAGTCGAAAAGTGGGTTTTATTTAGAAAAATTGTTTGATTTAATGCTGGCATTCTTAAACTCTGATGTATTAAAACATTTTCAAGGGTATAAAAACATCGGCAAGACGAAGTTAGCTTGGCCTTCTCGTTATAAAAAATTTTTCGTACGAATGTAACGTAACGTTAGATTTCGAAATGCCCATATTGGTTCCTCAGGCGTGATTTTTCGAAAATCGATTTTTTTTCATTCAATTGGTCCTACCTATTTATCTTTTGTCCGATCAAAAATATCCTAGTTCACACCATAATGGTGGATATTAGGAGTAATTGAAAAAATTAATTGAAAATAGGTCGAAAATTTTGGAAAGTTCTGAAAACTGTTTACGATGTCATACAAACTATTTTTGATAGATTTCAAACATGGATTTGCTGCATTTGGGTGTTAGCTTCGACCGAAAAATGATCATAATTGGTTAAATAGTTCTCCAGAAAAATGGGTCAAAGTGCGTCAAAACATGGGCCAGAAATCTCATTTGTTTGCCAAAACTTTAGCATTTCTACACCAGCCTAGCTAGAAAGCTGATATTTCCCACGAAATGATCTAAAAAAATATTGAACTTAACGCGCAAAATTTTAAATGCAACAATAAAATGCATAGGGCATTAATAATTATCATATAATCCAAATTAAAGTCGAAAAATATTTCAACTTTTTCGTTTTAATAAATTTAGAAAAAAACTTGTAATTGGATTTGATTCAATTCAATTCAATTCAATAAAAAAATTCCTATGTCTTGATATGTCTTCAGTCAATCAGTTTTTGGTCTTGACTGCCCATCCCGACACCAAAATACCCTGTTCCAAGTAATGTGGTTCCTATAGCTTTGAATTCCATTTATTTTAAAATGTATTTCAATAAATGGGCAGGCTCACTTATGTACATATCTTCGGTGTTTTTGCTCGAATCTCATTGTGGTACACAGACTCACAGGCCTCACTTTATATATATTAAGTCACTAGGTTAAAACTTAAAAATTGAAGCTTTGACAGTTGTTCGCGGTTAGGAGAAGATGGAGGAGGAATTTGCCAAACCTGGAGCAAACTTTATCTGGGTACGGTGTATACCTAAAATTGTAGCTCTACTTCTTATAGTCTGTGAGATCAACTCGTTTATACATAGAGAGTGACAGTTTTTCGCTGCTAAATGATGGAGGATGTGGAGTTTTCCAAATCTGAAACAAACTCGATGTGGCTACAGTATACATCTATATACATTCCAAAACCTGTGGCTCTATCTATTACAGTCTCTGAGATCGACGCGTTCATACAGACAGACAGACGGACATGGCTAAATCGACTCGGCTGTTGATGCCGATCAAGAATATATATATTTTATGTGGTCGGAGATGCTTCCTTCTCCCTGTTACATACATTTGCACAACTTCCTGATCCCCTTTTTCCCATATTTAATGGGAACAGGGTATAAATATAAAATTTAATTAATTAAAAATCTAATGCTAAACATTTTGACACATTTCAATTGGCTTCGTATAAAAATATTTTACCTTAGATTGTTTTTCCTATATTCCGAAGTTTAGTGTTTAAGAGAACATTCTTGATTTCAAATGGGAATAAAATTTTAAAAAGCGCATACCTGCAGCTATAGTACATTCAAAGAAAATAATAAGCAATATTGCAAGCCAATTAAGAGGACTCTTTTGGGTACTCTTAACCCAATATGCAAATTGTAAAAAGACCCATAAAGTTTTAGATTTTTTTTTCGAACGAAAACTTCTTGATAATTTTATATAGCAATCTAGTGCGAAGTCGAAAATAAGAAATCAAATTGCGGCAGCTGTTGCTTCCCTAACTTTGACTAAAATCAATTTTGAACGGCTGTCATTCAAAAACTATTTTGTAAAAAGGTTCAAAATTTTGGCATAAAATAGCTATATGTATTCCAAATCACCTTCCGTCCTTCGTTTTATCCAGTTTCCCAAACAAAGAATTGGGACATTTGGATAAAAATTTCGAACTGCTGCTGGCACAGTGTGCATGGTAAAAAAAACTCTAAAAATTTCCAAGTAAAATTTGTTTTTTGAAAACATTTTTTTTTATTTTTACTAACATTTAAAATTTGTTTTAAAGTTTTTCGCCGAAAAACTGAAAAAAAACTTCGGATTTTATTATAATATAAGAGAGTCGGGACAAAAAGTTGTTTATCTTTTTTTTTTTGTAAATCACATTTTTGGATCTGCTTAAAAGTTTTACAGGATAAGATCCTAATAGAACGTTTAAGCAATTATAGAAAAATTAAAATAAAAAAATTGTTCTGGAGGCATACAGTAATTAATCTTACTTTCAACGCTCCAGAGAATGTTGCTCCATGTTTTTGCAGCTTTTAATCCGTGTCAGTCTTTATGACCAAATGTAAAGTTTACCCACATTTTCAAATTTGCCTTTCTAATCAAATAAACTTTGCGGGCTATCCCGTCAGGTAACTTTGCACTAACTAATCGACGTCGGTCAATCGCAATCGCTTGTGATGATTTAAAACGACCACGACTACTCAATAAAACAATATTCATATCGGTTGCAAATGATGTTTTCATTGAACTTCTGCGACTCGCAATGTTTTCAATGTTTATAGTCTTCTCTCCTCACAACTATAGTGATGTTCCCGGGCCATCGAATATTAATTAAGAGCTAAGTTAAGCTATTATTAACTTAAGTTTTGAAAACAAAAAAAGTTTTGAAACAAATTTTATGCAACACGCACCTTTTTTACTGACCAGTCAAAATTTGCCGCTTTTGTTAACTTTAGTATTTTTGAGTTTTTATTTAACATTTTTGAACTGTACATTATTCTGTTTTATTGATCATATATTGCATCACTTTTAAAAGGCCAAAAAAATAAAAAATCAATCAACACTGAAAGGCCGTTTTTGGCGTAAAATTCTGAACGTTGTGTTTTCCAATTTTCCAAACAATGGATTCTGACTTTTGGGCGACAATTTCATCTCGTTCACCCAGTGTAAGTCTTAACTCTCGAACTTTTTGCATTCCTGGCCATATGTACCATCGAAAATGAACAAATGCACTTCTGTCGCTCAGTCATTTCGCAAGCTATACATGACTTTATGAACAGCCTTCAGCCGATACAAACAACAATAGTTCGAATATGCCATTATGTAACTAATTTCATTGATTTTTAGCAAGGTTTCCGACTCCATTAATCACAGATATAAAACTCTGTGTGTTTATTAGACAGATACATAGATGCTTATACAAATGTAGTCATTCAACCGGCAGTCGGCTAAGGACAACCCTCGGCCCGGCCGAAATTCACAGAAATACCTGAGTCTCGCATAAAAATTGTCAACTGGACTAGTTATCAGTGAATTTCTAAAAAGGTTTTAAAACAAATTTTTTCCCGTTCCTTTCATCGAGGATTATTTTTCGGCCAATATGCATGGGTTCACTTCGCTTTCGGTGCTCATAGGTTACGATTATTCTTTTACTACGCGTGGAGTTACTGTAATTTTTTTTTTAAATTTCCAGGCCACTCTGACCATATTTTTTAGAAATGCTTGGATCGTAAATTGCTTTAAATTGCCACAGCTAATCTTAGAACTCATTTCCATCCAGTCAGTTTTCCAACTCTAACATACATTTTCTCTTAAAAATTTGCTTGATTTTTGGTTAAATTTTTTTTGGTTTTAATTAACCCATTTATAGTCATTTGTACATCCGGCAATTTAGGCCGGAAATGACATCCAAGTGGCAGAGCTAAGATTGAAAAAAGTATCTGCGAGTTTGTATAGTATATTTGTGTGCAAAACTGTTGCCAAATGTGGCTAACAGTTAATGATAATGATATTATTATTATTAGGAGCAGCAGACACACAGTCTGATCGTACAAAAGCAGCCGCGGGGCTGCTGCGGTAGCAGCAGAGATCTAACTCCAGTTTAAGTGTTCAGTTCGCCTAATTGATTTTATAATCAAGGTTTTATGTCGTTTCAGCATCGGCAGCAGCAACAGCAGCCCCCCAAAAAAGTCTCCATAAATTGGAGAAACTCTCCGCATGTGCGAAAATGTTACCCGCAGCAACAGCAGCAGCAGCAAACCCAAAAGCGACAACAACAACAGCAGAGACGTCGCTCAATGCAAATGCCACTTGCGCAGCCGAAGTGGCGCTCGTGCTTCTCATGCTCATGATGTGAGAGTAAGTTGGCGCCGCAAGTTTTCAGTTTGTTTGTGTCGCTCGTTGGGTACGGTTCGCGTACGCTAGCTCCCCCCGCCTACACTACGCGCAGGCGTCGCGTCGCGTTATCGTTCGCTTAAGTCCAAGTCCAAGTCCAAGTGGCTGGCAAGTAAAAGCCCTTAAATAAATAAAAGGTTAAAAGAGTAACAAAGTTTTTAAATAAAAGTGTGCGAAAGCAGCAGCAGCAGCAGCAGCGGCGGCCAGCAACAGTTCAATACAAATACAAGTTTCGTTCTTGTTCTTCTTCAATTCTTTTTTTCCCTGTGTGTGTGTGTGTCTTGTCGGTTGACCATTAAAAGTGACGCTCTCTGTAATGAACCTTTGAAGCTCGACGCAGACCCAGAGTCAGAACCAGGCTTTAACTTCATCTTCGACTTGCGTTTCGCGTTATTTTTAGACGATAAAACAACAAGAAACAGCAAACAGCCACGAAATGGGCACCAAGTCACCCGGTGGTCCACAACGTTGTCGACTGATCTTGCAACGCTGTTTGGCCATCCAGCTGAGCAAGCCGGGCCACACGCCCGAGGACTTTTGGATGTACGACTCGGGATATATGATATTTCAGGTGAGTTTTTTGTGTGTTGTTCGTCTAAAGAAACAGGAACTGGTTTGCGAACTGGTTGTTGAGATTCCCAAAGTGCGTGAGGATGAGTCGTCGTGGAGGTGTACCGTGAATTTGTCTTCTGCTCAAGGTCGCCTTTTCTTTGCCATTTTCTGTGACCATTTCCCATGACAGCAAATGGCCCGGAACGTTTGTTGCCCGCCCAGGCTGTGAATAGCGGCAAATTCTAGTCCCAGGCGTCATCCAGACTAGACAAGCCCAAAACTAAAACTGCAATTGCAATTGCAACTTTCGTATCTGTGTTTGCCACGACTCTGTGTTATTGATGAGTTTGGAACTCGGCTAAGACGGTTTTTTGCCCTTTTGGGTGCAGAACTCAGCAAGCGACAGCAGGAAGTCAGGCCAGAGATAAGTTGGAGTTCATAGATTTACCACCGCATACATAAATCGACTCGAGATCATCGCAGGTTCCCAGTCACATTCTCGTTTTGTCAGCGACAAAAATTTGAATTTAAAATTAGTGATTTTTGTTGCTTTATTGTTGTATTGTTACTACCGATGTTATTCACTTTTTCGGTGGCTGATTTTTATTGTTTATTCTTTTCATTGTTCTTTTGCGCAAATTAACCAAAGAGTGACGTCACGCACTCAGGTACAGGCGCTGACAAGTTCAAGTTTGAAGTGTTAATTAATGTCGCACTACAAATGAGCAAACAAAATGACAGAATTAATAATTATGTTCTGAGCTCTGAAGAATATTTGATACTCAATTTACACCTCTGGATCAGGGAGTTGAAACACCTAACGACTAATGGCCCCATAAGTCATTCATACATTCATTTAGTTAAATTTCCTTTAGGTTATTAAGCCTTTACATTTTTTTTACAAAACTCAACTTTTTCCATTCCCCTTTAATTTTAATAATTGGCTCTTCTGTTAGCATCGCCTCATACCCAGTTTTGCTAAATAAACCTAGGTTCGCATTTAATAGGTACTTTTGTACAAGCAACAATTTTTAATTATTTGTTAATGGTTCAAGATATAATTCTACAAAATTCATTATAAACGGACAGGGTCATTAGGAACACAATGACAAAAATTCACTTCAATCTTTATATTGTTTAAGGCGCTACCAGAAGGGGTCAAACCAAAATTCTTGAATATTTTTATTTGAATTGAACGGGAGGGGTTAATTCAGGGGTTCGAACCAGCGAAACTTTTGGGGTTTGGGTTCACTGGTTCAGAAGTTCGCTGAAGCTGAATTCAGGTTTTACTTAAGGTTCAGGAATAATATTGTCTTTCGTTAATTCAGAAACAACACTTAAACATTTTATTTATATTTAGAAACATAGCTTGTAATGTTAAATTGGCTATCCAGCCCCAAAGGGCTTCTCTTAAACATAGCTTGAATCTTAGAGATTAGTTTGCGTTAATCGTTAATAAGTTTGGAAGTAAACTTTCATCAATTCTTGCTTTCTGGCTTAAATACAAAGAGTTTAGAATGGATAATGCGCGATCGACTCATACTTGGGTTGCAGGAACAGCTAGTACAACGGTTTTTTAAATTCTTACTTTAAAACATAGAACTTTTTAAGCAGGCTTAAATGACCTAAGTTTTGGATATTGTCCAAAACTTGTCTAAAACAAGACACGCACAACACCACAAAGGAGGCTGGTTGACAGTATAACGCTATTTCATGAAAACCAATTCAATCATCAGCTGTCTCTGCCTGTCCTTGGTGTGTTGGCAGAAGTCACCTCATGACAAAATTGCTATAACATTAAAATTTTAAGGAAATCTTTAAATTCTTTCGAACCAAGCAATCAATATATTTTCATGAGAGATGAGATGAAATGAACATGGTAAGGAATCAATGATACTTTCAATTACTAATTCCTTTTAACGATAATATGTTCGCTGTTTCTATGCAGCCGTTTTTTTTTTTACGATCCAAAATATTTGGGTTCTTGTATCCAAAAACACAGATGGCCAAGCTTACTCAGTTCCTGTGATGTCCTAGAAAGTATACCTAAGATCAAATCGAATGCGGTTGAACTCGACGATCTAAACCCGAAAATGTTAAAGCTTCTTCTTCCGTTTTTTCTTGAGCACATAACGCATATTTTTAACACTGTCCTCACCACTTCATCTTTTCCCGAAATATGGAAAAGAGCCAAAATCTGCCTATCCCTAAAAATAAGGACGAGTACAGGCCAATTTCTATTCTCCCATTTTTGGCAAAAGCATTTGAGCGTACTATGGCTGCACAAATACAAGAATTTCTTGATAAAAACTCAGGAGAAAAAAAAGTTGCACAACAGCTGAGGAATATATAAATATAGCTGAGGAAGTCAGAAAAGAGCTAGATGAAAGTAATGTGGTTTTCTTGACGCTACTTGACCACAGCAAGGCATTTGACACTGTGAATCATGATATTCTGTGTACAAAACTAAATAATATTTATAATTTTACTAGTACTGCAACCAAACTCCTTAGGTCTTACTTAACGGATAGATCACAGGCAGTGGTCGCTGGATCTTCCACGTCTACCTTCAAAAACCTCAGGAGAGGTGTTCCTTAAGGCTCTGTTTTAGGAACTTTGTTGTTTTCTGTATATGTCAATGACCTTCCTAGTAATTGGTCCTCTCCGGTTCAGGTTCGCTTCGGACTTCCCAAGAATCTCAGAGTATCAGACTTGAATTGAATTTTATAATGGTTCAAATGGTCAACGAAAAGGTGAACAACATGTTATAAGGTGCGAAATGGTGCACTATTTTTAAATTCACCCTTGAGCCACCTGATCTTAAATTCAAAAGAAGTACCTATTCAGTTGTTCTAACAAAGCCCTGGTAATAAGTAAAGCCCGGATATATATGCTAAAAAGAAAATGAATATTTTTCCAAAAAAAATATTAAAATATGTGAACGAGCCTTAGTATAGATGTAAGGTTGAGGATACGAGACTAACCCAGGTTGGAGTCCCAGTAACGACCTTTTAAGTTATTCAGAGAAATGTGATTAAATGAAAAAATTGTCTTTCGTCACACTCCAAATATAAAAATGTAATAAAAACCAATTGAACATACTGAATTTCCGGAAATGGGAAATTCTATCTCCCTGATCTGATTATAGGCAAAAACTAGCAAAATGCTAAAAGACTTACACATATAATGAAGTTATATAGATCTCGGTTAAAAAAGGTAGCTCACTTGAAACTGTGTTTAAAAAGATGTTTTTTACATAAAAATTCACAAATTAAAATCAAACTTGGCAGAACATTGGTGAGGCCGAAAATATTAATAAAAGTAAAGCAATAACCTTTGAGTAAAACAATTCAAGTTATTTACTACATTACAACTAAAGTAAAACTATAAAGAGTTGCAAGGCACAAGTCTCTCCTTTCCGACAAGATTTTATTTATAAATCAAAAATGATCTTTTAACTTTGCAAGATGTTATAAACACATAATAATAAATTTAAATCTGAGGTTTTAAATCGGAAGAAGTTGTTGAAGCATATAAGTAGTAGATACAATATTTATTTTTGATAGTTGTTTTTGCAAATAAGTGTTCTCGTACCATTTCTATTTTAGCTTTCAAGTTTGGTACTGCTTACGAAAAATCAATATGTATTAAAACAAGTAAGCCCGTTGTAGTCGAGGAGCTCGACTTCAAAATACCCTGTACAATTGACAAACAAACACATACACAAACAAACACACACGTACACATACACATAAACGCATTTAAAATCACGCCCTCACACACACACACACACACACACACACACGCGGGCGCAAGCTGCAAGCAATGCGTAATTAGCAAAGCGTGTGGAGTGGGGGGGCGGGTGCAAAAATTGTTTCTTGAATAACTTCTGTGTTTTTGCTCAGATCTCATTGTGCGTTTCAGAATAGATAGATTAAGGGCCTAAGATAATATATATTAAGCGACGATGTTGTAACTTTAAAATTGTGGCTCTGACAGTTTTTTGCGGTTTAAGGGGGAGGGGGGAAATTTTGCAAATCTGAAACAAACTTGATCTGCGTACGGCCTATACCTATGTACATGCAAAAATTTGTATCTCTATCTCTTATAGTCTCCGAGATCGACGCGTTCATACAGACAGACGGACGGACGGACAGACGGACAGACGGACAGACGGACATGGCTAAATCGACTCGGCTGTTGATGCTGATCAAGAATATATATACTTTATAGGGTCGGAAATGCTTCCTTCTCCCTGTTACATACATTTGCACAACTTCATGATCCCCTTTTACCCATTTTCAATGGGTACAGGGTATAAAAATTTATATATTTACCCCGATCATTAGATTCGAAGTCAAAAACTAACAGCTACGCTAAGAAACTTACAATCTGACTTAAGAAACAAGTGAGAAAGTCGGTCAAGCCCGACTATGTAATACTCTGTACCAAGAGCAGGAGCTGAATGCAACGTTTCTGCTGCGCTCATCTCTAAGTTTCTCTCTCTCTCCCTCTCTCTTTCACTCACACGTTGTTGAATAAAAATGCGGTGTTGGTTGTGAGCGCGTGGGAGGGGGTGGGGGAGGCGGGAATTTATTTTTGGTCATAACTTGAGAACCGCTCATCCGATCTTTATCATTTCTTCGGCAAAATTATACATTTTGCTAAATACTAACTATCTCTAAAAGAATCGTCTATCTTCAAAACTGTAGGAGATATAACGTTTTTTCCAAATTGCGGGGGCGGGAGGGGGCGTGGCAAAAATTGAAAATAAACTTGATCTGCCTGCAGCTATAAGAAGCATTTGTCCAATACATGTCAAACCTCTATCTCTTACCATCTCCGAGATCTGTTTGTTCATACGGACGGACGGACGGACAGACGGACAGACAGACGGACAGACGGACATGGCTATATCGACTCGGCTGTTGATGCTGATCAAGAATACATATACTTTATAGGGTCGGAAATGATTCCTTCTTCCTGTTACATACTTTTGCACAAACTTAATATACTCTGTGTACCTTTGGTACAGAGTATAAAAATTACAGTCTTAAGAAAATAAAGAATATACTCATATGCTTTTTACATATACTCATATTCTTTTTATACACTTGAAAAGTGTATTATAATTTTGCCCAGAAGTTTGCAACGCATAGAAGGAATCATCTCCGACCACATAAAGTATATATATTCTTGATCAGCGTGACAAGCTGAGTCGATTAAGCTTTGTCCGTCCGTCTGTCCGTCTGTCTGTTTCTACGCGAACTAGTCCCACAGTTTTGAAGCTAGCGAGCTAAAATTTTGCACAGAGTCTTATTTTGTCTGCACGCTGCTAATATGTCGGAACCGACCGGATCGGATGGGTACTTCTTGTAGCTGCCATACAAATGATCGGTCGAAAAATGGATTTTTATGAGAAAACCTGTTTTTTCCTCAATATTACCACTTTCAATCACGGTCATGGGTAGTATTAAATGTTTTTAAGCTGATCTGCGAAGTTTGGTCGAAGTCGCTAACCGTTGAGACAAGCGATTTCAAGTGTATAAAAACTTCGGCACGGACGAAGTTAGCCTTGCCTTTCTCGTTATTCTAAATAACATATGCTTTAGCATGTACAGGACTTGTCCTAAAGATATTTGGACTGGTTTTCTTCCGTCGCGACTGTACTTTGGAGGGTGCGCGCACCGACCTGGAGAATCAGGACAGGCATTTTCGCGCGACGTGTTTTTGAAAATATTATTTGACCAATGACAAAAGACAATGCATTTTTCAGGGTGCATTGTCAGCTCTCAATTGCCTCTGGGTGCTCTTCAGACCGAATTCGGCAATTGTTTTTGTTGTCGTACCAAAAATGAGCTTCGTCTCTGAAGACAATTTTGTAATAAAGCACATTTCTCACAGAGTACGAATTTTGATAATAAAATTCAATGATTGCAAGCGCTGTTATGGTGAAATGACAAACCTTTCTGATATTTATTGGTACTGTCCCATGTTACGAATGCCGCGTGAGGTGTCAATAAATTTTCACTGTAAAACCAAATAGCATTTACAGCCAAGGAGCTTTGTGGGCTATCCAGTCAAGTAAGTTTGTACTTACTAATCGCATTCAAACAGTGTTGCCGATTTCGCTTGCAATCGCTTTTGATAATTTAAGATAGATTTACTACGATCGTTTGCTAATTATGTTTCTTGCTTCTTCTCCGCCATTCAAAGTAATTTTCTGATTCCAGAGCACTTGTAAAGAATTTCAGAAACCGTCCAATTGATGTGGCAATGTATTTGTAACTTTTACTTTGTTCTCAGAGCTTATCTAACAGTCAGTTAAGCCTCTTGTTAAACAAAAATAACTTGTTTCTCAGGGAAAAGCATAGGCAAATGTAGGGAAATAATGTTTACACCTATTTTACTGTCCTAAATGAGAGAAGTTTTGGTGTTTTGTAGTGTTATTTATAACATATTTGATCTACTGCTAAAAATTTAAGTAAGCTTACTCATGGGAAATCTTCTATGAATTTGAACTATGAAATCACTCACAAAACTCACCCTTGAGTTCTGCGCTGCATTTCATGGGTAAAAGAAGCAAATGTTAAATTCCTGACCAAAGCTCATAATTATTTATGTACTTTTTTCAAACTCATAAATATAAGGCAAGCCATTCTCTCAGGACCAGCCTTTTCATTTCAGGCTTTAAAAATGTTTGATCTTTAATAATTATTTAATTAATAAAAAAAATTTAAAAGGAAAACATTCTAGTAGAAATGTGGAGCAAGGGATTGTGAAGCTGGTCTTTATAGAAAATCACTCTGATACCGCGTAACATTTTCCAGGGAAAAGAGTGGCAGGGAAGTGCTCCATACAGCTATTACTAAATCTATCAATTTAGCCATAAATTCAATTTTCATCGCGGGTTACCTTTTTTTTTTTTCTTTAAATGTTTTAAGATATTTTAATACGTCTTTTGTGGCAGTAACAACTTAATATCTACCCATCTGCACCAGCTGGGTAAGCTTTAATCAAGAAAGTTTCATGGCTTTCAATCCAGGAGTGAACTCCCATTGAATTTTATTAGCTTTTCAGCCATGGCTTACATACATACGCAATACATTCACTTATTTATCGATGAAAATATTGTTAAGAAAACGATATTCAACTATGATTTAAAACATCGTCTAAAATACTGTTAGTTAGCTACGGTGGGTAGTAAATAGTGGTTTATTTTACTTCCTCGGTTTTGAATAATTAAAAATGAGAATCGCTAAATAATGTAATAAAAGAAAAATATTTTTTTCCCCATAAATTCATTGACCCATGCCATGTGGAAAATATTAGCGAAAAAAACAAGAAAATATAATAAACATGTCATGTTATTGGCAACAAAAATTAAATATTTTATGGTTTTTTTTTTAATAAAAACAATATGTGAGAAGTATTTTTTATTGCCTTCCTGTTTGTTCATATTCTGTTTGTATTTCCATAAGAATTGACCAATTTTTAATTATGGCACGCCCTTACCGGAAACTCTTTCATCGTTTTCTTAAAGGGCGTTCCCGCGTTGCCTCTTTCCCCCTTACCCATCTTAAGTAATTCACACTCGACTGCACTTCCACAATGAATTACCATTTACCAATTTAAATTGTGCGATAAAATACCAATGAACTACTCATACTTTATCGTTTCTGTTTGATTAAACACTTGGCAGACTTCTTCTTGCTTGAATGGAGCAGTCGTTTTTTCCCACTTCCCATTACAATAAATCCACGCTTTGGCCCAAATTGTCACTGTTTATGTTCTGGCCCTAAATAATCATCTTCTGCTCATATTCAGGGCACGCTTCAACCTTATCTGCGCAACTCTACAAAAGAAGCCGAAGCACGTAATATTAATTAGCTCACACACACACGCTTACTGACTCCGACAACTCTTTTTGAATGCCCACTATTTGTTTTGTAATTTATGTGTAAATGCTAAAACCAACAGCAGCTCACAGTCAAGTGAATGGGGGTGGTTGGAGGGGATATGCGACAGTTTTTAAGTATGCACAAGGCAAAGTGAATTGCAAAAAAAAAAAAAACAATGCAAAGAAAACAGCTCAACAAAAAGTTGAATGCAAAATGCGGCAGGCCTTTTGAAGTCAAATTTTTGGCTGCCAAAATATTGAAATTGAAATTAGCTTGGTACATGGACAAATGGCGATTCAATACAGCTTAAATAAAGGATCATATGAATTATTTTGTGTGTTATTGGTAACAGGTTGGTCGGTAAAAAACCAGCAATTTGTTGCAATGTTGCCCTAAATTAAAAAAAGAAACTTTAACGACTTTAACCATGAAAAGATATGTTCTTTGGGCAAACTTTGGACCCGTAATAAAAACGAGTAGGCGAAGCTAACTTCGACTGCGGCTAGGTTTTTATTACCAAATATAATTTAAGTGGGAACTACAGCTTTTTGGTAAGCAATTGCATTTGGACAAATGAAATAAAATAATTCAATCTTTGCCCCAAGGCACCTATGTAAAAAAATTAATATGACTAAATACGAATGAATCTTATTAAGACACACTGTTAAAAAATGTAACATTTTTTAAAACAAATGGATACAGCACTCTCATCACTGATGACTCATCAGTTCAACGTAGTGCGACACCTAAGCATTCGTTGTTATAGAACATCTGCTTAGTACAACATTTCATGAGTGAATTATATGCCCAGCGTTCGATGAATTAGGCCAGCGCTACTTTGAATCACATTATTTTAGATGGATATTGAACAAAAAAAATTGTACATTTGATTAGAAATTCAATGAAATTAGCAAATCTCTGTTCAGATCCTATCCATTTTATTCAGCTTAAAAAAATTCCTACTCCAGAACGGTATGCAGACTAGGTTTTCCCACAAAATTAAATTTTTTTCAGGGTGCTTTAAAAGAGTATAATTCTGAATTTGTAAAATTTCAAGTTATTTTAATTTTCTTACAAGTTTTAAGAGCTTTGTTAAATTTTAGCAAAATTTACGAAAATAGTTATTATGTATGTGATACCTAAATGAGCAAAAGCATAGCGAAAATATAATATATTTATGCTCAGAAAAGTCCAATATTGACATTTATCTTTAAAAATGCTGATTTAAAAACTAACAAATTCGTGTTTCTTAAACTTATTAAAGTAAAATTTCAAAATAGTTGCGCGTACTCTAAACGTCTTTAAAAAAATCTGAAAAATATCTCTAAAATCCTTTACTCCATAAGCTTTCAGAAAATGCTTGTGCAAAAAAATAATTTTCTTTATTTGGGATACACAGTCTAAAGCAGCAGGCCTCATTTGAAGCTTTTTTGTTAACTTTTAAAAAAAAATAATTTTCCAAAGTTTTTCCTAAGCTGCTTTTACACTTATCATATATCATATAAATAGTCGGTTGTGAAAATTCTCTAAAGAGAAACTCTTATAAAATAGAACCTGTTCTACTATTCCTTCAAAAAAGGCTACATTTTCGAAATATTTAGAGATATTTGTAAAGGCAGCGTAAGTTATTTTTTCGATTTTTAGTCCAAAAAACATAATTTTTTTAAGTTTTGACAATTAGCCACTTTTAATTTAGTTGTACCATTTTTTATTAGAATTCTGCTTGCGAATTTATCTACTTTCTGACCCCATGTTCTGGCAATACTCACTGTCATAGATTTACTAATCAGAAGTACGTGCGCGCTTAGCAATTAAAAAGCAGAGTTAAATCAAATATCTATCAAGCAGAATTGGGAGTGGGAGCTGCGATCTTGCAGAATTCTAGAGGGTTCCAAACTAAATTGCATTATCAGGCGGAACAAGAAAAGTTTCGAAATTTTCGGGAAGTCACGAATTAGTTCATAACTTCCTTTAAAGAACAATCCTTAAACATTTGGCTCCCGCTCAAAATTTTTTTTCCTCGGTCATCGTTATTATTAAAACTTTATTTATCCCTTTCTGACGTAAACATATACCCCAAATGGTTTGACATACATATCAGCTTGCTTATTGGTCGGTGAAATTAAAAGTAAATACCAGATTACGCACTTCTTAGAAAAGAAATAAAAAGAATTTTTCTTAATTCCGTAATAAATTTAGAAAATGTTAAAGAAATGTTGTTTGAATTTAAGTTTTTAAAAAGTTTACAAAGAATTTTTTGTTTAATGTGTCCAGAATTTGGCAGTGCCCTCAAAAACAAAATAGTCAGTCTCTCTCATTTTTGACTAATTCATTATCGATAGATTCGCTTGGACTGGTGATTGCTCTCTTATGGTATCTAGTGCAGCGATGACCACTGGTTCCACCCCTGGGGCGAAAACATTTCGCTATTCACACGCACATGACCCGAACGCTTGCCGAAGCTGACACCAAGAGAGCAAGAAGGCGTTATTCGCTCGACAGAGTTCGAAGCAATTAGGTCGAAGCAAACTTACGGAGCTTTGTTTTCGCACACAAATACACTCTCACTTTTTGGCCTCGCTCTCGCTGGCCATCGCTGATCTAGTGCCTATCTCGTTTGAGATAAAAAGAGAGCAATATCTTTCAGAATTAAGAACACGGAAACGATAATGACCATGGAGTGAATGGAAGCATTGTTACTTACAACGAATGGCAGTGGCGACATTAAAGGCTCGAATGGACTCTAATCCGTATTAAATTTTCTTGTTTAGAATCGTTAAAGATCTGCTTTCAAATATGTTTGCTTTTCAGTTAACTGTAAATGTCCACATTTATGCCAAACAAAACGTAAGCGACATTCGCAAAACACTTGCAATACCAATTATTTTGTAAATGTTCTTTTGTAAAAGCCTCATCCGTGTAATGTGAGATTGCACATCACGCTTGATTTGCAAAACGGTTGCTTGCTGGGATAGATACCTTATTTTACAATAGTCTTTTTCGAATAAATCTAACATAGGTTGGTAGGTTTGGTTCGACTCTGGTTTTAATCAACCCTTGAACCGGACTTGCACTTTTTCAGCTTAAAACATACACTTAAGCCAATATTTTCAACAGTTTTAAAGTAATTCAAAGGTATTGTATCATCGAATCATAATCTTCTGTCATTTATTGACGAAGATTCACTTTCAAGAACAAATCTGCAAACTGAGCTTCTTCCTGATTTCTCAAAAAAATCAAAGCTATAATACGGAAAGGAAAAACAACCCGTTCCAAGCCGGTTCAAACTAGAACTGAAGTGTTTTAAATCAAATGCTGGGTATTTAGCTAGCACAGATATAAAATGTGTTTCACCTCGCACCCGGGGGAAGGGAACAGCTCTAAATGTCAGTTGAGCGGCAAATGATTTAAGACCGCTTCGCTCCACTCCAAAGTCAATTTTCAAGCTTTTAAAATCAGTTTTTATTTGCGAATATTTGTCAGGGTGCCGACTTGTACTTGTACATACACATTATTCCTCCAACTCTGATCTCCAGCTGATCTCTGAACTGTTTTGTGTTTGCCTGTGCACGCAAATGACTTCACCTAAATCAACTTGTTTTTATTTTTTGTGCGCTTTTCGGTCGAAATACAAAGCCAAATTAATAATTTTTGCAACATGTTTTGGAATAGCTTAGCGGATGCAAAAACATGGCGTCATTCCTCGTGAGAATCGTAAAACTGTCAATGAAACTCCATAATGTTCCAAATGTGAAATGGAAAGTGTGCGTGGTGTGCCCAGCACGATCAGCCACCACATGGAATAGTTGCAGCAGCTTGTTAAGCTCCGATCAAATACAATTTTACAGCAATCAAATTGAAAATTAAAGCCAAGCCAATTGATTTATCGGCACGCGGCACTGACAAACACCAAAAGCAAATAAAAACAGACTTCCCCCTCCAAGCGGCACCCGGCCCACCCCATGGGCAATTGCTTTGATTAAGTTGAATGAAATTTGAACGACAATTCGTTTGGTGGCGCAACACTTAAACGCAAATTTACTTTTCCTTGTCTCTGCCAAGTGACTTTAATTGCTTGGCGTGCGCCTTATGATTGATTTCGATTGCGTTGATTGACTAATTTGATTGACAAACATTGAACCGAACTGAAGTTTGTCTTCTGTGTGTGGGGGCCAATTGAGCAGAACTTGAGTTTCACCGGCTCCGTCTGCCCGTCTGCCCGTCTGTTTGTTTATTATGTAAGCGCCAAGTCGGCGACAAGGTCGCCTTGGATTACGTTTTTGTGTGGTGGTGTCCAGTGGCAAACAGCTTGAGTTCAAGTTGAAGCTTGGTCGTGGTCACGCCAGGCGACAGTAATTGCTCGACGCCAGCCTAAATCGTAGCCAGACACTTGTTGAGTCAACTGTGCAGTTGGTGCCTTTATTGCCAATTTAGGATCAATTGGTAGCATCAACTTAAACATTTTATGGACTTGTGCGAATCAAAATCCTAACGGATTTCTGACATTGAAATAAAAAAACGAATTAAAATTGGGATTAAGGATTAATTGAGTAGAAACTTTATTTATTACATTGTAAAATGTTAATTAAAAAATGGTCAGTCTAAAACTTTTTATGAAGTAAGTGCAAACCAATTTTACCAAAAATCGAATTGGCTCTGGGAAAAATGTGCATTACAGAGTCAGCCAACATTTCGTCAATTTAAAACCGGAAAAGAGTCATTCGCATATATGTACAATTTGTATTTATTATATAGAAGAAACAAGTCTTAAAGTAACAACAAATTTTTGTTTGAATCGAATCATGAGGCCTTTAGTTATCTTTAAGGATACAATTATTAGAAGCACTTATATAATTTCTAGGATTAAACGATGAAAGGCCGTCTACAAAACCAGATATAAATAAAAAATAAAGTGTTTCTGGTAAATAATTTGTTGAATATTTAGGCTGTTAAACAAAATAATAACATCTCTACGCACGTGCTCTCCACCTGGTGTTTTATCAGAACATATGTGATTTAAAGAATTTCAATAATTCGTTGTGCTCATTCAAAAGGGAGTCCAGCTCGCCGACAATGCGCCTGGTGTTAGGCGAATTGAGGTTATGTTGCACCCACACGATTAACGTCTTCATCGCCCGTAAAGTTGATTTGTAAAAATTGATGTGGTTGGTTTGGCCTACTTAATGGTAAACTTGGCCTTTGATTTTGAAAGCCGTATTCAATCGCTGACCATTTGCCACTGTATTGTGCATTATTTCTGTTGCTCCGAACTAAGTCATTTGAAATTCTGGCTCATACTAGAACTAGACGAAAATTCTCGATGCGTGTGTAAACATCTTTTCTATTCAAGGGTGAAAAAACTCTGGTAGCAATTTTTTGATTGCCAAATTTTATGAGTAAAAGTCGAAAGACTCACGAGGAGGAAGAAGTTATAACAATACAGAGCTCTTCTCATAGACTTTATGGATTGGGAAATTTGATAGAAAATAGATGGTACATAAATAATAAGAAAGCAATCGTTCATTGATCTTCTAGAATAGACAAATGTAGCAGAGCTTACCCACCAAAAAACTATAGCAAAAATTCATAAAATATGAGCGGAAGGAGATTGAAGTTGGGAATATTTTCCTATAACTTTTTGAGCCTTTCCGTATGAACTGCACCAGTGGTATTTTAAATAAATGTACTATACCTTTTCTTAAGGCTGATTACAGACGGATCTTTGACTGTAGCTTGTTGGAGCATATTCGAGAACGTCAATGGAGCGAGGTCAAAAAGTAAGCGTGTATTGGAGTGCATGTGCTTCGACCTGACCGCATCAAAGGCTAGCCAGCGATTAAAACGCTTTTTGCTTTCTTCTCCTCAGCTTAAACATGCGATCGTCTCATATATGTGTTAATATTCAAATGTCTTCGCCCCCCAGAGGGGATCCAGTGACCATCGCTGATTTAGTTCATTTGTAAGTGTAATGCTCGTTGTTCTGGCTTCCTGAAATGAAGGCATCTCGACAGAAGGGTATTATCGATTTAGTTTTTTTTCTTTGTAAATAATTGGTCTCTGATCAAAATTACTCCATTATTCCAGACTCTAGCTGGCAACCTCAGCATGTAGCTTAATCATATCATTAATGATGTCTCATCCAATTAAGTGTAGTACTAAGGCAATTTTACATTAATTGCATTTCCATTCCCCTTGAAAATTTCTCATTAGTAACTTTGACAGCGCATCCCATTAACTAACTTTTGCTGTCTGGTCTATGAAAGGTTTATAGCTTCACAAATACTAAGTCAGTTCCTAACTTTATTGCGTGATTGCCAGATTGATAGAATGACATGCCGGCATATATGTAATATAGTAAATTGGCATATATAAATTGCGTGCTAAATGCTAGACACTGATAGAGTTTCATAGTCGTGCATGGGTATTTAACTACCTAGCTGCAAATGAATGACATCGAATGGAGCGCAGTGAGTACAAAGCCCAGACGAGACCAATATCAGTCCGGCCAGACATTTCAGCAAGTGCCAGCAAAGCTTCAACGCCAAAATACAATAGCAACAACAATAACAACAACAACAACAAATCAAATTCAAAACCAGCCTCAGAATAGACTACAGGTGCAGCTTAAAGAGGACGGGAGGAAAAAATTGGAGCTGACTGCAGCACACTTGATTGTTCCCACAGTTCCCAAACGTCGCCCGTCAACCTCTAATAGACTTTTCACGCTTCGGTTTTAAATTGAGGCGCTGATTTTTTACCACTGATATTTTTTCTCTATTGTTTAACGTTTTATTTGTTAGAAGTTTTGCAATTGCAAAAGTTTTTTTCGCGCACAGCCAAGCAGACACAGCGACGCACAGTGTGGCAAAAAAATTAAATAAAGTTGTAAATCTGTTCCATATATAGGTGGTATGCTAGGTAGGCGGTTTAATATTTAGTTTCAATTTAAAATTAGCATATCTTTTAATGAGATCTCGCAAATTACGGTCAAGCAATCCTGTCTGCTCACCTAAATGACAGGGACAAATTAAACAGGCTCGCTCACTCTCTCAACAGAACACTTGATTTTGTTTTTCTTGTTTTTTCTGTTTCATTGTTGTCAATGAGAGAAAATCACGAAGCTGTCTTATGATAACAGCCTGATGGGGATAATTTCGTTCGGCTTTCTTGCAGTTTACTGGTTCACACATACAGGCGCAAAAGACACTTTCGGTAGATACTGCTTAGCAAAGTGTCTCAAGGAAACAAATGCACAAAGAGAGCGAAAAAATTCTCGTTGAGAATAGTCAGTGAAAAGCCATTTTCTTTTTGTATAAGTTCACTAACAATTTTAACTAAAAAACAACTAGTTTTTATAAAGTTTACCTTTACTTTCAAAACAGTCAAAATCTCTGAACTTTATATACAAATACTTTCATAAATTGTTTGCTTTTATCCCCAAACTTCGCTTGCCTGCTTCCCCACTGTTCAACGAAAAGTCACCTAAGTTGAGGTTTAGGCTTGTAGGAGCTTAAAGAAGCTTTTCCACTGATTTGTTGCTATTAATTGCAAAAAGAGAAGTGCAAAAAACAACCACAAAGGTTTGCCAAAAAGTTGTCCTGTCCTGACTACGACTAGGACTTTTGCCAACAGCTGCCTTGGCAATTTGTTATTTGGCTCGACAAAGCAGGAGGATGCCTCGAATTTGTTGTGCTTCAAAAACTAATAAAACAAATCGCATGTTTAGCCAAAAGAGTAGATTTCTAGATTTCTGGTCATTGAACCTGGTTCTTTTGGTCCCAACCCTCTTAAAACTACCCAGATTCAAAGGCCTGTCCAAGGCGGAACGCCTCACTGACCAAATCAAATTGGCAGTTTAAGTGCAGTGCAAATTGCTAGAGACGTAGTCAGCCCTTCATCTACCACTCCCATTCCCTTTGCCAAGGGTTGTTTGTTCTCAATTCATTGGCATTGGAGTGGGCGTAGTTGTTTTCGTTATAAGTACTGTGTGTGGACTATGGACTATGCAATTTGTATCCTTATCAAAGCTGCAGCATTTGATTGGATTTGCACTCGCACTCGTCGTGTATTTATGCCTGCAAGCGCTTCCGACAGGCGCTAAGTTTTATTTGTCTCGGTCCAACAGTCCACCCACGCCCAAGGGCCGGCAAATAAACAGTGATCACAGGGATTAGATACAGACTAAGAAGGAAATGAATGAATGTGTAACATTTACTGTGCACAAACTTTAATCAACGTTTGTACTATAGCAATGGGATTTTTAAGGGGATATTAAGGACTGCATCATTAGTTTTAATGGTTATAAAGTGGTTAATTGAATTGACACCAAACTTTCCGGCAGCAAAATTCGGATAATTAGAGCGCAGATGCTATAAAAAATGGACACCAAATGGTCACGATTTTCGAAAGTCATATTTTTCTGTGTAGTTATTTAGTACACAGTAGAGGTGAGAGCGTTGAACGACTTACGAAATAATAATCTGATTACGCACGACTCACGATCATAATTTTTTTCTTTCCTTTAAATGGATTAATAAATTAATTAGTTAAATAATGTGGTGCTTATTTCAAAGCTTAAAAACTAAACGTAGAATTCATTTTTATACTCTGTTCCCATTAAAAATGGGAAAAAGGGGATGAAGTTGTGCAAATGTATGTAACAGGGAGAAGGAAGTATTTCCGACCCTATAAATTATATATATTCTTGATCAGCATCAACAGCCGAGTTGATTTAGCCATGTCCGTCTGTCTGTCTGTCTGTCTGTCTGTCTGTCTGTCTGTCTGTCTGTCTGTCCGTCTGTCTGTCTGTATGAACGCGTCGATCTCAAAGAGTGTAATTGATGGAGCCACAAGTTTTGGCATGTGAATACTAGGTGAATACTGTACCCACATCGAGTTTGTTTCAGATTTTGAAAATTCCTCCTCCTCCATCTTTAAACAGCGAAATTCTGTCGTTTTCTCTGTACAAACGCGTAGATATCACAGACTTTAAGAGGTAGAGCCACAAATTTTTGCATGTATGTAGGTGTACCCGTACCCAGATCAAGTTTGCTTCTGGTTTGGCAAATTCCTCCTCCACCTTTTTCTAACCGCGAAAACTGTCAGAGCTACAATTTTCAAGTTGAACCTAGTGACTTAATATCGATCTATTCTGTGTACCACAATGAGATCCGAACAAAAACATCGAAGATATGCAAGTGCGCCTGCTCATTTATTGGGTATTTTGCTGTCGGGGCACTCGACCGCAACACTCTTACTTGTTCATTCATTATTTTTAAAAACAATTTCAAATTCTTACGTAAAAATGTTAGCTTCTAAATAATATCGTAAAATCGTGTCCGCGTTCGCCTTTGTTCTATTGATAAGCTAAGCGGTCTTAAATATTGAAAACACTATCAGGTCTGTTCCCATTTCCGAGTGGATTTAAAAAGTAAAACGATTGTATTTCCGAATCGTTTTCATTTGATGTTCCCGTTTCCGAGTGAAATAGAAATCGATTTACTTTTCGAATGAAAGTTCGAATCGTTTTCGAACTATAATTCAGCAATGGTAACATAAACAATTTCGATCAGCACTGCGCATGCGCTGATGCGGAATTGCGAACAGCTCGGTTTCATTTCGATCGTTTTTGCTTTCGTCTACATGCAATTTATGGGGTACAACTTTGAAATAAATAATTTTAAATCAAATTGAATGCCCAATATTTTTATGGTTACTTTAAAATCTTCTCAAAATATGACTTATTAATATAAAAATATTGGATAGATAAAAAAATATAACCGTTGACATGAAAATTGTCAATTACTTTTGATTTCACTCACTCAAAGGCAAAACTTTTGAAACCGAATAATTTGATCGTTTTTCGGAAACGGGAACAGCTATCAATTCCGATTCCACATGATTTGATCGAAATCGAAAACGGGAACAGGCCTGTATAATATTAAAAACGAGAAAGGCAAAGCTAACTTCGTCTGTGCCGTAGTTTTGCTTTTGCAAGAAAAATAAGTTTTAAAAATTTGAATACTTCATTCACGGTGTTTGACTTTATTTCACCCCCGAATCACGGATGCTCACGATCATGTGTGTTTGCTCACGATCACGTCGTGGCTCGCCGTGACTTACCGTGACGCGTTCAAATTCCCGTCACTGGCGTATCTCTAGTTTACAGCACGGCTCTGAACCAAATTCAACGGCACTTGGTTAGGGTGCGGACGAGAAACAACAACTAAGGCAAATCGATAATGGAACTAGGTTTTTGGCTGTTTAATCCCCAGATCTCTCTGCCCAAGAATATCCCAGCTATTGCTACGTTTATTTTATGCTCATGCACGAAATGAGTCCGAAAGTGCCTGCATAAGAATAGCAGAAACAATTTCTCCTGTTCGCCTTACGTGGACTTAACTGGGGACAACACCGTCGCCTGCCATCGTATGTGGACAGACTCCGTCTATTAAGCCTACCGTCCTTGCAAGATCGTAGACTCTGTCACAGAGTTATGTTCCTTCATAAGCTAATAAACGGTCACATTGACTCTTGTTTTATACTGAGCCGAATAAATTATTCCATCCCACTTAGATCTACAAGACATATTATAAAAAAGTTCTCCTAATTTCGGTGGAGGCGAGATTAGGATTAATCTGTTTATGTTGACAGCTAAATTTGTCAACTCCATTAAATAAATACAAAACACCATATCATGAAATTTACTTAACCACGAAAGTTGACTATGAGTTCGTTGCGTTGGTGTTGTCAGATCATTCGTTTTCTCACATGTGCTCTGGTCATTTTGTAAATTTATAAAAGCAGCATAAATAGGAACAAATTTGATTTGTCAAATTGAAGAAATCGTGAATTTAATATATATTATATATATATATATATATAAAGCATACAAATCTTTTGATGAGAAAGCTCTGAACGAAAGCCCGAAGGGCAATGTCAGGAAACCATTTTCCAGAATATAAGGTTGTCAAAAAAGTCTTGCGGTATTTTTATTGCATTTTCAATTGTTCATAAAATTGGTTATAATAATGCGATTTAAGTCAAATATGCACCGTTTTGTTCGATGACGAGTTCCCAACGAGATGCCAACTTCATAATGCCCCTCTCATAGAAGCTCGCTTCCCTATTGGCAAAAAACTCGGAGAGCCAATTTTCACAGGACTCTCTTGTGGCCAACTTCCGACTACCAAGCTCGTTCGCCATGGACAGAAATAGGTGGTAATCACTTGGTGCGAGATCCGGACTATACGGTGGATGCAAAAGAACCTCCCATCCGAGCTCCCGGAGCTTCTGGCGCGTCACCAAAGATGTGTGTGGCCTGGCGTTGTCCTGATGGAAGACAATTCGGCCTCTGTTGATCAAAGATGGCCTCTTCTGCATGAGTGCTGCATTCAAGCGGTCCAGTTGTTGGCAGTACAGGTCCAAATTGAGCGTTTGGCCATAGGGGAGCAGCTCATAGTGGATGATTCCCTGCCAATCCCACCAAACACACAGAAGAACCTTCCTGTCCGTCAATCCAGGCTTGGCCACCGTCTGGGCAGCTTCACCGCTTTTCGACCACGACCGTTTGCGCTTCACGTTGTCGTAAGTGACCCACTTTTCATCGCCAGTCACCATCCGCTTCAAAAACGGGTCGATTTTGTTGCGATTCAGAAGCGATTCGCATGCATCCATACGGGCAAAAATGTTTTTTTGCGTCAAGTCGTGTGGCACCCATACATCGAGCTTCTTTTTTGAATCCAAGCTTCTTCAAATGGTTTTTAACGGTTTGATGACACATGCCCAGCTCTTGGCCGATGCTACGGCTGCTACTATGCCGGTCTCTTTCGATCAATTCAGCGATTTTATCGCAATTTTCGACGACAGGCATTCCGGACCGTGGCGCATCTTCGATCACCTCTGCACCAGAACGGAAACGTTGAAACCAT
This sequence comes from Lordiphosa clarofinis, assembly GCA_018904275.1. NCBI lineage: Eukaryota > Metazoa > Arthropoda > Insecta > Diptera > Drosophilidae > Lordiphosa > Lordiphosa clarofinis. The sequence goes on along the minus strand of JAEIGQ010000029.1, from coordinate 408,486 downwards.
CGTTGTGCGATGGAAATGGAAACTGTATCGGGTCCATAAACTGCACAAATTGTATTGGCAGCATGAGATGCATTTTTGCCTCTATCCTAGTAGTACTGTAAAATATGCCGTATTTTCTCTTTATTTTGCTCCACGTTTGCGACGCTATAACTCACGAACGACTAAAAACAAACAACAATAAATCTCAAACACGTGTTAGCGCGTGAAAAGAGCTTTCCAAAAAGCTCTAGCGTGAGCCGATGCGACGAATACAACTAGAACTACGCGCTTGCAAAGACAAGCTTGCGAAAATACCGCAAGACTTTTTTGACAACCTTATATTTACTTCGCAGCTGCCGCTGTGCTCATCTCTATGTTTCTCCCGCTCTTTCTCTCTCTCTTTGCTGAATGAAGTGCGGTGTTGGTTGGCGGTGCCGGGGAGGGAGGTTTTTGTGTTGTTTTTGCTCATTACTTAAAAACCGCTCATCCGATCTTTATCATTTCTTCGGCAAATCAATAGAGTTTGCTAATGACTAACTATCTCTACGAATTGTCTATCTCCAAAACTGTAGGAGATTTGTCGCTTTTACTAAATTTCAGGGGCGGTAACTAAACTTTATCTGCCTGCAAGTACAAGAAGCATTTGTCTTATACAAGTCAAAGCTCTAACTCTTACTATCTCTGGGATCATTTTGTTCATACGGACGGACGAATAGACGGACAGGGCTATATCGACTCGGCTGTTGGTGCTGATCACCATATGATACCATATAGTCGGAAATGATTTCTTCTCCATGTTACATACGTTTGCACAAACTTAATTTACTCTATGTAATTTTGGTACAGAGTATAAAAACTCTTAAAAAAATGTTTACCACAGAAAATAATTAAAATTTTTTTTTTTGGTTAGTAAATATTAAACAAATGTCATGTGTGATTTTAGTCTCTACCGAGCAACCTACTATACCAAATCCTAATAAACTGCCCTCGTTTTAAATTTCGTAAGACTTTCAAGTTTTAAAGCTCCATCCGAAGCCTTGTGTTCATTGTCTTCAAATACCGACTTGCAAACCCTACCTTAAGTTTCACTAGGCTAGAACCTACAGACCGAACCTCTCTTTGGGCGCACGCACACATGAGGCTGAAAGATGAACTGACGGCTAACCATGATACCTTATTAAGTCAGCAAGCCGAAACAAACAAGCATTCTCGACTGATTCCGCAAATTTTATTTTAAGGATCAAACCAGCACGGATCGTGAATATATATCGAGATCAGCCTTAAGTTCAGCCACCAGTTCATCGTGCAATCGCGGCGCTCTTAGAGTTTACACTGAATCAGAAAATAGAAATATCCAAATCAAACCCAACTCCATTGCATCTGCCGAGCAGCTTTACAATGATCACAATGTCTGCCTTGGTTCCGCTGCAAATGCCCCATCTCTGTTACCAGCCTCGAACTTTTGATTTTTATAGCTTTCCCCACCTTTGAGTAAAAATGATTTCATCGCTTTTGGTGCGCTTTTTATTTGCGAAAAGTAAATGCCGCTTTTAAAGTCAAATGAAGGGTCCCTGAAAGCAATCCACTAACAGCAACAACAACAACGGCCATAATAACCAAATAACAAAAAACGCTTTGACTTGTGCCTAAAAGTTGTTGTTGTCTCAACTGCGACTGCAGCAACTTGATGTTCGTTAGTGGAAAGGTCAAGGATTATTATACTTCATCATAACTCTATTAAGCTCCAAGTCCGCAGTAGGCAAGTCGGCAATCTCTGGCTGCTGCCTGGCTGCGCATTTGTTTGTATATTGTTATTATCTTTTTATGCGGCACACACGAAAGATCTCCCAGCAGTGGCTGCTCCCCACATGAGATTCGTCTGTCCGTCTGCCACTCTCGACTCGACTCTGCTCGACTCTAACTCTGGCTCTGGTGATAGTTTTGTGGGAGTTTTGTTGTTTGGTTTTCTATTACATGAAATTAAGTAAAAGTCCCAATGAAAGCCACCCAAAAAAATATAAAGAAAAAACTTTAAGTCACCTTTGGGAGAAAATTACTTTCATACGCGCGCGGATGGCGCGGCGTGCGCTTTTGATTTGATTATTAAAAGTTTCGCAGAGCACTTCCGAAACCGTCAAACACGACGAATCCGTAAGTATTCCCCAAAATCGAAGACCCCCGCGACCCCATAATCGATGCTTGAAAAGCCTTCATAAGTAGGCTTGACGATGATTGTCTTGGCATTTTGTCTCGTGTCTGTGTCGGGGCAATGATGCAGCACAAAATGCAGGCAGGCCCAGGCCCAGGCCCAGTCCAGGTCCAGCTATGATTGCATAGATAATGGAGCGTCGTCTAGCGGCTCGTGACAGCCAAAGCCGCCCATTTGGGATGGCTCTGGCGCTGGCGGGCAGGCAATGACGAGTTAATTTCAGCGCCTTCTCATGCATTAATTGAGCGCCCCCGGCGAGGAGAGTCGCCATTGTATAACCCCACCACAGCACCAGCAGACGCCAAGTTGGCGACATTAAAGCCCAAAAGGAGTGACCACAAGAAATGCCAAAAAATCGCCAACGAAAAAGGTCAAATATTCAAACTGGGTGATGTTCATTAGCGACAGAGCGACACAGCGTGATGCTCCGGCGGCTACAAAATCTTCAGTTGGCACTTAAACCCCGGCTCTCCTGGCATTTCCTAGCTTGGTCGCATCGCTTTGACTTTTTGCACTCGACCCTTTTGTCCATGTTTACATCGAAAACGTGCCTCAAGTGTTCCTGTCACTGCACAAATTGGACATTCATTTGCTGCCTGCCAGGCATAAGTCGCTGGGAAAGAGTGCTACGATTTCTATGGAATTTCCAAGTACTCGCCGCATATCGGGCAGAACGTGTTAAGGATTTCGATTTAAATTTCGTATTTGGCACAATGATGCAGCGACTTTTGTGGCGCCTCCCAGCTGAGCTGAGGCGTGTTGCGATCCGCTTTGGCTAATTGATGGTTGCCAACTCAACTGGGTTGCTGGATTTGTTACGCCCACAGATGGGTAGCTCTTAAACAGCGAGGCTGGCTAGCCGACAGACAGTTTGCCACCAATTATGCCACTTTGTGCACTGCAATTTGTCAATTAGCTAATGATGAGATGAAGGCTGGATTTGAGTGACTACCCATTGAATTGGGGGGATTTCCCATTGGGCTATTTTGATTTTTTTCATGGCCTAAACGAAATTTATTATTCAGATCAGCAGAGAGAAAGTTGCTAACGTTAGTGCTTTAGTACTCTAGATTAATCAAAGAGTTTTGAACTAAGACCAGCGGTGGGCATGAAATTCGATTTTGGGAGCATTCCAACCTTAACAACCGAAAAACAACCGTTATCAGCGAGTCTGTGCACCTGTTGCGCCCTCTGTGTGTGTGTTTTACGTACGATTCGCATGGACTTTTTTGTTGTTCACACTTCAAAGCGAGTTTATTACGTAGCAATTTATTATAAGACGGAGTGACGCCAACTGCCGGAAAAAAATCTGAACGCAATGGGACCAATGGGCGTGTCCAACCCATTGGCATTGCTCACCTTGCCCAAGGCATACTAAACAAGATAGGCTCACTCGCTCTCTCGCTCTCTTGACAACTTGTTAAAAATAGGCAAAGCATCTCCGCGGATGAATATTTTGTTTTTTTTATTTAGTAGCTTAGTAGGCTTTGTATTGAAATATATTACTCTCTCGCTCTCGCTCTGTTTGACACAAATATAATAAGTTGTGAGAGAGCGAGTGAGCCTACCTTGTTTAGTATGCCTTGACCTTGCCTATACGAACAATTGTGCTTACTTGATAAAATTAAGATATGCATAAGTTTTCCGATTGAAAGACAAAGTGTATCTATTGTAAGTTTTCCGATTGAAAGACAAAGTGTATCTATTGTATTACTAACCATCGGAATATGCAAGGTTACAAAATCTCAGAGCTAATTTGATAAATGATTTTCCTTATACAAATTCCAAATATTTTCAGATATATTTATCTTCAGATACATCGTGCAACATTCTTAAATAAACGGAATGAAGCTAAGGAATGTGCCATAAACGCTTTTCAAAAATTGGCTATATTTAGGATTATAAGAGGTTATAAGGGTGCCTATCGCAAATATAAACCATTATTAGAAAAAGCTTCGAACCTTTGCTCCTACCATCTTTAACTTTAGTAAACGTTATGACTTTATTCTTCCTCGGAATCCAAACTTTTAATAATAGTTTTTGATAGCAAATCAAGAGGGATTTGTTGTTATTATCTGAGGTCTTTAAATATTTTTCGTCCACTGGAACTTAAGGTCTGCAAAAGAGCACTTAATTTTTCAGCAATTTATTAGAAAGCAAAACGCTCTTAGATTACTCAGTGTCTGTAAAGGCAACTTTAAAGAAGCAAGCCTTATTCGCTATGGGAGTAGAGTTATGAGGGCAGATAGTTAAATCAAAAATCTCGTTTGTCTTAAGAACCACTTAACCTAACCGATTTGGATTGGTTAAATATATGTTGAAGGTGTCAACCAAAGAATTCAAAAAATATTTTTTGCACATTTTCTTACCAATTCTTGGGCTCAAAAAATATTATTTAAATTTTCAAATAATTTTTCAAGGTGTAAATCAAATGCAACTTTCATAGTTTTTTGCAAGTTTTTATACTCTGTACCGAAGGTACATAGAGTATATTAAGTTTGTGCAAAAGTATGTAACAGAGAGAAGGAATCATTTCCGACCCTATAAAGTTTATATATTCTTGATCAGCATCAACAGCCGAGTCGATATAGCCATGTCCGTCTGTCCGTCCGTCCGTCCGTATGAACAAACAGATCTCAGAGATGGTAAGAGATAGAGGTTTGACATGTATGGGACAAATGTTTCTTATAGCTGCAGGCATTTTCAATTTTGGCCACGCCCCCTCCTGTCCCCGCAATTTTGAAAAAACGTCATATCTTCCACAGTTTTATAGATAGACTAGCAAATATCCCGTCGCGCTTCGCTGCGCCTTCAACAGTATAGAACCAATGCACAGCGTAATCCCACCAATTTTCCACCCACATCCGTCCAACATCCCACCCACATACCACCCACTTCCCGCCCACATCCCACCCACTTCCCATCTACATCCCACCCACATCCCTCCAACTTCCCGCCACATTCCACACACTTTACATTCCTTACCACCCACTTTCCACCCACTTCCAAAACAACTTACCACCCACAACCCATTCACTCCCCAACCACTTCCCAGTGGGCATCCCGGCGTTATTTCCAACATCGGAAAATAAAAACAAAAATTAATTCCGATTTTGACTTTACAAACCAAATTTCAAGCCAATCGGATGGAAAATAGTTTTTTGCATGCAGAATTTCCCGGCCATTTTCCTCACGGGCGGATTTTCCGATATTGAAAATCACATTAAAATTATTTCGTATTTTGTCCTTACAAACCGAGTTTCAAGCCAATCGGATGAAAAATAGTTGTTTTCATGCAGAATTTTCCAGGAATTTTCCGACAGTTGGATCAAATTTTCCAACTTCGGAATATCACATTTCAAACTATTTCGTATTTTGTCCTTTCAAACCGAATTTCAAGCCAATCGGATGAAAAATAGTGATTTGCATGCAGAATTTTCCGGCCATTTTCATCGTGGGCGAATTTTCTGACATTGAAAAATCACATTTCAAATTATTTCGTATTTTGTCCTTACAAACCGAGTTTCAAGCCAATCGGATGAAAAATAGTTTTTTCATGCAAAATTTTCCGGGAATTTTCCGACCGTTGGGTCAAATTTTCCAACTTCGGAATATCACATTTCAAACTATTTCGTATTCTATCTTTTCAAACCGAGTTTCAAGCCAATCGGATGAAAAATAGATTTTTTCATGCAGAGTTTTCCAGCCATTTTCCTCGTAGGCGGATTTTCCGACATTGAAAAATCACATTTCAAATTGTTTCGTATTTTGTCCTTACAAACCGAGTTTCAAGCCAATCGGATGAAAAATAGTGTTTTTCATGCAAAATTTTCCGGGAATTTTCCGACCGTTTGGTAAAATTTTCCAACTTCGGAATATAACATTTCAAACTATTTCGTGTTCTGTCCTTTCAAACCGAGTTTCAAGCCAATCGGATGAAAAATAGATTTTTTCATGCAGAGTTTTCCAGCCATTTTCCTCGTGGGCGAATTTTCCGACATTGAAAAATCACATTTCAAATTGTTTCGTATTTTGTCCTTACAAACCGAGTTTCAAGCCAATCGGATGAAAAATAGTGTTTTTCATGCAAAATTTTCCGGGAATTTTTCGACCGTTGGGTCAAATTTTCCAACTTCGGAAAATCTCATTTCAATTTATTTCACCTACCTTCCTTTCAAACCGCGTCAAGCCAATAGGATGAAAAATAGCTGTTTTCATGCAGAATTTTCCGGGAATTTTCCTCGTAGGCGGATTTTCCAAAATCGGGAAAACACGTGTCGAATTATTTCGCGTACTAAGCTTACAAATTAAGTTTCAAGTCAATCGGATGAAAAATGGCATTTTTCCCATACAAACTTTTCCGACGCTTTTCCGACTTTTCCGGGTGGAATTTTCCAAAACCCCGTCTTAGTACGCACTTTCACCACCAACAGAAACTCCTGTGAAAATTACAGCCCTCTATCTCTTACCGTTTGGGCTGTGCGATGATTACCAATCAGTGAATCAGTCAGTGAATCAGTCAGGACACTCTCTTTTATATATATAGAGATGGTTTGTACCTTCTAGAGATAGTTAGTAATTGTCAAAATGTATCGATTTGCCAAAATAATAAAAAAATAATGAAGATCGGATGAGCGGTTCTCAAGTTATAAGCAAAAAAGTGAACCAAGTTCCCCTAGCCACCCCCCCTCCCACCCTTTCACAACCAACACCGCACAATCTTAGAGAGAGAGAGAGAGAGAGAGTGAGAGAAAGAGACTGAGATAGAGATAGAGAGAGACACAGCAGCAGCACTGCATTCTGCTCCTACTCCAGGTACAGAGTAAGTAATAGTCGGGCTTGACCGACTTTCTCACTTGTTTATAACAAGAAGCCCATAACAATGTATAATTTTTGCGGTCACATCGGATATCATCTTCATAGTGAATAACAATAAAATATGTGATTAGTCTTACAAATATATTTTATAATATTAACCACACTATTACTACTCACACAGCAATGACTGACAATAGAAATATTGGGCATTCAATTTGATTTAAATTTAATTTTTCAAAGTTGTACCCCAGAAATTGCTTGTAGACGAAAGCAAAAACGATCGAAATGAAACCGAGCTGTTCTCAATTCCGCATGAGCGCATGCGCAGTGTTGATCGAAATTGTTCATGTTACCATTCAGCTGAACTATAGTTCGAAAACAATTCGAAATTTCATTCGAAAATAAAATCGATTTCTATTTCACCCGGAAACGGGAATATGAAATGAAAACGATTCGGAACTACAATCGTTTTACTTTTTAAATCCACTCGGAAATTGGAACAGACCTGTATATGTTGTTGGGGAACTCTTGATAAAAAAAACCCGCAAAAGACTAACACCGTAAAAGAATTATTTGAAAATTTCAATAATTTTTATTGGGCCAAAGAATTGGCAATAAAAATGTGCAAAATGGACATGGAATTTTGAAATTGTGCTGTGGACACTTTCAACATATATTAAACCCATTCAAATCGGTTAAGCGGTTCTTAAGATAAAGATACATTTGATTGCCCAATCTGCATAATTTTAAAATAAAGTAGGCTGATTTGATTAGGCAAACAAAATATATTTTTTTAAATAATAGAACATAAAATGGCAAAAAGGCAAGGATAGCTACATGCTGCAGAACTGCATATTTATCGGCACTCAAGCAATAAGAAGCAAAGAAAAATCATGCTCGCCGCAGAGTGTGGGTTAGGACATGGCTTGCACATGAAGCTCATTAATGAGTTGCTATTGGAGGCACCATATCCTTACAAAAATTTTCTACGTATCAAAATATATCAGACCATGAGCAGTTTGTAATATGTAGCAATCATTCTAGTATATAGAATTTATCCAAATTATTATACTTTGTACCGAAGGTACATAGAGTATATTAAGTTTGTGCAAAAGTATGTAACAGGGAGAAGGAATCATTTCCGACTATATAAAGTATATATATTCTTGATCAGCATCAACAGCCGAGTCGATATAGCAATGTCCGTCTGTCCGTCTGTCCGTCTGTCCGTTCGTCCGTCCGTCCGTCCGTATGAACAAACAGATCTCGGAGATGGTAAGAGATAGAGGTTTGACATGTATGGGACAAATGTTTCTTATAGCTGCAGGCAGATCAAGTTTATTTTCAATTTTTGCCACGCCCCCTCCCGCCCCCGCAATTCGGAAAAAACGTTATATCTCCTACAGTTTTGAAGATAGACGTTTCGTACCTTCTAGAGATAGTTAGTAATTAGCAAAATGTATCGATTTGCCGAAGAAACGATAAAGATCGGATCAGCGGTTCTCAAGTTATGAGCAAAAAAGTACTTCGCCCTTGCCCCCCCCCCACCCATTCACAACTAACACCACACAATCTTAGAGAGAGAGAGCGAGAGAGAAAGGGTGAGAGAGAGAGAAAAAGAGAGAGAGACTTTGAGATGAGCGCAGCACCAGCATCGAATTCAGCTTCTACTCCAGGTACAGAGTATGTTATAGTCGGGCTTGACCGACTTTCTCACTTGTTTTTCACTTGGGTATTTGTTGATCCAAGTCCAATGATTCAGCGATCTCAGAGACATGTCGATTAATGGTCGCACTTCAATTTCTGAAATGTGCAGATAGCTTTCGGTCGTGGCAGTATATTTTTCGGTTTCCGCACATGTTTTTAATGCTTTTTATCAATTTCCTGCAAATAAAAAAGAATAGTAAGAAATTGCTGAATTGATATATTTCGAGATGATATATATATATCATAGAATATTTTATATATATATTATCAGATATATTTTGTATGTTGACGCTGGGACAAATGGCCCGGATTTCTAACTTCCTTGTATGGAGACCTGGTCTCTAACTGCTTCAACATTCCAGAAGACGCGCCCTTGCCACAGCGTGAGAATGCTGTTCAATACATGATGGTAGTCGATAATTCTTTTGCAATTAGGCAAAGACTTCTTGAACTATTCGCCCAAAGAAATTCATCTTAATTCGAAAAGTTGGTTAAGGTTAAGCATTTAATTACTGTCCCAGAACTCGACGTGTTATAGAAAACACCATTTATTCAGCACGGCGCAACAGAAATGTTCATGTTATAAGAAAATCTCTATTAGGGATGCTATTTTCTTTGTAGCGCAATACAATACAGCAATACAATATTTGTTGTTGAAGTTGTCGCCGAAATCACATACGATATAAGCTTTTGGGCGAAGGCAACTAAAATAAATAAATTTTTTATTTTATTTTAATTTTCCCCAACCGAAATTTGTTTTCGTGCTTGCCGTGTTTGCTTTTACAATTTGCTTGCTAGAACAAGCTCTAAAACCCGATACCAAAATTGGCCGAAGGTGTTCCAACGTGTTTCCACTAGGCAAATATTTGCTTCAACTCGAACGCTTTGCCGAAGCTGTGACCAAAAATGCAGGAAGCCGTCATTCGCTCGACCGAGTTCGAAGCGATTAGTTCAAAGAGAATTCATTAAGCTTTATTTTCGCACACTAACAAACTCTCTCTTTTTGGCATTGCTTTCGCTGGCCATCGCTGAACTAAAGCTATTTATTAAGGACCCAAAGTCAGTTTTTAACGAATTTGAATAATCGATTTTTTTTTCTCTGTACTTTGTAGTCGTTATTTATAAGGAATTCTTCACATATTTTCATTGTAAATGTGTATTATTTTATCGAAATTAAAAAACACTTTTAAAGCAGAGTACGGCCTTGAAGCAGTACCGAGCTATTACTGCTCTCTTTGGCAACAACAAACAAGTGCTAAGTGAGATCGCTCTCGTGTGGTTAAACACACACACGCAACGCCAAAATAGGCATGTGCGGCAACTGATTTAAAGATAACTGTAGGGTTGGTGTATAAACCGTCAGTCATTTTCCCGATTTCCTATATAATTAATGTTTAAGACTATTTGCTACGCTAGATTACTTATAGAAATAAACGTATTGAAAAAAAAAACCATTTCTCTACTAATCAACTTCATTCTTCAATCTTCATTTGATAAATAACTTATATTAAATGTCTTAATCTTTGTACATTTTAGAACTTCTTGGCGGCTAATGCACAATGCTGGTGGAATGGACCACTGACTGCCGCAACACGTGCCCTCAAATATGCTGGTCATGTGGCTCCAGGAATGCTGCTGGTCACCGCGGAGCCCTGTGCACTGGAAGTGTTACGAGGAGCCTTTGCTCGTAGCGTACTCAAACCTCCAGCCACTTATGTCATCAATTCTGTCGGTATGTTGGAATTAATGATCCTAGAGTTTAGTTTCGTTCAAATTAGGCAACAGATAGGTCTGAGTTTTTGGGTAGAATTTCTATTGTAAATTTAAAAAAAAAAAAAAAATAAAGGGCCAGGTCTTTGCGAAAATGTGTGACAAGCCAGTTGATTGTGAGGATTGTTTGTGTGATCCGAACCACGAGCGGCAACAAGATCTAGCACTGCGTTGCTCACTGTATTGGTCCAGGCGACTTGGCTTACTGCCCGAGGAGGTCAATTTTATGTCACAAGAAGAGCTGCGATGCCGGCTGCAGGTGGTGATTGAGGCGGAGAATGCCGAAGAGGAACGTCGAACGGAATTTAAGCGTTGGCAGGATCTTCACCAGCTGCGTTGGCTCATGTACGAAGAGCAACGCAAATATAATGAACGATGTGGCAATGTGGCTGGAGGTGACTCCATTTGGCGCATTTTGTCAGTGGCCCAGGAGGAACTGGAGGAAAAATTAAAGTTAAATACTTTGAGGGGAAGTTGCCAGAGATTTCCATCGCCCATGTGCGTCATGGAAAATGATCGTGAGTTGGGTGGTAGGAGCATTGCGCTGAGACCTTTAAAATCAGCGTTAAGTGGTTGTGCTTGGAAAGAGGAGTTTAAAGATCAAGGGATAAAGGTTAAGCGGTCAAGGCCCCAAAGGATCTGTGAGGAAAATTCTATTGGGGAAGAGGAAAGCTTTTCATCGGAGGAAGAAGGATGTAATAATACTTACAACTATCTCAACAAATTTGTCTCCATACCCAAAGATTTTACGCCTCAAGGAGTACATATTCCAGCGGAGGCTTTGCTTAATCTCTCCACGGAACAGCCTCTCTCAAGGCGTTACCCTTCAGGATCGGATAAATCCACTCAAACCATTGAAGTGAGTGCTTTGATAAAACCCCATCGCATATTCGATGAGCCTGGCTATGTAGATCCTTTGATGATGTACGTACAGGAGAAATTTAACATTGATGCTGTGCCTGATGAGGAGCCGGAAACGATGGCATATTGTCCATTGTGCAATAAGAATCATCTCAGATTGCCAAAACATTTCTGAAATCGAAAGTGAATAAAGCAAAGGCCAAGCTTTAGTGTGCTCTCCCCTTGCTTTTCTTCGCCCTCCCTAGGCTGCTGGGCCAGGCACTTCATCAAATATTGATGCCCGCTGCCTCGTTAGCTGTCAATTAAGTGGACACCTGCGCAGCTAATGCGCTTCCCATTCCCAGCTTTGCTTTTCGTCTGTCTGTACTTTTTCACACTTCCAACTCATTGGTTTATGGCTCCGCCTGAACCCTGTCGCCGGCTGGCTGCACCATGGACAAACCAACATAAAATCGATGCCGGCTCATGAATTGATAAATGGCCGGCCAGAGATCGCCGCCGTTGTCCGGCCTTTGGCGAACCCGTTTGGAAATTAATAAGTTTCGATTTGGCTGCAGCTCGTTGCCATATTTTGTGGCAGCCGCAAGGGGGGCACCCATTTGGCTTTTGTCGGTTTATCTTTCTTTTGTGGCATTCAATTGAGGAAATCTGTTGCACAAACAAAGAAGCGCACACAGTTGCAACTTACACTTGCTGCATGTGGCATGCTGCAGTATGCAGAATTTCCATGTTGCTAATTAACAGCTGCAATGGCGTAGAACCCATTAGTTGTTAATTACCATAAACATGACAATTCCATTTGTAAACGAAAAGGCACAAAACACTCGAAAAGCCAAATACCCTAGCTCATAAAAACAGAATATGGGTTGGGGAATAGGATGAAAAAGCAAATTGTTCTGGAACCACACAACCAGCTGAAGATTACAAAGTGAGGAGAAAGCAAATGTTCTATAGAGTAAAACTTCTTTACAAGATCGAAAGCTCATTAGTAGTACAGGTATGTTGACTTTATTAGATATTAGTAAGTTGAAGCGTTCTTCAGAAGCATGAAAGATTTTAACCCCTGGCCGACGTGGAAAATATTTTTAGTATATGCAAAATACTGTACTAAGAAAGAAGCATCTGAAGAAAAATTAGTAAATTTGACCCTACCTAACAACAATTTTAAAAAAATTTTCTCGATGGACCGCGAATTATAAAGAATAATTATACATTTAAGTCGAGGAGGTCATTTAAGGATTCTTTTTTAATTAATTTTTAAAGTTTCCGGTTTTTTCTACAAATATGTGAATTCTTTTCGTCAAATGTCAAAAAAATAAGACAACATTACAATTTCTGAGCGATTTAACCAGAGGAAATAAAGTGCAGTTGAATTGTAGAGGTAACTCCTGAATTGTAATACTACCGAAAAAAAATATATGAAAGTAGAGCCTTTGTTTTCGCCTTTGAAATCTCTGTTGAATTGTGTTGATTTTATTGAATTATAACACAGAAAAATAAAATCAAGATATTTAATATTAATCTCATATATTTATATTGTTTTAAAATTTATCCACGCCCCCTCCCGCCCCCGCAATTTGGAAAAAACGTTATATCTCCTACATAGAGATAGCTAGTAATTAGCAAAATGAATCGATTTTCCGAAGAAATGAGGAAGATCGGATAAACGGTTCTCAAGTTATGAGCAAAGAAGTGAACCAAGCCAAAAAAGATCCTATAAAGTATATTTATTCTTGATCAGCATCAACAGCCGAGTCGATTTAGCCATGTCCGTCCGTCCGTCCGTCCGTCCGTCTGTCCGTCCGTCTGTCTGTATGAACGCGTAGATCTCAGAGACTATAAGAGATAGAGATACAAATTTTTGCATGTACATTATGAGCAGGAACACTGTTAACAATGTTTTTCATGGGTAACGGGTCTACCGAAGTCGGTGAGAGACGACTTTAACTTACGCTCTCGTTTTTATACTCTGTACCGAAGGTACATAGAGTATATTAAGTTTGTGCAAAAGTATGTAACAGAGAGAAGGAATCATTTCCGACTATATAAAGTATATATTCTGATCAGCATCAACAGCCGAGTCGATAACCATGTCCGTCTGTCCGTCTGTCCGTCCGTCCGTCCGTATGAACAAACAGATCTCGGAGATGGTAAGAGATAGAGGTTTGACATGTATGGGACAAATGTTTCTTATAGCTGCAGGCAGATCAAGTTTATTTTCAAATTTTGCCACGCCCCCTCCCGCCCCCGCAATTCGGAAAAAACGTTATATCTCCTACAGTTTTGAAGATAGACGATTCGTTCCTTTTAGAGATAGTTAGTATTTAGCAAAATGTATGAATTGCCAATTTGCAAATTATAAAGATCGGATGAACGGTTCTCAAGTTATGAGCAAAAAGTAAATCACCCTCGCCCCACCTTCCCCCTCCCACCCATTCACAATTAACACCACACAATCTTAGAGAGAGAGAGAGAGAGAGAGAGAGAGAGAGAGAGAGAGAGAGAGAGAGAGAGAGAGAAAAAGAGAGAGAGAGACTTTGAGATGAGCGCAGCACCAGCATTGCATTCTGCTTCTACTCCGGGTACAGAGTATGTTATAGTCGGGCTTGACCGACTTTCTCACTTGTTTATAATAAAGCCCTGCCTCTTCACCAGGGCTGACCAGCCCGTAGACACCAAAGGTCGAAGTAACTCGGCCTTTTTACACAGGCGCGAGCCGAACTTATGAGTGCACGAATCGGTGAGCACAGCAAAGCAAATAAATCGGCTCTCAAATCCGTGCACATTTTTCTGTTTTCTTCATTTGGCCGGTCCTCACATTTACTTTTTGGGTACTTTTTGCACTTTCTTAAATACGAATTTATTATGTTGGCACATGATACAAATAGTGCTATCCAATAATGTGCTAAAAATATGGTATTCTTTACAGAATTTGCTTACAAAAATAACAAATTCTGTGCTTAAATCTCGGTAAAATATATTTTCGATATCTGCGAAATAAGAATAACTTAACTATTGCAATTACCGATTCATCTATGTTTCCCTTTGGCTTCTCTGCAAGTTTAACTTATCTGCTTACCATTTTCGTTTTCTATGTAATTTGTTATCAGTTATGTGAAATAGCATTGAAGATTTTATTTATTACTTCAGCCACCAACCTCACTAACACCAAGTTTCTCATAGATGTAAATCAATTTAACAGTTCTTGCTAAACTTAATTTTATGACCGAGAATTCGATTCGGTTTCTGACCGGTTTGGGTCAGATTTATTCATTAAATTGCCAAATTTTTTCAAAAGTTCAAATATGTTGCATATTTTATAAAACGTATTTTTGTAGTTTTTTTTATCCAAATACCACAAAAACTAGAATTTAACTCCAGCTATTCTAGCGAAAAAATACACCACCTCTGACGTGTCTCATGCGCAAAAATTGAATGTGTCATCCCCAGCATTAACAATGTAAACTACAACTAGTTGTGTAAATAATTGAAATACCTCCAGAGATGTACAAGTATTCAGTGTACTTCCCACATGAAACGAACTGGACTTGCGGTACAGCTGCATGACTTTACCTATTTCCAGCCCATAGACTGGTGCAGCAGCATGTGGCACCTATGGATGGATAGATGCAGTTAGCTAAACAATAACAGATAACACACATTGCATGCAAAACAATCAATCAACGGCAATTTCTCGCTCAATTAGACAACAAACATGCCAAATGAAATGAAAGAAGTAAAAAAAACGAAGAAACCGAAAAGCAAATTAAATTCAGTTTCGTGTTGTAGCATGGAGGGTGTTGGGGAGGGAGGGGCTAGCGTCAGCAAATTGCCGTTTGTTGTTCGCCAATTTGACAGTCGAATATCAAAAGACATAATAGACAAATGGCCAAATGGCCGAATGCCTGTTGCTTGTTGTTTTGTGGCAAATGCAAAATAGCTGGAAAGCGAGAAAATTATGCATCCATGTGGTGTATGGGCAGGGGGGGATAATCTCTTCCTCCCCGCCCAGCTGTCGGTGACTATGGATGGTGAATAAAAAGTGAAGAGCTGCAAATCAATTTCATCACGAT
Organism: Lordiphosa clarofinis; assembly: GCA_018904275.1. Lineage (NCBI taxonomy): Eukaryota > Metazoa > Arthropoda > Insecta > Diptera > Drosophilidae > Lordiphosa > Lordiphosa clarofinis. The sequence continues at coordinate 393,069 of JAEIGQ010000029.1, read as the reverse complement.
TTCTCGTTGATGTGGCGGCAGCTGCTGCTGCTGTTTGCTAAAAGTGAAATGTGACCATGACAGTGGCTAGGCAAGCTATATGTTGCCTGTCGGATAATTGTAACTTAATATTGCAGCCATTAACAAATCACAAATCGGTAGAAATCAGCAACATTGACATTCACATGTTTTCCCACCAAAACGCTTTCAACTCTGAAGCCCATTTAATTTCAAAATTTCACCGTTATGTGTGTGTGCTGATTGCTGCTCTACCAAACCATCCTTATCCCGCAATAAGCCCAATTTGATGGCAGGGCCAAGTGTCTTGGAAGGTTAACAAACCCATTGGTTAGGGCGGGAGGCTTAAGAAGAATTCGCCAAAGCGTAACCGAAACCAAGTTCGCCAAATGATTCAGCATTGTCATCGTTCGTCATTGCACTATGGGCGCAAAATGTGATTTTCTTGAAACAAACTAAATTATTAAGCCTTAAAACCATTCGGGTGTACTTACAAACCATCTACTGAACCGAAACTAAAAGGTAGGAAATTATTATGCTGTTCTTGGGTGAACTAGAACTAAGTAAGAATTATTCTGGAAATTGAAAACGAACTTTTAAACGTTTAAAATTAAAAAGTGCAACAATTCTCAAATCAAGCATTATATTAACTCAACTCAAAACATTAAAGTTTCTCAACAAATTCTTAAAAAAGAACAAAAATTCTTAAATCAAGCTTTAAAGGAACTCGACGAATTCTTAAAAAGAAAACAACAATTTTTAAATCAAGCATTAAGGTAATTCAACAAACTCTAAAAAACACAACAATTCTTAAATCAAGCATTAAATTAACTCAACAAATTCTTAAAAAAGAACAATAATTCTTAAATCAAGCATTAAAGTAACTCAACAAATTCTTAAAAAAGAACAACAATTCTTAAATCAAGCATTAAAGTAAGTCAACCAATTCTTAAAATATAACAATAATTCTTAAATCAAGCATTCAAGAAAATTCTTAAAAAATTAACCATTTTTAAATCAAGCATTAAAGGAACTCGACGAATTTTTCAAAAGAAAACAACAATTGTTAAATCAAGCATTAAAGTAACTCAACAAATTCCCAAAACTGCGTACTTCAAGTACATAATTTTTCGGATTGGGTACAAAGTAGACTCCAAAAAATGACGAAAATCCGTCCATAGAATTCTTCAATGTTTTTAAAACTATGCTAATGGACTGAGGGTACATTCCTGATGTGAAGAACTGGTTTAGTTCGTACTTTTTAGTTCCTAGAAACGGAATATGAACCGAACTTCCAGAAACTAAACTCGAGATTCTGTTCAAACAATCATTTAGATCAATTTCTTAAGAACATTTTTGACTTTCTCAATACTATGACCCGAAAATTAATTTTATGGTTCAGAACCAATTGATTTGATATAATATAAGATGCGTTTAAGAAACCCAATCCGATTTCGGAAATAATTCAAAAGTCAAGTTGGAAATAGGAAAAAGGGGAGACTACGTCCCAATTTCAAAATCTGGTACTTTTAAAAGACCTAAAAATGATACCAATAAGGTGATTATTTACATATCTCGGTCATTTGGACACGTTCTCCTAAACAAAAATTTGACTAAATTCGACAACTATCTAACAATCTATAACCCCAGACTCGATTCTAAACCTTTGGTTTGATCAGTATAAGAACTGATCCGCGAACCGAACCTTGCACTCTAAAACGGGATCAAACACTGGGAACGATTCTTCCTCAAGATCAAGTGTTTTTAAAATTCATTATAGTGACCTAATATTAAGAACCACCCGGGATTAATTGAACTATTTTAGAAAGGAATGCAAATCGATTCTCGAGCACGAACAGCAAACCAATTCACTACCATATTATCTTACCTGAACGAAGCCCGGAATAGATTACGGATCAAATTGGTCCATCCAATAGTAGCCCTTGGTTCATTCGCTTTTCGGTTCCAAGAAAGTGTTCAGCTCTTCAAAAATACAAAATATTTCACTTCTTTTATAATAACAGGTCGGGCTGCAACGGAAAGGGAAATCTAATTTTTACCCATAGTACACTGGGGAATTGTCTCGGCAAGTTCATCATCATGGTCGCTTGAGCACCAACCCCTTGCAGCAACTTCACCACCAAAAAGAGCGTTACCAAAGCGATTATTGTAATTTTATTGTTCTTGTCTTCCCCACACTGATTGCTGCTGCTGCTCCCCCCCCCCCTTCCCCCAGCCCACTCCCCTTCTAATGAGGTCAACCCGTTTTTCGAACTTTTGGTTACGCTCCGAAGATTTCCCCTTTGACGGGAAAGTGTTCTTTGGCCTGGCATTTTCTCTCTGCAAATTAAAGCAATCTTCCATTCATTGTTCAAGAAAAGTCTGCTCCCAGACTTCCCACAAAAATTTATTGTATTTGATGGTCGTGTCGCCACGCACCAAAAATGGTAGCACAATTCGCCACGATTTCCCCGGACTATGACAGACACTATCATCATCTGGTCTCCTGCTCGGATTCCGTGGAGTTGCACAACCACAATAAAAAGGTTTTCCAGGTCGCCAGTGGCCCAACAAACTCATTGACCTTTAACCACAAGACGACGGCAAAAAGTGTCGCCAAAATTTTTTGTGTCGTGTTGCTCCTTATTTGCCTGCCCCGGGGCAGGGTTTGTTTTTGTTGTTGTTGGTGTTGGTGTTGCAACCACGTAAATGTCAATTTGCATTTTGTTTTGCCTCCGTCGCGTCGTGAGGCGTTGCATAAACAGCAGCAGCGGCAGCAACCTCCTTGGACGCCTTGTTTTCAATTTGTTACTGAACTGAAATATTTTTATTAACAGACGGAAACAATTAGCGTCGCCTCGCAAACGCAAGAAGGAAAAAAAACGTCGGCCTAAAAGTCGTATCTCTGCGTGGCCTTTTCCTTAAGCCACCTCCTGTAACCAAAAAACAAAACAACCGCAAAAAAATGGGAAATTGAAAACGCGCAAAAAACGTTTCAGACACAAAATCGTGATTGCCTTCGTTTGGCCGCTAGACATTTTTTCGTAACTCTCAACTTTGGCTGGCGACTGCTCTACATGTTCCACAGAGAGGGAGCCGGCCAGAGAGGGGATGCAGTTGACGGGGCAGGCAATGCTATGTGGGAGGCTTCTTATGTAAATTCATTGTATGCCACGGCGGGGAATAGAAGAGACAGAAAATAGGACACTCATTTTGTTAAAAGGTAGCCAACATATTGCGGCAGAATTTTTCATTTGATTTCATGTGAGGAAACCTGCAAACATAATTTGGTAATCCAAACGGGATCACTGAACTGAACCGATGTGAAAAATATCGGTGTTTATATAAGTTTATTTGAATATTATTTGATTAAAAGTAGGTATAATCTCTACATTAAGGAACTAGTATCAAGAATTCTACAATCTTGGAAAAATAATCCCAAAAACAAAAGTAGGCAACAGAAGTTTCTTGTCAAGAAGAATGTAATTTTGGAATAATTCAAAAAACTGCGTAGATTGCCGAGAAGCTTGACGTTGTACACAAAACAGTACAGAACCCCCGAAAAGGGGAATGGTGGGACGCTTAGGTTAAAAAAATAGGCAAAAATGTTACAAAAACCGAAACTTTGGGGATTGGAAAATGGTCAACAAAAAAACGAAATTTTCAAAATTTCCGATTGCAATGAAGCTTTGGGCCATGGATTTGGTACACAGATAATTCATTGCTTAAAGTTGAACAACTATATATAAGTTTTATTTAAATGATCCAAAGAAACGAGAAACTTGCAAAAGATCCAATGGCCAAAAAATGTAAAAATTTTCAAAATTTTCATAGGACCTAATGTTATTATAGAGATTGGATAAATGACAATTAAGGACGCATATATCAGAAGTGTAGAACAAAAACAGCAAAGTTTGCAAAATTTTCGTTTGAGTATTAACAATAGCGCAGAAATTTAAAAAAACGAGAAAGGCAAAGCTAACTTCGTCTGTGCCGAAATTTTGGTACGTTTGAAAACGCTTGTTTCAACGGTTAGCGACTTCGACCAAACTTCGCAGATCAGCTTAGAAACATGGTGCAGGGAGGGAAATATAATTAATGAAATATTTAAGAAACATTCAGACACAGCTGCCCCCACCTTTTCGGAAAACTGGCTACGCTCTTGAGACAGACGGACGGACGGACAAAGCTTAATCGACTCAGCTCGTCACGCTGATCAAGAATATATGGGGCATTTCATACAAAAAAAACTTTTTTCTGGGATGATGTCTCCGAATTCGATGATAATTGGCCCAAAGGGAGCTTATTATGAAAGAAGCTTAACCCCAAAATGTGAGCTTTTTTGGAGCTCTTTTGCGGAAGTTCTACGCTTAAAAGTGTAATATTGTGAATTTTTTAAATTTTCAATAACTCGAAAATGGATTAAGATAGAGCTTGGAGATTTTTTTCCAAATGCGCAGGATTAAAAAGCCCTTTTCAAAAAAAAGTTTTGAAAATTTTTTTATTTCTTACCTTTCTTGAAAAACAAAGGATTTTTCAAAAAACTTGGTCTAGCGAGAAAGACCCATCCTTCAAAAATTCTCAAAAATAATAAATCCAAACATTTTGAGTGCTTGAACATATCTGTAGCTTGAAAATTGAGGAAGTCATGGGCATTTTTGTCATGTAATCTCAAAAATATTAGTATGAAAAATTAGTCAAAAATTTCTAATACATTTTTTTTTGGTTCTTAATATGGCCCAAAAATCTTCTTTGAGCTATTAAATAAAATTTTAGGACCCAGAAAAGAACTCATTGGATTTGAAGCTTACAGTAAAATATATATAAAAGACATCCTATTACTTCGTAGTAAGGAAAAAATAAACCAATCGCATTCATAGATGCTCTTAAAAATAAACTACACTCTAACTAATTTTGAAATTACACTTCTTGATGTCGTCTTGACTTTAAGTGAGGAATCATTCACAGGAACCGCATGATGAATTCCAAGAGTCCCTTTGATTGTTTTATGTTCAATGTTCGAACCTGGTTTTCAGATATTCTGCACACTGTTGGTAATCTTTTGTGGTGCAACAAAAAAAAAACATTGATGGTTTTCAAATGATCACTTCCCCATTGATAAAGGTTTTTAGCTGTTAGTATTTGATTTCTTGTTCCTTGCTGCAGGCAGTATTTCCAGGCAAGCCGTTTAACCGCTCCCCTGCCCCATTACAAGCACCTTTTCCGTACTCTTGATTTCAGTAATATATGACAATTTCTCTTGGAACCACTTTGCAAAAGTTTACCATTGTACGTGGTTAAATTAAGAACCAAAAATAAAATTAATTAGAAATTTTTGATAAATTTTTCATACTGATATTTTTGAGATTACATGACAAAAATGGCCATAACTTCCTCAATTTTCAAGCTACAGATATGTTCGAGCACTCAAAATGTTTGAAAAAGATACGGCTTTCACATATATTTTGTTGAGAATTTTTGAAGGATCGGTCTTTCTCGCTAGACCAAGTTTTTTGAAAAAATCCTTTGTTTTTCAAGAAAGGTAAGATATAAAAAAATTTTCAAAACTTTTTTAAAGAGGGCTTTTTAATCCTGCACATTTGGAAAAAAATCGCAAAGCTCTTTCTTAAGCCGTTTTCGAGTTATTGAAAATTTAAAAAATTCACAATATTACACTTTTAAGCGTAGAACTTCCGCCAAAGAGCTCCAAAAGCCTTCCTTTTTGGGGTTTTGGGCTTCCCCCAAAAAAATCCCTTTGGGCCAATTATCATCCAATTCGGAGACATCATCCCAGAAAAAATTTTTTTTTGTATGGAATGCCCCATATATACTTTATGTGGTAGGAGATGATTCAAAATTATAATAAACTTTTCAAGTGTATAATAAGAGGTGTTGATTGAACAGTCCAAAATTGAATACGGTCCAAAACACGCGAAATTGTTCAAAATTTTCATTTAAGTTAAGTTTAATAAAAAAGACGGTTAAACTGGCCGAAACATTGGAGGTGTAGATGAAATGTCGTGCATTTCAAAACAATTCCAAAGACTTAGGGCCTTTTTCACATCTTCTACATAGAGCTATTTGTCACATAAACTAACAAATAACGGTTCCACGTCTATTCAACACACGTCAATTCAACACAGCACAATTATAACACATATACAATTTCAACATAATCAATTTCAACACAAAGCAATTGAACATCGGCAAATTTCAACATAGTACGATTTCAGCACAGTAAAAAAATTTTTATTTTCAATCCTACAAATGGCAATGTCAGCCGGACCTGACTTTAATATCCTCCGAAAGTGCATGCACATTTGAAAGCACCAGAGATAACATTCTTTTGTTCACAACTTGAATAACTTGTTTAATTGGTTTTTGATTAAACATGCTTACTTTGGATTTTAACAAACCTTTGTAGCAGAATCTGCTTTCTAATCGTCCCATATTTGTGGTAGTCGTCCCACCTTGCCTAGTTCCAAATCTTTCGCATTTATTTTGTGGACAACTTTTGCTGGAGCTTGTTCATCCATGCGTTCCCATGTCTCTGCTCTTTAGCTCCTTACTGAGCCCGTAGTTGCATCGATTTGCGAGCGTGATTCTTCTTCGGATTTCCAGGCTGATGTTGTTGTCGCTGGTTATCGTCGTTCCGAGGTAGACAAAATCCTGTGCAACTTTAAAGTTATACTCTGTCATTGTAACATTGTTCAAGACGCGTAGACTGCTGTTTTGCAGGTACTGCACTGAGAAAAAAAAAATTGTTTCTGATGATCCTCAGGATGCTTCCGGTATCCATTTGGACTGGAATAGTTAACTATCCTTTTTTTGGATCCATCGGATATTTTCGAAGTCAATTTATTTTCGCTTAAAAAGGATATATGAGAACAAATATTTCATTGATCTTTTTCTTCATCCAAAGGAGCTGAAAAATGTGAAAAGGATATTTCAAAAAGTGGATCTTTAGTGGATATTTCGAATATCCATTCTACGGGATCTCTATTTCATAAGACTGGTCTGCTTAGCAACCTCTGAAAACGCCATGCTCATCGCCCGTTCGGTTTAGCCGATAATGTCAATATCACCGACACCAGCGACTAGCATTACATCTTTAATAAAGATGTGGCCAAGTCTGTTGGCACTTGGGCACTGGCGCAGTATATATACTCCATCAGCAGATTCAAGAAGTCACACGATAAGGTGTCACCCTGCCTGAAACCTCTTATGGTAACAAAAAAGGCTTGGAATGGTTCGTTCCTATTTTGACGGAGCTTTGAGTGCTTCTCAACGTCATCATGCAAAGTCTAACGTACTTTGCTGGTTAACCAAGGGTACACAAGGCTTTAAAAACCTTGACCTTATCCTAATCCTATATATTGTACCCTTTAGGGAAGGCCGGGTCGCCAGCAGCTTTGCGGATAAATCGCTCTGTTACCAGTGGTCACCACGAGGAGGTGTGATTTCACATGAGATGCAGTAAGCCAGGATCATGCTCCTCATCCGTCTCGACGGTCTCACTGACTAGCTTCAGCGCCGTCAAAAGCTGGCGTAGATTTTCCAGGTATCGTTCACATAGCGATTAAACACATCCGGTCGATCTCTATCATTGGGTGCTTGGCCCAGCTTATGTCTTGCATCATGGTGCAGAATATCGATTTGCTGGTGAGGTGCTCTACTGGGACAGCAAATTGATGTCCTGCTGTTAGTTTCGGGAACAGCTTATGCTTTTAATAATGGCTTTTAATGAAATGGCGACATGTCCACATTTTCATTTGATGCATAAGAAAGGCGAAAACTTGGATGTGATTTTCGGCAATCAATGATCTTTTACCGCTCGTTTGAAATTGTTTTATTTTTAATGTTTCATTCCCATTTCACTAAGTATCCCACCAAAACCCACTCTCTTTAGCTGATTGACTGATTGGCCTTCTTATAAATTAAGTGAAGTCTCTTTGTCCATTCCGTTGACAAACTTGCCCAGCTCTCCTTTGGACTTCATCTGCATATTTGTAGTTACTTTTTTGCTTTGCTGGAAATCCGAAACTGGCAAATGATAATAAATATGAAAAAGACGTGAAAACGATTGCAGCGATTTTCCCACCAACGCTTAGATGGTGTCTCAAAGGCAACCTGCCGTGCTCCTCCTACTACTTCTCCTCCAACCAATCCCCAATCCTCCCCCGTGGGCCCCGCCTCCAAACTGCAGCTTCATCCGTCTTAAGTAGAGTGAAAGTGTTGCGTTTTGGTTTCAAATTGTGGACGTTGCCATTGTCGCTGTGGTTGTTGTTGTTGTTGATGTTGGCTGCGCTTTGGTTTATGTTATTGTTGTTGTTGCTGATGCTGTTTCAGTTGTTGCCGGCGGACACATATCCTTGTGTTCAATCAAACCAAAGCGACGTCAACGCGACTCTGGCTCCAGCTTGGCCTGGCGTCGGAGTCAAGTGTTTTGTAGCTTGAAGGTTGTTTCGTCCACCTCCCACTGAAGCCACCCCCTACCTCCCCCGCCCACTGTGAAACATGCGGCAAACATTTTTAGCGCTTGTAGTTTGCCATGCATTTTTATGCAAATGAAAAATGTTTCTTGTGATTTCCATTTTTTTGCCAACCGATCCGCCACTATGGCCATTACTGTGATGCAATTGCCGCGAGTAACAATAATCTTGATGTATGATTTTTCTGCTTTTTCTCTTTTATTATTAGAAAAAGAAAAACGTTAACATAAAGAGGAAATCTTGCGCTCCTATCGTGTTGTTGGCACATTTTCGCGTTGTTTTGTTTGATCTCATAACCGCCAGCGATGCCCCGGCCAAAAAAAAAAAAACAAAAACAACAGCAACAATGGACGACGAGCATCATAAACTTTTAACGCTGTCCATTTCGAAATAATCAATAATTTTTAGCTATCAAAGGCAATTTATTATTTCTTTTGCTTGGCAAATTTTCTCACTGCTCCGGGGCTTCAATGAAAGAGAGGAGCAAATAAATTAACACTTCCTTAAACGATAAACACAGTATTGCCAAAACGGAGAGAAATGCAATTGGAAATCAAAATAAAATGCCACATTACAATGCCAATTGATATTATTGTACGGCGGGGGCAATGACAAATGTTTTCCTTTTCGTTTGGGGGGCGTCACGAGTTTGCTTTTCTTTTCGTTTATTAATTTTAATTGCATGGGTTGGCAAACGCCTGGCAGGCATTTTCAAGCATTTCCAAATTGAATGCCCAAAACTAGGCAGTGCAGTGCGAGGTGGAAGGTGTAAGCAGCTGGCAGAGTGAAATGTTAGCCTTGATCTTGAAGTTGAGGCGAGGTGAGTTTGGGCGTAAATACGGGTTAACTGGAAGATTTATATTAAAAAGCGGAAATGACAACAGTTTGGCGATTCGAAATATAAATCTACCAATAAAAGTACAAAATTGTCGTTGTTTTCAATTAGTTTCTGAGTTGTCTTGGCCAGCAGAGAAGCAATTAATTTTCCATGCACCCTGCAAAAGTAGCGTATCTTTCGGATTCCTAGCCAACCACAGAAAGCCTAGCAAGTGTAGGGCATCCTCGGAACAAGTAGCAAACCAAGAGGGCGTCTTTAGGTCCATAAGTTATCAAATACATACAGACAATTTGCTGGGTCACATAACACTGCAACGAACAGAACCAACAAGTTAAGTTACATCATTAATCTCTGGCATTGTATGGTCTAGATTTGGCGTCCTGTCACTACAAATGAAAATTCGCGCTAGAGCCGTAAATATACTTTAATACAGTTTTATGATACCCGTTACTCGTAGAGTAAAATGGGTATACTAAAGTCGTGCGTGCAAATGTATGTAACAGGCAGAAGGAATCATCTCCGACCATATAAAGTAGATATATTCTTGATCAGCATCAACAGCCGAGTCGATATAGCCATGTCCGTCTGTCCGTTCCTCCGTATGAACAAACAGAACTCAGAGATGGTAAGAGATAGAGGTTTGACATGTATGGGACAAATGCTTCTTATACTTGCAGGCCGATCAAGTTTATTTTCAATTTTTTATACGCCCCTTCCCGCTCCCGTTAGTTATATGTATCGATTTGCCGAAAAAATAATAACGATCTGATGATTCTCTGGTCATGAGCAAAAACAATAAACCTTCCCCCTTCGCATTTGTCTGTCTACAAAGGACTATCAAGACTGATTTGATCCTAACCGTGACATACATAACGTGCATAAAAACGTTTGATGGCACACTATAAAATATGTTTTAGATCAAGGATTTCTGTCGTCTCAAAATCTCGGAGGCTCTCCAACCATTATGTCGCGCCGTTTTGTCGGGTTGTACAATTGTATTTGCTGTTTTTACCCTGTTCCCATAAAAATGGGGAAAAGGGTATCAGAGTTGTGCATGTATGTAACAGGAGAAGGAAGCATCTCCGACCACATAAAATATATATATCTGATCGGGATCAACAGCGAGTCGATTTAAGTCCGTCGTCCGTCGTCGTATGAACGCGTCGATCTTAGAGACTCAAGGGAGCCACAAAAACTCCTCCTATACGATTAAATAGAGAAAATTGTTCAGTATGTAGGTGTATACTGTGCCAAATGAGTTTGTTTCAGATTTCGAAAACTCCACATCCTCCATCATTTAGCAAAAAATGTATTATAAACGCGTTGATCTCACAGACTATAGGAAGTAGAGCCACAAATTTTTGCATGTATGTAGGTGTACATCGTACCCAGATAAAGTTTGCTCCAGGTTCGGCAAATTCCTCCTCCATCTTCTTCTAACCGCGAAAAAACTGTCAGAGCTTCAATTTTTAAGTTTTAACCCAGTGACTTAATATATATTCAGTGAGGCTCAATATCTATCTATTCTGTGTACCACAATAAGATCCGAGCAAAAACACCGAAGATATGTATTTATTGAAATAAATTTTGAAATAATTGGAATTCAAAGCTAAAGGAACCACATTACTTGGGACAGGGTATTTTGCTGACGGGGCACTCGACCGCAACACTCCTACTTGTTTTTATTTTTTGAACTGTTCCACTGCCGGAATATTAATTCCGACATTCAATTTACGTTGACAGCTTATTGTTCCGTTGTGAAAGCCAGGTTTTTTAGTCTTCTTCTTTACTGGCCCGATTATAGCTTTACAACCGCTTGACGGTCTCGACCTCAGCTATTTATGCAATCCACTGGCACCGGTTGTTCACACCAAGCTTGGAAATGTCTTCCCGCACCTGGTGTGGGTCCCTTCTAGTTGCCTCCTCCATGTTCAGCCACCTTCTCTTTGTACGGCTTTATTGCTGGAGTCCTTTAAATCGAATTTTATCATCATGGCTGCAAGCCTTTGTAATTCTGAAATATAGAGGCCAGCTAACTTCGGCTCGACCGAAGTTTATATACCCTTGGAGCTTGATATATGCCTGACAGTTTGTAGCTCCCAATACTATATAGTGGTCCGATTTCGACAAGGCTTAATGAAATTATGTAAAATTATTAAAAACTTATAAATACGAGCGTTGGGAGGAATTAGGAATTCTTTGTTTGTATTTTGAGACTGCCAAAAATGTAGTCTGTTAATATAGATTGACTAAGTACTTCGTCTGGTGGGTGTTTTGTGTCTTAAATATTTTCTGAAAGATATGTCGCAATGTGAATATCTGGTCAGTAGTGGATTTGCCATGTCACACGCCACTCCTCTACAAGCTGAAACTTTGCCAACGAACGCTTATTATACACTTGGAGAGGGTATATTAAAATTGTCCGGATGTTTGTAACGCAGGGAAGGAAGCATCTCCGACCACATAAAGTATATATATTCTTGATCAACATGACGAGCTGAGTTGATTTAGCCATGTCCGTCTGTCCGTCCGTCTGTCCGTCCGTCCGTCTGTCCGTCTGTTTCTATGCTATCTCCTCCGTCAGTTTTAAAGCTATCTTAACCAAACTTTGCACGAAGTCTTTTGGTATAAATACGCTGCACATTTGTCGGAACCGGCTGGATCGGATGACTATAGCATATATCTGTCATAGGAACGATCGGTCAAAAAACTAGTTTTTGTGAGAAAAACTTTTTTGTTTTCAATGGTATCGTTCCCAACGCTCGTATTTATAAGTTTTTAATGATTTCACATAATTTCACAAAGCCATGTCAAAATCGGACAACTATATAGTATAGCTGCCATACAAAAGTTAGGTATGAAAAAAAGTCTTAGTGAAAAAAGCTTTTTTGTTTTCAATGTTATCGCTCCCAACGCTCGTATTTATAAGTTTTTAATGATTTCACAAAATTTCACCAAACCTTGTCGAAATCGGACTACTATAAAGTATAGCTGCCATACAAAAGTAAGGTCTGAAAAAAAGTCTTAGTGACAAAAACTTTTTTGTTTTCAATGTTATCGCTCCCAACGCTCGTATTTTTAGTTTTCAATGATTTTACATAATTTCAACAAGATTTTTCGAAATCGGACTACTATATAGTATAGCTGCCATACAAACTATCAGGCATATATCAAGCTCCAAGGGTACATAAACTTCGGTCGAGCCGAAGTTAGCTTGCCCCTATTTTTCAGAATTACAAAGGCTTGCAGCCATGATGATAAAATTCGATTTAAAGTAAATTAAAAGAAGTTGAGACTTTTAGTTTTGAACCCAATGTCAATTAAGATCCCATTACCAATAGTCGAGTTTCTTTATTTCACATAGTTCATATGGCGCCACACATAAAAGCTATCAGTCATACAAGACCTTAGGCAGGTACACAGTATATTACAGTCTTGCTTGTTTCTTATTGGCGCACCCTTTCAAAGTTTCTCAGTTGGTTTTTGCCTTGGCCCTGCCCCTAAAATTGCCTTGAACCCCCCATATGTTTGTTCAGAGAATATACAGAAAGCTGGCAGCAAGCAGCAATATGTTTGCCATCTCTCATATTTATTTATCTAGCCCCAATTTGGCTACTGCACTTGCAAATTTATGAGCAGGGCGTCGCTGGCAAATAACCAAATAAAAAAGCTAAAAACCAAATGTGGCAGCTGATAAGCAAAGACAAATAAATCGAAGACATGATGCGGACCCAGGGTAAGGCTTAGGCTGAGGCTGCGGTTGCTGATATTTGCCAAAGGGGGTCGCCCAACTGGCCGAATATAAATGTTCATGGCTCCCAGTTGCGAATCGCGAATTGAGATTGAATGCAATTTCAAGTGACGCCACCAAATGAATGCAAAAGATTAATCGAGAGACAAATTTGCAATGTGAAAGTGCGACAGAGAGAGAGAGAGCGAGGAGAGGAAAGGCCGGAGATTGTATTGTAATTGCTGAACGCGGCGAATATTGGAGACTGTATCCAGTCGCCCATCAAATGCCGCTAATTGTCCTTGACGCCGGAGCATCCCACTTGGCATTTTTCTTGGCGATTGCAAATTGCTGCCGGGTAGAGGCCTGGCAACAATAACAACAACAACAACAGCAACGGAAAGTGAAAACTTGAAAGATTATGCAACTGCCGCAAGGACGTTGTGGCCAAGAGGCCCGGCCTGGCCTGGCCCGCACAGCCGGCGGAGGTCGTCACACACTTGGTCTGATTTTGCAGTCACCCCCCTCTGACGCTGTCCCTGTCTCTGGCTCATTCTCTCTATTTATTATTGCAATTTTGAGGCATGCCACAGACGCCGCTGGCTTGCCTCGGGGGCGTTACTGCCTGCAGTCTGTCTTTTGTTTTTTTTTTTTTTTTTTTAGAGGTTAAGTTGGCAAGTAGGAAGCATTTGTGGAGGCGCATTTAATTTATGGGCACGATGCGGCAACAGAGAGAGAAGCGTCATCGGTACGACCTTTTTTTCTTGGCTAATTTGTTTACGCGCCCATCAAGCGTATATTAATTAATGTTTTTTGCCATTTACGGCGGTTCAACTGAAGCTGCGGCAGGTGGGCTAAACTGTATAAAGAGAGAAATTCCTTAAAGAAAAAGAAAAACCGTCAATCAAAAATCCTAATCAAAGAGGTAATTGATAATAAAAGGAGAAATATAACACTATGTCACAAAATTTGAAAAGTTTTTGTATCCCGCACTTTTAGCAATTGATTCTAATGTAAAATTTCACGCTGAATTCAAATCTGCTGAAGTAAAAGTAGACGGTTCGGAACGCGAAATTTTCAATTTTAGTGTTTGAAAAAGGTAGGTCACAAAAGCTTTCTTTAGTCACATAGTATAAACAGAACAAAATTAAAGTATAAATTATTTCAAAAAAACGACAGTTGTTGTAAATCCAACCATAAATGACGAAGTTATGGCACTTAAAGTTGGTTTTTGCTGACTTTATTGTTTTTCAATCACCATTAAATTGCTGGTCTCAGATATTAGGTTGGGTAATCTTTACAAGCATTTTTGCCCTTGGCCATCAAAATCGGATGAAAAAAACGCTATATTCACAATTAGTAAACATACTGTTTGGAGTATTTTTTTGCTAGTTTTCGGTATAAAAATCACATCTTAGCAAGACAAATAAGAATAAACGTTGAGCATTATTGTTGTTGCGTTCACCAGTGGAAAATCTGTGCCGATCTGAAAGTTGGCAATGGTAACAGGCTTGCAACAAGGATGGACAAAGCTTGCTGTTTTTGTGCAGATGGGACAGCCGAAATCGCAGCCAACATACTTGGGTAAAGACGGAGTCAGGAATTTGTAGTCGGAGAAGATAACGTAAAATTTCCGCCCCAGTTGAAAAGGACAAAATTTTCCGGAATTAAGCTTGGTCTCTTCAAAAATTTCGTTAAAGCTCTCCATAAAAATGAACATTTTGCGACATTTGAATTTTTAAAACGACGATTCGAACAACTTTCTGACACCACAATTAAAGAAGGCGTATTAATGGGTCCGCAAATCAAAAAGCTAATGAGCGACAGAGAATTTAACTCGGCACTATCAGCAGACGAGGCAAAAGCTTGGGAATCATTTTCCGCAGTAGTGTCTAGTTTTCTGGAAACAAAAGAGTGAGGACTACAAAGAAATTGTTGATGATTATTGGAAAACACAAAAAATACAGTTCATCGAGTTAGTATTCCAATTTTTTTCTTATTAAAAGGTGTAAATATGTCCTAAAAATCCATTTTTGCACTATTTCGTTTTCCCGGACAACCTAGGCGACGAAAGCGACGAGCGAACGCTTCAAATCTGGGTTTCGCACCAAGGCAATTGGGATCCGGCAATGATGGGAGACTGTTGCTGGTTCTTGTTGCGAGAAACACAAAGCGGTCTACATGATTTGAGTACTTTTATCCAACCTTGAACTGCAATACAAACTCCTAATGATCAACGTTTATTTTTATTTGGCTTGCTAAGATGTGATTTTTATACTGAAAAAACAAGCAAAAAATACTCAAACAGGGTATTTACAATTGGAATAAGCGTTTATTTTTCATCCGATTTTGATGACCAAGGGCAAAAAATGCTCGTTAAAGAACCCAATCCTGTATATCTGAGACCTAAGCATTTCAATGGTAAGATTGAAAAACTCAATAAAAGTCAGCAAAAAATTAAAAATATCAAAAATTTTTCAAAAATCCAACTGAGTGCCACTTGTCATTATGGTTGGATTTAAACAACGTCGTTTTTTAAGAAAAATTTTATTATCTTTTATTTTGTTACAGTTTATCTATGGTGGACTAAAATCGAGAAAATGGCATTTTAGTAGACCTACCTTTTCAAAACACAAAATTGAAAATTTCGCGATATCTCAAAAACCGTTCACTTTTGACATATCTGAGAGCAGATTTGAAATCAGCGTGAAATTTTACATAAGGATCAACTATTTAGAAGCCGGGTTCAAAAAATTGTTGCATAGTGTAATTAGTCAGTCGGAGTCTGCCAGCGATCAGTAGGTTTTTTAATATTTCAAACAAATCGCCCTGAAATGTTTGTTTCTGAAAAAGTAAGTCAACAAAAATTAATGAATAGAATTTATACCGTTTTGTACTTAAAATTCAAAATATGTTTGGTGCTTGGATGTACTTTAATTGAGTAAGAAACGCTCTTCAATCGAAAAACGGTTATTAAAATGAAAACAAACGATCTTAAATCAAGAATATTTCGAACTTACAATTTGCCGAAAAATTTAAGAAAAAAACGTTCTAAGTTCAAGTGAAAAAAATTCTTTAGTATAAGACAAAAAAGACTAAGGGCGGATTTCTGTTCTCTCAGATAGCTGCTATGTGTCAGATAGTCATCGATTTTACACTGTTATTTGTTAGTTTATGTGACAAATAGCTCTATGTAGAAGATGTGAAATTGGCCCTTACAATATAAGCTCCTAAGAGCTCCTAAAAGCTCCTTAAAGGGTGCTACGGGAAATTCGAATTTTTGGCGTCGAATCTGTTCTTAAAACTTCCTTCTGATTTTAACACTTTGGTTATGGAGTGAGGATAGATTTTTGACATACAAGTACAAAATCTTGGTCTTTGGATGGGTTTTTCCAGCCGCAATGGATAATATAGACCTAGCTTCAACATTAAATAGGCAAAAGCCTTAGAATTTTATGGGCCCAAACCGAAAACATTTTGTACCAATTTTTATAAAGTATTAATATGTTACAAAAAAAACTTTTTGGGATTTAATTTAGAATTTAATTAGACTTTGCAAAAGAAAATTTTGCATTTATCTTTATATATTTTATAAGCTTTAATAAAGCAAATTTTGCAATTATTTTGAAAATAAATCGGGCTTTACTTAAAAACACCATAACAACCTAAATATATTTATGATTTTATAATAGTTCGAAAACTTCTTACTTCCTAATATAGGAGCTAAAAAACCTAAGACAAAAATTTAAAGTTTTTAGACATTTGATACTCGCAATATACTAAACCACGGGTGCCCAGTCCCCATGCGCACGCCGAGCATTCATTGATGTTTTTCGGATTGGGATATCCGACAGTATAGCCCACACGTATAGATCCTGGCTAAGCTTAGCGCAACAACAGCTTTATATGTTTTATTTCTCCTCTCTTTGTTGGCGGCGAATGAATTCTTGTGTTTCAGACAGCCGCGAGCACACACAAACCAAACTCGTTTTTCTCCGATTTTTTTTTGTGTTTATTGTTTCTTCACAATTATTTTCATCATTTGTGTTGGTGTCTACGCGGCCGTAAGGTAATTTTGAACTCCTCTGTTTTGGACCAATTTTTGGATTTTTGTGATAAGAAATGGTTTAGTCTACAAAGCGTTGAAAGAAAAGGAGCCAACAGTGACAAATACGCTTCTAATAAAAAACCGGAGATTTTCCAAAATATCATATAGGTCAGCATCGTGTCTGGGATAAGTTGGAAGAGAATGCCAGTACGAACGACTTAAAGTCAATCCCTGGACATAAGGTCATTTGGGAGTGACTTACTTTGCTTTCAGTTGCCTTTGCCACTGGCATTTGAACATGTTAAAATCTCTACTTATTTACAGAGATGCAAAATTAAAAAGCTTTTTAAGTCTGTTAAATTCAATGGCTTGGATAACTTAGTTAATCTGAAACCTTTGATATAAAAACCAGCTTTGCCCTGAAGCTAATTTGAAGCAGTAAAACAGGTCACCCCCTAGCCCTCACGACTGGGTACAGTTCATAAATCAGTCATCATTAGCACATTTAAGTGGGGTTTGATACCATGAAGCAATCTTTATTGAGCTTTTCCTTGTAGGAAAGAAGTGTAGACTCTACAAAACTAATCGTGTAAGTTCGGACTACTAAGAGTCCTACTAAATCGTCTAAGAAAATCAATCCGACTTTATATTAACCCAATTGATGACCAGTGGCGGCTGTGCAGCGGGTAGTCTGTGTGACTGTGTAAGAGGTCGTGTGTTCGATCCCGTCTCAAACCAATTGGTAAAATTAGTATTTTCTGTAAACTGTTACTCAAGCCGTCATTTTGACCAGCTATTAGCGCCAGCTGTGAAGTAACCATTCATGAAAACTGTAGGTCCATTTCTCTTGTGCGACATAAGAACCTTCAATTGGGATAAAAGGGACCTCTGTAAGCATCACCTCATACCCCGTTTCTCAAATGAAGCCTCGGTTCGCGTTTTATGGGTAGTTTTGTACTTGCAACAAACATCGAAAACTATTATAACTTGGTCCTTTTTATCATAATTTAAGGGACTTAAGGCCGATTTTTATACGCATTACTTGTAGAGTAAAAAGGGTATACTAAAGTCGTGCAAATGTATGTAACAGGCAGAAGGAATCATTTCCGACCATATAAAGTAGATATATTTTTGATCCGCATCAAAAGCCGAGTCGATTTAGCCACGTCCGCCCAAGCAAGTTTAGTGAACAACCAACTCAGGGCAAGTTTTTACTCAAAAAATTTTAAAAATATGTAACTTATATATATTGTAATCGTATCAGATTGGGAATTAGTAAGCCAGTTAATACCTTAAGTAAAGGAATTGTATGTAATTTTTTAATGATGGACAAGAGGGGGCTTGGTTGAGTTTTGAAACAAGCTTGATGAAATCGACCAAGAAATATTCATATAAATTTTTGGTCCTTAAGATTAGCTTCTCATTTCTACACGTGCTCTTCACAGAAGTAAAAATTTCACAATTCTGTATTAAATATTTGCTGAGGCATTTATAGTTTCCATTTTCTCATATCCTACTCCTAAGACGGGCAAGTTTACCAATTCCCTACCACAAGCTTACAGTTCAAATGCTCAGTTCAACTGCGACACTGGCGGAAACTGCTGAAGCTTTCTCAAACATATTTTGTCTGTGTGTGCTTCACTGGGTCATATGGTAGCTTGAGTAAACGAAGTCCTGCAAGTTTTCGTTTAGCTTAGCTCACTTACACCTTTTCATTTGAAGCTTTACGTCTTCAATCCTTTTCAGAGAAGATTGAAATCGTCAACTTTTTCCCCTTGTTGCACAATTTGCCATTTAAGAATTCCACATTTCAGTTGACTACAAGACTTTATGGCCTGTTACAAACACCAGACAGTCTCTCGTGACCTTCCTTAGACACCTCTAGCTGGGACACAAACAAATCTTGCTGGCATTCACATCTCAAACGACGTTTAATTACCCCTCTACTCAAATGGTTACACATCAAATGCCAAGCAAGCCAAGGCTACATGACCATCCATTTGACCAATAATCTACGTGCCCGGGTGGCCACCCAAAATGCCAACGAAAATTTCAAATTCAATGGAAAAAATGCGAGCAAGTTTATTTGACCAATTCGGGCAGAGCTGTTCAGCTGGTCGGCTGGTCGAGTTAGCAGTGATTAGCCTTATTTGTAGCCCACTTACACTTGTTTATGTCGCATCTCTGACTGTGCCTCTCCTTGCGCCGCTTTTCATTTGCAGGTGACATTGACGATTGTATTGTGACGCCAACGGTTCAGGGACAGTTCACGCCGCTGCCGGAGGCGCTGTGCGATGTCATCATGGACCTGACCGCCGAGGGTCAGTCGGCAACGATTGAGCACGTGCGTGGCAAGCTGGGAGTTCGATTTCCACACATGACCACCCCCGCCACGGAGGTCATCTACGATACGCTGGCACAGCTGATGCAAGAGCAGAAAATCTATCAGACCTCGAAGGGTTACTTTATCTTTACGCCAGAGTAAGTGTGCCCTCCTAATGCATTTGGTAACAATTGGTAACCTATAATCCACATCTTTCCCCATCAGACGTAGACGCAGTCGCTCGCGACCTCGTACGAATCATCACCACAGCACCAATGGCAGCCTGGTCTATGCCCAGCTGGAGGAAGAGGAGCAGCAACATGACGATGCGGTACCTCAGGAGGCACGCACCATGCTCATGTCCAATGCCGAAGCCCTGCACTCGCTCTATGGCGAGATATCCACAGAGCGGGATGGTGACCTTACCCACCAGTGCATCCAAACGAATCTGGCGGATGTTATCTGCGGAGGTGAGTGATGTACGATTCGATCTTTGATCAAGTGATGCTAAATCTTCATTTATCTGTAGGCAATCCCAATGACAAAATTATTTATCCGCGCGCGGCCAAGCGACGAAGCGCCTCATTTCCGACGCCTCGCAGCTTGGAACGTCGGCACAGTTTGCGGCTCTTTGGTTCATCGAAGCGCCTGCAACGCTGCGCCTCCACGCGCAGTCTGTCCAAGACCTACGCCCAGACCCTGAACACCACAGACAGCAGCAGTTCGGAATACCAAAGCACAGATTCGTCATCCCCCAGTAAGTAGAGTGAGAGGTGGCGGGGTGGTAAAAATAGAAGGATGGACTAGTAAAAGCGCCACTCATAAAACGAGTAAAGTAGCTATACATATATTGACCTTGGTCAATCCACAGTATGCATGCTTAACACAACTAGCTAGAAGAGAGTCCTGTCATCTCTACCCCTTCAAAGTGTCAGTATCTTCCAGACATATATTAGACTTTGTTCAGACCACTGTTAAGTATTTTTGTCCGCAACTTAACCAATAGATGGCACCACTACTATGACCGTTTGGCAAACCAACAAGCTAGCGCTGCGGCAGCGCTTTTGTTTTGGTCATAACTTGAGTATAGTTCATCCGATTTCTATTAGACAAAGCAATTGAATGTACTTTTTAAAGTTTTCTGACTTATTCATACGGCCGCCTTGGCCCTATTCTGCCCTGTCCAGCAAAAAAAAGTCAGCCATGCCAATCTATTCAGCTGTGACACGTTTTTGAACTCAAAAAATCTAATCGCGTCGCGACAAAGAATTCTGAAAGAATACGATACTAGTCAAGAGCAATAAGACTACAAAGCGATATCGTAATTAGATTACGATATATGGACAAAACGGCAGCTAACCAGACCAAACTCAGCAAAAGGTTTTTGGATCATACCACTATATTCTTTCAGAATTTCTTGGTCTCGAGTCGATCAACTTTTTAGTGTTGCGCAGTGTTATTGTAGCTATATTTTGCAGCAGGGAACGTAAATAGTGATTTATTTTTTAAATAATGGACCTAGAAAAAAACGAGAGCGTAAGTTAAAGTCGGCTCTAACCGACTTCGATGTACCCGTTACTCATAAGAAAACATGCTTAACAGTGTTCCTGCGTTTCCTAGGGTGACCATCCAAAAAGTATGCAACATTTTTTAGGGTGGGAGGGGGTTGGGTGCTTGGTTTACTTTTTTGCTCATCCGATCTTTGTCATTTCTTCGGCAAATTGATTCATTTTGCTAATTACTAACTAGAAGGTACGAACCGTCTATCTTCAAAACTGTAGGAGATATAACGTTTTTTCCAAATTGCGGGAGCGGGAGGGGGCGTGGCCAAAATTTGAAATAAACTTGATCTGCGTGCAGATAAAAGAAGCATTTGTCCCATACATGTCAAACCTCTATCTCTTACCATCTCTGAGATCTAGGTGTTCATACAGAGGGACGGACAGACGGACATGTCTATATCGACTCGGCTGTTGTTGCTGATCAAGAATATATATACTTTATATGGTCGGAGATGATTCCTTCTGCCTGTTACATACATTTGCACGACTTTAGTATACCCTTTTTACTCTACGAGTAACGGGTATAAAAATAATTATTATTTCCATGAAAAAGTTTTTGAAAACGATTTTTGAGAACTCCATTCCAAACTATACTAACAAAAATATCGAAATGGGTCATTTAATTTTTTTTATTTGTAAACTAGTGTAATCATTAGGTTTGAGTAATTTAATAAAACTTAGACCATAATAAATATGTCTGATCTAAAAAATAAAACTCAAAAAAATTGATTTTTATTTTTTTCACTCAAAATAAAAGTTAACATGTGCTTCAAGAACGAATATTAAGGATCCTACTATTTTCTATTTAACGACATTTATTCCTCTATTTTCTGTCGCAGTATTATAGTATAGTAATTTTTGGAAGCCATTGTTATTATCTATTTTTAAAATGCTTAAACTGATTGACTTTATTTGTGAAGCGCATAATTATGCCAGGCTACTAGACTAGAAGACAAAAGCGATTTAAAACCGCCTGCTCAAATCCAAATAGATTTGATGCGAACGGTTTTCGTTCCATATAATCTAGTAGGCGGACTGATTCTTGGCACTTAGCAAATAAAGTAGTCCCAGTTTAGTTCGAAGTGCAATCGTTTATACGAAAATCTTTAGCTACAAGCAACATTTCTCGGGAAATTACGCGAGTAATTTAAGGCGGTATTTGGAAGCAAAACATAAAAATAAATATGAGGCTGAAGTGGATGTAGCTAACAACGAACAAGTTGAAAAGAAAAAAGAGAAATTTTCCGTAACGATTTAGTGACACTGAAAAAATTCCCTAGCTGTTCTTGATTCAAAAGGACTCAAGGCGCTCTGCTCAAATCTTTAGCGGCTTAGATATGCCGGTTATAACATCGAGGACCATAATGAGATTCGTCGAGGAAAAATTCTATTCCATTAAAGCTGATTTTCAGAGGGGCAAAATGAGTGCGTGACAAAACCATAACATACATTTTGTCCATTAGATTTGTTTTAGAGGGACAAAACTTCATAAAAAAAACCTGTATTCTAAAAATAAATTTTATTTTGAGGGAATAAAAAATCATAGTTTTAGTTATTATGACGTTTTTATAATATTTTGGTGTTCTTCGTATTTTTAGTAACTGTTAGACCGTAATGTCTAATAATATATATTTATATTTATACCTAAAATAATACAAACTACATACATACTGCAACACAAAATAGAAAGGTAAATGATATTTAATAGAAAATAGTTGGGTGAAAATATCGTAGAAATCCACCGGAGATATTTTTGTCAGTTTACATCTAAAGTTAAGCAATTTAAATTTGAAATGCAAACGTTTATACCAAAATCTCTAGTGATTTCTGTGGCACCCCCAATAATAAAAAAATGAAACAACAAAAAAGGGGCAGCTATATTCTGCACTGGAAGAACCCAAGTCAAAATCAAGATTAAATAAATAAAAAATAATAATTCAATTCTAAAAATAAGTTGTTAGCTCTAGCAGAGCTGGCAATTGAATGAGGAGTGTGTGAGTGTGATTCAAAAGTCATCCAAAACCCGCGCCTACTAAGATTGGAAAAAAGTTTGAATTAAAATTTGTTGAGTCCAAAATGAAATATGCTCAAGCGTTCTTATTTGTATAATAAGGTCTTGTAGAGCCCTGCAATAGTGAAGTCAAAGTGTCCATAAAACCAATTGCCAAATGAGGCTTGTATCCTGCTGCTTGTATTTAATGTTCGGTCGAGGCGAAGTTAGCTTCCCTCTATGTTTCATGTATGTTTTTATTTATTTTTTAAAACATATTTTCGGATCTGCTTGAAAGTTTTATTAGGTTCTAATAGAACGTTATAGCAAATAAAAAAAAATTTATTAAATAGTTTTCTGAAGGTATACAGTACCCTTGAAATATATTTTACCCATCAAAATAGTGCAGTAGTAAAATAGTGCAAAAAGCGTCACAAAAAAACACTTTGTTCACACAGTAATGTCCAAGGCTGCAAATAGATTCAGAATCGAACCCCGCAAAACCGATTCGATTTGGTTTTATTGAGTCCTTTGAAGCGGACCATGAACTGAACTAACTTTTAAACTAAAGACTTCCTGAGCCCGAATCGGACCTAATCAGTTTGGAAAAGGGTATGGTTCAACGTCAAAATCGGTTCTACGTCATATTTATAAGAACTTTTAAAGTTTTCTGTTCATTTTTTAATTCGTATTTTAGTGCGGTGTACAACGAGTTCAAAAGAAAGATTAAAGCAAAAGTCAAGTTGTGAAATTTAAGAACAAAAAGGTAGAGACTAATTTCAATAACCTAGCACTGTTGGATCCTTATCAGTTTCTGTGGCGATACATTACTTTTCTAGGGTTAAGTTTCCTTCCATTTCAAAATGGAGACAACTTTCCGTTTCTTTTTCTTCTCCGGTTAATAAACATTTCATTTCAATTTCAGAAAAAGGATCTTTGCTCTCACGCCTGTTCCGACGCAGTGGACGCGCCAAACAACGCCAAATTGAGACCTATTCGGCCCAATTTCCACCAGCTGAATGGTTCAATACGCGAGCCGTGCATCTGCACAGTGTGGGCACCCAGACGGCAGAGCACGTAAGCTTAATCCGTAACCCGATTCCATTCTAGATTTATAATTTTCACTCTCTGTTTTAGGACATGCCCGTGGCACACACGCTATCCAATTCCACTTTCTACGACGGCTCTGAGCTAAGTCAACGCTCCTCCACGCTGCCGCGACGACATCGCCGTCACATGTCCAGCGAGTCGACATTTTTGATATCATCCAGAGACTGTTCACCCATACGACGCCGTTCGCCGGTCTACTGCAGCAGCTCGCTACCTCGCTCCACACAGTCCATACCAGCCAGCACGGCCAAGATGAATCACTCGTCCGCCACACTCTCGCAGAAGACAGCACAAAAATCGGTGATAGGAAAGCACATCTTTGAGAGCTCACCCTCGCGTTCTTCCACGCTGAAGGCGTCGGCGGTGAAGCGCCAAGCGGACAACATTTGCATGGACAACAAGGCCACGTACCGCAGCCTGCAGAGCAGCGGCCCCTCCAGCCTGGAGTCGTGCAAGACGTCGCTGTTCGCCAGCGGCCCCTCAAGCATTGACAGCGGCAAGGTTTCCTTTAGCCAAAAGACCAGCGGTCACTCTAGTCTGGACTCGCAGTGCTCGACCAATACGGCAGTGGGCGGTTCCCGCTCCATACTAATGCTAAATGGCTCGCCCCGAGCCACACCACGTCATCAGGCCATGCGGGCACGTGTGGCCGAGGCTCAGGCTCAGCGGCAGCGTGCCAGCACGCCGAGTCGCATTCTGGAAGAGCTTAGCTATTCCTCGAATGGTGTACCCAACTCCAGCAGCAACAACTCGATTACCCTACAGGTTACCACCTCCAACGGGGGTCAGAGCATACCCAGCACCAAAATCTTTGTGCAAAACTCACCCGTGAGAAGTGTGATCACCTTGGAGAATGGCAAAATGCTGGAAAACTCGAATGTGTTCATCATCAACAACGAAACGATGACCAATGAGAAGGGCGAGATCATCAAGAAGACCTTGTCCAAGCAGTCTACACCGGCTCCCGTGGCCAAACCGAAGCCAGTACCAGCCGAGCCACCCCTAAGCGAAACGGAGGCCAACTCCGAGACTTGTGATTCCATTTCGTTTATCAGCGAGAGCTCGCCCGAGAATGTGGAGACGGAAACGCCCAGCTACGATGGTGGAAAGTATGCCAAGAATACCAACAATGACGCCACCATGAACAACAGCCGCAAACTGTGCCTCCAGCTGGCAGCCAATGGCATAGCCTATAAGAATAATGTGCTGAAGAATGAATCGCAGCCCAATTCGCCCAGCGCTGAACAGCAGCAGCCTCCTCTGAAGCTGGCCGCTCTGGCCAAACAGGACTTTGAGATTGCCGGCTCGGTGGGCAATTTGCATTTCTTTGAGAAACACTCCAAGGACAAGCTGATGAACAGCAGCAGCGACCTTAAGAATCTCTGCTATGAGTCGGTGTGTCAGCTGCGTGCGGATGAGCAGGCTCTGGCACATTTGCTGCAAAAGTCGAGCAACCCCTTGGGTAGCGAACCAAATCTGGCCTTGAAAGATCATGTCAATGACAAGTCCATTGACAAGGAGGCCATCGATAGGCGTCTTAGCCTGACAAAAGAGTCACTGGAACAGGGCATGGGCAGTGTGTTGAATGGTGGCAACGAGGAGCTCTACAATTTCCCCAGCCTCACGGATTTATCATTTAATTTTACTTCCTTGGCGGCGCGGAAGATACTGCAGGGCGTGAGTCTCAATAGCATTGATACCCTGGTGGAGTTGAATATGGCTGCAGCAGCGGCGGCAGCGGCTGCAGCCAACAGTGCCCAAGAGAAGCAACAGAATAACCAACCAGCGGCGGCCACAACCTGCACCGATTTCGGCATGGTCTAGTGGATCGAACATGTAGCGTTTAGATAGGAGAGCAAACTTATTGCAAACACTGTGTAATTTATTATGGATTCGATGTACCCACAATTCTATAGCCGCAATTTGTGTTAGTGCTGGGTCTTGCTCAGTTGCTCTGTACAAGCTGCACAACTGAACAATAATGAAGCAAAGAGCAGAGTAAGCACCCCAACACTAATTTGTATGTATTTGTATTTGTTTTTAGCGTTTATAATCGGAAGCAACTTTTATTTACAGTGCCAAAATATGTTTAGTTTAATTTTAATGTTTTATACTGATTTATCCCATACACACACACACAAACATCCACAAGGGAGGAGCGATGCATCCCCCTCTGCCCCCCTAAAAAGTGTTGCTTTACTTTTGTTTGTACATTCACTCGAAAATCAACTATTCGAACTAGACTCCTCCTCCTATCTACAACACCAAACGACACAAACACAGAATTTAGCAATTAATACAAAAAATACAATAATTTTGTACAAGGCCTTAATTAGTAAAGTCAGCAATAATACAAAATAAGTTCAATTCACTAATAAAAAAAAATTATACAAATCTATATCGATAATTAAATCTTTTATTTCAATTGACAGTGATCTATTGGGGTCTCTGCAGTGAGCTTGCTGTCACCAGATTAACCTAGGAAATTTTCAAAAGCTTTCCAAAGAACACTTTAAATCTGTTTTCCGCATGATTTTGTTTTCTTTTTCCAAATCAATTCCAATATAAGTAACAAGAGAAAAACTATCGCAAATCAAACAAATGGAATTGAAGGACTCTTTGGTATACAATAAACCACACATTTTTTGTTTGAATCAACTGTAGATATAAATGTGAAAACTTTATTAACAATTTTTCTATTGATCAAAGAATTTTGTAAAATTCTGTTTATCTATAAAAAAAAAAATAAAAAAAAAAAAAAAAAAATTAAAAAAAAAAAAAAAAAAAAAAAAAAAAAAAATAAAAAAAAAAAATAAATAAAAAATAAAAAAAAAAAAAAAAAAAAAAAAAAAAAAAAAAAAAAAAAAAAAAAAATAAATAATTAATTTTTTTAAAAAAAATAAAAAAAAAAAAAAAAAAAAAAAATTAAAAATTTAAAAAAAAAAAAGGGATGGTTTTTTATTTATTTAAAAAAAAAGAAGAGGGTAGTTGGTTTTTTTTTTTTAAAAAAAAAAAATACCCACAAACAACATTTTCACAAAAAAAAAAAAAAATTTCCCCTTTAAAAAAAAAAAAAAAAAATGGTAAAAAAAAAAAAAATTTGGTTTAATAAAAAACCAAAAAAAAAAACAAAAAAAAAATTTTTAAAAAAAATTTTTTAAAAAAAATAAAAAAAAAAAAAATCCTTCATCCAAAAAAAACCCCAAAAAAAAAAAAAAAAAAAAAAAAAAAAAAAAAAAAAATTTTAAAAAAAAAAAAAATAAAAAACAAAAAAAAAAAAAAAACCAAAAAAAAAAAAAAATTCAAAATTTTTTTTGGAATAAAAAAAAATTTCAATTTTCGCTTTCAATTTCTTAATTTGGGAATTAATTTTTATTTTATTGACCAACAAGTTCTAGTTGTTGGGGTCCGGTTTAGCTTGGTGAGAGATTTCGATTTATGAATGATTTTTTTAAAGCAAGAATTGGTGTTTTTTTGTAAAAAAAATAAAATATTATAAAACAAAGGGAAAAGCGGAAACCGAAAAAAAAAATTGAAAAAAAAAACAGATATTTTTTTTTTTGTTAAAAAATTTATTGAAAATTGAAAAAACAAGTGGTTGAATTATTGTATTAATGATTGCCAAACAATGGAACGATCTGACGAGAAAGTATATACATTTTTAGTGACAAATCAAAAAAATAAAAGGGGTTTCAAAAGGTTTTTGGACTTAATATTTTACAAAAAAATCTTTTTGAAAACGCAAAGAGGTTTTTTCAATTCTGTTTATTGTATTATGTTACAAACAGATTAAAGTAAACAAACAAATTTTTAATGCTTCGATGCGAGGGCTGTCCCAAAAGTTATCGGCCGTCAAAGTGGGTGTCCAAAAAAAAAGTTTTAGTGCTGGCAGCCATGATTCCACGTCTCTAGGAGGTCTGAAATGAAAAGTATAGATGTATTTCTGGTCTGAACATCGAAAAAAAAATTTTGTGATTTTGTTTGACAATATGGCGGCCATTATAAATTGAAAATCGATTTGTGGACCTTTTTTTTGTAGTTTAGAGTAAAAATAAATTATACAATTTTTTTTTCAAATTTTGATTGAGGTTCAGACCAGAATGGTGACAATTCTGCGTCGATTTCAGTTTTAATCATCACAATCGGTTCAGTGTTACTGAAGAAATCATGGCCGCCAGTTCGAAAAACGTAGTTTCGAGATAAACGCGTTTAAAGTTTAAAGCTTCTTTTTTGGGGAAAAACAAATCAAAAATGAAAAAAGGCAGTTCTAGAATGGTGACAATTCTGCGTCGATTGCATATTATTTCATCAAAATCGGTTTAGTAGAACTGGAGAAAAGTGCTTTGAAAGTAACCAACAATATTACAGATATTATATAGTTACAGAAACTAGTCGGCGATGCCAGCTGCATACAGCGGACCTTGCTCATCTTCAAAAAACTGTTTTTAGAAGCAGCTCTCTCTACTCTCCGTGCCATTCTGCCTTCTTTAAATGCGGCCGCAGCTCTAGTTTCTGAGCGGTTTAGTTAGTCTTAGCCTTTTAAGATTAAAAGTCGATTAATTATCGATATCGATCTGAGGCGACAACAAGTAACTATTAAAATTAAAGAACCAATCGTTATCTTACAGCTTTATGTACTCAAAATTTATTTACTCAAACATTTCTCAAAAATCGAAAAAAAATTTTGCAAAACACGGAGAAACCCCCTTAATCCATAAGCTTTCAGTTAATGCTTGTGCGAAAAAAATGATTTGTTTTGGGACATCCTAGTGCACACAGCGTTCTGCGCAAGATGTTGTTGTGCATCGCTCCGACCGTTTTAATGGAGGTATCACAGTACCCCAGCAGTACCTCAGAGGCAGATACCCCCAGGTCCAGGTCGCGTAGTGAGAGCGATGACGCTCGAAGGCGGTGTTTGCATCTTATCTGAAGCGGTATATATGTTGGAATTCCTTGAAAGTAACGCTCAGCCGTTTTCATGAAGTTGTTTTGGTAGGCAAGGATGTCAAGAAGCTGGCAAAAATGAAGCAGGGTTTTTTTTATGAATTGAGAAGCAGTCAAATCTTATAATAAGACGAAGTAAATTGTGTCCGCAGTGGTCAAAGGACTCAAAGGGATTCGTCGATTTAGGAACAACGATAACCAGCAATAACAACATCAAGTTTATTAACCGGAGAGAATATGAATCAATTCCTCTTTTGAAATGATTAAGTAGAAGCAAAACAAACGATATCATTATTGGGTGCAGCCTAAAAGCATGCTTTGGTATTTAAAAATTTGCTAAAGCCAATCAACGACTGCTGATTTCTGTTCCCATGTGGTTGTTGAAACGGCTTTCGTATATTCAAATTGGCTAATAAATGCCGAGTGTCATGTGCACTTAACTACTACCACTGGGTTAGTTCTTTCCAGGTAGCTCTTATTAAAGAAGCATGAGTACCCTGATTTGAGCTGGGTTCTGGGCAGCAGTTTTTCTGTTGCGTTGATGGTTGGAGCCCGGTAATGGCTATGTCAACAGTTTGCCCGTGAATTGCATCCTTTGCGCTCAGGTCGTTGGCTTTATTTGTCAGCAGTCTGATCACCGGCATGAAGAGGCGGACATCTTGCTTACATGTCAGAGGTCGCAAACATCGGTCCCCCGCGCTACAACATTGTAAAGAGGCGCCGAAACATTTTTTAACTTCGCTCTCAGCCTCTATTTCGTTATGAGAGGATAGAAACACGATTAAGAGTTTGTTTTTCGGTCAGTGACGTGAGCAGAGAGAACATGGTCCTCCAAAGAGCTGCTGACAAGGAATTAATTATTCGACATACTGCAGAGGACTTTTACTCGACAGATTTGTACTTCTTGGGGATGGTCCTCGTGTGTCATGAAGTGGGATCCTGTCCCTGTTAGTTGAGCTAGTCTGATCGGCTGCTCCCACGGCAATCAAATATCTTAAACTGTTCCCAGGTCTGTCTTTTGCCTGCCCCCTAAAAGCAGGCTTTGGAATTTTCAATCATTTAACAATTACATAGAACGAAGTTTGGCGCCTCGCTATCTGCTGTGCATACAAAAGTGACCGACAGCATAAGCTCGTCGCTGCACAAGACAGGTCAAAATGTCATTGCCGATCCTTAACAAATAGTATTAAAAATCCCAGCAAATTTTTGGTATTATTTCTTTTCATTTATTTAAATTTTTAAGTCTTTTGCTTTTTTCATATACATTATCGTTCTTGTTTTCATACACTTTCGCGGTTGCTTGTTAAACTCGTATTTAATATTTTAGGTGTTGGGTAGTTTTGGCTCTATAAATATGAATAATTATAGCTAATTGCTTTTTAAATTAATATTCTTGGGTATATACACACGCGCGTGGCGGTATATACGAACGATTTAACATAGTTTGCGGATAAAGAATAAAACGAATAGACATAATATACATAATAAGGTAAAGGGGGGAGAGATAGAGGCGTGGATAGGAATTTGAAATTTTTGGAGCAATTAATTCAATACTTATATATGTTTGTATATATATATATAAGTAAGTATATAAGAGGGGTTATCATAGAGCGTAGTTAGCATAGATATATGTTTACCTATTTGTATAGATATATACTCGTATGTATGTATAAATGTATGCTGTGTGTGATATTATGTACAATTAGTTTTGAAAACTTACTTAACGTGTTTTTAAATAGTGCGAAAAACAGACAAAAGTTCAAAATGTTTATGTACATATTATTAAATATTAGCAGAGCAGAAAGAAGGAACATTTAGAAATTTACTAGATAAGCGGCTGCTGGATGTTTTCTTTGTTTCTTTTTTTGTGGTGAAAAAAATGGCCTTCTGTGTTCGTTTCGTTTCGGTTTATACTGATCTTCTCCCTCATTTTACTTAAACTTCTGTCGAACGCGAGTTGTCATCAGAGCGTGAGGCCTTACGCTCGCGTCCTGGTATGCGTCCCGTGACCACAGCAGCTCCTGCTACACCCGCCTGAACCTGAGCCTGTGCCTGCTGCTGCTGCTGTTGCTGCATGTGAGCCTGCTGGTGCTGCTGCAGCATTTGCTGCTGCTGCAGCATATAGGCCGCCTGCGATTGTTGCACAAAATTGGCATGGGTGTAGGCCTGCATGCCGGGCGCTGCATACACATTGCCGCCAGGTGTGGCTATGGCCGCTGTTGTGGGCATATTGAAACGCATTTTGGCAGCTGCTGCATTTGCGGCCGCCGCTATAGCAGCCGCATTCTCCCGCGAAGCACTAGAGGTGGTGGTGGACTGGAAGGAAATGCTCATGCCGCTGTCCAAAGAACCCACACTGCCACGTCGCTGAGGCTTCTCATTGCCAACTATAAAATGGGATACAAAAATTTATTAAGACTTTTTCGGGTAAATCCTGTCTAGCTTTAACTTACATTGCTCGTGCATGTCCAATAAACTGTTGCTCAGCGCACTGCGCTTCAGCTGTTGCGTGGAATCCGCCGAGTTGGTAGCCTGTTCGCCTGCTGCCTGCGCTCCCGCCTGATAGGGACACGGACATACCTCCACATCGGCCACACCACTATCTCGATTTTCGGCATTTCCTGGCGCCCGATTGCGCGCCGATTTCTGACGCTCCAGTTCAGCCTCAATACGCAACGATTCCATTTCGTCCATCTCACTGATCGACTCTTTCAGATCTTCGGCAAACTTGCAGCGGTCGTGCTCGTTGCGGGCATTGAAGGTGATCAGTATTTTGCCGTCCACCTTCTGGGACAATTGAATGCAGAACGGATAGTTGGGCATGTCCAGCAGGGTGACCACAGTGCCGCACAGGGGGAAACTATTACGGAAGGTGTACGTCACAGAGGTCTTCTTTTTGCTAAAGATTTTCGTGATGACCAGCAGATCATTGAACAGGAACACCTCGCGCTGATGCACACCCGGACGCTCCTTCTTGTTCACATCGGGTATCTCGTACAGGCGACAATAGCAGACCAAGCGGCGATGTGGCAGGGCCAGATTTGGCTTCTTGCCCACAATGGTGGCCTGCACCTTCATCACCTGGGTGACATGATCGCTGCCCGGTTTGAATTCATCGGATTTGACACGCTCATAGATGCCGCTCAGCATGTCCTTGTCAATGTCATGGCAATCGTCTATACCGCGCAGATTCTTGATGAAGTCCTCGACACGCATGCGACGCTCCGGCTTCAGATTGGGTGTATGCAGATCCGTGTTAAGCATAATGATGGCAAAGGCCAGCACAAAGATCTGTAAGGAGAAATCGGCCAAGTAAGTCTCTTGGTTCTAGCTCTAATCTCTGATTCACTTACCGTATCGGATGATCTCAGTCGCCCCACTATATCGGCATTGCACTCGCAGTAGCGTTGCGAGAAGATCTCCATCAATCGCTCAATCTTCTGTGCCTCGCCGGGCATGCGGAAGTAAGCCTGGAACTTGCGCAAAGCCACATCCACCTGACGTCCCGATAAGTCCAACTCCATGGCAAAGCAACTGAGCACCGCCATGTTGAATTGATTCTGCAGATTCCCCAGATACTCGCCAATCATCTGCCGCGACAGACCCTTGCGTGTGATCAGGAAACGGGCCACGCCTTGGGGCGTATTATCCAGAAAGCCTCGCCTTATCAAATAGGTAATACCCTTCTCGGGCTTCTTGTTGAACAAATTCAGGCCCACTCGATACTGACGCTTGCGTATGGTCTCCGACATCTTGTAGTTCTGAGCCACTCCAGCGGCGGCAGCTGCAGCCTGGAGCTGCTGTTGCTCGTGCTGTTGCTGCTCATGCTGCTCATACTGGGCGGCGCTGGTGTGCGAGGAAATGGCATGATCATCTGTTGGTGGCAAGCCACCGGCAGCTGTGGCCGCCGCTACAGCAGCCTGCATCTGTACCGAATACTGAGCTCCCGGGGCACCAGCCGAGTCCGCTGAATGTGTGGAGAACTGCTGTGAGCTGTTTAGTGCCGTGCCACGCTTCCAGGTGTGCGGGGAATTGCTACGATCCGAACCCAGATCGCTATTCAAATTACGTTCCGCTGAGGTCACACTGGAATCCGAGCCAGAGCTCTGTACCGAAGTCAAGCTGCCGTTTTCGGCGGTCTTGCACAGTCCATTGGTACGCAGTAGGGAGGGCGGTGGAGGTGTCTGACGTTGAAGCAACAGCAGTTGACTCTGCTGCTGGGCTGTGATGGAGGAGGTGCGCTTGGGCACCTCGGGTGGCACTTTCTTGCTACTACCGCTGCCCGTGCTGCCGCAACTCGGAGTGGGCGTGGTGCTGCCACCCTTGGGTCGCATATATATTTGAGCCGCCGAGTAGTAAGGGGTGTGTGGAGAATGGCCACTGGTATTCACCCAGGACACATTCAACGAGGTATCCGCCGAACTGGCATAGCTCAGATCATGTGGTGAGCTGTGATAGCTGGTGTAGTAGGCCGCAGCCGAGGCCGTAGGCAGGGCCTGAGCCTGATAGTAATGTGGTTCAGCTGCATGCAGCAGATTGACATGAGGATGTGAGGCCAAACCAGAGACTGATGCTGTGGAGCCTGATATAGACACGGGGGAAGCACCTAAAGAAAAAAGAAAAAGTATTAATAAAGGAATTTCAGGTTAAAGTTAACAAATAGAAACCATTTATACCAGACCTCGTAGAACTGATCGCTTTCCTCGTAGAACTGATCGCTTTCTTTATTTAAAAATGAAAATTTAGTCCTTTTGTTTTCTGTGAACCGAAACTGTTCAAACACCAAACTATCTCTTACAAAATAGCTTTATAAATCAAAACGGTTACTTCGGTTCCGGGTTCCGACTCCGTAAACTGGTTCCCTGGAACCTTAGTCGATACAGAGATTAGTGTCATGTTCGATACGTGATCCATACGACGATTGCGGTCAAATCGTCTGTAATTTTAAGCCCCCTCTATTTTTTTCAGTAATGGATTGCAACTTACTTATTGGCGAATTTCCTTCTTTCCTATCGCTCGGTGTGACCAGCCAACCACGGGATTGTATTTCCCCCATCACCTAACAAACATTAGCTCCGCTAGGCTAACATACCAAGGCGTACTCAACTTATGTTAAGCCAGGTATCCCTCACTGCGGAAACTTAAAATTCCGCGATAGTTGGCTTATCGATAGCGTGTGTGGATTGAACAAAGAGCAGATAAACAACTTAGGAATACAAAGCTAAGAATTATTTTGGATGTGATGAGCGAAAATTTGGGGGATGGTGCCAATGGGATGAGGCCGCCAGACGGACGCTTTCCATAGATACAAAGGTTGTAGATGTCGTCGGTTAAGACGCTTCCCTAATCTGATTGACGCCAGATCAGAGGCAAATCTATTAGAGTTGGTCATGATACCTGCTGGCGTGCATATTAATTTGGACACATAACGGCAAAGCAAACTCACATAGAAGACTCTACTTTCTTGAGGGCAGTGGATTAATCCGTACACCTTAACAGTATCCCTCAGATCGACTGCAACCTTAGCTACTGTCCGAGTAACACGTACTTTCCTGAGTCTCACAGCGATCGTGCTGACTTAACGAACGATCAACGGCTATGTTTTACCTTGTATCTTGTATCCGACGATGTAAGACTACATTTAATTGGCGACCAACCAAGAAGTCATACTACTCTGGAGATAATATCATTAACAGGCCATTAACCAAAAT
Organism: Lordiphosa clarofinis; assembly: GCA_018904275.1. Taxonomy (NCBI): domain Eukaryota; kingdom Metazoa; phylum Arthropoda; class Insecta; order Diptera; family Drosophilidae; genus Lordiphosa; species Lordiphosa clarofinis. The sequence goes on along the minus strand of JAEIGQ010000029.1, from coordinate 358,324 downwards.
ACGCTGCAATATATTAATATGCAGTCATGTTCGTATTTTCACTTTTGATCAATTTTTTCGATTTGAATCGAGTTTTCGGACCAAATTTGGCCATCAAATCGAAAAATTTTTGCGAAAGTGAAAATGGGAGCACGGTTGATACTGTCCAAATGTGCTAAGGCAATGAGGGCACATAAGAAACAATACATCAAACTTGCATACTCAACATGACCGCCGTTGAGTTTAGATCAGTTGAATTGTTGGGACTCAGAGTATATAAAAATAGAGAGAACATTGCGCTGGCCAGTCGACGCTGAGATTTGTTCGATCGAACGCACAATGCGTTTGAGGTAGGACTGTGATATTATTCGAAGCAGAGCTTTGTTCGATGAATAAATATGAACATAAAGAAACTCTGGCTCGGTCAATGAGTTTTAATGATTTATTAAAGAAAATCAAGACCATCAAGAAAAAAGTTTTGCAGTTCTCTGGTGTAGACTGAACGCTCGCTCCGAAATTTGATATATAGCAATTCAAGACAGGTAAATAGTAGTTGTAGATCGAACGGTTACAAAATAATCAAAACTTTCATACAAGCTTAAATCGTCGAACGTTGTGGTAACTAATTTCGCAGCGAGGAAATTGATTATTGTTGCATTTGCAGTTGCCGAAAAAATCGCTCGGAGCAATGGGAAAAAGGCGTGCCCATCGCTAGTTTACACAATCATAAAGATTTGATAGATGGCAATCGTCAAGTAAGCTGCACCTCTTCGATTTTTGTTTGAAATACTAAAAGGGGCGTAGCAACACACACCGGATACCTGCTAGTGGTTTACATTGCGAATTCAAAATTCTTAGAGTTGTTTGGGTTAATTGATACAAACAATAAAAAAATTACCAAAACTCTGGCTATGGAGCATTTTTCAAATCAAACTGAACTGCGCTGTATAGTGTAACCTGTAAGTTTGGTTTTGTATTTTTCAAGGAAGCGTGGAAGTTCCGGTACTGAAAACATGTCTTTCCTAACGTGCTTTCCAAAAATTTTCAGCAATATAGCTTGCAGTGTACATTCAATATCTATAATCTGTCAAGTTCCAGCGGGCATATCGAAGCCGGTCTGATTTGATGAAGTGTCACCCCTCGCTGGCTTATATCTAAATGAATCTACTTTTAATAAACTATATCAATTCTAATTAATACTTACACTTTAATTAAGAAAAGAGTTATGTTATGGTGATTGGGCCGATGAGCTAAATTAATTTCAGTTTTCCTACGATATTAGATGCATAACTTAATTCGCTTATCGTGCTGATTGCTAAGTTTATCAAGTAATTAGTTGGTAGTCTTCTTTCATTGATATGGATTCAGTATTATACCTTTATTTAAAGTCAGAGCTTTTATTTGCCTAGCTCTATAGTGTGTTTTCTATTCCCGATATGTTTCTAACCCATTGATGGTCACTCCCATAGGACGTGAGAAGATAAGAGCATGCAGAGGCCACATGTACAAGAAGCTGTGGGCTTCATTGTTGTCATTTGCGAGTATTCACGGCTCTCTTTTCTATTAAAAGCCCTCGAAATGGTTTCCACTTGTGTTTGTTTTGTATACTTTTCACACTTACCCGACTGACTACGTGGTATGGGACTACAATCCAATTGACGACGTTCTCGCATGGACAGCGAACGTGTTGGTGGCGTCCTGGATAGTCCAGGTGAGGCAGCTCCCGGTGGACCCGCCATTATGGTAACTCGTGGCTGTTGCTGCTGCAGCTGCTGTTGCTGTCCTGCGAGTTGTTGTTGCTGCTGCTCCAGCTGAGATTCTGTTGCGCTGCCATATGCCGATGACAGCGAAACATTCGCCGAGTTGCTCTCTTCCGCCAGACCCATGCTTGAGGCTGTTACCACCATACGTCGACTGAGTCGTTTCTCTGCTTTGGCCATGGCTGTGATGGAGGCGAATTTCTTTACCATCATATAGTGACGGAAGGCGCGTTGTATGGTCACCGCCGCGTTGCGTGCTCGCACTCCGCCGTACTTGCGCTCCAGTAGCTCGATCTGTTTTTCCAGCAGATCTTGCGAGAGTTCGTAGCTGCAAGGGTGGGAGAGAGAGATAGAGAGAGGGGGATGAAGTGACTTTCACAAAAAACTGCGCCACGACGTGACGTTGTTGCTCCACCAAATTTGCACATAACTGTCGCTTAGTTGGGTCGAATCTACAGTCGGGAACCCAGGCCCGTTGTTTTCCCTGGCCGATAAGATAGCAAACAAACCTCGGCAATTCGTCGTCGTCATTGTCGTCTGCCGTTTCTCCTCCCCGGGCTATCGACCTGATTAATATTGTTTCTCCAAGAGTAATAACAAGACGGCCGACTGGGTGGGGTGCGGGTGTAGCATCCAAAGATTGCCTATTGCTGTTATTAAAATTCTATGATTTTGCGCATTTCGATCTGCGCACTAGCTGTGAGTGATTAGCGACTAAATTGCAGTCAAACAAATATAACCCGAACGCCTGCTAATCACTGAGCTATTCTTGCCACGAGTCGGCTTTATCAGCTGAGGGAATGCCAAACAACAGCTGCACACACAACCAAACAAATTGCTTACATTTGATCTTCATTCGCGGCGGAAGTTTGAGTTTGAGGGGGGGAGCTGCATTGGAGTCAGATTTCTTGCATATTTTAGCCGCATCAGATGATGTGCGACAGTCACACCTTATCAAATATTTACTCACAAACTGATATCTAGTGCCAGCGCCAGCCCCTAATCTTAGATATCCAAACAAATAAGGTGGGCGATAGCTAAAATTGGCGCGGGGTAAAGTCCAAACTCATTAAACTGACTGGTCAAACGGTAGCTGCATTGCCCCCTCGACTCTCTAAGAAATATAGATTGATATTTTATTGAAGGGAACACAAAATAATATAGATCACTTAATTCTCATTGCGAACTGATAGAGTCCAATATTCAGCTTAAGTGACACAAAAGTAGAAGAAAATTCTTATTTATGCATAACTTGTGAATTCTTAAGAATTTTGGGGCTCAATTCAGTCGGAGCTCCAAAAAAGAAGCTCAAAGTACTCAAACAAATTATAATTTCATTTTTTATTGTAATCAATTCATTTTCCAATTAGCCGTTCAGAAAAAAACTTTATGCAGTTGTTATTGTTGATTCTGAGCGACTAAGCGACTTGACAACCAACCTAAGCGACTTAGTTTCTTTTAAGCGTCTTCATAGTAAAGCTAGAAAACAATTGATGCTTCTGAAACATCAATTGGACTTTTAGGCGATGTTCGGGTGACTCTTAAGTAGATTCCATGATACTCAGCTCTACATTTTTGAAAGCTGCGGCCAGTGTGAATAGACTGCAGCCAAAGATTAAACAATGAATAGATGGTATATCAGTCAAACACCTTTTGTGCGTTCCCCCAGCATCATGAAACGCGAAAATGAAATAGTATATTTTTTGCCTGACATGTCGCATCTATGTAAGTATGTTAATTTTATTGCGTCGCTGGTGTAGTCCACTAGTTGATTGCGGGCTAAGTTTTATGAACTTTGGTCACACAGTTTTACTTAGACGAAATTCGTGGTAAACCACTTGGACAAATTCGCCAAAATGTTTTATTCGAAATATCATGAGTCAATCAATTGCTGATTAGGGATCGATTGAAAGGCGAATAAAAGGAAACAAATGCATTTTTTCTCATCTGGACAATGCACTGGCACAAGTACAAGTAGGCAAAGGTCACTGACGATTTGGTAGAGATTCCAATGAAACAGTTGTATGACCAACTAGCCTCCTTTGTGGTGTGTTGTGTTCCTGCTTTTTGAAGTTATGTGCAAACATAACAAGACCTAGACCCAGCGTAATCACCCTTTAAAAAGATTAAGTGTACATCTGTAAGTGATTAGTTTAAGAACCAGGGCTGTAAATCAAAATTTCCACTACAATTACCATAAAAAATTTTAATTAGCATTACAATTACCATTATTTAAAAAAAAAAATAATAGCAACCATAACAATCATTTGAATAACTGTTCCGAAATATTTAATTATTGATAATCAAAAGTAATTAAAGTAATATCCCATGCAATGAAAAAAGTTGCAATGGTAATCAAATTTTTAATTACGAAGTACTTGTAATGGTAATTAAGTTTTTAATTACCAAGAAATAAATAGTAATGATAATTGTAAGTACAATTAAGGTAATTTCGAATTACAGCCCTGTCATGAACCTTCTAATTATTTGGAATGAATAAGAAGTTGGACTGACTTTGCTCTAATCGTATTTTTATGTTGTTAAAACGTAAATTTAGGTCCATTCCAAAACTTGCGTTTTTCTACTTATATAAACATATTTTCAGTCGATCTTGTTGCTTTAGAGTGCTTAATTTTTAATGAAGTATAGTCCAATAATTCTAACTAACAGTGCCTGAAGAATATTTCGTGCTTTTCCTTAACTCGAAGTGACAAACCAAACATGGCAGTAATAACAATGACATTGCCAGATCTGACCAATTTTACCCCCGTCGAAAAATGGAACTTTTTAAACATAAGTTTAAAAGCTAATGGACCAAATAAAATATATGTATTTTAGGTCCCTGAATTCACATCCTCTTCTCTTCGAGTCAGGTCATGGTCCCTTCCTGCCGCATCCATAAATTCCCCCCGAATGTCTTGAGCAGTAAGAATCTTGTCTCTAATCACTCTGTGGAAAATTAACTCCTTTGGTAAAGTGCCAGATGTGCTATGCGAAGTCACTTTGTACATCAGGACAAAGTCTTCAATTGCCTTTTTATGCTTGACCTTATTTGCAGGAGCGATTTTTAGATGTTTGACCAATGTGAATTGAATAGGTTACTCAAGAGCAAACCTTGTGTTATACACTATGTGACGTATTTCATATAAACTAAAACCGAATCTTATTCTTTCACATGCATCCCTTGGCCTGATTACTGTGGTTCCAAACTAATTTTGAGTCTATGATTAAATTTGTTTTATCTTTTTAATGTCAGCGATGATCTATTACTTCCTTTCCTTTTTCCTCGGTTTTTTATCAATCACCCCTTCTTCATCCACTTAATTAAACACTTACGCTGACTGCGCCCTTCCGCGTTTGAGCACATCCCCGCCGTTCCGAATCGAGTTCTTTTTGTGCACATTCTGTTGCTGTTGCTGCTGTTGCATGATCACAGCCGTGGCTCCAGCTCCGCCGGTGCCCATGCCAGTGCCAACGCCACTGCCAGCAATAACCACAGCCCCACCATGGTGATGATGATGGCCATGACCGTGCATGTGATGGTGATGATAATGACCACCCTGAGGGGTCGCTGTCACCTGCATGTAGTGCCCAGCAGCGGTGGTCTGGTGCAGTTGCTGTTGTTGTTGCTGCTGCTGATGGCACGTGGGATACTGTTGGATCTGATAGATCATTTGTGGATGCTGTTGCGCAGGATAGTTGATGGTAGCGGCTGAATTATGGGCGCCGGGTGCATAATGATTCTGTAGGTAGACATAGCCGCCGACGCTGCCGCTATCGGTGGACGTGTTGGAGCCGGGTGGCACCCCAGCCAGATCATACTGTGTGGAGCCACTGCGCTCAATGCTCTTCTGGGGGAAACTGCAAGATAAAGAGAGAGGGAGAGAGAGACATAAGTAAGGATTGACATTGATAGAGACAGAACTTTCATTTTTGTAGGTAATCGATTGTTTCCTACCTTTCGCCAATTATAAAACCCGATATGCAAATGATCATCTTGACTGTTGATCTTTTCTCAACTAAATCAAATGCTAGAAATTATTAGAAACTGGCCAACGCCTGGCCGATGTGTGTGTTTTGATCAAATCAGAGAAGTCACACATCAGGTATAAAACACAGTTATAAGTTATAGGAATCACAAGATCATGGCTAGATCGCTAATTAATAATCAACTCTCGCGCGCGTCTTGATAAAATTATTCAAATTGAATGTCGGTCGCATCGACGCAGACAAAGGAAGCACTAAACGGAGGAAGCGAGTGTGAGGCACGTCCAAGCCAGGCGACGTTCGCGTTTGAACTAAACCGAGTGCTCGGCAAATGCTCAGCAAGGTGGTTGATCGTAGGAAGCAACGGCGCAAGCGCGTCGGCGAGAAACGTGTTTCGCATGGATCATTTACTGTGCGTGTGTGTGTGTTGGTGAGTGAGTGAGCAACCTACACACAAAACCCACACACAAAATGCATCTGTTTTGTTTCGCCCTCGTCGGGTTACCCAAAAAAAAAAAGAACAATTGTACTACCCTTACGAAGCCCTAAGAAGAAAAACAAAAATACTACGCACTGTGAAAATGTAAAAGGATCCACTTTTTGGGAATGAGATAGCTAACACATCAGAGCAGTGCGACACTAGGAGGACCACATGGTGTATGAAAAGTGAAGAAAATGATTAGCTAACGATGACAAACATATAGTCATACAGGATGCAACAAATTATCAATTTCTTTAGCACATAGGAAAGTGTCCAAATTGAGAAGTGATTGATCGGAGATGGAACATGGATACATCTATTTCATTGAAACTTCATCCTTTTTACACTCTAAAGGAAAGAAAGTGTTCGTAATTTAGAGTACAATTATTGACTTGCTTTAAGAATAAGAAAAAGTCGTACAATTTTAAGAATATTTATAGCTTTCGGTTTATTTTAAACTCAAGAAGTGGCACACTTACGGCCGATTTTACATCTTCTATATAGAACTATCTGTCAGATGAACTAACAAATAGTAGAGTAAATTGCAAGTTTATCTGACACATAGCAGCTATCTGAAAGAGAAGAAATTGGGCCTTAAAATAGGAACTTAACTTATTCCGTGGAGTGTGACAGCAAAAGAGTCTACTGATGAGAGTACCGGGAGGCCCTCGAAACAGAACAGAACTGTACCGACAATATGGAATGTTCCAAGTCTTTATTGATTTGTGTTGATTACATGGTGACATATTTTTGTACTTTAAAAAACAAGAAAGTCTGTCAAGCCCGATTGTAATATACTTTGTACCTGCAGTAGAAGCTGAAAGCAGAGCTATTGTATGTAAAAAGAGCGCTTAAAATTTGATCATTAAGGGCATATTTTTCCCTGTAAATCCCCACTCTAAAGATTTAGACGGAATATTGAAAGGAATTTGGCAAGGTAGATTAGGACAATTAATATTCTAGATAAATAAAGTTATTTAAACAAAATGAAGGACGCAAGTGTCCTTCTATCCTCAAGGGTAGAAATATGCACGAGGCGACCTCTACTGCAATGCGGTGGGGTAAAGGCTATGAAAAATTTAAGTCAGCCAGTGCAAATTTAAGGAATCTGTTTTCAGACGCTCTAGCCTTTTCAGTGCGTAGATGAGCGAAGCATATTTAATACTAAAACGCTCTAAGGCAGAGTACAGACTTAACCGTTTATAAGGATCAAAGAACTGATTAGAATTTCGGTTTACAAAGCCAAGTATTGAATAAGCTTTGGGGAAGATATTATGTAAATGCTCAGAAAACTGAAAATTAGAGAAACCTAAATTTAAGCCTTCGTTTTGTCGCCCTAAAGAGTGTTGAGCAATGGTGTAAGAGGTTAGAATCGGCAGCATTTGGAGAAGTTAGTTCAGTTGGCAACAGAATTCAAATCATATTGAAGGGCTTTAGTTAACATCTCTAAGATTTTTTATAGATCTAAAGATTTTCAAATCATCAGCATACATTCGATAATGTACATGGTAACTTAACAATGTAATGTACAGGTGACTTAACACTACCTTTAGGGAGTCCAGATATTGCTACGTTGGAGCTAGAACGTTTGCCATTTAATGGCCACTTGATACGATAGACCATCAAGATAAGATTCACTCCGACTGAAAACGGACGAATGAAAGCCAAGCTTGACAAGCTTAGATAAAAGGGCCTTATGAGAAACTTTATCAAATGCTAAATTCGTAACCGTAGAACGGACTGGAAAATAATTATGCTGATTGGGATCAATGTAAGAATTTATAAGAAAATTAAAATGTTTTAAGACTATACGTTCAAAGCTCCATTGACACGACCTGATCACACATCTGAGTTTTGGTCTGATTGGTTGTCAGACCGTGTAAAAAGGCGACTGAGTAGACATGAAGCTACTCAGATGAGCGATCAGACGAAATAGAACGCTCATCCGACTGGCATTCATCGAATTACAGTGTGACCAAATTGCAGCTATCGAATTTTAAATTAAGATTTCGCTTCCATATTCTTTTCCACTTAGATTTAACAGGACGGCAATATAATTTTTTTTTATTTTGCTTGTCTTCTTTTATGTAAACAAATTGTCGCAATGTTCATATGAACTAAATGATTCCGATGAACCAATGGCTCTGTAACTGGCTCATCTGAGCTTCTTAGGCTTGTGTAAAAGCGAAAATGAGTTGATCAGATGAGTTTAGGTCTGACGAAAACTCATCTGCGTGATCAGGTCGTGTAAATGGAGCTTTAGATATATTGCTAAGTTTTGAAATTGGCCTTTAGTTTAAGACATTACTTTTTGAACCCACTTTGTGAACTGCATCAGTAAGTTGCAACCAAAACTTGATTTTTTAACGTGTTTTGGGAAAAACTCTACATGTTTAAGGATTAATCGAATGAAGTTGGAATGTTCCGACCGAGTGTTTTGTTTAAGACGATACTTTGTTTGAAAAACCATAATAAGTATTACAGAAGCATAGTTTAATTTCTTTCAAATAATTTTAATATTAAAAAAGGTTCTTTGGATTAAAATAATAAATGGAACACCATTGGACCAACTGGGATTTTCGTCTTAAAATTTAAAAATTAGCGCAATTTCTCCTACGCGTTTCAGCAAACATTGTAGCCTTCTTTAGGCAGTCTGTTTATTAAGAATGTAAATATATACATTCACGTAATCTAGTTATATATTCAACTGCCACATAATTCGATTTTAAAAGCGAATTCTGTTAAACAAAAACCTGTAATTGACTGTAAAGCATACCACGAGTATGTCAAATCGATTTACTGGCAATGCCATAATAATTCATTATTCACGTATTGCACTCGTATGGCTTAACGAAATCCTCTCAAATCATTTCCCAGCGGGTTTCCTATAAGTTTCGTGTTGGTAAGTGAATGCTGGAAAAATCCTTAACAATTTAAATTCCCCAACCAAACGAACAATGGGCAGCTGCATTTTGCACCTAGCGAGAGTCAGACAAAACAGGATCAGCAGGATTGTTGAAGGAAAACACACTCACTCACACACACAGGCAGCAGGCAGGGCATCCTGGCTTTTTTTGCCAGTCCCAAATGCACCTGGCATTCTTTTATGTTTTTTCCAAAGGACAACAGCGGCAGGTAGTTTAGTTCGCTTGTTATTGTTGCCACACTAGCTCCATCTCGCTCTGTTTGTCTGATTTTAAGTGCTCACCGAGTCCTGCTTTCAATTTGAATCCGAGTCGAAGACCGCAGGAAAAACATCTGCCACACGTCGCCCTAATTGTTTGCTGTTGCACATGTGGACAGCTGTTGGTCGGCTGGCAAGTAAGTGTCTTGTATCTTGTATCTGATATCTGGCTGGTCGCTAACACACAAACGTCTCGCTCGCGAGCCAAAGTTCCCTCAGTCCACTTCCTACTGCTTAAAATGCAACAAGTGTCGGGTCTCTTGGACTCGGCTGGGTGTGCGTGACCCGCTGTGGCCGCCTTTTCAAAGCGTAATTATTATTGATTTTACATTAGTTTTTTGATTTTTTTTTATATATTTTCCGAGGGCTTATGACTTAAACGGTGGTGTGTGCCACAAGCCACCCAAAACGACAACAAACGAACCGCTTCTGACCAAGGTGCCCCATTTGGTATATAAATTAGTTGGTTTGATCTCCTTTACTCTGTCTTTCCTCATCTCTTATGATTGGCTCCACCAATGTCAAAGTTATCACTTTCTTTTTGGCCAATTTGGAACGCTGCATGATCGCATTGTTGTGCAACAGAAATGCAAGTGGTATGCTTATGAAAACAATTGTCACAGCCGAATAGATTAGAAAAATATGATAGCAATCGTACATGTTGACATTTATTGGTGTAGGAAATGATTTTGAATTGAAAACGAAATATTTTGTCGGGTGTGGAAAATGCTGACTTTTGAAACAAAGTTAAGCGATTTTACTTTGATTTTTCTTTTTTGTGATTCAAAAGGTAATGTTTGCCTCTTTTTACGGATCCTACTCAAAAGAGTCATAGGATAAGTTAGTTCATAAAATGTGTTCTTAAATGACACGAAAAAGTGCGACATATTAAATAGCTTAACAAAATATTATTGATGGGGTATTAAATTGCAACCAAAGCTTAAAACATATTATTACTAAGTAATTCATAGTATGTTGTTTAATGTTTATGCCAAAGCTTTTCGATCTGCTGTTGCTGTATTTAAATCTTAATTATTTTTTTTTTAACAATAATATATACAACGACTTCTGGACTGAGAAAGCCTTCATAAACAAGTGAGAAAGTCGGTCAAGCCCGACTATAACATACTCTGTACCTGGAGTAGGAGCTGAATGCAGTGCTGCTGCTGTGTCTCTCTCTATCTCTATCTCAGTCTCATTCTCTCTCGCTCTCTTTCTCTCTAAGATTGTGCGGTGTTGGTTGTAAAAGGGTGGGAGGGGTGGTGGCGGTGGCAGCTTAGTTCACTTTTTTGCTTTTAACTTGAGAACCGCTCCGATCTTTATCATTTCTTCAGCAAATCGATTCATTTTGCTAATTACTAACTATCTCTAGAAGGTACGAACCATCTATCTACAAAACTGTGGAAGATATGACGTTTTTTCAAAATTGCGGGGGCGGGAGGCCCCCAAAATTCAAAATAAACTTGATCTGCCTGCAGCTATAAGAAACATTTGTCCCATACATGTCAAACCTCTATCTCTTACCATCTCCGAGATCTGTTTGTTCATACGGACAGACGGACATGGCTATATCGACTCGGCTGTTGATGCTGATCAAGAATATATATACTTTATAGGGTCGGAAATGATTCCTTCTCTCTGTTACATACTTTTGCACAAACTTAATATACTCTATGTACCTTCGGTATAGAGTATAAAAATGTGACAGCGCTATCAGTGCATTTTGAGCACTTTTTCACACTCCCTCCATTTGTTTATTTTATTTTCAGCCAATAAATGTTTCGCACAAAAGTATGCAACACTATTTCCCAACTATGGGAAAATTCAATTTATAACTTCAAGCCCAAAAGTATGCCACACAAAATAAATGGTTTAGTTCAACAAGAGTCCACACAAGTTCCACACTTATTTCATAGCTTGAATGCATCAATTTAATAATATGATTAGGCAGCGCTCTCTTTTTAGCTATTACAAATTCAGTGTTGAGCCAACAATATTTGAGAAAAATTACGTTGACTTTGAAAAGTCGGATTATATATATCAGGGATGCAAACCGGTTCTGAACCGAACCGGTTTTAAACCGAACCGAACCGCTTTTTTCGCTTGTGAACCGAACCGTAAACCGAACCGGTGTATTTTCAAAAATGCTGAACCGAACCAAAAACCGAAAAATAAAATGGTTCGGTTCGGTTCACTTCAGCTAGGTTTTGAGATACTGGCGGATATTGAGCAAAATCAGCAATTAGCTTAAAAATATTGCGAAAATACTTGGAAAAGCAGAGTTGTTGAAAAAAAGCTAAGAACATATTGTATTGTATATTGTATGTATTATCCGTAGAGGGTCAACTTACTTAAAACTCAAACGTTAACTTTTTATCTTCAGTTGAGATTGGCTTGAAATAGAAAATGAGTATTTCTATGGCTGGCAGGCCTGCAAAATTCATGTTGAAAAAAAGGGAGGACGACATAGCTCAGTAATTGTCAACTCTTTGCAAAATGGGCTCCGCCTGATTTTGAACTGGATTTCCTAGATTCCAGGAATCAAACTTGCTATCAGAAGAAGGAAAAAAGGTAGCTAAATCTCATTTAATGTTAATATACAACAAAATTACAAACGTTAATAAAAACATAACGGATAATTTCTTTGAACTCGGTAATGCTTGCCAAACAACTCAATAACAGGGATTCAATTCCATGAAAAAGTAAAATATCGATTGTTAGCGTTTACCTAAACATTATTATATGTTGGATTTTTTATCAGAAAAATCAACTTAAGCATATCTTGAATAGTGTTAGCAGTTTCACCCACACAAGTGTCAGTAGAATGAATATTTTCCACATTGGAGTTTAACCAAAGATGTTTTCGTCACTTGATATGTAAAGTTGTAGGATTTCAAAGCGAAATGAGAACTTTGGTACGGAAATTGCCGTCGAAATTTTGTACAAACCCGATTAACTGAAAACCTAAGTCTTAGTTAATAAATAATCCGAATACTTGTTCTTTAGTTATTTAAATGAAAAAAGAACAAACCGAACCGAACCGAACCGAACCGTAACCGCGGTTCAGTAAGCCCAAAAAACCATGCAATGAACCGAACCGGCGGTTCAAAAACTGTGTGAACCACTGAACCGAACCAGTCCTTATATCCAAGTGGTTTGCATCCTTGATATATATTAGTTATAATATCGTGCCAAATCTCTCACGGCGCAGTTTGACTGATATGTGTCCGAATTTGTCTAAGCCTGCCTTCACACTGTTGACAAATGAGACATGCTAGCCCAGTAGTTTTGCTTCTTGCTATGTTTTAAATTTGAATAGCTTTTAAAATTCATAGAACTTCACTGGGAAATGCAGGTCTACTAGATTATGATGTCTCATGTGACAAACAGAAAATATACTGTTGTGTCTACAACTAGAACTAGGGCAAGGATCAAAACGGACCAACGTACAAGAGAGAGAGAGAGAGAGCGTTTTCTAAAGCTGTCCCTGGCTCTTCCACCAAGAAACGCCACTGCACACTAGCGGACTACCCATTCTATAGGGACTAAGTTCATTCTCCGTGGGAAGTATCAATAAAAATCTGATACCAGCTAAGAACACAGATTCTACGATTTCAACAAACAGAGGAACCAAGCGTCTCAGACACAAACAATATCCGTGACAAACACTGGCAACGGCGATCAACACCCGTGCCACGAAAAGAGATCGTTACAGACTAAATAAAATAATCACATACATAAACAATCAAGACTTTGGAACTATTTTTGACATGACATTATTTGGTTTGTTTCTGAATCTCAAAGCGTCTAGAACAAGGAGCATTTACTGTAAAGTACCTACACCACCTTATAGTAAATTCAACGTTGCAGACGACTTGCGCTCACGATTTGATACACTTTTATAAATGATTTTTTTATACAAATTTCCATAATAAAAGTAAATGGAACATAGCGCAATAAATTTCCATAACAATATATACATTCTAAACATATATTTGAAGTGAAAGTATGTTTGTATGTATTTTTTGTTCTAATGGGCGTCTAAACCGCTGAACCGATCTTCACGAAGTTTTCACAGTATGTTCATGACGATCAGAACAGAGTCATAGGCTATATCTCTGTGAATGATCCAAAAAACCGCGAAGTTAGCTAAAATATTATTAGAGTTTTTGTGAAAGCGCTTTCAGGCACAAACGGCTGAGAAGATTAGGATGAAACTTGGCACACATATAATTATAATTTTTATTGATAACATGGAGTTGAACATAAGCTATAAAGCATTTATTTAAATGGTCCAGAGAACCGCGAAATTTTGATTATTATTTAATAAAGCGCTTAATGCTTAGATGACGATGCAAATAAAAAGTCTAGAGCCAATGGTCACAAAAACTGCGATATTTACAACATTTTCATAGGGCTTGAGGACTTGACTTATTATGATTATTGGATAAATGGTAGTTGTAGATGCAAAAACCGCGAAACTGGTCAAATTGTCATATAAGTACATATTAACGCAGCGCAGACATGGGTAAATAAGGTGTGTAAGTTGAGCAGACCAAAATATATGGCGAAACTTGCAAATTACGGCCCAACAAATCATGAAATTTAAAAAATTCTCATTTGAGTTTAGTTTATCAGATAAACGAGAAAACCGACAGGTAAATAGTAGTAAAAGTAAGTAATATCAAATGGTCAAGTAAATCACGAAATTTGTACAAGTTATAAAATATTTAAGAATTATGAAGATTGGCTAGATGGCAATTAAAAACGCGAATATAAGAGGTGTAGACCAATAACCAAGTGAAATTTGACAAGTTTTCATTTGCGAAAGCGCAGGCAGAAAATAAATATTAAAAATTTTAAAATAAATTATATTACCTTTACTATACTAAAATATTATGAAATTTGTCATATGAGTCATAAGACCTAAGATTATTATAAAGTTTTGATGGACGGGTAAACATAAGAGGAGAAGAAAAAACGGTCCAACGGTAAATAGAAGTTGGAGATCAAACGGTCAAACAAATCGAGAAATTTTTCAAGTTACATGTCCAAAATATAGCGAAGAGGGGAAATGACTATGTAGACATGTAAATAGGTGGTGTATATCAAACAATTGAACAAAAAACATTTAAAATAAATGCGTTTTTTGATTTCTTATTTATAATTATAATTATTTATAGAATTTAATAGACTGTAATTGTAAAGGGCAAATATTTATGGTGTAGACCAAACTGTACAATAAGTACAGATTATCATAAAGATTTGATAGGTGTCAGTTCATCGATTTAAAAATATTAGAAATTTGCAAAAATCCTATATGGGCATTTCCGCGGGTCGCGAACGTACGTTTTTGATGTACAAAAAAGACTAAAAATAGACAGAAAACAAAAACTATTCCCAGTTTTCTTTTTGCGATTTGATAGCATTTTGTTAGCTCTGTGTTGAGTGCAAAAGACGGTGTTTATCGAGTTTTAGATTTCATAATAATAGCAATAAACATGAGGTCGCGAACGTACGCGGAATAGAAGTCGACTTTGGATTAATCTAGTGAAATGCAAAATTCTGCGAAATGGAACGGAATATTCTAAAGCTATTTATCTATATATATAAAAGAAAGTCGTGTTAGTTACACCACTTATAACTCAAGAACGGCAGAACAGATTTGGGTGAAAATTGGTAGGGAGGTAGCTTAGAGCCAGGAGACGGACATAAGATACTTTTAATCCCGTTCGACAGCGTTCCCATGTGGAACATTCGCGGTTTTTTGTTTTTCATTCGATCAAGCTCAAACTCATTTTCAAAGATCTATATGAAAATTCAACAACAACTGCATACCAATCTTCCGGAAAATTCACCCCCATTGGGTGGAAAGTGGGTGGTCAAGATTGTATGGGCGAAACTTAACTTGCCAGCGACTAGCTCCAAACTCATTTTCAAATTTACATATAACAAAACATAAAAAAGTGACTTTCAAATTTTGGAAAATTTATCCCCAAAGTGGAAAAATTCGCGGAAAACTGTTGTATGAAACTTTTTTGTTTTTCATCCGATCAAGTTCAAACTCATTTTCAAAGATCTATATGAAAATTCGACCACAACTGCATACCAATCTTCCGGAAAATTGGGTGGAAAGTGGGTGGTCAAGGTTGTATGGGCGAAACTATAGTTGCCAGCGATTAGCGTCAAACTCATTTTCAAAATTACACATAACAAAACATAAGTTGTAAGCATAGTACGCGAAGTGGTCTGTGGGCAAGTGTGTGGGATGTGGGTGGAATGTGGCGATATGTGGGATGGATGTGGGTGGGATGTGGGCGGGAAGTGGTTGGTATGTAGGTGTGAAGTGGATGGGATGGAAATGGGAAGTGGGTGGAATGTGTCGGTAAGTGGGAGGGATGTGGGTGGGATGTGGGAGGTATGCGGGAGGGATGTGGGTGGAATGTAAATGGGAAATGGGTGGTTTTTGGGCGGGAAGTGGGTGGGAAGTGTGTGGAATGTGGGTGGCATGTAGGTGCGAAGTGGGCGGAAAGTGGGTGTGATGTGGCGGTAAGTGGGAGGGATGTGGGTGGGATGTGGGCCTGAAGTGGGTGTGCGTTGGTTCTATACTGTTGAAGGCGCGGCGAAGCGTGACGGGCTATTTGCTAATGAAACAAAAGTATTCTTCTATGGTTGTCTATTAAAACTGACAAGCGGACGAAGTCGCGGCGGGTTTTGCTAGTCTATATATATAAAAGAAAGTCGTGTTAGTTACACCACTTATAACTCAAGAACGGCAGAACAGATTTGGGTGAAAATTGGTAGGGAGGTAGCTTAGAGCCAGGAGACGGACATAAGATACTTTTAATCCCGTTCGACAGCGTTCCCATGTGGAACATTCGCGGTTTTTTGTTTTTCATTCGATCAAGCTCAAACTCATTTTCAAAGATCTATATGAAAATTCAACAACAACTGCATACCAATCTTCCGGAAAATTCACCCCCATTGGGTGGAAAGTGGGTGGTCAAGATTGTATGGGCGAAACTTAACTTGCCAGCGACTAGCTCCAAACTCATTTTCAAATTTACATATAACAAAACATAAAAAAGTGACTTTCAAATTTTGGAAAATTTATCCCCAAAGTGGAAAAATTCGCGGAAAACTGTTGTATGAAACTTTTTTGTTTTTCATCCGATCAAGTTCAAACTCATTTTCAAAGATCTATATGAAAATTCGACCACAACTGCATACCAATCTTCCGGAAAATTGGGTGGAAAGTGGGTGGTCAAGGTTGTATGGGCGAAACTATAGTTGCCAGCGATTAGCGTCAAACTCATTTTCAAAATTACACATAACAAAACATAAGTTGTAAGCATAGTACGCGAAGTGGTCTGTGGGCAAGTGTGTGGGATGTGGGTGGAATGTGGCGATATGTGGGATGGATGTGGGTGGGATGTGGGCGGGAAGTGGTTGGTATGTAGGTGTGAAGTGGATGGGATGGAAATGGGAAGTGGGTGGAATGTGTCGGTAAGTGGGAGGGATGTGGGTGGGATGTGGGAGGTATGCGGGAGGGATGTGGGTGGAATGTAAATGGGAAATGGGTGGTTTTTGGGCGGGAAGTGGGTGGGAAGTGTGTGGAATGTGGGTGGCATGTAGGTGCGAAGTGGGCGGAAAGTGGGTGTGATGTGGCGGTAAGTGGGAGGGATGTGGGTGGGATGTGGGCCTGAAGTGGGTGTGCGTTGGTTCTATACTGTTGAAGGCGCGGCGAAGCGTGACGGGCTATTTGCTAATGAAACAAAAGTATTCTTCTATGGTTGTCTATTAAAACTGACAAGCGGACGAAGTCGCGGCGGGTTTTGCTAGTTTATTATAAAAGAGGATTAATGTAGCTTTCTATCGAATGTTTACACAGAAAAATATCTCGATTGGTTTTTAAAAATTGAATTAATTACCGGTCGCGAACGTACGGTTAGAAAGAGCAAGATAAAAATTAACCGTTAATCGAACTTTTTTGGTCTCTATGCATTTTTTTTCTTCTTAATTGATTGCAATGAAGAGATTTTGTAAACAAACCATATGTTTTGCATGTTAAATAATTAAATATAAAATTGTCATTAAATTTTATTTTTCGGTCCAGGCTTACCATTTGGCGGAAATGCCCATATGAGTTAATGAATGTGTTGATCAAATGACCAAAAAAAAAGCAAAATTTTGCAAAATTTTATAATGATTTTAGATTGTCATAAAGACGGGTAAATAGACGGATGGTAAAATTTGCTAGATGCAAATTGTCAAGTAAGCTTCACTTCTTCGTTTTGTGTTTAAAATTCTAAAGTCGGAGTAGCAACGCACGCCTGTACCTGCTAGTTAAATAATAAATTTCAAATAAGTAATGTTGATTTCGATATTCTCGTTGAAGCCAATCAAGACGTTCTTTGCAGCCAGAATCTGATCTGCTGGCTCTAACCTCGGCAGCCTTCGTAGTCATTTATCAACAACATTGCTAATTCTCGTTAAATGAACAGAGCAGGCTCTGTTCCAACGCTTATAGGTTTAGGTACCTCAGACATTTCTCCTAGACGTATGCAACTGACATTTTTCATAAAGAAATTTAATAATACGTCGCAACAGAGCGGCCCGTATCTTAATCTAAGAATATTTTGTTCGCCGAATATCTTGATCTCAGAGTTTTGCCCATCTAAATAAAAAACAATTGACAAGTACAAAATTCTTAAAAGTCTAAACCCAACCACTAACTGTCCAGGAAAGAATAAATTGTTTTTTTTTTGTAATAAGAGGTAATTTAACATGTGGAAGGGCTAAAAATGTTCAGTAAGGTTTGCCTTTTCACCATGAATAGATTAACAATCGAACAGAGCTTGCAAATCATTAAATGTTACTATCAATATTCCTTACTCTGTAAGAAATGTGTTCATGGAAAAATGATATTCAGCGACAATGAATTGACTCAAAAGAGCAACCAGAGGCAGTTAAGATCTGCCAATGCGACCTGAAAATGAACTGGCGAGTTTGGTGAGCAATTAATCTTACTCTTTGGACCAGTCCATTGGCCGCCTAGATAAATAGAAAATTTCCTGTGAATGGTAGCAATCGGCAACCAATATACATAATTGTCAAATTTTTAATTGCAATCGGCAACCACTGCATCCTTAATCGCAAATCGAAATAATCTGCGGAATGAGCTTGTTCTTACTAAATAGTAATATTAATTTTAAAGTTTTTTTGGTTTCGATAATTCTTTAAGTATTCTGATTACAATACAAATATTTTTTAAAACCAATTTAAAGTTTAGATAACTTTCATTGCATCTTTGCTCTTAAATTTTTTTTCTTGCCTCACCGTATATTTAAATCATGCTCAAATGTAAGTGGAAGCATAACAATAGAGCAAAGGCCAAGAATAGCCCATCATAAATACCACAGGAACAATAACTTCTCATTAAGATAACGGCTAACAAGTACTTGCGATAACAACTGACCAGATATGTACACATTCCTCTCCCACCCAATGCATGTAGCTTA
This sequence comes from Lordiphosa clarofinis, assembly GCA_018904275.1. Taxonomy (NCBI): domain Eukaryota; kingdom Metazoa; phylum Arthropoda; class Insecta; order Diptera; family Drosophilidae; genus Lordiphosa; species Lordiphosa clarofinis. The sequence goes on along the minus strand of JAEIGQ010000029.1, from coordinate 339,412 downwards.
GGTGTGGCTGTGGCTTACCTGACGGCTGTCACATGATGCGAGGTGTGCGTCTGTGTCTCCTTGTGTCGCGTGGACAGACTCACTACGGTCACGTGCCGTGTGGCTGTGCGCACAACGCGACGCACTCGACTCCTACCATCGCCCACCACCACCACAATCGGAGGTGGCTTCTTATCACTGTCGCTGCAATATTGCAAAAAGGATTCGGCGTTACGATCGGCAGCTGAGCCGGAGTTAGAGGAGCAGGTGACCGGCAGCTGATGCCTACGCGACTTGTGATGATTGTCACACTTGGACATGCTGGAGGGGGCGTTGCATTCGATTTTGGTTTACACTTGACAGTTGCAATTGAGAAAACGTTTTACTTTCGCCTTCGCTTTCGTTGTATTGCTGGTTACTTTCGTTTATTCATTTGCAAATTGATTTGTTATTGTTGCCGTTGGTTTTTTTATATTTTTCGTCGATTCGTCTTCCTCTTGTTACTAATTTATTGTCTTTGCTTTCGTTTTAATTTATTTGTATTTTTATATTTCTTTGCCATTTTATCTTTGGTTTAGTTTGGAATTTTTTTGTTCACCCGTCGGCTTGTGGCTACATTTTGCTTAGCGCCTGAGATAAGAGGAGAGTTGTTTATGTGTTGCGATAATATTGCAGTGAATTTGTGACGGCTTTTTACTGATTTTCAAAATACAAAATGTTATTTTTTTTTCTATTATTTGCGCATTGCGTATACGCCCCATTTGAGTCAGTCGACAAACGACTGAAGTTTTGTCATAATGGCGAATGCCCTTCAAAAGCGCCAAGTAATAAAAAATGTTTATATGGTCTGGGGCGATCACGTTTAAGAGAGAGAGAGAGATAGGGTTCACAGAGTATTCAATAGTTAAGTTTTATAGTTTATTCCTAGAATTTTTAAATATATTTTTATATATTTTAAGTTAAGTCTAGCGAAATTTACTAGACGTTGCCACTTCTACAGAATGTGTGAACTATGTCATTAATGATTGAACAAATTTGAGTTCTTTACTGAACTGAACAAGTAAACATATTTTTTTTTAAGTGTTCTTTCTCGTTCAGTCACTCTTGCTCTGGGATTTGTTCAGGGCCTTCACTCAGTTTAATTCTGTCACTTAAGGATAGCTGACAAGCAAGTGAACAACTGAGTAATTTGAGTATTTCAGTGAACATGTTTATTGAAATAAACCACCTTTGCCCAACACAAGTCAACTGTAATTGTCGTCGTCACAAATACTTTCAATGGAAGAATCGTAAACGAAGCTGATAAGATAGTTTTTCCTTATAATAAAACAATCTAACTTTGCTCTACTGGTTGCGAAATTCATCGTCAAGTTTTAAAGTTCCATAAATATTGCAAACATTTTACGAGTCATATTTTGTAGATCAACTTATTTAGCGATTGGCAAGCCTGACCGCAGGGACCGAATACTTTTCGTTATTCACAACGATACGAGCCGAACGCATGCGGAGGCTTGGAACAAGAGAGAAAGCAGCTATTCAGTCGATGAATTAGGTCAAAATCCAATACACTCTCCCTATTTAGCCCCGCTATTCTTAGCAAACACTGATCTGAGGAACCACTTGAGCTTGATCTGGAGTATTGATCATCAGCTTTAACTGGTTCCGAAATATGTGTGCAGCCTTAATAGAAATGGAGCCCCCTGACCAGTTTTCCAAAGATAGCTTTAAAACTGTGAATGTAGATAGTACAGAAACCGCAAACAGACGCATTTGACTGTATTGACTCAGCTCTTAATGCTGATTAAGCAAAAATATACTTTATTGTGTGGTACATGTTTTCTTCTAAGTTTAACAAACATTTGAACCAAATTTTAATGTCATTTACAAAGGTTTAATCATCGGTTATCTATTACAATCTTTACTCTGGGCTTTAAGACTCACATAATCATTTGATTATTTTAATCATTGCTCAGAAAATATTTTTTTCTAAATTTAAGAAAGTTCAGTCAAGGGTTGAAATTGCCCTAAAATTTAAAAATAATTTATATATTTAAGACATTTTTATCTAAATGTTCTTTTTTAAAGAAACTTTACTAAAATTCAGAAAAATATCTTAAAAATTGAAAATATTTTTATAGTTTTTTTCTCAAATTTAGAAAATTAATTTTCTGGGTGTCAAGCTTTTTCTTCAAACACGCATTTTATAGCAAATCTAAGCCGGGTTGAAGTTAATGAATTGATAATCTTATCAATTCAATAACAGTTGCATAAGTTAAGAATATATTTCGATATAAAGTCGGCATTTGAATTGCAGATGAAGTAACGAAAGTACGTACATACATCAATCTTGGACATTGAAAGATTTATTTATTATACACTTGAAAAGAGTATTATAATTTTGCCCAGAAGTTTGCAACGCATAGAAGGAATCATCTCCGACCACATAAAGTATATATATTCTTGATCAGCGTGACGAGCTGAGTCGGTTAAGCTTTGTCCGTCCGTCTGTCCGTCTGTCTGTTTCTACGCGAACTTGTCCCTCAGTTTTGAAGCTAGCGAGCTGAAATTTTGCACAGAGTCTTCTTTTGTCTGCACGATGCTAATATGTCGGAACCGTCCGGATCGGATGGCTACTTCTTGCAGCTGCCATACAAATGATCTGTCGAAAAATGGGTTTTAATGAGAAAAACTGTTTTTTTCTCAATATTACCGCTCTCAATCACGGTCATGGATAATATTAAATGTTTTTAAGCTGATCTGCGAAGTTTGGTCAAAGTCGCTAACCGTTGAGACAAGCGTTTTCAAGTGTATAAAAACTTCGGCACGGACGAAGTTAGCCTTGCCTTTCTCGTTTTTCCCCTAAGATGGTAATCGGAAGCGTCCTGCACATTTATATAAAAGAAGCAATTAAACGCTTAAAGTCGGTATCATATACCAAGGTCAACTATTGTACTTTTCCAAGTCGGACTCCCTTATTTTGGGTTGAGAAAAAAATTATTTTGACATCATAGTACCAACTCCCCTTTCTGCAACGACCCTTTGACTTAAGCTCTAAAATAGTGAGCAATGACTCTTCTCCCATTGCTCTAAAACAGAGATGGGCGCGTCACGACGTTCCTATACACCGGGCGCGTGTGCTTAGGGCTCTGCGCGATGGACAAAATCACACGTACGCTTAGATTGACGCTACTTATATTTGCTTGTGCTTGATGCGGATAATTGACGGATATGTGGTGCATGCCCATCACTGCTCTAACAGTTATTTTTAGGCCACTTCCCATAAATTGCAATCGCCACGCTTCGAAGCAAACGGCGCAGCAAGTGCATATAAGGGTTGTTTTGGACTGCTCTCAAACTTAAATTTCGTGCCCATCGCTGCTCTAAAACTATACAAACGGACTTAATCTATTCGTTAGGCAACTTGAAGTAATGAACTCAGGTTGAAGCCAAAATCTTAAGTTTAATACTTTTATGTAGACGGTCAGCAATGCGGAGCAAAGATTTTACTAAGACTTTAAACTTTCTTTTGCGCAGTTTCCAATCTAAATTTGGTTAAGCTTCAACTAAATTGTCTTTTTTAATAATAAATGCTTATCAGTTATACTTATAGATAATTCCGTATCTTCCTCAAATGATTGATTATGCCAGAAGCGCTAAACAAATGATCATAGTTGGTTAGAAGTAAAATAGATCACAGGAAAAACGTGCATGTGGTAGTAACAAAACGCCAAATGGTTAAGGAAGACAAAAAATATCGCTCTTTGTGCTTGTGGGAGCCTCTAAAATATCTTTATAATATTCAGGAGCGGAGGTGATCATTATAGCAATGCTATGTGAAATCTTGAATGTAAACTGCTCGGGGCTAATGATTGGATTGGTCACAGTTGTTTTAGACCATTAGATCGGGCTTGGTTCGGTGAAGTGGTACATACTCAACATTATCACAGGTTTCTGTACCGAATTTCCACATAGAATTTATGGACTCTGAAGGAAATAACTCTGAATCTAAGAATAAAATTTATACTATAAATTTAAAAGCGCCTCGAACACGGTGCGTATCAATTAGATTCCACTAATTCCACTACACAGAGAAAAAAGATCCCCGTAGAATAAATTTTCAAATATCCACTTTAAGATCCGTTTTTATATAAAATATTATAAATATTTTATTTCTGATATTTCCTTTTAAAGCGAAAATAAACCGACTTCGAAAATATCCAATGGATCCAAAAAAGGATAGTTAACTTTCCAGTCTAAATGGATACCGAAATCATCCTGAGGATCATCAAAAACTATCCTTTTTTTCTAAGTGTAGGGTAATGGCGATAACGGGGCCAACAGTACTTGTACGGTCGGCTCAATCAAGCAGCCGAACTGGCCATAGTGCGTCTTCGGTAAGTAGGTGGAACAACCGCTAAAGTTTGATAAACAGAGGGCCTATGATGCAACCCCCATTACCAGGATAGGTATTGGGGACAGCAAGCCAACTCTCTAAGCAAACTTTAGCTACCAAAACATCATTGATGGAGCGAGAAGAATAATGACCACAACCAAATGTTGATAGTCCTAGGAGTTAACTAGCCGCTATAAAGTGAGCCAAATGCTGAAGTTACACTATTTCATTATTTAAAAAAACTCTGAACCCAGCCGTTTTTAATTTGTAGGAATTTTAGAAAGAACATTCATATATTTGACACTAAAATGATTGAGGGAAAATGATTTAAGATTTTCTTTCACACATTTTCCATAAAATGGTGATTCAGTTTATATTATAAGATTCGGAGTCCAGAAAACCCTAACAAAATAGTTTTGGTTCTGATCCGGTTTGAAACCTTGGTTAATAAACATTTTTCTTCTTCAGTTTCACACTTTCCAACTTGTTCCAATATTTTTCATCAACCCATTACACCCCGTTTTTACAGGTCATGGTGACACTTGCATAAATTGTTTTGTTTATGTTGTACATACATACACTCATGTACGTATGTATATGATGTGGCGTCAATGAGAGAATTGTCAGCGCATTCAATCAGCCTTTTTAGGTCAGCGATCGCTGATCGCAAGTAAAAGTCGCAAGTTGTCAACTGCAGAAACTAGAAACGACGCAGCAAGTGAGACTGCTACAAACTAAACAATATTCAAATTGAATATGTTAGACACGCAGACAAAGAGTTTGGCTCTGAATTTGATGTACATTCACCAAAAAAAAACACATAAACGTGTGCCAGGGTCTAGTCAGACAGCCAGGTGGATTCGTGCCAGACGAAGAAAAACAAGAAAGTGTGTGTGTGTGCCCCCAAAATGATTGTGGGTGACGCGACCTGATCCACTTTGGAAACATAAATCATATGAAAATTTATGTGCGAAATTGTAACAATGAAAGGGAAACATATATAAAGATCCAGATCGTTATCTCCGATGTATGTAAATGCAGTCATAAAAAAATTTCTTTTATTATGGAAAATATGTATAACGTTTTGTACTTTAATTTCAAGTTAATTTCTAGAACTATCCATGCTTAAAGTAAGTCAATCAATTCTTGAAAACGCTTTTTTACTTAAAGTAAGAACCAACTTTCTTTTTCTGTAAATTGAGTCTTAAACCGTGAAATTTTTGGAATAATAGCTGAACCGGAGCCTGTTTCGAACTAGGGTTGTCAAAAATAAAAACTTTCAATATCGAGATTTGATATATCGGATCTAAAAACATCGATATATCGATAAATCGTTATTTTCTTTATTTTAAGAAAAGTACAAAATATTTAAGGAACGTCTTCACCTTTATTGGGACCATTTTTATAAGCCGTTACGTTTGATCTGTCCAATAATATAACTTTAAGATTTAAAGGACAGTTTTCAAATAACTAGATTATAAATTAGGGTGGGTCAATTTGTATGGGTGGAAAAAAGTAAACAAAGCGAAAATTTCACCAAGAAACCAGGGTCGAAAATAAATTCTCAGAATTTACCGTAGATTTAGTTTTTAACCCAAGTTAGATTTATTTAAGTGTATGTAAATCACTTCTACCCCCACACACTTTCCACAAATCGTCGTTTTGCTTAAAGTTCAAGAACCTTTTTGGTCTCAAGAGCTTGAAAATGATAGCTTAAGACATCTCTGTTTTCGGACCGACTCTGCTCGATACAATTGTGACAACAACACTTGCCACTGTCTCGGCCAAGCGTTGTTTCGTCATAATTTCGAGAAATGGAAACAGTCAAAAATAAAAGCTGTTTAAACAAACGACGATTTTTTTGTTTTCGCTGTTGCTTATGAATCGCATTGCCCAGCCTTGGAACAAGTCATGAAATTATTGGCCAAAACAAGTCGCCTACTCTCTAACCCCCGACAATCGTTGCGTTCTCAAATCGCTTAGAATGCTGCTGGCCAAAAGCCCACTCACAAGTCACAAATAACAAATCACAAAACGCTGAGAGCTAAAAGCTGAATATTTGCTATTTAGCTAAGCCATTAGTTGTCGTGGCTAGAAGTCTGTGTTCTGTTTTCTGTGTGTTTCCACTTGCTTTCAATTTTGTTTGTAATTGCAATTTGGTTGAACAAGTTTTTTTGCTCGTTTTATAGGAAAATTCTGTTGTGTTTGGTTTAGTTTGGTTTTCATTATGCTTAAAGCTATCAAGAGCTTGAGTCTAAGCTGAGCTGCATCCGCTCCAGTGCACGAGTAGAGTAGATAGAGCTGGCTTTTGTTTTACAGGTGTTCCACTGCACGAGCAGCAGCACAATCAGTTCCAAAGTTGTTTTGTTGCTTGTATTGTATAATTATTTAATTTATAATTATTTGATGTACACTCTCACACACACATGGATATGTATATAGCTTGCAGCTGGGCTTGATGCTATTTTTTTTATTCACTTTCGTGTCATTAGTAACGGCGCACGTAACAAAAAAAAAGCCCTCTCTCTCACACACCATCAATTGCTCTCAGCCGTTCCAGGAGCTTACAAACAACTGAGCGGAAGAGGAAGTAGAAATACAATATGCAACAAACGTTGTTAACGTGTACAGCGACGCAGCATAATTGGGTGGCAAGCGGTTACACAAGCTAAGCAGCAGAGGCAGCGACGGCGACAGCGAAAGAGTCAGGTAGGTGAGCAACTGCGTCGACTGCGCTGCGACTTCAAGCCACTATACTGCATTGCAGCATTTTTGGGAGAAAGAGAGCCAAAAGTCAAAACTGTAAATGATCGAATCATCAACTTTCTTAGCTTTTGTTTGTTTACCACAGCGGTTGGAGTAGAGGAAATATTTTCAATTGGAACTAGTCCTAAATGGTTAGACTGATACGATCTTTTCTTAACCAAGATTAATTTCGACTTCTCTGTAAACGATGAAATAGGACTAGAATTTGTAAGTCCCAATTAATGAAAATGTCTAAAGCTGCAAAATTTTCAAGGTCGAGGGTTTTTAAGAGATTTCATTTCTATAGCGATAACATATAGTCGATTTCCATGGAGCAATATTGACTCAGAACTGATGGGGGAAACCACTTTCTATTTACTTGTTCGCTAAAACGGTTTCTTAGATACTTTTGTGGTACTCGCATTTCAATTTCAAACGCCATGTTTGAATTTCGTGAAGATCATTTAAAATGTTGTTGAGGCTACAAATATTTTTCAAATATTCTTGTTATAAGAGAAATGATAGAGGTTTAGTAAACTTTATCGAGCATAAGGGCATTTTCAAAAAATTATGCCACCCGGAGTCAATTTGTAAAGTTGAGCGAACGCAATCAAAAAATATTTAAAAAAATTAGCAAAAATATCGCCAAAAGTTATTTGATATCAATATTTCGACATCCCTAGATGTTTAAGATAATTCCGCTAAGACCACCCAAAGCAACTACATCAGCACAAATGTTCATGAAGAAAGCCTGCGTTCAAAGTCATCAAACAGTACACGACCAAAACGTAGTTGTGCATTGAAAAAATTTTTTGTAATTGTGAGAAAAAATTATCATTTCATTTTTTATTTTTTTAAATGTTGGTTGTATATTTTAAATCCTGTATTGACTTATGAACATCTTCTCTACGACCAACGCGGGTCCGTTTGTGCCAGAGTTTGAGCGGAAAGAAACTTTGGACCGTTCTCAAGTGGAGAGCTGTGTCGGTTCATGATAACGGATTTTGTCAGGCTGCTAACGAGATGGACAACTATTGGTTTCAACAGAATGGCGCCACAGCGGCGCACAGCTCAAACAACGATCGAATGCGTCCATCTCAAAAATTAACGATTTCTGGCCTCCTGATCGCACAGTTTTCCCCCTCTAGACTTCTTCTTGTGAGTTACTTAAAGTTACAGAAGCCTTAAAAGTCAACAATCGAATTGAAATAGGCATTAATGAGACCGAAACACTTCGAAAAGTGATGGAAAATTCAGAAAAATTTGCATAATATATAACACTAGGCAAGAAGGATCAGTATATTAAATGGTTGATGGTGATTCCAGATGTTTTCGTGTGCTGAACACGAATCATTTTTTAGAAATGGTTTATCACCTCGAGATTAAAATTGAAAAATTCCTACTTGAACCCTTTTAGACGCTTTTTGTGAGGAACCCATAATTTTGTTTCGACTATTTTTTAAATAGCATCGTAAAGTATTGAAATAAACTATTCCATAGAATTTTACGATTATTTTTAGTGAAGATATATCATTTTGAATATATATGCTCGATTATAATAAAATAACAAATAATAGTAGGTGGTATAGAACGCGATTTGGTCTATTTTGATCTCTAGTTTATGGCCTCGATGGAGGGTGCTGTCAAATGTGGTACCCACCATCGCGGTTTTTCGATGCATGTTACCATCTCTTAAGGACACATTTAACTGGTCAGTATCTCATCACTCTATCGAGTGGTTTTTGATTAATTCCATTTTCTAAGTTAGTCCTCTATGGGCGGGGTACTAACCGCTTATCCATTGGCGGTGGGAATTTGGTTTAACATTTGTGGTAACTCCCTTCATCTTTGGTAAATTTTACAAAATTTTAGCTCTCATCTATATTTGACCAGCAACAGATGTTGTAACTGTGTGTTGCTAGTATAAATGTGCCCATTAAACGCGAACTTGACGTGCTCCAGAAAAACTGGGTATGAGGTGTTGCTACCTGATGCCTCTAGTTTTACAATTTATTGGTCCCAGTGCCAGGCAAAAAAAAAAGTTGAATTTTGTTCCACTGTGTTTTCATTCGGTACCTGAATCAACTTTTTCATGCTGATGTTTTAATATTTTAGTCAGTTTGTTTTTTTTTCTGAGTGTAAAGATCATCTGAAGAGTCAAAAGCTTATGAAAATTAAGTCAAGGAGCGTACTGAATATAAGCTTTTGGAAACTACTAAATAAGTAGATGGAAAGCTTTAGCAAAGCCTGGAATAAAAGACTGGCAGGTGTTTCAAAATGGTTCTGAATGGCACAGTTTTGTTTTTTTTTTTGTACAAGCCACCCCCTTTTCGTCCCTCTAAGAAAGATGTCCACTTCAAACACTCCCAAAAAAATGTTTGTTGGCTTATTTTGCAGTTTATACGCTCACAAGATGGGTCGTTGTCTTTAGACAATTAATAAACATTTAAACGATTACTCAAGAGTTATTCTTGGATCGAGCTCATCAATTTTTGAACATTCGGGAGTTTGTCAAGCTTGAGCGTATTAGTGAATCAGCTGATTTTGGTTTCGGATGCGCGACTCCTTGCACTCCCTCTCTCTCCATCTTTATCTCTCTGAGAGCACTTGCTATAATTTCAATTACAAAATAGCAGAAATTTCCAGTCAATTCCAAACAGAAATACACGCACACACACAACACAACAAGTACATAAACTTGGTTGTGTGTTTGCCGAAACGTAACGGGGCAGTGGCCGTGGCTGCCGCTGTCGACGCCTGCCGCTGCTGTTACTGTTGTGGTTGTTGTTGTTGGTGGTGGCGGCACTATTGTTTTTGTGATACGCGGTGGAGAAAGGCGATTTTCTCTTTAATTATATTTTATTTATTTTTACATAAAAAATTGTAATGTTGTGGTGGATTTTTTTCATCATTTCCGTTTTGTTTTGGGGGTTTTGTATTTTGGTGGCAGGGGACAACATGACGATGTCAAATTAATCAACCGGCGCTGCCGTGACAGCGCGTATGTTGCGTATTTTACAACAGACCACTACACACAAACTCACTCACAATTTTTGTTTGCAAATTAATTTGCATGGGATTTGTGTTTAAATTTCGAAATATTCAAAATTTATAACAACAACAATTCACTAACAATGCAAGCCAAGCTTTAGGTTACACGCACAAACGAACAACGACGTAAGCAGCTAACTAACTGTTTGGCAGCGAGCGACGCGCGTTTTCTGTGTGTGCTGCCTCGGCGAAACGTTGTGAGAGACTGAATGGGTACCCAGCAATGGAGAGGCCACCACAGTACCCCCTACGCAAGTATAGGTGAGCAGCAGTTGTTGTTATGTGTGTGTGTGTGTTAGGCAAGTTTGTGGGCCAGTTGTAATTGTTGTTGGCTACTGCTGCTGCTGCTTGCTAAGCTTCTGTTCTGTTCTTTTCTTTTCAATTTGATCTACAAAAACAAATATTGTGTACGAATAAAAACAAAAACAGAAAAACAATTGGCAGCCCATAAGTGAAATTAACATTCATTTCTAATTGACGTACATACATATGTGGGCACAGTGGGCTTAATAAGCATTATATAATATAATTGCAGTACAACAAAAAGTGACTGCAACAATTGCAATTATCAGCATTCATTTACATTTTCTACTCAGTATTAATAATTTTCGAAAAGCTCTCTCAAAAGTGCAACGCATTGATCTTTTTTTATTCTCGTGTAAAGCTTTTAATGACTTCCTCCCCATTTGACTCCATTGTCAAATTGAGTAATTGCAAAAAACAAAAAAAAAAACCCCAAAAATACATAAATCTACAAACAGTCGTAAAAAGGTGTAAATTTGTATGCAAACGACACGAGCACTCACACACTTACACGCACAAAGGTAGTACGACGCTCGATGATGCCACAACAAGGTGAGGCAAAGTGGGTGAGCGCTCTCTTTACATCTTATATTTCATTAGTAAGTAGTTGCCAAAGGTTTTCAACATTTAAAACAATGAAAGCTAGGCCAAAAAGTGAAATTAAAAGTATATAGGCTTCGATCTAATCGCATCAAAGGCTAGCCAGCGACTGCAGTCCTGTTTACTCTCTTCCAGCTTCGGCATGCGTTCGGCTCGTGTATGTATAAATAGAAAAATGTCTTCGGCCCCTGGGGGCATCTAGTAACAATCGCTGATATAAAAGCAAGACTGCAAATCTGTAAAAATTTGCTTAAGTTTCTGTCCAGAGAATTGAACCCGTTGTTAAGTGTAAGGTTCAATTTGCGGACGGGTTCCCATACTTATCGAACCTAAGGTTTTGGTTCGAGTCTGGGTTCAATAGTTGACAGATTTTTGCCTCTATTTTCAGTCAAAATTTAGATATCGTCTTGTTTGTGATCACATTTGAAACTTTTTTGAGTCCTCGGCCTGATACTTTTCTCGGGAGAAAATCCTGTACCCTGGCCGAGACTCTTTTTGAAGAATCGTATAAACTCCGTTTTTCTGATCATCTTCGTCTCATTTTCGAATCATATTTCCAGTCATTTGCGAGTCTTTTCCGATTCGTAGTTCAATAAATCAAATTTTGAGCGTCTTCTTTAAAGACTCAAAAAAAACCCATTAATTCGATTTATGTTAAAATAATCTTTTAAATATTTTTTACTGTATTTGTTTCTTTTTCCTTTTTCCAACTTGACTTTTTTTCTTCTTGAAATTGCAAATTATTTTTAAAGATCATCTTCCATTTTCAGTTCAACGATTCTTTACTACAAAACAATTTTTTCTCTCATAACACTGGAAAAGTTATGAAAAATCTTTAAAAAATGACTTTAATAATTGTAGACAGAAATTAAGTTCGGGCTTAGGTTCAGGAGGAGTATTTGAAAAAAACTTGAACCGAACCGGTAACTTGTTCTTATATCAATTCAATTTGGTGGTGTTTTATTACGTGTATTATAACCTACATTTGAAAGGTTTTTGGTTGTTCACCTAAAACCAAGTTTAAATTATTAAACTTTACAACAAAACTCTTTTAAAAATAGTTGAAGCTCTTAAAAAAATTATATTTCTCGAAAAAAAATTCGAATTTAATATTCAATTAGAAAGTTCAAAACCAATATTCGTGTAAAACATAAATTCAATTATTGAGTTTTTATTTTCTTTAAAGAAATGTGAAGTTAAATATTTGACGTAAGGAAAACTTGTGTCGCGGTTGAAACGGGCTGAATAAATGGAGATTGGTGGTGGTGAAGAGCGAAACTGGATCGAATTTACTTTCCTTTCCAATCTTCTATTTGTAGTTTGAGAAAATGGTTCTTATGTAAATCTAAAGTATCGAACAATAATGTGTAATACTCAAACTATATGCCCAGAAAAATATTTGTTATGAATATTGAATATTTTCTAGTAAACAGAAAAAGATTTCTAGAACTTGGAGAAATATGCAATAAAAAAGTTTTCGAAATAACTTTTCTCAAAACATGAAATTTTGAGATTTTTTAGAGACAGGGCGAATTTTTCAGTCGCTTTCTTTAAATTAGGTCAAAACTTATTTCAACCCTTAAAATCCAATCGAACATTCATGTGTTCGATCGAACAAAACTCAGCGTTGACCGTCCAATGCATCGAGCGCATAGAGAGCAGTGACTGATCATTGCTCTTTCTCTTTTTCCACAACTGTTAGCGGCGGTGTCTCAGACTAAGCGTCTTTGCAAGAGTTTGTTTATACGAGGTGATTCGCGCTCATTCTAATCAATCGTCGTTGAGCCAATCGAACAAGCACTCTATTTGTTTGAGTGCCAATAATAAAATTAAAGAAAACTCAACAGCGAACATTTTAGGTATGCAAGTTTGTTGCGTAGAGCGCAAAGCCAGTTAATTCGGGTGTTGATTAATGCATGAACGATTTGCAATCGAAAGAGACCGAACTTTGTTAGGTGTAAATGGTTTTCTTATATTCTTTATCCTTTTGGTTAAGAAAAACTTGCAATATGTTTTTGAAAAACTTTGTAAATTCTTTAAAAAGATTTCGCCTTAGTACGGAAGGCAAATGTTTAATTTTCAGGTCGAGCTTTTTTTAAGAGCAGCAATTAATATTCAATTATCTCATACACACAAATTTTGTATTTCGTTTCCATCTTAGCCTCACCCTGTTTCGCCGTGAGCGCAACGTAGCCCAAATACAGCTGACAACAACAATTGCAACTGCTGCAGACAAGAGTGTGTGGAAAAATGAAAATGAGAAAATGAGAAAGAGAGAGAGAGAGAGCAAGCTCAAACAATAAGCTAAGCTTGCGTTACGCTCAGGTGACTCACAAACGAAGGGCAGGCGGGGGCGCTGCTGTTGCTGCTGATGTTGCCTCTCCATATGTGCATGTGCTGTACATTATGGCTGGCAGTTTGGTAGTTAGTCGCTCGCGGCTGGCTACTAACAAAATGGGCAACGTAATGCCTGACTGGCTTCGAGACTCTGAGACTGAGCCAAGCGTTAAGCTTGATGACTGTATTGCGACCGCTTGCATGTGAGTACTAGTGTGTGTGTGTTTGTGTGTGTGGAATGAGTGTGTGAACACGCCGTTTCAGACAACAAACCATTTATATCCGGACCTGAGGCCTGTTTTGACTTTTCATTGAAACCTGCTGTCGCGGGCATCGTTAAAACTAAAGTCATAAAAATATAAAAACCACAAACTTTAGCTGTTTCCCTCCCTTCCCTAACCTAAGCATGATGAGAGTATTAACGCATTAGGCACAAGGTACACAAACCCATTCGCCGTACTGACTGGGCCCGCCTGACAGTGCCAGTGTGTCTCACACACGGAGTCTCAGCTGTTATGAAACAATAAACAACCGTCAACAATGATGATGACAACTGCAACAACAACAACAATAATCTAAAACAACAGCTCCGTAGTACGAGGGCTGCAGAAGGAAGTTAAAGAATATGCGAGATTGAGATTGAGATGGAATGAGGGGAAGGGAAAGTGACTTTAAAAACTTATTCAGGACATTTATGCACCGATATTGCAATCTGTAGATGTTTAGTTGAATCAAGTTAGAGCGATTAAACGGGGATTGGCGGGTGTGGCTTCAGCTAAAAAACGTCGAAGTGCGAAAATGAAGCGACGCGAACCAGCTCTGACCTACTTCATCGACCGCTGGGCAGCGACTGAAAAGCAGATTGATATCTGAGTACAAGCCTCGTCATGAGCTCGGCTCGTGTCGGTGTGAATAACGAAATGCGTTCGACACCTGCGGGCTAGACGTGACATTTGCTGATTAGAGGTACTCCTTGCAGTGTACAGGCTATATTTATAGCGGAAAGGAATATTGTTCTGATCAGCTGTTTTAAGAAACTCTGCATATCACGGTTGATGGGTTATACTGCAACTGGATCAAAATTTAGTGCACATAATCGACGTATCAAACGCTTTTTTCGTTATACTAAACTTACTAAAGAGACTAAAAGATTACATTTAGACAACAAATTTAAGGAAAGGTTCAATGAGTTAACTAAAAACAAACCAAATAAAAATATGTTTTAATCGTTTTAATTAACTCTACAAACACAAAGATGAGCAACACGTGAGTGTTGGAACAAGTATTTAGCATGAATTTGAAATTAGTGGACCCACGATTTTACCTGTGCGTTCTGTCAGTGAGTTCATTTGTTCGGCCGACTTTCTTTGAGTTTGGTTGTCACCATTTGTGGCGACGACTCAGACTGCGTGTTGTTGCCTTCGATTGTGACAAATTTTGATTCGTGTTGTTGCTTATTCCTTGGAAAATGACTAATGAAGACCGCTTTTCGAACGATATGCAGCAATTGACGAAATCTTTCAAAAATGTGTGCACATCTGGCGCACACACACATTTGCACTTGAGCTCGTTTGCTTCGTCTCGCAAAAATTGTCTAAATTAAGGAAATTTCTTCTATGACATTACGCATTTGCGAAATTTTTTAAAATTGCCCTAAGTCGTAGTTATACTCCGGTCAAATTGAGTTTTGAGTACTTTGGCTTTCTTCAACCAATATCGACCAATACCATTTTTGTGCAAAAAGTTCAATAAAATTACGATGCGATGAATCACGGTGAAAGTACGAAGAGGGAAAAAATTTTCCGTAAATTTTTGAAGAAAACAAGATTAAGGCGGTAACTTGTGAAGCAGAAGGTTTGCCCCGCAAGCCGGAGTTTATTATCCTTGGATGTAAAAATTCGTTTATTCATCAACACTTTGTCTTAGAAATCATCAAACTAAATAAAGCAAGTGTTGTAATCAGCTATCGCTGGATTCGGTCTATCAAACGATAGGTTAAAAGTTCAATGTCACAAAGCTGCGGTTAAATTTGTTGCTTCTGAAGCTGTAAATTTCCGAAATTCTGAAGAAGGTTCCGTAAGGGTGGTTTAACCCTTTGTCGGGTCAGTTTCTTTACCAACATAGAAAAAGGATATCACATAGTATCATACACCGAAAAAGAATGATTTGATCCCGGCAGCGGGAATACAATTTTAAGTAAGACTGAGCGCCTAAGTCCATCCGAATCGGGACTGTTTTATGCTGGATCGTACTCAATAGTTTTCTCTCAAAAAAAAAAAAAGCAATAGTCGACTTGCCCTCTTTGCTTCTCTAATCGTTTTTCCTTCTGCTGTTAGCTGGAGCAAAGGCAACACTGCTATTGCTATCTCGAATAGAACAAAATTAAGATCGAAAAAAAGGATCACTTTCAGCTCGGCAAGGCTATTGCCTACCAGGAACAAAATGTTGATCCCTGACGGGCTCAATTCCAGCCATTCTGGGATCAACCCATTATTAATACCGTTTTGGATTGAGTTGATTCCGAATGGGTAAATTTTTTTGGTTTAGTGTTTAAAAACTTAGGCGCAGACGAAGTAATCTAGGCCTTCTATATT
This sequence comes from Lordiphosa clarofinis, assembly GCA_018904275.1. NCBI lineage: Eukaryota > Metazoa > Arthropoda > Insecta > Diptera > Drosophilidae > Lordiphosa > Lordiphosa clarofinis. The sequence goes on along the minus strand of JAEIGQ010000029.1, from coordinate 323,410 downwards.
GCTATACAAATTATATATTCTTCGATGCCATTTTTATGTACAAAAGTATAATTTATGATTAAAATACGGGCGCAAATAATATCTATTATAATCAGACCTAGGACTCTAAAAGGTGGAACGGGATAGCACCTTACAGCTCTTTTGTTATAATATTGCATTCCGTTAGGCTAAGTGCATCGCCTTACTTGGTAGGAATTATTATGATAACTCACTCATTTCAATAATTGTACGATTATCCAAATCTTTATTTAAACTAGAACGCTTACCTGTAAGAAAAGAAAAAACACACATTAAAAGTTTGATTGCATTGCTCTTAAAAATAATTAGTAATTTTTCAACCGAACCCAATTTGGGGTTTGTAAACGTATGTATGTAAAGCATTCGTAAGCTTGGTGTATATATCGATGCTTTACAAAAGATGGGTGGACAGACGCACATTGCAATATCGCCTTGGCGAGGCCCATCTTGTTTGAAATTTTGAGGTACAATCTTACTCATAACAATTGATTACAGCCGAAACAAATAACGGATCACTGTATTTCGGCTACGGTTACTGTTATGTGATATGGTAAAGGTTATATCCGGTCTTCCAACCAAATTCCGACCCACAACAATTTTCGGTGTCACGGAAAACTCTCTATATTGGGTTTCGAAATGGCCTTCATCAAAAAAAAATATCAAAATGATATGAACGAGTCCAGATATAGTATCCCTTTGATATGAAAAGATGGATGATGGATATAAAGTTTTGGTTCAAAGACTGGTTCATTAATTTTTAGATAGTTAAAACAATTTTTGGTAAGATATAAGACATATTTTTATAACGAATCATTACCCAAATAAACCTCATTCATTCGACCGTTTTAACAAGCGGTTTTGGAGAATTGATCTACCCGGTCTACACTGGTCAGAATGCCCCAAAATTTGGCATATAGTCCGATGTTTCATGTTTTTAAAACGCACATAATAGAAAGAATCTGAAGAATTTGCGCGCTGTAAATGTCAACTGATTAAGTGCAGACCCGACTTATCTGAAATAGGTGACAAAGAAAGAATTTGCACGTGAGTTGTGGTGTGTTGCAAATATGGAAAATATTCGTACAGGCATGCCAAATACATGTTTTACATTCCGATTTGCTGATATTGTGTTAAGTGTTGCGCCTGTACACTTGTACCACAAAGTGCGTTTTGACCGCGCGTCACAGATTTAAACAAATTTAGCATGAGAGTTTTTTATCTTCGGAATCTCAATTCCTTGGACTGAAAAAGTTCTTAACGAGTTCGGGCTCTACTGCTTATTCGCCTGAATCATTTTGTAGACTATGTTCGTCTGTCTTACCAACTGTGGTCAGGCTATTGTGTATTCTGGGACTTCTGAGTCGGCACCTTCTACTGTTCCTATCGATATGCCTATCGTGGGCCACAGAGTTTAGCAAAAGTGTCTGTTTCGAGTCAAAGTCTCACTCGTTCTGTTATTGGTATTTTGACTATTAAAAGTCTGGGTTGCTTGTCTGTCAAAGTAGATGATTCTGCATTGAGCCGCACCGCATGATTTTTTCGTCTGTTACACACACACACATACAAATAAGTAAACACTTTATACTTTATTTGCATTGGTTGGAGACACTCAAATGTGATAAATATTAAGAGCGAATGCAGTACACTTGTAGTTGCGGTACACTCTTTTGAAATTTTGGTGGGCACCATAGCCTATGTTGAAGCTTTGAACCGAACTTTGTTTCAAGCAGAGGGGGTTCGATTCGGGAGGTTAAAAACTTAGATAAGCGGTGGGCAACCGTCTAATCTGTGCAAAACAAGATTTCATTTTTCCCAAGACACAATGCAATAAATTTTACAAGCAACACGCCCTGATCAAAAGCAAATGACAAGAAGAAAACCATTTTGTAGATACCGTCCCAGGTTAAGAAGGGATTTATTTTACAATAGAGTATTCGATGGTCCTGAAAACCCGAACAGAACCGATTCTCTGGGGTTCGGTTCAGAACCAGTTTGCAGCTTCGGTATTTTTACTTGTCTGATATGCCGTCTAAATAACTTACAAAAGCTGCTTGGATAGTGTAATAGTCCATCTAAAAATAGGCTAACTGAGATTTTTATCAGAGATGTTCTAGAAATCTCAGATTTTGAGCTCTTAGAATACTTTACTGCGAAGTGTCTACGCTATAGATTAGTGGAGGAAAACGTACGCTTCGCTACTGCTTTACAGGCGGTTTCATATCCCTCAAATTTTTATCTAACTATACCGGGGATACTTGAGCCCTTAACATATAATAAAAAGCTTGGACAAGTAAAAACTAACTTTACGAAAACCTCTAGAGATTTTTGAACATAAGACCCTCAAAGTTGGTAGTAAACTCACTTTAGTTTGGCTAACCGGACATTGAGAAATCGGGTCTAAAGTGTTCGGATGAACCATCATTTATCAGAAAAGCCAAATACCTTTTGGATGCCTGATTCCAAATTGCATTATTCAATGGAACTTTCAAAAGGATACAACAAAAAATAGGAGCAATTTTGTAACGGTATGATTTTTCTACTAAAAATCCTAGTCTGCCTTCAGGCCAGCGATGGTCACGCGTTGCCCCCAGAGGCCGAAGACATTTCGCTATTTACACATATACGAGACGAACACATGCCGAAGCTGAAGCTAAGAGAGTAGATAGCTCTTCACTCTACCTTAAGGACTCTCACTTTAAGGACTCGCTCTTCTTGACCAACGCTGCTTTAGATTATTTTCGGCACTTTTTGATTAATCTTAATATAAATAAAAGTCAGTACTGACTTTTCGATAACCTTTTCTTACTATTATTCAAGCAATAAAAGTGGAATTATGTTACTTGATGCCTGTTAGACTGTTGCACGTTTTCATATAACAAACTTCTCAATCCCCCCTCTTCCCTCTCTCACTCTCTTTGTCGCTGTCAGTCAGTTTTGTATATTTGATTAGTAAACATCGCAAAAGCTTTGTCATATGTAGTTACTAACTATGTGATTACCGCTGGCTAGCGGGGCTTGACCTTAAGCGGTTTGAACCCAATTTGTAAATACAAGCAGCCCTGATGCGAGGGTCTACACACACACACTCACACAGAGGGAGAGAAGAGACCTTCAGTCCGCCCCAAAAAAAAATAACAACGAAAAATAAGCAACAACGATTGCGAGAGCTTAACCCGCCATTGGGCACCTTCAACTTGCGTGTGTGGCGGGGCCATTGGATTGTGCATTCGGTCATGGCTGCGACTTTACCTAGCCTGGCTCATTAGAAAGTGAACGCTGTGAGACAATATCAGACAACAATGCTTTTGGCTGGGCTAATGAAGCATGTCGACCATGTTGTCGTGGATCAGTCAAACAGAGATTCACTCTTCTCTGTCATTAGGGTTTTCATTCAATTAAATGTGTAACACTCGCGCCCGAGATGAGATGATGAGCAGCAGCCAACAGAGAAATGGAAATGTTGAAAGAAACCAAAATTATGTTAGTGGGAAATTTTTTTTTGTGGTTTCATGAAGTACACGAAGCGCCGCCGCCGCTGCTGTTGCTGCTGCTGCCAACTTCACTTTCACTTGCACTTCACTTGCCATGGCCATGAATGAATGCGCCTCCATTTGTCTGCCCACTGGCTAAGTTATTTTTTTGTACCACCGCCATGATGGCGCCTTCATCAATCACACCGCTTGCTGCTCGCGCTGCTCGCTGCTCATGTGGTACAATGGGAAAGTTCGCCCACAAGGGTTCTCCGCGCTCGTTAGGCTCTAAATCACGTACAGCGCACGCCCACCTGCCCATCTCCCCCCTGAATCGACAAGTGTATCATTAGCTGTTTTCCTGCTGCTTTCTCATTGATTTTCGTTTGAATTTTTTCATTGGAAAATTCATGTTTACAAGCGATTAGCAGCTTATTATTTATGTTTCTTTGCAATTGGATTTCTCAACTTTTGTGTGTACTTTGTTGTTGTTGTTGATGCTGTTGTTTACCAGATGTGTTGAGGCGCTGAAATCACTGACTGATGGTCAACCCATGGAGAAAGACAAATCTACAAAAGCTTTACATAATCCACTTACCAAAAATGGTCATCATTATTATGCGAATATTATGGTTAACCATTTTTGGAAGGGTTTCTCAACAGAAGAAGCTAATGAACTTGAAAAGTTTTATAGGCCGCAAAGAGGGATTTTCCTTCAATCTGTTAGGGCGTACGGAAAAGTCATTTATTGCGATTATTATTGAAAAATTACGGATGAATAAATTCATGCCGCACAAATATTGTTGGAAGAGGAGAAAGATGAGGATGCCAGAAGCATTCTAACAATACGAAGACAGTTTTTAAGATCTAATGAAGTTTTGAACATAATATAAGTGGCATGTTCCACAGGAAGGATTAAAATTACAGTACCCTGTGCGCACTGAAAAAAGCAATCGGTACAATGAGCCAGGGTGGTGACTCCAGACACCAGAATAGTGGCTCAGGAGTCCGGAGTCGCCCAGGTAACAATTTTAAAAGCAAACTGCAGGGCGTGACAACTCCCTTAGTGAGGGGCGTGTTCCATCTAAAACTTCTAATGCTCTTTGGGTCCTAGCACCCGGTTGATAAGATACTCCACGTCGAGACTCAAATTAAGTCTCTACCCAAGATGTAGGTATCAACGCATAACCACCACGATGATGAACACTCATTCTGCCTCAGCACATTGTTCATAAAAACTATTAAAATTTTTATAGACTAAGATAAAAAGACTGTTCCGCTTCGTTTCAAAAATCCGGAATCGGTGACTTATTTAAAACGGCAGTATTCGACTTTTAACTTTAAAGTCCCAAAAACTTATTCGATGGATGGCAAAAAGCCGAATTCCGATTAATCGGATTCGAATATGGGAACAAGGACTGAAATATTTAAAAAAAAAAACCATGGCTGACCGCCGAAACTTTATTGCATGTTAACTCTTGATAGTTCGAGGTCCTTCAAAGAAATTTTTTGAGCTAAGGGGGAGTTATACTATGCAATTTCCTTATATTCTTGGAGTTAGTCGTTCAAATATTTATTTTTCTTTATTTATTTGACATTTGACGAAAAGATTATACATAATTTTGTGTTGCGGTATGTCGAACGGATGAGTTACACAACTTTTCAATGGTCCGACTTGAAACTTCTTTGTCGCCGCAAGTCGTAAAAAGCATCTTCTAATTTATGCGGTTCCATTATAAGTACATAACATCGAGATGCCAAGACCCAAACAGTCGATTCAGCCCCTTTCCTAATTGTGTCTAAAGAGCACCAATTGCGTATTGGAGCAAATTATTGAAAAATTACATATAAAGGTCACGATGAACATACAAATTATTTATTTATTTGCGATTTATTGACGTTTTACATCTGCCTGTGGAACCCTAGGTGCCTTTACTACCGCTTCTTACAAATCACCTAAAGCTATTTTCCATCTAGATCCTTAAATGAGATCGTCGGTATTTCCGTACCCACCACATCTAAGTGCCTGGACACCGCAACATTGAGGGGAAACTAGTCATCAGGAGTATCTAGGGCACTACCATTCAGCTTCTCCTGGAGAAGAGCTTCATATGCTTGACCTCGTACAAACTAGTCACAAGGAATAATATAAGGCCCAAGTTCAACCTATAACAATAGAGATAATATCACACTTTCTATTCGGGGCCGTAAGTGGTCACTGCCTCTTTTGCAGGTATGCAAACAGCTTTTTCTACTTAACCTTTCGGAAGTATCTGAGATGGAGGTTTCGTCTCTACTAAAATTCTTATCGTCCTCACAACCGGAAGGAAAACTCCGGCTTATATAGGTAATTATATGTTATCTCAATAAGTCAATCTTCGCCTTAATGAAGGATCAGTTTAACTATTCCTTTCAACCTAAACTAAACTATGACCGCAGCAGAGTTTAGTATTAGATCAAAACCAGAAGTTCGATATGCTCAGGAACTTGCTTGAGTTCTGCAGCTTGCTTTGGAGTTTGTTCCTTGGTTTATGCTAAATATTACTCAAGGGCTCAGAAATGGCAAAATTATATAATTTTGATTGAATACAAACATTGCGAACCATTGCCGTGCAACGGTCCCCTTTTGCTTGATAAGGTGCGCGAAAAGTGGACTTTCAGAATGCGTTTACTGGCCAACTGCATGGAAATTTGTTTAATCGCAGTATTTAAGTTTTCTTAGCTTTTCTTGCATTCACATTTACACCAATAACTGTGAAAATGTCTATCAATATCCATAAGCCTGTTCTCTGACATGTCTTTATCCGATAATTGCTTTAAGCTTGTCAACCATGGCAAGTAAGAAAACCGACTAGATAATTCTATAGAAATTACATTACCATGTTGCATTTCGTCAGCTTCAATTCAATGCAAATGAACGGACAAATGGACAAAGAGTCGAACGAAGCGACGCTGCTGTCGACAATAACAATGGAAACGCGTTTAATGTTTGCTGCTGCGTTTGCAATTGCTGAGTTGGGCAATGCAAAAGCAAAAAACAAAACAAAACTAACGTAACGAAACAAAAAATTAGTTCTTACTTTGCATATCCATTCATTGTAGAGAGAGAGACCCAAAGACTAACTGGCTTCAAGAAATTTGGCACATAACTAGGACACAAGAACTGGTAACTGCGGTGTGTACTCGTATGTGCCAACCACCGGCAACCGGCAGTCATGTCCGCCCCCCATCCGCCCCTTCCATGCATGACGTCAGCCCCAGTTGGTTGCTGCCGCTGCTAACCAACTTCCCCAACTGGTTTTCCACTTTAATTTAGATGCTTTCATGATGTTCATCGGGTTTTGATTTTGGCTGCAGCGTCTCTGAATTTATTTACACATTTGCGTAGGCCTACAAACCCAGAAGCCTACAAAAATAAGAATGAAGATCCATTATCCAAAAACGGGAAGTGAAAAAGATGCAAATAAGCGAAACACATCGATTTCATTCAATTTCCTTGGCAGGTAAAGTTTGTCGTTTAATTAGCATTGAACTGTGTGTGTTGGTTCAACGTCACTTTGGGTTACGTGGAGAATCACGAATAGTAACAACCTTTGCAATTGCGTAAACTATATTAGTTTACAAATTTTTCCATAGAACAGCTTTGAGTTATGACTAAGCTTGTGAAACTTGCAATCGTTGTGGGTGAGTGGAGGGCTTGTGGTGTTATAAAAGTTGTAAAGGTACATGCCACAAATTTCAAAATTTTGGGTAGGTGCTAGAGTTGGATTGTTGAAGAGTGAGTAAATTAAAATTCATTGCTTAAAGCATATTCTTCTGCAAATACTCTTTTTTGTTCAGTTGCTCAGTTGCTCAGTGCTCAAAGATGTTTTAAAAGGTAACTACTAAAACTAAGGCGCTGACAAATAGATTGGACCAACACATCTGTTGCAAATAAATTAGAAAAAACTACAAACGCAATGCTTGTAATGTGTTTCATGAACTAAACCAAAATTTTATCAACATCAAATAAAGATTCATTCAGCGTCTGGAAGAGGTACTAGTAACTCGCATCATATATGCGATTTATACACTCAGTCACATGTATTTTTATGTTCAGCTAGTCAGTTGTTTTATTACTTGTTCTTTATTGTTCAGTTGTTCACTTGCTTATGAAGATTCCTTTACTCCATTCCAAGAAAAACACAATTTTACAAACCATCAACATTTTATTAAGTTTGCACTTCAATGAAGAATTGAAAATATAAATAATTGGATCATTAGTTACTGTAAGAATGAAAACTCTGGACTATAGAGCACTTTGGTTGATCCAAGAATTAGTTTTAGATAATGTTTCGGTGAAAGGTTCCATTTCGGGGTTCAATCAATTTCGGTTTTCGGTTTCGATACGCTACCCGGATTTTTATTTCGGTATTCCGTTACGTACCGATATAAGTCAACTTATTTTTAATACTATATAGCAGTCTTGTGATTTGCTCGCAGTAACATAATTATATTTCCAATTTGCAGTGCATGCAAATGCACTTGCAATGTCTAAGATCGACAATTCGCTCTCTCCCACTTAGGCCACTATGGGACCATTGCGAATTCTCTGTGTGCCTTCGTGCAAAATATTAAAACAAATCAACAGTTACACGGGATTTCCTAGAGCCCAAATAACGACCTGTGAAACCATCATTGGGCTGATCAAGAATGTATATACTTAATAAGGTCGAAAATGCACAAACTTAATATAATTAAAAACGGAACGCGTTGAAAAAAAAAAACCGAAACTGTACCGGTACCAATGTTTTGATTTCGTTCCGGTACTATCGGTTCCAATAATAACGGTAAACGGTATTCGGTTCTCAAAAACAAATTAGTATCAGTTCCGGTGCGCGATTTGAATCGGTTTATTTCGGTAAACGGTTCCGGTTAAGGTACCGGTATTGAGCCCTGGTTTCAATACAATTTTGGAGAGTTTAATTAAAACGGTTGAATATATGGTATAGCTGCCATATTACAAACTGGTATGTGTATTAGGGGGGTCGATTTTTTCGCACAAAGCATATAGCAAAACTAAACTAATAAATAATCATGATTACAAAATATCTCTAAAAGGTACAAACCATCTATTTGCAAAATTGTGGGAGATATAAGGTTTTTCTCTACATTGCGGGGGTGGGAGGGGCGTGACATTAAAATTTATCTGCCTGCAACTATGAGAAGTATTTGTCCCGTACTTGTTATTGACCAGACGAGAGTGATGCAGCGTAGTTGGACTTGGTTCAAGGCTGTGCCGAGAGGGCTAGAAAACGATACACCAATTCAGTCAACGGAAAAAAAGATGTGTCGCTAGTTCTTCGGAGAATATGCCTGATCCTAAGCTTGTTCTAATTGGTGGTTGTTTCTTTCTTCCATTGCTCTCTGTCTCCTGGAACGAGGCTCTAAAGTTGTGTTTCCATTTCTGAGCTGGTATGCAGTAGTTCCTACTTTAAGAAGTATACTGCTGTGACCTGAAATAGACGCTCCAAAAGGTTTCAGTACGCAGAGTCGTACTGCGCCTTTCGCTGCTTTTATACCCAGGCAAGCTGCTCTTTGCAGCTTATGGAGTTTGCTTAGATGAAACTCTGTGTATGCCCGCTGCGTATACGGTTTTGTTGTGTTCCTGTTTTCTTTTTTCAAAAGTCAAAACGAGCTTTTAAAGCAATCTGAAATCGATTATCGATTATTTTTATAAAGAAACGACCAAGTGCAAAGCCTACGCCTACTTTCTGTTCTGTACGAGTTGCTCAATTCAAAAAGCATTGCCATTTTCATATATTTTGTCAGTATTTATTTGTCTCGCACTCAGAGCAGGTGTTATTGACGGCTTATTTTAATTTTATTTTTTTTCTTATTTTTTATTTTAATTAATGGACCTTAAGAAAACATCCAGCTGTGGTCTTTCTTCTGTTAAACCAAAACTTCATTTTAATTAACTTATATAAGATTTTGTTTTGGTTTGGTTTTGTTGCTGTTGGCTTCATGTTTGTGTGTAGAATGTCTAAAGAGCAAATAATTAAATGTGGTAAAATAAAAAATGACTGTAAAAAGAGTACTGTTTTTGTTTATCAATAAAATTCTCGTAAAAAAAATACTTTAGACTTCCCTGTTAGTGAGTACCGTTCGAACTTGAAATTGTTATATATATTGATTTTTTTTTTTAGATTTTTTTATTAAACCCACTATTGGGGTCTTTTTGTAAAAATTTCAAACTGATTTGGCAAGTAGTTATGTATTCCAACTAGTGTATTTAATAAATCGTTTTTTCGACCCTTTTTATTAATAAAAATATCATGTTTTTTGCGTTATTTTCAGAAAAAGTTGGTTTTGAAACTAAATTTTACTTATATTTTTTCTTAAACCATTATTTTGAAACTTATTTTACGAAAGTGGTTACAAAAATATTGGGAGCAACTGTTGACCGATTTTAATTTTTTTTTAATAATTACTAAAATACACACATCGTTTGCCTGAACTAGGATATTTGGAATCCGTCAATAAATAACGAAGTTGGGGCCAATAAAGTGGCAGAAAAATGTCCAAGCGAAGGTAGAGGTACGAGATTGCTTCTGGGTAAATCGGCCGTATTTCCTCTGTGTAGTTATACATTTTATTTAAAAAACTTAGTGTAAAAACCAAGGCTGCAATCTTTAGAAGGCTCAGTCTGGAGGATCGAACTCATATTTAAGCTTGAAATGGGTTTCGTTTTTAAAAGCATTGAACCGAGGGTCTTGAGCAATCTACTTTCGATTAACGGTTTACTGCCGTAGACCTATTCGCCGACTTCTTGCAATCTACTTATTCCTCTGCGCGCTTTACTATACTTCCTATACTTATAACATTTCTTCTTTCATCTCGAGAGCTGCTCTATTTCTGAAAGATCCTTACTTTCACAATTGAAATCATCTGGGCCTGACAACATTCCCATTTGTGTGTTTAAAGAGTGTTGTATTTCTTTATGCAATCCATTGCTTAAATTTTTTAATCTATCGCTAGAATCTACTATTTTTCCGAATTTTTGGAAGGAATCTTATATTATTCTTCTTTATAGAAAGGGTGGAAAATTTGGCTTATCCAGCTAAACTATCCGTTATTCCAAATTATTATAAACAGATTATGTTGAAATTTGGCGATGTTCAATTGCTTTGTAATGAAATTGATTGTGTTGAAATTGTATATGTGTTGAAATATCTTGTGTTAAATTTGTGCTGTGTTGAATTGACGTGTGTTGAATAGACGTGTGTTCAAATTGTTTAGTGTTGAATAGACGTGGAACCATTATTACAAAAAATGTCCCAATAGTTTATCAGAATGATTTCCCATGAACAATTAGTTTATCCGTCATATAGCAGCTATCCTGAAGATAATAAATTGGTCCTTGGGTTTCTCCGACTTTATTCTTGTCACTTAGCAAATAAAGTCATAAAAAGTTTAGTTTATATGAGATTTCCAAGACAACCCATACTTAGGATATTTTTACATATTTATACCCTTGGAGAGGGTATATTAAAATTGTCCGGATGTTTGTAACGCATAGAAGGAAGCATCTCCGACCACATAAAGTATATATATTCTTGATCAGCATGACGAGCTGAGTTGATATAGCCATGTCCGTCTGTCCGTCCGTCTGTCCGTCCGTCTGTTTCTATGCTATCTCCTCCGTCAGTTTTAAAGCTATCGTAACCAAACTTTGCACGAAGTCTTTTGGTATAAATACGCTGCACATTTGTCGGAACCGGCCGGATCGGATGACTATAGCATATAGCTGCCATAGGAACGATCGGTTGAAAAACTAGTTTTAGTGAGAAAAACTTTTTTGTTTTCAATGTTATCGCTCCCATCGCTCGTATTTATAAGTTTTTAGTGATTTCACATAATTTCACCAAGCCATTTTGAAATCGGACAACTATATAGTATAGCTGCCATACAAAAGTTAGGTCTGAAAAAAAGTCTTAGTGAGAAAAACTTTTTTGTTTTCAATGTTATCGCTCCCAACGCCCGTATTTATAAGTTTTTAATGATTTTACATCATTTCACCAAAATTTTTCGAAATCGGACCACTATATAGTATAGCTGCCATACAAACTGTCAGGCACATATCAAGCTCCAAGGGTATATAAACTTCGGTCGAGCCGAAGTTAGCTTGCCTCTATTTTTTATATTCAAAAATTTAACAACTTTGTACATGTAAAATTTGTGCTCTCTAACTCAAAGCTAATCATCTCTTGACTAACCCGGAAATCTTGTCACCCGGCTCGTCAATAGTAACTCTTTCTCTTTGATTATCTGATTTCACTTATCATTGCCTGGGTAAGCCATTGACAGTTATGTACATATAATCACGTGTTTATCTGTTGGCATTTAATGCGCGTGCCTTCGTTGTGGGAGTTCGTTCATAACTCACAGACACACACACACACACACAACTAAACCCCAAACACGAGTACGAACATACCATATACATGTAGCTTACGCATGAACATAGATGGCTTATTTGAAAAATGGCAAAGTTCAAGGTTTATGTAGCTGCAAAAACACACACACAAAGATAGATACAATACATACACAGACTAGATGAAGACATAAAGACACAAAAACTTAATCGTCTGCAAAAATTTGAAACTTCCATCGTGGGTGCAGCATTCAAGTTTTTTTTTTCATTAATGAATAAAGTGCACAGAACGGAAAACACACAAAATGGAAAATTTTAATTGAGGGCGTTCCCCGGACTCCATTTTGGTACAGAGCTAGAGCTAGACATTCAGAGTTCAACTATATGTACATGTCATGTAATGAAAGCGCCAGTGTGCAATTTGTTCTCTGTTTGTTAACAAGAGGGTAGATCCAGAAGTACTTGGACAAATGTAGAAAGAAAAGATTGACTGTTTTAGAGATAAGAATAATGAATGTTACACAAAATCAGAGAGGTACACAAAAATTGATCCATATCTACGCCACAGATCAAAGCGGTTCGGCTTTAGACTGGTTTGCAGCTTTAAACTCCATCTAAAAACTTTTTCGATTAAAAATTATTTAAGTTAAGTATTTATTGCTCTCCAAATTTGAAAACTGCTACATTTTAAAGAAAGTAATTCATACCAAACTTGTAGGTTGGAGTTATGTATAGCATACTTTTTGGGATGTGACTAATTTTAACAAAAACCTTTAATCTACTCAAAAGCTTAGTTCACTGCATACTTTTAGGCAGGACGATTAGTCCGATTCAAAGTAAATGTTGGCATATTTTTAGGCGAAATATTATAAGATTGATTAAGTAATAAAAATATCATTTATATATTACCTGAAGCGTTCTCTTTACGAAGCGAATTTGATTAATTAGTATGCGTACAATTTAAGCTCCAATCAATATCCCACCCGACAAAAAAGTATCTTAAAATGTGAGACTAATTCTCTTGTCTACCAATAATAAGGAAAACAGTGCTTGAGGAAATAGAGGATGCTGATGAATATTTAAAACATAATTCTTCAGTGCGGGTCGGCAAAGACCCGTTCGCTTAAAAGTCTGCACCTATTAAGAAAACGATTATAGTGCGTATAGCGAGTTCCTGAATGGCTTAGACGGTGGGCGCGAAGTTTGATTTTGGGAGAAGAGCATCAATAAAAACTGCAAAACTACCCGTTATTTTATCATCACAATTTCTTTTGCATCGTATAAATCTTGGAGCAATGCGAGCAAAGGTGTGCCCACTGCTGGTTTAGATTCCAAATTGGACTCGGTAGGTGTACTGTAATCGTTACAAAAGTCGTTTAGAGCACTGTTTTAGAAAGTATTTTAGCTATTAATATGAAATGTGGTGTGTTTTTTAATTGAAATAAATTAGACAATTACTGCTTCAAGACCGGTTCTAAACCAGAATGATTCGGTTGAAATTTAAATCTTTAATTTAAAATGTTTTCATTTAGTTAAGATTAAACCCTAATATATGTTCAGCAGCATAAATCGGTGACAAAAAATCGACTATTTTTATTAGATTGTGCTGGTGAACGGTCACGATGCGCCATCATGTTTGCTATTTTTCAAGATTGTGTTAGATGTGAATCTAACAAAGAAATAGTTTGGAAATAGGATCTTGATAAGGACGCCTATATCCTCTTACAAGATAATACCAAGGAATGATAACCTTCCGACTTGCGCTGTAGCTAGGGCCACGTGGTCCACGATAAACCTGAAACGGAAAACATCCTACTTCTGGTCTGGGCCTTAAGAGGTCACTGCCTTATTGGCAGGCATGCAGCATTGAACTACAATTTTTTGGTTCGGGATCGTGGCGGGAGGGGAATGAATTGTCCTTTTCGCCCACCTCTACCCTTAGCCCATTGCCACTTTGTTAAAATGTAACCTTTTTAATGGTAAATGTATGTTTCGACAAAGGAAAAAAAATTGGGCCATCGGATATTCGAGTTTGATTTGCACATTCTCGCCGGGGCCGGGCTTACAAAAAACATTAAATGGCTAACAAAGTCTTAAGGAAAATTCAAGGGAAATTCCAGGAGCAGTTGGTGCTAGCGACGACGGTCATAAATATTTGGTAGTTAGTTCTTAAGTATATAAAGATGTTTGTTGTAAAAATTCAAACCTTCCGCCAACAAAAGGATATCGATAACTTTGTTGCCTTAAAATTCTATCAAGTACGTTCACCTGCAGACTAACACTTATTTTTGATTGATGATTTATGTTAGATGATTGGTGTATGCTGGTGAACACGCCCATTGTATCGTGTTGTTGTTTGTAGGTAATATGTAAAATCAATAAGAAATAAACAAAAATGTAACTTTGTCCTTGTGACTAACGCAATAATATATAAGTTTTTGTAACTTGTAGCGTTAGGATGATATTTCGAAAATAAAATCTAATTCTGTTCATAGGCATATATAAAAAATCATTTTTGTTTGAGTTAAGCTAAGGTCCCACAGGCAAATAATTTGCCCAAATTTTCATGAAAATCTGGATAAATCGGCGAAATTAGGTAACTTTTCGGTCATACTTTATCTTAGTAATTGCATATGAAGCCATGAAATTAGTTTTAAGTCCTTTAAAATCTGCAAACATAGCTTTTTAGCCAAATTTTCATAAAAATTTGGGCAAATTATTTGCCTGTGGGACCTTAGCTTTAGTAATGTGGAGTTCGAAATTAAGCTGTTTTCTTAACGAAACATTTTAAAAGTGGTTGGGAGTCATGTTTTGAAAACTAACTAAGCCTTACTAAAAGTAAAAAATTTGGTCTGGAGTTTTGTATTTTACTAGTTTTGGACCGGCATTGAACCGGTATCAAACTGGTTCAAAAGTGGCTCAGAGCAAAACTTCAGTCTGTAATTGAAATTTGGTCGTATATAAGCCTTAAACTTGCAATTTAGACAATAGGTTGGTTATATGAAGTTGGATAGTAAAGTGGATCAGGACCGTTTTTAAACGGGTTCAAAAGGTTGATTTGGAGGTGATTTGTAGATTGGAATATGGAGTTGGATATTTTACTGGGTCGGAAACAGTACCGATGCGGTTTTCAACAGAAGTATCAGAAGTATTTGAACTATGGACTTGAAGTTTGATCTGTAGGTTGGTAATATGTTGTTGGATACTTTATTGGATCAAGAACGGTAACGTAAGGGTTTCGAAACGGTAAAATAGTGGATCAGAACCATATCTCAGAGTTTATAAAAGCAATAAACTTGCAATCTGGTCTGTAGGTAATGTAGTAGTAGTAGTAGTATCTTTATTTCATTTTGTTCTTTTATTTCATTTTCATGATCACTATTTTAGGTGTGACTGACTTTGGCGTGCTTGGGACTCGAAAAGCTTTCGTTTGTGTTGATCTAGCTTTTGCAGAAGGTTGATATGAAGGTGATCCCACGTGGTGCTCAATGCCCTGCCAGTTGCACCCACTCCGCGAAAAATTGCGTTTTGGACTCCAAAAGATACGTTGCCAAAATTCGGGGCAGTCTTGATTTCATCACCTTGTTGGTAATGTGTTTTTTGATTTTTTAGTGGATAAAGACCGGTATTGAACCTGTTGGTCGACCGGTTTAAAATTGGTCCAGAGCCTTATCTCAAAAGCTAGCTATGAACTTTAAAATTTAAACAAGTAGGTTGGTATTATGAAGCTGGATATCTTACTGTTTTTTGCGAGAAATTATTTGAGCCTTAAACTGGAAATTTGGTGGTACTTAGAAGTTGGAAGTTGGTTATTTTCTCGAAATTAGAATCCACATAATAATAAATAATTGTAAAATTTAAACTAACCGTTTCTCAAACAGATGTGATGCGGATCAGAATGTCATAGATTGTTTTAAATATGTGCTTTGCACCTTTATGCAGGGAATCAAACCGAAACCAGAACCAGAACGTATACCGAAAAGAACCGATTGAACCGGTTTTCGAGAACCGATATTTTCGGTACTGAAAAGACAGAAAAGAACCTAAACGTTGCACCGGTACAGTTTCGGTTCTGAGCAACAATTAGTCTACCAAGCTGGCACTTAGTTTTGAAAGACTTTTAACTAATTTGGTTAGGTCGTATGCATTAACAAAGTATTCTGGCTTGGAAAATCTTTTGTATTGTGAAATAAAAATATGAGAAACCAGTCTGTTTAAAAATGTTGCGTCCTATATTCTCAGATCATCATTATAATGTCATGATAATCTTTGAGCAAAAAGCTCTGACCAAGGCGGCAAACCTCTGAAATTCTGAAGAAGGTTCGGTCCTGGGGTTCAAATCCCTTGAAAAGTATTAGGATCGCTTCTCAAACCGGTTTCTTAACCTATCTAACCTAAGGTTATGGTTCGAAGCTTGGTTCATGAATTCTCATTTCCTTGAGATATTAAAAAAATGTATTAATAGGGAAGCTTTCAGTTTTCAGTTTCAAGTTTTGGGAGATTAAAAATTTAATGGAATCAAACATCATAATTTATGTTGATACAGAAACAAAACAAAGAGGATGAAAACTAGACAAAGTTTCCACATTTGCCTTTGACAAGGACAAGTAAGCGTAGAGCTGTGTGTAATTATTATGTCATCGCTAAAATTTGGATGGACGCAAAACTAATGATGCATTTTTCTTAATACTTTAACGGTCCATAGCGGTACTTACTGGTAGACCGATACCTTACCGAATGCCGAAATAATATCAGAACCAAAACAGAACCTTTTACCGAAAAAAGTTTCGGTACGTACCAGAACCGGAACCGAAATACGATTCGGTTTGATTCCCTGCAATAGTGAGAACAAAAGAGATAAGTACAGATAAGTAAATATTGATAACTTTTTCCTATGTATTGAGTGTGTCGTTTTGATTCTCGATTATATTCGTTTCGCTTTTTGCAGAGCACGAATCTGTTTTGGGAATTGGTCTATTATTATGTCTATTAATTTAAGCTTAAAGTTGCTTAAAATGCATATTTTGACCGGAAAAAGTATGGGTGTATTTTGTTTTCTTTCGATTTAAGCCCCGTTTTTAGGCAAAGTTTGCGGAGTAAGGAGAAATGTTTTGTAGCTCTAGAAAAAGGTTCGGGACAATTGATGTTATTTTGTTAAATTGTTATTGTGCATTTTTGTTTTTACCCTAAAAATTATGTTGAGTTCTGTGGAACTACGTAAAACTGCATGTACCAAAATTTAACTAAAGGGCGCAGCAAAAACAAAATGCTTTTTGTTTCGTAATAAGCTTTTCGTGAGTATTTAGTGGAATAGGAAACAATTGTTTTCAATATATCCCGGGGGCTTAAAAATCTCTAGAATTCTCGCCAAGTATATTGTAATAGTTATTGATTGATTTCATAAAGATTCGCCATAATGAAATCCAACAAACGCCCACTAAATGAAAAATCCGGAGGCGTCTTCTGTGTGTGGGCGGCTCAACCTTTTGTTGTTATCAAAAGCCATGGATGCGTGTGTGTGTGTGTGTGTGTGTGGGCTGACGGCACAGGAGGAAAATAGCGTGGGCAGCGTCAGCAGCAGCAGCAGCTATTTCAAGTTGCACTATTGATTGGGCAGAGAGGGTGGGGCCAAACACAGAAATGCTATTGATTTTTGTGTGCAGCATCTCCTCAATTGCGTCACGAATGCCCTCGAGCTAGCCCAACTAGGACCTTGAACTCTTCCCATTAGCTGGCAAAAACAGTGGGTGGAAGTCGCACAAGTGTCAAGGAAAAGGATACTACAAAAGGGGCAAAACACTTACCAGTAGATTTCATTGGAGGTAATCATATTGGTGGTCTTGTAGTACTGGGCGGCCGTATAGCTGCTCATTTGGGAGGGCGTGTGTACTGGCGGCTCTTTAATTATGTATAAGTTAATTGTTTACGTTAAGGCAATGTCCAGTGAAATGGAATTGGTTGGACGGTTTACAACACTTTTTTTGGCACCGAGTGGGCAGCAGATGGAAAATCAATAGACTGCGGGGGCAAACAAAATTTCACTTTGAAGCGATTTTTCTATTTTTTGCGATATATTTATAACCGTTTATATGGAAAAAGAAATCTCGCACATATGTGTATTATTAACAGGCCATGGACAGCGGCAGCAGTGGCAGCAGGAGAAGGCGACAACGATGTCGCCGGGGGTGGTGGCGGCGGCGGCGGAGTCGTCGGCGACAGACAAACGAATACATACACGGGCCGCGACAAGGCGACGGGGGGGCCAGATTTGACCGGGAGCACAAGTCTAGGATATAATTTGGTTGTTGTTGTTGCTGTTTTCTAGCTTACTAAAGCCTAAACACTAAATAAGCTAGATTTTAGAGAGCTTCCGGCTGGACTACATATAGAACTCTAGGTGTGTACAAAATGCTTCTAGGCGGAAAAGCGTCTGCGAAAAACTAACGTCGGCTAACTGACTGAATGGAGAACTGACTGGGCCGCATTACTAAAGGCGTCGACAGAGCCCAAAAAGCGGCTCCAGAGAGCAAGCGAAGAGAGCGAGCGAGCGAGCGAGAGAGAGCGCCCCATGACAGATGTCTGGTGCGGGGTGTTTTTCTCCAAATTCCTCGTTTAATGTTTGGTGGTTGGTTAAATTCTTTGCCAAAATGCAATCACAAATGGTCGAAGGACTTGCTGACCCCCTCATTGTACTTTCTCCTTCTCAAGGTAGCCTGAACAATGATTAATTATTTAACAGCAACTACTTTCCACTTTCGTAAAATGACTTTACGACGCATTTCGAGGGCCATTAAAAATCATACCAAATGGGGCTATTAACAACAATTTCTGTTGCTCTCCCACAGAGAGAGAGAGCGCATTGCGAATGCAAGAGATAACCAAGAGAGTCAGTGCCTTTCAAAGAGCAAGTTAGAGGGTGGTAGTCCTATGTGACATTCGCTTCCATTCTTGAACAAAGAAAAATCTGCAAAAACAACCTCGAGGAATGCTCTCAAGATGTGCCACCCGATATTTGCCAAATATAAGCGAAAAGAAGAAAAAGGTAAAGCAATTTTACAGCTACCCTTATTTGCACATAAGGCAAGGGAAAGACCAAACAGGGGAGCAGCAAGGAAACGAGAGCAGACTAAAGAGAGAGCTGATTGCGGCATTGCCAACACGCAAACTCAACAACACAAATGCACTGAAAGAAAAGTATTTTGAAAGATTCCCAATTGATGATTCCATATATTAGATTCGTATCTATTTGCTGATCAAATTTCATTGATATATGTTTATTTCATGATCAAAAGATAAGGATCATGTCAGTGAACCAGATCAAAAGTGGTTTAAGACCAAGAAATCAATCCGAAAACAGAAGCGGAACCGTATACCCAAAACAACCGTTTAAATAGAGACCAAAGAGAAACTACAAATGCTCGTTGGTTATTTTTGTAGATCTAATGTAAAGTAATCAAGCTTTAAACTAAAAATTTAATATTAATAAGTAGTTATATTTTATCACCGGCACAAAATTGGTAACGCTCTATTTACACGACCTGATCACTCATCTGAGTTTTCGTCTGATTTGCTGTCTAACCGTGTAAAAAGGCGTCTGAGTAGACATGAAGCTACTCAGATGAGCGATCAGACGAAATAGAACCGGTTCTATTTGGCTTGTTTCAGTGTTCGTCTGACGAAAACTCATCTGAGCGATCAGGTCGTGTAAATGGAGCTTAACAAACACTGAACCATACCTCCAACAATACTCTAATCCAACTCCAAATCAGTTCAAAAGTATAAACCGGTTTGAAAATTATACAGTCGAACTTCCATAAAGCGAATCTTCAGGGGACCAAAACAAACTTCATTATGAAGAAAATTTGTAATACAGAAAAAGAAATACTTAATAAAAATTACAGTGTTCAGGAAACGAATTCGTTATATAGATAACTTGTTCTTAATAGAGATGATTCCTAGAAGGTATGGAAAAAATTTTAGAAGAGCCACCAAAATTTTGGAATTTAAGGGGATTGACCCGTGTGACAGCCGAATTTTTAACTGTTAAAACTTTGAATTGCATGAAAGAAGATAAATGATTTTTCCTTCACAATTTCTTCACCACTGTTTCAAATTATATAAAGTTTTGAGACCCACACTTGCTTCTAGGCTCAATTTAATCGATTTAAACTTACTCATGTTTTTATTAATTCCTGTATAGCAAAGCATAATTTCCGATTGTGAAAACTTACCTGTAAGAAAAGAAGAAGAAAAAAGTCATATTAAATATTATATTTTAAGCATTTTGACGATAAAATAAATGTTAACAGATCATTCCAAAGACAAGACGCCAAAGTTTTTATACCCTTGCAAATGGTTTGAAATATCAGAGTTTAAGAACGCTTCAAATCAAAAATTTTGTTTAATAAAACGTATTTTTCGACCGGTAGTTTCTATGGCAGCTATAAGATATAGTCATCCGATCCGGTCGGTTCCGACATATTAATAGAGTGCAGTAAAAAGAAGAATCTTTGCAAAGTTTTAGCTCGATAGCTTTCAAACTGAGAGACTAGATTGCGTAATAACAGTCAGACGTACGGACAATGCTCAATCGACTCAAGAATATATACAGTTTATATGGTCGGAAATGAATAGCCCATAGTGAGTAGCGCAAGTGTAGTAATAATATTAGTACACAGAAAATAAAATCGTAGAGATATGTTCAATCTTTTTAATATTAATAGGCTTTTTGCACTGAGCACATCTAACATCCAAAATCCCGAGTCATACATATTTACAAAGGCGGATTTTTCTATCTTTGTAGCATTTATCTTTTAGACACAACACAAAAGCTAAAAATGTTGGCATAGCGAATTTTTATTTAGCATTTAAACTCAGATATTAGATGTGCTCAGTGTAAAAATCTTATAAGCCTGGCTTGAACTAAAAAGTTTAAACTCAACTACATAACTATTTTCTACACAATTCAAGCTTTAAAAGATTGGCTTATGCCTTTCGAACTTGTATCATTCCAAATAAGATTACCTCAATCCCTTTCGGAATGACTTGTCCATAAATTGGAGAGCGAGAGCGAAAAAGATGTGTGTAGCATTTTGCACATGCGATGACGATGGTGGTGTCGCGTGGTCGCGTACATTCTTTGTTTTCAAAAGTTTGTAGTGTATAAGAATGTCCTATGAACTATGGAGGAGAAACGAAAGAGTAGGTACCTTTTCTGGAATCAAATCTATACTATACACATCTCGAGCTCAAGAATATCTGGGATTACCCAGTGTATGAAAATTGAAACAAACTTTTTCAAATATGGATATTTTCATTATAATATACCACTGTTAAAGTAAATAATGGATAATAATACAAGAAATGCAACATTCCCAAAAGATTAAGACATTAGAATAGAAAGAAGATGAAATCTTTGAATTCCGCCAAATGGAGCAATAAAGTCGTTCACCGAATAAACATTTGTCACTCTTTTGCTTTTTAGCGTCTCATCTAAATTTTCTATTTGATTTTTATCAGGTAATGAACATGGTAAGGAATCATTGATGTTTTTAACAATCAACACCTTTTATGCAATTCAGCAATATGTTTCTATACAGGCTGTTTGGGCTCTAAGTTCAAAATATGGGCAAAATACCCTGTACCAAGCAATGTGGTTCCTAAGGCTTTGATTTCCTTAGATGATATTGAGTTAACTTCTTCGACTGAATATATTTTCGTGCGGCCAGACATGTTTCTCATTAATTTGAGTTTACCTTTTTTGAACAGCCTGCTTTCTATTTAAAACATTTTTTTAAATAAATGGTGTTTTTGCTCCGATCTTATTAAGGTATACAGAATAGATGGAGATTGGGCTTAAAACACCAACAAACAATATTACCCTAAATGCAAAGTTTTCCCACATCTTCAATTTGGCCTTTCTAATCAAAGGAACTTTGCGGGCTATATCGTCAGGTAACTTTGAACTTACTAATCGCCGTCGGACAGTTTAAGTTGCCAATTTCGCTTGCAATCGCTTTTTCTGATTTAAAAGGGTCAGGATTAGCTAATAACATTTGTAACGAAGTTCTTAAACTGCCCAATGGATGCGGTAAAACCGTAATGACGCTATCAATTTTTACGGCCAATATTTATATCAGTATCCGACAAACATTTCAAAGAAGGAACCATTTAGGAAAATTTCTTTGTCGAAAGAACTTTGAGACAGATTGTTTTAATCTTGCTTGAAATTAATTGAATTAGATTCTTAACTGCTTTGTTCCGAAGACTAGTTCCTACGTCTGATCTTTTTTCAAAGCCTACACAAAGAAATTCTACCTTCTTTTATTACACAGTCCAATATAAACTTTTAACTTCTCATTGTTTTTCAAAATTACGCCTAATAGTAGTTGTTGAACTCTCTCAGCCCATTTCCAATTGACATAGTTTCATTAATCATGTGGTATCCAATTCCCAGGCCTTAGTCAAGTTCCAGTTCCCATATGTAACCGTATCAATGTTACCCATGATTAGAGTTCAACACAGAAAAGCGATATCCCTCCCCCAAAGACTATGATGCACTTCCAACTTTGTGTTGTGCGTGCTCAAGTTGTTTTATTCGTAGGCTCGAGGTGGAGACGTCTCAGTGTCTCGGTGGCTCGAACACTTTCTATGGCCCCGTTGCATGGCATGGCGCATACCAACCACCCAAACAAAGGTCTAGCCCACTTGGCGAGGTTACCCCAGAGAGCTTCGACTTGAATTCATGTGCGCGCTTTTCAAATACAACCGGGGCAATAAGTATTTAATAATCAACAGCAACAACAACAACGTCGGGTAATTGCAAACTGCAATTGTGAGCTGCCCCCTGAGCCACGCCCCCTCACTGTTGGCTTGTTCGTGCATTTTATTGTGTGAACACAAACTTGCAAGAAGTTCAAAACTCGGAATGGCTTCTCATGCCTTAATATTTGAGCAAGACTCTAAAAGGGAGGCGAAGGGAGAGGGGGGTTATAGTGTGGGAGCTGGGTGGCCTAGGGACCACGCCCATTTGAAATGGGTCAAGCCACAATATGCATTGTCCATCAAACAGGACACCAGCAGAATTTTTGAACTAAATAAAAAACGTAAAAAAAAGTGACTAAGTTGTTCAAGCACGACTGCTATGTACCCTGTAAGTTTGCTTATAGCTGATGGACCACCCTAACTGTGTGAATTGCAAACCAGTGTATAACTCGACTAACTTGGTATCCAGGTCTTGATGCAGCGTTAAATAAATGCTTCCTGTTCCCTACCTTTGCAAAATCTGAAAATACCTTATATGCTTTTGGTAGAGGGTACTAAAAACTACTTTTTGGATTAGGCGCCCCCCTGCAAACAAAAACAAACACAAACAACACTGACAAAGAACTCAAAAAAGTAAACAAAAAGCGCAGCCACAAGATAAAACTCATTCCACATTATCATCGAAATGGACTCGAAATGGAATATGAAGACTCCAACCAACAACAAATAGAGCAACGACCAACGACCAACTTTGAGATGCTTGAGATGAATTAAGCGCTATGGCAACAAAAGATTTTCCTCTTGACTGTCACAATATTGGGAAAGGGAAGCGCACAGGAAGCGGGCGGGGCCCTCAAAGATGACAAGTTATTAGCGGGGCGTGTGCATTGGTGCTGCTGCTGCTGCTGGTGCACTTGCTCACTGGGATGCAGTAAAAGTGGCTAGTAAGAGAGAAAAAAAAATATACAAATGATCTACAGACACGAGTATATATCGGAAAGTTACTGAAAGTTGTTCACTGTTGAGCAGCTAATTATGTAAAATTAATAATTAAATTGCAGCCAGAGAGAGAGAGAGAGAGAGAGAGAGAGAGAAACACAAAAATTTGTCAAATTGGAGCAGCTGCTGTCGTCCCAGCTGAATGCATATGCATGAGCCCCATCCCACCCACTGCGCCCTCCCCACACATTCTCCATTTGTGGCAAGCAAAAAAAAGTCAGCAAACGCTAAAGAGCACTTCATACCCATGACACATCCAGGAAAGGGAGGGGCATGTTGAAGGAGCACATGTTTGGGGTGGAGGCGCTTGGTTACACGGTCTTTGGCACATTAGAAACACAAAAACGCACAGAAATTACTTTTTATTGGATGCAAAGAATTTGAAATACTCTTATCAAGTAGGCAAACGCATGGAAATGGAGTTTGTAAAAGAAGGATGACAACTCTATCTGGCCTCTTCTGAACGGAATGGGTAAGGGTTGTGATTTCCCAAAAAAAAAAAAAGACTCAAAAATTATGTTAAAGCACCGCATTTTGCCATTATTGGTGTCCAATGGAAATAAATGAAAATTTCAAGTTAAAAGCAGAATAGCACAGTCGGCAAAATAAAGCCGCATAATTGATCGAAATTAAAAATGGGAAAAGAGCTGAATGACCTTATAAAATGCCCACTGTTAAGCATGTTAAGTTTAAATTAATTATGCTCAAGACACTCTTATATACTTGAGTACAACATAACATATCGATAAGTCCTGACTGGCGACTAAAATAACTTAAGGCCCTCTTCTGGTCTGAACTGAATTTTACGTGATTTCTTTAAACTTGTGAAAAAATCGGGAAAAGAATTGTAATTTTGTTTTTTGTATTTGGTTTTCAAAAGGTTCAAAGTAGATTCTTCAAAAAAAAATGTGTTCGCAGCTTTCCGGGAGTCACCATTGTCTGCAAGCAAAACGGAAAACATCATCAAAATCGGTTCAGTTCAACTTAAGAAAACCTTCGAACCATTTAATGTTTCGACAACTGTTTTCAATCAAATAAGAATCCTTCTTAATAGATTTAAATCAAGGATTTAATGCTTGAGTCGATAAAACCATGTCCGTCTGTCCGTCCGTCCGTTTGAACTAACAGATCTCGGAGATGGTAAAAGATAGTGATTTGACACGTATGGGACAAATGCTTCTTATACTTGCAGGCAGATCAAGTTTATTTTAAATTTTTGCCGCGCCCGTCATACGTCATACCTCTCACAGTTTTGTACATAGATGATTCGAACCTTCTAAAGATAGTTGGTCATTCGTAATATGTATCGATTTGCCGAAGTAAGTCGGATGAGCGGTTCTCAAGCTATGAGCAAAAACAGTCCAAAATTACCCCTCCCTCTCCACAACAACCAAAACCGCATTTCAGTCAGCAAAGAGAGAGATAGAGAGAGAAACTTAGAGATAAGCGCAGCAGCAGCGCTGCATTCAGCTTTTATTCTAGGTACAGAGTATGATATAGTCGGGCTTGACTGACTTTCTCACTTGCTTTAAATTATTTAGGCTGGAATGACACTTTCAATATTTGGGTTCGTCTATGGGCAAAAGTCGTTCAATTTAAATTTAATGTTTTTGAAGAGGCTGGAAATATAAACAATAGCACATTTGGTCTACTAAGCGAAAATTGTGAGAATAATTGCCTCTAAAAATTAAAATTGTCATTCCAGTCTTAATAAAGTTTTTTAAAAGATACAAATGGTGATTTAAATTATCATACTAGCAAGCTATACATTATTATTTATATTATAATCATTTGATTTTGATAGAATTTTACGGAACATTATGAAACGACCGTCAATTGAGCGAATTGAACTAATACGACAAAAGTCCCAATATTTTGTTTGGGAAAGTGAAAGAAGAAAAATTTTAAAAACTGATGCCAAAAATATAAATTAATAGTCAAAACTTGGAACGTAACAGTTGCTGGAGTTTCATTTTTTTGTAGACTACAAACTAGATTGCAATAAACAACTGTACACAATTTTTCATTTTTCATTATCTTTAAATATTGCACTTTAACTGGTGGATTCCTCTTTTGGGCGGCTTTGCTTTGGTTTTTATAAAACACATTTGAAATCGAACATCAAGCTTTTATACAATCTGCCCAAAACTAAGCTTGTTTTTCCAGTACCTCAAAACTTTGCCCATGAAGTCTGAGCTAAACTACCTTTAGAGATTTTCCGCTGAGCTAAGTTTACTTTTAGAAGCACTGAAGTTAAATAGAAATAAAAAAAAAAAATTGTTTTGAAGACCCATTTCTACTGAAACTATTTTTAAATGTAGTTTGAATTGAAAGATCACAAAAATCGATTTTAAAAGTTGTTCCATGCCACGTTTTATTAATCAGGCCTGTTCCCGTTTCCGAATTCGATTAATCGGAATTGGTAGGAGCTGTTATTTCTAAGAAACGATTTAAGAATTCGGGCGAATCTTTTTGATATCAAGATAGTCGAATGAAGGTTAATGAGATTTTGAACTTAAAAGCCAAAGATCACATTAGGTTTTTGGAAGAGAGTACATTACGCATGATTTTAAAATTTTTAAAAAATTTTATATTTTTCCAAGGCGTTTAATAATGAAAATTCTTTGCATTATTTTGAAATATTTTTTAATTTGATTTGAAAACTACGTTTAAGCAATTATTGACAAGTCAATTAAATTTCGACTTTTATCTTCCTACCAAAGAAATGAAAAAATGTATATTTAAACATATGCTGGAGCTGTAAAATAGAAATGACCGACTACTGCGCCACTTGATGAACTGTTTTTAAATTTAACTGAACAACGAAATATGCGCCTACAGCGCCACCTGTTGAGGATTTCCAACAAACCCGCAGAGGGAAGTACACATTTATTACTTAATGAAAGATTTTAAGAATGGGTGCATTGAAAACAATAAGTTGGTCTTACAGAAACATATTTTTATACCCGTTACTCGTAGAGTATAAAGGGTATACTAAAGTTGTGCAAATGTATGTAACCTGCAGAAGGTATAATTTCCGATCATATAAAGTATACATATTCTTGATGAGCATTAACACCCATGTCGATATAGCCTTGTCAGTATGAACACATAGAATCTCAGAGACTAGAAGAGCTAGAACAACCAAACTTAACATGTAGACTTTTATTATCTGCACGCAGATTTAGTTTGATTCAGATTTTTGCCACGCCCATAAATAATCCCTAAAATTTTCATCAAGATCGGAACACACAAGTTTATGTACAAACAGACAGGCGGAAGGACAAGGCTGATTCTACCCACCTCGCCGCCTGGCTCAAGGGTTTTTTGTGGGTTTTTATCCAGTTTTACATTGGCTGCTCAAATCGATTTTAACATTTGAACTCGTCCAAACTTTTTCGGAACCATTGGCCGTATTTACAATGTTGTATCTTAAGTGACGACCGACTTCACAATGGCTGAACATAATGATGTGTCTCACGTATTCCCTGTGATACCTTTATTAATGAGGACATGGTAAAAATGCTCTTCTTATAAGATTTGGGTCAAATTTTTTGGAATCTCCGCAATATGTGGGAGTTTTCGGGAATTGAAAGTAGCTCTGGGTACTTATTAAGAGTCTATCTAAAATAAATAAATTCACATTGTATATTAATTTTATCCGTTTACTTTTAACAAATTTTACGGCGGCAACATAATCGTAATTATGTCAAGTTATCATATTTCATAATATTCAGAGATAAAAAATTCAATCATCAGACCAAATTTGGAATACATTATTGATTCAAATTAGCATTAATGAATATTTAATGATGACTAATCACAATGCGTTCTATTCACACAGATCTGATAAATTTTAGAAAATTAATTTAATCAAGTTATCATGACAGGCAAAGGTAATATACCCATTCGCAGGCTCGTAATAACAACCAATAAGGGCCGCGGGTGCCTGAGCTCAAGGAGATGCACAAAAACAAACAGAAATGCTGTTACACAAGGGTCCTAGTCCTGGCTCTGGCTCAGGCCCATACCCACAGGGCGAGTATGTAGAACGGGTGGATGTCAGTCAACCCAGACTCCAGGACGATGACGCCTTTCGTCATAGGGAAAAACTGTGTTGAGATTTTCCTGCATACTCATACTTGATGCGGGAATGCGCGATGAGAAATGTGAAATGGGAACAGAGATTCACATGCAGATGCCGGAGGAGACGAACACTGTTGGCTGCATCAACGCGCGTCATCCCCAATGAGTGACTGAGTGTGTGTGTGTGTGTGCTTTGTATGTGGCGGAATACTTTTACAGTTTGTTAAACTCTATTTTTAGAGCACCGTAAGCGACGCGACGGCCATGAGGAGGGAAAATCTGCGCCGTTGAGTGTGTGGGGGCGCGCTGGTTGGCTTAGTTTATTTTATATATCTTTTTTATATGTACTGTGATATGTTGCATGTTAATATGACAAACACGAATTTGAAATTCGGACTTTAAAGTTATTGAAACATTCCCAAGCACTTTTCAATTTTGAGAAGTTGTCAGGCAATTTGTTACGGTACAGGCGGGGGGTGTTAATTGGATGTCGCAATTAAAATGACAGGCTCGGCCCCAAAAGCCAGAGGGAGAAAGAGCAGGAGATTTGACTCCGTACGGGTTGCACCTTGCCAACGTTGGTGGGGGTGCCAGACGCCAGCCATGCAATTAACGGTAACACAATTTTCATGGAAGTGCAAATGATGTTGGAGTTTACCCAGTTATTGGCTGAGGTGGCGGAGTGGGTAACTGACAGCCAATACGATACGAACGTTCGTTTGCCATCCCACAGCAACGACGACTTTGACGACGATGGTGGTGATGGTGATTGCCAGTCCCAAGTCGGTAATGTAATCCGCACAAGCAACTCTCTAAGCAGCATGCACTAAACAGAGACTAATACGAGCAGAAACTATTAAACACAACAACAAAGTGCAATCAATGTGTTCAGTTTGTACAACGAAGTTTTTATATCCTTTCTGTATGTTAATTAAATCATAAAATGTAAAATAAAGTGGGTAAAGAACGACTGGAATGTACCCTTAAATTTCTAATGTTAATTTTAGTGAAGAAAGACAGCTGAAGTGTTTTTGGAGGTAGACGACTATTCGAAACTCAAAATGA
Organism: Lordiphosa clarofinis; assembly: GCA_018904275.1. Lineage (NCBI taxonomy): Eukaryota > Metazoa > Arthropoda > Insecta > Diptera > Drosophilidae > Lordiphosa > Lordiphosa clarofinis. Next base: position 294,592 of record JAEIGQ010000029.1, on the reverse strand, counting down.
ATACAAAGTGGTCTATTAAAGCTAACATTATTCTATAATTTTAACTATTCGTTGAGCTGCCTTTGTTTCACAGAATGGCTGACTTCCATTTAGAACAGAGGCCGGCAAAACACTCATGCTCATTTTGGCGTTGCGTGTGTATGTTTAGCCACGCTCATTTAGCTCTTCGTTGTTAATGCAAACGAGTACAGCATAAGCTCGTATACTGTCAGTGTGTCGACGTAGCAGCGTGTATCTGTATGCACGGAAGATAGGAACGCACTGGACTCTGTTTTCCCTTTTTCTTTGACTTACCAAAGTGACCCATTGCTAATTGTTATAGAAGCAGCAAATGACCTTTTTACATCAACCCATAGATTTTTGTTGGGATTGTGTTCTGGTGAAGGCGAAAGTAACTGCAAAATGGTGTACTGATATGCTTGGAGTCATTGTGTTGTTGGAGGTTCCATCTCATATTATGCTGAAGCATCCATTATATTTTTAAGTCAATCTAGTGGACCTATCCGCCAATTTAAGATGAACAAGCTATTAGCATAACGCCCCTTCAAGCTTAGCGGTTCTTGTAGTGAATTTTAAATTGCATTCAAGGTTTTGAGGACGCCTGTCGTATGAAAAAGAACATTTTCACTCTATGACCATCTGTATGTGAAGTATTCCAGGCCTGTCCAATTTAGGTGTTACTTTGCAGACTTTAAAGGCAAGTTATCTGAGACACGTGCAAATTGGGATCCTTTTTATATCAGCTGTACCCTTGAATCATCCATTTTATTATACCCGTTACTCGTAGAGTAAAAAGGGTATACTAAAGTCGTGCAAATGTATGTAACAGGCAGAAGGAATCATTTCCGACCATATAAAGTATATATATTCTTGATCAGCATCAACAGCCGAGTCGATATAGCCATGTCCGTCTGTCCGTCCGTCCGTCCGTCCGTCCGTCCGTCCTTCCGTCGTCTTCCGTCCGTCCGTCCGTCGTCCGTCGTATGAACACCTAGATCTCAGAATGGTAAGAGATAGAGGTTTGACAGTATGGAACAAATGCTTCTTATACTTCAGGCAGATCAAGTTTATTCCAAATTTGGCCACGCCCGCTCCCTCCCCCGCAATTTTGAAAAAACATTATATCTCCTACATTTTTAAAGATAGACGATTCGTACCTTCTAGAGATAGTTAGTAATTAGCGAAATGAATAAATTTGCCGAAGAAATGATAAGGATCGGATGAACGGTTCTCAAGTTATGAGCAAAAATTTGAAAAATAGCCAAGTAAAAAAAGTGTTGCATACTTTTCAGATGTTCACCCTAAGAAACGCAGGAACACTTTTTAACATGTTTTTTCATGAGTAACGGGTATATCGAAGTCGGTTAGAGACGACTTTAACTTGCGCTCTCGTTATAGTTTATGGCCTTTCATATCATTTTAAGAAACACCCAGAATACAATGTTCATTCAATATTTATTGTTTGATGAATTTATTATATTTATAATATGGGATTTATTTTTAACTTGTTATTCAGACCTGTGACCGTTTTCAATTTATAGAATAGAAATCACAACTCTTGTCAATTCTGATCAATCTTATTCGGAAACGAGAAAAGGCCTGATTCATGAATAAATGAGTATTAGAGACAAAAATTTAAGAGACATAGATATTCCCGTTTTTTCTGACACTGGTTTCGGTGGTAATGGATGACTGGCCTGGGCAATTTTACTTACTTATTACTTATTTACTCGTAACTCATCCGATCTTTATCATTTCTTCTGCAAATCGATTTATTTTGCTAATTACTAACTATCTCTAGAAGGTACAAATCATCTATCTTCAAAACTGTAGGAGATGTAACATTTTTTCTAAATTGAGGGGGCGGGAGGGGGCGTGGCCAAAATTTAAAATAAACTTGATCTGCCTGCAGCTATAAGAAACATTTGTCCCATACATGTTAAACCTCTATCTCTTACCATCTCCGAGATCTGTTTGTTCATACGGACGGACGGACAGACAGACGGACGGACGGACAAACGGACATGGCTATATCGACTCGGCTGTTGATGCTGATCAAGAATATATATACTTTATATGGTCGGAAATGATTCCTTCTCCCTGTTACATACTTTTGCACAAACTTAATAAACTCTATGTACCTTTGGTACAGAGTATAAAAAGAGTCATACAGCCATGCTCCAAATTATGCAAAATTAGACTTTTCAAACTGATTAAGTTGGGAGTATTCAAAAAGTATCGACTTGGATGTCGTGGCTGCTCAACAATATATATGTGTTCGAGTAAGAATAGGACTCCGATTGGGTTTTGCAGTTTTAGAGAGAGGTATAAGTTCGATACAGACTGCGAAACATACATTATGGGCTTTTGAAACCTTCAAGATGTTTTTGGCAATAATAAACTTTTTCGACAGTTGTTAAAAAACTGATTTTCTTGTTTATTTCGAACTGTACAAAGCTTTAATTAGTTGTACAATAATAAATTGCTCCGACAGTGCGAATTCCCAACACTTTTTAAAGCGTTATGGAATGAAAAGCGGCCATTTTATGTCGACTGGAGACCAGATTTTCGCTTCTTTATACTCTGTACCGAAGGTATTTTTTTTGGCAAGTGTTACAGGGAGAAGGACTCATTTCCGACCTGTTATATACGATCAGCTCAAAGCCGGTCGGCGTCCGGTCGTGTGTCGCGTGTTAAGTCCGGTGGTGGGAGGTTGACTGTGGGTGCTTCTATCTGCAGGGTCGTTTTCAATGGCGGCCCTCCGCCGCATTTGGAAACGTTATATCTCCTACAGTTTTGAAGATACACGATTCGTACCTAGATAGTTATAATCGAAAATGTATCGATTTGCAGAAATGATAAAGATCGGCTGAACGGTTCTCAAAACAAAAGTACAACTATTAAATAACATCGAAAAAAAAAAATTAAGATGAGGAGACAGCATTCATTATTTATAGGTATACTGAAATTCGATTACTGCAAAATAAACTGTTAAATAAACCCAATGGAAATTTGGGCTAGAACTCAATAAAGGGGCGCTGGAAAGAAAAGATTGATCTATAGGGAACTGCACTACGATCTGGGAGAGAATAACTATTTCTCCGATAAGTTTAGAAGTGTTTTTTACTGCCCTCTGAACAACTGGAGGGATCAATATAATGTCATCAATTTCATTGGAGGTTGTCCTACTCTGTGGAAACTCCTGCTCTTAGTTTTCGGAAAATGCACCCTTTTTCTGGTCAAAGCGTTATGTGATTAAAGCCTTAGATAGGGATTACTTTTAGAAGAAAATTTGGGTTTATGTAATATATTACTTATTTATAACATTTGTAAATCATGCTGGCGCATGGCTGAACGATCTGGTATCTTGAGAAGACCCTGGAAGCCAGACGTATTAAGCTATGTGTAGACGGTGCGATGCCGTGAGCGACAAACGGTTCTTTTAACCAAGTTGTCCAGTAACTTTTTATTTTTAATTTTATGTGTACCACTTATGAGATTTATATAAATTAAAGTAATTCAATTTACAAAAAAAAAAGAAGAATTCCAAAAAACCTAAGTCGACTGTTGTCTTTTAATGATCCAAGAAGAAGTCTGGAGATGTTAAGTAGGGGCTTGCAACAGAGGAACAAGACAACCAAGTCCGACTGTAATAAATTCTGTACCTGTTGCTGCTGCGTTGCGGCAGCGAACTTTCTTTAGGTCATAACTTCTGAATCGTTCGTCCAATCTTTATCATTTCCTTGTCAAATAAACCTAACAACCTAACTGTAAAACTGTGGCATATAAATCTCTCATACATGTCATACCTATATTTCTTAACATCTCTAAGATCTGTGCGTTCATACAGACGAACAAACGGACAGATGGACATTGCTATATCGGCTTGGCTGTTGATGCTGATCAAGAATATATATAATTTATAGAGTCTGAAATGATTCATTTTCCTTGTTACATACATTGGCACAAACTTAGTATACTCTGTGTACTTTCGGTACAGAGTATAATGAGCCTCTTCGCTCATGATAATTTAACAAACGTTTAAGATTACGATTTGCATGAAAAGCTGCACGATAACGCAGCGTTGTGGGGAAGCTTAGAAAGCAGACTTTCCAATTGGTAAACAAAAAAGTTATTGGGCTTAAATGTACCACCCTGTATAATAACGATTCGAAAATAAATTATACAGCATTGGTTGCCTTCATTAGCTATTGACATTAGCTGTGAACTAAGTATCCTTTAAAACCCATGTCTTCCATTAACACGAAAGGTTTAATTAGCCTCCTTTCTACCTCTCTCTAGGATTTAAAAGCGACTAGGTTATTTAAATATGTTCTCATTGAGTCTATCCTTCCGGACCACCAGTTTTGATTTCGCAGCCGCCCCAGCGCAGTTTCACAGGGTAGCTTATCAAGTCCTCAATGACTAAGAGAAATTTAGTATTTTTAATTCTAATCCAAAAGAGACTAGATGCTCACTCCATGTTAAGATAGATTGGCTTCTTTAGCCGGTAACTAAATTTCTTCCCTTCGCTACAACAGAATTCCAATGTACCTCAGCTAACCGATCAGGGTATGAAAACTGGTTGGTTGTCAGCAACGCTCTGCTCTGGGCAATGGCAAACGGGCTATGACGACGTTGCTGACAATCGATTAATGGCACATATAAATGGCTATCTTCTGGTTGGTTGGCCAGCTCTCGTTGGCCTGGTCGCTTGGTCAAGTTGCTCGGCTTGGAACAAAAAAAAATTCATTTCGCTTTCAATTTGCATGTTTTCGTTTTTTTTTCGATGAATGAAATGAACATAAACCGCATTAAAATTCGAAAAATTATTATATTGTGGGCGTTTTACTGAATGCGTTTAACGGCGCCGCTGCGACGATACATTGGGTCACCAATCACTTAGCGACCGCGCAACGTAGCCGCTGGCTGAGTCCATTGACGTTGGCGAGTGTGGAACAACGGCAACAACAATTTTGAGCTGCACAAAGCAAGCTAAGGTCAAGTCAACTGATGAGCAAGACAAAAGTCTTTGAATATGACTCGAAGATCAAAATCTTCAGCCAAGAAAAAACCCAAAAATACAAATCGCAATGCTGATGTAGCTGCGCCTACACGCACACGCACACACGAAAGCAACAGCTGTTGAATTTACGGACTTTTAATTTTCAAAAATTAAATTTGAATATTCGACAAAACAAGAGAGACATAGAGAGGGACCGCCACGAGCTGTGTCGCTGCACTCTAATGTAAAAGCTGGCGGGGGGATTTGGAGGGTGGATCGGGAAATTAAGCAACAACGCATTTTCTTGGCACCCGCAATTGGGCCGTGCCCGTTGAGGGGCCATGAAGTACCATTACACTCAGTCATGGCGTTGAAAAGAACCACAATTTGGGTCAATGTACAATAATTTTTCACTTTTCTTTTATAGTTTTTTAATTTTACAACATTAATTTCTGTTCAGAGCGGGAGGGAAGCCCATGCATATTATTTATTGTTTCTATGGAAATATTTGCTCATTTTTATGGCGAGATTTCGTGTGAATTGATTGACAGAGGCACGCGCCGATCCCAAAGCACAGGCAGCTGTGAAAGAATTTGGAAAATTCGGAAATGATGCTACGTTCCATTGCAAAAGCCAGCACAAGAGCCGGAAGTGTCTGTCAGAGTAAAAGGCAACATTTCTTTTAATGTAAATGGAAAATGGAAAATAATGTTGCCTTAAGCCATTGTAAAACACTTTGTCATTGGACCACCATCAGCGATAAGACAAGAGATGAGCTGATAAAGCAATGTAGTCTAGTATGGGTAAGTATGTTGCAGACATGGAGGTTAAATGACACTAAAAACTGCGATAAGAATGGAAATGATTCATGCGTAAACTAATCAAGTGTCAACAAATCATAAAAAGATTTCATTACAGTCTTATGATAAAAGAACGAAATGAGTAATTTCGCCCAAAAAAAAAGTTAGTTTTGTGCCCAACTTTGACGTTTCCGAGAAGACATTTACATTATGATTAGCTAACAGTTATTGCCAAACGAAATTTTATATAAACTTCATCTGTGTCCAAATAAAGGAAGTCTATCGGGGAATCCTGAATATCTTTAGAGATTTTGGCTTCGGTTGGTTTGCATAAGAAATCCATCTGTGTCCCACAACATCGAGAGATTTAATTTTCTTATTTGAAAATATAGTGATCCAGTAAAGGTTTTATATCTAACGAGAGCGTAAACTAAATTCGGCTCTAACCGACTTCGATATACCCGTTACTCATGAAAAAACAGGTTTAACAGTGTTGCTGCGTTCCTTAGGGTGACCATCCAAAAAGTATGCAACATTTTCTTTTTTGCTCATAACTTGAGAACCGTTCATCCGATCTTTATAATTTCTTCGGCAAATCGATTCATTTTGCTAATTACTAACTATCTCGTCTATCTTCAAAACTGTGGAAGATATAACGTTTTTTCCAAATTGCGCAGGCGGGAGGGGGCGCGGCCAAAATTTGAAATAAACTTGATCTGCATGCAGATGAAAGAAGCATTTGTTCCATACATGTTAAACCTCTATCTCTTACGATCACTGAGATCTAGGTGTTTATACAGACAGACGGACAGACGGACGGACGGACAGACGGACATGTCTATATCGACTCGGCTGTTGATGCTGATCAAGAATATATATACTTTATATGGTCGGAAATGATTCCTTCTGCCTGTTACATACATTTGCACGACTTTAGTATACCCTTTTTACTCTACGAGTAACGGGTATAAAAATAAGGCTGCATCACTCGCACTCATGAAGTATAACTTGCCAGCCCTTAGGCTGTACATAGAAAGCCACACCATCGGTAGATGGTGCAACCTGAGGTGATTGCTTTTGACAACATGAAAGACTTTGATTGGCTTTGCGAATAATTATTTAAATTTTAATGTTTAAACTAATTAAGTTATTTATTCATACCTATCTGCAACCTATCTAGAAAGTAATGTTGTCAAAATACATTTTGCTTGGCATTTTTATTTTGCAACCACCCAAAAGAGATTTCTGTGACACCGGGAATTGGTTTTGGGTTGGAATTTGGTTGGAAGATAACACCTCCGTATAGAAGATGCTTCCTTCTTTAGAATACCCTCTGCAGAGATATAAATGGTGATTCATTATAGCTTTTTTGCATCTCTCATGTTGAAATAAGAAACACAAACGCGGCGTGCAGAAGTGCTTCACGCAGCGGGTAGAAATTAGTGTTGTGAAAACATCGATAGCACTGTCGATACTATCGATAGTTTTGTATTTGGCCAGCCATCGATTGTTTTGACCCGCTATCGATGTATCGAAGCAAAAATATTTCTGAAAACACAGCAAGGTCAATTGGTCTTCTATGCTTATAACGAAAATAAATACCAGACTTTCCCACTTTGGGAACCGATCTGTGACCAAAATAGCAACCATTTTGGACCCAAGATTTCGGAATGACGGGCTCTGATCAAAAAAGTCGCTCAAAACGCAATTTATTTAATAGAAAATGAGCTGGCGTCCCTGAAAGATCCTACTCCCGAGCAACTGCTAGGATCATCAAATGCTTCGGAAGTATTCGACGATTCTGACACCGATCCACTATTTCATTTTTTAAAAACTAAAAGTGCTGACAAATTAAGCTGTAAAAGAGTACCCATTCTTGCCTTTTAGAAGATAAATAAAATGATTTCATTGATGGAATTTATTACTTATTTTCACTTTATAGAACTGCATAGATGACATGTGCCATAAGAACCGTGGCTGTTCGATATCTGCAAATTCCAGGGTCGTCAACAGAATCAAAACGAATGTTTACTAAGGCAGCAAGGGAAAGACATATATTTGTTTTGGTTGTTGTTAATTTGTGGTTCATTTATTTAAAATAGGGTTGTCGAAAATGTTATCGATACGTTGAAATATCGATATTTTTGCCTAAAATGACGAATATCGTTATCGCATGTTTTTCCTAGGCGATATATGGGAAATCGAATTTTTGTAGTGATATTTTTGGTAAGTCCTTCGGTCACACTGTTGCGAATAACTGTTATTTTTGTGTTCTGGACATGTAAAGAACAATGTTTAAAACTTATTTTATTAAATTTGATTCACAGACAAATGCAGTGCAAACTGTACAATAAATTTGTAATGACCAGTGGTAACTCAAAAAACACAAAAGCGCATTTAATCGCAAAGCATGGAGATGCTTGGCTGAAATGTAGCTCTTTTTCGTATCGTAGCGACTATAAATGATCATCAGGACAGGAAAATAAATTATCGGAGCTGAATTTGAATTTAAAGTAGTTTTCTCTGAATCGGGACCCTATTAAGATCTGGATGCCAGAGAATGTCTCATTATCAGTGCTTTCTGACTAGGCATTTTCATATTATTTTTTTGTTATCTTTATCTTTTATTAATCTTTATGTATTGAAATCCACGTCAAGCGGAACAGACGTGTCATAAAATTTGTCCCTGAAGACGGAGGCCGATGCGCTTCTGAAATATATTGGAAACAAATACAAACTGAGTTTTCTTCTTGACCTCGAGCCAGCAAGCATCAAATTTCCATCTTTTATTAATTTAATAAATATAGCTCAAAAGACCTATTCATTGTTAAGATCCGGGTTTTTATTAAAAAATATCGAAGGTATCGAAAATATCGATGTTTTTGACACCAAAATATTTATATCGAAATGATACTTTTTCAATATCGCCAAAAAAATTGATATGGATATTTTTGCAATATTCGACAACCCCAATTTAAAAGCAATTATTTTCCATAGTACTATCGATAGTAGTAAAATAATATCGATGTTATAACTATCGATAGTGAATACTATGTTAAGAAAACACCAAAACTAATAATTATTAATTATACCCGTTACTCGTAGAGTAAAAAGGGTATACTAAAGTAGTGCAAATGTATGTAACAGGCAGAAGGAAACATTTCCGACCATAAAAAGTATATATATTCTTGATCAGCATCAACAGCCGAGTCAATATAGACATGACCGTCTGTCCGTCCGTCCATCTGTCTGTATGAACACCTAGATCTAGAGATCTATAAGAGATAGAGGTTTGACATGTATGGGACAAATGCTTCTTTTATCTGCACGCAGATCAAGTTTGTTTCAAATTTTGGACACGCCCCCTCCCGCCCCCGCAATTTGGAAAAATCGTTATATCCCTACAGTTTTGAAGATTGACGATTCGTACCTTCTAGAGATAGTTAGTTATTAGCAAAAAAAAAATCGATTTGCCGAAGAAATGATAAAGATCGGATGAACGGTTCTCAAGTTATGAACCAAATAAAAAAATGTTGCATACTTTTCGGATGGTCACCCTAGGGAACGCAGGAACACTGTTAAACATGTTTTTCATGAATAACGGGTATATCGAAGTCGGTTAGACCCGACTTTAAATTACGCTCTCGTTTTTAATTAAAATTAGTAATTAATTGCTATAAAAAATTTTTAATTAAAAATCACAAAGTAATTAATCAGCGGTGTCACAGAAATCTCTTCCAACCAAATTCCAACCCAAAACGAATTCTCGGTGTCACAGGAATCTCTTTCGGTTGGTTTTAAATCTCTCGCGTTTTGTTGGGAGATTTGGCGAAATTCACCACTAAAACAATTTTGATATGTAAAATTGGTATTGGAAATGTAAACAACGTTATTTTTCTACATAGGTTGCATCAAATGAATTAAATATTTCAATTGTTTTAATATTAAAATTTGTGTTTCAATAATTGTTCGCAAAACCAACCGAACGGTGACAAATCAACTCGCTCTCAACGTCAGCGGGCGCTCTCTACACATGGTGGCTCTCTCTGAGTACCAACAAGCGCTAAGGGTTGCCTAGTTACATTTAATGATTGGCGCAAAAATATTTTTAAATTTTGCATTTTATTTTTGAGGAATATGACTTAAATTTGAATTGTAATTTAAAAATGCATCGTAAAACATGTAACACAATCAAAAAATTCCATTTAAACATCAAATTAACTCAAAACTAGAAGAAGGGAAATTTTTTTTGCAAGAAATGACAACCCTGTTTATAGATTTGAGAGAAAAATACCACACAAACCTTCCAACTCGACTTTCAAATAAGAAAATGAAATCTCTTGAAGTTCTGGGAGACCGACGGATTTTTCGAGCGATTTGCAAACCAACCAAGGCCAAAATCTCTAGAGATTTCTGTGACACCCCCGAATATGAAAAATTTTTATTTCAAAAATTAAAATAACAATTACTTTAAGATATCCTTCGTGGACAAATGTATGAATTTATCGTTGATCTGTGGGTCCATATATTTATATTCCAGTGGTTGAAGGGCTAATACGATGCTAATACGAGAAGAAGGTGTTTCTGCTCTGCGAGAAGTCGTGCGTTTGTCTCTTCTTGAAATATCTAATAAAAATTTAAGAATTTTCCATAAAAGATTTTTCACAACTGGTCACTTTGACTGAGAAGTAACTAGATTTGAAAAAGCTTCTCAAACTTTGCCATTCGAATTCGGCATCAAGCTTTAGGTCCCTTTCTCTAGTGCATAAATTAAAAGCATACACCTTAACAGACTGAGAGAAGCTAGGCTTGTGGCCCTTTGAGCTGTGTAAAGCCAAATATTTATTTTTTAGAACAAAAACTTAATAAGGCCCTTTCAACAAAGCTTGGATATTGCTCAAGTAAGTAGCCAGGCTGGTCATCACTTGTCCATAAAAAGAAAAGCAAATCCCACAGTTTTATTTGTTGCCATTAGAGATGGCCAAAATAAAAGAAAAAAACGCAAAAGCAAATTTAAAACTTGGTCACAGACCTTCCCATTTTGGGAGCATGCGCAACTAGCAGACGAACTCAGATCTAGGGCCCACAGTCTTTGAGTTATGGCCATGTTAAGTAGCTCAGTTGGCTGTCAAATCCAGCCACGATTGACAAGCACATGGAGCACGCGCTGAGCTCGAGTTCCGTTGAATAAGAAGAAAAACCAACTCGGAAGTTGTCTCTTGTCAGGGCACATGGACATGCCCCATCAATCATTGTGTGAGTTTGCGATGTGCCGGCCTCCTAACGAGCTCCAATGCAAAATATGTACATATATGTTGCGTCTCCAAATGCGGGACGCCCTCTAATTGATTACAAAGTTGCTGCTGTTGGCTTAAAACTAATCCGCAAAGACCTTAAGCCTCTATTTCCAAGTGGCATTTCTGCAACTGAGTTTGCTGCCTTGGCTTGGGACATGACTTGGCTTTTGGACCAGAATTGTCTGTGTGTGCGTTGGCGTTTCATTGACATTTGTTTATTAAACATTTCACAATGATATATCCCAAATAATATTAATTATTGTTCTTTTGCTGCCGTTTGACTGTTCTGCTCACTCGATGATCTCATTTTTCAATTGAAAGCTGAAAAGTTTGTTTATTGCATGCATAATAAATAGTCTAGTCAAATACATCTGGGATGGAAGGGACACAATGGGGTGCGGCGCTAGGCAAAGAGATATCATTAATGATTCATGAATAAAACCAATGATTATGCAAAAGTAAGCAGACACAAGTGTGAAAGAAAGAAGAGCAGGCAATCTACACCCTATAGTACTACCAATTGGACTTTATTCCCCCAGTTCATGGGGGAATTCAATATGTTCATTAGAAATTAGTCTAGGCTTCCGCTTTGCCATCTGTGCAGGGAAGGCCCAGTTCTAAGCGACAATAATCTACAGGAATCACAGGGCGACCACTGAGATCATCTCTGTTTGACACCTCCTTATTTGATTCAGATAGAAAATAGATCACACATCCAGAAAAACCAGAAAAGATAATTCTGAAGAACGTTTAGTTTAATATGTTAAAATCTTCACATTCTAAATCTTCGATTCAAAACATGCCTTTTTGATAAAAAAAACTTTCCGAAAAGTCACTTTTTATCCCATTTTATGGAGTGAACAGTTATAAAACCTGACGAACGAGTCTTAGATCACTTTCCCACCCTTTCCAGTACCACCATATGCATGTCCATCTGGCATATCATTTAATTAAAAAATAAAAAAAAATCCAACCTCAAAGATATCTGCAACACGCATGTTTTGTGGCTGACCCCCCCATCTGAACCCACATCTTTTTTCCTAATGTTGCATGCAAATGGAAAAAAAAGAGCAACTTCACCTACTAAGGCCATCACACACAGCACACACTCATTAAGTAGTCAGAAAACGTTACCCATCCCCCTCTCCGCTTTGTCTTTTGTATGACCATTTTAAAGAGGGGCGTATGAAATTAATAGACTCTCCACTCGCTTAATTATCACAGGGAGACCCCGAACAGCAAAAGCAGCAAAAACAACAAAAACATTTTAAAATGGGCAAGTGTTTTTGCAGCCATGTCCAGAGTCACAGAGTCAAGCTCCCCCTTCCCCCGCGAACGCTGACCAAAGTGGTGCGTGCGTTTGCTGCTTTATTAGATGATGATAACTGGCTAATGAGTTGAACTGTGCGGAAAGCCAAACTAAACAACGACAACCAACATTGTTGGTTGACCAAAAGCAGAAGCCAGCAAAGGCAACCACAACAAACGCAAAAACAACAAATACAACTGGGAACTTCCTCAGCTAACTGCCCGCGCATTTTCAAAGTTTTTGATCTTGAGATTTTGTTCTTGTTATTTTAATACCCTTTAGAGTAAGAAAAAATAAGGGGATGCAGCGTCTACGTGAGACGGTTGAAATATAAGCAAAACTCTGCTTTTTCAAGTGAAAATTAACATCAATTTCATTAATTCAATTATCCATTAAGCCTAGTACGGAGGGCGTTCGAATTTTCCTTCCAGAAATTTGCCTGATATTCCTTTTTGTGGAATGTAAGAGACAGTGTGACCAGATAACATTAAAAATATACAGAAAACGGAAAATAAATAAACTGGCCAGCTGACAACATGGAGGAAGTTGCAATTGCATTTACAGTGGCAGCTATTAAAATGAGCTAAATGCAAGACCTAAGAATTGGAAATGGCCTGCGTCTGCATTTTGAACATCATTCAGGGCGAGAAGGACCCCACTTAGGTGCACATATCGCTGCAACGCAAGCTGGCTCAATTCATGACCTGTGGCACGCTCCGAAACAAAATGACAAGTTGCGGAAGAAAAAAGATCCCCGTAGAATGGATATTCAAATATCCGCTTTAAGATCCATTTTATAAATATCCTTTTCACATATTCTTTTAGCTCCTTGGGATGAACAATAAAGATCAATAAAATATTTTTTTTTTCTGATATAAAAAATAAACCAATTTCGAAAATATCCAATGGATCCCAAAAATGGATAGTTAACTATCCAGTCCAAATGGATACCGAAAATATTCTGAGGATCATCAAAAACTATTCTTTTTTATACTCTGTACCGAAGGTACATAGAGTATATTAAGTTTGTGCAAAAGTATGTAACACGGAGAAGGAATCATCTCCGACCCTATAAAGTATATATATTCTTGATCAGCATCAACAGCCGAGTCGAAATAGCCATGTCCGTCAGCTTCTACTCCAGGTACAGAGTATGTTATAGTCGGGCTTGACCGACTTTCTTACTTGTTATTTTCTTAGGGCCGATTTCACATCTTCTACATAGAGCTATTTGTCACATAAACTAACAAATAACAGTGTAAAATCGATGACTATCTGACACATAGCAGCTATCTGGGAGAACAGAAATCGGCCCCAAGTGTAGGAAAGAACGATTGAAAATTAAACGATCGGCATTGAGATAACTAAAGTATTATTTTGCTTTTTTAATGCAAATCAAATCTCACTAAAAAATTTCTAAATTAAGCACACAACTAAAGAAAACTAACTTTATGTCAGCAAGGGTCATACTTGCACGGCAAAGAACAGATTTCACTATTCAGCCGAGTAGAGATCTCGAAAATATCATCGACATATCAATATTTTTGCTCTAAACTTCGAATCTCATTATCGCATATTTTTCCGAGGCGATTTATCGGAAATCAAATTTTTTGGGCACATTGTTGCGAATCACTATTCCCTGTGCTCTGGACATGTGAAGCAAAATGTTTAAAAGTTATTTTCAGAGATTAAAACCGTAACCGAAACCATAACCCGTAACCGCTAAAAACACTTTAAAATTTGAAACCGAAATCGTAACCGTAACCGAAAATAAAATATTTTTAATAACCGTAACCGTATAACCTTTATTTGCATAACCGGTTATCAGTACCGTAACCGTAACAAATATATGTGTTGATTTCGGTTAAAACAGTGTCACATAGCATTGAGAAAAGAAAAAAATATTGCTGAGCGTGACCATCATACATACGCTGTTGATTGATTAAGTTAGGAACCGGGAGGTTCTTGAAACAGCTGTACACTTGACCAGACCTCATGACCTTGATCCGACTAAACTTTGACGTTTGATTATCGAACAAATTGTAATGATAATTTCGACTTACAGCCCTGCTAAAGAATTTTAATGGAGTATTTCGATACAAATTTACTTTATTTTTCGACGTTGACTCAACCTGTCAATTATTTTAGCTGGCCTTTTTGTTAAAATTTTGGATGGTTCGGTTTATAATTTTTACAATCCCTTATCATCTTTTTTCAAGCTTTAACTTTATAGGGCCTATTTCACATCTTTTTATCACATAAAAGACTAGGTAAATTTTAAGTTTAGCAAATGAGAAATCGATCCTTAGAGGGATTACATTTGAGTGAGACCAATAGTATGTACGTTGTTTACGTTGCGAATCTTTTGTGATTGAAGTAGTTTCATATCTTTTATTTACAACTTATAGTGTTATCGGATGACTATATCTTATAGCTGCCATAGGAAATATCGGTCGAAAAGTGGGTTTTATTTAGAAAAATTGTTTTTTTAAATGCTGACGTTCGTAAACTCTGATGTATTAAAGAAAAGACTAAGTTAGCTTGGCCTTCTCGTTTTTTTTTTACACTGTGCTATTAAAGATTGGGTCTTTAGAGGTATAATTGTGAATTCAGTGAGATTTAAACTGACTAAAGAAGTTACATAATTTGATTGCATTCCCTAAGAGAAAAGCAAACTTCATTTTTAGGTTCTGAACTTAATTACAAATCAGCTCGAGTCCCATTGGAAAATGATTTTCCTTTAAAAATTTATATTTAGAGTCTTACAATAAGTCTTCAAATCTTAAGATATAAATTGTGAAGTTGTCCTTCGGTTAAAGAGGAATGGTTGTTTGGACGGCTCTTACTTTGGCCGCAAGGCTGCTAGCCGGGTGTGGCTACTGACTTGGATAAGTTATCTAACGTATTGATTGGCATAACTTTTGAGTTTAGTTTGTCGGAAGGGAATTAGGTCCCTTACGGATGGTATATGGAGGTTGTTCTAGAAGTTTTCGTTGAGGACATTTCTAGCTGCGCTGGTTATTGTTCGTAATATTTTAAGATAATTTTGCTGGCTGCAGGATGGTTTTATGGTAGTGTTATACCACTCTCTCTAGCTCTAAGCTGAGTGGTGAGCGGGAGTTCATTAGCCAGAGTAGTTGAGTAGATTAAAGTTTAGTGTAAGTCTTCTTGGCCTTCTTTCTAGATGTATTCCAAGGAAATTAACTTTTTAATCATACGGAATTAAAATATTGTTGAGCTTAAATGCTGGACAGTACTTAGTATTTGAGATAAAGGTTATGTGCTAGCATTTGTTATAGTTCACTTTAATATTTCAGTTTGCCAGCCAAACGTCTAATTGTTCAAGATGATTTTGTAATGTCTACGTTGCTTTTTAGACAATAAACTAAATCCTTTCCAGTCTCTTACGAATGATGGTCCAATAACTAAAGCCGATTTTTACGATATCTTTTTGACATACAGTCAGAAATATATTCTCATATTTAAGGTATCATATCTGGACTATTTTTGAAAATATATTCCTTTTTTAGAAGTCCTACTCTCGTCTAGGACTGGACTCCAGTTATATCGGAATCTTCCACAAATCTTTAAAGTCCCTCAAGGCCTCCTATAATCTGATATATTTTTATCATTAAACGAAACGGCAAAATTATTATTTTAAATAAATAAATTCCCCCTTAATCTGACAGCGTATTTAAACTTCGTTGTTTAGGCAGTTGTTTTCTTTATTCTTTCTTCTTACTTTTGTTATTGTTATAATGGTGTGTTTTATTTTGATGCTTCGCGAAGGTGAGCAGCACCAATTTTGAAGAGCTCCATTCTCAAAAGACTTCTGGTCAACCTCTTTGCTTTTCTATTTCTAGAGGCCAAAAACCGCGAGCACCAAAAATAAACGGTTAGAGATAACTGCGCTTATTTGCGTAAATGGCTTTACTGGGCATGACCGCATGCAAAACAAAAGTTCAGCTTAGATACATAGGTACATACATAAGGTAAGTAAATCCGTACACTTATAAATGTATCTTGTACTTATTTACCGTTGTCAATGGCAAATGCCTGGCGTGTCGATATTAATTTATCTTTGCGCACTTTGCTTATTTGTTTTGCATTTTGTGTGTTAATCTCCATGTGCCATAGACCCAAATAATGGGGCAAGTACAATCGCAAGAAACAGTCGCAGCTGCTGCCCTACAATCGGCCCTCTCTGTTTCTCTCTTTTGCACTTAACATTGAATTTCCGTAGTTAAAATTTGTGGGTTGTCTTATCTGGGAGACCGTTGCGTTTATCAGCAAGGCAAAAGTGAACTCATGCAGGGAAAAATTGATAATAAGTCCAAAACAAATAGAAAATTGTACGTGGTGAATATCGATAAGCAATGTGAGGAAAACATGACTCAAAAACCAGTGCAAAAAATAGTGTGGGAATAGAAAAAGAATTTTACAAAGTTTCAGCTCAAATAAGAGATAAGCGGTATGGGAGTACCTAAGATAAATATAGATCTTCGTATATCAATTAAGGAACTACATAAGTCAGCTTGTAAAAGAGCAAGTGCAATGAGAAGGAACTCATCAAAGCTCTATTTAATTCAGCTTTCAAATGGCTGATTTCCATATATAAATGACAAGTCTCGTCTATCACTTAATCTAAGAACAATTACAAGAGCAATAATAATAAATAACATCAAAGGCAAGTTTCAGAAACATTATTCCTAGTTCCGTATCCATTTTCGTGTAAGCGCTGGTATAAATAAATATTTGTATTTACAGCAAAATATGGCGATCCGATGTTCTCTCGAAAACTCGTGGCTTGTTAGCTTCTTGTTTTGCATAAAGAAACATTGAATTTAATGCCAAATCCGTAAGGTAATATTAGAGAAGCGTGTGCCCACTTTCAAAAGATTACAATCTGTCGATTTAAACTCTTAACGTGGCAAAAATAAAAAAGTATATTTGCTGGCCTACGAAAAACGGCGAAAAGAAGAGATCTTTCTGGGATCAAAACAATGTTACATATCGATCTTAACTCTGTCTCGATCATGCTTAAAATGATTCTGCTTTGAAGCTAAATTGAGCTTGAAATTTTAGCTTAATTGAATCTTTATGAAATTAAGATTACTGCGAGATGATTTTAATTGGATCAATTCGCTTTTTATCTTATCAGCATAAAAAACCAAAACTGTATGAAAATATATTCATTAAGGGCGGGTCATTATATTCCATTTGAACGCCCTTTTTTTAAGAGAAAACCCACATAAGATCAGAATCAAATTGTATTACGGATGGATAACTAATAAAAGAATAATCAGGACCCAAAATGGTTAGAACACTAGTAAACTACCATGGTATGTGCGAAAATCCACTATTACGATCTTAATTCAAGAAGAGGCTGGGAGAGAAGAGAAACTACCATCTTCCCTGACGACCCAAAATTAACAAATCTATTCTATCTATATGCTCTGCTATATAATCTAAGCAGCGTACCTGAATTTAGCTGTCAGCCAGGCAGATTTTTCCAGAAAGAGAATTGTTATATGTATTATATAAATATAGCTTCGACAACCTTTAATAGCCTTTTGATATCTTAAAAATATATCTTTAATACTTTTACCATGTCCTACAGGTACTTTGAAAATATAGCTTTGTTACTTAAAAAATATATCATTGATATTAGCAAATCAATTAATCAAGTCCCCTTTCAGTCCCTTTGTCCCCAGGACCTGACAAAGTGCAAAGCTGTGTGTTGAAAACTTGTGCCAACTTCTTATGTGTGCCGCTTGCTAAACTATTCAACTTATTTCTTCAACAGAGAGATTTCCCTAGTCTTTGGAAGGAGTCCTATATTATTCCAATCCATAAAAAGGGACCAAAGTCACTAATTTCCAACTTAAGGTGTGTATCGGACATTCCTAAGCTTCTTGAAAAGATCCTGATTTTCCAACTACAACATCCGGGCCTGTTCCCAATTTCGAAAACAAGTGGAATTGACGCAAATCGAGTTGGTTTCTGTACCGAATTCCGCAAATCGACGGGAATTGTCGAATTCAAAAGAGTCAGCGGAAGAAATGCAATTGCCATTAAAAGCATTGTAAAAATTACCAAAATTATAAACTTTAAAATTTAATATGGTTGAACTTTTTTAAAATCACTAATTAAAATGTTTAAAGTTTGAGTATGTTTTAAAATAATTTTTTATAAACATCTATAAAATACTCAGGTCTGTTTCCATTTTCGATCAGATTATGCGGAATCGGAACTGGTGGGTTTTCCCGTTTCCGAAAAAGTTATTCGGTTTCAAAACTTTTTTAATTGACAATTTTCATGTCAACGGTTTAACTTCTATTCTATCAAATATTTTTATTCTTTTATGATAAATATTTTGAAGATTTTGAAGAATCCGTAATTATATTGAGCTTACAATTTTATTTAAAATTAATAACGAAAACAAAAAAACGATCGAAATGAAACGGTGCTGTTCGCAATTCCGCATTAGCGCATGCACAGTGTTGATCGGTTACCATTTAGCTGAATTATACTGCCATGTTCCGGTTTTCATAAAAGTTAATTCGAATTTTTTACATGTAAGAGAACAATCAAGGAAATCCGTATCAAACCTAAAGTTTCTACCTACTCTTTGCACGACTGATTTAAGTTAAAAAGTTTTTATCTGATTAGGCATATAAATTTTATGCAACAGCATATTTAACGAATTCGAGTTCGACAATTATTTTCGAAAGTGAAAGCCGGAACAGGCCGTATAGTTCGAAAACGATTCGAACTTTCATCTGAAAAAAATCGATTTCTATTTCACTCGGAAACGGGAACATCAAAATGAAAACGATTCGGTATTGCAATCGTTTTCCTTTTTAAATCCACTCGGAAATGGGAACAGACCTGATTATTGTCGTTCTGTTAATATCCATTTCTCAACATGGTTTCATGAAGAATGGGTTTATTTCTACGAATTTACTTGAATTTACTACTCTTGTAAACAATGGATTTTTCAATACGCGGCAGACAGATGTGGTTTATACTGATTTTAGCAAGACTTTTGACTTAGTCAATCATGAGTTACCTAAGGTAGTCATGTAGGCCCATTAAACTTTTCATAAACGATATTCCACAGGTCTTATCCCATTCGCAGGCGTTGATGTATGTATGACCTTTAGCTTTGTGCGTCTCTTCTCCTCCTGCAAACTGATTTAAACTCTCTTCACACCTGGGGCTCGTTTAATAGACTTCCTCTTAATCTCGGCAAGTGTAAATGAATGACTTTTAGTCGTAATCAATCTTATGAATTTGATTATATGATTGATACCATGACTTTGGAATGATTCTATAAAGTGGATGACTTGAGTATGCAATTTATTCCGAAGTTATGCTTTAATAGTCATATATCAGTCATCGCAAACAAGGATATGGGAGATCTCGATTTTTTGTTAAACGATGGTCCAAGGTATTTAGTGATCCCCAAGTCACTAAGCAATTTTATGGATCGCTAGTAAGAGCTATACTTGAATATGGGTCATGTGTCAGGTCTCCATACTAACAAAAATATTAAGATCAACTGGAATTGGTTGAAAATCAGTTCTTCACTTTCGCTCTCCGAGGCTTAAACTAAAATCCTACCATCCATCTTCATCTAATCCAGGCACTATATGTCACAGGGCACAACAAATCACAAGGGCTGACAACAGACCCCATTTTAATGTTAACCCTTTTTCCAGCGTAGGATTAGAAAACCCTTCTTTTCTTTGTATTAACTAATGAACTAGCCTCCACAGGCCTCCCATCTAAGAAGAACTAAAAATTTATATATATTTTTAAACAGTTGGTGATTGCTAAAATAAAAACTGAAATATTTTTATACCCTGTAGCCATTTAAAAGGTGTAAAAGGGGATCAGGAAGTTGATGGCTAAAGGTGAATTCAAAATTATCAGAAGCATGTCAAGAGGCACGAAAATATACACAGTTGAAGAAGTTAACTGTATTTACTTAGGAAATCCAAGCCATATAAACAACATTACTTGGTACAGGGTATTTTGCAGTCGACTGCAACCCTCATACTTGTTTCTTGATACTTTTTTTTAATTTTAGCATGCCTGTTTCGGAAAGACTATGCAATGAGTATTCTGAATTTTTATAAAGCTATTTAGTCCATAAATAAATTAAATATTAATTTCTTTTAAAAATTACTGATTAGTCAAGCAGTTGGCAATTTCTTAGAATCGTGATTTGATAACGAATTTTGGTTTACACGCAGATAGAGTCAGGTATAGAAATCACCTAAATAGATTAGTTTTTTTGTAGGCTATTTTTAGGGCCGGCTTCTCCCAGATAGCTGGTACGTGTCAGATTAACCTTCAATTTAATCTGTTATTTGTTAGTTTAGTGCAGAGATGGGCATGCACACATACCGTCACACTTTTCACACGCATACAAGCACATGCAAATATAAGTAGCTGTCAATGCTTATAGCGTACGTGTGATTTTTGCAGTCGGCCGCGGCAGAAACCTAATGCACGCGCTGCTTTGTGTGTGCATTGGAACGTCGCGACGCGCCCATCTCTGGTTTAGTGGGACGCATCGGCCCTTGGTATATTAAAAATTACTGCACACACAAGTGTTAAACTTGTTTGAACCTAATAAGAATTCTGTCAGGCTCTCTTCTCCCGAACGCTAATTAGAAGTGTGGCACTCTAATTTGGCCGCCAGTGTATCGATAAGCCCACAGGTAGCAAAAATGCAAAAAGGGGTTGCAAAAACCTGGAGAACCAGACTTGTTGTTGTATCAGCCTGCAGCTGGCCCCTTGTCGAGGACGAGGACAAACATGACTCAACGTTGACTCAACGTTGTTTTGCCCCCAGGCCAAAGGAAATAATTAAAAAAGTACCAAGTGCAAGTACTCACCCTTCATCCAATTCGACGGGCAACCGCTTAAGCTCCGACATGTCCAGTTCCAAGCGCAAATTGGAAACCTCGCACAGCAAACGATCGCGTTCTATGCTCAATTCCTTGACCCTCATATGCAAAGCATTATTCTCTCTAAGCAAATCCTCCAAACTGAATCTAAGCTGAGGTGCGGGTGCAGTTGGAGTTGGAGCCGCTGCTGCATTTGCATCCATAAACAACATGGAGCTGGCCATAAGCAGCGACTGTGTGGTTTGATGCAAGAGAAGCTGCTGATCGGATTCGTTGGCAACTTCGTTGCGCTTGGGTGACAAGGCCTTATGCTCGGCCTCCGACATTTCTATTTGTTCTTTATTGTTGTTTATTTGTATCTGCACACCACCTTATTTATGATTGAAACATCATCGTTAAACGGTTGACGCTGCACGCCGCCACGCACACGCACTCGCGACTTCGAACTGAGACAACAAACCAATAACAAAACAGGCAACAAACAAGCCACAAAATGCTTCAATTTATTTATCACTCTCGAGTGGCGCACTAACGGACTTCTTATGGCTTAATAAATGCACTCTATATTTGGCGTTTGTTAACAAAATAATGCGCGAACAAAAATATATAAATAAATTTTTAATTTCAAGCGCGATTTGGCCGCGCGATTGCAACCTCGTTGTTCGACCAGAGAGGACTTATTATTAGAGAGGCAGGTTGCGAATGCCGCTCAATTTTGTTGCTGAAAATCGATAGTGCCCAAAAAGATACTATAGTGCCCAAAAAGATACTTCAAAGTGTCAGTAGGAAATCACTGTGGTTAGAGCGAGACGACCATAACCCAAATGTTGCCAGAGAGAGCGAACAGCTGATTAAAAAGTATCTAGAGAGCGTAAATGAGAGCAACAGGTGACAATTTTTTGACAGAAGCGGTGTCGACTGAGCAAAGTTTCTCTCTAGTATTTATTGCTCCATGGTTCGACAGTCAAAGATGAACTGAACTGGAACCAGTGAGGTAGTAAGCGCTTTCCAGTGTTGAGTAGCGTTCGGTGACAGCAGAGGCAGTTCAAATGGTGGTTCATTGCGGACAGTTTATACGTGTCGCCTTATCATGATGAACGTAACTGATAAAATATTTAATTTTGTCGGTTATTAGTAATAATAACTTATTACATCAAACTTATTTAATTATTTTAAAGAAATTTAAACTAAAAATATGTAACATTTTAATTTAATGAAATTAAAAATTAAATATGTACAATAAAACAACTAAAAATGTAACATTGTGACTTTTAAATTTGATTTAAAGCTTAAAATTGGCCGAGTTTTCAAAAAAGAACTATCCGCTGTTTATAAAAAAAACAGCAGGTTTGTGCTCATTTTCGCAGCGAATTGTCGCTTGCTCAATACTCTCTCGGAGCGGGTAGTCAGAGCAATGTAATTAGTGGGTTCTAACAAATTTGTCAGCGTCTGAGTACATAGATTTTGAACAAAAAACCTCAAGAAAAATAAAAAAAAGGAATAGAAAATAGTTTCTGGTATCGCATTTAAAACAGGCCCTGAATCGAAGCCCTAAGAACCGGTTCGATTCGGGCTTTGGGTACTTCAAAACCGGTTTCACAAACGAACCTTATAAATTAATGGTATTCCAGAAAGTGATTTGCTTTTGATTTGTTAACCTCCCAAACCTGGACCCAAACAGGACACCCTCTCATTGAAAACAATAACGATACTGGAATGGGAGCTTTATCATTTAAAAAATCATATCCAAACTCAGCGTTTTACGAGAAAAAAAGGCATAATATAAGTTGTTAAAAGTCAAATCAAGTCCATTTAGCTTTCCGTTTTAGAGTGCAGGCACTTTTGAATGCCGTTGTAGACTAAAGCCGGGTATCCAGCACCGCGGAAACTAAAAATTCCTGTCAAACTTCATATAAAAAAAACTGTGGCAGGAATTTTTAGTTTGCATTTTCCTTGCTTGTGTATCCAGCAACATGAACGTAATCCACATTTTCTTATCGATAGTTGGCATATCGATAGCGTGTGTGGATGGCGAGAACAGCTGACACACAGAGCAGGAATATATTGTCAACAATTATTTTGAATGTGATGAGCGAAAATTTTGGGGGGAATGCTCTTTTATTTATTTGTTATGAGCTGTAATCTGGTTGGGGAACCATCAGCGTGCAAAGATTAATAGAGGGTGCCAAGGGCACACTTATGCCAAATTGATAAAACCGCCAGAGGGATGCTTTGCATAGACACAACACGGTCGGAGAGATGCTGTCCATGAAGATGCCTTCTAATCTGTGTGTCGACAGATCATAGGCAAATTTATTAGAGTGGTGCACCAATTGGTCATGATATCTTCTGGTGTTTACACCGCGGTATATGTGTGTATATGTACATATGTAGTTCTATGCCTCTCATACCAGGGGCACCACATAGATGACTCTAGTTTCTTTAGGGCAGTCGATCATGCCGTACCACATAACAGGATCGCCCATATCCACCGGTTCGAGGCTTAAGAGGCTTAATGGAGCTTCAATGCCATTAGCTGTAACCATAGCTACTGCCCGAGTCACACGGGCTTTCCTAGTCAAGACACGCCAAGGTATTTAGCAGCGTTATCCGTATATGGATCTCTTAATCCCAGGAGTCGCGCTCAATCTACTTTTCCGGGTCTCATGGCAATCGTGTTGACTCTTTGAACTATTAACGGCTATGTCCCGGTTCGCCCTTCTACCAAAGCCAAGGCCACTAAGATGACAAAATCCTTAATGTAAATGCGAATGTGTTTCGTAAATCTTGTATCCGACCATGAAAGACCTTATTTGATTGGCGACCAACCAAGAAGT
This sequence comes from Lordiphosa clarofinis, assembly GCA_018904275.1. Classification (NCBI taxonomy): domain Eukaryota; kingdom Metazoa; phylum Arthropoda; class Insecta; order Diptera; family Drosophilidae; genus Lordiphosa; species Lordiphosa clarofinis. The sequence continues at coordinate 270,423 of JAEIGQ010000029.1, read as the reverse complement.
CATACTACTTTGGGGATAATAGCATTATAAAGTTGTGCAGATAACAACATACTGCAGTGATGTTTTGTGCCATCCCGGACATACTGTAAAGTGTCATGCCCTTTGGTTTTTATCCCCAAGTACATATAAAATGTTTAGCACATACTCCGAGCAGCATTCAGAAAATATTATTTATATTTTAAATTTATTTAAATTCAAATAGTTAACAGTGCCAAACAGCTGATTGATCAGAGTGACCTTCCACCTCTTCGTTGCATGGTTACACTGTCTGGACAGGAATTTTCCGCAGTGCTGGATACAGGCCTTAACGATCCAAAATATCAAAAATTGTCCTTCGATCCACAAAAGGGTTGAAAATGGTAAAACTGTAAACAAGCCCTTTAGGGGGGTAACACAGAATCCCCTTATAGTCAAATTCCAACCTTATTTCAATTCTTAGATACCGCAGACATTTCTTTCGGTTGGTTTCAAACCTGAGTTAGAGGCCCAGGTCCAGTTCGAGGAATATAGCGGCCTCGATTGGATGGGTCCATAGTGGGCAGTTGTGAAGTCTGGTCGAGCGTACAGCTGTTTCAGGAACCTTCTGGTACCATCATTAGAAGTCTTGGGTAATGCAAAATTTAATAACCACTACAGTTACAATTATTTTGTAATTAAACGAAGACAATTACCATTACAATACTATAACTTGACATTTAACATTTTTTTAAAAAGTGAACATTCTTTTTAGCATTTGGGGACCTGCGCTGAGAATAAACTAATTTTGAAATGTTGTCAAAATACTTATGCCAACCCAATAAGCACATTTTGATTAATATTTTATAACCTAAGCGGTCGTTCGTTCACTACTTATTTTTTATTGAAAGCTTACTTTTATACCAGTATTCGATAAAATTTTCAGAGTTTTGGGATTTTTTGTTAAAAAAATATAATGGCCCATGGCACCAACTCTAAATTTTCCGCATTGATTTCCATTACTAATTTTATAAACGCAACTATTTTACTTGAATTAGCCCGCCAATTTTTTGAACACAACAGCAAACTTTCTGGTCATTTTTCGCTCCGACAAAATTGTCCTCGTCTGAGTACCTACCTTAATCAATTATTAACATAAGTATAAAGGTCAAGCTCAATATTTTCCGCAATATTTAAGATACTTTCCAGGCACTTCGTACTTTTGCCATCATGTATCTACATCTGATCGAAAATTTTGCCAAAAGAGGAAAAAACTAAATTAACCCACATTTACTGTTTCGGTTACGGTACTGATAACCGGTAATGTAAATAAAGGTTATACGGTTACGGTTATAAAAAAAATTTTCGGTTACGGTTTTGGTTTTAAATTTGTTTTTTTTTGGCGGTTACGGGTTACGTCTACCTGCGGCTACTAGATCAGGTATAACAAAACTCGGAATTGTGGCAGCAGCTGAAACCGATTGCTTAAGCTGGGTATCGAGACACTCGAAATTTTTGCGGAGCCCATCTAATTACATAGCTCAGGAAATCCGCTCGCGAAAATTGTCAGAGCGGATTTCCTGAGCGAGTATCGAGACACGCGAAATTCGCTTCGATAATTAACATGGACCTGCCAACTCGATTTCTTGAAAACAGCTGATAAATTGTAGAAGGGGGTCATGAAATTATGAAACTTGTTTGATAATTGTCAGAGGTACCTATGAAAATTGAGCACGCAATGAAAAAAGTTAAAGCAAAGAAGACTAAAAAAAGCAAAAGTACAATTATTTGGAGAGCTCCGAGGTGGACAAACGTGTGGAGCTGATCAAAGTGTCGCTACAATTTTTATGGAATCTGGCCAATAAAAGGCGTTTTGATACGGGCTGCTCCGGCCGCTGCACAACTTGTGACTGAGAATCTTTTTCGGTATGCTCTCCCGTTGATGTGGTTGGTATGCCATTTGCCCAATGTGTGCACACCAAACGAGTCTAAACCTCCGTAGCCTCCACAGCCCACGGCCAAGCAGCACTGAACCTTAGCAGTCTCCATAGCCCATTGTAGCAGTGTTTTCTCCGGTTTACTGTGATAGTTTCCGTTGCTCCAGCCTCTCCTGTGGCTACCTTTAGGTATTCAACTAATATGCATGGAGCTGGCTGTGGCTTAATGTGCTAATTCTAATCGTTCGATGCGTTTTGGGTTGTCGCTATAGCAGTATGTTTTAGGGGATAAGTTCTGCTCACGCAGGCCAATACAATAACAAGGGACACTGTTTATACCTTCAGCCACACAAAAGATGCATCCATGAAATTGACCATGGCATTGTCTATGACCTTTGACTTTCTCCCAGTGACTTCCTTTATCAATAATCTTAACTCTTTAATTTAATTTGAATTAGCCCGCCAATTTCTTAAATAAGCAACAGCTGAATTTTTTGCTGTTGCCTGGTCACACTACATTGTCTGAGCGGCTCGTGAAATTATCAAACAATTTCCGCTGCGCAAAAATTTCGAGTGTCTCGATACCTAGCTTTAATCCCAAATGAATTAAAATCGAGAGGAAATTGCGACGGGATCGAGTAGCCTCAAATTAACTTGACACTTGCGTTTAAATTTATATAAATTGCATTTGAAATTCACACGTCTACACAAAAATCGAGTCGGAATTCGGAACAGGCCCCAATGTGAGAAAAATTAATAAAAGTATACCAATATCGAATCCTCAGTACGTTTGTACGAGATTTAATATATCGAAAACAGTAAAACCATCGTAATACCTACTTCCTTATGTAGTAAGAATTGGGTTTAAAGTTTATAACCAGAGATTAAAACCCGAACGAATAACGGTCTGGGTTACGGTTACTGTTTTGGTCGATCGCTTTTTTCCGGTTACGGTTATATTACGGTTTTGGGATATCGGTTACGGTACTGGTTACGGTTATTATCCTTATTCTGTTTCGGGTTTGGGTTACGGTTACGGTTATAAGTATAAAATATCACTTTGACATACATTTGGACATACAATGCAAACAAAAGCAGCCCCATTTATATTCTCATTTATTGATTAAATTTACTAAGTTCAAATTTCTTATACAGAATTTCCACCTTTATAGTCGCCTTTTTTAAAATTTAAATTAAAAGATAAACTACTTCATTCAGAAAAGCATCGTGTAAAGTTGAGTAAAGTAGATATGTACGTGGGTCAACGTATATACTATTTGTCGTTATGTACCTTCATGTAACAAATTGTTATTATCAGAATTGACATCTTAAACGAGATTGTAATTACTCCTTGCTTGTGTGGGTGGAACTGCTAGCACCACTTTTGATAATTCAAAAAGATCTGGAAATATTGTTGAATGTTTTTCCCACCATTCCCATATATTTACCTTGCTGAACAATTTTTTTTTTTTGAAACATATTAAATGAAGAGAGATTGTTGTAAATTAGAACTGTTTAATTTTCTGATTTTTATTTTTTTCACGTGATACCGTGATCATATACGCGTCTACTGCACATATTTATCATTTATAATTCATATACATACATACATATGTATAATTTGAACAAATTTGCGCAACAACAATAAAAAATGTTCAATTTCGTATAAAGCCCGCCATCTCACAAATTTTGGCGCAAAACGCATCGCGTGCGTGCGATATTTCACGCACACACATAATATGCTCTGCATGTATGTATGTATGTAATTATTGCACTTTCTTTAACTTCTTTTGAATGCTTGTCATTTATTTTAATAACTATTCAGCTCTTACATATGTATGTTAAAGGCACAGCAGCTTTGCTTTGCCGACATCAAAAAAAAATTTTTTTTAAGACGACGCACTTTCTTTGTCCACCGCAGCACCCACTCCAACATTTACCCTATCGCTAGGTTAAACACCACAGAAATACATAGTTTTAATTTTGTTTTGAGAAATTAGTTAGCCCTTGGCATCGTGTACAATGTTAAACAACATAAAATGTCCACAACCAAAACTTATGAAGAAAACGCGGATGACATGATCTGTTTTGTCTATGAACAGTATTGACAACTTTTTTGCGGGCTAAGTCGGCGTTGAATAATAGCTAGAAATAGCTAGAAGTGGTTGTTAAGAAGCTGTATATAAATAGCTAACATATGTATTCATTTTTTGTATAATTAAACTAGATTCTCAGACGCGGACAAATTTGTTAGAGCCCATCTAATTACATGGCTCAGGATCTTTTTCGGTATGCTTCTCCAGTTGTTATGGCTAGTGATGTGCATACCCATGTACACCACCCGAGTGTCCTCCGGATTACTAAGGTAGCTTCCGTTGCTACCTATGCGCTCACCCACCAGCTACCTTTAAATCCGTATTAAACAAACACGCCCGGCGCCAGTCCATGGAGCTGGCTTTGGCTATTATTATTACACCTGGCTTTATGTGCTAATTCTAATCTTCCGATGCGTTTTGGCTTGTCGTTTTAGCAGTATGTCTCGGTGGTCATGTTCTGCTCGCGCAGGCCAAAATAAAAGACACTGCTTATACCTCCAGCCCTACAAAAATGCATCCATGAAAGTAAACATGGCATTGCCTGTGACCTCTAAATTTTCCCTAGTGACTTCCATTATTAATTTCTTAAACTATTATTTTATTTGAATTAAATGGCCTATTTTGTAAACGAACAACAGCTGACTTTTTTGGCTACTTTCTGGTCACACTATATTGTCCAGGTCTCTGGAAATTTTCAAACAATTTCCGCTCCGACAAAATTGTCCGCGTCGGTGTGCCTAGCTTAATAAATCAATGACATATGTATAATGGTCAAGCTCAACAAAATGTTCTTCCTCCTCAATGCTATATGACTGTTTAGTACCAATGTATATAGGACACTTTTCAGGCACTTCTTAGCCAAGCCAGTCCATTGGCGACAGTGCGGCGCATAATAAATAAGCAGACAATATAAGTGAATAAACTCATATGTATGAAAAATGTTCATTGTCCATATGTACATCTAATTGAATTTTTTACCAGTAGAGGAAAACCGAAATAAACCCGTATATTTGTTTCGGTTACGGTACTGATAACCGGTTATGTAAAAAAAGGTTATACGGTTAGGGTTATAAAAAAATTTTTTTTTTCGGTTACGGTTACGGTTTCGCATTTTAAAGTGTTTTTAGCGGTTACGGGTTACGGTTTCGTTTACGGTTTTAATCTCTGTTTATAACTCAAACGAACTGTTACCTTTGCTTACCTTCAGAATTTTTAAGTATTTTGCGAAGACTTGGTATGTGGTCATAACATTTGACCAAAAGGTACCATAACCATTAAAAATTACCAAATAAACTATCTTCCATTGGATCATTCTCATTCTTTAAAGATCTAAAAATAATGCGGATTGTGCCCAATGCAAAATGGTAGCCCAAATGCATATCCAGTGCTTGTAAATAATTGTGCCTTCCTTCATTTTCAGTCTAAAGAGGGTATGTCCCGTTCCCTATCACTTCAAAGCCCCAGGATTCGTTTATAACCTTATCCATAATCAATTGTATATTTCCAGTTGAGTTTAAAATGTTCTTGAAAACAGAAAGAACATTGTGCTATGTACAAATAAGAAAAATCCTTAATGCTCTGTTTTTGGTAACGTTTATGTTCAATTTGAGTTTAATGTTCTCGGGTTTTTCCCTCTCTCACAAATGTAAAGGAGTGGCTAAATGAAACAGTTTTTAAATAGGCCATTTTTTTTTCGTTTTTAAATAAATCGATGCAAGACTTTTTAATTAAATAAATGAAACAAACGATCAGCAGTTGGTAAGAGCTGTGATTGTTAAGAAACGATTAAAGAACAAGGTCCAACAAGGTAGAGAATCGAATGAACTTAAAGTTCAAATAACACATAAAAATGAACTTATTATTTATTGTTTAAAAAATCGCCATGCATGTTCAAAAAAAATTGGAAAAACTTTATGCTGGAAAATTTGTTTTTTTTTGCGCTTACGGTTTTCTTGCGGTTAGGGCTCGATACATTATAGTGAGCCTTAGACTAGTTACAATTTCATACAGACTTAACCTCTATCATACTAAAAAATATGTAGTGACTTTTTTTGTAAACAAAACAGTATGAACGTCAAGGCTTAGTCAACTTCGCCTGGGCCGAGGTTATTATTCCCTTGCAAATGCTGATTTTGAAATATCAGAGACGCTAACACTAAAATCAAACATTTTTCTTACTTCCGACCTAAAAATCTGTGGGTTTAAGAACGAGTTTAAGTCGAAGAAACGTTCTCTTACTAAGATCTTATGGCAGTCATAAGATAATATTCAAATCTGAACGCATTGCTCAAGAATATTCCGGTTTACACTAAAGTGAATTCGAATTTTTTACATGTTCTCTTCTCCATTCAATAATAATGGAAATCCGTATCAAACCTAAAGTTTCTACTTAAGCTTAGTACTCAGACAAACTAAATCGCTTTAGCTGGGTGTCAACTCCATATAAAAAAAGGGTGTCGGAAAGCTTTCGTAAAATTCCGACAGGCCTCTTACGCTCGGTGAAACTCAGACAAACTAAAATTTCCGTGCCTCAGCGTCAAAAGCTCGTAGTGCCGCTAACTTGACAAACACAAACAGCTGACACAATTCCGATGGGGTGCTTGAAGAAAAAATAGCTTGTAATTTTTCCGACACCTACCCGTCGGAATGTCAGCAGCAAAAGTTTGACGAAAATCATTGATTGCGCATATTTTGAAACCAACGGTAAGATTTTGAATTGCCCATGACTTCTACATTCCATATATCATCAAAAAATATCTAAATATTAGCAAAAACCATTAACTAAATTCAAATGCATGCAAATCAGCGCAGTGTGACTGTTTCACATTGGGTGGTATTTTGATGAGGGGTGGTATTTTGGCGTTGTACAGTCACACTGCATCGTCCGCTGGGTATCCCATCGGAAAAAGTAGTCAGTTTAGCTAGCGGACGATTTAGTTTGTCTGAGTACTAAGCTTTACTCTTTACACGACTAATTCAAGTTAAAACGTTTTAGTCTGATTAGCCAAATCAATTTTATGCAACAGCATATTTAACGCATTCGAATTCCAAAACTTTTGTCGAAAGTGAAAACCGGAACATGCTTGATATATAGTTAATGGGATCGGAAAATAATACTTCGTTGCGTTGTAAATTTCTGGGCATCAGTGCTTGCTTAAGCATTTCAAATTGTGTATGTTTTGAATTAGAAGACGCCATTTTACAAATAATTGATCTTGGGTTTTCATTCCTCTTAGTTTGTTTTTAATGTCAATTCCTCCGAAATTAAGTACACAATATGGTTTCGTATAAATAGTTTATATTTAAGACTAAACACCTGTTACATATTTTTATTGTTAGATGATGTTTTAAATAATTAGAGAAGGTATGTTTCTAAAACTATAAGTAAAAATAAGCAGGTCAATTATACAGCGGTTTCGAAAATCTTTACTGCCGTCTCCAGGTTAGCAATTGGCTTGACATACTTCTCTTCATGGTGTTCACGAGTCTACATTTATATTCCTTAGAAAGCTTTTGTGTTTATATCGTAGTTTTAGGTAAAGTTAAGAGACCAGAACAGTTAATTGAAACAAAAACATCTCCATCTTCTTCGGAACTTCATTTAAAACGTTCATAATTTGTGTGTTCAATACTAAATAACCCCTATCTTAATAACGTTCCCTGGTGTTGTAGATCGGCAACTTATTTAAAGACATTACGTTTTTCCATACTTTAAATCCAATTCATATCTAAACAATCGTTCTTTTTGTTCTAGTTCCATTTTCCGAAGTTCCCATTCTCTAAAACTCTTTTCCTTTTCAAATTCCAATTTGTTCTCTTCCAGTAATAATTTTCTGCTTTGCATTTCTAGTTTTTTTGTTTCCAGTTCCCTCGTCCAAATAAGTTCTTCTCTTTTTAATTGAAAGTAATCGTGGTGATTGTTTAGCGTTGTATTAGGAATGTCCTCTGGTTCTACATTCTGATGCATGGCCTCAAAATCCGATCTGTTTGATGTCTCCGGTGTATTTTCACTCCAATAAGTATCATCTTCCCACTCGGTTTTCTCTATGCGACAATCTTCAAATTCTAATTTGCTGGTTTCCATTGAATTTTCTGTCCCCAGGTCGTAGGGAACGTCCTCACATTGGTTGTCGAAGCAACTAATTGTAGATAATTGATCATAATAGGGACATATCGAAAGCAATTTCTCTGAAAAATATAAGTATTTAATTAATTTTCGTCTTTTTTAGGGCCTGACGGACTCACTTCTAATAGCTTCCTCGGTCATCTGATGATTATCTCCAATGGATTTTATCCAAGTGTTGGCCTTCTTGTAGGTGAGTTTCAGGTAACGGATTTTACATCTGACCAAATGCCATTGTGTATTAATTTTTGTCTCCTGCAGCAGCAAAGTGTAATACATGCGAGCTGTTGGTTTCTATGGGAGGGTAAGTGAAATGCTTTTAAATCGAAGGTTAAGCTACTTACTTCCAATTTATTATGATGCTGACGAATATAGTTGAGAAGACGTTCCACCTCAGAGTCAGACCATCTCTTGGTCTCGTTCTCTCTTCGACGTTTAACTAAGGGCTGATGGCTCGACACTGTAAATAAAAACGATTAACAATTATTAAACAATGCAACATTTTTAATTGATGTCTAGAAGTCTCCCGATCCTGACTACCCACATCCTCTGTAAATAACAGATCATTTAAGTGTGTAATACTTAAATCCAGAATTTCAATTTTCGATTGTGTGCCTAGTGGACTTATGATAAAATTAATGGAAAACTTATTTGCAAAGCCCTGATGAGCAGTATGGGCAGGTGACAGTGTACCGGAGGAATTTGAAACACATAATGGAGTCGTATTAACACCCACTGTGAGATTTAGAAAACATGTCGATACCAAGTTAAAAGAAACTTAAGAAAGCATAAACTCTGTGTGGGGTAAATTTTAAAGGTGAAGGTGTTCAAAGCCATAAAACTAGCCGTTCTCTGCTAGGGGCCGCAAGCTTGGGGAGCCGAAGTCAACGAGCTTAACTGCAGAATTACCTGAATACTTCCTATAAGACGGACAACTTTACAGCCTTAATCACCACCTCAGATTTAAATGGAGAACATTATTCATTCGATTACAACAGAACCAAGTAAACGCTTAATTAAACTAAATTGGACGATATATAGGATATGCAGCATTTTAGTGGAAGATTACCTATTCCTATGATCTATTCTATGTGTGGCCGGGTGTGGCTCAGCGTTTAGTGTGTTGGCCTGCTGTGCGGAACGTCGTGGGTTCTATTAATCCTCTGAACATAAAATAAAACTTTTTTCTTTCTTCAGAAAATCCGGTCACCTTCACCAGCTATTGGCGCCACCTGTAAAGTAACTCTCCTGTGCGAAAAATTATAAGCACACACGCCAAGAGATTCAGATAAGTTTGGCTTGACTCTTTGGGGCTAGCAGGGTGCCCCAAGAAGAGAGCGCTAAAACGTGACTGTGTCTCTAATTAAGTTCATGCTCCCGGGTCTATCGATGGGAACTCTGCCAAAGTTTCGATGTCGCTGTTTTAAGAAGCGAATGCCTGAGGCAGAGAAGATCTCCGCGTCTCTTGATGAAGCCATGGATTGAGGAAACTTCTCAAATTTTTTTTTGGTACGATGAGAATTTTAAATAAACATTCTTTATATAATTTATGATAGGGCTGCTAAAAATATTTTTATTTTATAAATATCTATTAAGGTTTGAAAGCATTTCGAAGATTATTTTAACAAGAATCACCTTGATGAGTCTTATTCGATCAAGAAAGACACGAAAATGAGTCACGCCTTTACTCAAAATGTGATTTATTTAAAAAGCGATGAAAAAGACTCGCAAAATGAGTCGAAACTGATGAAAAAAGGGGTATAATCGACTCCTCATAAAGAGTCGTGGCTGGGGTACCGTTTTCTTCCGACAAACATATCATTTATTTTCAGAAAACAAGTACACTTATGAGTATTTTAATCAGACTGAGGACTCAAAAAAGATCACCAAATTTATAAAACGCTGTCTGGGAATGTACAGATATATTAATAGTTTTGTGGTAAGGATTTTTTAAAGCATCGAATGATGAGCACACTATAAATAGACTATAGACAAACTGTTTTTCCAATTCTGTTAGTTCACACCATTTTTTCGAGGTTCAGACCAGAATGACATCAATACTGATTATAACCCCGTTTTTTCAGTTTTCATTTCACACAACTTGGAGACGACAATCGTCGAGATAAATGCGTTTTAAGTTTAAAGTAATTTGAAAATGACTTGTTTTAGCGAATACATTGTTCGACAAAAAAGATTATCAGGCCTGTTCTCAATATCATTTTGGTTTCCGTGTAAACGTTTGTACTTTGAACTCTACGTTAATAAGATTGTTTGGAAAGTGACACTTATATCTACGGCTACTAGATCCGTTTTCAGTAAAATTGAAATTGCTCAAGCAGTTGAAACCGGCAGCTCAATGCCAAGTGGATTCTATTCGTAGAAAAATGAAGCCTTAATCTAGTAGCCACAGATTTTCTTTACACCTTCTATTCAAATTTGTAAGAGTAAAATGACCTGATCAAACGTTTATACGAAAACCGAAGTGGAATTGAGAACAGACCTGTATATTAGGGTGTCCCAAAAAAAAAAAAATTTTGGGGCACCGGCATTTTCTGAAAGCTTGTAGCGTAAAGTAACTTTGAGATTTTTTTTCAGACTTTTCGAAAGACGTTTAGAGGTCGCACAAATCGAATTTTCCCCCCGAAAATCGGGTTTTCCGTATTGTTTTCCAATTTTACTTATAACTTGGTCAACATCCACGCTTTCTTAGTTTTCAAATCAACATTTTATGGAGAATTGCCCAAATTTACCTTTCATGAGCATAAACCATAAGTTTTGGCTTTGCTTTAACTTTTTGTGGCACCACTTATTACATTTTTAGTAAATTTTTCATGCATTTTACAAAGAACGCATTATAACTTTTAAATTTTCTATGAGAATTGAAAAAACTAGTGAAGCAGTTTAAAAGATAGTTTAATTTTTAAGAAACAGAATTTTAAAAGTTGAAATTTGCTTTTACCGTTCCAGAGTTATACTCTTTTAAAGCATTATATAGCTCATTGGGAACGCAATATAAAAAATTCACTTCAATCGTGCAATCGGTCAGAAGAAGGTAAGCCTTACTTCTTGAATATCTTTAAAAGCGCACGAGATGGTACTCGACGGCCAAAAAACCCTTAAATAAATTCATATAGGGAGTAAGCCAGATCTAAAAAAATACAGATCTGCGTTTTCAGTTCTGCCATCGAAGATCTAGTCTTTTACTAGAAATTGCCTAAGAACAACATTGACCATTTGGGCTAAACCCAGCTTCACTAAAATCTAGTAATAAATGAGTAAAGTGCTTCATAAGCAGCAGAAAAACAGGTCGTATCATTTGAATACTTTAGTTCAGGACATCTTGGCGTACCACGGTTGGTCCACCAAAGACAATTTTTATTACAATTTTACTTTTTTTTTGGAAGCAATGACAATTTTTACTCATAAGATTAACTGTATAATTTTTCGAAAGCTTGTAATACCCAAACGGAAAAAGTTGTTTGAAATGAATTGTTGATACAAAATTTTATTTAAAACGCGAAGCAAGGCTTCCGTGGTGAATCTGAAAACTCAGTTGGAAAAAAAACATCACGATTCAAAGTTTGAAGCAAATCCGTTGCAAACCAGGCAAAAAACTCACAATATTATTAGTTTCATGCAATGGCGACACAGCTTTAAAAGAGTATAACTCTGAAACGGTAAAGGCTAATTTCAACTTTGATTTTTTTAAAATTTAACCATCTTTTAAACTGCATCACTAGTTTTTAAATTTTCATAGAAATTTTAAAAGTTATTGTGCGTTTTTTACAAAATTTATTAAAAATTTTCAAAAAAATTTAATATATGGTACCTAAACAATCAAATGCAAAGCTAAAATCAACTGTTTTTGCTCATAAAAGTAAAATTTGGAAATTTTTTTTAAAAATTTTGATTTGAAAACGAAGAAAATCGTGGTTATTAACCAAGTTATAATTAAAATTGTAAAAAAATACGGAAAACCCGATTTTTGAGGAAAAATTCGATTTGTGCGACCTCTAAACGTCTTTCGAAAAATCTGAAAAAATTTCAAAAATTCTTTACTCCATTAGCTTTCAGAAAATGCCGGTGCACCCGTGAAAATAAAAAAAAAATTTTTTTTTGGGACACCCTACTGTATATATTCTAAAGTATTTCGAATTTCTAAAATTCCTTTAAATATCCAAGATATAAAAAAATGCGAAAAAAACTCCGATTGTAATAATGTTTATAAGCCTGACACAAATAACGGTTTTGGTACAAATGCGAGTGCTATGAACATTTTCATTGGTTGACCAAATTCTTTATTTTGTTCGTACCGATTCTTGAAACATAATAATACTATTTGACGATACACAAAAATTGTCAGAAAGTGAATAAAACAGTCATGAATGTCAGTATTCAGAAATACTTTTTTAACTGCATTAATAAATTCTTTTCCATAATCACAGATTATTGTGTTCGTTAACAATTGGTACTCTGATTTTTGTATATTGCCTCAGTTTAATTTGGGGGAAGAGGTTTATCATAAAATGGGCCGTGTATGGTGTAGGGATTTGTTTGAAAAGTACCATCAAACATCCATGTATTGCTTTGAGATAAAGTTGAAAGGTTTCGCGATGTTGTGATAATAAAATATCTATATTTGCTATTACCATCATAGTGTGATAAAAAATGATCGTCCTTCCATGTATTTGTGTACGTCTCTGTAAGCTGTGGTTCTTCCTTCACTGCTGGCATCATCATCATTGTATTTGCTGCTGCTCTTGTTCTTTGCAATGTACGTGTAAGTAAAGAAATGTCCGGCAGTTCTGCAATTGCACTGGATGAAGCCATTTCGGTAATATTTTGAATAATAGTCCTTGGACGGTCGTCAGATGTTTTTGCTGCTTCTTTGGCTTCTGATATTATTACTTTGGCTTCTATTTTGCTCAGGTCCGGAGCATGTGATTCATGGTTATCAAATCGTAGAATATCACCTGTGACATTCAATAATTGAGTGTAATTCGAATTGAAACTGCGAACCAATCCACTCTTTGTTTGAATTTTTGCTCTCTTACCTGAGCTTTCTGTTGAAGTAGTCTCAGCTAGCGCTTTGCATTTGTATATACTATTAGTATATTCCACACATCTCCATTGCATTTTCTCTTTGCTCAAGCGTAAAAAATTATAAACGTAGCCATTGTGAACTAATTGGCGTTTACCTCTTTGACTATTAATAAATTGGAGCGGCATTTTTTACACTGTAAATGTGATTAATTTGTGCCTGTGCTGAATTGACTATTGTTAAAATTGAACTGTGTTGAAATTCATTGTGTTATATTTGACATGTGTTGAGTTAACATGTGTTGAATATGAATGTTGTAAAACTGGCCGTGTTCAGCAGAACAATTTGCTTCATGATCAAGTATGAATTTGCAATGAACTCCCTGCTCGAGTGATTCGGTATCATTGCACACAAATTAAGGTTGCATTTGACAAGCATTTCTATCGGTTGTAAAAACAACTCTATATCGACTCGGCTGTTGATGCTGATCAAGAAGTCGGAAATGATTCCCTCTGCCTGTTACATACATTTGCAGGACTTTAGTATACCCTTTTTACTCTACCAGTAACGGGTGTAGAAACACCAGGTGGGGATTCTAGACAATTTTTGTGTTTTAAAGATAAATCAGGTTTAGATTTATGGTAATTTGATTATTTGATACTATTTCAATTATTCTGCTGAGCACGACCATTGTGTTGTGTTGAAATTGCTTGTGTCAAATTTTGTGTTGTGATGAATTTGTGTGTTGAGGAGATTTGTATATGCGTTAATTATACGCTTCACCCATATATGTGTGTACATTGTACATATGTATGTAGTTATGCACCAGGCCAAAAACAATCAAAAAATTTACAAATTTGCAAGTAGTTGATGCTGTTGGATTTGTTTAGGGCTTTTTTTTGTTTCCCTTTCACTCTTTTCACTTTTTGCTATTTCACTTGTTACAGTTCACTGAGAAAAATAGGCGCGTTTATAGTTACCAGTTTGCACCAGAGCTTAATGCGAAATGCTTACGGTTTTGTTTTATTATAATTTACTTACTTTTCAATTGTATATGTAAATAAAACAAATTGTTGATAAACAGAGCTGCCAACTCGAGGCACAAAATTTAATGTGGGTATTCATGCGTTTTCACAGCTGTTCTTGTCACCATGGAGGTTGCGTGAAAATTGTGAACAAATTTGCAAATGATGATTTTATATATATAGATAGAAAGAATGGAATAATATTTATTCCAGCTTTATTCCACTAAAGAATTGATTCTTGAAAATGTGAGAAATGACAACATAATAGAGCAGAAGAAATATCGATGTCAAAATCGATACATAAAAGTATTTTTCTAGTCTGCAGACATCCATAATTTTTGATGTGAAACATCTTTAATTTCGGTACGGACGATTTTAGTAGGAGTAAAATTGATTTCAGTGTCACGTGACGCTGATGAACGATTTTAGTAGGAGTAAAATTTGGTTTGAGCGTCACGTGACTCTGACGCCAACCATATTATGTTGCTGTGTTTGCTTTGTGCAGTGGCTCGGCAGCCAAAAACTCAAAACAAAAAACCACCACAACAACAACGAGAGAACAATATAGAGCGTACTCCCACAACTTTTGCTGTAAACGCGAGAGGGAGAGTGAGGGCTACTAAGTACTGGAAAGACAGGGCACTGAGAGCAGCATCAAACCACTTAAGTAGGAGTAAAATTTGGTTTCTGCGTCGCGTGACGCTGACGTCATTCATATTTTGAGTTGTTTTGATTTGTGTGCAAACACACACACAAGAGGATGGGCAGAGGGGGGAAGTGAAGAGGTAGGAAAGATGCTGAAGAGGGGCAACTGGGTGGGTTCTGAAAAAGATCTGGGTGTGATCTTGGTGCGATCTTGTGGTATAAGGGAGAGAATTGGGTGGAATCTTATCTGGGCGGGATCTGAAAGCGATATGGGTGGGATATGTGTGGGATCTAGATGAGTATCTGGGTGGGAGCTGGGCGAGATCTTTCAGAGTACTGGGTGGGATGTGGGTGGCTTCTGGGTGGGATCTGTGTGGGATCTGGGTGGGAGCTGGGCGAGATCTGGCTGAGTTCTGGGTTGGATCTCGGAGGGTTCTGGGCGGGATCTGGATGAGAATGGGGGTAAAATCTGGGTGGTTTCTGGGTGGGATTTGGATGAGGATTTGGGTGGCAGCTGGGCGAGATCTGGCTGATCTGGGAGGGTTCTGGGCGGGATCTGGGTGGGAATGGGGGTAAGATCTGGGTGGTTTCTAAGTGGGATCTTGGCAGGATCTGGGTGGGATTAGGGTGAGATATGGAAGGGATCTGGGCGGGATCTGGGTGGGTTCTGGGTGGGATCTGGGATGGGTCAGGATGGGATCTGAATGAGATCTGGGTGGGATCTGGAACGGATCTGGGCAAGATCTAGGTGGTATCTGGGTTGGATCGGGGTGGGATCTGTGTGGGATATGGAAGGGATCTGGGTGGGATCAGGATGAAATCTGAATGGGATCTGGGCAAGACATGGGTGAGATCTGGGTGGGATCTGGAAGGGATCTGGGTCGTATCTGGTAGTATCTTAGAGGGTGAAACATCATCATTTATCTTTCGATCAGCGCATTAAACTTCCTGAAAAAATTAAAGAACTCTGCAGCAAGTGATTCTGCTTCGTATTTCTACTCCCCGTTATTTGTCTTCTTTTGAAAGAGCGACCTTGCTGATTTATATATCATTGAGAGAACTTGTGATTTGAAAATAAGCTCTTAAAATTATCATCATGTTTCACATCAAAGACTCGTGAGTGTTAGCGACACTCACACCTTTTTTTGTAATGCTTGGCTCCTACCACAAATTTGAACGAATGAAAAAAGCTGGTGTAATATGTTAAAAAAATTAGCATGACGAGCTGAGTCGATTAAGCTTTGTTCGTCCGTCTGTCTGTTTCTACGCGAACTAGTCCCTCAGTTTTAAAGCTAGCGAGCTGAAATTTTGCACAGAGTCTTCTTTTGTCTGCACGCTGCTAATATGTCGGAACCGACCGGATGATTACTTCTTGTAGCTGCCGTACAAATGATCGGTCGAAAAATGGGTTTTAATGAGAAAAACTGTTTTTTTTCTCAATATTACCGCTCTCAATCACAGTCATGGGTAATATTAAGTGTTTTTAAGCTGATCTGCGAAGTTTGGTCGAAGTCGCTAACCGTTGAGACAAGCGTTTTCAAGTGTATCAAAACTTCGGCACAGACGAAGTTAGCTTTGCCTTTCTCGTTCTACTTTGATTTGGATTATGAATATCATATAAAATTTTTTTATTGCTTTTTAAATTATGTGACTTAAGTTCAATCTTTTAAGATCGTTTTGTCGAAAATTGCAGCTTTCTAGGTAGCCTGGTGTAGAAATGCCAGAGTTTTGGACAAAAAATGAGATTTCTGGCCCACAGTGCGACGGTCACGGTTCGAAAGAATGGAAATGCCCATATAGAGTTGGAAATTTTAGTTCATTTTAATGACCTAGTTCATTAGTTTATTTTTTCATGAACTATAGTTCATTTTTTGAACTATAGTTCATTTGAACTATAGTTCATTTTTTGAACTATAGTTCATTTTTTTAACAATTGCTCGTTTTTTTAACTATTGTTCATTATATTAAATACTGAGGATAATTTTAATACTGTTTGATACATGATACACAGTCGGCTTGGTTTCGATGGATTTGTTGAGTTTGCGTGCGCGTAAAATCAGGGCTTCGGTGCTTGCTCGCGCAGTTGCTCGGTCAGTTTGTTGAGATTAAACTGTTTTACTATCTACATAAATGTTAGTAGCGATTTCTTAATGTTGTTATAGGCAAAATGGAAAAGCTACATCTTCATAGATGTCGCAGCCATGGATCACACATGTCGCGCTGGGGGAATCTTTACACAATCAGCGAGTTACCCTTAACCCGTGCCTCTTAGTAAATTCAAGTTAACATGTCAGCCAGTTGGGAAGCCGGCTCATTAATACCAATAGCGTTGGCACGCTTTACCGAAATTTACTCCTCACGTACGACTACCTCTAAATAAGAGAGTGTTACCATTTGGTTGGACCACTTTAAGCTCAACTGGCAACTTCTGGCTATGCTCGAAGAGGAAAAAAAGTAACACCTAGGACTCGGCTAAATCCGTGGCTGTGTACTCGAAAAACACCTTCTTGGTCTTAGGCAATTTCTTCGATCCTTCACCATTAATGATGGGCAGCAGTGAGAGAACTACACGATTGGCACCATAGATCACTGGGTAGACGGAAGAGCCACGAATGATGTGGCTTAAGCTGGGCAAATAAGTCCATCAACTGTAGACCTGTTATCTTCTGAGTTTGGTTATGCGGTTTGAATTTTATTCCCTCTGACGCCAAATCCTCGCAGCTGAAGGCTCCCTGTAATGTGTCAATGTCGTGGGTGCCCATGGCCATCAGGGTAAATGTTTTGGAGCAGCTTATCCTGCGAATCAATGAAACTTTTGCAGAACTCTGGGGTAAAGGACACCTTGCGAAGCAAAGCGGCCACAGCATGTGGAAGAATCTGTGCTGAGGAGGAGGCAACACTTAGCACCTGCTGCTGGGTTGGCTCGAAAATCTCATACTTTGGCTTTGAGAAATGATAGTCTCGTAGTCCTGCTATTTGTAATTTTTTAAATGTGAATAGCTTGTTAAATTCATAGAAAATCATTATTAAATGCAGGCCCAATAGATTTTTATATCTCATGTATCAGACAATGAGTAAACGCCTTAAAATTGGCTTCAGTGGTAAAAAAAAAATAAACTATAGTTCAAATTATGAACTATAGTTCAAATTGAACTATAGTTCAAAAAATGAACTATAGTTCAAATGAACTATAGTTCGAAAAATGAACTATAGTTCAAATGAACTATAGTTCAAAAAATGAACTATAGTTGAAAAAATGAACTATAGTTCAAAAACTGAGAAATACATAGTTCAAAATATGAACTATAGTTCAAAACCAAGACCTAGTTCAATAGTTCATTTTAAAGACTAGTTCATTTGAACTAGTTCAACAAAATCGGCACAACTCTAATGCCCATATATATATTTATTACGATTTTGCTGTAATCGTTCCAGGGTACCTTTGTTAGGTCTTTGTTCGGTAAAATTATGAAAGGTAGGTTGAAAATTTATGTTAAATATATGTATGTAAGTTTGTATGAAAAATATGATGGTTTAAATCAGAGATGGGCATGCACACATACCGTCACACTTTTCACACGCATACAAGCACATGCAAATATAAGTAGCTGTCAATGCTTATAGCGTACGTGTGATTTTTGCAGTCGGCCGCGGCAGAACCCTAATGCACGCGCTGCTTTGTGTGTGTATTGGAACGTCGCGACGCGCCCATCTCTGGTTTAAATAGTTAGAATGGGGTGGGGTGAAAGTTGGAGAGTCAACAAACGAGTCAGGGAGATCAGCAAAGAACAATCAAAATAGCTGATCCATAGTGGAGAGGTCAGTTCAGGGCATAACACCACCCATGTGCCAATGCAGCTAATGGAGATAAGAGAAATTATACATTTTTTTGTTACTCACCGACTAGTTCCTCCATCACGGTCGAACTCATCCCTGAGTGAGCAAAAAGCTAGCCGGCGTCCGATAGGTGAACCCAGAAATATTTCTAATCAGAAAACGAAATCGCTCGTAGTTCTGTGGTTTCAACTAATTTTTAGAGAGATTTACAAACCCCCGAATATTTCACCCCCGAATATTTCTGTTTTTATACACGTTCTATATTTTTTCTAATTTTCACCTACAAAATTTAAGAAAATAGTGATGTTTCATCGATGATTGAGAGACGGTACACTACAGCTTATTAGTAATTCGCCTCAACAAAACTCCAGTCAAAAAAGTACTGATTGTGGTCTCTTAAATTCTTTAAATAAAATATTAAACAGTTTTTGGATGCTTATTCGGATATGTCCTTAGCATGATCCGAAAAAAATTCGTCTTGTTGCAAAAGCAAAATAAATTTTAATTAAAATTTTTGTTGAAAATTTGTATTAGCTTTAATAATAATATTTTCATTTAATTTTTCTATAATGGTATTAGTAAATGTTGATTATTAAGAATATATTTACTCAAAAGCCAACCAATAGTCCCATAGTACCAGTGATGCCAAATTTAAACATATTGAGAATCAGTATTTTGCAATTTCCAGGCAACGGTCACACTTCAGCGTGCACAGTTCGAGCAAAAATTATGGACGTCGAAGATGATCCCATTGTGGAAGAGGTGAGCTTGTCTAGCAAATTCAAATTGAAATCGTTTAATAGCCCACCTTCCCCCCTTTACAGATCCCTGTGTATCTGTCCAAGAACTTACAGGACAGCTTGTATCTCTTCCAATATCCGACCAAAACTGAATTGCCAAATCATGACGACGCAGTGGTCGTTAACTGCTGTGTAAAACCATTCACCCAAGAGGTGAAGGTCGACTTTAGCTTAAACGTTGAATCCAAGTACTATGATCGCTTCAAGGGCGAACAGTTTGCGGTGGCTTCCGATGGCAAGAACACCTATGGAGCTGTGCCGCCCAAGGGGGCGGAGAGACCAACCTACAAGCGTGGCATCATGGATAAACAGGCCTTTATCAGCGCACGTTCGCTGACCGACATCTCCAAATACATTGTGGGCATCTATACGGACAAGGAAGTGCACTTGTCGCCCCTGGCGAGCATTGTCCAGCTGCGACCCGCCCTCAGTCACTTTGATAAGGAGGATAAGCGGCGCAAGGCGGAACAAAAGGCCCAGACCGATGAGGTGGACGAAGAAGAGGTGCTGCAACAGGTCACAGTGAAGTTTGCTCGGGGCCAGGGAGCCGGGGCGGCCAAGAAGACCAAAGAGCAGCGCGGAAGCTACGATAGTTTCATGCAGCGCATTGTGGAGGAGCCCTGGTGTGAGACATATTGGCATGCGCGTAACACCCCCACAGCGGAACTGGAGCGGCAGAAGCTATATGCCACCAATCATCAAGCAAATCAGTCACTGGCCCTAAATCCTAGCGATTACCTAAAGAAATTGCTGCCCCATGATGAGCATGTGCAACAAGTGGATGTGGCCCATGTAATGCCAGTGTATAACAAGGCCATGCTAAAGGCTATGCCGTTGGTGGAACAGTTAAGGATCCTACTCAAAGATGCCCGCATGCTGTCTCTGGGGCAAGTGCTAGAGGTGCTCTCGGAACATGTGCAAGCGCCGGTGACAGCCGAAAAGGTTCTAGCCTTGTTGCCGCAGGTGGGCATACTGCTGCACGGCAATTGGGTGCCCAAATCTGAGGTTGTATTTCCTGAAAAGATGCTCTCCCATGCCAATGGCGTCTCTGCCGAGCAGATGATACGCGCCAGGGATTATGTAGTAAGTTTTATGGCGGGAGAAGGGTTGTAGCCAAGTATATAAATTTTTCCATTTTGCAGCTCTTTAGGTTCTCCCGAACTCCTTATCTGTATCGCACCCAGGTGATGGCCGCCACGCAATTGCCTCCGGCTGAAACCTTGGATGTGTTACGCACTGTGGGCCGTGTGAATGCCACGAAGCGCTGGGAACTACTGCTGCCCCCTGACAAGGACTTTGAACAGAAGCATCCCGAGCTAGTGCAGCGACAAGAGTTGCATTGGCGCGCCTGTGAGCAATCCTATAATGAAATGGACTGGGCCAAGGAGACGAAGCGTGTACGCAAGCGTTCCACACGCAAAAGCGAGTCCCAGTCCTCGTCGACCTCAAAGCCACCGCCTGCCCTACATCAGTCCAATGCAGCAGAAACGTAGCACTTGAATAAAGAGAAACGATTTATTTTGTTACATTCAAAGCCTTCTCTATACACTCTGTAATCCGCGGGACCAAACTATTTCGATTGCTCTTGGTCACCTGGTAGATGACGGTTTGGGGATGCTGCTTCAGTTGCTCCACCAAAGGAATGTTTTGACGTGTCTGTAGGGGAATGGTTGCCAAAACTGTGTGTCTCTGATGCTGTAGCAAATTATAGATGGCTGTCTCAAATCTTTTACTGAACAACTCCATTTTTCCCACTTCATCTAGGACCATTAGTTGGTTCCGCAAATCCTTGCCAAACAATGGCAAAGTTAGCTCCTCAAACTCGGGTATATAGACGGCATACTTGCCCACCCTGGGCCGGCGTACGTTATCCTTTGGCTGCTCACGTGCCAAAATGCCACGCTGTCCCGTTAGCGTAACCACATCAAAGCCAATGCGCTGACCTGCCTCATCACGCACCTCCTCCGTGTAGAAGCCGTGAGCGTTAATTTTTGAGCAAATTTTTCGTACCAGCGTAGTCTTACCCACACCTAAGTTGGAATGGGTCCATAATTGTGGTTAATCGAATTAGACAGCTTACCTGGTGGCCCTGTGATTAAGATAACGGTTAAATTGGGATTTGCCATTGAAATTGAAATTTACAGTTACGTAGAACGTAAACAAATGTTACTAGAGATGATCAGACCTGTTCAAATTGAAGAACAAGTTTACTAGTTCACTTTTTGTTCTGATGGTTCCAGTTCCAAAAATTCTGAAAATTTCGCGATTTTTTCAACCATTGGATCTACACCTTCTATTTCCCGGTTTTTTTTTGACCTTATAAATAAAAGTTATGGCCTATGTTCAAGTCCAAATAATCAACTATCTGAGTGCCAAATTTCATACCAATCCATTAAGCCGTTTGTGCGTGATTGAGTAACAAACGTGCAAAACATACAAACGACAAAGGGTATTGAAGCTTCGCTATCTGCAATAAAATACTATATTAGAGAATACATGGGAAGATATTTGCTTGATCCATCGAGAAATTTCGAGATTTTTCAAAATTATCCAATGTTTAACGTCGCCAGCCTCAGTTGAAAGAATGGTTTCAATTGCAAATATTAACGGCTCAAGACGGCAAGCCATTTCCGATTTTTCGTTTCAAATATAAGTTGTCATGAAGGCCAACTTGAATTTAATGGGTAATATGAAATAAACTTGTTATTATTTTTACACAAAAACATGTTATATAAACCATGAATTCATGAATAATTCAACATTTCAAGCACAATTACTCAATAATCACCCTTTACAGCAACAGTTATCTAAGTAATTGTAAAAGTAAATTTATTTGGGAGTATTCACTGAATAATCGTAATTCCAAGTTACAAATACGATTATTGAAAAATGGTAATCAGGAATTGTTTTCAATTATGTGAAAAATGGTAATGGTAATTCAAGTTTACAGCTCTGAATATTATGATATACAGCCATGATCGCAAATCTTTTGCGATTAAAAACCGGTCTTTGGGCTATATTAAGCTCAAAATCGAAAAAGTCTTGCAAAATGAAAAATGTAAGTATGGCTGATAGTGATATCATTGTTTAATAGCCTATATCCACTGAACAAATGAAGCTTCATTTCATGAAATGACAAGAAGCAAGCGCAATTTTATTTAAAATATAAATTAGTCAATAAAAGTTGTGTATTTAGCTTTCAGTTGATAATTCAGGATGATAACAATGCGTTTGCCCCTGAAAATTGCTGTCATGACGGGCATGTTATTTTTTGCTAAATATTCCACGTGAGTTTGAAAGTGGCGCCTGTTATTTAAATCAAACTTGTCAGCTGTTTTTCACAACGTATCGTTGTGAATGTTAAACAAATGACAATTTGTCAATGGAAACGGCAAAATTTTTAGAAATGAAAATTACAAGAAATGAAGCCAGTGGAAATAGGCTATAAAACGGTATATGAAAGTCACCGAGCACAAAGCGCTTACTTAAAATTAATACAAGAAAACCCGCTAAGCTAACATCACTGATCATATATCGATATTATAAAATACGCACATCAGTATTGTATGTGCGTCAAAATAGCATCGAATATTTAGCATCGAATTGGAACGGTGGAATGTGGAACAAAAAATTTTTTTTTATTTATTTAATTTCTCACTATCTAGATAAAAAATAAAGATCTGTAAATGCAAAATTGTTAAGAAATGCAAGAACTACTGTTTTATTTAACGGCGGGGTGGGTTTGAGCATTGCAGATAGTGAAAAAATCACTCTTAAAAATCGCCTCTGTACATTTTGGGGTATATCTCCTCTCTCAGATAATGGCATGATATGCACGGTATGCAAAAACTTCGGCCACATATTCAAGAATATGCCCCCAAAAGCTCAGCTCAATCGTCTGAACAGTTTTTGAGATATATTCTTAACAGTCGACCAACCTCACAAAACTCCCATACAAAAATCAGCCAAAAATGTACTTTTAAAATTAAGTGACAATTGCTTAGCTCCTAGGGAATGGCACACATTGCACGATATATTAGATTATAATAAATATATTCCAGAGTGTGTCCAACAAGTTGGAGCTCAATCGTCTGAACAGTTTTTGTGAAAATTGCTTAACAGTGGGGGGGCCTCGGCTTCATATTTTGAACTGATACGGGTGGCGGAGCAATCGAAAATCGGTAATCGACAAATTCGACGCTAATTAATATCTCTGCTCTCAGACAATGGCACACTTTGCACGGTAGTGCAAATGATTGACATTAATTTTCCAAGCATTTTGATGCATGTTTCATCAAAATCGACTGAACAGATTTTGAGAAATTTACATTTTCCTTTTTTAAGCAAAATGCACATAACATGGCCACAGATTCGGTTGCTCTGGCAACACTGGCACAAAGCAAAACAAATCACGCTCACACGCGCATCTCTACTTTCCCCGTTATATCTGATGTGGCGTAAACAAAGCTAATTCCGTGTGCAAAGAAGAAAAAGAAAAAAATTGTATTAATAAATATAAAACAAATTTATTATTATTAATTTTCTTTGCGTAAAAGGCCAGTTTGGAGCACAATGACATGTAAGTTTGGTCTATTACACTGAATTAACAACAATATAAACATTCATAACATATAATATTCTTTCAGCCAGAGAATCGGAGACATTTGGATCCAAAAATGACAAAGATCCTTCAACTGAAGGAAGCAGATATCGCGCTGGTACCAAGTGAGTAAATGTTGGGAGGAGTTATCAAGAATGTATATACTTTTATTTTATTTTAATAAGCTAATACGTTTTACAATTTCTCCGGGTAATTTTGGGTACCTTATAAGCAACAGGTATTTTGACCCTTCCTTAGAAAATTGTAAAAAGCTCCGTCAGGAAAATTTTTTTAAATTCTAAGAAAATTAGAGGTGGTTTTTGAGGGCATTTTTAATCTATATATATCGGAGAATGTCTAATATTTTTTGGTCCCCGAAATGCCAGTTGCCAATATTTGTGTAAGTTTTGCATTTGGCTGGCTTGAGGTCGGTGGAGAGACAAAACCTCTTGCGTTTTCGTTTAATGTGGACGGCTTGGCATCGAGAATTAGTCGTGGTCGTAACAATTTGTGTTGATTACATTGAATTGTAACTCTCCACCGACCTGAAGCCAGCCAAATGCAAAACTTATAAATGTATTGCATAAACTATTTTTTTCTTTATTCATGGATAGCAACAACTAAAACGCGTAATATTTTGCTGTAAGAGCTTAAAAAACTTAAATGGCAGCTATTTTGGCGCCAGAGAATGAAAGTATGCGAAAAACTCTGTTTTTTTAAACGTTATACTCGAAAAAGTAAAAAAATAAGTTTTAAAAAAAAAGTTTTTTATGAAAAAGTCCCGGAAAACATGAATTTTTAAAAACCTTTGTAAAAAAATTTTATTCTGCGGACTGTCAGCTACAACTTTGCCAAAAACAGTTTGCATCTATCACTAAAACTGAATGAGCTGTTTGCTCAAAACTAATAACACCTTTATTTGGTTGTCACACCCACTTTCACAAACTTTGAGGGTCAAATAAAAAGTGCTACCAATATAGCCAAACGCTGATAGGTATTTACTCAGTTCGGGTAGCACTATCGATTCCGCATAGTGTACTTTGGTAGTTTTAAAAAAAGTTAAAATTTTTCGCACTGTGTAATTAGCGTCAAATTTTGCCTTGTGGCAGTGTTGCCAGAGCTGTTGATTCAGTGGGCGGGGGTGTATTTAGCTAAAATAATGAAAACTTAAATTTCTCAAAAACTGTTCAGTCGATTTTAATGAAACATGCATCAAAATGCGTGGAAAATTAATGCCAATCATTTGCACTACCGTGCAAAGTGTGCCATTATCTGAGAGCAGAGATATTAATTAGCGTCGAATTTTGGCCATGTGCCAGTGTTGGCAAGCCACGGAATCTGTGGCCATGTAATGTGCATTTTACTTAAATAAGGAAAATGTAAATTTCTCAAAATCTGTTCAGTCGATTTTGATGAAACATGCATCAAAATGCGTGGAAAATTAATGCCAATCATTTGCACTACCGTGCATAGTGTGCCATTATCTGAGAGCAGAGATATTAATTAGCGTCGAATTTTAGCCATGTGCCAGTGTTGGTAAGCCACGGAATCTGTGGCCATGTTATGTGCATTTTTCTTAAAAAAGGAAAATGTAAATTTCTCAAAAACTGTTCAGTCGATTTTGATGAAACATGCATCAAAATGCGTGGAAAATTAATGCCAATCATTTGCACTACCGTGCAAAGTGTGCCATTATCTGAGAGCATAGATATTAATTAGCGTCGAATTTGTCGATTACCGATTTTCGATTGCTCCGCCACCCGTATCAGCTCAAAATATGAAGCCGAGGCACCCCCACTGTTAAGCATTTTTCACAAAAACTGTTCAGACGATTGAGCTCCAACTTGTTGGACACACTCTGGAATATATTTATTATAATCTAATATATCGTGCAATGTGTGCCATTCCCTAGGAGCTAAGCAATTGTCACTTAATTTTAAAAGTACATTTTTGGCTGATTTTTGTATGGGAGTTTTGTGAGGTTGGTCGACTGTTAAGAATATATCTCAAAAACTGTTCAGACGATTGAGCTGAGCTTTTGGGGGCATATTCTTGAATATGTGGCCGAAGTTTTTGCATACCGTGCATATCATGCCATTATCTGAGAGAGGAGATATACCCCAAAATGTACAGAGGCGATTTTTAAGAGTGATTTTTTCACTATCTGCAATGCTCAAACCCACCCCGCCGTTAAATAAAACAGTAGTTCTTGCATTTCTTAACAATTTTGCATTTACAGATCTTTATTTTTTTATCTAGATAGTGAGAAATTAAATAAATAAAAAAAAAATTTTTGTTCCACATTCCACCGTTCCAATTCGATGCTAAATATTCGATGCTATTTTGACGCACATCAGTATTGTTCCCAGCACGCTTTAGGAAATTTCTGACAACTTCAAAATAATCAAATAGTTGCATTGTTCGGCCGCATTATATTTTATCTTCACTGCCAGTTGTTTTTATTGCCTCCCGCACCATTCTGCGGTTTACCGGTAGGAAGTGATTATCAGGATTTGAAGTCGTTTGCGATTTGTGACCTAGACCTCAGCCGCTCTCATCTGCCAGCTATTTGGTTGCCGGGATAGCATTTACGGAGTGTTCGAAGTGTGGTTTTATGTGCTAAAACACTGTAAAAAAGCATAGTGACAAAATGTACACAACAAAATAATACAATCAGTTCGGTTTTGGTTTCTACATTTACAATATTTTGTTTGGTATTGCCTGATATAAATTACGAAAAGTTGAAAGTAAAATGTAAAACATTTATTTTAAATTTGAAAACCTTATCAATATACACACATGGTATGTATGTGTTTCTATAGCTGGATTTGGTCGAAAAATCAGATGGACATGACTCAAGTGAATTCTTTAAACTCTGATACGAAATTCGAATAAAAATTTTTGCTACCAAAATTTGATTTCACAATCTTATACATATATTTTATTTAGAGCACCAAATCGGATTGGAGGCAGAGAGGACTTATTATTAGAGAGGCAGGTTGCGAATGCCGCTCAATTTTGTTGCTGAAAATCGATAGTGCCCAAAAAGATACTTCAAAGTGTCAGTAGGAAATCACTGTGGTTAGAGCGAGACGACCATAACCCAAATGTTGCCAGAGAGAGCGAACAGCTGATTAAAAAGTATCTAGAGAGCGTAAATGAGAGCAACAGGTGACAATTTTTTGACAGAAGCGGTGTCGACTGAGCAAAGTTTCTCTCTAGTACTTATTGCTCCATGTTGGAGGTGGAAGGTCAAACAAAATAGTAAATAGTCGGAAAAAAGTGAACTTTTCATTTAAAAATTTGTAATTCTTGAAATATTCTTAGGACGAAATTACATTGCCAGTATCCTTTCTAAGAACAAATAGATATTTCGATCTAGTTAATTTAATTACACTAGTTTACAAAAATAAAAAAGAGTGTGTGTCATGAGACGCACGGTACGAGCGAAGCTCTTTACGATGAATCCGATTTAAGTAATGGAAAAAAAAAATTTGGATTCTGTATAAATAAATGTTAAATTATCTAATATTAGGTCACTCTCAAATCAGTGTAAAGTCACTGTTTAGTCACTGTTAAGTCGCTTTAAGGAACTGTAAAGTCACTGTTAATTAACTGTTAAGTCGCTGTTAAGTCACTGTTAAGTCGCTGTTAAGTCACTATAATGTCACTGTTAAGTCAATAATAAGTCACTGTTAAGTCAATATAAGTCACTGTTAGGTCACTGTTAAGTCACTGTTAAGTCACTCTTAAGTCACTGTTAAGCCACTGTTAAGTCACTGATAAGTCACTTTTAAGTCACTGATAAGTCACTGTTAAGTCCACCAGATCTCCACCATATTCCCACCAGATCTCCACCATATCCCCACCAGATCACTACCTGATCCCCAGCAGATCCCCAGCAGATCTCCACCAGATCACCACCTGATCCCTAACAGATCCCCACTAGATGCATACCTGATCCCCAACAGATCCCCACCTGATCCCCACCAGATCCCACCAGATTTCCACCAGAGCCCCACCAGATTCCCCTAGATCCCTGTCAGATCCCCACCAGATCTCCACCTGATACCCACCTGGTTCGCATCAGATTCCCACCAGATCCCTACCCAATCCCCACCAGATCCCTACCTGATCCACACCAGATCCAAACCAGAGCTCACTAGGTCCCTACCAGATAAACACCAGTTCCCCACCACATCACCACCAAAACCCCACCAGATCAGCACCAAATCCCCGCCAGATCCTCACCAAATCTTCACCTGATCTCCACCAGGTCCCTGCCAAATACCCATCACCTCGGAGGTGACACCTCCCCCTACTTGCACCTCACACTATCCCACTCCACAAACAACCCACCTGCTACTACGCGTTAATGGTAAAAGCAGCTGATTTTGCAAATACAAAACACAAAATCAAAGACATTCCCCAAAAGAATCTGTCGCAAAGACAAAATTTTTCAAGATTCACTCCCCCAGTCTGACGTCCGTAAAAGAGCTTTGCTCTAATAAAATGAATGACCCATTTCAACTAAAAATTTCAAAAAATCGATTTCAAAAATTTTTTATGGTGCGTTTTTGAAAAGTCCATTTCTTAA
Organism: Lordiphosa clarofinis; assembly: GCA_018904275.1. Lineage (NCBI taxonomy): Eukaryota > Metazoa > Arthropoda > Insecta > Diptera > Drosophilidae > Lordiphosa > Lordiphosa clarofinis. The sequence goes on along the minus strand of JAEIGQ010000029.1, from coordinate 241,767 downwards.
ATTTTTTGGAATGTGCTGTTACATTTTATTCCATATCTCTCTTCATGATTGTCAGATGGAACTTTTCGGCCATATTTGATCAAATTATTAGTGAATAGAACCATAGTTAATGATTTAAGTCCTGCAAAATCTGCAATCATATCTATTTAGCCAAATATTTATCAAAATTTCCTAAAAATTTGTCAAATTATTTGCCTGTGTGAACTTAGCTTTATACTTGCAGGCAGATCAAGTTTATTTTCAATTTTTTCCACGCCCCCTACCGCCCCCGCAATTTGTAAAAAACGTTATATTTCCTACAGTTTTGAATATAGACGATTTGTTCCTTCTAGAGATAGTTAGTAATTAGCAAAATATATCGATTTGCCGAAGAAATGATAAAGATCGGATGAACGGTTCTCAAGTTATGAGCAAAATAGTAAATCTCCCTCCTCCCACCACCTCCCACCCTATTACAACTAACACCGCACAATCTTAAAGAGAGAGATAGAGAGTGAGAGGGAGAGAGAGAGAGAAAGAGAGAGAGACTTAGAGATGAGCGCGGCACCAACATTGCATTCAGCTTCTACTCCAGGTACAGAGTATGTTATAGTCGGGCTTGACCGACTTTCTCACTTGTTATACCCTTGGAGAGGGTATATTAAAATTGTCCGGATAAATGACATAAAGTATATATATTCTTGATCAGCATGACGAGCTGAGTTGATATAGCCATGTCCGCCTGTCCGTCTGTTTCTATCAGGGCTGCAAACCGGTTCGGAGTTGAACCGCTCCGGAACCGGAGACTCCGGAATTTTTGGAAAGTCCGAACCGAACCTGAACCGGAGCAGAAAAATTTGTTTCTTCCCGAACCCGAACCTGAACCGGAGCCAAAAATAGTTGAAAAGGGTTCGGTTCAAAAAAGATGTTCTATTGCATTTTTTCAAGCTGCTTATTGTCATTTTAAACAATTTTGAAGCATTGGATAAAAAGCTGACAAAGAAAGATTTTATAATATTAAAAATGAACTTATAAGTAAAAGCTTAAAAAATGGTAAATAAAACAATTAATGATTCTTAATTATTTAAGGTTTTGGAAAAATTTTCATAGTTACAGTATTTCACATGAATAGAAACACTTTCTAACAGCACATGACCATCAAAGCAAAGCCAAGGTGTTTCTAATTGTATGAAATACTGTGACAAAAGGAATTTTTTGTCGTTCTGCGTACGAGGCTTAAAGAATTTTACAATGTCGCATTTGTAGTACTAGCAATTCCTGCCACACAAGAATCAGTCGAGTGCACTTTTTCTAATCATTTATTTTTGTTTTATCGAGCGATCAGTAATAATGAAAGGTTGCTGGAGGACACACTAATGAAAAATTTATACAGTGCGTTAACTGAGGGGAGCCCTATAATTCAGAAAGGCCGAAAGGGGGCATTCCCAACGCCTTCTGTCAATTTAGAGCTGTTTGTTTTGCACTTGTATTGCCTTTGGAATTCCCAAACAGTCAAAGCAATGCTGGCATGAGATGGCCCCTGACAACTTGCAAAAGATGGGCAAGGCCTGCTGATGATAAAACCGGAAAATTATTGAAACAGCTGTTCAGTGGATCATCCCCTTTTATGGCGTCTTGTTTTAAAAGTTATGAAGAAACATACATTTAGAATATATAGAGTGAACGGTTCCGCAGTCGACTCCGTTTCTGTTAGAAATAAGTCAGCTGTTTGATCTCACTTACGCTCTCAGAGTGCATTTGGAATATGTTCGGCTCGCTCTAACCACTGTATTTTTCTATGCGAAAACTTCCTAACACCGTTTTAAGTTAAACAGAGTAAATTTGTTGACCTGGAACCTGGAATTTACATACATGATTTTAAAAAAAAAATTATTCCCGAACCCCGGTTCGAACCCGAACCTAGGTTCAACGACCTTGTTAACCCGCTCCGTGAACCCGAACCCAAAAAGTTTCGAGGGTTCGAACCCCGGAGCGAACCTCTGTTGATTTTTATGAGGTTTGCAGCCCTGGTTTCTATGCTATCTCCTCCTTCAGTTTTAAAGATATCGCAACCAAACTTTGCACAAAGTCTTTTGGTATAAATACGCTGCACATTTGTCGGAACCGGCCGGATCGGATGACTATAGCATATAGCTGCCATAGGAACGATCGGTTGAAAAACTAGTTTTTGTGAGAAAACTTTTTTGTTTTCAATGTTATCGCTCCCAACGCTCGTATTTATAAGTTTTCAATGATTTCACATAATTTCACCAAAATTTTTTGAAATCGGACGACTATATAGTATAGCTGCCATACAAAATGTCAGTCACATATCAAGCTCCAAGGGTATATAAACTTCGGTCGAGCCGAAGTTAGCTTGCCTCTATTTTTTTTAAATCAGTTTGGTAGTTTGAACCCAAGAATATTTCAAAATAATCGATTTTTTGCTCAAAATGCAAGAAATTTCATTTTTAAACGCCTAAAAAATATACAAAAATCCAAAAAAAATATTTTTATGCTTTCTACTTAAGAATCGTACTGTTGATTGTTCCAATGGAGTAGTGGAACGAACAGTCGAGTTTGAGTATTTTGTGTGTTTAGATATATTAAATTTGTATTTTTCTTCGTTTTTTGGTCAATAAATGAAGTGAACAAATGAGCCAGCACAAAAATATATTTTTTTTCGACGTTCAAAAATTTAATTTCTAGCATTTTCGAGCTGGAAATCTATTAGTTTGAAATATTTTTGGTTATTGTATTCAAACTATGTATTGAACCAATTTAAAATCATACCCGATTACCGGCAGTTCAATTATTATTCGATTCATATCTTGCTTGACTCTTTCTGACAATTATGAAGTTGTATATGGATTAAAATGTAAGTGCACCTACAAAAAATAAATGAAAAAAAAATTTTATTTAAAAAACGGAGCCATGAACAAATTTTTTAAATTGATTCCAAACTACACTAAATAAAATTGTCAATAGCAATGGGTCTGTTTGGCTGTTAAATCGTGTTAGCAATGAAAAATATGAAAATCTGATCTTCATTTCAGTTTATCTCACAGTTGGTTGTTGTTCTGTAATACAAGGAAATATACCGATTGAACTAAAATGAATGAAGAAGAAAATAATGATTTGCTCTCTGAGCTCCGTTTCCGAGCGCGGATGTGTAAGTATTGCATATTTATAACAGAAACAACCAACAGAAAGTTCATATATATGTTTTATTCTCTGTTCAGATGTGCTTTATCAATATCCTGAAGTTCCCCGTGAAATAAAAAAGAAGCAAAAAGAACTTAAACCACTTTACAAGTTTTATTTGAAGAATGAAATTGCATACACCGAAGATCACATTCCGGTGCAGAAGTTGCATCTATTTGGTATGCCAATGGAGGTAAGACAACTTCTTGTGATTTTCTTCCATTATTAATTTAAGAAATAACCATTTATATGCATCTTCTAGTTGACACAAGATGCGTTGCTTAATTGCTTCACTCAGAACTATGGCCAAAATGTGCACATAGAAAGAATTGAGGATCCTGTTCCAGCTGATGAAGAACAGGAATATGTGCCAACTTGGAGCGCGTTTGCACTGTTTGACAATGCACGCGATGCAGCCAAGTAGGTTTCTCAATACTGGCAATCTCTTCCCCAATCTGACTTATCCATTTGCAGAGTCCTCCAAATCTCAGAGCACATCGTCAGCAGTCATAAGTTTCATGTGCAAGCCTGTTATAGTTGGCTTCAGCCAAATGTCGTTGAAGAGCCAAATGAGTTGGAGTTTGCAACGTCCTCGCTAATTCTGCAACTGAACGATGATTGCCTAGAGTCTCTGTTCCGGTATCTGCCGCTTGGCGATCAAATCCGTATGGCACGAACTTGCACTCGTTTCCGAACCATTTATCAAAGTCTCTCGGCCAGACAGCACAAGTCAATTTGGTCCGAAAAAATTAAAGATCTGACTTTGTGGGAAGCGCGGCAATTTTGTCAACTGTCCGGCCATCATGTTCACAGCATAAGCTTAAGTCATTGGGGAAATGCTAACTTTAGGCGCTGCTTCTATGCAGGCGTTTATTTTCCCCATCTGAAAGGCTTGTTTCTGCATGATTATCAGTTGAAGGTACACAAATTTCAACGAATATGGCTGGGAACAAACGAACTAAAGGAGTTAACGGTTACAACTCAACGAAGAACCGACCCGCTAGAATTAGCGCACCTTCAAGAACTTAAGAACCTGGAGATTTCTGAATGGAATACGGAAAGTCTTTGTCTGCCCACATCTATGGAATCATTGACACTCAACGAATGACGTGAATTTAGTTGTCTTCCAAGTATTTTGAGGGGCCACACTCAAATTAAGAAGCTTCATGTTAATGAATCAGCGAACGTTTTTGAAGAAATGGCCAGATCGCAGGCTTTTGCTTCCGTGGAAGTACTTCATATAACTTACAGTGGTTATTTCGGGGAAGAGCTATATCGGCATTTAGCAAGCTTACCAAGCTTAAGCGCTTTGGACTGCGCAACAGCAATATTTCCGATAGTTTGGTGCTAAAATTGCTGATCAACTGCCCCAAGTTGAGTAAACTGAGAATGATGAACTGCCCAAATATCAGCGTGCACAGCATCATCAGTCTGGTGCGAAAGGACATTCAAAGCGGAAGAAACCAACGAGAGTTGCCATTTCAGCTATATTTGAGTGATTTCCCTTTAAGAAAAATGAGTCAAACTGATCCCGATGTTGTTGAAGTAGTCTTTGGAGACCCTTCAACGAGTAAATGGTTTGACGAAGAGTTGAAGGTTAGGAATTAAAGCAAAAATATTCCATTCAATATAGAATAACTGAGTAAACTAATCTAGTTCAAAAACGGTTAAGAACTGTGTAAGCATTTAACAACTTATAGCAACCCATGGTATAATTAACAAGGTAGTCGTCAGAATTTCACCATGCTAGAGAGTTACCAGTTGTTATGAACATGAGAGAGCAAAAGGGATGGCATTATTGCTGTCAGTTTGCTTTGTGCTATGGTTTTTCAAATAAAAGGCAAAAAATTAAAGACAAATATATAATTTTTATTTACATTTATTAATCTTATTTACTTTTTTAATTAACTACTTTTTCGACCGATCGTTCCTATGGCAGCTATGTGCTATGGTCATCCGATCCGGCCGGGTCCGACAAATGTGCAGCGTATTATCAAAAGAATTCGTGCAAAGTTTGCTTAAGATTGCTTTAAAACTGACGGAGGAGATAGCATAGAAACAGACGAACAGACAGACGGACATGGCTATATCAACTCAGCTCGTCATGCTGATCAAGAATATATATACTTTATGTGGTCGGAGATGCTTCCTTCTCTGCGTTACAAACATCCGGACAATTTCAATATACCCTCTCCAAGGGTATACAAATTTGATCTGCCTGCAAGTATAAGAAGTATTTGTCCCATACATGTCAAACTTTGAGATCTGTTTGCTTATATACAGAGGGAAAAAACCGAAAACATTGGACTCAAAACGAGCACAATCGTTACCAAAAAGTATGCATGAACGGGATTTCTCATTTGTAGTACAATGTTCCCACTTCAAGAACAATTTATCAACTCAAATTGAGTTAATATTGTTCCATTTTTGAGAACATGATTTGAGTTTATAATGTTCCGTTTTCAATAACATTTTAAACTCACCTGGAAAAAAAAATTTGATTGCACTTGGGACCAGGTGTGGGCGGATTACTCACATTTGGGTGGAATAGGGAACGGGGACATACCTCTTTTGATTGGAAGTGAAGATAGGCAATGCTACTCTGCATATGTGCCATAGGAATCAGAAACATCGCTTCAACGACCCACTTCACCTGACTCGTTTCATTTAAGTTTCCAGAAAAACACAGAGAAATTGATTCGGGCTTGACTGGGATTTGAGCCCGGTACCTTTTGCACTCAACGCATGGAATGACGCACTTGACAATTCAGCCATTAAACAGTTTAGCAGATGCACGTCAAGAGGGCTACTTATGCTTTGTTGAGCAGACAAGAGAGAGAGAAAGCAAAACGAGAACCAACTCGCTCTCTCTCTTTGATATCTCTCTGCTGAGAACCATTCTTGTTGTTGTTTAAAGTAAATATTATTCGTTTGAGAACAACATTACTCATTACAAAAACATTTAGGACATTTGCTCTCAAAAATTTTGAGAACGTTCTGTTCTCATTTTAAGTTGAAGGCAACTTATTTTCTGAACACGCTTTTTCCCTCTGTGTACGGACGGACAGACGGACGGAGAGATGGACATCGCTATATCGACTCAGTTGTTGATGCTAATCAACAATGTATATACTTTATAGCAGGGTTCCCCAAGGGGAGAGCGCTAAAACGTGACTGTGTCTCTCTCTAACACACAATGAAGTATTACTTCGGCAAGCATTCGGAAAGTAAGTTCGTGCTCCCGGGGCTAGCGCTGGGAAACTCTGCTTTATAGGGTAGGCCTCATAGAAAATTTTGATCAAAATTTTGTTGAATTGGCCAAATTGGTGACCTTCCCGGATATATTTGATCAAATTATTAGTGAATGGAACCATAGTATATGGTTTATGTCCTGCAAAATCAGTAATCATGGCTATTTTGCCAAATTTTTATCAAAATTTGTCTTTGCCTGTGCGAACACAGCTTTTCAGACAATTCGCTTCGATAATCGTATTGATCCGCGCGGACCCATGCTTTGAGTCGAATCTATTTCGACCCCAAATAGGTTACACTTTTAGGGTCGTCAGCATCCATAAGGAAAGCAGCAACTATGTTTGGAGTAGGTGATGGCGGATCTCTAGATGTTGTGACAGAGTTTTAAGAGCAATTTTAAGGAACTTATTTATTTATTCACCAATTGAACAATGCTCTTTACTGGCTACCCTAGTTTTAACTTAAATTACATTACTTAATTTAATGTCTAAAATGGAAAAGTGCTCTGTTAAACAAAATTTTTTGCAGTTTTATTGGGACCGAATTCAAATCGCATGCTGGCGGGTAAGGAGTTAAAGTTTTTAAGGACCCTAGATATAGGTTCATTAAGGGAAAAATTGGTTCGGGAAAGTTGGTTGGAGAAGGGTTGAAAGGTTCGAAGATTTCTGCTTGATACATTGAAATTTATCATGCCTAACAAGGTGGGACAGCCAATGCATCCTAGGACAACATCATTCAGAAATATCAATGAAGCGATAGTTCGTCTATCTTTAAGAGTTGTGAGACGTAGCAGTGCACTTCTACCAAAATAAGTCGGCAAAGGATCAGAAAAATTAAACGGGAGTAGCGTAAATTTTAGAAATTTTTTCTGTACCCTTTCAAGCCGTTTAATATGAATTACGCTGGAAGGATTCCAAATAAATGATGCATACTCCAACTTGGAACGCACAAAAACTGAGTAAAGGTTCAAACTAGTGTTAGGGTCCTTGACAAATCCAAATATGGTAGAAGCATTTGCTATATCTAACAATACAGCATTTGTTGAGATTTAAAGGGAGTAAATTGAGAACACACCATGATCTGACCCTATCGAAATCCGATTGCAGCAGTCGACTATCACTAATGGATTTAATAGATCGAAAAATTTTAAGATCATCAGCATAAAGCAGAAACTCTGAATTAAGAAAATGCACGCAATGCACGTCATTGATAAAAATGGGCACTCCCCTGTGGAAGTCCCGAAGTAGCCACATATGGAATAGTAAGCGAGCTGTTTATTCTGACTCTGCAGGTGCGGCGGTCCAAGTAAGATTAAATGCAGCACAAAAAGGAATGAAAACCTAGCTTAAAAAGCTTGGCGAGTAGAGGAATATGTCTTTACAGGCCATTTGATGTGATTTCTATTTGGGGCAACCGCATATTTTGAAGACAAACATCTCGAAATGGTGATTTTTTTGGTCAATATTTTGAATTTGTTATGACCCAGCTGGGCCCTGCGTTTGTCTTTTTGTGGGCGTGCCGGCTAGCTCAAGCCTTCAGGGACGGATTCCTTAACCCTGCCCACCACACGTAACAATAAAACGTCTAACATCACATTACATGCAAAACTAGACGTTGAACAACACTAACTGCTGCACAATTTGAATTCAAATTCAAATTAATCGACAACACTCACCCTCACTTTTCTATACACGAATACAAAACACTACACGTAAAAAAAAACTACTCCACAAGACATATATTGGCAGACTCTGGATGGTACGAGTCTCTTGTTGCGCATCCCTCCCATTCCTTGCAGCAGGACATATCTCTATTTTGTGCTGCCCCTAATTATTCGACGAACAAACCGTTTTATGCCATGATCAGGTCACCCCTTTCCTCCCGTCTAAAAATCTTTTACCCCGTCATTTCGTGCACTTACTATTTATTAACATACATATATACTTGCTTAGACATTAATTCTTGTTTCTTCGAATCTATTATTTATTTTTATATTTTTCTTTGGCGGTGCTGTTGCCAACCTGCAAGCTATCATTCAATTATCAAATGACTCCACTCTTTGTTCCTCATGGAAATAACTAAACATGTAAAAAAAAATAACCCTACCTAAAAGAGCTCTTTTGGGGGCGTCTCCTGCATTTGGAGAATCATAAAAAAAAACACAAGAATTAACACTTCACTTGCATGACTCGACATATGCAGCACAAACCAAATAAAAACTTTAGCAAAAATTGGTTAAATAAATATATAAAAGTGAAATATAAATAATAGGTATACATATAAATGGACAATTTGACAAATAAATAAATAAAAGTTGAATATATATATATATAAATGAAATGATTAACTGCAATACATAAATAAAAGGGTAAAAAAAATAATAAATGGATATTAAAATTAAACTAACAAAAGGGATAAAAAAAAATTAAAGTTGCCGCCACTATGAAGGCGTGTCGGTTCCAGCAAAAAAAAATTGCAATGGCCTTTTTTCTTGGGCGTGGGCTGGACTATTTTAATTCCAAATCACCGGGAATAAGGGGTTCTGGCAGTGGATGGATCCACGGGATTAGATGCCTCCGCCAAGGCTTTAGGATTAGCAATTGGCTATAGCAATTAGAAGCATGGAGCAAGAAAAAGAATATGGCGATGCTGCTGACAAGGCAAAAACTCCAAAAAAATGCCAGGAGAATTATGATAGCATGGACGGCAAGGTTGGCCATAAAGACTGCAGCTCCACGACAAAAATTTTTGACCAGGCCTGACTGTGGCCTGGTCTACAGGACTGGACCTTTGCTTGGACTGGTTGGCTATAAAAAAAAATTTTTCTCAACACATCCTACTCCTCTCGCGGAACGACTGACCCGTCCTTAAAGGCCAATCCGGAACTCCAATAAATCCTAGCAGGACATCAGTATGATTCACTGTTCTTGCTGTCTGGTGACTTCTTATGGTGGCACTTGAATTTTTGTCACTTTATGAAACTTTGAAAAAATCACCACCCCTTATTCTTAATGCGACTGCGCGCAAGACACTTGCATCTTCAACTGACTATCCCGCCCTTGGCCTAGTTAAGTCAATGTCATGTTTCAAAATTCAAATGTTCCGGGTCATTGGACTCTTGACCGTGAAACGTCCGCCCTAACAGAAGATCCCTTTCGCCCATCCCTAACACCCCTCGCTTTCCAACACCTTTCCAGTCCGCCCGTGGTTGCCATATCTGTGTTATAACAATTTCGATAGTTCGATCAAATTCTTAACTGATTACACGGCCACAACAAATTATCTTAAAACACTTCAGACTTTACACTTTTACCCGGGAGTTTGTAAACATACCCCAGGGCAGCGAAAAGTTGGTAATTTTATTCTTATGCATTTTGTTGTTGTGTCGGAATCTTTTGCAGTTTCAATTTTTGATTTACCATTTTACAAGGACTGGTGAGTACCCTATATGTTAAATGCAAGTGGGAAGTAGTTCGATAACAGTCGATAGCCGATATATAACTACGTCGGAACTAGTTCACAAAACAGTCGATAGAATCCGATAACCCATATTGCCCGGGGTCCAAGGCAGTGTTGCCAACTTTTCATGGCCTCAGCAAGCCAAGTAGATCGGCACTTAGAAAAAGCTAGAATTAAAGTACCTAAATAAATATATTAAATATAAATATATTGGTATAATTAAATTGCATAGTTTTTTTTATTATCAATCAATCAATGATATATAATAGTCAAGCTCAACAAAATTTTCATCCTCCTCGATGATTTATGACTGTTTAGCACCAACATGTTTAAGATACTTGCCAGGCACTAAATATGGCAACATTTATTTGCCCTACGGCAATCCATGTAAATATGATTTTTTTTTATACCCTTGGAGAGGGTATATTAAAATTGTCCGGATGTTTGTAACGCATAGAAGGAAGCATCTCCGACCACATAAAGTATATATATTCTTGATCAGCATGCCGAGCTGAGTTGATATAGCCATGTCCGTCTGTCCGTCTGTCCGTCCGTCTGTTTCTATGCTATCTCCTCCGTCAGTTTTAAAGCTATCGTAACCAAACTTTGCACGAAGTCTTTTGGTATAAATACGCTGCACATTTGTCGGAACCGGCCGGATCGGATGACTATAGCATATAGCTCCCATAGGAACGATCGGTTGAAAAACTAGTTTTAGTGAGAAAAACTTTTTTGTTTTCAATGTTATCGCTCCCAACGCTCGTATTTATAAGTTTTTAGTGATTTCACATAATTTCACCAAGCCATGTCGAAATCGGACAACTATATAGTATAGCTGCCATACAAAAGTTAGGTCTGAAAAAAAGTCTTAGTGAGAAAAACTTTTTTGTTTTCAATGTTATAGCTCCCAACGCCCGTATTTATAAGTTTTTAATGATTTTACATCATTTCACCAAAATTTTTCGAAATCGGACCACTATATAGTATAGCTGCCATACAAACTGTCAGGCACATATCAAGCTCCAAGGGTATATAAACTTCGGTCGAGCCGAAGTTAGCTTGCCTCTATTTTTTTATTTTTATTCACTAATAATTAAAACTATCTATCATCTACATCATTTATCTACAGCAACTATCAATTTAAAGTGATGTCATTCTATAAAATTCCAGGATGATGCCATTAGTTTTGTAATAGCTAAAATAAAGATTTTTTTACTTTCAAAATATCTAGATCTCCCGCCACCCGCCAGATTACGAATTCTCCCGCAATCGGCATTCAAATTCAAAAAACTGAAGATCTAGGAGGGAAAATAGCTAAACCGGCATCACTGGTCCAAGGGAATCGAATCTATATGTAACATCCGACATGTACACGGTCACTTCGGAAATCTACAAGGAAACCAACTATCAACCAATCCTCACAGAGGATGCCAACAAGGTTATTTCAAAATTCCGTTTTTGTTACGCCGACAAGCAGCTAGGCGGCGCAGTCCATGACAAGGATGGCGATCTGGAGGTGTTACGTCCCCATCGAGGTGTCATTGAAATTGAACATTCCGTGGCCACCGAGCTGAAGCTAGTTGGTCTGCAGGTCTGGCGCGGTGCTCTGTTGCTTGCCGACTATCTATTCTTCCAGCGGGATCAACTGGCTGACAAAACAATAATGGAACTGGGAGCTGGTGTGGGACTAACCAGCATTGCAGCGGCCATTTACAACAGCAACCAAGTGTATTGCACAGATGTGGATTTGGGTTGTATACTCCAGCTTATACGGGGAAATGTCCAGAGGAATACAAAGCTACTCAGTGGTCAGGTTGCCGTTTTGGAATTCAACTTTTTGACACCACGGCAAGAGCAAACGTCGGAGCTGCTTAAGGCCATAGATGCCAGTGACGTAATTCTGGCGGCGGATGTGATTTATGATGACACCTTAACCGATGCCTTTGTACGTGTCATCGAAGAGATTCTCCAAAGAGGACGACAGACGAGCAAAAGCAAGACCATTTATGTGGCTCTGGAGAAACGATATGTTTTTACACTGGCAGATTGCGATTCGGTGGCTCCCATGTTTGAGTATTTTCTGAAACAATCGTCTCCAAAACCTTGGCTGGTGGAGACCCTGCCACTGGACTTTCCCCAGTACTTTGAGTACGAACGTTGCGCACAACTGGTGCTGTTGAGAATCACCAGCCGATCTTAATAGTTTCATTTAATTATTGAACAAAATAGTTAATAAATGCTTTATAGAGGCTGCCTTCGTGAAGGCTAAAAGTAATCTCAGGAGCTATTTGTAGATGTTGTAAAAAGTATTTGTAAAAACATTGTAAACTTCTTAACAATAACAAGATGTAAACAACAATATTACTATTATACTGCAAATTGTGAAAATCATGTCCTAAATTATATTATTTTTATTATTTATGGTCTCACATTTATGTTTTTAGTTTTATTTTGAAAAAATATAAAAAAAAAGACGCGTGAATAAATATAAAGATTAATTTTTTGAAAACGTATTTTAAGACTATGATTCTTCAATTTGAAACAGTTTTTAATATCTCTCGGTTCAGTATTGTCATAAACAGAGCAATGTATACATAACTATAGTTATGTGTGTGATCATTTGTGGTCTTGAAAAGTTGTTTCTTAAGCGTTTAGCGGTTTTGTTATCATGGAGATCCCTTATTGATTGATCCTAACATGATTTTTCACTTAGTTGCCTTGAGGCTTATGTGCATTTCCAAATTTTTTTAGCGAACTTTGCATTATAAACAAAAAAAGTAAACATACAAAAAATTTAATGGAATATATGACCATTTCAGAGAGCTTCTTTTTGATGTGAAACATCTTTAATTTCGGTACGGGGTTTGGGTGGAGTCTTATATGGGCGCGGGATCAGGAAGGGATCTGGAAGAGATCTGGGCGGGATCTGTGTGCGATCTGGAAGGGATCTGGGCGAGATCTGGGTGGGATCTGAAAAAGATGTGGGCGGGATCTGGATGGGATCTGGGTGGGATCTCGGCGGAATGTAGGTGGGATCTTTGCGGGATCCGGGTGGAGTCTGGAAGGAATCTAGGTAGGATCTGGGTGGGACCAGGGTGGGATCCAGAGCTGTAATGTATTCATTACTTCCCGTATTTAATTGCTTTTCATTACTATAAACACAATTTTTTAGGTAATGCAAAAACAATTAATGATTACGATTTTTTTATAATCGTAATTGTAAGGTGGAATTATGATTATTCAATGAATATTCCAAAATTTAATTACTTTTACAATTACTTGGATAATTGTAACGGTAAACGGTAATTATTGAGTAATTGTGCTTGAAATGTTGAATTATTTTGTATTTGTAGGTGAAAATGATGATTTTTTACAAATGAAGTGTGGAAAACACCAAATTTAATGGTTTGAAGATCAAGGTAACAAAACCAAAACAAATAATAGCAATCATTCAATTCCTTCTTTATTGAATTTTTTGAACATTATTAATAAGTTATTAATAATAACGTAAGTTAACTCTAAAGTAATATAATATGTTAAATATAAATGTATTATATGGATATAGGATCAGAGCTCTAAAAAGCTTGGATCAATAAGCGCGACTTGCAACTCCTGTGGATCAATTATTAAAGGTTTTCTAACCATAACATCTAATTTTATCAAGCATTTGCGCATCAAGCACCCTGATATCTACGCTGAGTTCATTAATGCTTCATAAACCTCGAATGTAGAAGAACCAAATGACACATTTAATTACAGAGTTATGTGCTATATTATTCAATCTGCAGTACCTATTTGCACTGTTGAAAAAACGTACATTAAAAATATGTTTAAAGGAACTAATCTACGTGTTATGAGTCGGCCAAAACTCGTAAAAATGCTGGACGAGCGATATACTAATAACTGTGAACTAATTAAAAACACATTAGCCAATATCAAATATGTGTGCACGACTGCGGACATTTGGTCTGAAAAACACCGCAGCTTTTTTGGCTGCATAAATAAAAAATATCAAAGAAAGTCGGCCGCACTTTCTTGTAAAAGGTTTTTAGGAGATCATACCTATGACCGCGTTGTGCTAATGATCTGCAAAATAAACAATGAATTTTACTTGAATCCTATAAAGATTATTGCCACCATAACAGATAATGGCTCGAATTTTATCAAAGCATTAAAGGAATTTGGGATAGATAACCTGAACAAAGATGATGAAACAAATGATCAAAGCGATGACATTCCGATCGAGTTCCTGAGCCTGTGGAACTACAGTGTAACGCTTTACCAAAACACCTAAGATGTGCAAGTCATACCCTTAACATGGTAGCTTTCGCTGATTTCATTAAAATCCTTGGTAAAGATAAGCTATTAATGAAAAAGCATTTACTGGTCAGTATATATATTAAACTACTTTACTCATATATATATTCGCAATATATTATTTCGCCAGCCCCTGTTGAAAGAATGTTTTCATTTGCCAACTCAAGACGCCATGAAATTTTGAAAAACTTGTGGCGATGAAGGCCAACATAAACTTCATGGATGATAATATAAAATTGTTATTTTTTTTTCAAACAAAAATATGCAATATAAATAATGAATGTTATAATTGGGCTTAAGTAATTTCATTTGACACCTAAAAATTCACAAATAATTTGACTTTTCAAGCATAATTACTCAATAATCACCCTTTACCGTTACAATTATCCAAGTAATTGTAAAAGTAATTAAATTTTGGAATATTTACTGAACATTTGTAATTCCACCTTACAATTACGATTATAAAAAAATGGTAATCAGGAATTGTTTTCAGTTATGTAAAAAATGGTAATGGTAATGGTAATGGTAATTCAAGTTTACAGCTCTGGTGGGATCTTGGTGGGATATGGGTGGAATCTGGGCGGGATCCGGATGGGATCTGGGTGGGATCTGGAAGGGATCTGGGTGGGATCTAGCAGGGATCTGGAAGGACTATGGGCGGGATCGGGAAGGGATCTGGTTGGGTTCTAGATGGGATCTGGGTGGGATCTCAACGGGATGGGTTTTGGGATGGATCTGAGTAGGATCTGGGTGGAATCTGTGTGGGATCTAGATGGGATTTGTGTGGTATCTGGGAAGTATCCGCGAGAGATCTGGGTGGGATCTGGGGGGGAAATGATTGGGATCTTGGATTTCACCTTGGTGGTATGTATGCTAACAGTATAATCTTCCTGAATCGAAAGAGTGCCCTTGCTCATTTACATATATACCATTGAGAGAGCTTGTTATTTGAACATAAGCTCTTAAGCTACGCATCCTGTTTCACATCAAAGACTCGTGTCACTCGTGACACTCACTCCTTTTTAATTTATTTATTTTGCCATTTTTACACGAAAACGCATTGTTTAAATGGGTATCAGTATGGCCTTACATTTTTCCATACATAAAATGTCCCACTTAAGGGACATATTTCAAATTGTAGTCCAGTCAGTATTGTTATGCGATTTCCAATTGATATGACTCTGGCGATGCTCAAGATAAGCTCGACAGGCTTGAATCAGTTTCTCTAGTAGGACCTTTTGGGGTTCCTTCTTTTTAGATTTTTACTGCCCCATTTACTCGAGATGCAACAACTCTAAAAATTATGTGGTCAACAAAGTGATTCGTCCTCTTTAATGTTGGTGAACAAATGGAATTAGCAATTAAATAAAATAAGTGTTAAATGTTTCTAGAAACTAAAATAAACCTCAACCCCTTATATCTGCTCCTGGCACTCCCACTAACCCTTCACCGGTCACAGATCCTGCATGGCCAGTATGATATTCTCCAGGGCCTGACGAGCATCGGTGGCTGGAAAATGTTGCAGCACGGCCAGAGCAGCAGCCGTGTGTTTTCGTTGCAGTTCCTTGGTCTTGGCCAAAGCGGGACCGGCCAAAATGGCTTTGTGTATGCGATCATAGTCAACGTTATCCACCGACTGCTTGCCCTGCTCTAACTCAGCATAAATGCTGGGATCGTGCTCCAAATGGAACAGAACCGGAGCACTGACCAAACTAAAGCTGGCATCCAGGGGCAGAGTGGGACACTGGAAGGGTTCGGCATCGAGGCAAGCCTGCCAGGCCAATGCCAGATGCTTGCCAAAGCGATAGGCATGCCGCTGCAGCTCCTCGCACTGTCCGGCCAGTTTCAGTGAAGCTTGACAGGATTTGCCCAACAAACTGCCGGCATTCAAAATGTTCCGGCACTCCCACTCCTGCTCCGGATTGCCCAAGACCTGAGCAATGGGCATGGGTGTCATGACGTCGTGCTCATTGAAATCCACACCCACTGTCAGCGAGGGTCGTTGGAATGTACCCGGTTTATAGGGCAGGGGATTGTTCTGCTCATCGCGTTCGCCAATGAATTCCGATTCGGAGAAATCCCTCACGGCAGAGGAGATGAGCTCCACTACCTCCTGATTGCGCAGATTGGCCAGCTCGGCACAGGAGTGGCCCAGGAGATAGTCGCCAGTGAGTAGACCAATTTTATTGCCAAATGACATGTCATCATAGGTGGCCACATCCTGTCCAGCTTGCGTGCTAGACTGCAGATTCACCACGCTCTAAGAAAGGAGTTGGGTGAATATTAGACAAGGATCAGCTAATGGACTACTTACATTATGAACCAGATGAGAGATGCGTATCATTTCGGTGACCTCGGCCAGGGCACGCTGCGAGTGCAGCACTCCAGCGCTCTTATCCTGCTCCACATCGGGTATGCTGGGAGCATGTCCCGCCGCCTTGGACACCAGTAAGACAATCAAACCCCAAGCCTGCATGGTGTTCTTGCCATTGTACAGGAGGTGTCTACAAAAGTTATTTAAGAATATAAATTCCCCCCCAGAACTTCACACACTCACTTGGCCGTCTTCATCAGGGGATGGGCACTGCCCACCAGTTTGCGCAAATGCAGCGCCACATTGGCAATCTCATCGCTGAGCAGCCAGCGTAAACTCAAGAACGAGGTGGGATAGCCCACGATGCGTTCCGCTTCGCTCACCGCCCGATTCCAGTCATGTCTAGGAGGTGGCGTTGCCACCTGTTTGCTGGTTACCGTTGACGTAGCCGTCCAGCGACGACCTTGTTGCTGTTGTTGTAAAGTGAAAGTTTTGAGCGCAGGCGCAGCCACACCAACAACACCTCCACAACTGCGACTCCCTGCTGGCAGAGCCAACAACACTCCTTGACGCTGCAACTGTTGCATAATCCTTCCACTTGCTCGATACATGGTTTCCTGGGGAATCTTTTTTTTAAATCCAACTCTCAATCTTTTTGGATGCGCTTCGATGAACTGAACCGTTCGTTCGTTGGTTGAAAAGTGAAATCACTAATTCCCATCCAACTTGAACGTCAACGCCAATGTTTGAGTTCGACAGCGCCGCAGCCGCTGCTGCCCTCACCTGTTGTTGTTGTTGTTGTTTTTGTTGTTGCTGCTTCTTCACTTGGCAGCGGCCCACTTTTACAGATGTTCGGTGTGGAGCCGCCGTTTTGTTTGTTTTGATTGCCCCACCGGAATTTCGGGGGCTTAGAAGAGCGGGAACAGGTTTTTTGTGCCAGTGTTGCAAAACAAACGAATGCAACATTTGGGGTATGCAAGTAAAAATGTTACTGTAAACAGTTTACTAAATTTTGTGCTGAACTAGTTCCAAATGGCTTGATTGAAAAGTGGAACGAGATTTACAATTTTACAATAATTTACAATTGCAGAACAAATCCATCCAATTAGCTGTTTTTTTGCTTACGTTAGGGTGAATGTTCGGCATAGCGTCATATCTCCGCCCAGTAAATTTTGCCGGCGGAAATATGTCGCTTTTATTCTATTATGACGTTTTAAAACGACAGAATTTCGCCGCGCGGAGCTATGTCGGTTTAAGTCGATTTACCTCCGCCGCACAGTGGGGTATTCGACCACTAAACTGTAGATTAATTCAAACACAGGCTTAAAACATACTGCCTTTTATTTTCTTTTGATTCGGTATAAAAATGAAAACTAAAAGTAATTACATTTGCATTACATATCCACATTTCTTAGTGGAATTTAATTTTGTTAAATTTTTGTTTTGAAAATTGCTCAATGTTCGACCGTTTGACTATTTCCGAATTAAAAATTCAGCACAAAGTGCTGCTCATCGGCGCTGCGGCCAGTGCTACCCATCATAACTGTTTGTTTTCCTTATAACTCGAATATTGTTCATCCGATCTTTACTAATTTTGCGGCAAATCGATAAATAAGGCACGAACCACCTGTCTGTGTGGGAGCGTCCATAGATAATTTGTTTAGTTCGGCAAACCGAGTATTAAAACACCGAAGGACCAACTTAAAAGGCGAAAATATGTTATCCGTTACCCAAGTCTTACTGATTCTTCTTGTACTAATTAAATTATATTTATGTTATTAAATAAAAATTATTTTTTTACATTCTTTATTGTCATAATCTCGGTAGTTTGTATGGTCATTTGTGGCCTTGAAAAGCAGTTTCTCAAGTATTTATCGGTTTTATTACCATGGAGATCCCTAAGCAGCAAATTGCACTTATGCATTGATCCTGGCTTGATTTTCCACTTGACTGGAAGTAAATTTAGTTTTGCTTTCTTACTATTTTTAATCCTGTATGGTATTTGTCAGCGATTCAATGATTTGTCAGTCAAGAAAAGTGGCTTAAAACATTCTTTATGATCTTGGCTATATTCTTTAGCACTGACCGTTGTGTTTATCGCTATTTAGTATTGTCATAACCATGGTAATGTTTTATTGTGTGATTATTTAAGGTCTTAAAAAGCAGTTTCTTAATATATTAATATAATGAGCAAATATATACTTAAAGTTCGCCATACTTTTTGACCAAACCTCGCATAATAATTAAAATACCTGCCTCTATACGATTAAATGTTTAAGACGATGCTACGAATGTTAAATCGAAAATACTCACGGATAGAAATTAAAAATACTTGTAATCATTTAAACGATTACATAATTACCTACTCCGCATCGTTGTACTTAAAAACGAGTATTTTTCACCTGCACTCAAAAAAAAAATCAATCCAAATGAGATCGAATCAATCTTAATCGGTAATGAAAACAACGCTTGCTTGAACCGATCTGAAAAACGATTGAGTTGATCCGACTTTTTAGTCCTAAGAAGGATTACATATATCCTATAAAAGTTTGAATTGTGCAAGAATTCGAGCACAATTTAATCCCAAAGCTGGGTCATTTTTAACTTAAGCTCGATATGTAATATTGATTTGATGTCAAGAAAGATAATTATTCTTCCTTTCCTCCGCCATGCCATTTGCCATAGGACATCCTCATACGTGTCAAAGACCACCCACACCAGTTTTGATTAATTTAAGACTTCTAAAGAACAAAGAAAAAAACGACGATTCGCCCTGAAAAGGAATGGAACGACATCTCATCGCACACCACCATACCGAATGGTTGTTGCAGCCAGTCTGAAAGGCTACTTAAGGCTAATTTATGGGCATGTGATCTCGAAAGGGATTGTAAAAATGTAAAAAAAAATGTAAAATTGGCTATACAGCTCCTCGAACGGGGCTCCTTGAATTGTGTAGAATATCCTGGAAATCGAGATGGAATTTTCAAGATCGTGCCGGGCTTACTCCAAAATTTAAAATCATACGATCCCGAAATCATTCATGCAGCTCTAAGATACGTTTAATATACTTCTAGAAAAATTATTTTACAGCCAGTTAAATATTTTTCTTTATGTGTATCTAACGATTGTATAGAAAACTTGTAGAATTTTTTTTTAAATCATTCTACAGAAAGTCCGAAAAGGGTGCACACACATACACAAAGTCTTAGAAATATATAGAATGAACGGTTGAGCAGTCGACTCCGTTTCTGTCAGAAATAAGTCAGCTGTGGAATATCGAACCCGAACCTAGATTCAGAGAAGTTCTGAACCCTCTCCGTGAACCTGAACCCAAAAAGTTTCGCGGGTTCAAGGATTGCAGCCTTGCCTAAAATTGTAACTTAAGGGTACTGTATACCTTCAGAAAAATTATTCTCTCTCTAAGGATCTTATAAACATCCTGAAAAACTTTCAAGCAGATCCGAAACTCAGTTTTAAAGAAATAAACAAAAACAATTATTTTTCCCGACCCTTTTATATGAAAATTGCTTTAATCGACCCTCGTATCTTTAAAAATTCTTAGTTTTTTCACTTTTTTGGTCGAAAACTTTATAAATACTAATAAAATGTTCGATATTTTGAAAAAAAAATATTTTGAAAAAAAAAAATTTACTTCGAAATTTTTGGAGATTTTATTTTTTACCATGTCTTGACGCACTTTGACTTAAATTTCTGGAGAACTGCTTAACCGATTTTAATAATTTTTTACCGGTTAAAGCTATCAAATTCTTTTTTCATTTATTAAAAATAATTTTTATTTTATCGAAAACAGATGTCGAAACTTAAAACGCGATTATCTCGGACCCACTTTTTCCAAAATGGTTGCAAAGATTAAAAAAGTACCTGTTGACCGATTTTCAAATTCTTTTTTTTAAATTGCTCCTAATACCCACCATTCTGGTGTGAACTAGGATATTTTTGATCGGTCAACAAATAACGGAACTAGGACCAATCAGAGCGGGCAAACAAACGAAACGTTTAACGAACCGTTCGCGAAAGCCAAGGAACGATTCATTTCATTTTGTAGCTGTTACTCTAGTGAGGGAAAACGAAACCACTAACTTTATATTGCCGAAGAGCGCAAACGAAACGATTGGAATATTGTTCTTCAGAAAGCTGCACTGCCTTGGAACGTTTCGGAACGAAACGTATACTAAGAAATCGTTTGCGAAATGATTGGCTTTTAGTTCTACTTCAGCAGCTGAATTGAAGAAATAAAATAAAAGCAAACGAAAACAACAAAGCTGAGAGAAACAAAGAAGTAAGCAACAGAAAAAAAAACAACAATACAAATACAAATACAAATTGAGCAGCAAACGTTTCCGAACTGTTCGCGCTCGTTGCATATCGTTCCGATTCCCCTTGTCCGCAAATCAAGATGAGAGCATTTCGCTTTACGTTTAGTTTGCGTTGACGAACGCAAACTGAACTGAACTCATTTTGTTTTACAGTTACTTTTCTCGGGTTTTGTTTGTGTTTCGCTCTGTGCAAAGAACGAAACGAAACGATTCAGAAACGTTTCGTTTCGTTTGTTTGCCCGCTCTGGGACCAATACAGTGGGAAAAAATAGTCGATTTTCGAAATTTTGACTTTGTAACCCCATAACTCCGCCGATTATTGACCGATCCAAAATATCCTAGTTCACACCAGAATTACATCAATTCTTAACAAAACCCCGTCTTCAGTTTTAAATTCAGATCATTCGTGCTCAAAAAATTTTTCCAACCATGGGCCTATGTTTTAAATTTTTGGTTAACTTTGAACAGAAATGCAAAAACAACCATAAGAACAACAACAACAACAAAAATTACTGAATCTAGTTTAACCGATTACCTATCGAATGAAAAAAACCGCTTCTTAATACCACTTTTTAGTTTTTGGGTAATTTAAGTTTTTGTAAACCTTTAAAAAATGACACCTGAATGTCTAAAGTATTTGAGCATCTAATGTCACAGCAGATTAGTACATTTTTAGGCTTAAATCCAATGCTAAGTAATATGCAATCCGGTTTTCGGAAGCACAGAAGTTGTATCACGGCATTAATAAAGGTTACCGAAGATATTCGAAAGCAAGTTGATAACAGTCAGGTAACATTTCTGACATTACTTGACTTTAGCAAAGCTTTTGACACGGTAAACCATGACATTTTATGTACTAAACTAGCTAAATTTTTTAATTTCTCTGAAACTGCCATCAAACTTATCTCTTCGTACCTATGTGGAAGAAGACAGACAGTGATTACCGATCATGAGAAGTCAGCAGTCCTTTCTTTGAAACGTGGCGTACCTCAAGGGTCAATTCTTGGTCCACTTCTCTTCTCAATGTATGTAAACGATCTCCCTGTTTCGTTGTCTAACTGTAATGTTCACATGTATGCCGATGATGTCCAGCTTTATGTCAGTTGTTCCTTAGACAGAATTAATGAATGTGTAAATCTATGTAATAGTGAGTTGTCTAATGTTAGCAGATGGGCTGTTTGTAATGGTTTATCACTTAATCCGACAAAATGTAAGTGTATTGTTATATACAAAAAACCGCTGACCACTGAAAGCCTGCCGGACTTAATCGTAAACGGCACACCAATTAATTATGTCGAGCAGGCGCTAAACCTTGGCATAGCTATTAACAACACTCTATCATGGAGTGATCATGTGATTAAAGCCACTGGAAAAACTTTCGGACTTCTAAGTCAGCTCTCATTTACCCAGCAGTTTTTAACTATCGACCTTAGACTTTTAATAGCAAAAACATATCTTTCACCCACGCTCTGCTATGGAATTGAATTATTTGGCAACTGTGACGCAGCTTCTCAGCGTAGACTTAATGTAACTTTCAATAGCATTGCTAGATACGTCTACAATATCAAGCGAAGAGAACACATTACGGGGTATGCCACACAAATCTACGATCTTAATTTTAAATCTTGGACTAATTTCAGGAGCATGGTACTTTTGCACAGGGTAATTTGCACGAAAGAACCAAGCTATTTATATGATGAATTATGCTTCAGCACATCTGCTAGAACCAAAAATATAAACAACATACGTCATAAATTAACTTCTTCAGAGCGACAATTTTTTGTTCACACTGTTCGTCTGTGGAATCAATTACCTACACAAATAAAAATAGTTAGTAACGCAACGCAATTTAGGGTAAAACTAAAAGAGTTTTTAATAGGAGAAAATTAATAATTATATTCAATTACAATTTCACTCAATAATAATAATAATATTAATAATAAAAATAAAATTTAAATGAATTATTATGTATTAGGTTAAGTTTTAGTAAAAGTAGGATTAATGTTTTAATTTATGTATGTATGTTATGTATGTGACTAGTGCACTAATGTAAAAGGTTATCCTTGTAGCACTAGGAATAAAGAAATTAGTAAATAAATAAATAAATAAATAAGGTATACAGAACCCTTAAAAAGATTTTGATGAAGAAATTATATATATATTTTCTTGAAATCACTCAATTTTTGAAAATCTAAAAAAAAAAAATTTTTAATTAATTTACATTTTAGGGGTTAAAACGACATATCTCAGCCGCGTTTCAAACGACAAATCTCCGCACGGAGAAACAAATTTTAAATATTTTCCAATTGTGATTTGGATTATAAACATCAAAAAAATTTCTTTCTGCCCTTAAAATTTTGAACGATTAAAACTATCTTTTAAGAACATTTTTTAAGATATTTTAACTCCTAGCTAGACTAACCAGAGATTTGACCGAAAACATTAGACTTCCGGCTCAATGTTCTATTTGCAACTCCATGGAAAACAATTCTAAAGTTCTTTGCTTCATGAACTTTGCGTGTTCCAAGGTGTGACCTGGATCGAATAACCTTAATGAAATTCAATTGGGGGGTGTACGTGCAACAGCTGATCAACATTTAAAAGTAACATAATAATGGGGAAAGTTAACAGTGCCAGTGTGACCAAATGAGCTCAGTTAACAGTTGCAGTATTTTGTTGATTGTCAACGGCGGTCACACTGACGACGAGTTATATTTGTTGCAAATTGTTACAAAAAAATCGATCGCAGATTTTTCCGTGTGGAAATTAGAAAGAGAAAGTGGCACAAAATATGTAAATGTCGCAGGAAATAAGCAATTCAATGGAGAATGCTCTCAGTGTACTTAAAGTAAATGTCAAATGTGTGCGTGTTTTAGCCATAGGAAAGTGTGAAAGGGAGCCATAACAAAAAAAGTATTTTACATACCACATACATATATGTATATGTACATAAATAAGCGAGCCAAGTGCCGTTGCGCTTTGTTTGCGCACAATCGACAATAGAAAACTATAATCTAAACGGCATTTAAATATTTCCGCAAATAATGTAATTGCCATAGCGGTCACTTTGCAGTTGAGAGAGGAGTTGGGTTAAGCTCTCTGTGAGTGTGTGTGTGTGTGTGTGAGTGCGTGTGTAAAGTTCTGAAGGACCCATAATTTCGAAAATATTAGGAGACAATCTTAATCTATTGAACGGTTATTTTGAATACCTTACAAATCTACATTTGCTGTGTACACACATGCGACCTGAGAAAACGGGAACGGAACGGGTCAAAAGAAAACCTACGAAAGTGGTTGCTGCTGCTGCCGCTGAGAGGAATTCCGCCTATGCTTGCGTGTGTGTGTGTTAAGTGTAGTGTTGTAAAGTGCATAAATTATGATTTCTTTTGTGTTTTCTGCTAAAACATCTCAAATCGGCTTGCATCTACTTTTGCTTTTGGGGTCTTGAAAACGAAATCGATCTGGTTTTTTTTTTAGTTGAGGTTGCATCCCTAAGCGGCAGTTGAGAGGGCGACGATGCACAAAAGAGAGAGTATGTGAGCGCGCATTTCATAAACAGACGCCGCCAGGCACTCACACTATGAAGCTAAAACTTGTTTGGCCGCTCACTTGCGCTCTCCATTGCTCTCTCTCTCTTTTGCGAAAAGAGCAAAAGCCGCTATTCGTATTCGCTGTTGCTGTGCCAGTGTTGCCAACTATTAATGCCCCAAAAATGGCAAAATTTTAATTTAAAATAGCTGAAAATTTGTTTTCCCCCTGTTCGGAGGTTCGGAGATCCGATTCCGTGCTGCCAGGATATGAGACACAAAAGTTGCTAAATTTAAGCCTCTTTTAAAATTTCGGTACGGCGTTTTCCCTGGTTTCCCGCACAGGAAACATATGTATGTTGAGTGAATATCCATGTAAGCTGTGGTCGATATGGAGCAATTATATAAATATATAGAGAGGCAGTATTTGTTCGCTCGCCACTGACGATTATGTTCTGTCCGGCCTCATTTTTAAAGAATTACGGACCGATGATTCCAGCAACCCACACCAAACAGTGCGTTTTTGTGGATGTAACGGTAGTTCGAGAGTCTCTTGGCCCAAATGCGACAATTTTATTTGTTGACGTATCCACTGAACAAAATCTTTCGGGAAAACGGCGGGTCTTAATTGCAGTTGTTGCAGTGCTGTTTGTAGACTTTGTTGCGGTGTTAGTCTTTCCATGACGATTTGTCAAACAATCCCTAACAAAGCTAAGATGACAGAATAAATCCAGTCGCGCGTGATATCGCAGCAAAAGCGCAGCTACATGAAAAACACCTTTCACATATTCCCAAAATTTTTCCAATTTTCTTTAGTGGCACGCAAAGAAAACGTTTGGCACACGATTTTAACTATCAATTTACCCTTATATTTGGTAATATATATTTAATTTTCATAACCAGGTCCAGGCAGATTGGTTGTCTGCTAAAAAAATTCCAGGACCCTATCGACAGTGTGACACAAATTCAATTATTAGATATATCGATAGTATCATCGATGTTTTCGCAGATGAATCTTAAAATTATTGTATAGAATGTCAAGAAAGAGTTTTGACCAGGTCTGCAAACCATCTAAAAATCGAGAGGGGTTCACTCCGGTTTTCGAACACTTGAAATTATTTGTGTTCGGGTTCATTGAACCTGAAACTATGTTCAGGTTCGAATCAAGGCTCAGGAATAATTTTGTTTTGCCTGACTCAAAAAAAAGTTTGATAATTGAAAAAAACCTTAAACATTTTTATATTTGGAAGTTCAGGGTCTTAATATTTGGAATATAATATAATAGTTATTTTTAGGTATATTTTACTAAAATATTAAGTGTAAATTTAGAACTAGTCTTAAGAAATGGGTCCGAAAGTGCGTGCATAAACCCCATTTCATGAATTTGACTTAAGCTTAGTACTCAGACAAACTAAATTAACTCCACAGAAAAAGAGATTCGGATAGCCTACGTCGAACTCAGACAAACTACAATTTTCTTTCATACCCATCGAAAAGCTGTCAGCAGCAGAAAACACTTAATAGGTTAAGGCTCTTAGTTAGAAGCACAAATGGCTGATTCAATTTCGATGGGGTGGTAGCAAGATAGTGTGTAGTTTTTCTCAAATTCTTATTTTTAAAAAAGTTTCGTCTCACTCTTTTCTATGTCATATTCTTCGAAGTTCTAGAAAACTTGTTCTGTTCATTAGATAATTTTTTTAAATGCCAAAAAAAAATATTTTTTTTATAAATTATAAAATTGTATTCTTTTCTTCTGATTCTGTATCGTTCCTAGAAGAAAAAATTAAAAAAGAAAATTACCATTTGTACATATTTTACAATGTCATGAATATGTGAATCGCAAGTCGATAATTTGAATTGGAATTTAAGTTTATTGTGTATTCCCTGAAATAAGTTCTAGAAAGATTAGATCAATAACATACATATTACGAAACATTATTTTTTAATGATTGCTTAAATACAAATTAAATTGACAAACACAATTTTAAGCTTGACATTGTTTGTGTAATACATGTGTACAAGTTACCCAAAACACAAAAAAGAATAAAAAACAACATTAGCTATAAATATAATTTGATTTTATAGTTTCTCCAATATTTTATTTGTAGAGTAGTCGTTTGTAGATTTAATAAATCCGCTCGCTCTCTCTTGTGGCGGACACTATCACCCGATCCCACTCAAAAGATGTTATATAGGCCTTACCTTGGCCAGAATTCTCGCTTGAGAGCAACTTTGTGAAAATTTCTGTGTTTTTGTGGACGAACCTTACCGCGATCAAATTTTCATTCATCAGCTCTAGTCCTTCTAAAAATCGGATGTGCTTTTTAGAAACTTCTAAAAAAATGCTATTTAAAATAAAACCACACATTCCAAAATTGCTCGTACTTTCGATTACATCAGGGTTCATGTTTTGTGTTATTGATGGCAAAATATGTAGTATTTTTTTTACAACTCTGAAAACATTCCAGGTGTATACATACATATTTTAAATATGTACATTTTCTTACCTTTGGAAAATATATAAATTAAATATTTTTATACCCTTGGAGAGGGAAATTGTTTAGATTTTTGTAACGCATAGAAGGAAGTATCACCGACCACATAAAGTATATATATATTCTTGATCAGCATGACGCTAAGTTGATATAGCCATGTCCGTCTGTCCGTCTGTTTCTATGCTATCTCCTCAGTTAGTTTTAAAGCTATCTTAACCAAACTTTGCACGAAGTCTTTTGGTACAAATGCGCAATACATTTGTCGGGATCGGCCGGATCGGATGACTATAGCATATAGCTGCCATAGAAACGATCGGTCGAAAAAGTAGTTCTAGTGAGAAAACCTTTTTTGTTTTCAAAATTTTGTCAAAACTGTGGTGCCATATAACAAACCGGCAGGCGTATATCATGCTCCAAGGGTATATAAACTTCGGTCGAGCTGAAGTTAGCTTCCCCATATTTTTATATGCGATAATATGTTAAAATTTATACATATTTGCTCAAAAATTGGTGGATCGAATAGGCTACTGCTACCGAAATTGTTTTTCAAAAATAAATGACATGACAAAACCTTTGAAAAATATCGAGCCGTTCTTTCTTTGTAGCAAAATTAAATTTCAATTTTAAAATGGATCACCCTGATTTGTAGGAGATTAAATATATAAAAATTTTAATTTTAAATATACTGCTAATCCATTGGAAATATGGAGTTTTCAGTTGGGCTCATTCTGTTGCATACTAGTCCTAAGAACCGTACAGAATTAGAAGAAATGTGTAATTTTTCCCTTTCTTCGTACTGTATTAACATAATAGTTGCAATTGCAGTCTTTCGACTTAATAAAAATAGCTAGATCTTGTGTTGTAAATGGCCAAAATTTCAACACTGATTGCTGCTGAGGCTGAGTCTCTCTCTGTGCCTGTGTGTGTGTGTGTGTGTGTGTGAACTGACAAATCTTCTTTTGAGTAGGTTGTGCTCCTCGTTACTCGCTGGTCCCACGTTCCGCTCTCAAAGCAGCAGCAAAAGCAAAGCTAGGGAGCAAAATTTCCATTGTGTGTGGCGATGTCGCGTCGTCGTCGTTTGCCCGTTGCCGTTGCCAGGTCTCGCAGTCGGTTTAAAATTTTCTGACTCGTCATTTGTGTTGTGTGTTGTGCGAAAAAATGTATATACATATATACATTGAGCAATAAATTATAAATAATATATATGTGTATATTTAAACAAAACGTAAAAACGCAACGCAAAATGTAAAAAAATTATTCGGGTTGGTTTTCCATATAGATTTTCGCGACCGTGTAAAGTGCAAAGCGAAATTAATCGAGTCCCAGTGTATGTGTGCGTTTGCATGTGTGTGCGTGTGTGTGAACAAACTTTATTACTCATCTGCTTTGCAAATCCACAAAATATTTATGGGGAAAATGGCGACGCATTTCATAAAGAAGATGTTAAGCCGTGAACCAGAGCTGCGGGGTACATGGAAAATTTGAATAAAGTGTAGGCTAAAAACTACCTATTTTATTTTTTGTCTACATCAACGATTAACGAAAACCCAACGACTTTCATCGTCGTCGTGCGTCGGTGTCGGTGCATGTATTTGTATGTGTGTGTGTAACTCGCTCATGCCTGCCTCTGCCTTGGGAAAAAAACGTCAATTTGGCTCTCTGAGTAGCAGTCGCCAGACGAATGAATGGCTAGAGCCGAATGAACGAATTCGTTGGTCGGTCGTTCGTCCACCCTTGTAATTGTGAGTTGGTGTGTGAGAGAGAGAAAAGCAGCAGCAGCAACAAATAAAAAACATTCCCGTGTCTGTGTGTGTGTGTGTGTGTGTGGTGTGTGTAAACTTGGCTCGATGATTTCAAAATCTCATAATTATACGTCTTTTTTTCTGTGTAGTAACAACCGCAAAATGAAAAGTCCTTTGCCAAAGCAACGTTTAATTTTAAATTTCAAATAAAAACAAAACCAAGAAGAAGCAGCAGCAACCCAATTTGTGTATCTGTGTGAGTCCCCCGCAGTGTACAACTGCGTACGCGTGTGTGTGTGTGAGAGACTGTGTTTGTCGCACCAGAATCAATAAAATAAATCAACAACAACAAATGTGCAAAATACTAGAAAATCAAACAACAACAAAATAATCCAACAACAAAAACAACTTGAGAAAATGAGGTGCTGCTGTTGTGCAAATAAAACAAGCCAAGAACTATGACGCATCAAAATCATCAGACAAACGGCGCAAGTTTGGAGGATTGCCATACAAACTTTTATGCCTTGGTAAGTGCTTTATTTTTTTTTGTTGCTAATTTTTAAGTAGGTCAGTGACAACCAACTAGACCGAACAGATCGATCGAACCTGGTTGGCACCACCCACAGACAGCCGCCCACCCACCGTCCAGCTATCGATCGAACTGTTAAAAAACGTCTAGTTCGTTCTAGCACTTGTTGAGACTAAGCGTTGTACAGGGATCAATCGAACATGTTGCAGTTGGCAACTGTAAAAATGGGCAAATTAATGGTCTAACACTTGTTTAATAACTGGTTCTTCAACTAGTTTCTTCTTTCTTTTCACCATAAGGTGGCATATTTCTTTAATGAATCTCAAAAAGCTTAAAAGCAGAGACACAAAAAACAGTGGAAAAGCGAAGTCAACGTGCTTCACTTCACTCCACCTCCCCCGCAGTCCCCCCCTTCTCTTCACACAGCCACTAGGTGGAGACGGAGGCCGACGCCAACGAACGCGGCAAATACGAAATAACGAAACAATAACAAACGCGCGAAACTTTCTCTGAGAGAGCGTCGCCCGCACACACACATACAGGGAGAGTGAGAGAGAGGCAGGCCAATTAGAGAATCATAAAAAAAATCAGCTTGAACTTGAGAGGCACGCGCGCGTGAACAAATACAAGTAAAAGCATGTCGGAATGATAACACACCAAGAGAGCAAGACAGAGAAGGGGAGAGAGATGCAAATATCGAGCATAAGTAAGAGCAGTGTTGCCAACTGTTGAAGCCCAAAAGTAGCTAAATATAGCTAAAAATAGCAAAGTGTAGCTTAAATAGGGGTTTATTCCAGGTGATCTACAGGGCTAACTGGTCAGTGTTCTGAGACACTCTTCAAAATACAGAAGTTACCAGAGCTGTGAACTTGAATTACCATTATTATTACCATTTTTCACATAATTGAAAACAATTTCTATATACAATTTTAACTTGGAATTACGATTATTCAGTGAATATTCCAAAATTTAATTACTTTTACAATTACTTAGATAATTGTAGCTGAAAAGGGTGATTATTGAGTAGTTGTGCTTGAAATTTTAAGGCGTCAAATTAAATTACTTAAGCCCAATTATCAATTTCATGGCTTATACAACATGTTCTTGTGTGAAAATAATAACAATTTTATTACCCATAAAATTCAAGTTGGAGTTTATGACGTCTTGAGTCTTTAATAATATTTGCATATAAAGACATTCTTTTAATCAATCGCAAATAAGTGGCTTAATGAATTTGGATGAAATTTGGCTCACAGATTGTAAAGATTTCTCAATCAACTGAAAATATTTGAATTCAAATTTAGACATAGAAATAATGTAATCGATTTGTATTCGAAAATATCAATAGCATTAAGTTGTAGCAATTGATCGGCCGCCTAGAAAAAATGAAATTAAAACTCGGAAATTGAATATAAAAACTCGATACTGGATAAACTTGAAAACAATGTGAAATTGTCTTGAAACATTTTAATTTACAATATTATTTAATAAAGAATGTTTAACCAAAACTAAAGTCGACGAATCTACACAGATAGTTAATAACCTGGACTTAAACATAGGCAAAATTACTGCATATAAGAGCATTTATTATAACTCTTGATTGGCCAATTTTTCGGGTAACCTAAGATTATAATAACGATTTGATGGTTGGCAAAATAGACAGATATATACGAGTTGTAGGTCGAACTTTTAAAAGAATCGGGAAATTTTCAAAAATTAATATGAAGTCTTATCTTTCTTCCATATCCATATTCTCAAATCGTGGTCCTTAAAAAGTTTGAGTGAGTCGTCGTCAAAGGGGGTCCGCATCAGAGGCATTGTAGTCGCAGTTTTCATTGGTGGAGATTTTTTACGGTGGTGGGTACCAAACCCGACGCACTAACCCTATATATTATACCCTGTAGGGAAGGGCGAGTCGCCGCTCACGTTAATCAGCAGCAAATGCGGGTGCATTGCCACTGCTTGAGACGTAGTAAGCCAGGATCACTCTGGGTTCGCCAAGTAGAACCGATCAGAAGTTTTACCTGACGACATACGCCCCCATTAGGTTCAGAAGCTCTATGACTAAAAGCTCTGAACCACCACCAGAAAGAATATGAAGTCTTAAGAGGATAGTACAGGTTGCGTGTCCACCTCATCTGGGTATCTGGACACCCCATCAAGAAGTCATCATTTTGCAAAAAGATTTTTGTTACCCTGCTGCTGGTTTCGTTGAAATCATAGGATTTTATGTTTGCAGAACTTCATCAGATTCCCTACCATGAAATGCCATTTTTCCAAGACAATTAAACCATCGGAATTAAATCAGTTGCAACAATAAGCAGTGTTCGCGCTTCTTGACTTTTTCCTGAATACCTTTCGTTACACTCTTTGAGCTTAATATCCCAGTGGATCTCTGGATTCTCTGCAACTTTACTGCCAGGGTATTCAATGCCGGTAATGTAAATTGTTCTCTTTCTGAAGAAAGTCTAAAATTGTCAAAATTTTTCATATCTATATTCATAATTCAATTAAATAATTGCTATTATTAGCTAGGGGTTTGTTACCTTGATCAGAAAGCAATTAAATTTGTTGTTTCTCAAACTTGATTTGTAAAAAATCATAATTTTCACCTACAAATACAAAATATAGTTCAACATTTCAAGCAGAATTACTCAATAATCACTCTTTTACAGTTACAATTATCTAAGTAATTGTAAAAGTAATTAAATTTTGGAATATGTATTCACTTATTAAAAAATCGAAATCAGGAATTGTTTTTTCATTACCTAAGAAATTGGGTTTATAGTAATGAAAAGTAATTAAATACGGAAAGTAATGAATACATTACAGCTCTGCTGTAAGTTGTATGAAACTTACTGATTACTTTACATCTCTGTATGTGGACTTAACCTTTAGTATTTTTAACAACTTTTCATAACAAACGCACAATTATTGCTTTAGCAGTTTTTAAGTTTATTAATAAAATTGAAAAATGATAGTGTTTAACAAAGAAAGTTATTATATATTGTTAAAATTGGTATGGTATATGGTAATGGTATAGTTTTCAATAGAAGCAATAGCTAAATATGATTACACGTTCAAAATAGCTACAAAATTCCTATTCCAGTCTGTTTTATCAGGAATAGCTAGAAAATGTTAAGAATTACAGATTCCGGCTAACGACCTTACAAAATAGCTAAATTGACAACACTGACTAAGAGCAGCCCCCGAAGGCAACGGCAAGTGTTGGAGATTGAGCATTGAAAATTGCAAACACACAAAGATAGAGATAGAGATACACGCTGACGTCGACAGATAAAAACTGGCCTGTGTGCATGACAATGTTGAGAAACGTAAAAAGAGCACACAACTGAGGTAGTAATATGGTTAAAATGCGATAGCCAATAAATAAAAAAAAAACCAGCGAGTGGGCAGCAGACAAAACGAGAGCGAAAATGAAAACACAAAATTGCAAAAACGGAAGAATGTGGAACATTTTTTGTGTTTTATTTTTTGGTGGGGGGCCGACGACTCGTTGAAGGTGTGGAGGGCGGCGACGACATCGGCTCGTCGGCATTGGCAGCCATTCGTGGTTTGGGGGAATACCTCTTGCTTGCTGCTCTGCTGCTGCTGGCTGTCTGTGTGAGAGGTGCAGTTATTTGGCTCTATATGTACGTTCCATTGATTTGTGCTTGCAACAGCAGCAGCAGCAACTTGTTTCCAACCCAACTACAACTCTCAACGGAAGCCGCCAATGACGACCACACGACCCCAAGCCAGTTAGCCAGACCAGACCAGGCCAGGCCGCTGTTGCCGCCGCCAGTCTTGTATTTTTTTCTGTTTAGGTTTTCTTTTCTTCTGTCTTTGGCTGTCGCTTCTGCTTTTTGTTTTTGGAAGATAGAGCCAAAGCTGTGCTCATTTTACAAGTGCAGTGCGGAATGATGTGTATGTGTGTGTGTGTGTGTGTGAGAGTTAGGCAACGTTTTGCAACACTGTTTATCACAATTTTTAAGATTGAAAACCCTTCTGGCGCCTAATTGTCCATATTGGGATTGAAGAACCAGCTTACAAATGCTTGTGGGCGTCTTATAAGCTGCTTTAGTTCTCAAATTGTGAACACACAGAAATTACCACTTGAGAAAATATGTAAATGTGTACTTGAAATTGTACCTAAAATCTCTGAAATGGTAACAAACGGAAGCAATGAAATATAACTATGTGCCAGTCCTTTCCTTTGGATAACGAATGCTAATTAAATCGACTCCCTTGGAGGTTGCGGAGTGTCCATTTGGTTAATGGAAAATTCTAAGGTCATTTAATAGGTTTAGCTGTCAAAAAGGCTTAAAAAAAACTAATTTTTTTGCATAATATTTATTATGAAAATAGTTTGAAAATAACTAAGTAATTATTGGAAAACAAAAGAGTGAATACTACAGAGTTGTTTTAAATTAATTCTTATTAATAGAAAAATATTTTGGAGCTTAATAATAAGTGTCGTACATTTTTACAGTTTTCGGGCCATAGCTTTTAAAATCTAGACGTTTTAAAAAAAAAACTGAAAATATATGGTACATTAGAGGAGACAAAGGAACATCCATAAATATTTCCAAACTTATTGCCAGACCTACACTCCTGCCCAAAATTATACGACACCCCGAAAATTTAAGTTTCGGTCCTCGAAGGAGAACGGGAAGCATAATACCACAAAATCAAGTATGCAGAATGAAATCTTAATGAACGATGTTTAAAATCTGATTTTCTGATCCCTGATTGCATCTAGCGCTTCAAGTAGCGGTAAAAAAAAGCACAAAAGTCCGATTTACGGACTATACGACACACGTCAATTATTGCGGCATGAGAGAAAGATTTGGTTGGAATTTGTAATAAAATGCCACATGGGACGTTTGTTAACCGAAGAGGAAAAGGGAGGGTTAAGAGCCTACAACGATGCTGGCTTTAATGTAGGAAATCGGTCAACCGCGTTGTGCTAGCACCAAATTTTGGAACAATCCGGACACCATATGGTGTGAGGCATATAGCTCTGGAAGAAAACCTAAGATGTCTGACAGCGAAAAAGGTCGCATAATACTAAAATCTAGCTTTTTTTTTTTTGCTCCGTGCTCCACACTTGACGCATGTTGCAGTAAGCCTGCGAAACGGATGACTGTTAGGTGGAAGCCGCTCAATATTTTTCATTTAGATAATTTTTTCTGATAAAATTAAATTTAATCTTAACGGCCCAGATGGGTTTCGACACTATTGGAGAGATTTGCGTAAGATATTCCAAACGCAATTTTGGAGGCGGATCCGCAATGGTTTGGGGAGCCTTTCATGTCAATTGCCCTATCCCGTGTGATAGAATTTCATAATTCTGTCAGCGTCGCAGCAGACACACACATAGAGAGAAAGACTACGTGTGCTCTATAAATAGCACACACACACACATTTGTGTGTTTGTTTGTAACCCATATTTGACATAATGACGTTGTCTTCGTATTGCGCTGCTACACACACAATCGCAAAGCTTGATAGTGTGTGTTTGGGCACCACTGGTCTAGATCAGGGTTCCCCAAGGGGAGAGCGCTAAAACGTGACTGTGTCTTTCTCTAACACACAATGAAGTATTACTTCGGCAAGCATTCGGCAAATAAGTTCGTGCTCCCGGGGCTATCGCTGGGGAACTCTGGTCTAGATAAATAGTGGAGAATGCAAAAAAATTATTGGAGGATTGTCTTCTGCCATTTTTGCAAAAAAATATGGAAAATAAATTTAGTTTTTATGCAAGATAATGCACAGATGCATTAGTGATCACTATATAATACACTGCACTAACACTATATAATATAAACCCAATTGAGAACATTTGGGATATCTTAGCCAGGCGAGTTTTAAGCTAATAACAGAATGTCTAAAGTCTCAAAAGCGAAATTTTAGATCAATGGACCAAAAATTACTTACAATTTTAGTAAATTTAATGACTAAGAAATTTTTACAGGTAGCAAAGGCTCAAGGTGACTATTAATTATTTATTAAATTAAATATTGTTTATATACCAATATAAGAATAAAATATTAACTAGATCCAAAACAAATTTGGTTGTTAAAGGACTCTTGATTTGGCCACAGGACCAACAAATGTAAAGAAACCTTGCTAAGAAACATTTATGCAAACATTTCGTTAACCTGAAGTGCTGGGGGATAACGGACAATTAATTTGAATTCAGCTCGCAAAAATACATTCTCAGTTAGTAAGTTTCCTTATACTTGTATATGTGTGGAATAAGAAGCTGTTTACACTGCGGTCGAACGACCTTTTTTGGTATTTTATGGCAGTTGACTTTAAATTTGGGTAGACCGTATTTACCTCAAAAATGTGGGGAAGCCTTTTGTGTTATTTTTATAGATAGCTGTCATTCCCATATACATATATTCCGTGCATTCAAAAAAATTCTTTTAACTGAAAAATTAAAAAAATTCTTTAACAGGAGTTGCCTGAAAGCATCCACAAAGCTTAGAATTGGCCGTGATTATTAATATGCTAATTGGTAGTCAAATAACTGTTCGATAATGTGGTGCAGTCCAGATTTGGGTTCTCCTCACCACCTTTGGCATAATCTCCACGGACTTGGATGTGTACAGTACCGGCTTATGCTCCACATCCGACTCACGGATTGGCTTCAGCGGCGATTCACATAGCGATTAATCACATCCAGCTTATAGGCAAGCTAACTAATTCTGAAATATAAGCGACATGGCTTAACACTAGAAGAGATTATGGTAACTTATTGTAAACAAATTGATAAATAACATTAAGGTCAATAAATATAGTTCATAATTTAGTTAGTTCAGTTTTCAACCAAAATTCGCATTGCGGAAGGTGGCGTGGACATGTATTGAATGCAATATGGTCTAGGTAGGCTTGCTGCATTCATCCAAACAATTATAATGATCTATTTGAAAGCATAATTCTAGAATGCAGTTCGACATATAAATAGAACATATTTTTGCATAAAAAATGGCATATTTTTGATGATTTTTGACTAAATCTGTGATTTTTTCGTGCAGAAACTATATTTTTTATATGTGGATTTCAAAACAACAGGGAATAAATATTGATTTAAAAATATTAATCAAATTAATTGCAATATGATGAAATCAGACCGTGTTTGCTTTCGTACCTTAGATAGAACTAACTTATTTCTAAGCAATAAAATCGCCAATCACGAGCAAAAGTGATATGCTTTCAGTTTTGCCATAAGCTAAATAAGAATAAGATTAAAAGATTGAGTTCTAATGCCGATATAATCAAATGGGTGGAAAGAAACTTCCTATAAAAACCCAGAACTGGATGAATTTTCGAAAGTAATGTTAGCAGTTCCTTGTACACAAGTAAAAGTCGAACGACTATTTTCTGGTATAAAATTTAAAATGATTGAATTCAGAAACGAACTGTACGCGAAACGCGAAAAGCATTTCTAATACTAAGATAAAATCAAATGTGATTTTCTTTTGAATTAAAAGGACTACATAACCGGCAAACGAACCGAAATAAAAACGGTTAAACGTAACCGAAAAGATCTGATTTTAATGACCGTTTCGTTTTGGTTTTATTCTCCGATTGTAAGTTATAAAAATTATAAAAACCCTTAAACTTGTAGTCGATTTTCGTTAAGTTTTCTTTAGTCTGCCTACAAATTAACCGGAATATCAGCCACCATAATGACGGTCTTATCGCGCTTTTGTCCACTAGTTTTTCTGAGAAATTGCCGAGATAAAAGAGCGCTGTGGCTACTTGTGAAAATTCGTCATCGGACAAACCTTCAGTTCATCAGAGATTTCAGTTTCTGTCAGGAACATTAATCGAAGAAATGATATCCCTTATTAGTTTAAAAAGATAAACAATAAACACAAAAATCAATTAAGTTGCTATTTAAGGCTTTTGGCCCACTTTAAATATAATCTAGGAGAGGGATTCATTAAGTTTGTGTTTGCTTACATTGCCGGACGGACGGGGGGACTGTGTTTGCTTGCCTGGTTTTAGCAGCTGCAAAATCATTTTGATTTTCTCGATTGTCATTTGATAAACACAGAAGCAACAGCTGCTGCCTGCCTTGCCCTACTTAGAGATAGGAAAACACTTGAATTACCCTAATGAGTACCCCTAATGTTATTACAAAATATTAGTATATTTATATTAAATGGCTTATCTTTCGTTTCATTTCCAGACTGATTTGTGTGGAATAAAATGGCGCAAGTTCGTTAATAGCGAACGGCCGAATCCCTCGAGCGATCCTTTGGCCGATCCAATACTACGATCCTATTCACGATGCATGCAAGCGGATATGCTGTGCGTGTGGCGGCGTGTGCAACCCACCAAACAGGACAACACCGATCCGAATGCCTTAAACTTTGAGATTACCAAATCGACGAAAGTCCACCCGCCTTTATCATTGGCCGCCGCCAAGGAGTTGTGGATATTTTGGTATGGCGAGGAGCCCGATCTCAGTGAGCTGGTCGATGCCGAATTGCTGAGAATAGCGGGTAAGTTTTTGGTCCAACATGCCGGGTGCCCTCTCTCTCTCTCACACACAAATACATTTGCATGCAATGTGATGAATTTAATAAAACTTCAAGGCCGCGTCTCATGCAGCCGCAGCAGCAGCAGCAGCGGAATGAGAAAATCCCCGCCACCCAAAACACATCGCAATCACATGCGAAGAGATTTGATTGCCGTGATGATGATTATTTATTCTCCTTCAACGTCACTCACTAACAGAGCGACGTCAATCGTAGGCGTAAACGTCACCTGTCATTTGCAATGTTTTTGTGTGTGGGGCGCTCTCTCGCTGGCTCTCTCTCTCTCTCTCTTGCCTAATTATGCAAAAAGGGTGTTCGTTTGTCTACTCTCTCGTTTTCTCAGTTTCTCTCTCTCTCTCTCTCTGTGTTGTGATGTATATGTGGTGGGTGGGAGGGGGGCAATTCTTCGTTCCGAGGGAGGGTTGTTCAATGTATGTACACACGACAGACGGCACACGACGTTGGCCTTCGGGCCTCTCCATGACTCTTATCAGTTTTTGCGTGTGGCTACTATTTATTCAATATTTTGCTATTGCCCCATTATCTCTGACCACAAAGAAACTAACGTAAAATCAGAATTTCGGAGCTGCGGCAAATTCCATTAGTTACCGCAGGTTGTAACCTCGCCTTTGGCTTTGCCTGCATACGTCATGGCGTCTCATTTTACTTTTCACAGTTAGCTTTGTTGATAAAAAAACGTAAGGCAGTGCTGCGCTGCCTTGAGTTGAATGCACGTAGCGTCGACGTTGGCGTCGTCGCTGTCTGTGTGGTGAAATTGTTGACTTGTTCTCTTTTGTTTTCTTTTATTTTGCCTGTTTCTTAATGACAAGGACATTGACTAATTGCATTGACATTACATTGTGTCGCTCTCGTGCAAAATTTCGCTTTCTTTTTATAGCCCAAACAACAAAAACAAACAGAAGTAACGCACGCATAAAAACTGTGTCTCCCCAGTGTTTGTTTGTTTCGGTTTGCCTATGGTGTGTGTGTTTATATGTTTGAGCTGTTGTTGAGTGCGTGTGAATGGAAAACAGAGAATGGAGAGGGAGAGAAAGCAGCCGCCGCAGCAGCAGTAGCGGCTGCGACTGAAAATGGCAACGCCGCAATTCCAGCCCACATCATACAGTGGGACAAATATTTATTTGGTAATTTCAATCATAAAAAATTCAGAATATGAAATGCGAATCGTTAATGCCCATTAATGACCCATAAGAAAATATGTGAGGAATCAAAAATACGCTTTTATGCAAATATAGCACGATCACTAGAGACCATAAATTAAAGTATATCATACTGGAAAATAATTAAAACTCTGAATAGCAGCTCCCCCATGATAGGGAAAGACGTCTTCTTGACCCGTCCAATAATGACATCATGATGAAAAAACAGGTGAAGCCGTCAGCCTCTGCTGAGGGCCACTTAATGTATTATATGTATGTATAGCTGGGAGATAGAAAGCGACGGCAGAACATTTGCTTGTCTCTGATGTGTATTGTCGTTCGCTTCTAGCATTTTCAACGTACTGGCTCTACAAACTGAAAGAAAACAGTCTTGCTTGGCTTCACCTTATTCATTCCACCAAATGAAAGACGAGTTTGAAC
Organism: Lordiphosa clarofinis; assembly: GCA_018904275.1. Lineage (NCBI taxonomy): Eukaryota > Metazoa > Arthropoda > Insecta > Diptera > Drosophilidae > Lordiphosa > Lordiphosa clarofinis. Next base: position 202,453 of record JAEIGQ010000029.1, on the reverse strand, counting down.
CCATCGTCGACCGCATTCCATTTAAAATCTAAATGAATGGATCGCATGAAGACGTTCATACAAAATACTAGGCTGGACTTCGAAAGAATACTCTCCGCCATCGCCAGATCCTTTGTATAGACAGAAGATCAATTATGTTTAAACTAAGCGCAGTCTGAGATTCTCGTCGAAATTAATAAACATGCTTCAGGAAATTTACCTCGTCAACGAAACTGTAATATATGGGACAGGAGCTCCTTTTCATGGTGGTTTCCCACAGAATCAAGTCTGGAGTCATCCAATATGGCTTCTTAAGTCCTTCTCTTTATACCAGCAGTGTAGTAAAAGTGGTTGTGAACGAGCAAACCCTTTTTAACACATCAATTGTAGAATTTGGAAAATCACAAAAACCCCTACAAGAAAGGGTATTTTTTCCAAAAACAATACATTGAGATGCTCAAATGCTTTGATAACAATGGTAAAAAAATTAGTGAACTAATATATATTGTTTCCCTTTTTATCAATGTCTTTTACATTAGATAGCGCTATGTGCAATCATAAACACCTTGCAAAAGAATAAGATCATGAATTATAAACAGCCTTGACTAATCGGAAATTTCAGGTTCTTTTACTCGATCTCCGAGAACCGATATTCTCGGCACTTTGTTTTGTGGGACTTTTATTTATAAAAGAGTCTGGCTTTAGCTCTATTTAAAAGACTTGATCACTCAGATGAGTGTTCGTCAGACCTAAATTCATCCGATTAACTCAATTTTACTTTTACAAAAGCTTGAAAAACTCTGACCATTGGTTCATATGAACATTGTGTCAAAAAAGAAGACAAGCAAAATAAAAAGCGAAATGTCCAAAGAGGAACTCAGATACATCACTAGTCAGTAATCATAGGTCTATCTGTCTGCTAAGCGTACTTTTGAAGTTGATCTGACAGCACTCTCTGTTGCCGAAAAGGTCGTACGCTTTTTAAAAGAATAGTTCAACGTCTTAACGTCAACAAGGTTCAGGCTTTGAAGACTTAAGGTTTATGTTTGGAACTGCAGAAGGCCTTTGACTGCGTTGAGGTTAGAGTTTTAGAGAGGCTCTCAATGAGATGGAATTTTGTGAGTTTTGGTCGAAATTGATAAGAGAGTTTGTCAAGGTAGCTGTCTCCACAATATTAACAATACAATCAGTCTGTTGTTTCAATTCGCGGATGATCCTACCACCAAGATATAAGTCAAGCTAAGAGTTTGCTTCAAAATCAAATAGCACAGACTATCTCAGAATCTAAGAAAAACTGCGCCTTCCTTAACCTTCAAAGTGGTTTTCAGTTTGGAGCTTATGAAATGTTTTAATTGTGCACGAGGAGTGAGCATTTCAGCATCCTAGAAATAATAGCTTACCTTAAAAGCAGAGGATTTTAATTATTTTTCACGGATACTTCTGTTTCCCTTTCAAAGTTGTAATATGCAGTGTGGATATAATTTTGAATTGATAATGCTCTGAATCAGCACTATCAAATATTGTTTAAACGGTCAAAATTTTTGATATTTCGATTTATAAATAAAGATTTAGTTGCCCTGTTGTGGTTTCACACGGTTTGTACACTAAGTCCCACCCAATACAGAGCATGACCTTGCCACCGGGAATATTCGGCTTTGTCATCGATTTTTGAGTATGGGTCGGCGGGCCCAAGCTGAATTAACTATAAAGGTGGCACCACGGTTGCCACTTGAGAAAAAATAAATGCACCAAAAAGCGTTCAAAAAAGAACCATTTTTATAGAAAAAGAGCCAAAAAATATTTTCTTATTTATTTATGTTATATTTTCAAAATATGTCTTTGGCAATAACGTAAAATCGTGTATTCATTCAATTTCTTAGATGTTCTTAAACTTACAAATAAAATAAAAAAATATTTCTTGTATTAAATAATTTTTTAACTTATGAAAACAAAACAGTCAATATTCAATACTGATTGTTTACATAATATTAAATATATCACACACTGAGATCAGTTGCTTTTCTATGTTTATAAATCTTTTACATACGACACATAATTTGGCTATGTAATCATACAGAGTTCCTTCCATAAACTTCGAGTTTGTTTCTCAATTTTGTTTTTATCACACTGGAGGCAAAAAAAATTATTCTCTGCCGATGCAGAGCTGTGTGGAAGGGACAATATATAATATTTCTTAAAAATCCCACTAATTCCTTAAACACTTCAAAATTAAGCCCGTTTTTTACTTTTACCCCTTCTTCCCAAAATAAAGATATATCCTCTTCTTTTTTAAACTTACATTCAGTTAACTTTAAAACGGGCAATTAAGAAATATTTTAATCTAGATCACATTTACATAAATACCCAAGGTTTTTAATAAGTGGCATTATATCAGTTTCTTCGCTAGAAATTACGTTGGCTGGTGTGATCATAATGAGAGATTTCATACCCTCTTGGCCAAAATAGAATGCTTTATTCTGAAACTCACTTTTTGTTTTTACCTTAGAACTAGTGTTTGTGGTCTCAGCGTCTGTGTAAGAAGACTCAGTTCAAGTTGCTCTTTTTTTGTAAGAAACCTAAATGTATAATTTAGGTAATTATAAGGCATAAGTTGTGCTGGTGCTTAAACTCTTTTTTACTTACTTTTCCATTTTTTCACAAATTATCTTAACGCATTTTCTCACTACTGAAATTTTCGCAGCCGCCACCGGCTCAAACCCATGAGTGAAATACAGTATTCCTAGCATTAGCGATGAACGTATCGCTCACGGACTTCAATACTGGCATAACTCAAAATAATCCATTTTGAGGAAAACGCGTTCAAAGTTCTCTATGGGTTTAACTCAGCAAAAAAGGATTCTTTTAGTGTTGAGTTAATTTAGTAAAATATTTGATATTCAAAATGCTCCTTAATCAATATTAAAAATATGATGCTTTAACTGAGAGCCGAAGTCTGTTTGCGCAATATCGACTGCAGGACAACTGAGATATGACGCTCTTGCAATAACATAAAAATGGACCTTTAAAATTATATATCGACGTATTTTGATCTCACGTGAAAAGTATAAGAGATATCAATACGAAAATACACAAAATAGTACACAACACAGCGGATATTTCTGCATCAAGTAAATTTTTTAAGTTATGCCAGTATTGAAGTACATAAGTGAGCAATATGATCCAATTATTTACAGAGTTGCGTGCCGTGCTTTCAATAGTTTTCAGAGTTGACAGGGAAAAATAGCCAGATCTATATTAGGTGCTGAATAATGTTTGATCTTTTTTCGCTTAATCCAATTATAAACAAAAAGAGCCAAAAAGAGCCCAATCTAATAAAAAAGTGCCATTGCACCAACAGGGAAAAAAACACCAGTTTTGGTGCAAAAACACCAAGTGTGGCAACCGTGGGTGGCACGTACTCAGCACAGCTGCTCTGTTTCGATGGGGCCTTATTAATTGCTATCTCTTTTGAGTATATCTCTCTCAGAGTAGCTGTCATCTGTCTCAAAGAGCCAAGAGAGCGAGTTGAAAAAAATTATTTCCCCGTGAATTCAAATTGGTCGGGCCCTTGTGATTTTTTGTTCCCCTTCAGCTGTATTTTTCTTAAAGTTAAAGCAGCAGAAATGTAAACTTAAATACTTATAGAGCAATTCCGACCACTGTGCAGTGGAAATTTAATACCCTCTAATAAGTTTCCAATATAACCTCAGCCTTCGACTATTCATTTTTTTTTACTAAAACTTAGAGCTTATCCTAATTCATTTCTTCAACAGACAATATGAAGTCAGTTGACCTCCAATACCGAAAAATGAGCAATATTTAGCGTATTTCACCCCACTGTAGGTTGTTGTCTGCCGCCTGCCTCTAATAATGTTGTTGTACACAATACACAACTTGCCACTTGGCTTGGCTTTAAATTCTTTTTATTTCGTCTGGCTGGTAAAACTTTTGTTATTCTTGTTGTGGGCGCCTCAAATCTCAGTGTTGTGTGTGTTTTCTTTGCCGTCTCAGTCTCTGATTTGTTGTCATTGCTGTCGCAGTTGTTGTTGTTGCTGTTTTCGTATTCTACATACGATTTTTACCTTAAACAGCTGTCACTTGGTCTGCTGTGCTCTGTGTGTGTGTGTGTGTGTGCTCCACAATTGGAGCCAGTAATTACGTGCCTTGAGCTTTGCCAATGTATAAGTGAGAGCGCTTGAGTGAATGCCGCTCTCCTCTCAATGTGAGCTTAAACTGGTTTGCCAGCAAGCTTAATTACACTGCGCTTTGTTGTTGCAAAATTTTGCATTCGTGCGAGCGACCGAGCTTGCCTCTTTTACCTGTTTTTGTTTTTTTTTTGCTTTCTTTGTATTTGCTTATTAAACAATTTTCGCAGCCGCAGATTATTGACCTTGATTAAACATTTGTTGCTGCTTTGCCATTTTACTTGGCTTGTTGCACGCTCTCTCGCTCGCGCTCAGTCAATTACAACTTCATTAACCTGAAAGAGAGGAACACGCACAGTTGTCGCCGCCTTGGCACGTCATTTTGCTGTGGTAGCAAATTTGTAACCTAAAATAGCATTTATTTTTTGGGCCACAAACAACCAACAAGAGAGAGAGAGAGAGAGTGCACGCCTAGCGGCACTTTTGCCCCAAACAACATCTTCACCACCAAAAAGCTTCAGATACATTCTCCCTTGGCCCCCACACACACACGCACACTCGCTAGTTTAGGCGCTCTCTCTGAACGAGTCTTCTCTGTCGTCGTCGTCGGCAGCAGAGCAGCAACATGTGCACAAACCACACGTGCTACAAAAAAACACCCACACACACACAAAAGGGGAGATACATATGTATTTGGAATTTGCATTGAGCAGTCGCAGCTGTGTGTGGGTCTTGGGGATGGCTTGCACACGAAGTTCTACTTCGTTATCGTCGTCGGGGGCAGGTTTGGTATTTCCTTTTTGTTTGTCCATTCTTTTGTTTGTTTGATGAGAAAAGAGCTGAGGCTGCAGTAAATGTTTCTGCTGCTGCTGTTGCTACCCTTGTGGGCTTTTTCACGAGCTTTGAACTTTTGCCGTTGGCCGAGTGTGTGTGACCTCAGCAGAGCCGGCTAGGCGGCCAGTTACATCAAAATTTTTCGCCAGACTCGAACTCTCGCACGTACGCACACACAAATACTCATGCATAATCGTACATTGCCCTCTTGTGTGTGTGTGTGTGCGAGTTGTCTTCTCACTAAAATTTTACGCTGATCTCATTGAAAGAAAAATATACAAAAACACAATGACGCAGGCTTGTAAACACAACAACAACAACAGCAACAAGAATGGTTGTAACATAAATTTCCGCTGCCGCTGCAACGTTTGGTACTCGTTGCTTTGATTACTCTCTCTCTCTCGCTGAGGCTTGCGTTTTGTTTTGTTATTTATAATGTTGTTTACCTTTACGTAATTATCTTTGCAACATTTTTTTGTTTTTGCTGCGATTGCAGTCACAAAAGTGGCTCCTCCGCTGACTGCGCGAGTAGGTGGCTGTCTCTCCATCTCTCTCTTTCGCTCTCTCCCTCTCTCTCTCTGTGTGTGTGAGTGTGGATGCTTGGAATTTTCCAAAAAATTTCTTTGCTCCCTCCCTCGACCATTAATACGTCTCGCTCGTTGCCTTTTTGTTTTAAAGTGGGCATTTTGTTTGCGCTTCCGCTTTGGATTTCCCCTACCCTCGTGCATCTATTGTTTTCTTTGCCGTCAGATTTTCATTTCTTGTCACGTTCCTCTGTCTCCAAATGTTGCATTTACATACACACACACACACACTTGTTCCATATCTTTCCCTCCAACTGTTGTTTTTCACTTCTCTCTCCCTCTTTGCGTAAGTTTTGGTTTGTCATTTGGCTGCGCGCGTCGCCTCGCAAAACAATAACAAATATAAATTGCCTTAAAAGTTTCCGAGGCGTGCGCGTCGCTTATTTGTTGCTGTCGACTAAGTGTAGGATGATGGGTGGAGGGGAGGGATTGATTGTTTTGCGCTTGTTTGTTTATTCGGTTATTTTCCACATTCAAAGGGTCGAATTTGATTTCCAAATTTGTTTCAATACTTTTTCTTGTAAGTTCTAGAAGTTTCGACCATTTGACTTGATATATCCATCTCCCTTTCTCTCATTTATTTTGATTTGTTTAGCGCTAAAAACCATTGATTGTGCATATTAGCTGGAAATGTCGTGAAAACATTCGGGAATCATGGTTTATAAATAACACCAAAGTTCTGAATGTACAAAATATTTCAATTGTTTTGTATTTGCTGCACGAGGGGCAGTTTGATAAGTCAGTGACTTTTAGAGCAAACTGTCCTTTTTTAAAATCTATTGGATTTTTTCAAAGTCGATTTAATTTAAAAAATTATATTAAAATAGAACATTACAAAATATCCATTCGAATTGTTAAGGGTCATAGACAGTCAAAATTAAAAAAAAAGAATTATTATTTATTCGAACGTGATCATCGAACGCATTAAAGTGGAGTAAAAATCATATACAAATATTTTGTTTCTTCTGTGACTTTAATCTAAAGCACGCTCGAAGACCTTTATTTTGTGTTAAGGTAGCGAGCACACCTAGTTCTGCCTCCAAGATCAAGCCAATCCAAGGCGATATGGTTAAAGTGTCATACAGGCCAGTTCCGGTTTTCACTTTCACTTGATTTGCTCAAGTTCGATTTGGATACCTATTAGACAGATTTACTTGATTTGAATTTACATTGCTCGAAACCGATAAATTTGAAAGTAAATGTTTTTTTTACTTATAGGTGTCAAAGTAATGTCTTAAGGGTAGTACTGCATACCTTCAGGTGTCATTTTTTTAAGGTTTACAAAAACTTAAATTACCCAAAAACTACAAGTGATATTAACAAGCTGGTTTTTTCATTCGATAGGTAATCGGTTAAATTAAATTAAGTCATTTTTGTTCTTGTTGTTGTACCTGCGGTTGTTGTTGTATTCCTATTCAAAGTTAACCAAAAATTTAAAACATAGGCCCATGGTTGCAAACATTTTTTGGTCTGAACTTCTAATTGAAGACGTGGTTTTGTTGAGAATTGATGTAATTCTGGTGTGGATCGGTCAATTCATGGCGGAGTTATGGGGTTTCTAAGTCAAAATTTCGAAAATCGACTTATTTTCCCACTGTATTGGTCCTAGCTCCGTTATTTGAAGACCGATCAAAAATATCCTAGTTCACACCAGTATGCTGGGTATTAGGAGAAATTAAAAAAAAAGAATTTGAAAATCGGTCAACGGGTACTCTTTAAATCTTTCCCATCATTTTGTAAAAAGTGGGTCCGAGATAATCGCATTTTAAGTTTCGACATCTGTTTTCGATAAAATAAAAATTATTTTTAATAAATGTAAAAATCGGATTTGGTGCATTTGGGTGTTAGCTTTCACCGAAAAATTATCAAAATCGGTTAAGCAGTTTTCCAGAAATTTGGGTCAAAGTGCGACAAGACATGGTAAAAAAAAAATCTTCAAAAATTTGAAAGTAAAATTTTTTTTCCAAAATATTAAACATTTTATAAATATTTATAAAGTTTTTGACCAAAAAAGTGAAAAACTACAAATTTCTAAAAATACGGGGGTCAATGAAAACAATTTTCATATAAGAGGGTCGGGAAAAAATAATTGTTTTTGTTTAGTTCTATAAAACTGAGTTTCGGATCTGATTGAAAGTTTAGCAGGATGTTTATAAGATCCTAATAGAACGTTTAAGCAAATAATAAATACCCTTAACGGTGACAAGACAAAACGCTCACGGACAAAAGGCCAATATTCAAATTAATCGTAGTGAGCATCGAAATTGAACTACAAAATGTTATGGGCCTAATGTCCACATAAATTTCGGACTTATTGCCCATATCTCGTCGGACTTTTCGCCCAGTTTAATAAAAACACTGAAATTATAACCAAAAATATGTTGCTTTAATTGTCTCTTGCTTATCATTGGCCTAAAGTAGATAGAGTCAGAAATGCTTGGAATAGCAAAAACAGCGACAAGCTGGTCACAGGGAAGTATTTTTCCTGGCTGCGTGTGAGACCCTCAAGTACAAGATAATATCAAAACCCAAGGAGAAGGTTAACTACGGAATGGTGTCCACGCCCTACAACGTGAAGTGCAGTATCCAACCTATTCGGCATGGGCTGGACTTAGATGTGACTGCCCCGGCGACCAGCGCAAGTTAAAACGCAATGGTCCAGGCACAGTTGATCTTCCTATCAACGCGATCCCAGTTACACAATTAGGGAGTCGGACCTTAAACTGGTACATACCATCCGTGATGATCTACTGTTCACATCGGCTCTTCGTAACGAGGTTTTACTCTTTGCTCAGATATCGCCAGGCCTAAGAGAGACCAACATGGAGGCACCGCATTGCAACCTCATCTGCTCATTTTCGACCCTGACACTTCTGTGGGATATGTGGATGCGATTGTAGTCAATTAATATTCAAATAAAGTTTCACTGCTCATTTATTTCCAAAAGACCCCAATTTCGGATTTAATTTGCATTTATGGATAGAAACCCGCCATTGATTGCATTTTTGGTCATAGCCGTGGCGTAGATGTTCTTTCACACTAACAGCTGTTCACGAGTCTCAATCAAATCAATGTTTAGATTCTCTTAAAGTTTAAGCCAGCTATAAGCAAAATCTAAATCAAATCTAAATCCAAATCTAAATGAAAACCGGAACAGGCCTGATTGTCTTTGAAAAAGTATTTATTTTCTGCGAGACGATGACGACGCTACCATATTCGGGTACCAGTTAGCTGATAAGGACATGATTTCGCTCACATATTTAAAATGCGCTTGCAGTGTGTGATGGGACATCTCAGGATGGCCTGTCTCTAAATGTAACGCGAATGTATATTTAAATGTTTTTAGTTCAATCTCCAAAAAAGAACTGATTTAACTATTCAAATCAACATCACAACGGAAACATAAAAATACAAGCTAGTGCGATTCAATATACAGGGTGGTCCATTAAAAAAAAGAACGGGTCGATATTTTTCAAGGGTTGAACATTTATTGGAAAGGTTGTTGGTTCATGTCCTTTGTTTATATCAAATTCGATCCACCCAATTTTTGAGAACATTTTCAAGTGTTTCAGCATGCAATGTTAAGTGATTGGTTCTTTGAGGAAATTGAAGCGAAAGAGTTGGACGATATTTGGTTTCAAGACGGCGGCGCTAGGTGCACCACAGCGCACCCCACAATCGATCGCATAATCCGCAAATATGGAAATGTGAATTGGACGCCGTTAGACTAATATTCTCAGGGAGCGGTTAAGGAAAAATGTTATGCAAACAATCCTGAAACAATTGCTGAGTTGAAGAACAAGATACGATTTGACCGTTTCTTGTTCCTCCTCTTCTGTAGCATCTTTGGTTATTCAGCAGGGCCATGGAGTTCAGTGGAGATATAATTTACAGATAAGGAGAGCCAAATAGGGCTAATAATACAATCCTGCTTGACTTCAGTATTTCTTTTGAACCAGTGCGAAAGATTATATCCATTCCACACCTCAGAAAGGATTTTTTATTTCTTGTAGTATCTTTGTCGAGATGCCTATTTCCGCTAGCTTAAAAATCAGGTGTTTCCTGACTACTGAATCAACACGAAAATGCTGTCTATCGTGAAAAAACCCTTCCTAAACCCCAATTTGATTTTAGTGTAATATTCCTTGGCGTGGGTAAAATTCATTGATATTTCATCAAATCAAATTTAAGACCTCTCCCATTAAAACCATTATCGATCCTTATAGTAATCATTATCCTATCCACTTTCTTGCAGCCAATCAAGCGAATTGGAATGGCTCCTGGAAGGGCGAACTTACCTACGAGTGCCGCTCGCTGCTCTTTAAGGCCCTGCACAATCTCATGGAGAGGTAAGCGAAAAATCTTCCTACTAAAGGCAAAACTAAGCATAATTTCTCCTACTTAGATTTGTGCTCACCAAGGACATTGTGCGCTTTGGCAAATGGTTTGTTCAACCGTGCACCTCCAGCGATGGTCTGTTTGGACGAAGGTAAGTTAACGCCTACCAATTCTTTGCTTTAGGGAATCCCTCCTGAAAAACTATGTTCAAATGCTGAATGTTTCCTCCGTTTGAATGTGTTATGCGGATATCCTAGATTAAAACAGGAACTCTGTGCGCTTTCATTCAAGTCTGTGGAACTGCATCGTTCTTTCTGTAACAGCCACATCAATTGATCTTTACATTTAATTCAACCTTCTCTTCTTGTAGTTCGCAGCACTTGTCCTTCTCCTTTACGTTCTTTGTGCATGGCGACACAGTTTGTGCCTCCATCGATCTGCGCGAACATCCCGCTGTGCGTCCACTGACCAAAGAGCATTTGGCTGAGGCGGCATCTGCTTTCGCTGCGGCCAGCAGTGCTCAGTCAGGTGGTGGACAAAACCAAGACCAAAATGCCAACACGGAATCACTGGATGGTGGAGCTGGTGGAGGTGGTGAGGCAAAGACTTCGTCCACGCCGGCTCATGCGCGCAAGGTGATGCTGGCACCATTTGGCATTGCCGCAATACTCACGGGGAATAGCTACAAGGCCAGTGATCCCATGGCCGATAAGATTCTCGAGGATTGGGCCTCGTTTTTTCCGCTTTGCAATAAGGACAACACGGATGTGCCACCTGTGGTGGAGGTGGTGTCGGGTGAGTATCTAAAACTGATTAAAAAGCTCTTTAAATTGGACTAATTGAGTCATTCCCTACAGGTGGTCATAAGATGTATCATCCCACGAATTATGTACTAGTCACAGATCTGGATGACATGGAGCACATGGAGTTTACCGAAATGCATAAGGAGAACTCGGTTGGTGCTGGTGAATCAGCTGTTCTGGCCTCACTCTCCTGCCCCCCGTCAGCAGCAGCAGCAGCCGCAGCAGCGGTTACACCAATTCCAACTACATCCGCATCCTCCTCCTCCCGAGCCACGGGCCAGGCCAAGGAGGCATCACGCAAGGCAGCTCCTCAGGCGTTCAGTGCTTTGGAGCGTCTAACGTTTCAACCCTACTACGATCAACGTCCAACTTCGGGTTTCACCTTCAATACCAACAATACTCATATACCCCCCTCGGCAGCGGTGGAGATGCCCGAGCGAGCCTGGCAGGATTGCATCATGAATACTCTGCATGTGGAGGCCGCGACTGCTAATGCCAATGATGAGGATGAACAGAACAAACCGCCAGCCGATTCCAAGCAAATGGTTCAACAGCAAATCCAGCAACAACAACAGCGTCAAAAACTTTGGAACTTTGTGGATCCCATGCAAAAGGCGCCTTGCATATGCACCAAGTAAGTTGTCCAGCCAGAATTTCGACACGACCTTTGTGGTGTTTCCGAAACGCCCTCTTGACCCCCCTGGAGTGACCTTTAAATAAGCAAACTGGAAAGGAGTCAATGGAATATACGAGGCAAAACGCTTAGACGAGGAATTTTATTATCATTTTAAACCCTTAAGAGTAACCATTATCATTTTAAACCCTTAAGAGTAACCAGGCAAGCAGTTTACATCACTTCAGGTCAATTTTGCCTTTGGGACTGTGAGAAACTAGGGCACCCATCTGATATTACCAAATATTCATACATCGGGTTGAAACTGGTTCTGAACCAAACCGAAGCTTAAACGTGCTCTTTAACTGCACCGCATTCCGAACCGGTGTTATTTGGGAAAATTCTGAAACGACACAGGTTGGGTCTTATAAGCTTTAATCCAGGAATGCCGTAACGTGCGAACATTAAAACATTTAAAGAATATTTTCGTAGATTGGATTATGGGTGGGTTTTTCTAAATTGGACGACTAGTTTTCTCAAGTATTTGCCCCCAGTGGTACACAGACGGGTCCCTGACGACCCAAGGAACTTGAGTTGGGGTAGCGCAGAACCAGGAACTAAAATTCCTAAGCAATGGGAGAACTTACCAGCATATTTCAAGCCGAAGTATGCACCATCCCCCTCTGAGCAGACCTTAATATGGGAAAGAACTACCTTAATAGAGAAAAAGCTATTCTTTTAGATAACCAAGCAGCGCTCAATGCAAGTTCACCTCTAAGCTAGTCCCAGAGGCAAAAAACAAACTAGGGAGCAGGAACAACCTGACCCTAGGATGGATACCGCAACGTAATAATATTCCCGGAAACGAATTGGCCGACGAATTTGCACGCAAGGGTGCAGCCACCGCAATAAAAGTGCCAGAACCTTAACAAGTTTCCTTAGAAATGAAAATAATACGTTTAGAATAGCCTCCTGGGTAATAACCAGGGGGATGATACAAGCTAAAGCATTAATAGTGAACCGCAACATCAGGTTGCAAACGCTAATCCATCAAGGAAAGAATGCTCTCATTAATGTAAAAATAACAAACGCCCAACTATGCCGATCTGCGTGAAAAGAAGGAGGTGACCTCTAAGCATTTACTAGCACACTAAGATGCTCTAGTGAGAGGAAGATTTAGCAGATTGATTTCAGTAAGAAAATCCTGACCTTTGTACAGGAAATAGGGCCGCCAGCAGAGTTGCAAACTTAGTAGAGGGGCACAATAGACCATGATTAGTCGCAGCGTTTTTCACAAAATCGATTATCGGCTTACAATTTGTAGGTAGAGTATGTGAAATAAAGAAACAGACATGCACATCAAAATTTAGAATGGATATATTTTTGGTTTCATTCTGAGCGGATTACTTTACAAAATTCTCTTGTAAGTTACAATCCAAGTTAGATGATCGATTAAAAACCATTATTTTTCCATACAAACATCTGGAATGCTTCCATTCTCAGCACATGTTAAAACTACTATAAACTAAAAGAATACTATTTTCCTAGTTTAGCATTCTATCACTTACCGTTTAAGCTGTGCTTAGACTGCATGAATCAATCAGTCAGTCAGTGAAAGCAAAGTCTATATAGAGATGCATATTTATCATAAATCAGCATATCTTCCTTGAAAATTGCAAAAGATAATTTCGTACATTCTGCCATCTTCTAACTTTAGCTTTTAGAATGTTTTAAATGTAATTTGCTTCTATGATTCAGGTTTTCTGTTGTAAAAGACTTACCGAATGCTTGCCGAACTCAACCTTTGTTGTGTGTAAGAGAGAGACACAGTCACGTTTTCGCGCTCTCTGATTAAGGAACCATGGTCTAAAGCAGGCCATCCATACATGAATTTGTTTGCCCACTAACCAGGCAAACATTTCTCACGAACATAAATTTCTAAAAAATCTCAACGAGTTAACACGAAAATATGGCAGCGGAAACAAACAGCTTAATGCTTTATTTGATTATAGCAGCAATTCTAGCAGCAATCTACAAATATTTTCGACAAACAATGTTCGTGGAAATATTCCAATCCATAGACGAATACGTTCGCACGAACAAAACGATCACAACAATCTGTCACGAACACCTTCACTAACGTCGATCATTTCGGCAAACAAATTCGTTAGTGGATGGTCGAGCAGAGCTAGCGAGTGTAAAAGCGATAGTAAAGCGAGCGATGGCCATCGACTATTTGCTCTCTTGACGAAGTAAACGTCATGACGTCAGACCTAAAGCTCTATTTACACGACCTGATCACTCATCTGAGTTTTCGTCTGATTTGCTGTCTGACCGTGTAAAAAAGCGTCTGAGTAGACATGAAGCTACTCAGATGAGCGATCAGACGAAATAGAACCGGTTCTATTTGGCCTGAGCACTCATCTGAGTGGCATTTATCGAGTTTCAGTGTTCGTCTGACGAAAACTCATCTGAGCGATCAGGTCGTGTAAATGTAGCTTGAGCAACAAGCATACAAACAAATACCTCCTGAGCGAAGAAGAAGCCTAAAGCACTCGTCGTGAGAGAGCAAGCCGCCGAGCTTGCTATTTATGGAACACGCGTATTCTCTATGCGTGAGTCGGCTGCGACGCCGACAGAATTATGAGTTCCTATCCCATGGGATGGGCATTTGGCATTTTGGGCACCACTGCACTAGATGCATAAGAGAGAATTCATAACTCCAATCGCAACGATCGAAAATGGAACAGTCGAACAGATTTGACATTAACAAAAATAATTTCTTTTAGTGAAATTTAAAATTTAATTTAAGTAATTTGGCAATTACTTTTCATTCCACTCACCAACAATCATTACATTTTAAAACAAAAAACTCATTACTGATACAAATAAAAATAATTTATATATTTGATGCAAACTTTCCACTTGATCACTTTTGTGCATCTGAATAGTTCCAAGCTCGTAGAAATTCTCATCCTTTTGGGGAAAAAGATTTTATCAAATGGGTTTCTTTAAGAAGTAGCTAGAAAAACTTTGCAGCTCTAGAACGATGCAAGACTGATTGATTTATTTTCCAAATACAATATTCAGAATGAACCTACCTTAAGCTAGTTGCTGCGTGATTTAAATTGTCGTTGAAATACACCGAACCAACAGGTATCTTTTGCGTCTTTCGGTTTGGTTCGCGGTTTATTGAATCAAAATTCTATTCTAGAATCGAAAAGTAATTTAGCCCTTTGAAATAAGTTTGCCTAAGGAACAAACTGCATTGTCCCTTTCACCGTTTGCTTATTTAATCGTCTCTTTTTCCCCTCCCCCCGACCCTCTCTCTTTCACACACTCCTTTGAGACGCGTGAACAGTTTGTTTACCTTTTTGTTATTCTTGCCGTTTTTTGATATAAATATTTTTAAAACATTATTAAAATTGATGTAATTGGAGATATATTCCATTCCCGCTTTGATGGCATGCGCCTAGCAAAAACAGTACGAGAATCCTGCTACGTAGTTACATATATTTTCTACTTCTGTTTCGTTGTCGATATTTAAGATATTACAATATATAGATACATATTTTATATGCATGCGTTAGGCGATATTTTCTGTTACCACTCACCCTCACCACAGCAGCCAGCTTTTAGTCGTCGCAAACGAAACGAATGTACAACATAATGTTGCAAGTTTGATGATGATGATGATGATGAGACGATGTGTGTAGTCAAGTTGAAATGTTTAAAAACCAAAAACCCAAACCAAAATTTCAGCGCACAATGCAGCGGCAGCAGCAGTAAGCGTCTGCAGCAGCAGCCGTTGGGCTCGCCAGCTATGCGAGCTGTCACAGCAGCAACAACAACCAGCGGCAACAAGCCGTCGTTCCATCCGCATCATTACCAGCAGCGTCCGGGCACACCTGCAGCGGCAGCAGCGGCGGCAGCAACGCATCATTCCACCACCTCTTCCACCAACACCTTCAATTCTTCTTCCTCCTCCTCAGCAGTGGTGACTGCCCTCAAGCGTCACATAGTGCCGTTTCACAAGCGCTTACTCAATACTCTGACGTCCACGTCGTCGTCGTTTAAACCCAAAAACAACAACTACAACACAACAGACACCATACCAAAACAAAGGTTTGTGTTGCTGTCCAGCGTCGTGTGTGGAGCGTGTGTCTTTTTATTTTGTTTTAATAGAAAATGCTGCCTAATGTTTAGTTAACGCTCTTAAGTTTTTCCCCTTCATTTATTGTACTTACCTTCGCTCTATCTCTTCAAAAACCACACGCTCTGTTTAACTTTTCTTCTTTATGATTTTTTTTGTTTATAATTTTGGTTGGTTGCAACACTACTCCTCCTCCACTTGGATAAATAACAATTCAAACACACTATCACACACACACACAACAACAACAACACGAATCATTCACTAAGTTTGAAGGCGCGCATTATTTCTCATTCACAATTCGCCCACGGAGCAACAACAACATCAACAACAGCAGCAGCAAAACCCGCCCACCCAAAATCTAGCTACGCGATCAAATTCTAATTCTATTAAATAATTTTGATTAAAGGTCTATTATTCAATAGCAGACAAAATTGATAAGGCAGCCACAATAGCCTTTCCCTGCAATAACCTTGAAACTTCGATCTCTTTAGGTTGAGACCATTGTGGTAAACTTACTCAAACACTTTAAGCCGTCAGCTCTTCTATTAAACAAGTTTCTGTAGCATTGTTAGGAAAAAATGGTCGTCGTTATTATCGATGATTATAAAATATTTTGTACTTTGTATATGTAGCAGAGAATGTGTCAATTTTTTAGTGAAATAAAAATAACTTTTACTAGATTTATCTGGGTATCAAAACGTGACAACAATTCAATTCTAGAGAAATCAGTGTTTGATTTAAACCCTTCTAGAAGACCTAAAACAAAAGATGACATACATAACTTCATTATTTTCGGGATTGTTCCCGTTTTCGATTTCGACTAAACCATTTGGATTTGGAGCTATGTTTTATTCGGTTTAAAATATCCAATTATCTTCATTCGAATGTCAACCGAATTGAAGTATTATCAGGCCTGTTCCCGTTTCCGAATCCGATTAATCGGAATTGGTAAGACTTGTGATTTTTAAGAAACGATCAAAGAATTCGGCCTAATCTTTTCGCCATACAGAGAATCGATTGAAGGTAATTGGGATTTTGAAGTTAAAAGTTGAATAACTCAATCAGTTTTTGAAAGCTAGAACATTTAACAATTCCGATTCCGCATGATTTGATCGAAATCGAAAACGGGAACAGGCCTGTATTTTTTGGGAATCGGAACTGTTTTCATTTCCGATATTGGATTCGAAAATGAGAACAGGCCTGTTTGAAATAAATTCAACGGTAAATCTTTTTCTAAATATTATTAAGTCTCTGAAAAAAAGAATCAAAATTCGAAATCATTTTGAGCACCAATTCAGGATTCGATTTGGTTGTTTTTAAATGTAACAAATCAAAAAAAATCTAACATAGAAGAGCACTCTGCTGCGTCGTCAACATTTCACTCAGATATTAATCAGCTGTTTGCTGTCATTTTGGCTCTTTGAGACATTTTTTGACACTTTGAGTAATTATTGTGACTATGTTCGTGTCCCTCTAACCAACTTGTTTTCCTATGTAGACAAAAATTTTGAGTCAAATTTTGAGTTGCCACAATGAATGGACGTATTCAGCAGATAATTCCGACTAGCGATTACCGATTTATGATTAGCGATTGCTGATGAGTCTCTGTATAATAGATTTGATTGCAGACTTTAAGAAATCCGTTGGCTTTAGTACTTTTTATCAATGGGAAAACACTCACACAAAATCTCCAATATTTATGGATTTGTTAAACTGAAAATCATGGTTTAAATGTTATTCAAATTGACTGACTATTTTTGTCTCCCAAGGCACACACCATTTTTTATTATTTAACGTTAAGGAATTTTATTGAAATTGATCAAAATAATAGGACCACTTTTTAGAAAAGGATTTAAAATTAAACAAAATTACCATTAAGTAACGAGTTCGATAGTTAACAATTTTGAACTGTTAATGCTAAAGTCCTGTCATCGTTTTAGCAGATTTTTGGACCAGGACTGTGTAATTATTTCCCAACGTGATCCGATAGTGGTGGGTTTGGACTTCAGCCCACGGATGTTCGATGGGATAACATTCACAGAGTTTGCCCTGAACCATTCCTTTGATTTCCTGCTTGTGTTTGGTGTCATTGTCCAGTTGTCATTCCATCACACCAAACCCTCCAAGCGCATTTATTTGAAGCTCTTTTTGGAGCTGGGTAGCTGACTTGAAGGCGTTTTTATTCATTTTATTGGAGCATCCTACCAATAGACCAACTTCTCCAAGTTTTTCCGTCCAATATCAAGTTTTTGATAAGATCGAACTTCTCGCTTTCCTCGTCCCCTTGTAATGATTATTAACAATTTTTATGAAAAAAAAAAAAAATGAAATCTAAGTCAAAGCTAATTAAGACGGGCTTTCTACAATGGCAATGACAAAAAGGGCCTAATGGTGCTATTTAGATTTTTCGGTATATTTGAAGGTTTTTCCTAAAATCCCCCAAAAAAATATATAGGCAGAAATTTTAATATCACAACGAGGATATATTGGCCCAAGTGAAGAAGCTTGACCGCTTTTAGCATCGCATTTTAAACAACCTAAGTTAACTTTCTCAATAAAAATATTTTCATCGATTCGCTCAAATTCACTGAAAGAGGAACCACTTTTAACGCTCTTGCCGTTAATTAATTAAAATTAATTCGAAATTAAAAATTTCCATTGGTACTACAATTATTTTAATGATTAAACCTTGAAATGTAATTATCGGTAATTAAAAGTATTTTAAGTAATTAAGTTACTTCCAATGCAGTTTTTCATAACAGGAAAGTAGTTGTAATGGTAATTAAATTTTTTATTGCGATATAATTATAATTGTATTGGTAATCTAGGCATAGACTTTAGAAGCGATTCGTACTAAACCTCCGAAAGTATTTTAAAATGATTTCAAACAAAAGTAAACAACAAACATGAATAATTTAAAAGTCTAGACAACATTTTATTTTATAACCACTTTAAAGATCGCTTCCCATCTCCTAGATAGGTGACCTATACACTCTGTAGAATATGAGAAATCTTCCCCTTGGTATTTAAAAAAAAATTTTAATTGAAAAAAAATTGAAAAATAGTTCGTCCTTGTTTTAAATTTATGTTTTAAACAGCCTGGAATCGGGATTTCTCTGTGTGTCTAACAAGGAATGGCTATTGCTGAAATGTTTAATCAATTTTCTTTTACAAACTTAAAAAATATATATTGTTAACTTAAAAGTTTTCATAAAGTTCCCCTTGCTGCCTGCTCTGCGCCGTCCCCCGTTCATGTCGTCAACGGAATTTAATTGGTTTCTGGTGCATGTTGCCCGCCCTTTACCTACTTCATGGATGTTACAAAATGCATAAATCTTTTTACTTTTGGTTGAATTGGAATGTTTGGTTTATATTTTAAAAAATTTAATATTGTAAATAACAATTACCTATTAAATATTTTAATCTGCAAATTTTAAGGTTTTTGTTTCAATATCTATATAATCTCGCCCGCCCCCGCCCACTGAAACTAAGACATCTGGATGTGGTTTTAATTTAATTATTATTTTTATGCTTACCATTTTTGGTGGTAGTCGAGCAGAAACAGCTCCTTAATAGCTGCTGGTTGCTGGAGTATCCTCAATGGAATCACAATTATTATTTAAATTATTAATATTTAGCATTTAGACCCTGTGCATATGTATTTATAGCTACATTATCCGTAGTTTGAACCATTGTACATAACCTCCAAGCAAAAGCATCCGCCTCATGCCCCTGCATTCAGCTATGCTAATCATTCAATTCGGCCTTCCCCACTCTTTCTCGACAGACATCTGGGTGGCACACCACATGGAACACCGCATGGCGGCGCCTCCACCTACTCCCGCAACTCATTGGGAGGCGACTCATCAATGCCGGTGGCTTCGGTTGGATCACCCGCTACGCCGGCACCCTCACCGCACCCCAATTCAGCGCATTCACAGCCCACATCGGTACCGCCTGCAGAGCAAGTGAGTGCAAGTGACGACTCCCAATCTAAAATGAATTTCACCAAGGGGCTTGCTGTACTTATTAACCATCGCCTTTACTTTGCCTCCCCTCACCCGTAACAGCTACTCAACATGAGTCCACATGCACCCACATCAGTTCCGAATCTACAACAGCCTCCCACACCCATTGATCATCTGCTGGACAAGAATACACCAGCTCCCACGCCCACAGATCAGCATGATAGCAAGAGCATCACAGCCTCGCCTTATGTCCATCAAACGCCTAGCGTGGAGCCACCTTCCTATACGGAGCACTCAGCGGGTGGTGTTGGAGCAGCTGCAGGTCAATCTCACAGTGGACCTGGCAGTGTGCCTCAGCAACAGCCAGCGACACCCACAGCGGTCAATAATTCTGCCGCGGGAGCAACTGGAGCAGCAAATGCTGCTGCTGGCACGGCTGCTGGTTTAGTTGCTGCAGCTCCAGCAGCACAGTGTGGCACAATTAGTGTAAAAAAGTTGGAAATGCAACAACAGACGCCATCAACCATCTCCTCCACCTCCATACCAATTAAACAGGAACCGGGCACTGGGGTCAGATCAGCAGGAGGATCGACGGCTGCCACATCCACCACCGAAGCCATCAACAATCTGCTGAGTCTGTACAAGCCACCGCAGTTGACACTAAAGGATCCCGAAAGCTTCTACGATGAGGAGTGGCTCAAGGAAGTGATCTATGACTTTCGTTTTCAGGAGAATTGGTAAGTTTCGAATGGAAAATGGACCAATTTTCGTCAAGTCAATGATTAGGAACCGGAATCAGACGTTTTACGGTCATAATTTACAATTCCGTCTGAGATGTTAGGTGACACATCGGGAAACAGTCTGTAACTCTAGTCGAGGCAACATTCTGAATATGTTTTTATTATTTGATGCCTAGGGTTAGGTGAGGTTACGATAGCCTTAAGAGGCTTAAGAGCCCATTGCTATACATAATGTAGTTTCTGTTAAACCTTGTCTTGTTCTACTCATAGCGGAATTATGCCAGGGAAGGCAATTGCCGCTTCTACAGAAGCCGTGGATACAATGAGACTTTGCTTTATTTTAATTTCGACCATTTAAATGCTGAGGTTGTTGTGGATACACTCATTCAGTCAGGCTTTGTAATGCTTTTATACAGTAAGGCTTCATACATATTTCAGTTTTAGTGAGTGAAGACTGTTTAGAGTTATTTGAAGATTTTTGGAATATTTGTGTTTGCGCCAAGTGAGCCTTCAAGGTATACAACATCGTTTGATTATGGGATCAAAGTCGAATTTAGGAATATGCGAGGACAGGAGCTTCTGTTGACTGAAAACATCTCGTGTTTGCACTTTTGCTCGTTAATCTGTATGCGCCAGGTTGAGCAAATGTGTCAATATTGCGGAGTAAGGTCTTGATAAACACAATTATTCAGATAATGGAAAAACAATTCCTGATTACGATTTTTTAATAATCGTATTTGTAACTTTGGAACTAGTCAATGAATTTTACAAAATCTAACTACTTTTACAAATATTTCGATAATTGTACATGTAAATTAAGTAACTGTGCTTGAAATGGAATAGTAGAATGTAGATTTGGAATTCGTATGATTCGGTCCAAAATCTGAAATATTTTCAACAGGCAAGCGTTTCAATAAAGTCTAGGAGGAGAACTCGAATAAGCTTTGATCAATAAGTTGGACTTGCACCTTATGTGGAAAAAGTATCAAAGGGTTTTTAACAATAACTCCAAATTTATAAAGCATTTGCGCTTGCCACAAATCGACGATATTGGAATAGACCCACCGGTTTACTTCTCAAACCTGCTGTGTTTTGATAGCATGCGATTACGAAAATGTTGCCGCCTCTAGAGAAGTAGCAAAGCCACCAATCAAAAACATAGAGATAGAGCCGCCAAACCAACAGGAAGTCTGTTTAGCCATAAAAAGGCTCAAGAATAACAAAGCAGCTGGTGCTGATGAGCTGCCTGCTGAATTGTTTAAGACTGTTGGCATGGAGTTTGTAAAGTGCATGCTCGAACCCTCTGCAGACTATGGTCCAACGAAAGCATGCCCGAAGATTGGAGTCTAAGTATATTTGCCCACTTCTTAAAAATCGAGCACGAATTGTGAACGGCTAAAGCCGCTTATTAGCACACAGATTGAACCATTGTTATCAGTGAAGCTTTAGACCTTGTAAATCCTCTACAAACCAGATATTCACTTTATGATAAATCCTGGAGAAAAAATGAAATGAGAGAGGCATCAAAACTTACCATCTTTTTGTTCATTATAAATCTGCCTTCGACACACCTATAAGGTTAAGGTTCTTTGAAGCTTTGTTTACTTTTGGTAGACCAGCAAAGTACTTTCGGCTTTGCATGATGACGCTAAGAAACACGCAAGGGAAAGAACTTCTCCGAACCATCTGGAAATTCGACGAAGAATAACTCTTGCAAACCAATACAACTACGGGCTCAGTAGGGAATTCAAAAGCAGAGCCCTTTCTTTAAGAACTAAAATAGCGCTGTACAAGTCTTATCATTAATATAATATCAATATATGTATGTATATGCTGCAGAAGTATGGACAATGGCAGCAGCGAATCAGTGAAAATTCTTCGGATGATATATGAACCTTTAAAAGCTGCCGATGACACTTGGTCATTTTGGCGTTGCGTGTGTATGTTTAGCCACGCGAGAGCGCGCTCATTCAGCACTTTTTTGTTATTGCAAAAGAGAGCAATGTTAGTGTGTTGACGCAACGACCATCTAATATCTAGACTGCACTTTTGCGCTGTCAAACCCAGTTCAGGATCAGACTGCAAACCGTCTGAACCCTGTCTCACTCCAACCCATTAGCCATGCTTTCGTGCAAACAAAATACAACCGCGACAGAGCAAGACAGGGCGATCGAAACTGAGCGGCACAGAAACGTAGCTGACAGCGAACAGGAACTTAGCGAGCGTTATTGTAAACACAGTAGATAGAAACGTGCCGTACTCTTGTTTACACCTACAAATACATGAATAATTGATCATTTCAAGCACAATTATTCAATAATCGCATTTTACAGGAACAAATATGGAAGTAATTCTAAAAGTAATTACATTTTGTAATATTCACTGAATAATAAAAATGGTTATTAGGTATTATTTTTTAATAATGTTTAAGTTAAAGATCTGCTCACAATGAACTGAGGTATTTTTCAGCCAAGTCCTATAAGATATCAGACAGATCCAAAACAGATGTTTTTGTATTTCTGCAAAGTATCTCCAAAAGCATTCGGAAACGATAGCCTTATACTAGTTCTATGGTTACACCAATGAAGCGGGAGCTCGAGCATCCTGTGAAAACAAAATCTTGCAGCTTCGGCTTTAGGAAAGTTTTTTCGAATCTGCGGCCGGTGTGAATGGACTCTTATATATTGTTGTTTAAGGGTTCGAGTAATAAGCAAGACAAACATTAATGATTGAGCTTAAGACTTGGACTTCATTTTCAATGGTATCTTCTCTGGTGATTGTTGGTCTCAGTTGTATGGATACTGTCTGATCTGAGGGCACTCTAGAAGCATCAAAGACGACAAATCTGCCATTTTTTCTGCAGTTAAAAAATGATGTGCAACATTTCTTGTTGTGACAAAGTCTAAATAGATGGGTTTTTTTTTTTGGATCTACTGCCCAATATGTAGGCCTTCTCGGAGATACATAGTCGAGCAATAGAGTAGCTTCTCTTTGGGATTAGCCAGTCTGGTGCTGGTCAAGTGCTGATATTATTTGTTCTAAAGTCAGAAATTTTTGGTTGACACCCATTTCGGCACGGTTTAAGCACGAAAATTAAGACAGTTTCAAACATTAGTTTCACCAGACCCAGCATCAACTGAAAGAAACGATATTTTTTTATGATGAAAATGATTTATCCGTTGAAAAAGTGATATTAATGGCAACTTCTGAATTAAATCTTTATGTTTTCTCTGTTTCTTTGCTCTCTTTTAAACCTCTGGCTAATTCTTTTAACGCTCTCTCTCTTTCTTCAGGGACTACCTGCCTGTGAAACGGCCCAAGCTGGAAGATACCTCGAAACAACGCCGACCCAGATATGCCAAAAATCTTTACGAGGGTCACACGCATTTCAAGCCTCTGATGCCCTCGCCTGGTTCTGTGTATGGCTCACAGTTGCTCTCCCTGGACGTGCAGGCTGCTGTGGGAGCTGGCGCCAGTTCTTCAGCCGCAGCTGGTGGTAGCTCGAGTGGCGGTCTGGTCGGCATAGCTGGCAGCAGTTCAGCCAATGGCAACGATGAGGCAGACAATGGGAGTAATTACTTTCAGGGCTTGGATATCAAGACAGAGCCGGGACTGCATTCGCCCTCCTGCAAAGAAGCAAAATCCACCAGTACGACAGGAGGCGGTAGCAGCAGTGGTGGCGGTGGCAATCTCTTTACGGCCGAAGGTCTCAATCCCTCCCTCAATGATTTGGAACAGTTATTTGAGACCAGCTCGAATGATGAGTGCAGCAGTGTGCAGATACACACACCACCCGATTCCAATAATCCCTCAAATGGTGGCTGCAGTGCCGTGACCAATACCATTGACGAGCTCAAGCGAAGCACTGCCGTGGCCAGTGCCGTGGTGGCGGCAGCGGCAGCCGCCGCCGCTGTGGTTAGTTCCGGGGCAGGCAGCATACAGGCGGAGGATTTGACCAAAATGTTTCCCACCCCACCATCGCATGAGCAACAGCATCCAAATTCGAGTCCCTGCCAGACAGATGTGGTAATGACGGATCTCAGTGTGGACACCACCACTAACACCAGCAGTATTATGGCCACTCCAGCGTCGGCAACGACAACTGTCCCTCTGGGGGGTGGTCTACCCCCAAATGTGGGTGTGGTGCTCAAAGTGGTCAAGCAGGAGTACAATGTGGAGCTGGGCAGTCCCGTCGAGGAACCCATTGATGACTGGAACTATGTGTATCGTCCGCCCAAGCAGGAGAAATTTGTGGGCTCCTCACGCTATGCCCCGCTCACCAATCTGCCCAGCCAGTCGCTGCCCCCCTTAAACCTTCCAGCCAATATCTTCTACAAGCCCACCTGGAGCACTCTCAAATCCCGGGCCGCCTCGCTGGCCAAGGCAGCCGCCGCCCAACAGCAGCAGCAACAGCATCAAAAGCATCAGGCCATCCAACAACGCATCCAGCTGCATCAGCAACACCTACAGCTTCACCAGCAGCAGCAACGCCATCAACAGGTGGCATCGGTACCACCTCCTCATCAGAAGCATCAGCAATTGCATGAGCTGCTCTCGGCAGCGCCCAGAACTCCGTTGACAGCAATGCCCTCGCCACATGCCACCACAGTACCCCAGCCCCTGAGCAGCGGTGGCAGCCAGCTGCTGCTCAATCAACTCAACTGTCCGCAGGCACCACCCGGCAGCTCTATGCAGCAGCTGATGCAGCGTGCGGGCATGTCACCCATTTCACCCGGTCCCGGTGTGGTGCCCTTTCCACGTAGCAGTCCCATGCTCAGGCAGACACCCACACATCCACCTCCGCCATATCCATATGAATTGGCTGTGGCCAGTCCGGCCACTTCAACCTCTTCATATCTGAACAAGCAATTCAACTCTCAGGAGGGTCCACCACATCCGCACACGCCGCAGGGCATGCATCATCATGGCATGCAGCAGACTGGCGGCATGGGATCAGGACTAGTTGGTGGCGGTGGTAATAACCACTCACATCTCAGCATGATGCATTACACCGGCGATGCGGGCATTGCCAGTAACCAATGCTCATCAGCAGTGAGTGGAAATGGTCTGCTGCCCTCCAGTCTATTGCAGGAGCTGCCCGAGGTTAATTCGGTGCTGGTTAACATACTGCTCTACGACACGGCTCTCAATGTCTTTCGGGATCACAATTTCGATAGCAGCAGTGTTTGTGTCTGCAATGCGGATGGCCACAAGATTGGCAATATACGTGGAGCCGACTCGGGTGTGTATGTGCCACTGCCCGGCAGTAGCTTCAATCCATTTCCCACGCAATCCACTCAACGTCTCGGCTCTGCCACATTTGGTAGGATGATTAGTGCCTTTGGTAGTTCGCCCGGAGCTGGCTCTGGGCATTTGCGTGGCTCTAGTTCATCTTCCTGCACTCCACCCAGCAGTAATCCTCACATCACAGGCTATGTGGATGATGATGCGGTGGATTGTACTTGTGGTTTCTCGGCCGTGGTCAATCGACGCCTCTCACATCGTGCGGGTCTCTTCTACGAGGATGAGCTGGAAATCACAGGCATAGCCGAGGATCCGGGCAAGAATAAGCAACCCACTTTGCTGCAGTTGATTCAGAGCTTATGCCGGCAGAGCAATGGAGAGACCAGCAGTGTGGCCTTGGAGAAATCACAATCAACGACTCCTGTGCAGTTGGAGCAATTGGCTCATGCCATATTTGATTTACTGCTGGAGCAGTGCTCCATAATACAGACATCCAGTAGCTCGGTGCATCGGGCCCTGCAATCCCATCGTCGACGCATGTCCCGTCAGCGACGTCTGTTCCGTCATAGCGGTGCTCCTGCCGCCTCCATGTCCTCCATAGCCAATGTCTTGGAATTTATTGATGCCCACGATGTCATCAGTTTGGCCCTGGAGCAGGCACGCTTGGCCTTTGAGAGCCAACGCATGGATAATATGATGGAATTCCATGGCAACTCGCAGAATAATCAACAGTTGACCGCCTTCCAGGCGGCTCCGCTCACCCTACGCGCGAAACTGGCCGCTTTGGGTAGCGGGCGACTCACCGTGCACAAGTGGCCGTATCTGCCAGTGGGTTTCACGCGTAGCAACAAGGAAATTGTGCGTACCATGAACTCCATACAGCCCATGCTGCAAAATGCCTTCCATTGCAAGTCCAGGGGTGGAGCGGCGGGCTCCAAGGATGCCAGTTCTTATAATACGGTCAGTGGACCGCTCACCTGGCGTCAATTCCATCGTCTGGCCGGACGTGCTTCGGGTCAGTGTGAACCCCAGCCCATTCCCTCGGTGGTGGTGGGCTATGAAAAGGATTGGATATCAGTGGCTCCCCACTCGATACACTACTGGGATAAATTTCTTTTAGAGCCCTACTCCTATGCCCGAGATGTGGTCTATGTGGTGGTGTGTCCGGATAATGAGCATGTGGCGGGTTGTACGCGCAGTTACTTCCGGGAGCTGAGCAGCACCTATGAGATGTGTAAGCTGGGCAGGCATACGCCCATCAGAGGCTGGGAGGGTATTCTACAGGTGGGAAGGCAAGTGCCCTCGGTTAACGAGCGAGAACGGGAAACGCCTTTGGATGATTGGTTGCGCACGCTGGAGCATGCCTCACTGGCCGAGCAGATACGTCGCTATGCGGTGGCTTTTCTGCATCAATTGGCCCCCTATCTCAGCCGCGTGGCCACTGATAAAACTCTGCTTAATCCACCCGATGGCAGTGGTAACTCCTCCTCCACCAGCTCCTCCTCCAAGTCGGGGTCAACCCACAACTCGAGCTCTACTAATGCGGATATAACACTTGATCCCACCATTAAACTAGAGCCGGGCACCGAGCCACCTTCAAGCCAGCAGGACAATAATCAGCCAGACTCTAAACCGGACGTCAAAGGAGGAGACTCTAAACCTGCCTTAATTCTAGGCGATCCCTTGGGCGTGGGTGAAACACTTGAGGACATCAATCCCCCTGCTATAGTCCTATATGTGGTCAATCCCTTTACCTTTGCCTCGGACAGCTACGAGCTGGAACGACTGGCCCTCATTGCTTTGCTGCGCTGCTATGCGGAGCTTTTGAAGCTCATCCCAGACTCGGTACGCTCTCAAATGAACATTCAAATAATCTCCCTGGAATCAGTAATGGAGCTAGGACCTTGTGGCAATCGTAAACGTTTCTCGGATGAAATCAAATGCCTGGCCCTGAACATTTTCTCCCAATGTCGTCGCCATCTGGTGCATGCTCAGTCTGTAAAGAGTTTGACTGGCTTTGGCACAGCGGCCAATATGGAAGCCTTTCTCAAGACCAAGGATGAACCGAATCGCAGAGCCTACAAAATGTACACCGCCCCCTTTGTTTTGGCCCCCGTGAACGAGCGGAACGACAAGACAGATTTCTCACGTGCCGCGGGCAGCATGCACGGCCAGAACGAGCATCGCTATTCGGTGATGTACTGCAACTATTGCTTGAGCGAGGATCAGGCTTGGCTGCTGGCCACCGCCACAGATGAGCGGGGAGAGCTGTTAGAGAAAATCTGCATTAATATTGATGTGCCCAATCGATCGAGGAGACGCAAGGCACCGGCACGCTATGTGGCCCTTAAGAAACTAATGGACTTCATCATGGGTCTCATCTCGCAGACATCGCAAATGTGGCGTCTGGTTATCGGACGTATTGGACGTATTGGTCATAGTGAATTGAAATCGTGGAGTTACTTGCTTAGCAAGCAACAGCTCCAAAAGGCATCGAAGCAATTTAAGGACATGTGCAAACAGTGTACTTTGATGTATCCACCTACGATATTGAGTGCCTGCCTGGTAACCCTCGAACCGGATGCCAAGCTGCGCGTTATGCCAGATCAATTTACGCCCGACGAACGTTTCTCGCAGATTTCCATGCAGAATCCGCTCTCCACGCCGCAGGATGTTACCTGCACTCATATACTGGTCTTTCCCACGAGTGCTGTGTGTGCGGTAAGTGGAATTTAATACATTAAATAATTATAAGTTTGCGTAAACTGCTTTATCGAGGGCATCAAATTGTCCTGGGATGGACTTAGAATTCACATTTATACAAAGAAGACTATATCAGAATTCACTGTGTGTTTTTCGCGCTATATTAAGGGTGAACCAGACATTTTAAAGCAGCGTTGTTGGAAAGTGCGTAAATAAAGCGACACAAACCAGCTCTGAACTACTATATCGACCTCCGGACAGCGAGTGAAAAGCTGTTTACTCTCTTGGCTCAAGCTTCTCGGCATGGGTTAGTCTCGCTCCGGCGTGAAAAGCGAAATGTATTTGGTTCCTAAGGTTCAGACGTGACAATTGTTATTTTTAAACTTCTGTTCTTCTAAAAAACTATTTAAATCGCTTTTGATAAATTCCTCTAGTTAAAAAATAAATGTCAATTACGCAATTCACGATATGGAATCTAACATAAAATCAAGTCAATCACACTTCTATCTATGAATAAATGTCAGTAGATCCGCTTTCTTCACGCTCATACGTCTTAAAATTAAAATAAAATGGTCTAAGCAAGACAAGCGCACTCTAGCGAGGTTCAGATTAAACAGCTTTGGAAAACACAGTGCAAAAATGTTTAATACTTATACAGGAAATCGAGCTGATAGGGAAGTTGAATAATCGGCTGGAGGACTCAATAGATCGTGTCTGGTCGCAGTGCACTCTTTTTTAATAATATTTTCCCAGAGTGGGTGTAGTAATAAACTCTCTTGTAACAAGACATTACCAAAAACTCTCTGTTTACTAACTAAGCTTTATAAATCAGTAGCTTGAAATCCAAGCCCAACCCAAGCCCAATCTAAAAGTCTAAAATTTGCTTTGGAATTTCTTAAGAGCTTCTTAGATCTACTTGCCTTGGTACCTTCTAGTTGTAGTTAGTAATTAGCAAAACGAATAAGTTTGCCGAAGAAATCATAAGGATCGGATGAGCGGTTCTTTAGTTATGATCAAAAATGTGAAAAATAGCCGAGTTAAAAAGTGTTGCATACTTTTCGGATGGTCAAACTCAGAAACGGAGGAACTCTGTTAAAACTGTTTTTTCATGAGTAACGGGTATATCGAAGTCGGTTAGAGCCGACTTTAACTTGCGCTCTCGTTATTTTTTGTTAAAGATCCAAGAAAAACACAATTTCTTCAGTTTGTGATCAAAATCATTTAAGTTTAAGTAGATTTGTTTACAACACTTCTTGAATATGATATCTCGTAAATGGTCGCCTTGAGCTGCTACGGCGTATTAAGCCCAGAATTTTCCGTCTTTAAACTGGCAGGACCTCAAAAAATCGGTTGTAACACGACTTCTGTGTGGTGGAGCACGATAACGCTCCTGACGGTAAACGTTTGGCCATCTCCGAAAAAGAAGAGCCCAATAACCATTTTAGCACCAAACGTCGTACCAAACAGAGACTTTTTCATTGTGAAAATGTACCACTTAAAACTCTTGGGTATTTCCAGTGTCATAAATACGGAATTTTTGTTAGTTTGCGTTATGTACCGCGTAGCGATCGCCGCGCGTATAGACTAAACATAGACGGCACGTAAAGCACAAACGATAGTAAATTGCAACAAACATATCCGTATATTTTATCTCTTGTCTTCCCACCTATGCATCTTGCAAATTCGAATGCAAGCGCAACAATGTGTATGGGTCTTCTGGCGGATCTCGTTGTTTGAAATATATTTTCTTTATTTGTAACGTAAATAACTCTCAACCCATAATTGACAAAAAAACAAAACGCTCTCGGCTTCCCTTAACCGATTGTGTGCTACAATCGCGCTAACTGTTCGGTGGCTGGGGTTAAACACAGCACTGATCGGTCTGAGAGCAACCCCATACCTGGCCCAAGTCAGTCAATCGGTCATAAAATGTGTGCTTCTCAAAGACCAAACTGCAAAAATGTTATTTGAAAAGGTTGCAGACTCATTTTTATTCTATTCTATTAAAACTTTTAAAGCTTATCCGACTTTCGGCTAAATTAAGTTTCCAACAAGTGAGACCCCTCATATTGGATTTGTGTGGCTCTTAAGGATGACATAGAAGGCTTCTAAAAAAAAGCTATTGAATTGATAGATCGTTGACTCTCATTAGAACAAATTATGAACTCTATTAGATTGCAGGGCTCTATTGCAAGCACACATTGTTGCGTCGTCAACTTTTCACTCAGATTTTAGTCAGCTGTTTGCTGACATTTGGCTCTCTCAGTCAGTTTTTAACTCTAAGTAGTTTTTGTGACTACGCCCGTCTCCCTTTAACCATCGTGTTTTCCTATGTCGACAATAATTTTGAGTAAAATTTTGATATGTCACATAAGTATCTCTTTGTCAGGATGGAGAGAAGAGAGAGAGTAGCTTCAAAATGTGCTTCTGTGTTAAATCTTCTTTGCAAATGCATGTTGCTCACACCACATACTTTTCGGGGCGCTATTCTCAATATTCTGTACTTCCTCTTTATCTTAATCCAACTTTAGCCAGGAAAGTATTTAGAAATTCTAAGGACCCCGGAGGATAGCCTCACAGATACTTCTACGAAGCAATCCGACCCCATAAGGCGATTTCGGCTGACTTTCGAATTAAATAATGCCCCGTTTTCAAAGTAAAATCAAAATAGTTCTTATTTCACAGCGGGGGTTTGTTTCCCAAATTTATAAATTTTTATGAAAGTGAGCTTATTATTTAAGGTTTCACACAGCCGTCAACTTCCCCTTGCTGCTGCCAGCTGTGAAATAAGTAGCAATTGGGACTGGGACTAAGGAGACGGCAGTTTTTTAAGATATTTTTTCACTTACCTACTGTGTTATTTGTGGCTTCAATGACAATCTCTCTCCTTTTCTATTAATTTCAGTCCTTTACCCGCCAATTCCAAAACGAACCTCAAGTGGACGATGACTTTCTGACCTTTGAAGAGGAAGGCAATGAGGACTTTAGCGATGCCGATATCGGAGAACTTTTCTGGGACAGTGAGTATATTGAAAACCACAATCTGTGTTTCGGTTTTCTAAGTGTTGACCTTTTCTTACAGCAGCTCACATGGATCGAATGTCGAGCCATGGTAGTCCCGGACGCATGGAGGATAACCGCAGCTGGCAAAGTGCCGGAGGCAATAATTTCAAATGCAGCCCACCGCAAGAGGTGGAGGAGGTGAGTGTTGAACTCAGCTTACACTCACATGCCTTTACAAAATCCTGTTCATTTTCCCCCCTCAGGTTGGCTCCCTTAATCAACAGCCCATATCTGTCGGCTATATGGTCTCCACGGCACCAACGGGACGCATGCCCGCCTGGTTTTGGTCCGCCTGCCCGCACCTGGAGGATGTGTGCCCGGTGTTTCTAAAGACCGCTCTCCATTTGCATGTGCCAAACATTCAAATAGCCGATGATATACTCAACTCGACGAATGCCCATCAGTCGGCCAATGACCATCCGCTGGACTCTAGCCTGACGGCCGATGTGCTACGCTTCGTGCTGGAGGGCTACAATGCCCTGTCCTGGCTGGCCCTTGACTCCAACACACATGACCGTCTCTCCTGTCTGCCCATTAATGTACAGACGCTGATGGATCTGTACTATCTAACGGCTGCCATAGCCTAAACGATGACTCAGTCGCATGCTTCCGTTTGCTGTACTTCCAAAATAGCCAAAATCACTAAGTGCTACAAATGTAACAAAATCCAACAACAACAACGACAACAACAACACCAAAAACACCAAGTTAACAGTCCTACAAACCAAGAGAGTAACAGCAACAGTAACAGCAACGCACAGATTACTTAGCATAACAGAAACATTTAACAGAGCCTTGTAAACCGAGCGAGCCTGCGAGCGTGCAGCAGCCTTTTCAGCAGAGAAATTACCGATAAGTCTTGAACAGCAACAGCATTACTATTTATTAATTGAGAAAGTGTAAATGTGAAGTCTAACAATGTGGAATAACTTTTTTTGTAATAGGCTGGCGTTCGTTTTAGTGTTTAATATTTATATACAAACGAAAAACAACAACCACACACCTAGGCATATATTATACATACATATATATAGAAGAGAACGAAGGAGGAAAAGTAGAAGCATGAGAGAAGAGAGTAAGCAGAAAGTAACATATTTATATTAAGTAAAACAAAAGTTTGTACATATTTACAACCAATTTGCAGTAAAACAAGAGAAAAGTGTAATTATACAACAAGAACCTATTTAAATAAATAAATTAATAAATTGTGTAAATTTTTGTGCAAAGCGAGAATTAGTTTAAATTAAAGCACACACACACACAACACACAAACAAACATATACAGAAATGAAACGGTATACTGTAAATTGCATATATAAGAACTATATACTATATATATATATATACATACAAACATATGTCTGGACGCAAAGCGCAGATAGTAGAGGAAGAGCAAACAGATGATGATGAGCGTTAGGAACAGTTTTTAATTTGTGTCTTTGTATTTTGTTGTCTTGTATACGTATAACTAGGGCAACTTTTGTACTTCACACACACACACATACACTCACATACATTTGCATACGTCGCAGTCATGTCCCAAAGTAGAACCATTCACTTTATGCCTAAGCTTAAGGCCCAGCCAAATCCCTGCAAATATCGAAACGCACTTCCAATCGGTGTATACTAAAAGGGTGGGTACCAAAACTGGAAATGCAGGTCGTAGACCGACCGCATTCATTAAGCTTTCGCTCACTCTCACTCTCTTTGATGGTCTAATTGTTGGGCATGACTGTTGTCCCCTTCCCCCCTCCACTCACATAGCCAATTGTTTAATAATTAATTACTTAAAAGAAATGTGTACAAATTAATCTAATGTTTATTAACAAACAAAAAAAAGGGAAAGCTTTCTACACACACACCAACACAACAAATTGATTTTGCACGTTACAGAAAACAAAAACCAAGATTTTCTCTAGGCTTAAGTTTTGCATAAAGAAAAAAAATTTATTAAACAATGAAATTATTTTTACCTGTGTATTTTAATTAGCATAATTTGTCAACCACAAACCAATCCCCCCAACACACCCACGAACATACACACACACACACACAATGCATATCTTTTAAGTAGTTTGGTTTTTCACTTAGTATTCTATTTTTTTGTGTAATAAACGAAACTTATTTGCAATTTTTTTGTTGTTGTTTTTTATTTTTGAGTTTTTTTTTAATTAACCCTACGCTCAGAACCCACTTCCACTCACATAGTAAAAATCATGCATATCAAAGACTATGAATGTGTATAGATGAGGCAACAGATGAATTCATTCTTTGTTTTGGGTAATTTTTTGCGAATTTCAAAATGCTATAATGTTGATTTGGTGAGTTTGACCCAATCTGTTAGATCCGAGCTGTAAAGATCTAAAAAACAGTTTGGAACAGAAAAGTTTAGAACCTTAAATTCCGAAATAGCTCAAACCCCTCATAATGTTTATTCAGCTCTCTGTAAGATTGACATCTTGAACATATTGTATTTAATGTCACCAATCAAGTCCATCGACCACATAACAAATGACAGCTCCTACATCCACATTATCAGCCATGTTCTCAATTCCACTTCCACAAAATTTTTGTGATTTAAAGTCCAAATCTAGTACTAAAACCGGGTTTAAATCACAAAAGTTTTGTGAAAGTGGAATTGAGAACATGGCTGTATATTCAATATTTTTCATTTTAAACCTTTAATCCTTATTTTAACCTTATCTCTTTCTTCTTACGTCGATTACGGTTCGGTCACAGTCTCCCGATGGAACTCTTTTGGGGTGCATGAAATATTTTCTTATTTCACTCCAAAAAGTGATAAAACGCCCACGGGCGTTGTTTCACTTTCAAAAGAGATATAACGCCACTGATGACTAAGAAATAACACTCGCGGGTGGGTTTTCACTTTTTGGAGTATAATAAGGCTCGTTTTTCTAAAATCTCATAAATGTTTAGTTTTAAAACCATTTTGTGCTCGAAATAAAAGTCTTGTGCACGAAAGATTAGTGCAAAGCCTTGACCAAGACCGAGCATCAGACAAATCCAAATCCTAACATATTCCGCAATTTAATGACTGCTGGTTTCACTTTTGCCAAGCATTTAGTCGCAACACCTTAAAAATAAGATCATTTGGATTAACTTTAAATAGAAGAAATAAAAATTGCTACAAATGGTACCCCACATATTTAAGTTTGCCTTTATTTCTATCTCTGCTGATTGAAGAATTGTTCACAACCTTGAAAGCCCAAATATTGAAACTATCCAAAGAAAGTCATGATTTACTTCGAAGATTTTTACAATACGTTGAGCAAGAATGGAGCAAGAATCCAAAAATTATGAGGGAGATAAGGAAGAACGGGTTGAAATCAATTTTATCTGGTAATAGAAGCGACATATTGCTCTGATGTTGAAGTAAAATGAGGAAGACAAAAAGAGAATTAACTCCGGTGGGCGACACCGGGTGTAGAATTTAAATGGCGTTCCAAATGTTACATGTTTCAATATTCCTATAATATTACAATACCAATAGTGAAAAAAACGAAAGTTGTAGCGGCGGCATTTTTGAACGGATTTTGTTAAAGGTTTGTGTGTTAGTGGAAAATGAAATAAAGCCTGCTGGGTATTATTTCACGTTATTTCCCTTTTTTGGAGCAAACCAATGCTTGGCCGGATTGCTGCTTACATCAAAGTCCGGCATCGTCTTTGCAAAAATCTCACCACTTATTTGAGCGTTATAATATCTAATCTCATCTTCTTTTTCTTTATTCCGATAGAGACGTACCTGCAACCTCTTGTTCTTCCATTGTAATTTTCTCGGATTCGTCTTCAAGTCTGATGATTCGCTTTCTAAATCGACTTTCTTACCCTTGTCTTGATCGTTGACGTCACACCTGACTGCTGCTCGCAACTGAGATATAGAAGCTTCTTTAACTGGTACTCTCCAGTATATCCTGCAGTTCCGTCTTTGTAAGGCAAACTACTAGCGAATGTTTCATCTAAACTTTCTTTTGAACTCCAATCGACTTCTCCAACATGGTTTTTCTAACTAACCGCTAGTGAATTCGTCACTTCCATCTTATGACGAACTTTTCCACCAAACGATTGAATGCCGGATTTACCGTTTGGATACCAAACCATCTTTCGTTCATTTTCTAGAATTTTTTTCGACACGCACGAGCCCCCAAATGTAAGGCTGTTTATTGAGTGTAGAAATTTACAAAGTATGTTTACTTGACTCCGTTGTCTTTTTGACTGATGTTTTTTCCCAATGCAAAGCTGCTTGACATTTACTTGACGTTTAAATCACCGACTCCAGCTTTACATGTAATTGTACACAACAAGTCGGTGAGGTCGCCAACTCCTCTAAATACCTTCTTTATATAAAACTATCGAAAACCAGTCCAATCGAAATGAATCATCTCACACTCTGTTGGCGGCAGTAACGCTCAGTTCTTAGCATATTGGATTTCTTTATTGGAAGCTCACGATTTTGTTAGCAAAAGACCCGCTTTTTAGTATATTTATCGATTTTCCTTAGTATATTTTCGATTATTTGGTGGCTAAGGTCCTAATCGGAGAACACATAAACTTTATAGGAATAAATATCATGGAAATAAGACAGCTGTTCAAAAAAAATTCTATTCATGTGAAGAATTTCGCCGATAACTTATTATCTGCGATCTTCGTAAAGGCCCTTCGACTCTTTCGCGAATGCTTATCAAATGTTTACTATTGTTAAAGTTAAAAATCAAAAATTCTAGAAATTCGTTTAAGATTTAGTAATTGATTGTTCTCTGTTTTATTAGACCATTCACTTCACAGTTTATTATAGATCAATATGGCTTTCATAGGATGACAATGTAGAAAGTAATGTCCCCAATATTCGTGA
Organism: Lordiphosa clarofinis; assembly: GCA_018904275.1. Lineage (NCBI taxonomy): Eukaryota > Metazoa > Arthropoda > Insecta > Diptera > Drosophilidae > Lordiphosa > Lordiphosa clarofinis. The sequence goes on along the minus strand of JAEIGQ010000029.1, from coordinate 166,413 downwards.
GCCGAACTTAGGTTCCAAGCTAAATCTTGTTCCAGAATCATCGAACATCCGTTTAAAAATCGATCAATATTTTTTTCGATTAGTTTTAGTGACCTGTTATTGATTTTAGTCAAAGTTTTTTTTTTGCTTTTTACAGCATTGGCTAATTATAATTCAATACAATCAACACAATTCAACAGAGATAGCTCACAACATTTAGCTGAATAGCAATAGTATGTCTGAACCCAGGCTGTTTTAAAATTGTCCCTAATTCACTCATCAGCAGACTTGTTGCTTTTTACAATTCTAACACTTTCATATTTTGCTATTTATTGACCAACTTGACGAATAAAGACTTGGATATTTCACAAGTAGGAAAATCAAACCCTGAATTTCTGATATGAAATTTCAGCCTAAAATTATGCAATGGTTTTGAAAGTGTATCCAATTTATGTTGTGAGTTGAAACTTTTCAAAATTAATTTTTTGTTATAAAAAATAAAAAAATATAAACTATATATAATCATCTTTTTTAAACAAAAATATTGATAATTCGATACATCAATATTATTTCCGACATCCCAAGTTCCAACCCGCAAATTAAAGATCCTGAAAATTTGTTTAATTTTGCAGTCCTAGTTGAAATGAGAAGTTTTACTTGTATCAAGTATATTCGTTTTTCAATTCAAAAGATTTGATTTTTTGTGAAGAAAGTGTAAAGAAGAAGAAGTTAATAAATCAATTAGATTAGAAGAGTTTGTTTTGGATTGCCTTAACCAGGAAAGATCATAGGTTTCAAACCTTAAATAAATAATTTCTTATATTTCGTATCATATGGTTAAGAACCAATTCTAGTCCCGTCGGTTTGTGTTTATTCCAGAGTCAGCTATCCGACTCCAGAAATCCATGTGAACGTTATCCATTCACAATCCATGTCCATAACAAATTGAAGAAGGAAGAAGTACAATCACTGGAGAGTTTTAAATATTTTGTCTCCAAATAGTTATATTAAATTTTTGATTTCTGTTTAAATGTTTGACAATTGTTGCCCTTTGCTTCACATATTTCGTCAAAACTTTCGTAATCCTTTAACGATTTGAAAATTTAGTATACAAAATCAGTGGGTCCATTCAGCAGATAACCTTGATTTGCGATTTGTGATTGCTGATGTCAACTGCTAAATGCAGCTGTTGCCGATTGGAAAATTTCCCAAACATTATTTCTGAAGCGGAATCAAAAAAGTGGTATTGCGTTCCCGTCCCTTAATATAACATATCGGGTTTTTCTGAATTGTGGTTCAAATCGATCATTTATGCGATCTTTTGTGGATTGGTATCGAAATTCTTTGGATCTTAAAGCTTAGTATACACCACAACCAAGGAACGGTCAAATCAAAAAATTCCATGCAAACACAACTCATAAAACTTTAGACACCAAAGCCCTTTGTTTTATGAGCTTGTTTTATATGGAGTTTTTTGTTTTGGCAGTTGCTTTGTTGAGGTGTCAATGTAAAGTTGATGGATTCTTTAGACTTTTTAAGAAAATTTATGAGTTATTTTTTTTTAAACCGTCTAGTCATATTCCATCTAGTCATATTCATAGTCTTTGTCCATATCTATATTCACGCTGTAAATACGGAACTGCTTTTGTGCTTGAACAGTTTTTCCTAGCTAAGGTTTCAGTTCAACTCTTTGTTTTTTCTAGGTCGCCAATAAAAAAAAAACAAAGCAAATAATTATAGCAATAAATTATAAACAAAAAGGAATTAGGATTTAAATATGTAAACTGAAACATTTACTGCAACAATTGACAACAAACATTCATGAATAACAAACAAATACAAACCAAAAAAAAAAAAAAAAAAAATGAATTAAAACCAAAATGGAGGGAACAGTTTTTTAAAAACAACTCAACTTTATGAGTTGCAAATTTTCTAAAAAAAATACAAAAACAAAATACAAAGAAAACCCCAAAAACAGAATAAAATTGAACAAGTTATATACATTCTTTGTAAAGGTAGTTAAGTGAAAATTGTGCAAATCTCTTGCCATAAACAATTAACAAACAACAACAACAAAAAACCATACATAAGTGCATTAAGCGTTGAAGTGGAAAAAGAAAACCCAATTTTCTAGCCTAGCCTAAAGAGTATGCAATTATTAAGTTAAATTAGTTTCCACTGCACAACATCCACTTCTCACTTGAACCATCTCACGGAGAAGTGAGGACTACGTGCAGACGGATGCGGAGGCGGGAGGCATTTGTTTCTAAAACAAATGGAGCTCATGTTATAGACACCATATACAACACACACAAACACACACCATTACATATTATACATATTTAGAGAGCGATGAACATGAATGTCAAAATCTAGCTACCGAATTGCATATTATATACAATTTAATATATATATTATATATATTGGGCAAAAACAAAATGTTGTTGTAGTAAAATTACAATTAAGTTTTGTTTTGCTACCAATGTCAAAAAAGAAAAATAGCAAAAGGTCAAAAAAGAAGAGTCAAATTTTAAATGTGCAAAGCAAAAGAAACCAAATTTTTTTGCAAATTCTTTATAAATTATATAGATTTTTTGGCAAGCAGGCGATAAAGAATACAAAAAAAAAAAACATTTTTCAAATAAAAATAACATTAAATTCAATGAAAAAGGTGTTTTCTTAAGGGGATAACTAGTCGGAACCAACGTAGGTTGCTCACTGAACTGGTCAAGTGTAAAATGTTGCTCTTTAATTGCTCTGAACTAAATCAGTTGTTCAGACCAAACACCACTGAAGAAACAAAAAATAAACAACTGAGCTAAAAAGTGAACAAGTAGCACAGCAGAACATAGTTAATTCCTTTTTTCAGTCATGTTCAATGTAATAGCAGTTTTACTAAACATTATTAAACCCTCTTTATCCATTTTTAGCGTCTGTTGGAGTATAAAGAAAATAATTAAATTTTAGACCAGTTTTCTACAGAAGCCGTTCATCACAAAAAAATTAAACCTTATTAAGTTAAAATAATTGCAGAATCTGAACCTGTTTCAAACTAAACTTTGCATTCTTTTTGCCTAAAATAGTCCAGAAAGTAAAAACGAAGTCTATAGTGCAGTAAGTACGAAAGTTAATAAAGGTAAATAAAACGAAACTTTATCAATTATTTTTAGGTATTTAACATTTCATTTATTATTATCTATCTATTTTATCAGTCTATTATATTTATTTAATTACTAGCAGCTACCCGGAGTGTGTTTGTTTATTAAGAGGAGGGTTCTGGGAAAGATCAGCGTGGGATCTTCGTGGGATCTTTTGGTATTTTGGAAAGATTTGGGTATGATCTTATCTGGGTGTCATCGGGGTGAGATCTGGGTAGAATTTGGCTGGGATCTGGGAGGGATCTGGGCGGAATCTGGGTGGGATCTGGATGCGGTCTGGGGGGATCTGAGTGAGATCTGGGTGCGATCAAGGAAGGGATCTCGGCGAGATTTGGGTGGGATCTGGGCAATATCTAGGTGGGATCTGGGTGGTGTATGGGCTGGATCTAAGTGGGATCTGCACTCAAAAAAATTATTGCCTAAAAAGGCCAAAAATTACCTAAAAAGGCGCCAAGTCAATGGGGGGTCCTAATTTTTAGGACATACCTTACCTAAATACTATGTACTCTATGCCCTAAAATTAGGGCAGAAATTGCGAAAATTATGCTTTATATGCTAGGATTAAGGAAAGAATTTCCTAATATTTAGTCATTTTGAGTCCTTAAACAGGGTATAAACTATCCATAGCTCTAGATAATTCAGGTTTTAAAAGTGATGATTTCCCTGTTATGTAGTAGCACTTTTTTTTACAAAAGTTACATTGTTTATTATTTTTTTAACTATAATTAAGCATAGATATTAATATCGTATACCCTATATACAAGAAAGGAAACCCAACCGAAGCCCAAAACTACAGGGGAATCTCATTTTTAAATGCAGCAACGAAAGTGTTCGCGTCAGTTCTTCTTGCTCGCCTGGTCAATTTCACCAATCGAAACCAGCTCTTAAGCGAAAACAAAAAGGGGTTTCAGAGCAGGATACTCAACAGTCGACTGCATCTACGTTCTAACTGCATTAGCAAAAGATTATTTGAGCAAAGGAAAAAAGATGTATTGCTTTTTTATAGACTTCAAGGCAGCTTTCGACACAATAAATAGGGACAGCCTGCTGTATAAGTTAAGCAACTTGGGTGTATCCACCAAAATCTTAAAAACCCTGGAAAGCCTCTACAGCATCAACATCACAAGGGTGTGGGATGGTCAAAGTCTGTCGGAGGGTTTCTCCACGAACCAAGTCGTTAAACAGGGGTGCTTACTCAGCCCTTTATTATTTGCACTCTACATCGACGATATTACTGAGAAACTGGCTGGAGGGGTAAATCTAGGCTCGCAGCGGTTCAAGGTGCTGATGTATGCGGATGACATTGTCATGATGGCGGAGACCCCAGAAGAACTGCAGGAAATGATAGACACTACATACACATACTGTAACACCTGGAAACTTTCTATCAATAGCGAAAAATCGAAAGTACTCGTAGTCCGAAATGGAAGAGGAAAATTTGCGCGAAACGAGAATTGGAACCTAGCAGGTATTCAGTTGGAAGTTGTCAAATCTTTTAAATACCTTGGCGTCACTCTGACGAGCAATATGACCTTCCAAAAGCACGCAGAGCTCAAGAGGAAAGATACTCAAGTGGCACTTAGTAGTACGTGGAATGGACTGCTGAAACGGAAACAACTAAACATGAGTACGAAATATAAGATGTACCGGGCGACAGCGAGGGCGATCACTTGCTACGGCGCTCAAGTATGGGGTTCTGATAGCTATGAAGATGTCGAACGGAGTCAACGGTATTTCATTAAAAGAGTCTTCCACCTTCCGCAAAATACCCCTAAATTCGCAATCCATTTGGAAACTGGTCTGCCGGCATTATTCACTTACACATTGGACATCCATTTTAAATATGTTCGGAAAACCCTGAACATGCCGGACCGACGATACCCAAAAATTGTCACAAAATACCTTCTGGAGTCAAAGGCACAGTTTTTCAGCCAATGGCTGAAAATGGCAAGCGACTATGAGACCCCGCTAACACTGGAAAACCCAAGCGTATGGAGATTGGAGCAAAACAGATTGATTTTTAACATAGACAGGAAGGCAAGGAGAATGTGCGAGGATCAAGCAAGGGAGAGCTCTGGAAGAGAAACTTACAAACTTTTAACATACGACTTAAATGAAAACAATTACTTCCAGGATGATATCGGCTGCTACAGAACTATGCAAACTTTCAGAGCAAGAGTAGAGTTGCTTAACCTAAACGACCGCCCACACCTGGGAAATCATACAAATGAATGCACACTGTGCATCTTAAGAGAGCGCGAGGATATATTGCACTTCATGGGGAAATGTCCCATTTTACAAGAGATTAGGGCAGGATGCTTCGGAACACCGTATCTGAATGTGGAGGAATGCATCAACTTGTTGAACGGAAGCAACTGGACAAGTCTAGCAGCATATGTCAGCCACGCTCAAAAGTACAGACAACACATAATGGAAGAAAGTTTCTAGAGAGATAAGGCAATTAATGTAAATGTCTTGTTAATGTTTTAGAAAATTGGATTTAGAATTTTATAATGCTAAAATTGTATTCTAAGAGAAATTGTAAAATTGTATGAAAAAAGAGAAAGAATCGGCATTGGGCTCACGGCAAAAAAAAGCCATGCCTGCAATATGCCAAAATATACTTATACTACTACTATTAAATAAGATAAAGGAGCCATTATTTTTAGCACGATATACAATAAATGGGTAAGTAAAATGTTATATTTCAGAGTGTATACAATAGAAAAATAGGCCCAACGCTACATATAGTCGGTTCTCATATCCTTGATAGAAGGAAGATAAATTATGACCAAAATAAAGTTCGCAGCCAGAAGGAAGCATCTCCGACCCTACAATATATAAATATTCAGCATCAACAGACGAGCTTATATTGCCGTGAGCGTATAAACAAACAAATCTTAGAGATAGTAAGAGACAGAGGTCCGACCTGTAGGAGGGGTTTACTTCTGATACTTGCAGGCAGATCAAGTTAATTTTGAATTTTTTCCACGCCACACCTATTCCTTTGGGTAAATGTCTAGTATAGCGGCCTACTCTCAGAAAATTCCAAAAAAAATTTCCTCGATGGACCGCGAACTATTAAGAATTTTCATGGAGAAAAAACGCGAATTTTGAAAATTTGATTTTTTACTTAATAAAACATATTGTGTTTTGAGTAATGTGTCAAATTTAATTCAAATTTAATTGGATTTTTATTGTTCATTCAATAATTCTAATCAAAATGGAGTGCACGAATTGCAATTTTACGGTGTCGAAATTTTTGTCTTTGACGAATATAGAGGTTATTGAGTATTTAAAGCGTCACACATGTTTACTATGTAAGATAGCAGTAAAAGATGACGGCAAACTATTCTTTCGGTGCCGTAAACAGTTGACTGCTAAAACCATGGGCAATAAAAAGAAAGTCAAGAAACAGTGCAATTTCAATGAAAGTATCCGCAAAAATATCTTTTTTGCTGATTCAAAAGTATCCATACAGGAGATTGTCAATTTTGTCGAATGGGATACAGTTCGCTTAAAAGGTAAAATTAACTTTCTTGAATTGTAGCCTTTGTTTTTCTTCTATTTGTTTACAATTTTTACTTTAAAAGGTGAAATTCAGTTTTTGGAAGACGAATTGGGGTGGGCCAGGCCAAACAATTATAGACTGGAAAAACTTTGTAAGGGAGGTTTATATAGATTGGTCTATCCGTGAGAGCAGTGGAAAACTTGGTGGCCACGGCAAAATCGTTGAAATTGACGAGTCCAAAATCGGAAGGCGGAAATATAATTGTGGTCGGGTTGTGGAGGGTCAGTGGATTTTTGGTGGATTGGAACGAGAGTCCGGTAAATTTTTCGTAATTCCGGTTGAAGACCGTGGAAAGGAAACACTCTTAAAAATAATTAAGGAAAATATAGCTGACGGATCCACGGTCATTTCGGATTGCTGGAAAGCTTACAATTGCCTGAAAGATGAGGGGTTTCTACACCAAACGGTGAACCATTCTCAAAATTTTGTGGATCCCTCTACACAAGCACACACACAAAACATAGAAAGGCTGTGGCGGGACGTGAAGGCCGAGTTGCCTCATTTTGGCCGAAAAAAAATGCACTATCCAGGATATTTGGCCAAGTTCATGTTTTATAAACGACTCCCAAGTCACAAGGATAGGATCCATAACATCTTCCTGGCTATTGGTCAGTTATATAATCCCGAAAAAGAAAACATCGTTAACGATATTCATTTTGCTGAGGTGAGTAATGGGAAATGTGCGCCGCTGGCGAAAATTTTTTTTAAAAAAATCGCGTGATTTTTTGAAAAAAAATTTTACGTTATTGAGTACAATAAAATATTCATCGATGGATCACGAATTATGAACATATAATATTAATTCATAGGAGGAAGAGGAAGTGCACGGGGAAGACGACTGTGGATTAGGCCCTTCCGTAGGGGACACCACTTAAAAAAAAACGCCCTTCTGTGGCTTGCGTGGAGTAGGCCTCATGGGGAAACCACGTTAAAAAAAACTCGCCTTGAATTTTACCTCAATAGGTGGCGTGGAAAAGAGTTCAAAACAGATCAAATAGGTGTAAAGATTTCCTCACTTTCGCATTGAAATTCAAGCAAATGTTCCCCTGAGTCATAGGAAAATAATATTTTTAATATATTTATTTGAAAAAACAAACAGAAATCGAAAAGCATGTGTGATCAAGCATGTATTTGTATGGGCAAAAATTACAACGTTAAAATTCGTTTAAAAAGAAACCACGGATGACCCCCGCGTTTTTTCTGCATGGAAGTTCTTCATAATTCGCGATCTATCGAAGGGAATTTTTTTGGAATTTTCTGAGAGTGGCCGCTATACTAGACAATTACCTTCCTTTGTAATTAGCATTATTTATCAATCTGCGGAAGAATGGAAAAGATCGGATTAACGGTAGTCAAGTGTTGAGCAAAGTAAAGTTTGCTGCAGCACAGCAGCAGCAAAATACATACATCTGAGCAGACACTTTCGCAGGTATAAGGGTTTTAACAGTCGGGCTTGCTAGACTTTTTCACATATTTTTTTTACAAAAAATTATCTTATTTTATTTTAAGTAAAGTCCTGACGTTTCCAAATTTATTTAGCAATAATACACAAAGGCACTTCGATTGACATACGTTCGTATTTAGTGATGGAGTTAGAGGTGTGCCAGCAATAGATGGTACAAAATCAATTGCTTTAAAGTTTTAAACTTTAAAATATACGCATAACTCTCCCAACTCATATCAATACCTAAAAAATTAAATTTTAATTACCTCAATCTTAAGACATAACATTCTTAAAACTTTAGTATTTTATGCCTCAGTTGGAGGACTACAAATGTCTAAAATTTGGATTAGTTTCTTTTCTTAATTTTGGCAAATAGAATACCTAAAATATTAATATTGATAACAGCAACTTTAGGACATAAGATGCTAAGACAATTTTTACCTAAATTTTAGGGCCCAGGCCTTCGCTCAGGGCCTGGTTAAACCCGGCTGTTGGGCGTGGTCCGGTTATGGGGTGCCGGCGAGTGGCGGGTCGGAGGGGCGTGGCGGCGGGTGGTGGGGTGTGGACCTGTAAAAATCTTCAAACGAAAGAGTCCAGTTCTGTCTGTTTGTCAAAAACAGATAAGTAAAAAATACCGATGAGGGCTGTCGTCGCGGGTGGGGGGGGGTCTAGGCGCGGGCCGTCTCGTCCTAGTGTGTAAATAAAGGGGACTTAGGACGTGTCCGGTCGACCCTGGAAATTGATTCTTTTTACAAAAGGCGGCATGTAAAAAAACGGGCCCATGGAGTTAAGTGAAAAATAAAGATAAAAATATTCTTATTAAGGGGTGGGGTGCTCGCACTTAAAACCGGGTCAGTGTAAGGATCGCGTGCGGTCGATCGTGTGTATTGAGATTTAGCGAGTCTGCTTTCAAAGACATTTGATAAAGGCTCCAAAGTATCGAACTCAAAACCGGGGCGATTCTAAACGGCTATAAAACACAAAAAAACGAAAAAACAGAGAATCCCCTTAAATACAAGTACAATGAATAAAGAAACTTCATGGATTTAATCTGTAAAGTATTGGAACGACGAGTTCAAAAATCGACCTTAAATAAGTAAAAAAAAGTAGGGCGAATCGAGTATTAAAATTAAAGGGGGAAAAAGTAGAAGTCCTCTAAAAAGTAACGATCCTCGAGGAGTGAGAACACGCGCATCGAATAAAACGGTTTAAATGCGCAGTTTAATACGCAGAGCAGATTATACGGGTTTGTTAAAGGTCGTCCAGGTTGGTTTTCCAAGAGTCTGAGAGACCTTCAAACCTAATTTAAAAAGGTTAGTTTTGAAAAAAGTAGCTGTAGCGTGCGACGTTACAAAAAAGGAGTCGAGAGGCTACTAGGAATTTTGCATAATAAACAAAAAAAGAGAGGGCGGTAGGGAAGTGGGTTGCGTGGCGGTGTGTGAAATCATTAAAAACGAGTGGGGCGATAGCTTGAAAAAAAGTTATAAAAATCGACGACGTTTAGATATAGGTGGGTTTCAAAGCTCTCGTTAAGAGTTTAAAACGGGAGGAGATGCTAGACGAAGAGGAGGCTTGGTTAGTGGTCGGGGCTTAGGTTAAAACAGAAAAACTAAGGGTATAAAAATACTAAAAAATTTAACGAAGAAGAAAGAATGAGGTCTATAAACAAAGGGGACGTTTGAAAGGGAATTTATCGGATAGTAAACGAGCGACGGTGTCGATTTGGAAAACCACACGGGGACGGAACACGAGGAAACCGAAACCAACCGAAACGCAGTGGAAGACAAAAGAAACATTAAATAAAGATATCCGTAACGTATGATTAGTCATAACACAAAGTAAGAAAGAACAAAAGCAAGAGAGTACCATTTGAGCCAACAAAATCAAGAATGATACAAGGGAGGTGTAGGTAGCGAAAAAACGTGAAAAAAGAAGAGCGAATACAAAAAAGGTGCTAATCATGAGTAGTAAAAACGTGAAGAAACGTTAAAACAGTGGTGCGGGGGTAGAAGATCGTAGTCAAACGATGGAAAAAACCCAACCCCCTCAAAACGAAACGGAGAAGAAAAAAGAGTATATACTTGTTTCTATTATAGAAACCAAGAGAGTCTAAGAAGAAATAGAAGGTAAACAAAAACTTAAGCTCGCAGTTAGATTTAACAGACGCTATAAACAAGACTAAGGTGAAACTAAACGCTATATAAACATTACACGCGGCTTTTTTCCAAAGAGATAAGAAAAACAGACTCAATAAAGCCAATTCTTAAATCTCAAAATAAATTTAAACAAATATAAAAATTCTCCTAAAACCTTGTAATAAACCATATACTATAAATATTACTTTAATTATTTTTAAAAATTTGGGCGAAATGACCGAAAATTTTTGGGCTTTAGTGTTTTTATTGGACTAACGCCCAAAGATTTGTGTCGTTCCAGCAAATAATGGGGGAATGTTGGACTTATGGGGGTCCCGGCCTTGGCGCCTTTTTAGGTAATTTTTCCTAAATATTTAGGCAATTTTAAGCCTTTTTAGGCAATAAATTTCTAAAAATTTATATTTGGTTTACGAAGTTAAGACTTCGACACGGGGTTTCTTTTATGACAAAGAGTGGACTGAGAATGGGTAACTTTGACTAAGGAACTAAAATTTTTTTTTGTTAGGGGAATAAAAGTTTTCATCTTGTTTTAATGATTAAGCGGTTTTGAATAGGTATTAAATTGGAAAATCACGTCTAACTGTGGTAGAACGATTCTGCAGACCTAGCCTTCTAACTTTTTTTAATATGGTTACCAGTAGCGGGTTGAAATCGGTCCTAGGAGGTTAATTTTCAACATTTGTCCTCAATGGGGTAAAGAATTAGTGGGTCTTATATTTTAAATTATTCTAGGTTTTCATATAACAAGCATGTCGGTTCAAAAAACTGCATGACAATGGTCATGTTTAGAGCAATCTTGTCATGAATAATTTTCCAAATTGCTATGTGCGCAATTCGATGATTGCAACCAAATCAAGTCATGGGATAATAAAAAGTTGATAAATTTTATGCATATCATGTCCGTAGCCTAAAATTTTAGGAAATTGGTCCTAGATTTTAGGCTTTCCATAGCCTAAAAATGTTTGCCTAAATTTTGACATTTTAGTCCAGATTTGACCTGTTTAGGTAAAAAATTACCTAAATAGATCAATTATAGTCCATTTTTGTATTTAAGGCTTACTGTTTCCTAAATTCTAAGAAGAAAATTTTTCTGAGTGTGGGTAGAATCTGGGTGGGATTTGGTTGGGATCTAAGTGGGAACTGGGTGGGATGTGGATGTGATCAGGGTAGAGTCTAGGTAAGATTTGGGTGGGATCTGGATAGGATCTGATCGGGTAGGATCGGGATGAGATCTGGGAGGGAGCTGGGTGGGATCTGGAAGGGGTTTGTAGGGGATCTGGGTGGGATCCCGGTGGGATCTGGGTGGGTTCTGGGAGTGATCTGACTAAGATCTGGGTGATATCTGTGTGGTAACTGGGTAGTATATGGGAGGGATCTGGGTGGGATCTGAGATCTCATCTAAGTGGTATCTGGGTGGGTGAAACATCATCATTTATCTATGAAACACCACAATAAACAAGACTTCCTGAAAAATAGCAAAAACACATTAGCAAGAGATTCAGTTGCTGGTATTTCTACTTCCTGTTAGTTTTCTTCTTTCGAAAGAGTGTCCTTGCTAATTTATATACTTTCAGAGAGCTTGTGATTTGAAAATAAGCTTTTAAACTAAGCATCATGTTTCACATCTAAGCCTCGTGAGTGTTAACGACACTCACACCTTTTTTTTCTTGCCGAACCTGAATCGGATCAAAGAAGAAGTAGTAAAGGGTTCGGTTCAAAAAACATGTTTCTTACATTTTGTTCTATAAAAGTAAAGTTTGTCAATTTTCAATATTTAAAAGCCTTGGAATAAAAACAGCTTACAAAGATACAATTTGCTTTATTGTGTAGTATTTAAAAGAAGCTAATAAAGAAACCTTTAAGAATGATAAATAAAAGAATAAGTGATTCTTTAAAATATTTATCTTCTGATGAATATGAAAAGAAATTTTTAAAGTTTGTAGTATCAAAAAAATGATCGTTGCAAATTTTTTCTGAAATTGTTGTATTTCTGCAATACTCATATATTTGACTTGTCCATACAGAGGGAAAATCCTGTTCAGAAAAAGAGTTGCCTTCAACTGAAAATAAGAACAAGATGGTGTCAAAATTCTTGAGAGCAAATGTTCCTGGAATGAGTAAAGATGTTCTCAATCGCATAGTATTTGCTTTAAACAGCAACAAAACCGGCAAGCATATTCAGAAGCCTTGACACCCTTCACTTCCAATCACAAGAGGTTTGTTCCCGTTCACACCTGGTCCAAAATCTCCCAGCTGGAAGATATACTAAAGATTAATTTATACCAAGTACATTAACTGAGGGGAGAGCATTTACCCCACTAAAACAGATGGCCCAAAATGGGTGCATACACATACACGAGGTCTTCTGTCAATTTGGCACTGTCAGTTTATTCACATGTGCTGCCTTAAGAATTTCCAATCAGATAGATGGCCTCTGCCGATTTGCAAAAGATGGGCAAAGCCTGCTGATGAGGCTCTTGAAACAGCTGTACAGTCGACTATCCTCCTTTGCAGTGTGTTTGTGTCTTGTTTTAAAAGTAATGAACATACATAAATTATTCACAGACCAGAATATATAGGCTCAAACCACTGTGATTTGCTATGGGACAAAAGGAATATCAAGAATGTTTAAAAGTCTTTAAAAGATTTATATTATTTATATTATTATTATATTTATATTATTATTATATTAAGGGTAATTTACCCTTCTTCACTCATATATCAATTTTGCAACTATTTCCATTTAATTAAGCCGATTGACTAAAACCTCGTATTTTATCGTCTTAAATTGTCAACTATTACATCTTCATGATAATCTGAACTAATTATACAATTTTGATTATTTCCTGATTGTTTGGACCGCTTGATGTTGATCCGCTTTCTTTTTGAACCGTTCGCGATAACCATTTAGGCGTCTACAACTGGCATCTATCAAATCTTAATGATTCCCGAAACTCATAAAACAAGGCACATTTTGCGAATTTTTGTGCCGTTTAAGCGCAGTACGGAGAACGCCCAAAAGCGCTTGCAAACGGAAAACTTCATATATAAATACGGTAATTGTTTAGTAGACCTGCTACCCCCACAAAAAACTTAAAAAAATCCTTCATAGACCTCGAATTTACAAGAATTAGGGTGTCTTCAGATCGCCTATCGGCTATCCTCCTCCTATAAATTAATCATTTGTAAAGTAAAAATTTTTTTTAAAAAATCGCGCGATTTTTTAAAAAAAATTTTCGCCTGCGACGCTTATTTAAAAAGAAACCTGGAACTTTGACAGGTATCCACTATAGTGTTTTTTTTTCTTCCAAATCTTGGTAACTCTGACCTCATGACCCTCCATTCCAACTGGCAGTCTCCCCCGCACTTTGGACATGCTTTTGCCCTCAGAATGCAGCCATGATTCTGGATAAATTGGAAAACCTCCTTATCCTTTAAAGCGTTAGGGTTTTCGCAATTTTGACAACCTTCATTTTTCGTTGCGTCGCCACAAAAACAAAAACGTTAACAGCACTTAAAACTGCGTATTGTGTTTTTCATTTCGCGGCCGTTTCCCTGAACCGTGGAAACCACCCTTTACCAAGAATAAATTGTTTACGTCAAAATATTTTTTTCCAAGCCGTAAATGACAGTTAATGCAGAAAAATATGTTTCTTAATAAAAAAAACTCAACTTTAAATAATTTTTACCATTGAACCGCGAAAGTCCCAGTCGATCTGAAGACACCATAATTCTTGTAAATTCGCGGTCCATGGAGGGATTTTTTTTCCGAATTTTTTGGTGAGGGGTAGCTCTACTAAACAATTACCAAAAATACGTTTAAAACCACTCAACAAATGAGGGAGTGGACCTTTCCAAAAACTAGACGGTCTCTAATTTCACAATAGGAGAAATCGTTGTCAGTATAAAGCTTCTCTATTCACAGAAAATAAAGGGGAAATATAAAGTATCCAATAATGTTCTGCTTGTTAAAAAATGCACCCAGAGTCTAGAAAGTGCGTCCGTCAACCAACAAACACACATAACTTTGGTAGCGTTCTGAGAACCCTTTAAAAACGTTTGGATTTCCAGGATGATATATACTTCAAGATGTACGATTGGTGGTTCCAATTCAATGTTTTTAAGGTGTTGTTCTTCAGGATAATGATTTTGTACTGCGCTGGTTATTGAATCTTCTAATAGGGGAAAAATATGGCGTTACTTCCAAGGATTACACAAAATTCCAATGTTATAAAAGATATTTTTAATGCATTAATTAAGATTATTTTAAAGTAACATGCTTTACGTGCAAAGGAACTGTTGGTACACAAATCCATGAAGAATTCCAGTCATTTCTTAACCTTCTACGACGGAGGCAACACGAATTTGTAACGACGACCGATCAGATCATAGAATTCATTCCACTTTTGAATAAACTCTTCTCCTCCCGTATGATGAAAGCCATGCCAGACTTCTATCAGCAGGTTCAATTCATAAGGACCGGCCACTTGCTCCATTTCCACTGCAAGAGAAAGCAACAAAAACAATTAACCAGGTAAACTTTTGCTATCATTTGGGGTTGCCACTCACATATTACCGTCTCCTTCAGTTCCCACTCTGCATCATATCGCTCGTTTAAGAACTTTAAAAACTCCGAAAGCTGGGTTATGTACAACTTTCCCACAATGCAATGCCGATCTAGTATTTCGTCATCCATCCAAAATGTGACACGACTCAGCATGCGGGCAGTGTTCTCCTTAATTTCACCCAAATCCTCAAGATGTTGACGCATTGCAAAATGTTGTCTTTCCAGGCGCTGGAAGAGAAAACGGAGACGTTTTTCGGTCGATCGAAGTTCACGTGCATTGTCAGCGTTATTCAGTAGATTTTCCGTGGCAAAGACTTTCAATTGAAAGGACGCCAATTGTTTCATGGCGTGGCGACCCTTCTGCACGATCTGTTTCCAAGCCTCCGACTCAGTTCTGATATTGGTAATCATAAGGTCCAATTCGCGTTTGGCACTTTCTATATTCATTTTAAGGCAGTTTAAATTTGGGAATCAATTAAATTGGCAGCAATTGACAACTTTAACCAGTGTTGAGCAGTGGAAAATCATAGCGATAGTGTTGGTTAAGGAAGATTTTGAGTGTTAATGAATTAATGTTTAATAAATAGGTTGCTGAATTAATGACGTAACAACTTCTGGTATCGGCTGTCGCAATTTAGGAAACAGTCAGAGTTAAAAAATGATTCATAGTTTAAGAAGTAGAAATTTCAGCTACTTCGTTTTAGGTTACAAATGTCGGAATTTAAGGAAGACGCCACTTAATTTGTTTTTAAGCTTAGTACTTAGATTTTAAATCCTCATAAAAAAGATGTCGGAATGCTTTCCTAAAACCCCTACTAGTGTCTTCGCTGGGCCAGTGCTCAGACAAACTAAAATTTACGCTCATACTCATCGGAAATGCTCATGGCGCCGCTAACTTGACCGACAGATCACAGCTTTATCTCCGATCCGATGTCCGATGGGTGTGTGCAGAAGTACGGCAATTATCAACTACTGACGTTACTTGAAAACAATAATAAAAATAGGCCATAACCCTGCTCTCCATATTCTTCTTCTTCTTTATTGGCCCGATGCTTGCATCACAACCGTTTGACGGTCTCGGCCGCTGCAACTAATGTCCGCCAGTCGCTTCTGCTCTGAAATGTCTTTCCTCACCTGGTCGTCCCACCTTAGAGGTGGTCGTCCCACCTTGCCTTGTCCCAGTTCTTTCGCATTCCTCTTGTAGACCATTTTTGCTGGAGCTTGATCATCCATACGGGTAACATGTCCCAGCCAACGCAGCCGCTGTTGCTTTATGCGCTTGACCAGACTAGTATCCCCATAGAGCTTATACAGTTCGTCATTCCTTCGGATGCGAAAGTCCTCGCCAACTTTCAAAGGTCCATAAATCCTGCGAAGAATTTTTCGCTCGAAAACGCCAATCGCCGCCTCATCCGCTGATGATATTGCCCATGCTTCTGCGCCGTATTGCAGGACTGGGATGATAAGCGACTTATATAGCGCTATTTTTGTTCTTCGCTTGAGGTTTCTGCTCTTGAGCTCCCTACTTAGCCCGTAATAGCATCGGTTTGCGAGCGTGATTCTTCTTCGAATTTCCAGGCTGATGTTGTTGTCGCCGGTTATCATCGTTCCAAGGTAGACAAAGTCCTCAACAACTTTAAAGTTGTACTCTCCCATTGCAACAGATTGCCCAAGTTGTGTGTACTTCTGTTTCGAGGACACTAGGTACTTCGTCTTGTCCTCGTTTACCGCTAAACCCATTAGCTCAGACTGCTTCTCAATATCTGAAAACGCCTTGCTTACTGCCTGTTCGGTTTTGCCGATAATGTCAATATCATCGGCATATGCAAGTAGCATTACATCTTTATTAAAGATGGTGCCCGATCTGTTGGCATTTGGGCACTGGCGCAGTATATACTCCATCAGCAGATTAAAGAAGTCACACGATAAGGTGTCACCCTGCCTAAATCCTCTTTTGGTATCAAAAGGCTCAGAGAGGTTCGTTCCTATTTTGACGGAGCTTTGAGTGCTTCTCAACGTCATCATGCAAAGTCGAACGTACTTTGCTGGAATACCTAAAGTAGACAGGGCTTCGAAAAACCTTGACCTTATCGGCGTGTCGAAAGCGGCTTTGTAATCGATAAAAAGATGGTGATTTTCGATGTTTCTCTCATAGGTCTTCTCCAGGATTTGGCGCACTGTGAATATCTGGTCTGTGGTGGATTTACCAGGTCTAAAGCCACACTGATAAGGTCCAATCAGTGTATCAATTAGCGGCTTTAGGCGTTCACAAATAATGCGGGACAGAACCTTATATGCGATGGGGAGGAGACTAATCCCGCGGTAGTTGGCGCAAACTGCAGGGTCTCCTTTTTTAAAGATTGGACAGAGAACACTTAGATTCCAATCGACAGGCATGCTTTCATCAACCCATATACGGCACAGAAGTTGGTGCATGCACCTTACCAATTCTTCGCCTTCAGCCTTGAACAATTCAGCGGGCAGCTCATCAGCGCCTGGCGACTTGTTGTTCTTTAGCCTTCTTATGGCTAAACAGACTTCCTGTTGGGTCGGCGGCTCTATCTCTATGTTGTCGATTGGTGGCATCGTTACTTCTCTAAAGGCGGCATCATGTTCGTCATCGCCTCCCAGTAGGTTGGAAAAGTAACTTCTCCATTTGTTAAGCGCCACTTGCGGATCTGTGACCAGATTCCCCTGTTCGTCTTTGCATTGTGCGACTCTGGGTTTGAAACCTTCTGTTAATTGCTTAATCTTTTGGTAAAATTTTCGAGTCTCACTTATGCCGAATAACATCTCGACTTCCTCGCGCATGCGCCTTTCCTGCTCAAACTTTTTTCTTCTAAAAAGGAGTTTCTCCTCTTTCCTTTTCTCCAGGTATCGCTCTTTAGCAGCCCGCGTTACTCTCGACTGCAGAGTTCTCCTGTAGGCAGCGTTTTTCTCTGCAGTAGCGCGTCGGCACTCCTCGTCGTACCAAGACCGCTTTCGAGGGGGCTCGGAGTAACCGAGTATCTCATTGGCAGCCGTACTCATGGAGTGCGATATACGCTGCCACTCTTCGCATATATCGGAAGGGAATGGGGAGGTTTCCCTAAGCAGTTGGGCGAGTTTAGCTGTGTAGGCTTCAGAGGTCCCTTGTGATTGCAGCTTCTCGACGTTTAGCTTTCGACGTGTGCTAGAGCGTGAGGCATGTGCCACACTGAGCCGCGTGCGTACCTTGGCTGCAACCAGGTAATGATCCGAGTCTATGTTGGCTCCTCGAATCGCACGCACGTCTAGTACACTCGATGAATGCCTTCCGTCGATCACAACGTGATCAATCTGATTTCGTGTTCGTTGACCAGGGGACTTCCAGGTCGCCTTATGGATGTCGAGGTGTTCAAATCTGGTACTACTTATGACCATGTTCCGGCCCGCAGCGAAGTCTATTAGTCTCTCTCCGTTACCGGAGGTTGTTTCATGAAGGCTAAATCGTCCGACTGTCGATCCAAAAACTCCTTCTCTCCCGACTTTCGCTTTAAAATCGCCTAGCACGATCTTTATGTCGTGATCGGGGCAGCGCTCGTATAATTGTTCCAGGCGCTCATAGAATTCATCTTTTATCGGGTCTTTCTTGTCTTCTGTTGGCGCGTGAGCACAGATAAGACTAATATGCTCTCCATATATCCTACAAAAATCCCCGAATATATATTAAAAAACCATTAACCAAAGTCAAATGCAAGTGCAGTGCGGCCGTTTCATATTTGGTGGATATTAGCCGTCGAACGATAGTATTTGGGCGTTGAACAGTCAGAATGGACTCTACGCTAACCCCCTTCGGAATAAACGATCAATTACGCTGTCGTGCTTGCCACTGTAAGTGCAGAAGGTCCTGAGAACAAACCCCAGACAACGATAGGTAAAGTAAAAAAAATTAAGAAAAATACTTTAAATTTTTTCTGCTTTTTTTAAAATTATAAATTATTTTTTCTGTACGATTTGTCAGTCATCTGCAATATATTTTTTTTTCTTACATAATGAAATTATAAAATATAAATTTGAATACAAATCACTTTTGATCGAGTGGTGTGACCCATAACGAGTTAATTTAAAAATACCAAGAGCTTCAAATTTGGGCATAGTTTGTTGTTAAGTCTGGTCACACTATGATTTTGTTTCACTGTGACGATGGTAGGGTTTTTAATATTTGATCGATATATCGATATTTTGGTTGGACGATAAGGGTTATTCCGATATGATATTTTGTATGCCGATATTGGCGATTATCGATATTTTCATAAGCGATATATCAGATATTTACTATGGTAATAGGTGCAAGTTATATGGCAAGCCTCATGAAAAATCTGGTAATTCAACTTAAGATCACATTTAAGAACTAATCATACACGTATGGATGCTGCAGTACGCTGCAATATGAGGGATCAATGCTGGAATATGTTAAAGATATGGACATGAACCCAATAGCTGGAGAGCTTTTGCGGATGAATTGTTCATACTGTCTGCAATTGCATTTCGATACTAAATTGCTTCAGAAAGTTCAGTACCATCAGAACCGAAAGCATCCGCAACAGAATAACTGTGGAGCACATTAAGCAGCGGGTTTCTTAAATTCTTACTCCCTATTGGTATTTTTTTTAGGCACAAGCTGTAAATCTTTAAGACCTATAAAATAAGCACTTTTGATCGGCTTTGAAATCGGAACAATTTTAAACAACAGCTTTACTTATACGAAGTATTTTTCCTAATAAATTTTTTAATAAAACTCTCATTAGAGTACAGGCTTTAAGGGTTTAAAAAAAAGAAAATCAGGTTTTCGATTTCGGCCAAATCATGCGGAATCAGAATTGTTAAATGTTCTCGCTTTCAAAAATTGACGGTGATATTCGACATTTAACTTTAAAATCCAAATGACCTTCAATTGATCCTTTGGATGGCAGAAAGAATCGACCAAATTTGTTAATCGTTTCTGAGAAATCACAACTTGAAATGGGAACAGGCCTGAATGTCTTTATTGATGAACTGTCAACAAATGTACATTGTTGTTTTAGAAAACTGAGTCATTTTAAATTTAATGAATAAGAAGTAATCCTGATGAAAAGATAAGATATAACGGCCACTAGAATTGGTCAATAGCAGTTTTATGGTGAAGAGGTCCCTTAAAAACTTTTCCGTATTCTTAAGCTTTAGAAAATAACGATATATCGATTATTTTTGGACGCGATATATGAAATATCGATATTGAAAATATTGATTATTTTTTACAGTATTTCCCTGCTTTCGGATATTTGCAAAGTAGCATTGCAAAAAAGGGAAAAGGCTTTTCGCATTTCTGTTAAAATTTATATTATTATAATTTGCAAAAATTTATTCATGCTAAAACTTGCTAGCTTTCAAAATGTCTTTAACTTTGTGGAAACAAACTGAAAATTTTGGAAGAGCTCAGAGTTTTCCCTACGAAAATATATCCAATAAACAAACAAACAAAATGCATATAAATAAGTAATCAGGGCTTAATCCCGAAACGAACTTTGGCTCCGGTTCCGGTACGTTCCGAAATGAATGTTTCGGTTGAAGGTTCTATTTCGGTTTTCAATTAATTTTTGTTTTCGGTTTTGATACGGAACCCGGATTCTTATTTCGGTATACCGGTAGCGAGATATCTAAATGATTTTATTCCTGTTTAATACATCGAATCAAAATTCAACATAAAATGAATTGTTTCACATTCAAAGTAAAATTATATAGACTTCATATTTCGTATTTTTTTACGTAGTTAAAATGTAAGAACTAATGATTACATTATATGCTCAATGAGCATAAGCCTACTATATTCTCTGTGTACTTTCTTGCAAAGTATAAAATCAAATCAACAGTTGCACGGGAATTCCCAAAGCCCACAAATGATCTGTGTAACCATCAATGATCTGATCAAGAATATATATACTTAATAAGGTCGAAAAGTATTCCTCTCTGTTACATACTTTTGCACAAGGTACAGCGTTTAAAAAAACAACTCGAAACTGTACCGGTACCAAGGTTTCGGTTTCGTTCCGGTACTATTGGTTCCAATAATAACGGTATTCGTTTCTTAAAAAAAAATTTGTATCGGTTCCGGTATTCGATTTGAATCGGTTTATTTCGGTTAACGGTTCCTGTATTAAGCCCTAAAAGTAAGACCTTAAATTTTTCATTTTCTGAAGATGTTTTTTTAAGGTTCCAAATTTGCCCCTTTAGTAGAAAATTTGATAAACTGTACGGCAGCAGCTTTTGCTGATTCACTGGACTCCATCGCCTTTGAATTGCGTGCCAAATTGATCAAGTGACCATGATTAAGCAGCCGCCTAGATTGGGTCGCATTAATTGCGATCATGTTGTCTGCTCTCCCTCCTAGCCCCTCCGGCCAATCTCTGGCCGTGGCTGCCTGGCAATTAGCTGCGTGACGCTTTTGCACACAAAACTACTAGGAAGCGATTTTCTCTCATTCGGTTTTTGGGGTCGCCTGGAGTTGGTCTTGGCTTGGCCTCCTTGTCAGCCGGCATGAATTACTGTGCGTTGATTGCGTTTAAGGCCTGATTGCAACAACGTTGCACAAATTGCTGTCCTCATCGCCATTCTTTTGAGGCATGCGGCAAACTGGTTTCTTTTTTGTTGGTGTCCAATTCCTTTAGCTGCATTAATTATCAACAAATCATTTTTGTTGCACTGAAAGGCACATTTATCAGCGATTATGCATGCAGAATCAGGGGATGCGGCATCCGTGGCAAGTGTCGCAAAACATGTGTCCTCCTGGCAGCTCTGGCCAGTGGATGCCATGTGGAACGCGTTTCGTGAAGATGGTGATCTTTTGACGTAACGCCATAAAAATTTGTCAGCCCAGGGCAGCTCCAATTCGAGAATATGGCAAGAGATGGCGATGGCGTCGGCGACATGACATGGCATTGATAAGCAGCCAGGAGAAAAAAAAAATAAAAACGCCGCCTCAGCATTGCAATTAAGATATTTTTATGTAAATTAATGAAAACAGTCCACGAAGGCGAACGAGCGTAGGCAGCCAGAGTATTTACAGTGATCGGTATTTATATGTGGACGAACATTTGTAGGTTTGTAAATTTATTGGAATTTATCCACAAAGGAAAATTAAAGTAAGAAGAATTGAGCCGAGAATAAAAGTTGTTCATTCCTTTCTTCCATCCACTGTCAAGATCACAGCGCAACTTCTTAAGTTACCGGCGCCTAGCTGAGGAGCTGTCTAGATAACGGCGTGGCAGAAACTTGTTCCCTTATGGTGCGTTTCTACTACAGCAGGGTTAGAGTCCGCGTCCATTTATCGAAGAACGCGAGTCCAACTCCATACAAAAAAAAATGTCAGTTGTTGACCGAGGGGGTGGTGAGGGGGTAGAGAAAAAAGCCGAGTCCACTTTTGGACGCTGGTTCTGCCAACTCGTTTTTTTATATTAATACGATGAATATCGATAGAAATCGATATCGATAAGACTTTTGACTGCAAAATCAGCTGGCACAACAATTGGCGGTAAAAGAAATGAAGGGTAAGATGTTTTTATTTTGTTGATTTATTTATATAAAGGTTATCCCTTTGTACAGGATTAAGTAAAATTAAATGGGTTCCCCCCAAAAGACGTTCTACAACGCACCTTGACTGCGACAAATGGTAAACTGCTGGTTGGTCCACTGCTTTTCACCTTTTCAACGGTCAAGAAGCTCGGTGGCAAACATTCAAAATCCATATAAGATATCACCTGGTTGCAAAACTCTATCAGTATTTGGCCAACCTTTGATTTGCATATACCAAATAGTTCCCAAATTGTTCAATATTCCGCTGATAAACCAAGTAAGTAAGGAGCTACGGCTATTTGCTTGTCCAATGCGATTGCAAGCCGGAAAGAAGAAAGAGGCAAAAATGGGAGTAACATCTGTAATGTTTGCCTCTCCGCACGAAAACATTCCTTAAAAATGCGTCTGTATGGCACGTCGGTCTCCCAAAAGCAACCATATCGACTAGGAAACAAATAAATTATTTATAACTGGAGTCCTAATTAAATGGCTTGTGGCGCTACGTAGCAAAGTCATCAGTTGAAAAGATTATTATTTAACTGCATAAGCTGCAGTGGTTGCTTTTCAATTGCATTTAGTAAAACAATGTCACTTAAATTCATTTTGATCGATGCACAAAGGTAAACAAACAGTCCAGATCAGCTGTTGTGGACTCGGAATTGGACACCTAACGCAGTGGAAACGCCTTTTGGAATTTATCGAAAAATCGTGGAATCGATGACAGAACACGCGTAAGTGGAAATCGGCTATTACACATATACACACGGTTCCCACACTTGGTGTTTTTGCACCAAAACTGGTGTTTTTTTATCCTGTTGGTGCACTGGCACTTTTTTTATTGGAAATGGCTCGTTTTGGCTCTTTTTTCTTATATAAGCGAAAAAGGTGAAACATTATTCGATTCCTAAATTAGATCCTGGATATTTTTCGCTGTCAACACTTATTGATAGTTTTAAATATCTTAAATATATTTTTATAGTATGAAAGTACATATTACATGTATACATATTTTTTACGGAATATGAAACTTAGTAGATTTAATGTTAGCGACTTAAATTCTTATTTTTGGTGCGATGACAAAATTTTTGTTGGTCTCAATGCCCAACAATACATATATGGATAGCTAGTGTATAGTGAAATGCACAACTTTAAAAGTAAAGGAAACGGTACGCGAGTTTTACTAGCCCACTGCACCACGAAGCGAACGTCAAGCAGGAGTATCGTAAAACTATCACACTCGAGCTTAAAGGTGATACGAGAGGTGAAAGTTTAGTCAAATTATCGCATTCATGCTTGAATATGATATGTGAACAGGGAGAAAAATGATTTTGACAGAAACTAACAATATTCGTTCCTTTTTTGTATGCTCCGTTATTCTTACGTTTTCTTCGCCTGTCTTGCGTTCTTTGCACTTATAGTTATCAATAACGAAAAAGGCTTGCAATCGATTGGTGAAGTAAGTCGCAAAAGTTATCGTAGGAGGCTCACAAAAACTATCGAAAAAGGCTCGCAAACGAATCTTTTGCGGGCTATCGAGAACAAACAAGAGCGACGGGTGATTACTTTGCGGATCGTTTGCGAGTGTTTTCTCGATAGTTTTGCACATTGATGTTTCGCGTAAGTATCGTTAGAGATATTATTTAGGAGCTTTTGGTTCAGTGGGAGGTTTCGCTTGTGAAAGAAATGCAGCGGTTTGATTTAAGATGAGACGGTATTAAATCTCTCATTATGATTGCACCAGCCAACGTAATTTGGGCAAAGAAACTGAAATAATGCCACTAAGTGAAAACTTGAAGAATTTGTGTTAATCGGATCTTGTTGAAATTATTTCCAATGGGACGTGTTAAAGTTGACAGAAGCTAAGTTACAAAAAGAAAAGGAGATTTCTATATTTTGGGAAGAAGTGGCAAAAGTAAAAAATGGGACTAATATTGAAATCTTTAAGGAATTAGTTGGATATATAAGAAATATATTTTCTATTCCACACAGCATCGATTCGGCGGAGGGTAATATTTTTACCATAAGTTTGATAACAACAAAATTGGGAAACAGACTTGAATTTTATTCAGTGTGAAGCTCTGTAAGAATACATATTCAGATTATGTGTGGTCTAAAACTTAAAAAAAAAGACTTTCAAATATAGAAAATCATGATAAATACAAAAAAGTAAGATTGTTTCGGTCGAGTGCCCCGACAGCAAAATACCCTGTACCATGTACTGTGGTTCCTTTATGTTTTAATTTCTTTTATTTTCAAATTTAATTGAAAAAATGGGGTGGCGCACTTGCATATCTTCAGTGTATTTGCTCGGACACCTACTTACATGCCAAAAATTGTGGCTCTATATATTACAGTCTCTGAGATCGACGCTACCATGCAGACAGGCTAAATCGTCTCGGCTGTTGATGCTGATCAAGAATATATATACTTAATGGGGTCGGAGGTGCTTCTTTCTGGCAGTTACGTACATTTGTACAACTTTATGACCCTCTTTTACTTATTTTTAATGAGTTCAGGGTATAAAAAAATTTATTGTTTTCACATGTACTTTTAAGAATTTTCAAGAAATGGAATTAAAAGAGATATTTTATATTCAATGAAATGAATATATGTATAGCACGAATAAGTGAAGAAATTTGTTTTGGAAATAAGAATCAATATTGACTGTCTTGGTTATTTTAAATGTTAACAAGTTAATTAAAAGGTACAAGAACAATTTTTAATTTTTATTTGTATGTTTAGGAACACTAAAGAAATGAAATGGATGTGCGATTTTACGTCATTGACAAAGAGATATATTGAAATTATAACATGAATAAGGATGAAAAAATTTTTGGCTCTTTTTTTTATGAAAATGGTTCTTTTTTTTAAATTTTTTTGGTGCATTATTTTATACTCAAGTGGCAACCGTGCATATACATATACCTACATGAGCATGCTTATGGCTCTCTTTTTCTCCACATTCGGAAAAAAAATAGCTTAAAAAGATTGTGATTGCGCAGCAACTACAATATGTAGTAGTATTTTTATTTGGTATAACAAAGGCTTGTTTTGTAACCTTCAGCCATAACGTATGACAATATTATTTCGCAAATTTTATAGACAGAGTATTGACAGTTTAATACTATGGCAATGAAATTAAAAAGAAACATAAAGAAGTAACAGCTTAAGGTGTAGATCGTTTGGATGCCGAAGCGGTCTTGGAAGTAGTTCAGTGTTCCAAGGCTGTGGTTCAGTCTCTTGAAAAGTTGAAAAGTTTTCTTTTTCCCGGAACTCGATGTTTTTCAGAGGCTTCCCAAGACTATCAAGATTGATATGGACATTGCAAGCAGAAGCAGGGGCTCTCTCATTTAATAAACATTGTTTGAAGTCGCTCAACTTCTTCATACTGGGTACATCCCCATAGTTGCGACCAGGGAATCAAACCGGAGCCAGAACCGGAACCGTATACCGAAAAGAACCGATTAAATCTCGGAACCAGAACCGGAATCGATTTTTGAAATATTTTGTATACCGGTATCCGAGAATCGATATTCTTGGAACCGAAAAGAACCTTAACGTTGTAACGGAACAGATTCGGTTCTGAACAACAACTAGACTGCAAAGCTGGCACTTAGATTTGGGGGACTTTTAAGTAATTTGGTTTAATCGTATGCATTCAAAAATTTATATTGTGATATGGAAAAATGCGAAACCAGTCTCTATAAAAATGTGGCATTCTTCATTCTTAGTTCCTCATGATAAACTCATTAACAAAAAGCTCTGAAGTTCTAAAGAAGGATCACGGGGGTTTAAACCCTTTGGAGAGTGTTAGGTTTGGATCCAGGTTCGGCAGGTTTTAAAATTC
The DNA here is from genome assembly GCA_018904275.1 of Lordiphosa clarofinis. Classification (NCBI taxonomy): domain Eukaryota; kingdom Metazoa; phylum Arthropoda; class Insecta; order Diptera; family Drosophilidae; genus Lordiphosa; species Lordiphosa clarofinis. The sequence goes on along the minus strand of JAEIGQ010000029.1, from coordinate 140,122 downwards.
AATGGTATTAAACAGAGAAGGGAAAGTAAAGGTTTTTTGGAGTGTAATTAATATGCCATCGCAACGCTAAAATAAGCAAGTGGGTTTTGACACCCGTGGTTTAATGGCATCAATCATGGCTTTCCTGAGCATTAAACGCTTACCAGAGCTGAACTGGAACCGAAATTGAATTCAGTTTGATTTCCTGCTAGGAAATTAATCCTTATACTTATTTATGTTTCGGTAAAGGTTAATGTTTTAGATGTTCTTCGATTTCTTATTTCAAAGAAATAAAATTTGAAAAATTTTTATAATCGATTCTATTTCATTCCCAATTCGTTTAGTAACACTTCACTTATCAGTTGTAGCTCCAGCCGAATCCTAATTTGTTGTTTGTTGGCCAGTTTGTTGTTGTCAAAAGTTATTTGCTGGTGCAGTTTTGGGAGGGTTGGGAAAAAAATGTTTAAGACAAGAGTTTAATCCAAATTGTATTAAAGTAAATAGTCACAGAATATTAAAAAAATGGTTCACAGGAAGGCAGCTCTTATTTTTAGCAACAATTCCCCATCACGGACTCATACTTCGCCAGTTTTAAATCTGCGAAATTTTGCGATTTCGAAGCAACTACTTTCGTGTCCAAGTCGTAAAATTATTGCGAAAGCGGAAATGGAAGCGTGGCTATAAAAGTTTTAAAAGTATTTTTTTTCAGTATTTGTCCAATAATAACTTGTAAGATCGTGATCGATCTGCAAAACATTGAATTTATCACATACGTATAGGTTTTGAACTATCTATTCCATAATTACAAGTGTAGTTCAATGATTTATCAAATGAGTTCGTCCAAATATATTTCTCAGCAACTGTAGAATCTGTCTGTTTGCTGGACCAGACGGAGCACATGGAGCATGCGTGCTACTTACAAATAAGTACAAGCCTCAACCCAACGATTGGAAGTCCAATTGCGTTGAAAGCCGTGCGCATTTTTAATTGGAAAGCACACACTGGGACAGGGACAGGGACAGGCACTGGGCCAGGACAAGGAAGGCAACAACAACACAAAAAGTGACGCACCGAAAATTTATTGTTTCATGATCGCGCAACCTCCATATCGAATGGCCAGAGCAAACAGCACAAAAGGCCGCAGGCGCAGACAATGTCGAAGCCAACAAGAAGAAGGAGCTGGTCGAAGATGTCGTTCTGCTCTGCCCTTGCCCGCATCTCCCCCTCTCTCTTATACAGTGCTGTTACTTAGGCATTTATGTCTGGCACTTGACACATTTTGTTATGGCATTCTTAGCTACCGCGCGCCTCTGACTCTGTTGACCCAATCAAAATTCCTGGATCTTGCACTTGAATGCGTTTAATTTGTAGGATTCGATGCTAAAGCTGAAGCTGAGTTGTCATCCAAGCGGCTTCGAGTGTTGAACTTTGGGTTTTACCGGATCAGTTGTTCTTGCAAGCGGACTTACAGCTCTTATGGGCCAAGGGCAAAAGCGAGTGTCAAGACATTTCATCTGGAACTGGAAAAATGAAAACTACGATTGAATAGATGAAGGGAGTAAGAAACCTTCTCAATACTAATTATAAAAATCTTGGAATATCAATCTGGGAATATCAATCGTGATGACAAAGATTAAAATAAGAGAGCAAAATGCTTCGAACGATGTGGACCGTAGGCGAGTTATATTTTTTCCGGACTGATCTAGCTAAGCGTAGGGCAGAAGGGGACGAACGAAACTCAGTTCGGAAGACCAGGAGCAGCAGAGCATTGCCAAGCGTGGTGTTAACAACTGGAGCTAGTTAGAAAAATACTTCGTCCGAGTACGTTTAGCGGGCATTTCCAATCGATAATACTTTTCTTTCTTTTAACTTGGTAACTCTTTTAGTGACAGCTGTGCCGGCTTATTCCCCTGATTTGGCATCGGCAAACTCTTATTATTCTTTTTTATGAGCAAAATTAGCAATAATCGATTTATGGGCCATAACTTTAGATTTTTGGGGTCCCAGATAAAATCCATTATGAGGAAGCGGCTTAAGCGACTTGTTTTACAGCGTACACTAGCTCATTCCCCAGGTTATTACAATTTTGTGAAATTTCTAGCACTGTGTAATAAGTTGTGTGAAATAACAAGAAATTATTTGTTTGGTTTTGTTGATCGGAACCTAAAATCTATTAGACAAACAACTTTTCCTTTGTCTTTACAGTTCGAAGTCAAGACCAATTGTCTTCTCGTATGCAAGCAGTTCGCGTCTTAAAAAATTAAGAAGAAAAAAATCTAAATTGAAGCCGATTTCAGTCTCGCCGTGCTTTTGTTTGTTGTAAGCCAGGTCCCGCAGTTCAAACTCGAATATCCGATTCCCAGATCTTTTTCCTTTGTTGAAACATACATTTACCATTAAGAAGGACTCCTGTTTCGACAGCTGCCAAAACAAAATACGCTGGTTTTTATTAAGAGTTACGCTAGCAATTAGTTCATCCAGGGCCACGCTAAGAAGGGTCTGAAAATGTTCTATTAATAAAGTGGCAATGGGCTAAGAGTAGAGATGGGCGAATAAAAACAATTCGTTCTCGTCCCGATCCCGACTAAAAAATTTTAAATCAATCTCGTCGCGTCTGATCCCCTACTTTTTTCGGGTCCAGCGGGAAACCCGTCGCGAGCCCATCTCTAGTAATGAGTCCTAAATGATGTACGGGACATCATGAAATAATCCTTGAATTTGTCCATTCTATATTTTTGGACTGTCCCAATAAGCATTCATCTAAGCACAATCTAACAAAAAAAGTCGCTTTTTGGTCATCGATTTGTGCTGCTGAACACGCTCATTGTTTCTCATTAAAATGGAGTGCACGAAATGATATTTAACATTTGTGTCCAAATTTTTATCCTTATTGAAAGGAGAAGTCATCGACTATTTAAAACGCCAAAAAAATGTGAAAATTGTGGAGTTGACTGCAAATAGCAGAAAAAGGCAAGCAACTTTCTTTTATTTTAAGTTAGTTATCTATATATGGGTGATTCCCTGAAAAATCGGCCACTGGGATTTTTTTTGGATCGAAATAATTTTTTTCGTATTCCTTGTAGTAAAATAGTATATACGTATTTTCAGCATTTTGGCGAAATACACTTAATTCGCGGGTAAAGTCGATTTGAAAATTGACATATTTGAAAAATTTAATTATTTTCAATTGCTTGCTATCCAAAGCCATTGGTAATAAAAATTTTAAAAAAATCGGAAAATTAACATTTGAATCCAAGCTTTCAAATAACTCACACTAAATAATTTTTAAATTTTTCTTTGGTCTTCAAATCGCGATAATAAGTAAACAAAAATTAATTGCCGCGAAAGGGATTTTTTTTGTCTTCATTTTTTCTCAAAACTTGGTCTTGTATGCAGTAATTTACTGTATTAAGCTGTAAATGGGCAATCCAATAGTTCCGGAGTTATGGCCATTTTTCATTTAATAAAATTCACTTTTTTTAGGAACTAACAATATCAGATGTTTCAGAATGTGAAAATGTTTTGGTTTTAAGAAGATAATTATTTTGTGGTTGAATAGAGTGTCCCTTGTATAGTTTGGCATTTCGAAAATCGTAATTTTAATAATTCTGTGGCCCTACTTTAGTAATTTGTGTTTCTGTATCTTACTGTGATGTTTGGTAAAAATTAGTTGACCCAATCATAGAGTTCCAGGGCAGGGGTAATCTGTTTATCGGTAATCATTTGAATGCTTGCCCTTCTAGCCCTTCTTTTTAGTGTATATCCAGCTCCATCGCAAGGCCCTTTGGGCTGTTGCATGGAAATGCCACTCCGCCGATCTGTTAAAATAATTTTTATGATGATATACTTCACTATATTCGACCACAAAAATATTACCCTCTTAAAATTAAACATACTAAATCTGATATTGTTACAGAAAATTAATTTAAATAAATGAAAAATGGCCATAACTCCGGAACTATTGGATTGCCCATTTACAGCTTAATACAGTAAATTACTGCATACAAGACCAAGTTTTGAGAAAAAATGAAGACAAAAAAAAATCCCTTTCGCGGCAATTAATTTTTGTTTACTTATTTTCGCGATTCGAAGACCATAGAAAAATTTAAAAATTATTTAGTGTGAGTTATTTGAAAGCTTGGATTCAAATGTTAATTTTCCGATTTTTTTAAAATTTTTATTACCAATGGCTTTGGATAGCAAGCAATTGAAAATAATTAAATTTTTAAAATATGTCAATTTTCAAATCGACTTTACCCGCGAATTAAGTGTATTTCGCCAAAATGCTGAAAATACGTATATACTATTTTACTACAAGGAATACGAAAAAAATTATTTCGATCCAAAAAAAATCCCAGTGGGCGATTTTTCATGGAATCGCCCATATATAAAAAAGTTCAACCTGACTAATTGACTGACTGACTGACTGACTGACTGGTGACCGTCGCACAGCCTAAACCATAAAAGATAGGAAGATGAGATTTTCACAGTAGTTTTATCTTATGCTGAAAGTGAGTACTAAGAAAGGATTTTGGAAAATTCTGCCGGGAAGTGTGGACAATTCGCGGAAAACTTTTGTATGAAACTTTTTTGTTTTTCATCCGATCAAGTTCAAACTCATTTTCAAAGATCTGTATGAAAATTCGACAACAACTGCATACCAATCTTCCGGAAAATTCACCCCCATTGCGTGGAAAGTGGGTGGTCAAGGTTGTATGGGCGAAACTTTAGTTGCCAGCGATTAGCGCCAAACGCATTTTCAAAATTACACATAACAAAACATAAGTTGTAAGCATAGTACGCGAAATAGAGATTTTGGAAAATCTGCACAAGAGGAAATTGGCCGGAAAAATCTGAATACAAAAAAGTTTTTATCATGGATTGGCTTGAAACTCGGTTTGTAATTATAAAATACGAAATAGTTTAAAATGTTATATTCCGAAGTTGGAAAATTTGACCTGACGGTCGAAAAATTCCCGGAAAACTCTGCATGAAAAAAACTATTTTTCATCCGATTGGCTTGAAACTCGGTTTGTAAAGACAAAATACGAAATAATTTGAAATGTGATTTTTCAATGTCGGAAAAGCCGCCCAAGAGGAAAATGGCCGGAAAATTCTGCATGCAGAAACTACTTTTCATACGATTAGCTTGAAACTCGGATTGTAAGGTCAAAATGAGAATTTATTTTGTTTTTAATTTTCCGATGTTGGAACTATCGCCGGGATGCTCACTGTGAAGTGAATGGGATGTGGGTGGAAAGTTGTTTTGGAAGTGGGTGGTAAGTGGATGTAAAGTGGGTGAAATGTGGCAGGAAGTGGGAGGGATGTGGGTGGGATGAGGGTTGGATTTTAATGGGAAGTGGGCGGGAAGATGGCGGGAAGATGGCAGGAGGTGTGTGGTATGTGGGTGGCAAGTGGGTGGGATGTAGGTGCGAAGTGGGCGGGAAGTGGGTGGGATGTGGGTGGGATGGAAATGGGAAGTGGATGGAATATGGGTGGGAAGTGGGCGGAAAGTGGGTGGGATGTGGGCGGTATGTGGGTGGGAAATGGGTGGGATCTAAATGTGAAGGGGGTGGGATTTGGGCGGGAAGAGGGCGGGAAGTGTGCGGAATAATGGGCGGATAGTGGGTGGGATGTGGGCGGGAAGTGGGTGGGATGTAAATGTGAATGGGGTGGGATTTGGGCGGGAAGAGGGCGGGAAGTGTGCGGAATAGTGGGCGGATAGTGGGTGGGATGTGGGTGGGAAGTGGGTTGGATGGAAATGGGAAGTGGATGGGATGTGGGTGGAATATGGGTAGGAAGTGGGCGGAAAGTGGGTGCGAAGTGGGCGGAAAGTGGGGTGGATATGGGCCTGAAGTGGGTGGTAAATGGGGTTGCGTTGGTTATATACTGTTGAAGGCGCAGCGAAGCGTGACGGGCTATTTGCTAGTCTTATTATAAATTTTTTATTTTTAATTAGTTTTAAATTTCACTTTTAGTTAGTATGTTTTTTTTTCTTCTAAATTTGTTCTCTTCCGGTAACGGTTATTTAGGTCTAAGCAACAACTTTTACCTACATTAATTGTCAAAATTTGTAACGGATTTCAGGAAAAAGTTGAAAAACTGAAAAAAGTTGTGAAAAATTGATTTTTTTGGACATCTTTTGTAATTTTAAGTACCAAGACGTAATTTTTTGGATTTGCTAGTAAGAAATGTTTTGTAGGCCAAGCCAAGAGCAACAACTTTGCTAAAGACATAAAAGCAAAATTCAATATAGCTTACGAGATATGGAATCATTAATCCTACACTGAAGCTGAAAAGTTCAAAGGTCATTAAAAAGAAAACGGCAGCTAATCAGACCAAACCCATGCAGCGTTTTTATACTACCATCACACCCTTTCAGAATTTTTTGGTCTCGACCGTATCAACTTTTTTGAGTTCAAAAATGTGTCACAGTGTTATTAGTTATTTTGTAATTTGGTTAGTTTTTCTTTGTTAGGCTTTCTTAGTCAATAAGGCTTTTTATAACGTGTGTGTAATTTAGTTGACAGCCTTTTTTTGTCGACTAAATAAATAAAAAAATGTGGGGAACAGAAAAAAGTTAAGAAAACAGTTCAACTTTTCTTGAAGTACTCGCACTCCTTTTTTGCTGATTTCAAACTCTTTATCAAGAACATTACAAATTTTGTTGTATGGGATACATTTTGCTTAAAAAGTAAAAAAAACGGACATCCGAAGCACATTTATGTAAACTATGTAAATTGTGTGTGGGCCTTACTGTGCCATTTGAAGTCATTATGCTTCTAACTGCATCGATCAGCTGGAGTGCTTTTGGCTAAAGTGATTTAAAAAAATAATATGAAATCTATGGCAATAATGCAAAAACGAAGGAGTCGTTTGGAAATTTTTTTTGCTTTCAAGAAAAATCGCTTTAATTTTGGCGGTGAAAGAGCGGAATGTCTTTGGTATCTTTCCCGCCCCAGGCATTCGCACTTAAATTGTGTGAATTTCGCATCAAAATACATAATACAGATTATGGAGCAGTGTGATCCACCGCCAGTTAGTTTAAAAATACCACATACTAACGTTTTTTAAAGTCTGTTCACACTACTTTTACACTCCACGGTGACGAAACATATGAGGAAGTTAGCTAAATTAAGTACTTCGGATGTCCGTATGGACCTTAAAGGGCAATTCCTAGAACGCATGAAATAAATAATTATGTCTAACTTCACATGAACAGAAACACTTTTGAGCTGATTTGAATTGAACAAATAAGGTAATGTGCCGAAATAAATTGTTATGTCATCTGAAATCAGGACTTTAAAGGTAAAATTATTCTACTGGAAGATGAATTGGGCTGGGCCAGGCAATCAATTATAGACTGGAAAAACTTCTTAAGGGAATTCTACATTGATTGGTCTATTCGTAAAAAAATCGTGGAATATAATTGTGGCCGAAAAATTCTTTGTTATTCCGGTGGTAGACAGTGGAAAGGACACTCTTTTTTAAAATTATCAAAGAAAATATATAGCAGAAGGATCACAGATTTTTGTTAATCGTAAAATCGTAATCCTAAATTCTGAGGGGTTTCAACACAAAACAGTTAAGCACTCAAAAAACTTTGCGGAACCCTTAACTCGTGCGTTCTCTTGGATAATTATCCATTATCTTGGATAATTGGGAAAATTTATGTTTTAGAAACGGTTCACGAATCACAATGACAGGATTCATAAAATCTCTCATGGAATTGGACTGCTGTATAATCCAGCAACAAAAATTTCCTGAAGAAGGCAATATAATTGCCGAAACGCCTAGGAGAAAACCTGAGCAAATAAATGTTTTGACGGCAGGAAGGGAAGACAGCTGAAAAATAACTCCAACTTACACCACAAATACAACGAAAAACTGCCAAAAAACAAATCCACTAAAATTATTGTCAATGATGTAAGTTTTTTAAAGGAGGGTCTGTATGAAAATTGTTAATGGATCACCCTTTATAAAAGCTTCTTGAATAATTAGACGACCTGCCTTTCCGGAAGGCGTACCAACCTTCTGAAAAAAGCAGTTCTATTATCTTAAGAACTAAATATAACAGTCTGATGGGACTAATATTCTTAGAAGTTAAAAGTGGAGCAAAGTGCACCTGAGTAAAAAACACCGAACAAATGCGACGAACAAATGGAACAATCGCTGAGTATAGAGCTACTAAGAGGACGTCACTGAATTACGAATTATTAAACAAGAGTGACTAAACAGAGTTTTTGATCATTACGTCACCGAACAATGAGTCACAATACAAAAAAAAGGCAATTGAAGAAGAACAGACTCTGAAGCTGTGTTGAAATCTGGTGCACCTAACAAAATGTCTTTTTTATAATTTTGTATGTAAATTATATTAAAACTTCGAGGAACTCTTTTCAATTACTCTTGTCTTGCAAATTATGGTTTATAGTTGGTTAGTACCTTAAATGAGGCAGCACTTCTCGTATATTAAATAATTCATGTACCTATGCAACGCATTTCCGACTCGCCTTCGACTCCTAACCAATGGTTTCCACATTATTAATTCTTTTTCTTGCCAAAGCCAATTCTTATTTGCCTGCTTATCTTGACCAACTTCCTTTGCTAGCTGGCACTTAAGAGGAGTCCGCTTTCAACTATCCCGAGTGCATTTCTATGTGGGGTGGAACGGCCCGAGTGCAGCTGCGGCTGCCTCGTTCAAATTGTTGTTGCCGGTAGCGTTTGCTGATCGCTGGACAAGCGAAACCAGAGCAGAGGACGGCAAGGGGCCAAGTTGATTTATTCTAATCTGTATAAGCGTTGCTATAATAAAGCAAAAGAGCCCACGGAGTGGACAATGCTGGCCAGCGGCTTTTGGTCATGTCCAAAGTTAAAGCCAAATTGCAGATCAGGCCAGGGACTGGTTCCCTCTCCCGATCACATTGTGTGTGCCACTTGGGCGCAGGCTCAGTTGGTTCTGCATTGTAATTGGATTTAAGCCGCCGGTGCATGCGCAGCTGCAGATTCTAATGACTCAGCAAGCAGCAAAGTGAAAAAGGGAATGGCAGTGGGGCAGGGATACAGGCTGGGGTCCTGGCCATTGTTCTTGATTTGGGCCAGGGTTCAGGGGCAACCTTTCACCGTGACTAATGCACAAATGAAGATGCAAGCGCTAATTTATTGACTTCGAAAGTCGAAGGTAGCAACTACATGCAAAATGTCGCCAGCTTCAAGAATGTTATCGCTTCAAGTTGCTAAAAGTGTTGGGAGCGACAGGCAGGGAGACGCCAGAGACGACGTCGGTGGTGATAGCCAAGGCAATGGCCAAGGCGAAGCGTCAATGGCAGCAGCAGCAGCAGCAACTGTCTGCTTGCAACACCCACGTTGCTGTTGCTGTTATCTGTGTTGCCTTGTGTACAAGTACTTTTGCCCTGGCCAGAAAGAGTCGAATAACTTTGCTAGGAAGTCTGAAAACTTCACGTCTAATCGTACCACACAATGACAGATCTGCGTATGACCAAATAATTGCTACTTGTGTTACACGTTGAGTGGCTTTTGGTTTGGGATGCTGGAATATAGAAATCGATCATTTTTTGAAAATAGTTTTGGAGGATATTTTTGTTAATTATATCGTCAAAAGTTATTCCAGCATCCCTTCTTTTGGATTTTGACTTAAGCATGATTTGTTCTCAGATTAAGTATGTATATAACATGTCAACTCGAACTTAGTTTTTTGGTACTTAAAACATTTATGAGAAAATCCTTATTCATACCCTTTATTATAATTTTGACCAGAAGTTTGCAACGCATTGAAATATTCATTTTCTACCTCAATCGGAAAATGGGTCTTAATAAGAACCAAATTTTGTTTTCAACGTAACGAGCTTATATATGAGGTAATCCAAGCTGACAACAGGTGATTAAATATATATATAGTATCATAGATATTTTATGTCCGTCAGCCAAGCGGAACTAATTTTAATTAGGTGATAGAAGCTAAGCTACCCTGGTTGGGTTAATTTAGTAAATTCTTTATTAGCACTTGTGATTTGCTACACTCAGAAAAGTATTTGTTCTAAATTTAAGGGTACTGTATACCTTCAGAAAATTTTTTTTTTGATTTTTTTTTTATTTGCTTAAACGTTCTATTAGGATCTTATAAACATCCTGCAAAACTTTCAAGCTGATCCGAAACTCAGTTTTAAAGATATGAACAAAAACAATTATTTTTTCCGACACTTAATCGCAAAAATACGAACAACAGAACGAGTGTGCATTTTACTCGACTTTGTTTTGTACTGATGCAGTCATGCGTTTTTGATTCGGAAATTTTTTCATTCTTGAACTAATTATTCATATTTTGGCATACCCGTTCGTTGACATTATGTTTCGCCGTGAATGACAAATTTTTAGTGGTGAACCAAACACTATAATGAAAATACTGATTGGAACAAAGTAAAATTGAAACATCCCCAGAAGATGTTGGAATGATGATAGTACTTTGGCACGGCAAATGCTTATGGAACATCTTTGACAACGGCGGATGTTAGATGTGCCTCAGTGTGAATAGCCTATCGTAAATCTGACTTACTTTTCAGCTGGCGCCTGTTAATAAAAGCTAAAAACCATTTAAAATAGAGATTTGACTTTATTTTAAAAGCTAATTAAATTTTCAAGGGTATGTAAAATTCTGCAAGTGACTTTCTCAACTCATTGTGATGGTTTTTGTGTGTCGTCGTTGCGTTTTATTCAAATTTCAACATGCTGCTAACACGCAAAGAGCAACGCAGCGGCCATGACGATGCAGGGAGTTGCGGGAGTAGGCGGTGGCCAAATCACGTAATGCGCCATGCAAACAATGTTAAAACACTTGTGGCCCAGAGCCGCCGAGGACGACGCGACGTAGCACAGGCAGCGTAGCCGGGTCTAAGGTTTTTGCCACTTCACTTGATTTTATTTTAAAGCAAATTTGCATTTTCAATTCTCTGGGTGTACGGGAGTGGGAATGGAAATCAAGCGGCCAGCAGGAAGAAGTCTTTGCGTTTATTTAAATTTATTTTCCTAGAATGCCACAAGTCGCCATCGTCGCATCGATGTGCAATTTGTTGTCGCTGCGACGGCAGAACTGCATCCGCTGCCAGCCGGTAGTCTCCAGGTCCTCCAACTGCGTCTGCGTATGAAAATTAATTGTTGCCACTCGTGACGACGACTGCGAAGGCAGTGGCAACTACTTCGAGGCAAGTGGGCGCATATCGTTTAGATTTATGGCCCGCTCTTGTCCCGGCCGAGTGTCGCGTGATAAGTCTATAAAATGTACTTTACATTTGTACGTGCAAATGGCAGTGGGACGATTTGCATATTTGCGAAAGTTTTCTGCGACCCGTAACATTGAGTAGGACTTTCATTATGTCCCCATATCTCGCATACTTGCCAGGGAACTGCATTCAAGTAGCTGGTATTGCTGCTGCTTGGGTGAAAGGCAAATCATGGTGCGACTGATGGCTGTTGATGGAAGGTTCATGTGGGCTGGCCCCAACACACAAGACAACAAAACACAGCCCATTTACCGTGTTAATTGTATCTCATATGCGCCAATTGAGTTATATGTGCGATTGTTGTGGTGAAAGGAAAGTTTTGTCATTTTGCCCTAGAGGGATATGTACAATATATGGGCAGTAATAATGCAAAAGTAAATGAGTGGGAAGTGTGCTAAATAATTGGCAAGTAAGTAAGGCCAATCTACATACACAAACGAGGGTGCCGATATTGATGAAACTTATCTGCCAAGGGCAGGTATTTTTCATAATCAACTTATTTACCAAGCAGCCTAAGAAACCTAAAAATGCATTGCAGATGCTTTCTTCTAAATCAGTTTTACTCCCATCTGACCGAACATTTCATCCGAGCAGAAATGAGCAGCAAAAAAGTAAGGGCATAACTAAAACCTCAACAGATGCATATAATATTTAGTACATGGGGCTTTTGCCACATTTTTATGTTGCTTTCCGTATTAAAAAAACTTTATATACATAGAGAAAAAAAAGTAAGAAAGTTGATTATTGATTCCGAAACCTACGGTCAGAGAAGTGGATACGATGTACGTGGGCGGATGTGACTAACTGGTGACTGCTGCACAGCATAAACCATAAGAGATAGAAAACTGAGTTTTTCACAGTAGTTTTATTTTATGCTGAAAGTGAGTACTATGATCGGATTTTGGAAAATTTTCTCGGGAAATGTGGAAAGTTCGCTGAAAGTTGCTGTATGAAATTTTTTTGTTTATCATTTGATCAGATTCAAACTCATTTTCTATAATAACAATAATTCCATACAAAAAAAAAATAGTTATTGTCTGATTGTCTTAAAGGATAGTAAGTGAAATAAATTGAGATGTGATATTCCGATGTTAGAAAAGTTCACCCAATGGTCGAAAAATTTCTGGAAAACTCCGTATACAAAAAGCTATTTTTCACAAACAATTTTTTAGCCGATTAACTTGAAAATCGGTTTGCAAGGATAGAATACGAAATAACGGTTGGTGGGATGTGGCTGGTAGGTGGGTGGGAAGTGGTTGTTATGTGGGCGGGGAGTGGGTAGTGTGTGAGTGTTAATTTCAAACTCTTAATAAATCTCCCTTTACTTACTAAAAATCAATTAATTTTTATTGCACTAACACGGTTTTAATCTCTGTCTTATTTATAATTACACAAGCCAACAAAATTCGATTTTTTTTCAACCATGCTGATTCTAGGTGACTTTTGTGTGCTGAACACGAATCTGTTTTTGGAAATGGTTTATCACGTCGAGATTTTTAGTAATATAAGCTTAAAGTTGCAAAAATGCCGATTTTCGAAATATCGATATTTTTGCCCAAAATGACGAATACCATTTTATTGTGTATTTTTCCGAGGTGATGTTTTGGGGATCGAATATTTTTTGGTGATATTTTTATGTTAGCGTTCGGTCGCACTGTTGCGAATAACTGTTTCTTGTGCTCTGGAGATTTAAGGCAAAATGTTTAAAAGTTATTTTATTAAAGTTGTGGAAACTCAACAAATATGCAAGCGCACTTAAAAGCAAGGCATGGAGATGCTTGGCCAAAATGCAGCTCATCAACGGTAAATGTAGGTATAAATGATTTTCAATACTGGGAATTTGTGTTCTTCGTGTGTCGAATTGCCGGCTATGTATGAACTTTTTTTATATTGTGGATATTTATATCGTGATTCATATTAAACGTACTGGTATTGTGCATAAATATGATCATACTTGTATATATGTAAGTCTTTAAAAAGGGCATAAACAGGCTCGCCTCCGTAAGCTCTAATGTAAATCAATTATAATTATGTTTAAAATCTTCGAATTCTTAAACAATAAATCAACCAAAGCAGACATTAGTAGTGGATTCGATTAAGAATTTGGAAGCCTTCAAAAGTATATCGGGAGACTAAATAATTGAATTTTTTTTAACAATAGTGTACTTATGTCTATTTGCTGATAATGGACGTAAGTAAAATGAAATATCGGAAGATATGTTACGTATAAAATGCAAGGACAATCTTACTGTCCGCTGTGTGGAAGGCTTAGGTTTTATTTACCTTATGAGCAAATGCGTGCCCTTGTATAAAATGCCAAGTCGCCCAAAGGTGTGTATCTTTAATTAGTAAACTCTATCCAACCCCACCTACACTTGCCAACGACAAGTGGTGTTTTATTTGGATATGTAAAAACATTAAAATCAAGGCTGCAAACCGGTCCTGAACCGAACCCCTAAGAACCGGTTCGGTTCGGGTTTTTTGAGTCCGACGAACCGGACCCTGAACCGAACCCCTAACATTTTTGACAGGTCGAACCTGAACCCGAACCGGACCACTTTTTCGAAAAATTAGGTTCGGTTCGCAAAATTAAGTAGATATTCCAGGGAAATAAAGAAAAATGGTTGGAGCTGGAGCACATTTAAATGATAACTGCAGAGCAAAAAAGGTTTGCAACTATGTATGAAGAATGAAATGTTGGTGTAGGTTGCTCATGTGAATCAAAAGCATTTCTTGATTTGGACGTTTAGGTTTACTTTGACAGAGAACGCACACTTTGTAAAAAAACAGTGCTTGACTGTTGGACGCGATGGAACTCAGTCTACAAAATGTTCGAACATTTACTAACTCTTAAAAAGCTTCAGCTAAAAACATTTAAATGGAACGTAGTTCAAAATATCTATTTAATTCTACAACCAATTATAAAACTTTTGTAAAGCTGCAGGATTCACAATTACTACCAAGTGATTTTTATTACGCGAGTTTTTAATTTCGAGCAATTGTTATGAATTCCTTAGCAAAACATTGTTTATAAAGATCTAAATGCCTCGATAAACGTTCTTATATTATCAGTATCAATGTTTACTGCAAAGCTCCTAGACCCAAGATTTCCAACTTAGGTAACTTCTAAGCAAACAAATAAGTTTTAAAGCAGCACATTACAGAATGCTGACGCTCCAGCAAGACATTCTTAATGAGAGTTGTCCAAATTTAACTTTAAATGACTCAACGTATGATTACGAATAAGGAAAGTTTACTAAATCCGTACGGTCCTGTTCTCAATTCCACTTCGGTTTTCGTATAAACGATTGTTCGTTGAGCTCTAGGTCAATAAGGTTTACGGGAGTTGATACTCATATCAACAGTAAGTAGATTCGGTTTAAGTAAATTCGGAATTTCTTAAGCAGTTGAAACAGACAGTTCAATGCCAAGTGGATTCAATTCGTAGAAAAAGAAAGCCTTGATCTAGTAACCACGGACTTCTTGCCACCTTCCACATAAATTTGTAAAAGTAAAACGGCCAATTCAAAAGTATATACTAAGACCGAATGGAATTGAGAACAGGCCTTTTAATCACATAATAAATTTCAAATCTGTAGATAATAGAAAATTACCCCAAAGTATTTTACATGGATTTCATGTTTATTAAAATGTATAGACTCCCTGAAGAACGCAATATATTTGCCGAAACGCGATGGAGAGAACCTGATCCAAAAAGTATTTTGACTGCAAGAAGGGAATGCGATCCAACAACAACACCAATTGACATCACAATAATACAACAAAAAAATGGCCAAAAACAAATTTATACATGAATAAATGATTTAAAATCTTGAAAAGGTCAAAATACGAGGACTTAAAAAATATGGCTCTGTCTATATTTGCTGTTTCAGCAATTCAGGTATCAGGGCCTATTCAACAGTTAAGTTCGATCTTCTTGATATAAGAGCTGGAGTAGATAAACAGCTCCTAGTAGATATAATGCTTATTACCTTAAACTAAGCAGTTCTCAAAAGTTGAAAGTGTCAGCTAATAAATTTTATAACAAAATTTTCAAAAATTTCATTATTGAAATATAGAATATTTTTTTAGAAATTAAGTATTAATAAATCGAAACTATTCATATATGTTCTAGCGAACCGAGGTTCGAACCAAAACCTTGGGTTCAGGGGTTCCGAGAACCGGTCCGCGAACCGAACCTTAGACTTTACAACTGGTTCGAACCCCTGAACCGAACCTTCTGCAAAATTTTAGAGGTTTGCAGCCTTGATTAAAATTTATGATCCCGTATTTTTTTACAGGTAATAAAATTGATTGAAGAAAAGTATGATATTTGTAAGGATGAAGTGAAACTGGCGTTTCGGCAAATTCATAGTTTTGCATTCACCTGCGATGCCATTACCATAACCAACTCTAACAGGGCTTATCTGACGGTAGAGAGAGTAAGAGAGTTAAGAATAAAATAAATATATTAAACTAGCTGAACCCGCCGCGACTTTGTCCGCGTCCAAGTTTTGAAAAAATCATAGTAAGTAGATAAACTTGTATAGTTCTCTGAACACTGTATTTATAGATTATTTTTTTGTTAAAAAGCAAATTCTTTTTTAATATCATTGGCTTCATTAGCTTAGTGTTTAGACAGTGTTTCGAATTTACGGTTGATTAAAATAAATCAATCTGGTAATAGAGGATTAAGTAAGGCGCAGTGACCTGTACACATATTAAACTCTATCCCGTCCCGTCGTACCGGACACAACCAAATTTTTAAGTCGCGTGAAAATTCCTGAATTAAAAATTATTCCCTTTCTGTCTTCCTGTCAACCAAAACAGGGAAAATTTATTTTTTAAAATAGAAAAAATTAGATGCGAACTTAACCTTTCCTATTTAAAATCGGAAAAAAATACATTTTCAATAAAGGTCACAACTCCCGCTGCCCTCTTATTTTTAATCCTCAAAAAGCTAAATTGATTTAAATTCAATTTTCATTTTTAGGCGCTTCAATCGATATAAATCTCTCAGATCAACTCACAGCCTAGTTTATTAAAAAGACTCGCAAATGAGGTAGGAAGACAAATTATTTTAAGAAAACTGCTCACGACATGTGTGCCATCACTTTTCCGATCTCACCTCTAACAAAAGACTTAGAGCACAGGGTGCCCGCTGTGTCTGATGTGCGTATGACAGAAAAAACACACAGCACAATTTTTGGATTCTACCTTTGTGAAATTTTAACCTTTATTGTGATATATACGGTCAAGAACTATCGGTGTTAAAGCTATCGATGTGCTTTTTATGTGCCATTAGATTTAATGCAATTGGATGAGGCCATTCTCAATTTGATTTATTGCCTGTTTATGTGAAAAAAAAACACACACATATGCACGCTCTCAGCGCGCTCTAACTCTCCCTCGCGTTCTCAGCCAAACATCTTTTCCACAACATTGACTGAGCGGAAAAACCGTTATGACCCATACAACCTTTAATTGGCCTTTTCAGAAGATTGGTAAAACATTTTCCAATTTCCTTTCTTAGTGAGCGCCTGCATAACTAAACGAAGGTCTATGCCAAAAATCAGACCTGTACGATAAGCCGTTTTCGCTGTGGCTTGATAATATGTCAGTCTGTCAGTCGGGCGTACAGATTTATATATATAGATCTATATTTTTTAAGCGCAGTCAGATTGAAGTTCTTGTTACGCGTCAAATGACGCCTCAATTACCTCAAAACACCTGTTCATAGTTAAGATCGGGGTTTTCAATGAAAAAGATCGAAAACATCGATAATATCGAAAAGTGCCACTCCTTAACTTTGAAGTAAACTATCCCAAATAGGATTTTTTCAATGGAGATATATCATTTTTACTAATTGTATACGTTTTCACGAAAAACGGAATATTTTGTTGCTGCCCCAAAGAATGCAAAGGTTGGTATTGAAAATTTTTATTAAAACTCTACACAAATTTCTAGACTGTTGTACTGTTTTTGCAAGGCGTAGCTTTGGGCAGTAGACAATTTTGTTACTTTATTGGATGTATTCAAAATGGTATATCTTCGCTAAAAATAATCATACAATTCTTTGAGATAGTTTATTTTAAAGTTAAGAAATAGTAATTTACGATAATATCTAAAAAAGCTAAAACAAAATAATAGGTTCACAAACCAAGGCTACTGGTGGCTTAATGCTGTTCTCATGGTTCCGGTTTGTGCTGTCAAGTTGTTTTGGAATTCCCAAACAATTATGGCAGATCAGGCATGGAGAGGTAGCTGTTGGCTGTCAGTAAGAACAGGCAAAGTTCTCTGATGATTTGGTAGAGATATCAATGTAACAGCTGTATGACTAACTCCTTTGCGGAGTGTTTCTGTTTTAAAAGAGCATACATAACGAGACCTTGTTCCGGCATAATATTGAAGGTTTAAAAAACTATAACTGTTCAAAAAATAAAAAACAAAATTAGTGTTATCTTTAAGGCAGTCAAATCACTTTTGCGTACGAGTCACAGAACTTTGAGAGGTTCTTTTAATTAGAAAATCTAGTGTCTAACATAATGGTCCATGCCATCAACAAAATTTGCGTCTCTTGGTTTGTGTTCAGTCCAGGTGGGACTTTGTTTGATTGCAATCTAGAAATCTTAAGATTTATCTAGACTAGATGACGGTAATTAAATGAATTGAAATTTATTAATTTGTATCTTTATTATGAACATTCTTTTATTTTTATATTTATTATATTTTTGTCACTTCACATATTAAGTTATCCTTTTTAAAAATATATTCAGGCCTCTTCCCGTTTCCGAATTCGATTAATCGGAATTGGTAGGAGCTGTTATTTCTTAGAAACGGTTTACGAATTCGGGGGAATCTTTTTGGTATCAAGATGGTCGAATGAAGGTTAATGAGATTTTGAAATTAAAAGCCAAAGATCACATTAGGTTTATGGAAGAGAGTACATTAAACAATTCCTATTCCGCATGATTTGATCGAAATCGAAAACGGAAACAGGCCTGATTAAGATATTTACATTGTTAATGACGAAGTTATTATACCGTTACTGAACAGAGGATTTTATTTATTTAACAATAATTTAATTTTCACTTTGAACAATGCTAGTTGATTGATTTCCCAAGCTGATCAAAATCTAAATATTATATTAGTCCGATTTTCATCAGGCTCAGCCAAATTATATGTTAATATGTTACCATTGAAAGCGAAAAAGTTTCTTTGACCACAATTAACAATTTGACCAATTGCTTTTATTGCATCTATATAATACAGTGATCCGATATTAATAAAACTCTGCAGAGTTAAAACTTAGGAAGGACACAAAATACAAACATAAGTACAAACAGTCAGCCGTGCATGGCTATAAAAACTTAGTCCTTTATGCTCAAGGGCGTAGCCAGGGGGGGGGGGGGGCAGGGGGGCAGCTGCCCCCTCTTAATCACAGATTTTGCCCTGGAAAATGAACTTTTTCAATTATAACTTAAATTTTTCCCATTATTTTGAAGATTGATTTCATTTACAAAGCATAGATCAATTAATTAAGTTGAAAAATATAATTAAGAAAATTTAAGAAACAAGCTGCCCCCACCTTTTCGGACGCCTTTTTATGCTCATGAATATAACCCCTTCAACTGAGTGTACAAAGAAATAAAATGCATAAAATTTCTATGACTTCTTCATAGTTAATCCATTCAGAAATTGTAGGTTCAGAGCGAACAACGAGACTACTACTAAGTGCACCATTTATAATCTCAGCTCCCCACCGTTTATAGATGCTGCTATTTTTTGCAACATAATCAATGCGCAAATCTACTCAACACATTGTCACCCGGCTCGCTGAGCTTTCCCCCTGCACTGCAGTTCGTTCTGCCATTCCTTGGATTTTCAAGCGCTGCGCTTTGTTCAATCAATTTTTGCTTGATTTACAATTTCAAGTTGATGACATTTCACCAGCAGCAGAAGCTGCTCCAGTCGGTCCTCCTAGTCGTCCTCGGTTTGTCAGTCATTGAGCGGGAACCTAGGGGAGATCAGACAACAGGGAGGCAAGTGCTCTTCGTGACACATTGCTCCATTAATTTGATGGATTGTAAAGTTTTCCGCTTCAGTGAGTTTGAGCATAAACGCCGAAAAAAACCGAAGGGAAAACTGTAAGAAAAAGGAAAATTAAAGCGCTCACACATTGATGGGGACAGTCGGAAGCCAAAGGGGGACAGGGTGGCACGGACCCCGGCAGTGGTAAATGTTGTAAATTTATGCCTGCCCAAGTTGACGCTTCACTGAATTTGTGTGTTAAATTGTCACCAACCGAACAGAAGAGGGACCCAGCATCAATGATGAGGCTGCTGCTGCTGCTGATGATGATGATGGAAGAGCAGTTCCAGGTTGGGTCCGTTAAGCAAGTGACCAGGTTCAAGCAAGTAGTGTACAGGGATACGCAAGGCTGAAAGGACCTCATTTGCATTGTGTACACGGCCAGCGAAATTTGTAACGCTTGGGTTGAGCTGAAGTTTTAAACGAAATTGGAAGGACAGGAAAAATGCGAGAGAGTGGGGTGGAGAGAACAATTGATATCCTTTCGTATTTTTAATACAAAAAATATACATAAAATTATTTACTGGAGAAAGGTTCTGGATATGGGAAAATTAACATGTGGTTTACATTTATCCGGAATTGGTTAACAAAAAAATTCTGACAATTAAAATAAGAAAGGGGGATTGCTTTAGCGTTTGTTTTTTGAAAACTAAATAAACAAAAAAAAAACACATTTGTAATAGTGTATACACTATAATAATTATATTATAATATGGTCGGAGATGCAAGGCTATCACAAATATAACATTTTATAAATTTATTTTAAAAAGAAGAACAAAAATAAATGCATTCTCTTTAAACTCTCATAACGACACTTAGTTGGCTCGTAGAAGTCACGCAGAAGACGGGTTGTACCCAAATAAATTTAAGGATCCAATCTGTCCAAGTATTGGCTTTACGTGCCTTCCCCAAACTTAAACATGCTAACAAGCAGAGCGTTTCCCTTGCGATTTGCAAGCGATTATGGCAAACGCTTTGTTCTGCCAACTAAATATGACAAGCGCGGCTGGTCAAGCTTGTCCTCCCTCCCACAGCGATGGATGTGGCCGATAGGCGAGTTTTGCATAAAATGCAAAGCATCGGCGGAAATGCGTCTAGAGTCCTTTGAGTAGGCAGCCCCACAACAATATTGCCAAGAAGACAGGTCTGTGGGTTTGTGCCGTTTTGGTCGGCGCATTGTCTGCCGCTCCAAATGAAGCTCCTCACTGGCCGGGGCTTTGTTTAATTGCAAGGCAAACTGCACTGCCTGCCTGGCTGGCTTCCTTTCGCCAGTCTCTCAGCTGCATGAATTGTCCCTGGAGGCATATGCACCATGCTTGCAATTGAGAATCGGAGCACGCTTCATGTTTGGCTTGGGCAGGCTTAAAAATTCCTATGCCCATGCCCAGTTCCTGTTGCCGGGCAACGCACAATGCGCGCATAATAATGAGACAGCAGGAGCAGGCGATGGAGCGGCAATAAACCAGTCTGACCTGCCTAAAGGAGGAGCTGCCGCTGCCCCCCTCTGCCCTTGCTCCGTTTGTGCTAGAAGCATGCGCTTTTGCGATCCGTTTGTTTGCATTGCATTTTGTCACATACGTGATTAATGGTGATTTTTTCTTGTCTGATCCCCAATGGGTTAGGCATTAGAATGCCATTTGTCTATGAAGGTAGGTGAAGTGGGTGGAGTGGGCGACGGTACCAACTTTCCAGCGGCTCATGACTTAAGCGGATTTTTTGTTTTTGTGTTGCTGGCCAAAACTTTGTCCCATTTCTTCCTTCTGCTGTAAACTGTTAACCACAACAAAGAACGAGACTGGCCGCAAAGCGAAAGCCCAGCAAGAAGTTGTTTTAAATCGCGCACGAGTGAGCACGGATCCCACCTCCCCTTCACCACTTTTAGCTGGTTGCATATGCCGCGCCCCGCTTGGTGCCTTGTCAACGTTTGTGCTAGCCGCAGGTTTTGTTCCTTTTTTTTGGCTTAAGCCCTTCTCCTCTCCCCGTCATCCAACTTTCGTGCAATGCATTTCTATTGTTCTTAGCTGAAGAGAGAGAAGTAAACTGCCAACGGGATCCAAAACCGACCAAAACAAAAACAAAAGCGAATGCCGTCGCCATACTCCTGTTGGGCACTCCTTGAAAACGTAACGAAGTCGCCGCCGCCTTCGTCGGCGTCGTCGTTGCCACAAAATGAACGCTTTATACCTACTTAGATCGCTATAAATTTGGCTTAAGGCAAGAAAAGTGTTGCCGCTGTCCCAACTACAGTGGGTTGGGGTGTGATCAAAAAGGTTCATTGAATTCACAATTAGTGAAAATTAAAGCTTTTGTTTTGAGAAACAAAACGGTTCACTTGATCTAATCAAAACAAAAGAGAGCGAGATAAATAGTATTCCCATTCGTTCATTCTGTTGAATTTCTCTTCCTTGTTTTGGGCCGCATTTGTCCTGCTCGACGGGGATGTGCCGATGGCAATTTGTTCTTCAATTAGCATTAATAATTGTTACTGTCAATTATTGTTGATTTTGCTTCAATATCGCCCAACAATGAAATAGTCGACAACAAGAACATTTATTTTTCAAATTATATTTGTTTTATTTAATTCTTTTCAATGCGCACAAACTCGTCGTCTAAAAGCAACTAACTATCAAAGAAGCAAGCAAAAAGAAGGAAGCCGTCATAAACGATGGAATCGAAACATTACAGTTAGATCTGTGCACATGCTGTTCATCTCTTTCTATTTCATCTGAATCAGTGTGACTTTTGATTCTTGCCCATGTGAAGTGAATATGGACGCTTTGTGACACGCAAAAAGTGGTTTCGGCGATTTTTGAAATGTCTGAAATTATTCAACAAAGAAGTGCGATTAAATTTTGCTTCCTGAATGGAATTACCGCTGCGGAAACGTTGAGAATGTTGCAGAAGGCTTACGGCGACCAAGCTCTGCCAAAATCAACAACATTTGACTGGTACAAATGGTTTAAAGAAGGCCGAAAACAAGACCGAAAAAATCACGCCAAAGTCGCTCAAAAATCAAGGTCATGATGACTGTTTTCTTCGATTATCGTGGTGTCGTGCATTATGAGTTTCTTCCGCCGGGCCAAACTATCAACAAGGAATATTATTTAAGTGTTATGCGTCGTTTGCGTGAAGCTATTCGCAAAAAAAAGGCCAGATTTATGGGCCGACAACTCTTGGCTTTTGCACCACGATAATGCGCCATCTTATACTGCGCACGTTATTCGCGAGCATTTGACCAAAAACAACACCATCGTCGTTCCGCAAATACCGTATTCGCCTGATTTAGCTCCGTGTGACTTCTGGCTATTCTCCAAACTCAAAAGACCACTCCAGGGACACCGTTTCGAGTCGATTGAAGAGATTAAAAATGAATCGGCACGCGCTCTGCAGGCCATACCTGAAAGTGACTTTTTGGCATGCATCGAGGACTGGAAAAAACAGTTGGCATAAGTGCATTATATCGGGTGGGGATTACTTTGAAGGCGATGAAACTGATTTGGAAGAATAAGTAAAGATTTTTTGATTTATAAACAAATTCCGACTACTTTTTGCCCACAGTAGTATTAAGTCACTAAGTTAAAACTTAAAAATTGAAGCTCTGACAGTTTTTCGCGGTAAGAAGAAGATGGAGGAGGAATTTGCCAAACCTGGAACAAAACTTTATCTGGGTACGGTGTACACCTACATACATGCAAAAAATTGTGGCTGTACTTCTTATAGCCTGTGAGATCCAAGCGTTTATACAGAGAAAAATACCGTTTTAGCTGTTTAAAGATGGAGGAGGAGGAGTTTTCGAAATCTGAAACAAACCTATATACATTCCAAAACGTGTGGCTCTATCTATTACAGTCTCTGAGATCGACGCGTTCATACAGACAGATAGACGGACAGACAGACAGACGGACAGACGGACATGGCTTAATCGACTCGGCTGTTGATGCCGATCAAGAATATATATATTTCAAGTGGTCGGAGATGCTCCTTCTCCCTGTTACATACATTTGCACAACTTCATGATCCCCTTTAATGGGAACAGGGTATAAAAAATTTTGTTTTTCGTGTTTTTGGGTACCTTGAACCAGACCATAAACCAGAACCAATGTATTTTAGTCTCATTAAAGGTTCAAGAAGTCTAAAATATAAGAGATCCGGTTTGTGGACCTTTTTAACAGAATAATATGGCATTCCAACAACACACGCATGGAAACATTGGAAATCTCAAAAGATCTTAGTATAAGCTATTGCGTTTTGAATAAACCGTGGATGACTTTTTATGTAAATTGACAACATAATGTACATATTCATCGCAACCGTTGGTTTCTAGATCATATGGAAAGAAACTGTCTGAATGTAATCTCGGTGCATTGCATCTGATCTAGTAACGGAGCAAATTTTTGTAACTTCACATAAAAATGCAATAAGGTTCAATTCGATTTGCAAGCACTTATACGTAAGTCTCAAGAAAAATAATATTATTTTTAAAAATATGTATTAATAATAGAATAAATATAATAAAATAAAATAATATAAAAATATATATAATATAGTAAATAGAAACTATTATTTTATGTTGAAGCAACCCGTCAAAAACTGGCTTTTCACTTTCTTACTTCAATAGTTGTTGTTTCAATGACGCTACATAAGAAAGGGCTCAATCATAGATAACTATTTAGAAAGATATTTTGGATTGGTTTAGTTCTTCAGAGATAAACTCATCACTAGACTTCTTGGATCACCCAATCCAAATACAATTAACCAAATCCCACCGTGCAGTGACGCCGGAGCAGCGCTTATTCGTTGCCGTTAGTGCAGTTTAGACGACGACGACGTCGCCGCAAGTCCGCATGATTTATGCGATTATTCTTTTGCGCAGCGCCCAACTTTATTGTTTTATGTTTTTGTGGCCAGCGACGGTCGGTTGCTCTGCCGGTTGGTTGGACCCGCGGACTGCAACTGCACTCATATCTTGCTGAATCGCCGTTGGCTCTGATTCCAGCTTCCCGCCTCGCAGTCAGCAGCTGTTTGGCGCAGCTCATAAGCAATTATTGGACGATGGAGTGGAGCATATGCAGCATGAATGCAGCTGTGGCCAGGCATGCGCCGGGTTAATGTCTTGTTGGTTATTGCCAGGTCTGTTTTGCACTTGGCTGCTATGGGTCCATTTGTAATTTGGCACTAACGGGTCTGTTGATCCCATAAATTGCATCCGAGCGGGCAAGCGGGTTGCACTGGCTGCTTATCAATGTGGAGTCTGCATCGGCATCCTAGGCAAGTTCATTAGGGCCCACTCCGGTTTGGTTAATAGGACGGGGCGTTGTTATAATAACTGTCAGATCAGCGCATCTAAATGAGCGGAAATGCGTAAACCTGTAATCTGTACTGGTCTGCAATTAGAGGCGTCAACTGGTGCACCAATCGGCAGTTGGGCGGGCCGCACCATCTGTGCTTAACCTTGAGAATGCAAATTATTGCAATGCACTATTTTTTTTCATTTTGGTCTGGTTAGCCATAAAAGTCAAACATGAATTACGCTTCATTGGGTAGTGCTGGCTGTATATGAATTACTCCTCGTACTTGCCATACCAATTATTTGCAGTTTCTCTGTCTAGGCTAGATCCGGCAACCACGCCAAAGTTCATAAATTTGTGCGAGACAATTTTTGAGCTTGGTTTTGGGTTGGCGGCTTTGGTCTATTTTTGGTAACTTGTATAACAAGAGGCTGTGTTGTTGTTGTTGTTAGTATTGTTACTATGGTTGTTATTGTGGTTGCTTGTGCTTGTGGGGCGTGTACCGACAACAAAAAGCTATCAAAACCATAACTGAACATATTAGGATCTGTAGAATGAACGCAACATATACCCTAGACTAGCTAATGAAGCTGAACTGACTGAACTTATTACGATGCGGTACAAAGTTCTTAAAACACAAAATAGGGCAACAATTCAGATGGATATACTAAGTAAAATTACATTTTGTATACCTCTACTATAGATTTTACACTCTTAATTTTAAAGCTATCGAGCTAACCTTTTGCACAGAATCATCTTTTTACTGCACGCTGCTAATAAGTCGAAACTGACCAGATCGGAATAGGAACCATCGGTCAGAGAATGCGTCATTGTGAGAAATCCTAGTAGAAACTTCGATAAACGTAGATTTATTTGATGTACATTTGGACAATGAACATTATGCTTATTATTTATGCGCCGCACTGTTGCAGGATAGACAGCGAACGAGAAAGAACCAACGCAGCTAACTCAAATCTTTACCTTCCTCTTCATTCTTTATATGAATTCTTACACCCTTCTGGTAACCAGAAATTACAGATGCCTGCGTTTTGAATGTGGATACTGATTGGCAAACCATTTTAAGTTGTAAATGCCGTTGGCTTTCGAAACATTTTTAAGTCCCATTAACAAAGGCATGGGATGCAAAAGTTTGATCAAACCGCCATACTGTTAGGAATGAATGGATGAATGGATTCGCCAAGCAGGCCTTCTTGCAAAGGACATTCAAAACGGGAACAAAGAAAATATTATTTCTTTGATGTTCAAGTTGATGGCTTGACATCACATGAATCGGTCATTTATTAGTAAGAATAAGAATACTCGTCTTAAGAATGCTTCTTTTATAAAGGTCACTTTATTTGTACCACTGATAACGGATGCAATATTGTTAAAATAGTAGAAATAGTATTTCGCGTTTTCATGGGTCACGTTGTGCTGTCCAATGCTTTTCAGTTAGCCGTCAACGCAGTTTTAAAAATGCGTGGAATCGTCACCGCCGGCCATGAGAGCTCTCTTCAGACCAGAGGCGGCGATTCACAGCTCACACAAGCCGGTGTTTCGTTGTTTATTTGTGGTGTAGATTTAGGTTGTTGTTCGGCCGTATTTCCTTCCTGTAGTCAAAACATACTACTGTAGTCTGAAAGGAGTTCTCTTGTTTACCAACACCAGCGCAATTTTCTGTCCTCTCCATTTGGCCGTCTCTACTCCAGACCACAGGCGTCTTACTTGCAATTCAGTGTTCACCGATTCACACAATCAATAGATCCTCTCGCGTTTGCATAAATCCAGGTCTGACATCAATTCCTAGTAGGTATGGGCCGGCACTGTTTGCATCGACATACGCAACAGTATGGGCTCGACATTTTCACAAATTATAAATAAAATCCCGTCGGCAAATCAAAAAAATTCGTGCGCACACAACCTTTTCAATCAAACAACAGCAACACAATGAAAATTTGGAGTCCCGAAAAGAGAGCTCTCTCAGAGAGCACCTTACCTTATATAGTTGTATCATGAGTAATATATTTCAATACAAAGCCTACTAAGCTACTAAGAACAAAACACAAAAAATTCTTCAGCGGAGATGCTTTGCTTACAAGAGTAACTTACTCATGGAGCAAAGAGTATTAGAGAGGAACTTTGCTCAGTCGACACCGTTTCTGTCAGAAAATTGTCAGCTGTTCGCTCTCATTTACTCTCTCCTGATACTTTTTGGTCAGCTGTTCGCTCTCTCTGGATACATTTGGGTTATGGTCGTCTTGCTCTAACCACAGTGATTTTCTACTGGCCTTTTGAAGTATCTTTTTGGGCACTATCATTGAATTCGTATTGCCTCCACATGTTTTGAAGCAAATCGCCTTAAGCCTGGTTAGGGAGTGCCTATTGGATTGAATATGAATATTCTTTAAATATATGCCGCAGGACCTCGGTGGTGGCGCGTCTCTCATCTCTCACGAGGCTTGATCAAAAATTTATCAGAAATAGAAACTGATCAGAAATTGATCAGAAATTCGTCAGAAATAGAAATTGATCAGAAATAGCACCAGAAAAATTGAGAGGCAGCGCAAAGTGCCGCCTGAATATTTTTTTCTCCATGACTTACTGACTAAAATTTAACAAGTTGTCAAGAGAGTGACAGATCGAGTGAGCCTACCTTGTTTAGTATACCTTGAGCTAGACTATGATGTAATTTGACAGGTCAATATCAAGCGGTCGAAAAAATGAGGAAATATGCAACATTTTATAATTCTTTCAGATTATTATGAAGATTAAATAATTGGCTATTCAAGAAGGGTAAATAGGACCCCACTTTTCTAGCTACGTGAAGTCTGCCGTGTATGGCAGCCTTGCGCAACATTTACATGAAATAATCTTTAAAAAGTAAATGCCAGGCATTGATGAATCGCTCCAAATGAATATTCCATGAACTTTTTCAAATTTTTTTTTTAGTGACAAGAATCAGACCGGCTACTAGATCAGATGTTTCAGCTGTGCTCCGGCTTTCACTTACTTTTGCAATATACTATTTGAACAAATACGAACTTCTTGTTATCGATTCTGTTTCATTCCTAGTTTGCTCTGTTACACTTCACGTGGCAAAAAATTGTATAGACCAGGGGAAGGGACGGATTTTCTATCGCTCGCGGTGGCTAGCCAAAAAAATTTAAGTCAATTGGAGTACGATGTTCTATACTTACAAGGTAAGTTTAAGAATACATATGTATATATGTTGTTGTGGTTGTTTTTGCAAATATATGTAAAAAACAAATGTAAATCTTTTAATTAACAGGACATATACCACGCCCCAATACTGATGTGGCTATTTCAGCGCTTTGCAAAATTACGCACACTGCGAAAGCTTCAAACCGAAGACTGCTGCTGAAGAGGCGTGTTTCTCGATTTTCCATGAATGGGTTTCAACAGGAGACACACCATTACAGTGAGTTCTGATTAAGCAATATCCGCGTGGACACGGAGCATGCAGAGTTAAAGGACAATGTTACCCATAGGAAAGTGTCCTCAACTGACTTTTTCATTTCACTTGTGCAATTAAAACACATTTTGTATAAGTTCAAAATTAAGTAAAATGTTTTTAATATGTTATGTTTTTATTCTAATTTCAGTTTGTAGAGAACTAATTTAAATTACAAACTTGACAAAATATATATTTACTTTATAAAGCTAGTATCAAAATTATATTTAAAGTTTGACAATTGAAATATAATATCAAATTGATAAGACCAATTACAAAATGAATACTAAGAAATTAATGCAAAAAAGTGTCAAACTGATACATGTTTGTATCAATTTGACATAATTGAAATTTCACTTTAATACTTTTGCTTTGTTGCGTTGTTGAGTTGTATACTAAGCTTAATACTTCAAGTATTAATGCGAATTTAATTTGTTTTTGCTTGCGTGCATGAAAGAACAACTTTGAACAGTTTTGAAATCTGAATGTTTTTGAACAGCTGTTTTCTAAATTATTGTCTCACCTGAGTCCTTAAAAGCAAAAAATTTTACATTGATTTTGAAGGCGTTTGAACATTAAATGAAAAATGAACCTATATGCTCCTCTATCCTACAACAACCAGGTTATACAATATGCAGCTGAGGCTCGCCTTGTGTTGCCAGTTATTGCAGCTGCGTGGCAATTTTTGCAGTTGCCACAGTTGTTGCTTGTTAATGTGAATTTGATTAAAACGAACGGGCTGCAAAATGAAACCTAATAGAGCGACTGGACTGGTGGAAGGCTCGCGCCCGGTCTTCTCGCTATCTGTCCCACTCACATAGCCTGTCGCCAGGCCTCAAGCGCCAGCTCCAACTCTCAGGTTTCCATTTCGATTTTGGCTACCCAATTCAATTGCTTATTTACAATGTGCTAAAATTTGTGTGGCCCGCAACAATTGTTCATTAAAAACTCGGCACGAAATGATATTGATTTTGGTGTCCGGTTTGTGGCATAATTAAATGTGGGCACAGCCGCCACAGCACGCCAAGTTATCGAAATAATAACATTTATTTTGCAGAAAGAAAAAACCGGCCACGTCATTGGCCTCCAGTTCAGTTCCAGTTTTGGTTTCCAGCTGCATTGGCCACTTAAAATTTGCATTTCATTTGAGAGGAATGCAGAGCAATCAAAGTCTACTGATGATGATGACTCGGCATTACTCATACGCCCCATAAATCGATCTGGTTTCGTTTATGAGCGTGCTAAAAGTTTGCCAATTAGACACTGAGCAGGAGGATGGACTGCAACTTGTTGCCCGGCACTCGCAATGGCATGACACGGTCAAATGGACTGTCTCTGTCGCATACGTAATGAGCGGCCCATGCAAATTGTTGACTGTCCCCGCTTGTCAGGCGATAAGCCAACACGGCGAGTGGAGTTTTTTGCCACCGGCGTTGGCCATCGGGCTATCCGGATTTCAGATTCCAGACTGTCAACCGATAGCCTTGTTGCCTGGGTGTGGCATGCCGCACAACACGAGAATCCAATTTGGTTTCATTCCCACCGCCAACTAAACTGGAGGTCATTGGGTTGACACAGAAACCCAAAAAATTAAGATCATAAATTAAAAATTTCACTTTCCTTTGACGGCAGACGGTAGCTCCCTTTGCCTAATAATGCTCGCTTTTTATGGAAATTTCCCCCCACTCAACATCCAATTTTTGAGACAACAATTAGGCAAAAGAGCAGACCAGCTGAGAGTGGAGCTTATAAAGGTAGCCAATCAACTGGCAACTGGGCTAAAGAATTTTCCCATTTGCATATCTAAGGCATTAACTGAATGAAGGCTCGTTTGGGGCTTTTGATGTCGCTTTGCATAGATTTTGAGAGCTCAAGTATTTATTTGTTGTTGTTGTTTTTGATGATGGCAGTGCATTGTTTAAACATTTATCTACCGTTAGGAAAAGCATGAAGTGGAAATACATCAACCAATGTGCTGTGAACACGAATGTGTAATACTCTTGTAAAGATTCCGATTCAAAACAACCTTAAAATTAGGCTTAAGTTGTCCAAAAGGTCACAGACGAGTGTGCCTCATTATCTTGACTTGTGTGCCCTTTAGTTCGATTTCAAGAGAAGGGCTAACATCGAGAAGCTATTTAATGGACACATTAACTTCACAGCAGACCTCCTACTGGAGGTAGGACTTACAGTGATGGGTGTGAAAATGTAATAAACGACTCTTTAGTAGATGGTCGTGCCAACTTTAAAATCTTTGAAAATAGTCAGTCAGTTGTGCGTAGACTCGTCAACAGGACTTTAGCCAGAGAACTGCTTATATTTTATAGGTTCCAGATGGAACTATCCCAGCCGAATTTCCATTGAAGCGAACATATGGTGGTTTAAAAACTGCCATCTTTATAAAGTACTGGGAACTAAGAAAATACTCGGCTTAATTGAAACCAACTAAAACTAAACCAAGTCGGTGCTCGGAATTTTGACAACCGCAATCTTTCACCGTTTTGAAACCGGCGATATTTAAGTCTGTGAAATGAAAAGAAAATGGGAAATGACCAAAAAATTCAAATTGGCAGAAAATTTTTAGAGCGAAGATCTTAAACTACAACTTTAAAAACCAGAAAACCGTGAAATTTATGTATGTTATTGCAAAGACACCATTGAATTCTTTGAGATGAATGTGAAGGGTTGATCTGGGAATTTTTTTTTACCCTAAATTGAGTTTCAATCCTCATATCTCTATGAATATAAAAGAGAGTGTCCTGATTCACTGACTGACTGACTGACTGATTGGCAATCATCGCATAGCCTAAGAGGTAATTTGTAATTTGGACTGGAGTTTCTGTTAGTGGTGAAAGTGCGTACTAAGACGGAGTTTTGAAAAATTCCACCCAGAAAAGTCTGAAAAGCGTGGGAAAAGTTTGTATGGGAAAAATGTTATTTTTCATCCGATTGACTTGAAATTTGGTTTGTAAGCATAGTACGCGAAATAATTCGACATGTGATTTCCCGATTTTGGAAAATCCGCCCACAATGAAAATGGCCGGAAAATTCTGCATGCAAAAAACTATTTTACATCCGATTGGCTTCAACCTCGGTTTGTAATACGAAATAATTTGAAGTGTGACTTTACTGTTACTGTTATTGCTTAAAGCTAACTTATACTGTAGGGAGTATTAATACATGAGCTTATATATGTTTAGAGAGTATGGAGATAGGAATCTAGAGATAGGGATTTTTACTCTAAGACTTATTTTAGGTTTACTAGTATATGATGTTAAATTCGATTGTGTCTTGTGTCTTTGTTAGTTTAGATCTACGTGTTAACTGATATCCTAAACTATAGGTTTTTTTATTTACAATTCAGGTGGGTATTGGGCTTAAAGTTAAGTGGTTTTAAATGTGTCTAGCCGGTAAGTTGTTATTAGTTGTGATCTGGTTGTGTGATGTCAGCTTGTTGTGTGTAGGTGAGCTAAACCCTACGATTAGCCAGGTCAGCTGGGTGGATCCTTAGAAGCCTTCTCTTTGTCCTGATCCCATTGATCCTTCGCGATCTCAGAAGACGCCTGGCGAGGTTGTTTGGATGAGCAGCAACCTTGTCCAAGTATTTCGCTCTCAATATGGAGATATGGTGTCCAGGTGTATGGCATCGCCGCGAAGACCCACCTGAACAAAATCAGGGTCTCCCAGGCCAAAATCCTTAGACGAATCAACGGAGCTGAGTGGTTCATTCGCACTCGAGACATCGAGAGAGAGTGTGGCGTCCCCCTGGTTGGCGATACAATCTATAACCGATTGATTTGAAACTCGGTTTGTAAGATCAAAATGAGAATTCATTTGAGTTTTCATTTTCCGATGTTGGAAATACCGCCGGGATGCCCACTGGGAAGTGGGTGGGATGTGAATGGGATGTGAGTGGTTTGTGGGCGGAAAGTGGGTAGTATGTGGGTGGGATGTGGGTGTGCACTGGTTCTATATGGTTGAAGGCGCAGCGAAGCACGACGTGATATTTGCTAGTCTCTTATATTGTTAATAGGGCGAATGGTGTAAAACGTTGGTGGAAGGAATTTAATGATCCATACAGAACAAGCTTTTGAACAGTGCTCTAGTCCGTCCTGTAGTTGAATACTGCTCGTCCGTCTAGTGTCTGCAATATAAAAAGCATATAGACGGTTTAAAGGCAAGTTTGCCCTACTTGGCTTAAATTGGGACCCTACACAGAAAAAAAACGTCGAGATATTTTCAATCTTTTAAATCTTGGAATAAGCTCGGCACCAGCTTAAAAATTCAATCTCGATTTCCAGGATATTCTACACAATTCAATCTTTCAAGGATTGGTCCATTCTTTTCGAGCTTGTATCATTCCAAATGTGCTTACTACAATCCCTTTCGAGATCACATGCCCATAAATTAGAGAGCGAGAGCGAAGAAATATAAGTAGCCTTTTAGACACGCTGCAACAACCAATGGGTATGGTGGTATGCGATGAGATGCTGTTCCATTCCTGTTCAGTGCGAATGGTCGTGTGTTCGAATCCTAGTGGAGCCAAACATTTTTACATTTATTTCTTTGTTTTTCAGAAGTCTTAAATTAACCAAAACTGGTGTGGGTGGTCTTTCAAGTGTGTGAGTATGTGCTATCGCAAATGGCATGGCGGCGGAGGAAAGGAAGAATAGTTATCTTTACTGAGATCAGTAAGTTAACCTAGAATAGGCATAAAATGATCCAGCTTTGGGATTAAATTGTTCTTGAATTTTTTGCACAATTCAATCTTTTATAGGATTACCCCGGGATATATGTAATCTTTCTTAGGATTAAAAAAGTCCGATCAACTCAATCTTTTTTCAGATCGGGTCAAGCATATCCGGGATTACGTTGTTTTCATTACCGCTTAGGATTGATTTGATCCCATATGGATTGATTTTTTTTTTGAGTGTAAGCTTTTTTTTTACCGACGTACTTCAATAGACTCTTGCTTCTTGACTTTCCTTCGTTAGCTAACCGTAGAACAGTCTTAGGTGTTTCCTTTCTTCATAAGCTAATTATCGGCAGTATAATGAGCAGGGAAGGGGCATGCGCGAGGAAGTCGAGATGTTATTCGGCATGAGTGAAGCCACCAATCGACAACATAGTGACAGACCCGCCGAACCAACAGGAAATCTGTTTAGCCATACAATGGCTAAAGAACAACAAATCACCTGGCGGTGACAAGCTGCCCGCTGAATGGTTCAAGGCTGGAGACAAGGAATTGGTAAGGTGCATGCTGTCTGACGAAAGCATGCCTGACGATTGGAGTCTAAGTGTTCTTTGCCCAATCTTTAAAAATGGAGACCCTTTCGAAGGCCTGTCTCCCTTTGGTATTCCAGCAGAGTACGTTCGACTTTGCATGATGACGTTGAGGAGCACTCAAAGCTCCGTCAAAGTAGAAACGAACTTCTCCAAATCTTTTGATACCAAAAGAGGTTTTATCGTGTGACTTCTTTAATATGCTGATGGAGCATATACTGCGCCAGTGCCCAAATGCCAACAGATCGGGCACCATCTTTAATTAAGATGTAATGTTACTCGCATATGCCGATGATATTGACATTATCGGCAAAACCGAACGGGCGGTAAGCACGGCGTTTTTAGAGATTGAGAGGCAGTCTGAACTGATGGGCTTAGCGCTAAAAGAGGACAAGACGAAATACCTAGTTATTTCGAAACAGAAGTCTACGCGTATTGGACAATCTGTTACAATGGGAGAGCACTTCTATAAAGTTGTAGAGGACTTTGTCTACCTCGGATCCACGGTAACCTGCGAAAACAACATGAGCCTGGAAATTCGACGAAGAATCACTCTTGCAAGCCGATGCTACTACGGGCTAAGTAGGGAGTAAGAGAGCAGAGACCTCAAGCGAAGAACAAAAATAGCCCTATACAAGTCGCTTATCATCCCAGTCCTGCAATATGCAGAAACATGGACAGTGACAGCAGTGGATGAAGCGGCGATTGGCGTGTTCGAACGAAAAATTCTTGGGAGGATTTATGGACCTATAAAAGTTGGCGATGATTTATGCATTCGAAAGAATGAAAGACGGGTTAAGCGCATAAAGCAACAGCGGTTAGGACATGTCACCAGGATGGACGAAGAAGCTCCATTAAAAAGGCGTATAAATCGAAGGCGGGTGACTATGGAGGCGGCAGATGGGGGAGACCACCACTAAAATGGGAAGACCAGGAGCGGTAAGACATTGCCAAGCTTGGTGTGACCAACTGGTGTCAGGTCGCAAGGAGCAGAAGCGACTGGAGAGCATTAATTGCAAAGGCCGAGGATTTCACTTTCTCTATTTACAAACCGTTAATGTACCACTTTTCATCGGACTTGATATTTCCTCCGTTGTTCCGTATGGGTAGAACCTTGGTGCCTGAATCCAAATTGGAATTCGCTGAGTTTTGAAGCTTCATTAACCCATTTCTGGTAAGGAGAACCAATGCGAGGATTTTAGCATGGATGTTTATGAAGGATATCCCCTCTAATTACTGCACTGAGAAAAAAGACAGTGTGTGATAATCTTTAGAATTATTTGGGTAGGGAAGAATGGGGAATATTGGCCACAAAAAAAAAAAATAAATTTAAACTTTTTGTATGTGTCAAGTGTTTTCCTTCTTATTACCTAACTTTTGGCTAGCAACCGATCAGTCAACACGTTCTTTAAGTTTGTGAACCAGAACTCGACTTTTTTTTAAAAAAAAGGTTTTTTTTTTTCATTTTTGACCTGTGAATATTATACA
Organism: Lordiphosa clarofinis; assembly: GCA_018904275.1. Lineage (NCBI taxonomy): Eukaryota > Metazoa > Arthropoda > Insecta > Diptera > Drosophilidae > Lordiphosa > Lordiphosa clarofinis. The sequence goes on along the minus strand of JAEIGQ010000029.1, from coordinate 105,224 downwards.
AAATTTCTTTCGTAATGACAAAAGTTAGTATGAGGGAAATATCTTTGGTCAATAGCCTTTTTGATAGAAATACGTTTTTTTTTTAATAATAATTTGTTTTTTTTTTTTGTTATGTGACGACACCAAAAAAGTGAGATATGGGGGGTTATGAGCCACTTTGGAAAAAAATTGGTTTTGACTTCCAAAAAGGATATTGAAATGATGCGCAATAAAACAGAGAAAAAACTCTCCGAAGAAGTTAAAAACCCATTAAAAAAAGCAAACAAATGAACAGCAAAAAGTGCTCTTATGTAAAAGAAAACAAATTTTTATTTTTTTCATTTAATAAAGAATATTTGCTTAACAACACGAATTTTAAACTTTTAGATGGGTGGCTCACAACCCCCCACAAATTTTTGAAATGTCAAAAAGTCATTTTTTTTCAATATCAACACCAAAAAAACATGAAAAACTAGTGATGAGGAAAGTTTTGTGAATATTTTACCTAAAATACAAAATTTACAGAACGAAAATATATTGATTTTTGGCTAAGTTATGTTCGAAAAACAAAACTATGATCACAACCCCCCACTCTCCCTTATCCATTTGGACTGGATTGTTATCTATCCTTTTGGATATTTTCGAAGTCAATTTATTTTCTCTTTAAAAGGATACATTAGAAAAAAATATTTAATTGATCTTTACTCTTCATCCAAAGGAGCTGCAAAAATGTGAAATGGATGTTTAATATAATGGATCTTAAAGTGGATATTTTGAATATCTATTCTAAGGGGATTTTTTATTCTGTGTATGGGATCTTCGTGGTTGCTTTTCTCCTGAATAGGAAATATAATGCTTCTATTGAAGTCAGTCAGCTCAAAAGAATCGATTTCATTGTTAATAAGTTTGTGTAAAATATTCTGTCAGAGGTCAATTTGACTTTACAATCCTTGCTAAAACCGCGAAGAGCAAACAGAAGGAACTGATTCAGTGCTATCAATCCGTTCTTTAGAATTGAACAGACATAAGATGCTAAAAATTTGAACTGAGTTTTCATTTTTCTTATACTTAACAAGGCTTCTTCACTCTGTAAATATATCCCTTCTAGGTAAGAGTATACAATGTAGCCTTTGCAGCTCAGTTTGCTGAAAATTAATTAGAGACAATTTGTTGCTTAACCATCAACAGCTGCAGCAACAACAAAAGCAGCTGCTTTGACAACAAATGCATCTTTTTTGCTGGACAAATTCTATGCTCATATTGTGAATAGATTTCTAAAAAAATGTTTGAGCTTAAAATTCTCATGTAAATGCCAAAAGTTTCTACATTGTTCAGGCATTTTGGGTGCTGCCACTGCTTTACACAGTGGAGAGGTGAACGGTAAACATGTTGCTGTCAACATTTACATGCCAACATGTTGCTGGCCACAATTCAGCGATTAGAAAGCGCCGCCTGACCAGATAAGGGGCTGTATGCGGACCAATAAAAACAGAAATCATTTACTCTGGCACTTTCCCAGCATTCCCCCTGCATTGATTGTTAACTTGGCTACGGTTTGGTGTAATTTTTCTGGTGCAGGTGAAAAATAGACAGCGACAATCTTGCGGACAGCACAACAACAACTAACTCGCGCACTTGTTATCCAGTACATTGTGTATCCCAACCGCCGCAAATCAAATGGCAAACTTATACAGATGTCAATTATTTTTGCTCGGGGCTGCTGCTGCTGCAGCTGAACCAGCTTCGATTGCAATTTCAGCTTGGTTTGCGACCAAATTGCAGCCCGAACTCGTTAGGTTCCAGCACAAAATAAACTCACAATTCCAGCGTCAACTACGTGCTGCTTGGCAAGTCATCCAATTGGGGGCTAGGAAATTGCTTGTGCCATGGACATGGACAGATCTCTCGCTCCTTGTTCATTGCTTGCAAATTATAATTGAATGATTGCATGGCTGGCAAACGATTTGCTCGTCATTTTCTCAGCTGCTCGTTATAAGTGGATCAATTGATATTGATTGGGCTTTTGCGCGAAGGTGTCAAAACTATTGGCTCTTAATGGGGACTTGGGTCGAAAGCATCCATTAGAAATTTAAACTATTCTAGCGTCTGTCAAGTTCATTAAATTATACCCAATGAGTTTGTCTGTGTCAAAGCCCGGAAAGCCGGGTGACTTATTGCAGACATACTGCCGGAGCGCAACCAACTGACGAATGTAATGGCCGAACCAGAGATCGAACAAAGACAACTTGGCGAATGTGGACATTTGACAAGAAATTTATTTAAAAGACAACTTGCAACAAATAAATTTTGCCTGAGTCCCGGACAGGGTACCCAGATAAATGCCTAGGAATGCCAGTGAGGCTGTGTAGGAGTCGTCGTCGTGATGGCTTGTTGGAATTCATTCATCAATGTAATCGATCAGACATGGCAAAGCTTTGACATGCCCCATAACATGGTCGTCGTATGTAAATGGAGCTTGGAGCTTCGAGGCGCACACGTACACACAATGCCACATAAAATTTAATCAATTTATTGGGAACGAGCCATTGTCTCTGGCTCCAGCCGGAGGCTTATCCCCAGCCTAGCATCTACACTTTCTCCTCTCTGGTTGATTTTAAAAATGGCAAAAAAAAAAAAATACATAAAGAAGTCAACAAGTTGTTGGCACGAAGGCAACAGCTGGAATATAGGGAAACAACTGCAGGGCTAAGCTCACTTTAAACCAGGGCAAAGTTTTTTTAAACTAAAAATAGAGAAGAAACTTATCAAAAGTGATGAGCATAGAAGTCCCGATATAAGCCAAGAAATATCTTTTTTGATTCATATTCGATTTTATTTTTTCATTGCTACTATCTTCTATGGAAAGACACGATTCTTCGAGTGGCTTTTTTGTCTTATGTGTTCCAAGCTTTTCAATAAAAAGTGAAATCGCCATATCGATCTGAAATTCGTTTTCTATTTGAAAAGCGATGTGCCTTATCCTTTACCGACACCTGCGTTTTAGATAGTAATGACACTTAGGGCCGATTTCTGTTCTCACAGATAGCTGCTATGTGTCAGATAGTCACACTGCTATTTGTTAGTTTATGTGATAAATAGCTCTATGTAGAAGATGTGAAATCGGTCCTTAGAAACGTAAAGTTCGATTATTTTAATTTTTAAAAATCCAAAATTTAAAGTCAAAGTCTAGAGTAGTAGTAGAAATATTGCGATTCAAAGAACATCTGATCGATCCCCAGTTAATATAAAAATATCATGGAACAAACCTTCAAGTTTTGCCGGCTCGAGGTCTCGTTATTCATGCACATAGCATTAAGACACGAAGAAGGGACCGTTATCTTTATAAATGATATATTTCAAAAATTGCGACATTGCTTAAAAGCCTGCTCTGATAAGCGCGGAAAACAAATTTTTATGACGCACTCCATATAAAATCAAGTAAGAGTGTTGCAGTCGAGTGCCCCGATTAATACCCTACATACCCCAAAATACCCTGTGCTCTCTACTCTATGTTATTCTTAACACCATTTGAAATACTACTACGGTACCATTACGGTATTTGAATAAATCAAGTGTGAAAAGTCCTGGCACTAATAGGTATCTTCTGTCTGGAAATAAATAAAGAATGTATGTCATAGAAATAATTTTGAAGAAGAAATATTTTTAATTTAAATATACCAAACAAATTATAAATCCTTTCCTCTAGGGCAGAAATTTTAATTTTCTGCGTACTTTGATACATGGAACAATAATTATAATTATAAGAAATAAATGGTGGTCGTCTGTGGCCCAGAGGTCAGTGTGCTGGACTGCTGGGCGGGAGGTCGTGGGTTCGATCCAGCCACTGAACATCTAATAATAAAAGTCTTTTTATACCCTTGGAGAGGGAATATTAAAATTGTATAGATGTTTGTAACGCATAGAAGGAAGCATCTCCGACCACATAAATTATATATATTCTTGATCAGCATGACGAGCTGAGTTGATATAGCCATGTCCGTCTGGCCGTCTGTTTCTATGCTCCTCCGTCAGTTTAAAAGCTATCTTAACCAAACTTTGCACGAAGTCTTTTGGTACAAATGCGCAATACATTTGTCGGAATCGGCCGGATCGGATGACTATATCGTATAGCTGCTATAGAAACGATCGTTCGAAAAAGTAGTTCTAGTGAGAAAAACTTTTTTGTCTTCAACGCAACCGTCCCCAAACCTCGTATTTACACAAAGTTTTATGAAAATTCGGACAACTATAAAGTATAGCTGCCATACAAAAGATAGTTTTGAAAAAATGTCTTAGTAGGAAAAACTTTTTTGTTTTCAATGCTATCGCTCCCAAACTTGTAACTGGTCAATATTATATGCTAACACACAATTCTGCCAAGTTCATAGAAACGATCGGTCGAAAAAGTAGTTCTAGTGAGAAAAACTTTTTTGTTTTCAAAATTTTGTCAACATTGTGGTGCCATATAACAAACTGGCAGGCAGATATCATGCTTCAAGGGTATATAAACTTCGGTCGAGCCGAAGTTAGCTTGCCTCTATTTTTCTTTCTTTAGAAAATAGCTTTTACACATATGGTAATCTTCACCAGCTATTGGCGCCAGCTGTGAAGTTTGAAGAACTTTGCTGTTCGGATCCGGCGTTAAACTGTAGGTCCCTTTCTCTTGTGCGAAAAATTTAAAGCACACAAGCCAAGAGATTGACAGAGGCTTGGCTTGGCCCCGTTGGAGGAGCCTTATAGCCAATTTTAGATTTTACAAGTGGTTGAACATTCACCACAATCATAAACAATTATGTTTGGTCCTACATTTTTTTGCGTCAGTTTTTAATTTTTTTTGGTCAACTTACATTTCTTAAGGACGTCAAGTCAATAAGCAAATTTTGGATGGTTACACATGGCATCCTGTGCTTCCATGCTCTAAATCCAATATCCAAAATGTCTAGGAATCGCAAATTGGACATCTTACATTTTTTAGGACTCCAAGTAAATTTGTACATGTAAATGAAGCTTAGATTAAAACATCGATGATCCGATGCTTCTCCAGCTCTAATATTGAGGGCCAGAGATAGGTATATTTGTTGGTCCTTTCCATTTGGCCTGCCCTGCACTAAATTGACATATCTTTTTAGATTTTCTCGTACAAATGTTAAGAACTCCTGCGGCTTTAATACCCTAGATAAAGCGGCTCTTTCTATAGAATCGCCACCACTAACCACATGCTCCTATTTTGCAGTGCAAAAAATTTGCAGCAGTAACATGCATCTTCGTTGGATAAATTTCTGGAATCTTTTGTGGTTATTGTTAAATTTTTGTTGAATTTGTCTCAGATCAATTTTGCTCTCTCTCTGTTGTTCTCTTTATTTCTAAAAATATTTCTAAAATTATTTGCCGATGCTGCAGTTTGACACAAATACATGACTATAGCGATCAGCAAATTTTCGTAAGTGAACAAGTGAACTACTAAGTGAACTATATTACACTGTGCAACACTAAAAAGTTGATACGGTCGAGACCAAAAAATTTTGAAAGGGTATGATAGTAGTACAAAAACCTACCGTGGGTTTGGTCTGGTTAACTGCCGATTTCTTTTTATAGCACTTTGAAGTTTTAAGCATATGATTGGGACTTGTAACTCCCTATCTCGTAAACTATTTGGAATTTCGCTTTGAAGTCTGAAAAGAAGTTGTTGCTCTTGACTTGGTTTACGAAACATTTCTAGGTAACAAGTCAAAATAGTCACATCTTTAAACTCAAAATTGCAAAAATGTCGTAAATTCATCATGTTTTCCCCTCATTTTGTACTGTTTTTCAACTTTTTCTTGAAAACTATAACGAATTTAACCAAGCAATGAAGGACGAAAAAGTAGCATAGACTAACGTTAACAATCGGTTGGAACATACCAACTTCATTCGAATGGTCCTTCTTATAGTTAAAGACCCTAAAAGATGAATAATTTCAACCAAAACTCTTTTTCGAGTACAGTTTTTGGTAGAAATTGGCTGACACTATCAAAAATTTCGATTGTTTTGTATTAAATCAATAAAATTGTCAAAAAATATAACTTAAAAAATTTTGCTAAAGAAATTTAATTAATTTACTTTTTTACCGATAAAATTCGTTTTTTCGAATTTTTTTTTGACAGTTTTTCATGCTTTTGGTCTTCTTACTATATCAAAGAGTGATTAAATGAAGTGTGTTCGGTTTGATTATTTTGGTCTAAGCAACAACTTTTACCTACATTACTTGTCCAAATTTGTAACGGATTTCAGGAAAAAGTTGAAAAACTAAAAAAGTAGTGAAAAATGGATTTTTTTGGACATCTTTTGTAATTTTAAGTACCAAGACGTAATTTTTTTGATTTGCTACTAAGAAATGTTTGTAGGCCAAGCCAAGAGCAACCACTTTGCTGAAGACATAAAAGCAAAATTCAATATAGCTTACGAGATATGGAATCATTAATCCTACACTGAAGCTGAAAAGTTCAAAGGTCAATAAAAAGAAAACGGCAGCTAATCAGACCAAACCCATGCAGCGTTTTTATACCACCATCACACCCTTTCAGAATTTTTTGGTCTCGACCGTATCAACTTTTTTGAGTTCAAAAATGTGTCACAGTGTGTGCACTCAAAAAAAAAAACAGGCCAAATCGTCCTAAAATTTAGAAATTCGCCCTAAAAAAGGGGTCAAAGGCGATTCGCCTTATTTTTAAGAAAATGCTTTTCTAGATTTCAGGGCAATTTTTCTAAAAAACACTTAGACAATTTTAGGTGTTAGGTCGATTTAAAATTCCCAAGCGGTTATGGCAGAGCTGGCATAAGGAGGAAGCAGTTGACAGTAAACACTTAAAATTAAATTTTAGGGGGTTGTGTGTGGTTGTGTTTTTGGATCCATCCCGCCCCAACCGTTTGGTTTTTAGGGTTTGTCCCATCCTCCTCCCCCCCATCGCCAGCACCACCTCCTCACACCAAACCACTTTTTTCTAAGCTATAGATAGATATATAATTAATTTAGAATTAAGCGCATTAATAATTTTATTTTACTTACTTTACTGGGAATTGAACACGGGACCTCTCTCAAATACTGAACACTCGGACGACGCCTTAGCCCACTCGACTATTTGCCATAAGTAAAATGTAGCGACTTAACCATAGTTAATAATGTACACAGTTGGGAGCACGCGTGTGGCGTGTGCGTATGTGTCGTCTCCTCTCCTGTTCTCACGTCTCTCTTTTTTACATATTTTAAATTTTAGGGCGAATTTCTAGATTAATCTTTCTAAATTTTAGGGTGAATTTCTGAACAAATTTTTCTAAATTTAAGAAACTTGATTTTCTCAAAATAAGGGCGTTTTACTAACTTTAATGGCGGTCGCTCTATTTTGCTATGCATTTCTTTTCTTAATTCAAGGGCAAATCTGCCCTAAATTTAAGAAAGATTTAAGGAAAATATCTAGAAAAATTACCCTAAATTTAAGAAAAATAAAATTAGTTTCTAAATTTAAGAAATTATTTTCTAGAAAATCTCATCTAAGGGTTATGCTTTCTTAATTTAAGAAAAAAATGTCTATAAACAAGAAATTTTTCTGCAATTAAGAAAAAAATTATTTTATGGCGAATTTCTAAAATGTAGAAAATATTTTTTTTGAGTGTGGCCTGTACTTATTTAAAAATTTTTTCCCGTCCTAAAGGACTCAACCAAATTTTCTAGGCGCTCGAAAATTCCTAAAATATATATTTATCCCGTCCGTTATGTGGATGTGAATTTCAGGTCAAGCGATATTTCCATTCCGAACCATATCTGCCCATAATTTGAACCGTATAGATTCTTAAGTCTTTCACAAAAACTGAAGATGCAATATTTTTGGATAGAACTTCGACATAAGTCCCGTTTCGTTGAACCAATAAATATCAAAACGAATTGACCTCATGGCAACCACTATTCATTTATAGTTCCCTCTCACCCCACTTCCGCAGCTTTGGACTCTTTACCGTCGCCCCCTCCCTCTTCTTGCGCTCTCCACTCTTTCTCGTGCGTGTTGTCATTTCACTAATACTAACAATTTCAAAATTTCAACAAAAGCTTTTTAAAAGCTTTCACTTCTCACTCGCACTTATTTGCCAGCATACAATAAAAACAGCTTTTGCGGATGGTCATCTCATACTTATTGCATGATGCATTTAACACATACCTAATTTGTGTGAGTTGTTCCCTTATTATTTGCCACATACAAACTTTTCTTTGGCGTTTTCACCCACTTCGCTTACAAATTTTTCAATTTTCTTTTCTTAGTGCGCTCCTGCGTAACGACGAAAGTCTATGACAAATCTTAGATCTCTAGGATAAGCAATTTTTGCTGTGGGTTGATAATATGTTAGTCAGTCGGGCCAACAGATTTATAAGTATAGAAGACATAATTGTTTAATTTGCGAATTTAGCAAAATAGATTTTTGTGGCAGCTAAGAATAAGAATACAGACTCGAATTGGAATCAGGTTGAAAAAATTACAATCAAACAAAAACGCTTAACAATTACTACGTCCTCGATTCGACTGCCGAAAAGCGTGACAAATTGAATTTTCGGTTAAAAATTCAGTCGCTTACAGCCTTGCCCTTGACTTTTTAGTCACTCATTCATTAAACTCATATAAAGTCATAAAGAGGGTCGACTTTTTACTAAGCGAGTGGCAAAATGGTTAAAACAATTCTTAGTAGAGCCCCTAATGCTCCTTGGGAGCTTATTACGGAACAGGATATGCTAGAGCGGGAACAGAAGTATGCCCAACGTTTGCAGGATTTAGCCACGTGCTGTGCCTTTGTCAAGAGTAAGAAAGTTCGAAAGATAAACATAATGTTAACATCATGCTATTGCAGTTGCCAAGGAAGAGTTTGGCCAAACGGAGGCGGAACGAGCTGAGCAAGAACATTGGGATCATTATTTACGGTGCGATGGTCTTCCGCGGGTCCATAAAGCACCCGAGATGCGTAAATTTTTAGCGCAGGTGCGACATTTCCAGCAAATAGATGCGGATTATAGTGTGGACTGGACATTGCCCGTGGATGAGCGAAGTATACTGACACAGAATATTTTTCGAAAGGATAAGACGCGCAACACTATGCGTCAGATATGGCGGAAGAATATTGGAGAAATGTTTGAAAATGATGTGGATATGTGTCTGCTTACTTTGCGGAATATAGATGTTATGCTGGACAATCAAGCCGAAATGGAACGAGTGAGTGAGGCGATGCAAATGGAGATAATGCTGGTGGGTTTGTATAAGTGATCTATAGTTTAAATCTATACTTAAAAACTGGTTGTAGACGCGAGGCGAGATCGAGCAGGAGATTGACCACATTTTTGATCGCCTTACCTATCGGGTAATTCGCATGGATGGAGTTCATATGAAGTGAGTGCCTAGTTTCTAAAATTAAAATAAGAGGGTGATTAATTTTCCACACACCGCAGCTCTGTAGATGCAAAAGTGGACACCTGGAGCTACGTAGGCAAAGCCTTTGCCATGGACATTTGGGGACTGCGAAATGTACCCATCCGCTTCGAAGAAATGGAGTAAGTATTCACCGCTTTTCAAATGTTATTCTAAAGATTTGCGAACTTAGCGAGCCGATTATGCTGGCAGAACTGAGCAGTTCGGGCGTTCGTGTTCAGATGCCTTTCAGGGTGCTTCAGGACTGTATGACTCTTCGCTGTATTCACACCAATTTCGACAACTACACACAAAACGCCAAGAGCTTCGAGCGGGTGATTATTAAGTCTTTTAGCAATCTGAATGCGGGAATAGTTAATATTGAGGATTGCCTAATTAATGAGTGGTACATGCAGTTAGAGTTGCAGGAAGATGTGATGGAGAAAATGCTTTGGGAACGGGAGCAATTCGAAGAGACTATGAAGATGATTGCTGAGAAGACGCAGAAGCTGGCGAAAGAGGAGCGGACAAATGATAAAAATACGAAAACAAAAAAGACTGTTAAGCCTGCTAAGCGACCGAAGGAACCACCATTGTTACCACCAGGAATGTTGCCCGATGTATACCCCTTGTTTCTGGAGAAGGAGCAAAGCCAGTACATTAACTACATAGATGAAATTTATCATCCCAAACATCTGAAACTGTCCTTGGATGAGGTAAGAAAGAAATATGAAAAAATTGTACACAAAGAAAAAATCCGAGATATTTGGGCTAAGATCTGTTCCAAACAGTTTGGTTAATACCGGATTTTCCCAACCCAACCACTAGAGAATTGTCTTGAGTATGGACTATTAAACTCCAAAAATCTTCTCACTATACCGATTTTAAATTGTCAGTTGTTCAATACCAATTTTTAAATGTTTGCTGGGTCTTGTCCCATCGACTGCAATTCAGCAGCTACCTTCTCATGTCGAAAGTGCTATAACTGGTAGGGAAGGCAATATATCTGTGAAAAACACTCGCCGAAAAAAAAGAACAAAACCCCTAAAAACACAAACCCTTAAATGGTTCTCAGATGAGATTCAAATTTAGTTCGACACAATATTTCACATAAATAGAAACCACTTTGAAATCTGAATGATTATGATTTATTAGTTATATGAAATATTGTGCCGTACTTAATTTTTATCTCATTTTAGTATATGCCTTAATCCACCTAGAATTTGGAAGATCATTTTAACAAGAATCGCCTTGATGAGTCTTTTTCAAGCCCTTTTGGTGATTAAAAAGAGATTAATATCATAAGCGATTTAAAGATCTAAAATTGATTAATGCATATGCTGAAATTGTGATTTATTAAATATAAGTACACGACTCTTCAAGTGTATTAAGTAGAACAAATTTTGTAGCTCTTTGAACACCATGTTTGTATTAAATCTGTTTGTTATAAAGCAAATTCTTTTTAATATCATTGGCATCGGTTCCACGTCTATTCAACACAAAATAATTCAACACACGTCAATTCAACACAAAACCAATCAAACACGAAGAAATTCAACACAGCACAATTATAACACAAGATATTTCAACACATATACAATTTCAACATATTCAATATCATCACAAAGCAATTAAACATCGCCAAATTTCAACACAGTACAACTTTAACACTGGAAAATAGAACACAAAAATTTGAAAAAAATTATATTTTCAATCCTTCAGTAGTAAAGTCAGTCGAACCTGACTTAAATATCCTCCGAAAGTGTATGCACATTTGAAAACACCAGAGATAATATTCTTTTGTTCACAACTTGAATAACTTTCATCCGAACGCATTACTTTTGATTTTTATTTATATTACTCAAGTCATAATGATTATTTCCTGAGATTTACTTAAGAAAATCATGCTTAATCATTATTTTTTGAGGAATAAAATCATTTAAGATAGATTTTTATAACAGAACTTATAATCGTTACGGTCCCTGGTATATGCAAATCAATCCGAAGGTCGAAATCAAATCATCAAATCTTCTTTTTTTATACTATTAATCCCCACTTCTTATAGATTAATCTTAGACAACACATCATGTTGGGTGGCATATATTCAATCAAGTTTGTGCGTCGTCCACTGCACAGACACTATGAGAAATTTAATATTGTTTTACATGAGGATGGACGCATACTGCACACCATGCCTGAAGTTGTAGAAAATTCACCCAATGGCAATTTGAGTTCCATCTTAAGAGAAGAAAAATTGTCGCAATCCAGATCTCGATTGCATTTATATGACGAAGTGAAGTTTACCTCATTCAAACTGGGAGAGGATGAGATGCCGTACTTTTTTGTGACCCTAAAGCTGCCACCAGAGCTTTGTTTTTGGAGCGAACCGACGCCCTGTCACTTTATGACCAGCCTGGACTATTCAAAATTAGAGCGAAGCATTTCTCCGGAACAGTCCATTATATTGCAAAGGAACACAATTCAACATCTTAGCAGACACGAAGGCCATCAATCTGCATTCTCACTAATACAGCGAAGGGATTCCAATCCCTTCAATATCTTTCGACCCTCCCTGCTGTCCACTCTCAGACACAGTAGACTTGGCATAAATTCAGATATTATTTTTCCGCTTGCAAATTTTTCGCTTGATAAGCCTCTGAATACCTTAGAAGTCGACAAGATGGCACGCTATTGTGTGCCTCGAATTATCTCATCGTTCAAGTTTCCCATGGAAATCAAAGAAGAAATTCTGGAAATGGCTGAGCAAGCTCCCAAAGCTAAGAAGGTTCTTCTTCGATCACGCAACTTACCGGCTGAAGAAACCACATCGCTGCCGGATATTGATTTCGATTTTGAGCCTCAGACTGGACCCGAGCGCGTTTATCCTGTTTTTGAAAGTGTTGAGCCAGTAGTCTATCCCAAAAAATCCACTTCGCTTGGTGCGGACGACTCGAATACCATGTACGGTTTATTAAAAAACATCGATATGATTCGCATGAAATACAACACAAAGCACCGAGACTTGACGACACAGGCAGAAATCGAACCCAAAAAACCAACCGAGGAAAAAAATGATGAGAAGGTTGTCGAAAAGGTTCCACCAACGAAAAATAATGGCATCAAAAATAGACATAGCAAAGTCAAACTAACCAAGACAATCTCAAATACGGGTTCGGAATGCACCGACTTTTCAGTTAAACACATGACAGTTGCCGATTCGGCCTCGGTGCAGTTTCAACCCAGTATGGATGCGGATGGGGTAAGCGAACGATCCGAACAATCACAGACAGAATCCGTTGTTGAGGAAGAGAAGAAACCCGTAAAGAAGGTCATACATTGGACAACTAAATATATTTTAGACAGTAAATTTGATCGTGAGGCCCATACGATAACCATAAAGACCGATCGCCTGGGAGTTTTTGGATTGGCTTTTAAGCGTTACGAGCACTTCCCTTTCCGGGAATGGTCCATGCAGCCCAACGAAGACAAGTAAGTGTGTAAGCAGTCGTGGTGTACTTGAAATGAGTAAGTGAACAAAAATGAGTTGCTCAGTATTAAAACTAAGTTTAGAGGGCGGATGGAAAGATTGCCTCCATCAGTGCTGTAAGGTCTTGCTGATTGCCCTGAGGCCATGTGCCGTAGTCGTAATTACTGTTTCCAAAATGCAGCTGTTTCGGAGACCTCCGAATAAATATTCTCTTGGATTTTCGTTTATCGTTCTGGTAGATCTTTAAGTGTCTTATATTCCTCAGGGATAATCTCATCGTTTGCTTGTTTGATTAAGCGATATTCTCTATTACACTTGATCTTGAGGTTGGTCATGATACACTGTATGCATCGAGTGGCATCTTATAAAGCGTCTTTGTGAAAGCTACTTTTTATACTCTTGAAAAGTGTAAAACTACTTGAAAAGTGTATTAAAATTTTGCCCAGAAGCTTACAACGCATAAATGTGGTATATATATTCTTGATCAGCATCAACAGCCGAGTCGATATAGCCATGTCCGTCTGTCCGTCCGTCAGTCTGTCCGTCTGTCCGGCCGTATGAACAAACAGCTCTCAGAGATGGTAAGAGATAGAGGTTTAACATGTATGGGACAAAGGCTTCTTATACTTGCAGGCAGATGAAGTTTATTTTAAATTTTGGCCACCCCCTCCTCCCGCCCCCACAATTTGGAAAAAACGTTATATCTCCTACAGTTTTGTAGAAAGTCCTAAAAATGTATCGATTTGCCGAAGAAATAATGAATATCGGATGAGCGGTTCTCAAGTTATGAGTAAATAAGTAATTCACCATCCAACCCACCCCCTCCCACCCTTACACAACCAACACCGCACAATCTTAGAGAGAGAGAGCGAGAGAGAGAGAGAGAGAGAGAGAGAGAGAAAGAAGGAAACTTAGATATGAGCGCAGCACCAGCACTGCATTCAGCTTCTACTCCAGGTACAGAGTATGTTACAGTCGGGCTTGACCGACTTTTTCACTTGTTTTTAAATTACTAACGTGTGACGATCCAGGTCACCTGGACACTAAGTCCTAAGTCAGAAGACTTGCGTTGTAAACAACTTGCACGCTTAAGGAAAGTTATCCCTTCCTGTTTTGAAAAGTTTCACTTTTGAATGAATTTTTACATGAGTGCAATCAATAGCCCCAATGACTTTTGGAAACCCTGCGATGTTATAAAACTCATCTTTATAAAATGTTTGGTTCCGTCTCATATAGTCTTTGATATCGACGCGCTCATACAGACAGACGGACATGGACAAATCGAGTCGGCTTTAAAGTCTGATTTAAGGAGGATAAATTTATAGGGTCACCGGCGAAACTTTCCGCAACAAGTTTTAACTGCACACTGAAGTTTTTTGGACTGAGCTGAAAGTGTACTTTTTTGTTGTATCATGCTTTGCCCCAAGTATTCAACATTGAATTCGAATCTGATTTAATGGCTAGTGACGGGTTCTTATATGCCTTACTCTGTCCATAGTATTTAGTTCGGAATTCGGAGCTGACTTTATCGCTGCTTATAATTATTGTGGTTTCTAAAACTGATTTTTAATACTTTCCATTCACCAGTCCCGAGGAGATCCATCTCATTGTAGATACTTTTCATGTGCGTGTGGTACTTTATATCACAGCGAAGGGAGTGCGCGGTTATGTTACCGATCTGAGCCAGGCATTTACTACTAAACCAGTTAAGTATTTAGAAATTCTCGAGCCAATTTCGGACTTTCGCAAGTTGCGCCAGGTAAGGAATTGAACATTCAATCGAACGAGCTTAAAACTTTATGCCATTATGCAGTGTTTCTACGAGAAGAACATCAACATTTTTGCGGAACACGATGCTGGTTTCTATATTGAGAATGGAAATTTTTCCATTAAGCATGTGGCCGTGGAAGAACACACTTATGACGTGATGGCTCTACACTGCAAGCTTATGAAGTTCTATTGCTCCGGCTGGAACCGCCTGGCTACACGCCGAAATCTTATTATGTGCATGAAAAATGCCAAGGATATAACCGACTTTTCTGAGGTGACGGTTCGTATTACACCGGAGAAAACGACTTTTGTGGACATTACGGAGTTGTGCTCTGACAGTTTGGATGTTATTAATCTGGATTACAAATTAACTTGGCGCAACGTTGGAGTAAGTTGAATTAGTAGGAGAGGCAAAAAATATAGAGGCTAATGAAGCACCTTTTGATTGCCAGAATTATTCGGATCTTCACCAGGCTATCAACTCTATGAATCCCCATGCCACTGAGGTGCGGAACAAAGATTCATTGCTGCTCTATCAGGTTAAAAAAATGCTTGGTGAAATTCATTTATTAAGTTTTTCATAGCGCTCTTTATACGTATATATTTTGAAATAATAAAGAACCTGTCAAAAAAATTAATGGAAAACTAAAATATATACAGACACAATCACCAACCACACACACACATACACACAGCCACCGCACAGTAAACAAATTCTGGGAAAAATGGTAAAAAGGAAACACAAATCCCAGGAGGATGCTGGCGCCATACGTCTAATATCGGAGGAGGATTGGTTAGCACGGGAGCAGCGTTACTTACAGCGATTGCAGGATCTCCGGATAAGCTTGGCTTTCATTAGCGGTATAATATTAAGTTTGTGTGTGCTTAAAGATACAAATTGTTCGTTGAGTTTCCACAGATGCCACCGAAGACCATCACGAGTTAATGGATAAGCATGGGATAGAGGAAAGCTGGGCACGTTATCTAGACTGCGATGGCTTACCACGTCCGCAACACCCCGCAGAGATACGTAGTTTTATCTCCCAAATGCGTAACGAAGAGTCCTTGGACACAAGAAATATGATCAATTGGACACTGTCCGTGGAGGAACGCAGCATTTTATCACAAGATATATTCCGTAAAGATCTCACACGAAAGACGCTAGAGCAAGAACTACGGCCGGATATAGGAAAGCTTTATGATGTCAGTGTGCAGCGTCTTCTCGAAACACTTAACCGCATTGAAAGGGTTTTGTTGAATGAGCTGGAGATGGTATTTATATCACTCGAACGAGCCGTCGAACTTCACTTGGTAAGTAAGGGAGAAAGTAAGAAGCAGGAAGAGTGTAGAATTCTTAAGTCTTGTACTAGATACGATTCGAGCTTAAGGAGGAGACGGATGTGCTTTTTGACAAGCTTACATATCGTATTATTTCCGCACCAGCAGCGTATATGGCGTAAGAAATTGTTTAAGAGAGAGCTGTTATTTATATATTGGTGATTCTGTAAACTGCAAAACTATTCAGCTAGTGGAACCAACTTTGAAGAAATTGAGAGAGGGCGTCAAATGGTTCGAACGAATCGAAATTAAAATAGCATTCAGGAAATCATCAGAAGTAGATTCAATACAACTACAGTAATTGGCCCAGGAGAAGCGGTTTGCCCTCTTGGTAGCTTCTTTCACAAATCGTTTGTTATGTCAGATAAATATTTTACTTACAGAATTCCAATATTTAAATAGCAGTCTATTCGTCTCCTTATTTGCCCTTAAATAGTTTCTATTAACGTTCAGGTATAATGACTGCAAGTTGGCTGACTATTGCTATAAGAGTCCCAACTTTAACTTTCAAATATGGTGTCTGAAAGATGTTCCCATACGTTTCGACCACCTGGAGTAAGTTTACCTTTTACTTACATTAGAAAATCGATTGTATACTTATATTTGAACTATTTAGTGTGCCCATAATGGAAGCCAATCTAGAATGTGTTGGCATTTACCTTCAGATGCCTTTCAGCATACTTTGCGATAATTTGACGTTACGCTGTGTTCACACATTCTTTGATCCGTATTCGGAAAAAGCCAAGAGCTTTGATGTGACTATAGATAAACCGACAAGCCATCTTAACTCGGGAATGATGGACATTGAGGACTGTTTGATTAACGAATGGCATATGCAGGTGGATATCCAGGAAGAGTTAATCGAGGAAATGGAACAGAAAATGATACAATATAATGAAGCCTTAAGGTAAGCCAGACAAGAGAAATTGGTTCTGACTGTTAACGAAAGCCTTTAACAGTGTGATACAGGCTAAGGAACAGCAACAAGCCAAAGAAGAGAATGTACAGACGCCTAAGGCCATTAAGGTACCTAAGCAGCCACAAAGTCTACCCGAAGGTATGTTTCCCGATCCACTTCGTATTTTTCTGGACCGCGAGGAAAGCGAGTTTACTAACTTCTTGAATGATAATTTTAATCCGAGCAAACTCGATTTGCATCCTGACGAGGTGGGCGACCAATGAATTTTTATGGGCTGCCTTTTGATATTTCGGGAATAGCGGAACAAAAAGGGTTTATTCAGGTTCCAAATTTTCTCAACGAAATGCTGCATTTCCTTCTTTTTCCGATATTTATATCACAACCGTTAATCAGTTCACTCCAAGCTTGGCAATGTCTTGTCGCACCTGGTCTTTTCATCTCAGTTCATTCCGAGTTAGTGAAAGTGGGCAGCAACAGTGGTTTGCAAGAGTGACCCGTTTTCAGATATTCAGATTGATGATGTCGCTGGTTATCCTTGTTCCTAGGTCGAAGGTCGCCCTGACTAAAACTTTTCTTTGTATCAAATGGGTTGAAAAGGTTCTTTTCTAATTTAACAGAGCTTTGGGTGAGTCGTTGTCGAAAGTACTTTGGTAAAGTGTAGGCCTAAAAGTTCTCAACTCGAATGCATTCTGTTAACTACAACTTTCACTTTCAGGTCGTCCTAGGCATGTCGCGCTGTTCAAATTTGGTACTACTAATGACGTTATTCTGGCCCGCAGTGTATTCTCTTACTCCCAAACAAATAAATTGCCACCTAAAAAAACCTAAAATTCTTAGCAACTGAGTCTAAAATGGAGCCAAAGACATCTTATACTGACATAAAGGTTGCTAATAACCTTTAACTGACTTAATTTTAGGATTTTTTTAAATGCGATTTTAACTGTTGTTTTGAAATCCACGTAGAGAAATAATCCAAGGATTTCAATGCAACAAATGCATTGTGCGGGTGTGGTTTTTGGTGTTCATAAAATTCTTCTTTCTGAAAAATTGATAAAAATTGATATTTGTACTTTACCTAGCTGGGGCGTCAACTTGGGTTCTCCGGTGATTGAACACTAATGACATTGTGTCTAAACAAAACACGCAAAGTAGGGTCAAATTACACTAAAGAACCCAGTCATTTGCTAAGCTCTCAGATTGTAAAGAGCCGCGTGGCGCAGACGGTAGATCGCCACCTTAGAACACGGAGGTTGAGAGTTCGAGTTCCCCAAGTGTTTTATTTTTTTTATTTTGAGGTACTTATTTAAAACAATGAGTTGGTTTCTCAATAAAGTAAATTGTGATCCACTAAGAAGTTTTTTTTAAATTACAAATAAACACACAAAAAATGAAATCTTTATTATGCACTGAAAGTACTATATCTGACATTTACTTTTTAGTAGAGTTCGCAAATATCTGTTGACTGTATTTTGTTGTCCAAAAATAACTGTTATTTGCGGTCCTTTTAAGCAAAAAGTCAGAGATGAACCGTTCACATCGTCTCTTGAATAAATCTGTCTGCGCTCAGCGAACAACCAATTTTATTGTTTCCCTTTTGCTTTGCTCTTTCGCTGACCCTTTTGTCGCGAACGTCGAAAATTGAAAGTCTTTTGCGTTTGTATGTGTGTGTGTGTGAGTAGGGCTTCTGTTTAAGAGTCAGAGGGCGGCACACAAACTGAGCCTTTAATTTTTGTGCTCATCTGCTGACTGTTAATGTGCGAGCGCTCATTTGGATCAACTGAAAATCAAAACAAAGAAAAAACGAAGTGTTCAGTTCAAAGAGAGAGAGAGAGAAAGAGCAAGCGGGGGATCGCAAAGGGAAAAATAGAGGCAAGCTAACTTCGGCTCGACCGAAGTTTATATACCCTTGGAGCTTGATATATGCCTGACAGTTTGTATGGCAGCTATACTATATAGTGGTCCGATTTCGAAAAATCTTGTTGAAATTATGTAAAATCATTAAAAACTTAGAAATACTTGCGTTGGGAGCGATAGCATTGAAAAGAAAAAAGTTTTTCTCACTAAAACTAGTTTTTTAACCGATCGTTCCTATGGCAGCTATATGCTATAGTCATCCGATCCGGCCGGTTCCGACAAATGTGCAGCGTATTTATGCCAAAAGACTTTGTGCAAAGTTTGGTTAAGATAGCTTTAAAACTGACGGAGGAGATAGCATAGACACAGACTGACAGACGGACGGACAGACGGACATGGCTTTATCAACTCAGCTCGTCATGCTGATCAAGAATATATATACTTTATGTGGTCGGAGATGCTTCCTTCCCTGCGTTACAAACATCCGGACAATTTTAATATACCCTCTCCAAGGGTATAAAAACGGTTAACATTTATTTGCGAGCTCTGCTTTTTATACCCGTTACTCGTAGAGTAAAAGGGTATACTAAAGTCGTGCAAATGTATGTAACAGGCAGAAGGAATCATTTCCGACCATATAAAGTATATATATTCTTGATCAGCATCAACAGCCGAGTCGATATAGACATGTCCGTCTATCCGTCCGTCTGTATGAACACCTAGATCTCAGAGATGTTAAGAGATAGAGGTTTGACATGAATAAGACAAATTCTTCTTTTGTTTGCACGCAGATCAAGTTTATTTCAAATTTTGTCCACGCCCCCTCCCGCCCCCGCAATTCGGAAAAAACGTTATATCTCCTACTGTTTTAAAGATAGACGATTCATACCTTCAAGAGATAGTTAGTAATTAGCAAAACGAATAAATTGTCCGAAAAATGATAAGGATCGGATGAGCGGTTCTCAAGTTATGAGCAAAAATGTAAAAAATGGCCGAGTTAAAAAAGTGTTGCATACTTTTCAGATGTTCATCCTAAGAAACGCAGGAACACTGTTAAACATGTTTTTTCATGAGTAACGGGTATATCGAAGTCGGTTAGAGCCGACTTTAACTTGCGCTCTCGTTTAATCATAATTTCATTTAAATGTTGACCGCAACTACGGATAGTCCAAGTTTGGGTTATTCTTTCCAGCATAAATACAGAAATCTCGCGAACTACGCAAGAAATGTTATCTTTCAAGTCTTGAATCGTAGATGGCATATCGACGAAGACTTTTGACTTAACGCAACCCCACAGGAAACACTCCAGTAGTCTTACATCACATGACCTAGGCGGCCAGCTGGCAGGTCCGGAACGCGAAATAAGCTGCTTTCCAAATTGGTTTGTCAATAATAGTCTTGCGGAATGTTAGGTTTTGTCCGGCCACATTTTTAAAGGAATACGGACCGAATATTCCAGCAGCTTTGCAATAGGTTTTCTACTTCGTGAAATCGAAAAACTTGCTGACGTATTACGTGGTCGGTTAATATCCGAGGTAGTCGGCAAGCGTCGTGTTCAAACATTACCCTTTCCTAAATATCATTATTTCTGATTTTTCCAGGTTGACTTTCATTGCCCACTTATCGCAATATACTTCCAACTTATCGGCCAGTATCACTATGTTATCGGCGTAAGGGAGGAGTCGTTTATTCGTATCTTCTATAAAAAGGCCACCAACTAAATCTTCGTGCCTATCGTTAAGCAGTGGCGGATCTAGGAATTGGCTAAGGGGGGGCTAAGGGCACTCAAAATCACTCAACATTGTTCGGATCTTATTGTGCTTCTCAGAATAGATACTTCATCTCATACAAAAAGTCGATATGCTCTGAAGGTAATAAGTTTCCCAAGGTAAATTTAAACAACTTGTTTTTTGGTCATTTTGTTGAACAATTTTTGTCTTACCTCAAGAGTGCAACTGCATTATCATTCACTCTCTGTACCATTGGCACAGAGTATAAAAAGTTTTTGGCCAATATATAATATGTATATGCCTTGAGCGAAACCGAAATATGTTTCGGTTTTAATCCCTAGTTTAAAGGTAAAGGTAGATAAATTCTGAAATCGCGAGTGAAGAAGGATTTTTAAGTAAGTATCCACAAACTGCTCGAACAATTAACATTAAAAAACTTCGCAGGATGTGTATAGCATATTTTAAAATTTTACCTTCAAGTAAATCATATTTTAAATCAAAAAACGTCGTACACGTCACTAAGACTATATTTGTACATACATTATTTTGGCTAGTTTTATAAATTTGGAAATGCTATTGCATTTTAGCTACGTGGTTAAGTTTTAACGATTTCTGATTTTTTGTACAATTGCCAAATAAAATTCACATATTCTTAGTACAAACCTGCAAATTTAAAAACTTCATTAAAAGGAACCCGTGAATGACCTCCTCGACTGTTGTATAATAATTCTTTATAGTTCGCGGCCGATCGATGAGATTTTTTACAAAATTGTTGTTTAGAACGGTGGTATACTAAATATTTACTAATTTCTTTTTAGATGCTTCATTCTAAGAATAGTATTTTGCATAAAAATATTTAACATGGGGGGTAAAAAATCGTCGTATACTCCTGCGTAAGCTGTTAGGTTTTTGACGACCATATAATCCAGGAATTTTCAACTCAAGTGACATTTCGTCTGCAATTTTGTTGATTTTTTTTAAAAGTTACACCAAAAGATGATTAATTATTTCTTGTTTTAAGAAACAATTCAATCACATGGGCGACGTGAGCACAGGAGTCCGACTGAGTGTCAGTTTGCTATTTCATGGCTAGTTACATCACAGCTGGCGCCAATAGGTGGTGAAGGTGACCGGATGTGTAAAAGCTTTTTCTAAAGAAAGTAAAAACTTTTATTATTATTCATGGTTTCACTCAAAAATAACAAACAGATGTTATTTTTACCGATTTTAGTAAGGCTTTCGACAGTGTTTCTCATTGTCTTCTGATTCTGAAATTGCGTCTGTTGGGATTTCCGCTGGGGCTTCTTAATTGGATAAAATCTTATCTTCAGTCTAGAACTCAGAAAGTTGTATTTAATAGTTGTACTTCTTATCCGGTTTTTGTGACCTCTGGAGTTCCCCAAGGTAGCCATCTTGGACCTCTTCTCTTCCTGTTATTTATTAACGACCTGCCTAATGTAATTAAGCATTCTCGTGCATTGTTGTACGCAGATGACTTAAAAATATTTCTGAGCCATAACTCGCCCAACGATTCTGCTTTGCTTCAGGTTGATTTGAATTCAATATATATGTGGTGCTCTCACAATTTGTTGCATTTGAACAGGGAGAAATGTAAATCTATGACGTTTTATCGTAGAACCCCTTTTCTGATTAACTATTTATTGAATTCTTATCAACTTGAACGTGTTGAATATTTCCATGATCTGGGTATTACACTCGACCATAAACTATCTTTTGGCACTCACATTGAACTTTCGGTGAATAAAGCCATGGGCTTGCTAGGTTTTATTAAACGTTGGTCTAAGGAGTTTAATGATCTGTACACGACCAAGCTCTTGTTTATATCTCTTGTGAGGCCTATTTTGGAGTTTGGTTCGTGTATTTGGAATCCTCAGTCACTTACCCTGTGTAAACGCATTGAATCTGTCCAGAAACAGTTCCTTTTGTTTGCTCTTCGTAACCTGGGTTGGGACCCACAGTTGAGACTTTCTACTTATATTTCCAGACTTAAACTTTTAGACTTACCTACACTTGAGCATAGACGGACTATGTTAGGTATAATGTTTCTAAATAAACTTATTAATGGTAATATAGACGCTGAGTACTTACTCGGGCGTGTGAATTTCAATGTCCCTTCTAGACAAACACGAAACTATATTCCCTTGAGGCTTCCTTTTGCTTCCTCTTTATATGCTTCTAACTGTCCACTTCGCATTCTGTGTAGGGATTACAATGGTATCTTCTCAGTGATTACCTCTCCGACGAAGGCTTTAGGTCTTTTATTCTCCACACTCTTGCACTTGCATAGTTTCTAGAATTCTTGTTTTTTTCCCTTCCGATCATTAACGCTGCGAGCAGGGGCGTAGCACAATAAATTACCCCCACCGGATCGGAAGGAGTTTCTTCTATTTGCACTTAATGCTTTTTTTCCTACCCCCTTATTTTGTATCTCTTTCTATTCTATTATATTGTAGCTATGTCTTTTAGACGAAGCTGCATTTAAAATAAATAAATAAATTAGATCTTCCGACGAACACACGACCTCCCACCCAGCAGTCCAGCACGCTAACCGCTGGGCCACACCGCCACCTAACTATCCAAGAGAATGCCTTCAGAAAAACTCCCTTTTTGTAGCCGAAACTAACAAAAATACACACCAAAAATATATTCTACAAGTATTAGATATAGATATTTCGAAATCTCTACTGCTCATGCCTTTTTAAAACAATCTAAGTATTTGCATCTTTTTCTGAAATGTTTAATATCTTATTTTGCTCTTTGCATATTTTGGGTGAATTAAGATATTTGGGCTCTAAGGGGGGGGCTTCAGCCCCTATAGCCCCCCCCCCTAGATCCGCTACTGTCGTTTAGGTATATAGCAAAAGGCAAGGGGGAAAGTAAACATCCTGGTTTGACACCAGTATGTGTTTCAAATATATCAAAAATTTCTTCTCCTGTCCAAATGGCGCTTTTCGTGCTTTTATATATTCTCTCAATAAAATTAACAGTTTTTGTATAGATTGCCATTTGATTTAGCTTGCATAGTAGTAATTGCCTTGCTTTAGAGTCCACCATCACAATAAAATCGTGGTCTTTAGGTCCATGCTCCATGTTTTCAAAATTTCTTCAGAGTGTGTCCCTATCCGATGCATTTCTGTTGTAGTTTTCATTGGTGGAGATTTGTGTACGGTGATGGTTAAGAACTGTTTGCCGCTCACTTTAGCCAGCAGCCCTGCGGGTGCATTGCTCTGTGACCAGGAAACGTTGTGAGTCGACTTCACTGTTTCAAGTGTCGAAAAACCTGAACTTCACAGTTTTTTTGATCATTTCGAGCCGAGTCAGGACTATAAGTAGAATTAATTCTTCTATAGCTTTGGTGGGTTATGGCTTACTTCTAGAGATAGTTGTATAAGCAACAACAAATTGATCTCCCGTCCCTAGAATTCTCATTCCCGAAATTTAAAAAGCAGCCCATCTATTGTCCGGCATTACTTCCACCTTTGCTCTGCTAGATAAACCTGCGACGCTTTATGATGTTGGGTGGCATTTATTCATTGGTTTTCGTGCGTAAGCCCAAGCATACGCCCTTCGAGAAGTTCAACATAACCTTGCACGAGGATGGGCGCATTTTACACATTCGTCAGAATGTACGCGCCGAATTCAATGAGCAGGATCAGGATAAACGTCTTTCACAGATGCGGAGGCAACAGTTAGTAGATTTGCAGGACGCGGACCACAAGTTTAAATCTCACCTGGAGAAGAATGAGTTAGCCTTTTTCTATGTATCATTCAAGCTACCCAAACATCTGTGTCTGTGGGGAGAGCCAGTAGTCTGTCATTTCATGGAGGAGGAAGTTGAACGGGCGGAGCAGGTGGAGGAAGTGGTGCAGGTGGAACCTGAGAAGACCAAACTGCGGAAGAAACGGCGAAGGCAACAAGCTGGAGTTGACCAACCGAGTACCAAAAGTAGCCAAAATCTGGAGGAATACTCTGCAAAGACTAATCGCAGCAGCAAGGAATTGAATCAACCCATCATTTTATACTATAGGCCGAGACCTTCCAGCATCATGCAGTTGCGGGCGGAGCCGAGTAGCATCTACCGACCATCGGTTAAGTCGCTGCTATTAGAAAGGAGTTCGATACGTAAATCGGCGGACACGGGCGTATACTTGCGAAACTTTGAGTTGGCAAAACAACCTCTAACCCTATTACAAATGCGTAATGTTCAGCGACACTGCCTGCCACGGATTATATCCTCACTTAAATTTCCGTCCGAGTTCAAGGAGCAACAGGAGGAGGAACTGTCCGTGAAGAAAGTTCAAACTCCCTTGCTGCTGCGTCGACCCCAAGCCGAGGCGGAGCTAGAGGAGGAAGGTCCCGTTGTGGACTACTTCTTTAATTACGAGGATCAAGCTAGACCCGAACGGGTTTATCCCATTTTAGACAAGCGCCAAGAAGTGTACCAAGAACTTGGTGAAAAGAATGCTGCCGTGTCGGTCGTGAACTTCGTTACTTGCCAAGAACCCTCACTCTTTGGAGTGATAAACCAATTGGAGCAAATCCAGGGGAAGTATAAGAATAATTTCAGAAAGATTATGGATCAACCGGTATTTACGGTGAAAGCCAAGAAGCAACCCCCCCCTGCTGAACCATTGACACCAACTTCGCCAAACTCACGTAAAACTCGTTTAAATCTCGGCAATAAAAGTAAACTACATTTGCCCTCAAAAACGGCCTTGGACATCACGCCTCGTGCCACCGAAGATTTTCACACCAGGGATGAAATGGAGCTGAGAGACACTGATACCATGAGCGTCAAAACGGAGCTGTTTGGTAAAACAGTAAAAACCGACAATTTGCCACCAGAAGATGATGACGAGGAGTTAAATGAACCAGAGACACAGGCAACTAAGGTCATTCATTGGACAACGAAATATATACGTGAAACTAAATTGGATCGGGAAAATTCCACCATAACGATCAAAACGGATAGGTTGGGTCTATTGGGATTTGCATACAAGAGATATGGACATTTTCCGTTTCGTCATTGGAGCGTGGAACCCAACGAACAGAAGTAAGTGAAGTGCTTTCTAAGACCAAAAAAATTCTATCCACTCCATTTATTTCTTTAGCCGAGACGAGATTATATTTACGCTGGACACCTTCCATGTGCGTGTGGTTCTGTTCATCACTAATAAGGGAATACGCGGCTATGCCACAGAATTGACCAAGGAATATACTGCCCGGCCGGTGAAGTACCTTACAATTGATGAACCCATTTTTGATTTTATTGAATTTCGCAAGGTAGTTCCCCTAAGTAAAAAGAAGGGTTACAGTTTTCTAATTAACTCCTTTCTCACCCAGCGATTTCAAGAGAAGAACATCAATATTTTTGCGGAACATGATGCCAACTTTTATATAGAAAATGGTTATTTCTCACTGAAACTCTTGGCCTTGGAGTTGCATGTCTACGATGCTTTTGCCATTCACTGCAAACTGATGAAGTTTATGCGCTCCGATTGGAACCGGCTAGCCACTAGACGGAATATTGTTTTGAATTTGCGCAATCCCAAGGATACGTCTGAAGGAGCCGAAATCACTGCACGTGTTACACCGGATAATTCCACTTTTGTTGAGGTTTCGGAACTGTGTTCAGATGATCTCAATGTATTTTCACTGAATTACCAGCCTACTTGGCGTAACATTGGCGTAAGTTTAGCCTTTTAGCTTATGTTTCGCAAGTTTTATGACTTATTCCGTTTGTAGAACTATTCGGATCTGCATCAACTTATCAATTCCATGTATCCACATGCAACAGATATCAGAAATCGAGATCCACAACTGATTTACTATATTCGCAAGCTGATGCTCGAGATCAGACCTTTGAGTTTTTCCTAGTATTGGATATAGTGCTGCAACAAAGTACATGAATGCAAATCTAAATGCTCGAGAACTGGAATTAATTGTCTGAAATAAGTATAAATTATGAGTTTATTTAAGGTTATCAAAAGAATGCTTTATGGTATCGCAGCATTTAATAACAAACAAAGCTCTTGAAAATGTATTAAATAGGTAGAGGAAGTATTTTCGACCTTCAAAAGCTATTAACTCGCTCACTTCACTTCTGTTTGTTTCAAGTAAACATAGTAATTTAAATGCTTATCAGAGAATTATGAAAATATAAAGAATTAACAGAAAGGTTCATATTGATATTCCTTGGTTAAAATTAACTTTTTAAATTATCATATTTATACCCTTGCAAAGGGTATTATAATTTTGCCCAGAAGTTTGCAACGCATAGAAATGTTCATTTCCGACCCCATAAACTATATATATTCTTGATCAGGGCGACGAGCTGAGTCGATTGAGCTTTGTCCGTCCGTCTGTCTGTTTCTACGCAAACTAGTCTCTCAGTTTTAAAGCTATCGAGCTGAAACTTTGCACAGAGTCTTTTTTTTACTGCACACTGCTAATATGTCGGAACCGACCGGGGAACTTAAAGAATATAAAGAGAAGTAACACTTAAAAATTTGTTTACAAATTTTCTAGACTAAATCGGAAAGTCACACCATATATTGCCCATATTTATTCATTGTCGAACAGCACCAAAGCGACTCAACTGCTGATGCTGATCAAGAATATATATATTCTTCATGGGGTCGTGTATGTTGCTTCCTTCTGCTTGTGACTTTATACTCTACTATGAAGTAACGGGTATTAAAATTCAGCTTGACTCTCTGCGGTCAGACGAACGTCGGAAAGTAAAACCTGAAACCGATAGGAAAACCAAACTGTTGACTGCCAACCAAGTCGCGGGCCACAGAGAGTTTGATGACAAATATGTATGCACTTTTTAATGAACATCAATTAAACTCAATTAATATCAACTCTTTGCTTAACTCTCTCTTAATTTAGCAAAGCAGAACGGAGGGCCGTTAAATAACCCTTATTTGTCTCAGTTAATCAGTTTGGCCATGCTTACGTCATTCGTGATATAAGTGGCAGGCGTAGCAATGGCTTTCACCCAGCTATGGTCCAGTCTTTATTCGACGACATGCGACGTTTACTGTTAGTGCTGGTTCCGCTTCTGCATCTCTGCCTGAATCATGTCCAGGCTCAGGACAAGCTAAGCTTTAACGCAGCCGACCTTGCTAAGGTTCTGCTCCCACCAGCTGTCCATACACGCGTTATTGGCGGTCACGTGACCACCAATTCAAAATTGGGAGGATATTTGGTAGCCTTGCGCTACCGTAATGAATTCACATGCGGCGGAACGCTCATTCATGAGCGAATCGTTCTTACGGCAGCGCATTGCTTTTTGGGACGCCCCCACAAGAATCAGTGGGTGGCAGAAGGTGGTATTTCCACTTTATACGAAAGCGGAGTAAAGGTTCAAATGAAAGATTTCATCCAGCCATCGGCATTTCGGGAGGACGATATGCATATGGATGTGGCGGTGGTAAGCCTGAAGAGTCCCTTGGTAGGTAAAGGCATTGGTAAGCTGTCATTGTGCAATGTGAAGCTTAATGAAGGTCTGGTACTGAGCGTATCCGGCTGGGGTCTAACCGATCCCAAGGCCTCGAATCCCCATATACAATTGCGCACAGTGAAAGTGCCTGTATTACTAAGGAAACAATGCCGACAAACCTATCGACCGTCGGGTAAGTCGAAGTGGCCATGCCTAAACTTAATGTAAAGTGAAATCGTTCTAGTGAATATAACGCACAGCATGTTCTGTGCTGGTGTTCTGGGAGAAAAGGATGCATGTACCTTTGACTCTGGAGGTCC
Organism: Lordiphosa clarofinis; assembly: GCA_018904275.1. NCBI lineage: Eukaryota > Metazoa > Arthropoda > Insecta > Diptera > Drosophilidae > Lordiphosa > Lordiphosa clarofinis. The sequence continues at coordinate 76,937 of JAEIGQ010000029.1, read as the reverse complement.
TTTGGTGTATAATAAACAAGTCTGTGGAATTGTATCTTTTGGCATTGGTTGCGCCAGTAAGAAGTACCCCGGAGTCTACACGGATGTGAACTATGTTAAGCCCTTCATTGAAAAGAGTATGCAAGCTCTGTTGAAAGCGGGATGAAAACAAGTGGTTTCCATAGTCCAGGATTTGTTTTAAAAAAATCTTAAATATTTGTTGGGCAAAAACATTAAGAAAAAAATAAACTCTTAGATGATAAAACCCCCGTTAATGCAAGTGGTTTGATCCTTGGAATTCAGTTATAAGTTCAGCTTTGCGGAATCAATCAAGTTTGTTCTTTTTTTTTAGGCTTCCCGGCGTTATAATACATGATTTTTCAAGAAGAGCGTGTCCAAGAAGTGAGAGTGTACAAAGTAATTGCAATTCTATGTGGATTTGATGCATTTGCTTTGCTCATGTTGAAGGTTAACCATCTTCAATAGAAGGATTTTGGAGCCCTGTACTCCATCCTCATTGATCAGTAAGCTATGTACATATTAAGCCAAGTTAAGTATATTAATCTCAAAGCTTATATTTGTTGTATAATTAATAATTGTGAAAATTAAAAAATTTTATTTTAATTTTAAGTAGGCGCGACAGGGTCTCAAAATCTTAAAAAATATTAATCATACGACAAGTTCACTAAATACAAATTTTTACAAACAAAGTTATTAGTTCATTTCAATTGCTGTCATTGTTCTACATTTGTCGAAATAAAATATTTTTCAAATTTGAATAGTTTATAAATAAAATCATCGCCGACTATTTATAAATGAAAAAAATATATATGATAAAAGTCATATATACAAAACTTTAGACGCCAGTCGCGCCGGTTAAAACTCGACTTTTTTATCTTTTGTTTTTATTTACGCTAATTATACATGAAAAAGTATCAGAAAGGGGGGTGAGAGCATGACCTTAAAAATTTCATAAACATGGGGACCGCTCTAATGCACACATTTGCTGACTCTGAAAAAGGTTTGAAATCAAAAAGCAACTGCTGCTTAAGGCAGACTTCACATGTAATACATGATAGTTAAGAAGTCCTGCTTTTTGCTTATGTTTTAAATTTCAATAATGCTGGCCTACTAGAATATCATGCCTCATGTGTCGAACAGTGTGAAGGCAGCCTAAGCGAAGGTTTTTTCCGTTTTTTATTTACATACTATATAGGTTTTCTACATACACACGGTTTTCTATGTACAATGTCTTTAACTGGTAGTCTCTACACCAGTGGTGCACAAACTCACATTATCATGATTTGCGCTGGTGTGGGTAGCAGAGCAACACGAAGTAAACGTTGTTATGTCAAATATAGGCTACATACAAACACACATATGTGTGTGTGTGCTATTTATAGAGCACACGCATTCTCTCTCTCTATGCGTGTGTCGGCTGCGACGCTGGCAGAATTATGACTTCGTATCCCACGGGGTACGAAAAATTAAATGTGTGCACCACTGCTCTACACCCAGAAAAGCATTTCTTGATTTGGACTAGGACTATGTTACCTCATTAGATACCCTGGAGGACTCTATTAAATCTATTTCTTATAGAAAAAATACAAAAAAACTAGTGCTAGACAGTGTGTCTCGATGGAGCTCACTTTTCTAACGTGTTCTGCATCCAATTTGAGAAACTTCTTAAAACTGCTAGATTACTAGCAAGTGATTTTTATTCCGCTTGCTTTTTATATTAAGCTATGGTTCTGAAATCTTTTGTTTCTTAAGCTAAGGTCCCACAGGCAAATAATTTGCCCAAATTTTCATGAAAATCTGGATAAATCGGCGAAATTAGGTAACTTTTCGGTCATACTTTATCTAAGTAATTGCATATGAAGCCATGGAATTAGTTTTAAGTCCTTTAAAATCTGCAAACATAGCTATTTAGCCAAATTTTCATAAAAATTTGGGCAAATTATTTGCCTGTGGGACCTTAGCTTTACCCTAAACGTTCGATAAGCGTTCATTATTCAACCTTGATTAGAAATAGGCTTGTCCAATATTTCAAAAATATCTATATCGATATTTTTGGCGACAAAAATTAACAAAAGATATTCAGTATTTATTTAATTTTTAACATACATGCAAACTTATTTATGAATTTAAATTTGTGGAACGAAAGAAGTGTTTACTTTTTAAATTCATCATCTTTTAAAAGAGAGTATTAGAACTACAAGCATAAACAAAAAACGAGAGCGTAAGTTAAAGTCGGCTCTAACCGACTTCAATATATCCGTTACTCATGAAAAAACAATTTTAACAGTGTTCCTGAGTTTCTTAGGGTGAACATCCGAAAAGTATGCAAAATTGTTTTTAGGGTGGGAGATCGATTCAATTTGCTAATTACTAACTATCTTTAGAAGGTACGAATCGTCTATCTTCAAAACTGTAGGAGATATACCGTTTTTTCCAAATTGCAGGGGCGGGAGGGGCGTGGCCAAAATTTAAAACAAACTTGATTTGCGTGCAGATAAAAGAAGCATTTGTCCCATTCATGTCAAACCTCTATCTCTTACCATCTCTTAGATCTAGGTGTTCATACAGACGGACGGACGGACGGACAGAAGGACAAGTCTATATCGACTCGGCTGTTGATGCTGATCAAGAATATATATACTTTGTATGGTCGGAAATGATTCCTTCTGCCGCTGTTACATACATTTGCTACTTAACCTCTCCTTAAAAAAGGTAAAAAACCTGTTGATGGTTGGGTGACCCCTGGATATTTCCATGATGTCGAACGTAACTGTCCTACGCATAAATAAAACTCTTATTAAAATATCTCTTTCTTTAATTTAAAGCACTTTCGAACCTAGTTTTAGTAGCAAGATAAAGCCAATCAAAAAACGATTCGCACGTGACAAAAAATGGAAGTCTTTGTTGTGTTCGGCCTTCAATATAAAAGCAAAGCTCAGCGAATTCTGCCAAAACTATTTAGTGAGAATAATAGTGAATAATTGTACTGCATATTAAAAAATATTCGATCCAAAAATTGTAGGTCTTATTTGAACTTATGTATGCGTCGGGGTGTAAGCTTAAAGCCTTGGATCGGTTAACAATATGAATGTATGAGTCCTCTATGCTATGGATAAAACAAATTGTTTCTAAGCACTTTTAATTTTTTGGTCTTGGTGGATGGTCCTTTTAATGCCTAGAGACTTCTTCATCGTCAGAACTTGTGAGAGTAAAACTGGAAACCGATATGCTACTTGGCTGATGGCTGATGATATATCAAATATCTGCTTAACTCTCCCTTAATTTAGCAGAGCAGAACGGAGGGCCGTTATATATCACTTATTTGTCCCAGTAAATCAGTTTAGTCATACTTACGTCATTCGTGATATAAATTGCAAGCATAGCCATGGCTTCCACCTAGCTTTGGTTCAGTCATTATTCGCCATGCGACGTTTACTGCTAGTACTGGTTCCGCTTCTGCATCTGTTCCTGAATCATGTCCAGGCTTACGACAAGCTAAGCTTTAACCCTGCCGACCTGGCTAAGGTTCTGCTTCCACCAGCTATCCATACGCGCGTTATTGGGGGTCACGTGACCACAAATGCGAAATTGGGAGGATATTTGGTAGCCATGCTCTACGATGATGAGTTCATATGCGGCGGATCGCTCATTCATGAGCGAATCGTTCTTTCAGCAGCGCATTGCTTTATGGGACGCACCCACAAGAGTCGGTGGGTGGCACAAGGTGGTATTTCCTCTTTACGCGAAAGCGGATTTAAGATTCCAGTAAAGATTACATCTTGCCAACGAAATATCAGGAGAATGAATTTCATATGGATGTGGCGGTGGTAAGCCTGAAGAGTCCCATGGTGGGTAAAGGTATTGGTAAGGTGTCATTGTGCAATGTCAAGCTTAATGAAGGTCTGGTACTGAGCGTATCCGGCTGGGGTCTAATCGATCCCCAGGCCTCGGATCCCCAAACACAATTGCGCACAGTCAAAGTGCCGGTGCTGGAAAAGAAACAATGCGGACGAACCTATCAAACAGCGGGTAATTCGATGTGGCCTTGCTAAAACTTAATCTAAAATTAAATCTTTCTAGTGAATATAACGGACAGCATGTTCTGTGCTGGTGTTCTGGGAGAAAAGGATGCTTGTACCTTTGACTCTGGAGGTCCTATGGTGTATAATAAACAAGTCTGTGGAATTGTATCTTTTGGCATTGGTTGCGCCAGTAAGAAGTACCCCGGAGTCTACACTGATGTAAACTTTGTTAAGCCCTTCATTGAAAAGAGTATGCAAGCTCTGTTAAAAGTAAAATAAAAACAGGTGGTTCCCATTGTCCCATACAAATAAAATATTTTTTGGGCAAAATATTACAAAAAAAATTAATTCCTATAATAACACTGCCCATCAGTGATTTTGGTGCAGGTCTATTTCTAACAGAATATGTTAATATAGACTTCACTGAACAAAACTGTATCTTTGGTTTTGTTCAATCAGCTCTTGTTTCCAAGATATCGCGGAAAAACCAAAAAGTCGACTTTTTGGCACTCTAGGATTTATGGAGGCCACACTAGGCATAATTATTTGAATTTATGAACTAATTGCGATAAAGTACATATCAATGCAAATTTTAAAAATCATAGCCGCTATATTAGTACAGCGGAAAGTGTCTAAATTGGCCTCTAAAGACAGACATTTTTCGACTTATAGCATTTTTAGCATTTCTTATAGCCCGTTAAAGCTAGCGCAGTTATTAAATTAATATTTTCGCCATCTGAGCCTATAGAGGAAAACTAGGAGGAAAACTAGATTTGTAACTCAAATTTTTATAGGAACTGTGAAAAGGCTACTTGTTTCCAAATATAATTTATCATCTAAATGTAAACATATAACAATTTATGCCGAACCAAGATTTAGAGTAACAAGTCTTCCTCCCATAAATTTAAATATGTATTTTCGTCTTAAACACGCCATATCTTTGCCAAATAAACTTATTTAAATGCCATAAAAATCACAAAATTAGATCACATGTTGGGCTCTATGCTCAGATGGCGAAAATATTAATCCAATTAACGCGCTTCCTTAAACGGGATGATTTATTTTGATAAAAATGCTATAAATCGGCAAATGTCTCTCTTTAAAGGCCATATTAGGCACTTTCCACTGGACTTATATGGTCCCTATGATTTTTTTAATTTGCAATGATATGTCCTTTATCGTAAATAGCTCATAAACTCAGACATTTATGCCTAGTGTGGCCTCCATAAATCCTAGAGTGCCAAAACTGCAAGATTTTCGTTTATCCGCTATATCTTGAACACAAGAGCTGATGGAACAAAACCGAAACCAGTTTTGGAATTAGTAAACATAAACTTATCATATTTTTAAATCAACAGGGCTGCACCTCACAAAGATAGTCATTTTGTTGGCCTTTGTGTAATTGGTTTAATTTATGAAATTCAGCTATAATTTTCCACTTGGCGGTGTTAATCAAGCATGTTTGTTCATTTCCGCTTCCTGGCGTTCTTATAAAGGGTTTGTAAGGGCGAGCCCAAAAAGTTGTTCTGGTACAGTTGTTCACTTGTTCAGTTGTTGAGTGAGTCTTGTAGAGTTGCTCTTCTTTAGTTCTTCAATTGTTCAGCTGTTCAGTTCTTCGTATAGGGCCTTACATTAATTTTTTTGCAGCGTTTTCATAGCATATGTACATATTTTGTTAAAATTAAAAAACAAAAACATTTTTTTATGCCCTTACCGAGATTTGAACTCGGGTCTTTCTAGTCTCAGGCATACTAGCATTAAGCAACAGCAATATAAGGAAATAGTGGAAGGAACTTTAATTTACTGACCAAAGCAGCAACATGGATATAAGCGTTAAAAATACAGATAAATATTTAGGCGTTTACCTAGATAAATTTCTGTATTTCGATGAACACATAAATAATTTATCAAATATCGAATGCAAAAAAGGCATGTTTCTTATACAGAAATCTGTTTCACGCAAAGCACTTAAGTGGTGAAGTAAAAACTATCATGTACCAAGCCTTCATAAGTCCGGTTCTGACCTACGCCCGATTTGGTACAACATATCCCCTTCTTATATGGAACGACTTAGAATATTCGAAAGAAAATGCATTAGATGGTGTACCTCCATGCATAGGACACCAAGTAGCGAGTATACAAAATACTATATGAATAGCCAAATGTATAATGCTGCTAAGCTTATTAGAATAGACAACTTCAAAATTAGTTTAATTCGAAACCATATAGCAAACTGCCTGACAAATGAAAATAATAATCTTATACTAGCTCCTTTTTACGCAGACGAAACATATTTTAGAACTGCTATACAAAATGGTTATGTTCCCATTATCGGAAAAGGATCCAATTAGATAATAAATATAATTTAATTCTAGAGAGCGAGGGGAAAACTTTTTTGTTTTGCAGTATTATCGTACCCAAGTTCGGCCAAAAAGCCATATCTCGCTTAATAATCGTCAGATGGAGTCAAGCAAGATATGAATCGAAAGGTTATTGAACTGTCACACTGTTTTCAAATCGGTCTTAAATTCTTATACATAAAACATCATCAATCAAAAAAAGTTGATTGGCTTATACCATGATAAAATTGCTAGGTAAAAATAGTGCTTCAAAGTTACCACTTTAATTTAAAATAACAGCTTGAATTATTCTGATTTTTTTCATCCATCACAATGGGCGTGTTCAGCAAAATAGTTGATCCCTTAGCAAGAGCATACAAAAATTATCCATCAAATAGTTTCTGCTGAACGAATTGCTACATTTTTTAACAACGCCGCGGGGCGGTTAATTCTGAAATGGTACGTAAAGTTACAAATAGGTTTAATTATATTTAAGAATTTATTGTTTTAATTGACAGCCAATAAAAGAGTTATCTTCGCAGTCAATGCACAAAATGCGCATGTTTTTATCGATAGCATGCTTATCGATACACAATTATTATTGGTGGGAGGAATATCACTTTAAGGTTCGATACATGCTCCTCTATTATGATACTTAAAATTGGCTATCATGATACCGCATCACTCGAGCACAGCAGAAGGATCAGTGCGAATTTATACTTGATCAGGGAGCAAGTGTTTCTGCTGAACAAGGCCAATCACAAGCATACACCAATCATCTAACAAAAATCATCAATAAAAAAAAAAGTGTTATTCTGCTGGTGAACGAACTTGTTAGAATTTTTAGGCAACAAAGATATCGATATATTTTTTTTGGCGGAAGGTTTGAATTTTTGACAACAAACAGCTTAATATAATTAAGAACTGACCTCTAAATGTTTATGACCGTCGTAACTACAACTGCTCCTAGAATTCCCCGTGAATTTTCCTTAAGATTTGGTTAGCCGGTTAATGTTTTTAACTTTGTTGTAAGCCCAGCCCCGGCGGGTCCATTAAAATGGACTCCTGACCACGCAAAGAAGGGTCTAAAAATGCTAATTTTAACAAAGTGGCAATGGGCTAAGAGTAGAGAGAGTAGACCAACAAATTTAAATTCAATATCGTCGTACTTGATCCCCTACTTCTCTCGGGTCCCGCTGGAATCCCGTCGCGAGCCCATCTCTAGCTATGAGTCCTTGAGCATGCCTGCCAATAAGGCAGTGGCCCGGTAGGGCCAAGACCACAGGTAAGTTGTTTTCGATTTCAGGTTAAACGAGGACCATGTGACCCTAGCTACTGCGCAAGCCGGAACCATTCTTCCGTAACCAGGCGCCGGGTTTCATTCCTTGTGACTATCTTGTCAAAGTATATGGGCGTTCCTGTCAAGCTTTTTTTGGGTTGAGCTGAATGGTGGTGCCTTGACAATCTATGTTGAGGTGTCCATGTACTTTGATAAGGTGGTTACTACGCGTGGGGCTTCTCCTTTTTGGAGTGGCGGCTTTTCAAGATTCCCTCCTCCTCTGCAACAACCAGTAGAATCTTCAGAGCCTTTCACGAATTTCCGTGATCTACTTGCGAAACCACGTCCTCTGCCAATTCATTTATTGAAAACAAAGAGGTTTCCACATTCATTTTGCATTTGCCTTCTCAAAATTCCTTTTTTGTTTCATATCATTCATTCAATCATAATCAAGCAATTCTAACAAACTATTTCTTTGTTAGATTCACATCTAACACAATCACGAAAAATAGCAAACATGATTGCGCATCATGCCCGTTCAGCAGCACAATCTAACAAAATAGTCGATTTTTTTGTCATCGATTTATGATTGCGAACTATATCAATCGTTTTTCTTTGTCATTGATTTGTGCTGGCAAACACGGCCAATGATCAAAAATATTTAATAAAAATCCTTAGGCCCTTTAGGCCTTTTTGTTGAATTACTTCTGTGAGCAAAAAATACCGGGAAATCAAAAAATGTAGGGGAGAGTGGGGGGTTGTGATCATAGTTTTGTTTTTCGAACATAACTTAGCCAAAAATCAATATATTTTCATTCTGTAAATTTTGTATTTTAGGTAAAAGATGCACGAAACTTTCCTCATCACTAGTTTAAAAAAATAAATTTTTGGGGTTTTTTTATTTGATACTGAAAAAAAAGTGACTTTTTGAAATTTCAAAAATTTGTGGGGGGTTGTGAGCCACCCATCTAAAAGATCAAAATTCGTGTTTTTAAGCAAATATTCTTTATTAAATGAAAAAAATAAAATTTTTTCTCATATTCTGAATTAAGAAATATCAATGAAGAGTGAAAATTGATTGACGGCATCAGGCTTGTTTTCTTTTATATAGGAGCACTTTTTGCTGGTGGCTGTTCTTTTGTTTGCCTTTTTGGTTTTTAACTTTTTGGAGAGTTTTTCTTCTGTTTTATTGCGTATCATTGCAATATCCTCTTTGGAAGTCAAAACCAACATTTTTCCAAAGTGGTTGCTTCTGTCGATTCCAATCGGTGTACACGGAGTGGTCTCTTGAGTTTAACAGTCAGAAGTCATATGGCGCTAAGTCAGACGAATACAATGGTTGCGCAAAGATATCTGTCAAGTTTTGGGCGAAATGATCATCATGAAAATGAGCGTTTATGATACCAATCGAGATTTCGAATCCCGTCGATATTCCATAAAGGTCAGTAAGGTCTCGGACTGTTAACCGACAATTTGGGATAACCAATTCTCAAATTTTGTTGATGTTGATGGTAGTCCTGGCCGTGCCTTGTCTTCAACGCTTTCTCGACCCTCTTTTAAGATTTTATAACACTTATAAACTCTTGTTTTCAACACAAAATTTAATGGAATTGCGTTGTTGAATAGTCTAAACATTATACTAAACGAAAAATTCACTTTTAGCTATTTACAAATGAAAGCGTATCTCAAACACTAATGAACTTTTTGACGTGTGCTTTTGCACAGAGGCAGATCAGTGGCAGATTTGTCAACTTCAAAACAAAAACATTTGTTATTATCGGATTCCCAAAGAATTTTATTTTAGGTAGGTAAACTAGTATTTGGAAATTATCAGATGCATTGGCTTACAGTGGAAAACCAAAGAATATGTACAACCGGAAAAAGTATTTGGAGATTTTAGTCAGATTTATTCCATCCGGAATTTTGACGGAAACATGGGACCAGAAATAAATATTTTTCAGAGTTCAGAAATCAAAAACAGATCGCTGCAACAACGGCACATCACTGACCCAAAATTCTTATACCGACTTTCATGACGTGTCCACTCGAACTTGATGGAAATATTTAAATAAGTTAACCATCTCGTCTTCATAACACGCGATGGGACAACACTTTCAGCATTAATTGTTGTCATTATTTGCATCTTTCTACAACTTTCGCGCCCAACTTTGTCCCCAGTTGCTCTGTTCCTTTTTGCTCGATTGCGTGCAGGCAACAGCAACGGCAGCTCCTTGCTGATCACTGACTGATCCATAATTGATTGTGCGCCTGGATGTTGCGACTTCAAGACTCTGAGTATCAGGTCTGGGGCTGGGTCTTTGGTCTGGCCGGAGGGCACAATTTTAGAAACGACGCGTCGTACTTTTACTTTTGCCCGTCTGCCAACAAAATGTAAATTAGCCAGAGAGAAAGAGTGAGAGGGAGAGAAGGCAACTAAAATTTATGTGCCAAAATCGCATCGCATGACTGACGGCCTTTCGTCCGTTTTTAACTTGGCTACGTTTGCCGAATTAGTTTAATAATACAATTAATTGTTATTTATAGCTTCCTTTGTAAGCTATCGTCCCATTTATCGCTGGGGATGCCAAAAACTCAGACGCTAGTTTATGGCACGCAAGGCAATTAGAGCAAACGCAGAGAAGAATCAGAAGAATCCTTAACGGTTTTTGGGCGAAACATAATGATAGAGCAGGACTTAAATTTCCAGGACCATAAACTTGCCAACGTTGCGACAATTTTGTAGCCTTCATATGTCACAAAAACCCGCACAAAACCAGGCAACAGCACTACACAGAGGGAAAAAATTGTTTAGAAATTAAGTTCTTAATAAAATTGAGTGGAAATACTCTAAAAGTAGGAAAGCATTGCCGAATCGACAACAAAGTTTCGGTGACATGACATAAAGCCCAATATTACCGCTCTCAATCACGGTCATGGGTAATATTAAATGTTTTTAATCTGATCTGCGAAGTTTGGTCAAAGTCGCTAACCGTAGAGCTAAGCTTTTTCAAGTGTATCAAAACTTCGGCACAGACGAAGTTAGCTTTGCCTTTCTCATTTTAGTATCAAATAGTTTGAATATATCACTTTTACATTTCGAACATATTAAAGTAATATTTTTTTAGATCAACAATTTGATATTTGAAAATATCAGTGATATTTTATAAAGTATAAAATTTTTATTTTCAAAAAACCTGGTAGATGGTATTAGCATCAAAAATGTATTTTTTATACACTTGAAAAGTGTATTATAATTTTGCCCAGAAGTTTGCAACGCATAGAAGAAATCATCTCCGACTACCTAAAGTATATATATTCTTCATCAGCATGACGAACTGAGTCGATTAAGCTTTGTCTGTCCGTCTGTCTGTCTGTTTCTACGCGAACTAGTCCCTCAGTTTTGAAGCTAGCGAGCTCAAACTTTGCACAGAGTCGTCTTTTGTCTGCACGCTGCTAATATGTCGGAACCGACCGGATCGGATGACTACTTCTTGTAGCTGCCATACAAATGATCGGTCGAAAAATGGATTTTAATGAGAAAAACTGCTTTTTTCTCAAAATTGCCGTTCTCAATCACGGTCATGGGTGATATTAAATGTTTTTAAGCTGATCTGCGAAGTTTGGTCGAAGTCGCTAACCGCTGAGACAAGCGTTTTCAAGTGTATCAAAACTTCGGCCCAGACGAAGTTAGCTTTGCCTTTCTCGTTTTTAATATAAATAGGGTATTATAAGTTGTAGTAGTATTCCGTTAACTAGGAAATACAAACTAAGCAGAATGAGGCCAATACGCCTATCCGGCTGCCTCATTATACCAGAAAAAGAAGTCAAATACCTCGGCATTGTCTTTGACCACAGGCTGAGGTTTGACAAGCACTTAGAGTATACACTCAGTAAATGCACTAGAGCACTATTCACATGCAGGAGCATAGCCGGAAAATCGTGGGGCATGGCACCACACATACTCCGATGGCTATACCTCGTGGTTGTGAGACCAATGCTCACTTATGGAGCTGTCGTGTGGGGAGATAGAGCAAACCTCCTCACAGTAAGGACGCAGTTGCAAAAACTGCAAAAGCTGGCATGTATATGCATGACTGGAGTCATGCGAACCTGTCCGACAGCGGCAATCGAGGTTTTGATGGAGCTAACCATACCATCGGCCTGAAGAAAAAAGCGACACTGCTTAGATGAACAACAGAAGGAGTGGGTAGAAACCACATAGTAAGCCTCAGAGACTCTGAAAAGCTGGAAAAGAAAATCCCTTTAATCCTCCAACCCAGAGACGAAATGGTGGCCGAGTATCACTTTGACAGGAATTTCACTGTACACCAAAGTAATAAGAAAGAATGGATCTCACTTGAAGAGACACATAAAATGAAACCATACACAATTATGTGGTACACAGACGGGTCCCTAACGCCCCAAGGAACCGGACTTGGGGTAGCAGGACCAGGAACGAAAATATCTGAACCAATGGGAGAATTCACAAGCATACTTCAAGCTGAAGTATGTGCCATCTCCCGTTGTGCAGACCGTAATATGGGGAAGAACTACCATAATAGAGAAAAAGCTATTCTCTCCGATAGCCAAGCAGCGCTTAAGGCACTCAGTAGCAATAAGTTCACCTCTTAGCTAGTCTTAGAGACAAAGAACAAATTGGACAACCTAGGCAGCAGGAACAACCTGACCCTACGATGTATACCGGGACACAACAACATCCCCGGAAACGAATTGGCCGACGAACTGGCACGCAAGGGTGCAGCCACCGCAATGGTAGGGCCAGAACCCAACTGCGGCATAGGCCAACACACAATAAAAGGACTTTTAAGAAAGGAAGAGAACACGCTTAGAACAGCCTCCTGGGTAAACACCAAGGGAATGAGACAAGATAAAGCATTAATAGTAAACCACGACCTCAAAAGGTTCCAAAAGTTAATCCAACAAGGAAAGAATGCCTGAAGCTCAAAGGGTCTACACGGGTCACTGCAGACTGAGGAGCCATATGTACAAGTTGGGAATAACAAACACCGAAATTTGCAGATACTGTGAAGAGAAGGAGGAGTCCTCTGAGCATATACTAGCACACTGCGATGCCCTAGCGAGGCGCAGACTCAGCAGATTTGGGAAACACATTCTACACCCAAGCAATATCGGTAACTTAGAACCCTCAAAAATCCTGGCTTTTGTACAGGAATTTGGGCTGCTAGGGGAGTTGTAAATTCAGTAAGGGGGCACAATAGACCAAAATTGGTCGCGGTGCACCACTCCCCAACAACAACTAATAGTTGTAGTATCAATATTTTAGTTCATTTTAATAAAATCAAAGCTATAGTTTTATAATACGTAATACAATTCCTTTGCCGGAAAATTCTGTTCAATGTCGCTAGAAGAAATTGTCAAGCTCAAGATTTTGAGACAGTTCAAAAAGTTTTATGTCTTCCATATTAAGGCCGACTTCCAGAACGCACGAAAACAAAGACTGGCATAACTCTAAAAATAAAATTTTTGGCTTGTATATGTACAAATTTTCACAGATTATCACATATCAAAAAATATGTAACATATTTCCCATAGGAAAAAATATGTACATATTTAAAATATGTGTCCATTCACCTGGAATGTTTTCAGTGTTGTAAAAATCAATACCAGCTTTTTTGTTATCGATAACACAAAACATCAACCCTGTGAATGTTTTTCTTTTAAAATAAAGCATTTGTTTTAAGAAGTTCCTAAAAAGCAAATCTGTGACTTGGCAGGACTAATATGAATTCGTTCTCAGACATGCGGGAGGAGAACTTGGTCGCGGTAAGGTACGCCCAGCAAAACACTCATAAATTTCAACCTTAAACGAGAGTTCTGGACAAGGCATGGCATAGATGACATTATTTGAGAAGGCTCTGGTGATGGTGACCGCCACGAGAGAGCGAACGGATAAACTATATCTACAATCGACTACTCTTATGGGAATCATGGTGCGCATGGAGAAAGCCAAAAATTTAATAAACTTGTCCTTATCTTTACTAAGCAAACACAAATAAAAGCAAAACAAAATATGCGTGAAACAATGTCAAGCTTGAAATTGTGTTTTGTCAATTTGAGAAGTATTCATAGTGTCATAATCGGATAAAAATCTCTTCCAACCTGAAGTTCCAATTTAATTGAATTCTTAGGTGCTGTAGAATTCCGTTTGGTTGGTTTCAAAACCTCCCGTGTTATTATTAAGGAGATTCAAATTGTAACTTACCACCCAAACAATTTTAAAAAGCAAAACAAATTTTGGAAATGTAAACATCATTATTTTAGGATAGATTGCTCAAACGAATAAATTATTTAATTTGTTTAAATATTGGAATTAACGTTTGAATAATTATTGGGAAAAACAGCCAAATGTCTTTCTGTGTTGATCCAATATTTTGTGAACAATCCTATCATTTGTCGTCGCTTTTGTGTCGCCATCTGGTTGAGACAACGGATATAAGGGCTGGCGAGATCATTCTTCAGTTTTGCGCCAACAAATTTTTAAACGTTGCATTTTATCTCTAGAATTTGTCTTGCAGTTGAATTATAATTTAAAAATACATCATATATCAGATAACACAATCAAAAATTTAATTTAAACATCAATTTAACTTTAATTAGAGCAAGAAAAATTTTTGGCCATTTTTCGCTGGTTTTAGAGATGGAACTTCAATTGGAACAGTGGTGCTTTAACTACGTTTTCTTTTCTGAAAATGGACTCTTTTGCAGTTCTGTGGCACCGGGTTTTTTCGAGAGATTTACAAACCAACCGTCGGAAAATCTAAGAGGTTACTGTGAGCTGGAGTAAGCAAGATCCGCGTTATGTGTTTTTCAGAAGGACTATTTTGAGTTAAGGAGTATAGAAGTAAATGGGCGATATAGCTAAGATATAGGAGGACAAGACGAAGTAGTCTAGATTAATGGCCGGAGAGGACAGAAAGTCATTGCGACTTGGACAATCGTCAATGGAGGAGTACAACTTTAATGTTGTGGAGGATACGTCAACCTTGGAATGTTGATACAAGGACAACAAGTGATTTCGTGATCACTCGCGTTACTTGCTAGTGGGTTCAAGAGCAAAGACCTCAAGCGAAGAACAAAAATAGCCCAGTCCTGCAATATGGCGCAGAAGCATGGACAATGACAGCAGCGAATGAAGCGGTGATTGGCGCTTTTGAACGAAAAATTCTTCGGAGGACTTATGGACCTTTAAAAGTCGGCGATGATTTCCGCATTCGAAATAACGACGAACTGTATGAGCTCTATGGGGACACCAGTTTGGTCAAGGGCATAAAGCTGCAGCGGCTGCGCTGGCTAGGACATGTCGCCAGGATGAAGGAAGAAGCTCCAGCAAAAAAGGCGTATAAATCGAAGGCGGCTGACTATGGAGGCGGCAAGCAGGGAAGACCACCACTAAGATGGGAAGACCAGGTGCGGGAAGACATTGCCAAGCTTGGTGTGACCAACTGGTGGCAGCTCGCACAGAACAGAAGCGAATGGAGAGCGTTAATCGCAGAGGGCCAGACCGTCAAACGGTTGTAATGGCCAATAAAGAAGAAGAAGATAGAGCTGGAGTAACAACGATTTCTACGAATATCGATGTTCTCGATGCTTGAGCAGTAAGACATCGATGAAACATCGATGTTTGTTGTAAATTTTGACAGTCCGGTGATGAACTTTCCCAAAGCGCTTGCTTATAAATAAGTAAAAAATCTATATAATAAAAATAAAGATATCAACATATTAAATGGTTGAACATCCACCACAATCATACACAAAAGGGTTTGGTTCAATTACATTTTTTTATAATTGCTTCTTGTTAATTGCGGAAATTTTCTCAGCGAATTCTCCAGCTCTACTAAGTTATGTCTTGCACAATATTATTTTAATATAATATTCATTCACAGAGAAAAAAAAAAGATTCCCGTAGAATGGATATTCATTTTTTAAATATCCTTTTCACATTTTTCAGCTCCTTTAGATGAAGAATAAAGATCCATGAAAAATTTTATTTCTGATATATCATTTTTAAGCGAAAATAAATCGACTTCGAAAATATCCAATGGATCCCAAAAAAGGATAGTTAACTATCCAGTCCAAATGAATAGAAAAAATATCGTAAGGATCATCAAAAACTATCCTTTTTTTTCTCAGTGTAGAATCAACCTAATACTATATAGGTTCAAATTGATATTAAATAGTTTCATTTTGATATGAATATATTGAAATACCAACTTCATATTTGATCTTATTTTTTTTCAAACTGTCACTTGCGCGTCTTGCAACCAAGAAAGAATAAAAAGTTACTATTATGGGTCCATTAATAATGCAAAACAGAAGGATAAAGAAAGGCATTCGATCGAAGTCCCAGTACAAGGCGACACTCAAAATCCAAGTGCGGCTTGATAGCTACGATAAGCTCAACCCAGAGTAGAGCAACAAGCTGATGTGGGCCGAGCAGAAGATAAAGGAGGTTGTTAAGCACTTTGCGAAGGAAACTGGCAATACAACCCTCCTCCGCTACATTCGCGAATAAGTTCGATGAGATTTTGGCTCTCCTCTTGGACTTCTAAGAAAAATGGTACCCAAAAAAAAAAATACCCAGCCTTACTAAGGACCATAAGTTCTATGTGTGACCCCTATAAGGGGTCTGTCGGAATGAACTACCTACCTATCTGCGGCATCCCAAAAAATTGTATTCCTTGCAGCAGGTACAAATATTGTAAATAAAGGTTTTAACAGATTTTCATACAATTTTATTAATGCTTTCAACTAGCGGTGTGCATGCCTTTGTTCCCATTGCTCCTATTGAGCCAAGAGATATTTTCCTGCAACAGGCGCCACTCAGATGCAAACAAGTAAAATTACATCGCTCCAAACTACTTTCCTACGGTCCAGAGTTTGCACTAGCAGACGGCGCAGCAAGTGTAGTTCATGTCCAATGTAAAATTTTGGTAGTTGGTGGTATTGTTTCTGCATAGGAAGTTTGTGTCAAAGATTTTCTTTCTGTTTCTCTATATCTCACAGTTTTATATCAGCTGTTGATTAAGTAGGTCAGTGCTAGGTTTTGTCCCTTTTGGTTTTGCACACCAACACACTCAATCTTTAAGGCCTCGCTCTTCTTGACAAACGCTGCTTTAAATAATAAACAGCAGAGCGATTCACATACAAAATGTGAATGCTAACTTTTCCAAAACAGAACGCATAACCTAACCCACTTTTTACACTCAAATGGACTCCAATGATTTCGAATTTTTCCTCTCCGTGTACCACTCCACATCCCTGTGGAGTGACTTCGCATTAAGTTTATTTATCTGCTTTTAAATGGCATTTTCTTTCTGGCATATAATTCTCATTCGCATGTAATGCGCACCCGAGAAACAAAGGCTACATAATGTAACAGCACGAAGAAGGAGTCCCAAGATGCAGACACGTACCACTTCCATATTTACAACAACTATTTTCAGTAGTGTCATAAATTTATGGCACATTGTAGCGCGGCTCACGTGGTGAACGGGACGAAGTTTTTGGGGGAACATGCAAAACAACATGCAAGCTGGCACCTACTTTGGCCCCATCCTACGAGATTTACAGATGCCTTTCGCGGCATTTGTTTACATTGCATAAACGATGATGGGAATTAAATTGTGTATCAATAAAGCTGCGTCTCGATTTTTGGTTAATTAAAAGATACGCCGGCGGGAAAACAAGTTTAAGGGGTTTTCGGTCAGTGAGTTTCTAAAGAATTGAAGTGCCTGGCAAAGGCAAACAAATCTTTAAACTCGTCAAACACTTGATCAATAGCGGCGCACTGTGTGTATCCCACAGATACATTTTACGATGCGCTCACTGTCGAGTGTTTGCCTGGCTTAAAAGGCAATAAAATTAGCTGTTAATTGTTTGGGTAAATTGAAAATTAGGTTTTGGGAAAAATCATCACAAAACAATGCGTAGCCCGCCGGGAAACGAGTTCGAGTTTTATGTGTTTGCTGAACTTATTAACTGGGCCGGACTTAATGAACTTTGTGTGCCGACACCGGACCCTCCCCGGCCCCAGCTCCAAACTAGACAAATCGAATCGCTGGCCCAAAACTGAAACTAAACTTTAATCCGCTTAAATGTAATTTAACTTATGATTTCTCTTCGTCTTACAGAAATCGGTTAATTAAAGTTCAACAAAGTTTAAAACCGATTTCATGCGGCGTTGAATCAACAAATTGTAAACTTTTCTGGTCGGGTACAGGCACGAGGAGAGGGGCGGGGCGAGCCCTCATTTGTACTTATTTAAGTGCTTGATCATGCTGATATCATCACCTGGAAACTTTTCTTTTGTAAGATACGTACCATCGAATGCAATTAGCGTTGTCTGCAGACGCCAGGTGGTCTTTCCTTCCCTTTTTGGCTTAAATCGAAAATCAGTTAAAAAATATACGAAATTTGTTTTACATTCTTGTTTTTTGGGGTGCAGCGGTTAAAAAAAAGGAACAAGCGGGTTAAGCTAAAATTAAGTCGAATTCGGAGTACTCTTTCATAACAGAAAGATACCATTGGGTAAGTAAAATTCCACAGACCTAAAGAGTCTTTATTAGTAACGAAACAGAGAAAAACCCAAACAAAAACCCAAAAACCCACACAAATTAACATGTGTGTGTTTTAACGATTTTTATGATAATCAAACCTTTAATATTATGCCGGCTCGAGGTCACCTTTTGCCTGCACATACCTTTAAAAAGAGGAACACTACTCACCACAAAGGAGACTAGTTGATCGTACTGGTCGAATATGCTCTTAAAGTTCTTGAAATGATGAAAGTTTAACTTGATTGTAGAACATTTTTTCTTTAAGGTTTTTTTTACTTTTTTACCCCCCGCAATTTGGAAAAAACCGTCATATCTTCCATAGTCTTGTAGATAGATGATTCGTACCTTAGCAATATGTAACGAAATGATAACGATTGGATGTGCGTTCGGATGAGTTCTCAAGTTATGAGCAAAAAAAAAAAATACAAAAAAAAAAAAAATAAATTCTAAAGTCAGCCAAAATGCGTTCTTGAAAGAAAATAAAAGTTTATAAAATAGATACAAAATTTTCTTGACTTATGTAACGGCTAAACGAAACGAATTGGAAATATACGGAACAGTGGCAAGAATACCCCATGTCTTTTGTTGATCAATAACTGTTGCAATCGATTACACATTCAATAACTATATGTATGCATACATATGTGAGATTGATCGAAGCTAAATTCTCGTCGTGGTTCTGACCATTTTCGTTTGCTTTCAGACCAAGAAGGTTAAAAGTTTCATAAATCCACGTGGATGAGATTAAGCCTTAAGTGACAACTCACTCTTTGAATATTGAACAGGATAATATTACTATTGTAAAACAAAGCTATATAGACCAGGTGCTTCATAGCCTTTGATGTGCCGCAGACAGCCAACTACAGTGGAGGGCGTAAAACCCTGGGCATATGCGGATGGCCTAGGAACATCAATCCTGGAATTGGTTTTTGCTAAACAAATACATAGTTCCACCTTGCGGATGCAGATGTAATAATGCCGCAGCCTCTTTGCCCTAACCTCTCTACACGTGATCAAGACCCAACTAAGCTTTAACTTCGCTGCATATGGATTAAGTAATGGAAATGAAAATCTGTGGCTCAACCTATTGAACCTTCACTTAAGTATCGAAATGAGTCGTCATCTATGATGAATTATGGTTAACATGCAACGAAGGAACCATTGTTAACATGGAAGGGGGGTAATTGTGATAACATCAAACCCAATAGTATCTCCTAATTCGGAAAAACATCTATCGGAGGCAAGGTCAACACATTCTCTTGTGTGATAGCCAGTAACTTTCATAAGCAAAAGATCCTTCCCATCCGACAAGCCCTAGCCGAAAGACTCCCAGTGTTGACCCAAGCTTGCACAGAGGGAAAATACGTGTTCAAAAAATAAGTTGCCTTCAACTTAAAATGAGAACAGAACGTTCTCAAAATTTTTGAAAACAAATGTTCTAAATGTTCTTGAAATGAGTAAAGTTGTTCTCAAACGAATAATATTTACTTTAAACAACAACAACACCGGTTTTCAGCAGAGAATATGCAAGAAAGAGGCAAGTTGGTTCTCTTTTTGCTCTCTCTCTCTTGTCTGCTCTACAAAGCATAAGTAGCAGGCTTGATGAGCATCTGCAAAACTGTTCAATGGCTGAATTGTCAAGTGCGTCATTCCATACGTTGAGTGCAAAAGGTACCGGGCTCAAATCTCAGTCAAGCCCAATCCAATTACTCTGTGTTTTTCAGGAAACTTAAATAAAACGAGTCAGGTGAAGTGGGTTGTTGGAGCGATGTTTCTGATTCATATAGCTTATATGGGTGGAGAGTAGCCTTGCCTCTCTCCACTTCCAATCAAAAGAGGTATGTTCCCGTTCCCTATTCCACCCAAATGTGAGTAATCCGCCCACACCTGGTCCCAAATGCAATCAAATTTTTTTCCAGGTGAGTTTAAAATGTTCTGGAAAACGGAACAATATAAACTCAAATCCTGTTCTCAAAAATGGAACAATGTCAACAATAAATTGTTCTTGAAGTGAGAATATTGTACTTCAAATGAGAAATCCAGTTCATGCATACTTTTTGGTAACGAATGTGCTCGTTTTGAGTCCAATGTTCTCGGTTTTTTCCTTCTGTGTGCGCTATTTCCAATTTAAAGACAGATTTGATTCAAAATATTTCACATTTTCCTTGGCACACTTTTTAGATTTAGATGATGTTTTGCAATTGTTCTTAGAACGCGCTCTACTGAAATATTTCGGCTAACTGTAAGTACAAAAATATCTTGATTTAAAACCGTTTGTTCTCTTTGTGATAATATCAACGCCGCTTTTCGATTTGAGAATGTTTTAGTACTGTTTGTGTTTCGTTCAAACTTTTTAAGATTCATAAAAACTACATTAAGTTATGTTAAAAGATTATGTTAATCGATAGCAACTAAGCCGATAGGAATTTGTTCTATAGTCGATAAGAATAAATTGCTCTCTTGTCATTTAAAGTTAAAACAACTCCACTAGGGAAAACTTACCCCAATGCCAACCTTAACAGATTGGAGCACAAGCTGCACACCCCGCCACCAACTGAAGATCTATCTTAAATAGCCTAAGTTTAATTTTGGGTGATTTGACCGAAATGAAAAAAGAATATAACACCCAAATAAATATCTGGCATTAGTTATAAAGACGCTGCGATAATAAATTCGCATTTTCTTGCATATTTCAGTTTTCAGTCTAACTTGTGACAGATGTAACTTCCTCAACGACCCTCCAAACACTTTATATACCCTTTCTTCAATGGTACCGCAATGTACCAACACAAAAAAAAGCCAACCGCTGTGTTGACAGTTATTGATCGATGATATCGTAAACACAATGTTGAAATTAATTTTGATTTGACTCTCTGTATTTTGGGGGTTTTGTGCAGCCGTCGATGATCTTGTACCTTCCAATTGTGGCCACTCATTGTGTTGATTTGTAATTGAGTTTTATTTTGACTTGAACGGTTTGGGGCTAATGAGTGAGTGGAGGAGCCTAAGTAGCGCACTAATGCAGCAGCCCTCGCCACAGTCCAATAGGTGACACTGACTAATTCGGCATCATTAATCCTGGAGCGGCTTAGTGTCAGATCCGCTGGCAACGCATAGCCATCAATACGCATCAAAATCGAATGCGAATTGTGGATGCGGCCAAGTGATGAATGTGTAAGACTCGGTTGGGTGTCTTGAGCTCCATTTGCCTGTCTGCCAGTCAGCCAGTCAGTCAGGCAGCCAGTCAGTGGAGATAGTCACTCAGTGGGGCTGAGAGTACGTCAGTCAAATGTTCGCCATGGCATGACTACCGGGCATCATTTTTGGCCAGAAATGAACACATTGCGCACGCGCACAGTTGTGCTGCCCCTGCCCCTGCTCCGCCATTGTAACCGCAGGGCGACTGAGCGCCCGTTTTCGATTAACGACAAACCACGACGAAGATGAAGGCAACTGCAATAGCGTGTGCCGGGTCCAAAAGCAAACGCCTTCGGTTTACATTTTACAATCCTAACAAGGTTAGGCCAGCCGATAAACGAAGCTCGAGCTGAGGCTGGAGCTGGAGATGGAGCTGAGGCAGTGGCACATGCCTAACCACCTCAACTATGCAAACACACAGATACTACGAGTACGAGAACGAGTACACACTCTCCATGGCTACGAGCTGCCCATACAAAATTGCACATTAAAAATGAGGAATGGGAATGGGTATGGTCGCGGGGGAAGGGGGCGATGTCTCTTTCTGTGGCAGAACAAGGTTGGCGTTGGCTCTTTTAATGCAATTCAGGCGAAAGGCGCACAAAGGGACAGCGAACAAGATGCCGAGTTGCTGATTGTGCGAGCAGCGACGTCGACGCAAGAGCTTTTGTCGCCGCCACAAACATGGAATATGACAGGCCAGGCATGGGGGGAACGAGCCATGCAAAGCATTGTCAAGTGAAGAAAAAGAAAAAAAAAAAGAATACCCCAAGTGCTACAGAAAATCCAAGCGACACAAAACGTAGGAGCTGGAAGAAGCACGTGAGATGTAGATGGAGTTAGGGATTCACTGAGCGAGGGAAGTCTCAAAACTAGTTCTCTTTTTTCCATATAATGGATGGAATCGGTTTTTATTTGAAAATAAAAAAGCAGCAAGGTGCAAACTTCTAAAATTGTGGAAAAGGTTCAGGGCGGAGATTCGATCACTTGACTTTTGAAAGCGCAGGTTATGGTTCGAACTATCATATCTTCTTAGATCGCCTCTATTGTGGCTTAAAGTTATGCCTGATTAGCGTAAACTTTAACCAAAAGTCGAATAGTCCCCTTTATTATAATGACTTGTGAACGAGAGTTTTTTGATTTTCAGGTTTCTTTAGTTTGTTTATAGCCGGCTCGCACACACTATATTATTATCCATATTTTTTTTACAAATAACTCTTTTTCTATTTACATTTCGGCGTAACGAATTGGTCAACCGCTTTGGGCTCTAATCCCACACCTCATTTGTAAACGAATGTTTTTCTCGGGTTTTTTGGGCTTTTTTATGTACACACTATTTACACGGGTTTCCATTTACGTTCGGTTTACTATTTACTGGGTTTGTCCTAAAGGTAATAGGACTGATTTTCTTCCGCCGACTGGATTCGGTAGAGGGCGTTCCTAGCTAACGAACAAGCGGCTGGTCACTTGAGTGGTGCAAGCCGAAAATGCAGAGAAATGAGCAAGTCCAAAGTGAAAACGAGTTTCTTGAGCACTTGGAGTTAACGGTTTGTCCTGGAGGAACAAAATATTTTACAAAAAAAAGTATAAAATACCAAATCTCTAATCCGCAGTTCTCAGCCATCGATTCAAATCAGTAAAACCATTGATTACACAGCCCAACAGTGATTTTGGTGCAGGCCTATTCCGATCTAATTGTGTTAATGGGGATTGCACTGAACCAAACTAAATCATTAGTTTTGTTCTATCAGCCATTGTTGCGGAAAAACGAATTTGTTGACTCTTTGGCTCTTCAAATCTGTGTGAAAGCATATAATATTTATAAACGCTGAGTTGGGATACCTTAACATTAGAAACAAAAAAGTTTTTCTCACTAAAACCCACTTTTTGATCGATAGTTCATATGCCAGCTATAAGATATAGTCATCCAATCCGGTCGGTTCCGACATATTTAGCAGTGTGCAGTAAAAAAAGACTCTGTGCAATGTTTCAACTCGATAGCTTTAAAACTGAGAGTCTAGCTTGCGTAGATACAAGGTAGGCGCACTCGTTCAGTTACTCTCTTGACAACTTGTTCAATTCAGTCAGTAAGCCATGGAGCAACGAGTATTAGAGAGGAACGTTGCTCAGTCGACACCCTTTCTGTCAGAAAATTTTCAGCTGTTCGCTTTCATTTACGCTCTCTAGATACTTTTTGGTCAGCTCTTCGCTCTCTCTGGATACATTTGGGTTATGGTTGTCTCGCTCTAACCACAGTGATTTCCTACTGGCATTTTGAAGTATCTTTTTGGGCACTATAGGGAAGCATCTCCGCTGACGAACTCTCGCTCTCTTTGACACAAATATAAGGGTTGTGAGAGAGCGAGTGCGCCTACCTTGTTTAGTACACCTTGGACGGACGTTTAAAGCTAAATCGATTCAACTTGTTGTACTCATTATAATACATTTTGTAATTGTATAAAAATACATATTTGAATTTATGGGAAAAAAACTAGATTGTTACTCTAATAGGCTTTCTAACATCTAACATACTTTAAGTCATTAATATTTACCATGACGGAATTTGCTATCTTTGTAGCATTTACCTGTTAGACATCGACCCACTTAACATTTCTACAAA
The DNA here is from genome assembly GCA_018904275.1 of Lordiphosa clarofinis. NCBI lineage: Eukaryota > Metazoa > Arthropoda > Insecta > Diptera > Drosophilidae > Lordiphosa > Lordiphosa clarofinis. The sequence continues at coordinate 52,881 of JAEIGQ010000029.1, read as the reverse complement.
ACAAAAGTTTAAAAAGGTTGGCATTGCAAATAGTTATTAAGCATTTAAACTCAGGATGTTGCTCAGTGTAAAAAGCCTATTAGGGCCGATATCACTGTTACAACTAATAGGTAACAGAGTAAATTGTTAGTTTATTTGACACATAGCAGCTATCTGGTAGAAGAAAAATCGGTCCTTAATCTGTATAGGAAGTGTTAAGAGGCTACATGATAAAAAATTCTTAAATGTCTGAATTCTTAAATCCCAGAGTGCCAAAAACTCAACATATTCTATTTTATGCCTTATTGTGGAAACCAAATTTGATGGAGCTTAATCGAAACGAGGTTTGTAATCAGTGAATATAAAATTATCATTATTTCGAAAAAAAAAAACAGTGGTGCATCTTACAAAGTTGGTCATTCTGTTGGTATGTGTTATAATGTAAAAAAATCTTCTCTTCATTATCAGAATTAGCATAATTATGCAAAATCAGATGGTACATTCGCGAGTGATTGCAAGTTAAGTGAGCAAAGTGTGCTGTTTTAGGGCCATAATACGTATAGTTTTTGTGGGTGCGCGCTATGCTCCTTCTGTGCGTTACACACATCCAGACATCATTATACCCTCTCAGGGTATAAAAAGAGTAAGGATCTGCCAGTATCTTTAAGGCTGAACTTTATGGTGCATCAACTAAACTAAAATAGTGTTTGTGGCTCGTTAATGGATCCTTCTAAAGTGACGTGACCAACATCTCTGAGAATTTCAATATACGCTCTCCAAGGTTATAGAAATTGGAAGAAAATGTGCAGTTACTCTTGAGGATGAATTTTGCGGCAAGCTCAACCATACAGCTAAAATATTTTGGCCTGAGGCTAGGGATGGACCCCTAGAAAGGAACTGACCAAGTCACTTAGATTTTACTGAGCTTTGCTCGTACTGGAACCTAAATGGAGCCAGAAAATAGTTACTTGTTGAGAGAACGCCGATCCACCCAAGCGTCCCTCATACCCAACAAATTTTTCTACGCTATGATTAGGTTTATAGTCGACAAGCCCTTAGTTAACTGGATGATGGGGACGTCACTCGTAACTTCTAAACTACAACACACGGACGGACCCTGAACCTACACTTTGGTAACGAACTAGACGTTCGCTATCAAAACGTGGAGGCCGTGGATGAGGTCCCCTTGGAGTATAGTTTTTTTCTTATTTAATATTTTTTTAAGCTTTTTTGTCTTTATTTTATACAATTCTTTAATCGACTACTACAATGTGAAACGCAAGAGCTTGCTTTTGACCAAACTTGATCAATACTCGGAAAAGGACTTAGAAATACTTTCTTAAATTTAGGGATTATTCTTTTAGTTTTCGGGGAATATACCCTAATGTCTATTCAAATATTTTCTAAACTCAAAGGCCAATCTTCTCTAAAAATTGGAAAAGGCAATAATATTTAGAAAAAATATATATATACTATGTATCTGAATTTTAAAAAGTATTTTCTAAGAATAATAATTTTAAGGGCTACTTTTTTTTAATTCAGAAAAATCTTTCTTCAATGTAAAATTAATTTTTCGAAATTTTAGAGCTATTTGAATTGTGCGATTTTTCTTTAATATAGAAACATAGTTTTCTGAGTTTACTGAAAAGCATGTAAATCGGCTCAGGTCTCTCTTGCTCACCAACACAAGAACAAATATTTGTTTGGCCGGCACAGCTTTAGGAATGGACTCGCCTGGCCCGCAGGGGCCGAACTCATTGCCGAACGCATGCCGAGGCTTGGGAAAGAGAGAGCAAAATGCTTTTCAGTCGTCGGACAGCGGTAGATAGCTTAGGTCGGCGCTAGTTTGCGTCGCTTTATTTTTGCAAGCCGATTCCCCCTGTTTAGAGTAGACTCTTAAATCGTTGCCCGTCTCTGCTATAAAATAAATTTAAAAGGACGACTATACATGAAACCGCCCTCGCATGTGTGTGCAATGTGTCTGCCCGGCTCTGTGTGGGCAGAGTTGGAGAAACAATGGCGACAATAAAAATGCGATCGCACAACATGCTTCACAGATAAGTTAAGGCAAAGTGACAACGTACAAACTTTTAATGGAATTGTCGTCGGCTGCTTGGCACAGGAAAATGGCAAGGAGAAGGTGGTGGTGGTGGTTTATGATTGGGGAGTTTGTGGTTAAAGGACATGTCAGGATAAGAGGGAAATGACGCCCACAACAGTTTCTCGGCAAAGATCGCCTGCGGCAGCTACTGTGGCACATGCCGAGGCGGAACTCACCAGTCAACGATCAGCGAACGATCAGCAGGCCAGAGCAAAACGAGAGAGAGCAAGAGAGAGCGAGAGCGAGCACAGTGTTCGCTCGTGCTCTTATTGGAAAACTGCAGTTGCAGTGCTTAAATCACCCACCTTGCACTTGCACGATCTCTCTCACTCTCGCCGGCCTACGCTTCCAATTGGAGCACACTCAGCCAGATAGAGCGCGCGAATGGGAGAGCTGAGTTTCTGGTCTTTCTGGTTTTTGTTTTGTTTACGCTTTTCGTTTGGGTCTGGCTGCCCGCTTCAGTTGCCCAGCAAACTTGCCCCAAGCAAGACGTATGCGCGCGCGTCGTGAGTTTTGTGCTTCCCCCAAAACGAGAAACTAAATTTGCGAAAATTTCTTAAGTCCACTTGAGTGAACTTGGTGACTTGGTGCAAACGTGTAAAAGTGATTCAATAAGATCGACAGATTGTCAGATCGATCGATGTTCGTGTAGTGTGATGAGCCTGACTGTGCTCTCGCTGCCGCAACGTTTCAAACGCCTCCTGCAAGCCATGACACTAGCCGTTGCCGTTGTCTATATGACGCTATTGCTCTACCAGAGCGCCTACGGATATCCGGGCGGCATGCAAGTGAGTTGAGTGCGTGGGCAAATAATGCTCGTAAATTGTCATACGCCGTGATCTCCATCCACATATTGCCAATTTGCATGTCCCCCCCTTGCGTCCTTCCATGCCATATTTGTTCACCCTGCATCGTGCACTTTCATAAATCAACGCTGACGACGTCTGCAGCTGCTCTCCGGCCGTTTTGAAACCTTTTTACGCCCTTGCCTGTGCGCGTCTTCGGGGTTCGATTTTGCCTTGCATATAAAACAGTTTTTTGGATTCGTTGCCGTCGGCAAAGCGTCGCCAAAGCTTTCAGATCCCCCCATTTCCATCCCGATCCCCAATTCAGTCAGAGTCTGTGGTGCCTGTCCTGTCGCAGTTCTGTTGCTGTTGCTGTTTTTGTTTTGCATAAATTTTTGTGTAATAAAATATTGTGTGCTAATATTACATACAAGCGCAAACGGGCCAGAAGCCTGGGGAGTGTTTCCTTTGTGCCTGACATATCACAGATAAGAATTAGGTGGAATGTGTGGGCTTCCACTTACATGCATCCACAATTTATGTTACAGAAATACTAGTTCAGTCCAGCAAAAATACAGATTTAAAATCGATTTTTGGATATGAAAGAAATATTTTAAAAAATGTTTTAAAAACTATTTTCTATTTTGTGTGAAGTTAGTTTTACAAAATATAAAAAAAAAAGAAGAAAAAAAAAAAAATAATTTAAAAAAAAAGGGGGGTGGTTTAAAAAAAAAAAAAGTTTAAAAAAAAAAAAAAAACCCATGGGTGGGTGTGTGTGTGTTTTTTTTTTTTTTTTTTTTTTTTTTTTTTTTGGACCATTCAAAAACCAAAACCCTAAAAAAGCCCGAACAAATATAAATTTTTTGTTATTCCTGATTCTGTATCTAGTTTCAAGTTGATCTTCTATTAATTTAGTTCATCAACTAATCACAAAGATTCGTTGTGAAAATTTCCTGCTGGGATGTTTATGAATTAGAAATGTATTTGGTAAAAAATTGTGGAATTCTTCACCAATATGTTTCCAGCTTAGACGCATTTTGTATTAGCGGCGCGATACCGTTTGTCTCCCATATCTCTTTTCAATTTCTTCAGCTTTTCCGTCAAGTCAGCCGACTCTAACTCATTCTTGATTCGCTTCTAAGTCTCAGTGATACATTGGATCTAAGTACCTTTCTTTCCCTCTAAATAAAAATTATGGTATAAAATCACCGATTCCCTTCTCCCGATCTCGAACAAATAACCCTTTTTGATAAAACTATTAGAACTGTAGTTGAGCAAGATGTATTTAAGACTAAAGAATAAAATAAGGCCCGAAGAAAAATATTTTTATATCTTCACAGTGATTGAGAAATTGCTTAAATGGTTAAAAAATGTTGATTGAAATAATCTCGAAACTTTACAGATTGAAATCAAATTGTTTCCAAAGTTGGTAAAATTACCACAAAATTTTTCAACCAAATGATTTTATAAACGTTCATAGAGATCGAACAGCAGGCTTTAAAATTACGTTCATGAAATGACAGTACAGTTCAGGTTATAGAAAAAGTTGGATTATCCCACGTTTATCTCCAAATTTTCTTGATTTCGGAGAGTTCCAAAATCTGTGCAATGAACCGAACCGCAGGCTTAAGACCTGTGTGAACCACTTCACCTGTTTTGTCTGGGTATGTTGCATAAAATGAGTTAAATATTTAATTTATTTTATACCAAAATTTGCGATTCAATTATTGTTCGCAAAACCTATTGAAATAATGCTGTATCAACCTATGGTGGCGCCATCTGTGTTCCCACAAACACGCTAAGGGTTGCCAAGTTATATTTCATGACTGGCGGAAAAATATTTTAAGTGTTGCATTTCATTTTTGGTGCATATGACTTAAATTTGAATTATAGTTTAGAAATTCCTCTTAATTAAAAAACATCAGTTAATCAACAAATTAACACATAACTCGAAAACGCGTTTTTTTTTTTTAAAGATGCAACCCTCTTTCTAAAATGAAACTCAAATTATTGAAGAAATTTTGAATTTTGTGATACAAATCTTAACAAAGTCTCTAGAGATTTCAAGGATACCCCCCATAGGGTCCGTTCTAATCAATCTTTAGGGCGCTTTTTAATGACACGTTGCACTCTTGGATCTATATCTAGACTCTTAAAAAAAAAAACATTTAGGAAAAACGATTACTTGATGCAGAACCATTTAGGGTGCTTTGAAATTTGTTCAAAGACGATTCAAAAGAAATGAGTAAGGCCAAAGTTTTTTTTTCTTCTGATAAATTAACAATGTCGAATATAGCGGCACAAGAAATATCATATCGGAATATCGTTGTTATTCAGTACGTAACATGTATTCTGTGTCCTGCTTTTGTTATGTTTTGTCAATTTCATAAATTTTCATGGAGAAATGCAGGCCAACTAGGTTATTATGTCTTATGTGTCAAACAGTGTGAAGGCAGCAATGGTCAAACTTAACGAATTAGTTTCCCAAACACTTTATATTGGTAATTCGTACTACTGTTCCGAAGTTCCTAAGGCTGCCTTCATAGTAATGGTAAAATTAAAATGTTAATTTTCAATTAAAACTTTCCGGGTTTTTCCCATCGATAATTTGTATACTATGTATACAATGGAACAGAAAGTTTATTAGGTTTGTGCAAATGTATGTAACAGGGAGAGGAATCATATCCGACACTATATGTATAGTATATATATTCTTTTTTAGCATCACAAGCCAAATCAATATAGCCATGTCCGTCTATTCGTCTAACTCTCTGTCTGTATGCAAAATGTACTTCTTATATCCAATCACAGATCCAGTTCCCCCCGAACTATATCACCCATCACTAAGAACTATCGGTGCATGATACTCCCGCCTTTTTATATACATCTCTAACTCGAAAACACACTTATCTCTCTGCCATTGTGTTACACTCATTCTTAATGGCAGCACGAAGCCTCCAAAAAACCCAACCTAACCTAATCTGTGTATTAAACTAAAAAGCTAACGTGCCTTAAATAGCCCACTGGTCAAAGTAGTTGCGCCATCTATTGGCCTGCTTTGAAAATCAAGTAGTGGCGCCATCTATTGGTCAAGTTATGACCAAAATAAAGTTCGCTGCCCAACAGCGCTGCTACTGCAGTTACAGAGTATAATACAGTTGGGATTGGCCGACTTTCTTTCCGTAACATGGTAACACCGTTGGTGGAAGCTGTGCCTGCTTATTCATCGAATAAGATGATAAAAGAAATATCGCTGAACGCACTGAAGGTCACTTTGCCAAGTAGTTATAGATATAACTGGAAAATTCGTTGGCATAAATGTATTGCAGCGGAAGGAGATTACTTTAAACGGGATGAAATAGATTGAGATAAATAAATATGAATTTTGAATATATAAGAAAGTTCACCTTTAAATTTTTTCACATTAGTATACAAAAGTTGGGATTACGAGTATATTAGAGTTTTTCTTTATATGTTTCTTACTTGCATATTTATTTTTAAGTATAAAATAAACCCATTTTTTTCAAGTAATAGACGTTTGGATTCTGAAAGTCAAGATCGATCTGCTATTGATGCCAAAATCTACAAAACCAGAAAAAGTCTGAATTCGATTTCAAGAAGACTTGAGTCACAGAGTCTGGTTCTATTGCAAGAACAGGAAAGGTGTACAACATGCACTATGAGTTTTTCGGTAGAAAGTACATGTGGATTGCTGACAAATTTCTATTAAACCAGGAAAACATGTGTAGAGTTGCTCCTTTTTTCACAAATTCTGTCACTTGCTCTTTTATTCACAACCATTCAATTAGCTGGGTTAAATGCCGGGAGGCTCGTTTATTTATGATTTCCGTTCGCCTAAGCTATGCAAATTAGTTTCTTAACTTCCGTAATAAATCTGACATTCTCGAACCTTTGAAAATGAAAACATTTTCTCTCCATTTTGTCTAGCTTTATAATTAAAGAAGATCATCTTTCCTCTCACCCTACCCTTTGTGCTGTTTTATATTGCTTCACACGATATTGTCTCGTTGATAGCAGCGACAAGTTGGTCTGCCATACAATTTTATTGCCGCACGATCGACAAACGGTGTTCAATATAATAGCCCCATGCCATGATAGAGACTCTAAAAAATAGAGTTGATGATGAGAAGCAAAAGACGCAGCAGCTTCCTAATCATCTGCTTCGATGACAGCAGGCAGGTGTAAGCTGCTGCCTTTAAGCGAAGCAATTAAAAAGTTAAAATATTAATTTGCTCAAAAAGAAAACAAAACAGATTTGCCAATCGGAGATAAGAGGCAGAAAGAGACCTGAAAAGTCGTGACCGGTGAGTGAGCCAGTGAAAGCCACCGACTGTAAACGCCTTATTTCAGTTAAGTTGGCCCAGCACATGCTTACTTTGTTCAAGGTTCAGTGCATAGATTAGAATGTGAACCAGTTGCGGATCTTGCAGGTACACAGAGAGAATATATTTCGTAGTCCTGAAATGCCACACTGGAATTGACTTTGCTTAAAATAAGTTTTTTGCACTGTGTACGTATGCAAATCAGCCGCTTGGAAAAGTCACCTTTGTTGAACGTGATTAGACTCACAAATGACAATTTCAAAACATTCATGTGTGTGTCCATATATGCAGGCCAGCTGACAGGCACGCCTGCGCACACAAAAAGCTACAAAAAAAGATATAAAGATACAAGTACAAGAAATAAGATATAACAAAATCAAACGCGAGCAGCGGCTTGTAAAATTTAACACGCTTCGAGCAAACTCAACTGCCCCTGCCGCGCCTCGTTCAATGACTAATACTTCATTAGCTGTGTGATTAATATGTTTATAAACAATTTCATGTCAATTAATAATGAAGCCTCGAAAAGGTGTGTGCAGGGCGCCAAATACGTTCTTGAAGATTAATGAACAACTCTAAGAGTTTTCTAACGGAAAACATAAATCAGCAAAAATAATTCGAAATGCCATCGAAAGAAAACCTATGTAACTCCAGCTGAGCGCAAGCGGAAAAATCTTCATTAAATGCTGTTTAACAATATTATCCAAGAGATACAAATCTAAGATAACACACACACACACACACAACGTATAAGGCCAGGCTCAATTAAGCGACCACCAAGTTGGATGCCCCATTCCCCGCGATACATTCCGCTGCTTTATCAGGCGCCTACAAGCGCTCGCTGCAGCTTAATGTCATCAACTGTTTTGGCCTGGCCAAGGTGAATGGAGAACGGTCCGGGTGCCTGGGAACTGCAAGTCCAGGCACCTGCTTAAAAACAGGAATAACATCATCAAAGCCTTTGCCTTTGCCTGCCTGCCAGCCTGCTGACTCTGCCGTCCTCAGGCTGATTTGCATGCGCCGCAGACCCAAAACGACAACGAACCACGCGAATCAATCAAAAACGTTGTCCATTCCGCTCGCCACTTTAAACAAATTCATTTGACAATTTTATATATTTTTTATGATTTATGCGTCAGCAACACGCGACTCGGCGACATTAGGACGTGACCACTGACCAGCCCACAGACAACTTGCTTTATCAGCGCGAAGCCAAACCCTAAACAGTTTAATTCGAGGAATCAGCTCAGCCAAAGTCAACAAACAGCTAAATTTTTTGCGCAAAACAAATTTCAAAATTGTACATGGCCTGCAGTTTTGTGGTCGCACAATGGCAATAGCAACAAATTAACTGGGACAAGTCACAGACCTCTGAGCCAGCACATGATGGAAGAACTTCAATTGAAAAGACAGCAACAGCAGCAACAACAACATTTTTTAGTCATATGTCTGTGTGTGTAGCATTAATTTCTACGAAGTTTCCGGTTACTCCACAACAAACAACAACAAAAACATGGTCCAAATTAAAACAACTTGAAGTTTTAATTATTGTAGCAGCCACAAAAAAAGAGGAAGGGACAAGCAAATGTTGGACAATATAGTTGCAAATTCTGACAGACTGAGCTAGAGTTCGGAGAATACATATTCCGGACAGCATAGTCTCATTTAATTTGGATTTTAATGCAATTTACAAAATGGACAAAGCAGCTTCGTTTATTTACCCAAAAACAAGTGACACATCAGGAAAAGTTTTTATTTTTTGCATATGCGACACTTTCTGGATAGCCGGAAGCTTCCGTTGAAGGGAAAAGCACACTGTGGACATTTAAAATGTATAGACGAAAATTCTAGTAAGCTGGGGAAAGTGTTTGGTATAAAAAGTAGTAAAAAATAATTATCATAAAATTATAAAATTTAGATTTATAGCCTGATAGCCTGATAGAAAGGTGAACCAAAAACCATAAATATCTATTCAGTTTATCAATTCAAGTTCCTGAATCAGAATTCTTATGTTTTTATGATTACTCAAAAGGATACATATATAAATTTATGAACAGCATCAGAAGTACTGCGTAAGAGAAAGGCTTGTCACGTAACGTATGTCATGTTGCGTTTCACTCATTATGTGAAATATAAAAAAGCAGAAGTTTTTTGTGTGAATATTTTTATAAGTTTTTAGTTTCATTATTGCAGATCACATTAAATTTAGTTGCATTAAGAAACTTAAACGCATTCACCAGAGTTTTGCTTAGATGCTATGAATGTAGCGCAGATAAAACTTTAGGGGAAGCCAACAGAAAACCAAGAAGCTTATTTCTAACAAAATTTCATGTCCCAAACTGGGACTTAAACCTAGGATTCATTGAATTTCATTCATAGGCCTCAACCTCTACATCCATTGCCAGCAAGATCAATTAGGCTGCTAAATATTCTACATGAAATCAGTCACAAATGGGCTGCACTTTTTACAGTGTTTGGGCAGCAGTTATTACAGCATTTTTCAACACAAGATGCTCTAATATCAACCAAAGAAAAAATTCTCAATTAGTAGGAGGGCAAGGCTGCTTAGATGATGAATTCCTTGTAACAGTTCCGTAGCTTTTTCTGAGAATACATATTTTAAGTGGAATCATCAAAGTTCAAAATGTACATATATGAGTCAGTGGAACTGGGCTATAAAGCAAAATTGAGCCAAGCTAATTTTGAATGTAATAAATATTCGTGTCCTAAATTCTGCTTAAATTGTTTAAGTATTTAAATATGATTTCTAAAAGCCAATTGAACTTTATTCGTTTAATAGGGACATTTTTGTTCTATCTGATAAGTCCAGAACCGAAACCCTTTAACCAGTTTGTCTGTTAAAAAATAAGTGTGTTCAAACTGATACCTTGAACAATTGAGTATATAAAACAAGATGGAAACCTTGAAATGAGCTTAGAAATCTTAAAAACAAGATTTAACAACTGACAACTTATTAACCCTTCTAAAGTTTGGAGTTTAAAATAAATGTCAACTGGATTTAGATACAATGAAATAACCTGTTTATCTCTTGGTTTCCGTTTCGAGACTTTAATCTTAATGTTAGATTGATTTTGTTCTTAGTGTGTGTGTGTCTGGAGATGCCTGGTACGACCGAAGCTCTTTACACAGATATACCTGTTTTAAGAAAAAGGTGTAATGAAAATTCAGAACTGAATACTAAGTACCCAATACTCAGAAACAGATACTCACTTATCGATTCTTAGAACACAATATTTACTATTCGATACTTTCTACTAGATATTCAGTTATCGATTACAGTAATTGATGCTCACAACTCTATACTTGTTTCTTAGTACCTGATGCCAAGTACTCGATACTCACAACCGTACAACCCTTCTGCTGCTACCGCAAAATGGCAATAGCGACTGGCTTGGCAAAGACAAAGACGTATCCTTAAGAATCTTTGTTTCCATTCCCCAGTACATAAAGACTGGCTTACAAACAAATTGTGGGTCAATATCTTAACAACTAAAGTTTATGCCAAAAAAAGTCGCGAAAAATCCTGTGGGCGTTCGTAAAAGTGCTTGGCTCTAAATAGGTTTGGTTCAAAATAATATTTTAGTCACTTTAATAAAAACTTTTTCTTTTATAACAATTTGATGTCTCGTTTTTCATTCGGTAGATTTCGGTTGCTCTTCGCCAACTGGCGACAGGCAAAAACTTTACAGTATGCCCCAATATTAAACATTTAATCACTTAATAAAGTTCACAAATACAATTCAATACAATGTCTGTGTCCTTTTTATAGTTGAGTCTCCTGTCTGTTGGTGCTTGTTTTTTGTAATAATTAGTATTGTAATTGGTAAAAAGGAATTTTAAAAATCATATTTAACTTTCGAGAGGAAAAGTAACGCTAAAATCAAGAACTGGACCAGAACCGAACCTCGCACAACTGGTTCGGCTTGTGTTTTTTGGGTTCCTCGAACCTAGTCTTTTAAACTTGAGATAGAGGCTCCAATTTCGAAGATCAGGCACTATTGGAAAAGTATAATCGTAATGAATATGGTCCATGGTAATATGGAGTTAAATATATATTCTCAGTGGCAAAGATAAAGTAGTTCAGCGATAGGACGTGATCAAATTTTCTTTTCTTTTTTGAAGATTCTTTACTTTTAAGACCTGTTTTGCACCTTATTGATATGGATTAAAAGTGGTTTAAAGCCATATCTCAGAACATTTTTGATTGAAATTAGGGAACTAGATATTTTCCCGTTCAAGACTGGCTTTGATGTTGCATTTAGTTCAGGGAAACAATCGAAGGATCTTTCGATATTACAGATTTTTTTCTATATTTTTTGACTTTACTCTTGCATTTCCAAATAAAGGTTCTAAACTATGTCACACCAATTAAAAAGGGTTCTGACTTGAGTTTGGGTCTTTGTTATTAATGAGTTTTTTAGAAGCGTGATAGCCACCAACTGTTGGATGTGTCTGAATTGTACAATTTCACATTCTCCATGGCTTGCTTCATTGACTTCAATAGGGGTATTCCAGGGCAAACTCCATTCGTGCTACCTTGCTGATAGCAGTTGCTTCAGCTTATCAACACATTTCAATCAAAATCGCCTCAAAACAAAGTAAAGAATACCCCCTCTTCATAGTAGAGAGCCAACTCCTTCAGCTTCTCCAATCCAGAGAGCCATTAAAAATACAAATCTGGAAAGAGCAATTGAAGAATCGCCGCCGAGCGTTCAACAAAAGCAAATGAACCTGTTATCAGTGGAAATTAATCAAGCAGTTGTTGGTCCCCGTGTGCCAGGGGAGGGGTGTGGGTCCATTCTCAGTTGTCTTCGATCCCGTTTGTTGGTTTGTTTGGTTTGTTTGCTCTTACTCAGCATTTACCTCGGCTGCCTGCTGCCGCTCATTTGTTTGCCATTGTTGTTTGCCATTGAAGTTCGCCTTTGTTTGCCAGGTGAAAATGTCTTGGCTGGTGCAAGTGGAGGAGTTTCAATCTCAGACCCAAGGCGTCTTTATTGTTATTGCCCTACGAGTGCGATTTACACAACAAATTTACATTCTCTTTCCCCCAGCTGCCGCACAGCCAGGTGGATGCCAATGAACCTGTGACCACACATCGCGATCAGCTGCTCCAGGACTATGCCCACTCGGCCGCACCCACCCAGCCGGCAGCAGCGGCGGCCTCCGCCTCACCCACCACGGTGATAATACGCAAGGATATCCGTAGCTTTAATTTCAGTGACATCGAGGTCAGTGAGCGTCCGACGGCCACCTTGCTCACAGAGCTGGCGCGTCGGAGTCGGAATGGAGAGCTGCTGCATGATCTTTCACAACGTGCGGTGACAGCAACGCCACAGCCACCCATTACCGAGCTGGATGACATTTTCATCAGTGTGAAAACGACGAAAAACTATCACGCTACGCGACTGGCATTGATCATTAAGACCTGGTTCCAATTGGCCCGCGATCAGGTGAGTTGGGCTAAAGATCAGCCAGCAGATTGGGTTAAACTAATTTGGATCGACTCGAGTGTGGGCGACAATTGGCAAAGTGGGGCCAACGCCAAAAGGTTGCCAGAGATTCGAGTTGAAAGATTCGGCGGCAGATGATGGTGGGGGGCTTGGCAAATTTGCATAATGAGTTTTTAAGCTGCTTGGAATTGATTTTATTTTGTGGGTATTTAAGACGATTCTGATTACTTTTTTTGGGATTTTGACTCATTCAACGATTTATGATTTTTATGGCGGCTGCTTAATTGGCCATAAAAATGTCTTCATTCATTTGGGGTTAAAACTTGTGAATATATTGAGAGAATTATTTGGCAATAACACAAACATGAATAGGCATAAGCGGCATCATCGGCATTATGAGGTTTAAGCTAGTGATGAAAGCAACATTTGGAGAACTGATGGACCAAATATCCCAAATTTGTTAAGAGAGTTGGGGTAAGCCGCTCACGTTAGGCAGCAGCTTTGTAGCACGGGTCACCATTAGGATCGAAGTCAGACGGAGTAAACAATATTTGTAGTTTCATCAAGTCGCATTTCCTCTAACAACATCGGAGAAATATATCCCAATGTTTTGCTATTTACTTTCATCTTTAGACTGAACAACAATGGCCACCATAACATCATCATGACGATCGTTTATTATTTTATGGCTTAGAAACGAATTTTTTGCCGCTAGGCAGTTTTCCAATGGCTGTTCATGTGAAAGGATATTTGTTGACTGCCAGACGGGCAAAACGTTATTTTGCCAGACTTTGTGCCAACTTATGCAAAATCACGCGTCACAAATGTGTTTTGTTATTGTTTACATAAAACTGCACTCGTCGTTGGCGACGGACACAGCAACAAACAAACAACAACAACAACAGCAGAAAAACTACACAAAAACATAAATAAATAAGCCGCTGGGGGAATATTCATGTGTCTGTGTTTATATTACCTTTTGGAAAATTGTAAAACGGCCTGACGAGCACGTATTGAGGCAATGCCCAAGGAACAGCAGCAGCAGCAGCGGCTGCATTTTGTTTTATTTTTTTTTAAGTGCCCACAGAAATGCACAACTGTCAGTTAAAAAAGGGTGGTCAGGTTATTTCATCAGTATCGATTCCTGTATAGGCCATATCCAGAGATAATTTTCACTCTAAAAGAGGCAGGGGACAGCATTCAGCAGCACAATTTGGCCTTAACCGGCCAGCACTTGTTCCAGCAACACAAAACTCACCTTAGCAACATTTTGCTAGCAACAATTGCCTTTTGTGTTTTCTGCCTTTTCTTTTTCTCTACCTAAAGCCAATTATTTTGATGGAAACTCTGTTGTTGCTGCCGCTGTTGCACGTCATTTGCTGTGTGGTTAACAACAATGTGGAGCAGCGACAGGCAACAACTAATGTTGCGTTCGATTTGATTGGCTGCGCAGCATTTGAAAACAATTTGTTGTAATTGCTTGTTTCTGTTGCTGCTGTACATTACAAGTATATAGGCTTGATTAATGTTTTGCTGTCTTACCTTTTGGCTAAGCCAAAGTAGCAAAAAAAGAAAAAGAAACCCACGTGAGTCCATAAAAGGACAAAACCACTCTACGGCCCTAGAAGGGCAAGCCAGATGTTGGAAGTGATCTTGGTACAGGCAGGGTGTTTACTTAATTGGGAACAATAATGTGACTAAAAAGTATTTCTTGTTCCTTAAGCTCCATTTGCACGACCTGATCACTCAGATGAGTGTTTGTCAGACCTTAACTCATTTGATCAACTCAGTTTCGCTTTTATAATTGCCTGAGAAGCTCAGATGAGCCCGTTGCAGAACCATTGGTTCATCTGAATCATCCGTTTCATATGAACATTGGGACGGTTTTTCTAAATAGCGTGGCAAAAATTGAAAATAAACTTGATCTGCCTGCAAGTATAAGAAGCATTTGTCCCATACACGTCAAACCTCTATCTCTTACCATCTCTGACATCTGTTTGTTCATACGGACGGACGGACGGACAAACGGACAGACAGACAGACGGACAGACGGACATGGCTATATCGACTCGGCTGTTGATGCTGATCAAGAATATATATACTTTTTTATGGTCGGAAATGATTCCTTCTCCCTGTTAGATACTTTTGCTCAAACTTAATATACTCTTTGTACCTTCGGTACAGAGTATAAAAACAGGAAGCGAAATTTTAATTTAAAATTCGATAACAATTGTATATTGGCGGTAAATTTTGTTCATATAAATATTTATCACAGAACGAAACATATTCCAAAACTTAATTGTCTTAAATCCAACATAAGGTCTAAGAAATTGGGATGTGGGGTATGGTAAGCAAAAATTTAATGGTCCTTCAATAACAGACTCATACCCATTTGTTTAGAAGAGTCAATTTTACATTATGTATCTAAATTTTAAAATTCCTTAGAGTGCATCTTTGAGTTTTAGAATCCGCTTTATAAAGTCGATTAAGATGTTATCCTATGTGAACCATTAATTGAGCTATAACTTAGTTCAAGTTTGGAACAAAAAAATCTGCTCTAATTGACCAAAAGATAAAGCCAAGATTTACAGAGCCCTAGGAATTTTGTTGTTTTTAATAAATGCAACAACATTTTTTTATTAGATGAAAATTTGCTACGGAAGTGAAAAAAGAGCTGGATGCAGGCCTTCCTTTCCCGACACGGCACGATTCAAAAACAGAAATGAAGTAGATTTGCTTTGAAAAATTCTATAGTTTATGTCTTATTCAAGCATGTCAAACTCACATCTTCCTCAATTTTGTATGTAGCTTGTTCAACCTTGTCACAAGCAGCATTATTGAACAATCCACCAAATTTGGTGCAGATCAGATAAACGACTCATTTTTTTCTAAAGAAAGTTCGCCCTGCTTCTACTGCTGTTGCTCATATTGCTCCAAATGTTATTTTTCTGCTACTGGCGTCACTCATACGCACAAGAATTTGCAACGCTTCGAGACGCCGATACGCACAAACAGACGTCGCGACGACAACTCCAATTGCCTCGCTTCGAAGTGAGTTAATACATCAAAATTCACACGGCGTAGCAAGAGCAGTGTGCGCGATTGAGACTCGCAGAAGAGGGTTTCCGGTTGTTGTTGTTGTTTGAATTTTCCCAAACTTAAGTTTCGTGCCCTCCATTGGTCGCAGTAGAATAGTTTATGTCGTATCGATTGATGTACTGTATGACTTAATCCAAGGGTAGCCAGAATCAGCTTACGGCCGTTTGGAATGAAATACAAATGCACAAAACATATCTCAAACAAAAACAATCACAATAAATATAAAGAAAAACCCGATTTTTGTTTGCGTCAAAAAACAACGAATACGTGGCTTATGGAATGGGAATGGGCACCCCCGATTAAATCGATATTTTCAAAGTTATATTAGAATAAAATGAAAAAAAGCTATAGAAATATTTTTGGACACTTGCTAAGAATATAATAACTTTCGCCTGCAGTTTGCAACGCATTGAAATATTCTTTTCCGACCTGTTAACCCTTTCTTCATGCATATCTGCAACATCTGCAACCGTTTGAGTCCGATTATTTCGAAAAGTATTTAAAGAAGTAGACAATTGTTTATTTCATGTGAATCTTTAATAAACATTGGTTTTGGTTCAGTCACACTGTTCCATGTGCTTTGGACAACAAATTTTCTCGTCTCCCGCACAATTTTGAGAATTGTGCAAGTGGTCTTCGATCCAAATTCTTAAAAAAAGCTCACAATTTAACAGTGAATTGAGAGTATAGCTTTGTTGCAAATCTACATCAAACTGCTTTAGGGAGTAAAGTTGTGCAGTCGTTATTTTAATGTATATCAGCAACATACATGTTTGAGTTCAGTTTTTGTTTGTTTATGGGTACTGTTTTCGGTTTGTCGTTTGTATTTAATGATTTTCTATGGTCACCTATATATATAAACTGCCCGATTGATTATATTTTATAGCTGCAATAGGAATCTTGGTTCGGAAATTGGGTCATAGTAGGAAAAATTATTTGTATTCAATTTAATCGTTCTTAAATTTCGTGATTTTTAACTTGATAGGAAATCGGATTATGATCGGTCGGAAAGTAGATTTCAGAACGAAAAAGTTTTTAATTTTAAGGCTAGAGTTTCTAAATTTTGATATTTATAAGCGCGCACTTGGAAGGTTATAAAAACTAAAGTTAGCTTAGGCTTCTCGCTTGAAAACTCTGAGACATTTTTTTGTAGTGAGATATTGAACAAAGATCTGCAAATCGATTGAAAAGCTAGTTGCAGTAGCCGACATTTTATCTATCTACTATTTAGTGTGCATAAAAAGGTGTACAGCAGCAACAGCGTATAAGTTCATCGCTGCGCTGCTTCGCAAACAATGCCGCTGAGCAAAACAAACTTCGTGTTAGTGATTGTAATTTGTGCCGACCCCTCGTATACGAATACATTTAGGACTTTAAATTTGAACTTGTATAATGGTTTTCAATTGGATGGGAATCAAATTTAACAGGTACCAACTTTATTGTAGTTTAACATGTTTTTAATCTAAGATCATGTATGTTTTAGGCAGCACACCGAATTGAGGAGTTTTTGCTTTCCTGTAGTGAGTCATAAAATATTTATTCCCCTATATATCGTTATTTGTCAATTTTGAGCATGCACAACACGAACATAAACTTTAACATACCAGCAAATCGGTGAAAGTTCCGAAGTAAATAATTATTCATACTTTTTCGAGCAAAAAATCTAACTACTGGTTCACGCTAACATATCAATTACTCACTCACATAAATAAGGTTATGACATGGCCAAGTTACCCCATAGGTTAATTTCTGTTTATTCAGCGCCGCAATGGCCACAACAAGTCTGCCATTTTGGCCAATATCCATGCATTTGAATAATGTTTGCCAAGTTGCATTCAAATTTTTCATGTTTTACAAATGAGCATAAATTACTTGGAAATGAGTCTGCCTCCCATAACTGGAAAGGCTGAATTCGACTTTGATTGAATGCTTTGTCCGTGGAGAATTGCCTGGATTTGGGCTACCGTTTAATCTGCATGCGCAGCGGCTGCATAAATTTGTGGCTCTCCTCATTTGTTTCTGCTTTTTTATTCGGAAAACAAACGCATGTCAAATGTCAGCGTTGCATTTGTAGATAAATCAGAGGACACGGCCAGGCAGACTGACTGACTGACAGTTCGTCCATTCGGAGTTTGGAGTGTTCCTGTGGGTGGCTGCCTTGATTTGGTATTTATTTTTAATGAAGCTTGTCTCTTACTTTGTTGACTTATTGTCTGATTGATTAGTTGAGGTAAGCCAGTCAGCTTTTCTTTCAACCAGTTACACAGCTGAACATTTTCTCAGAAAAACGAAAACAAGATTTGTGTTTTGTTTGTTTCTGAAGCTCTTTACATTTTATTAGGCCCACATGCGCAGCCACAAATCTTGTCATAAAATTTTCGCGTACAACTTTGACTTCCCGTCTTGGCGCTCTCCGAGCAGGCCTATTAAATTCATAATGCGCCATGTCCAACTGTGTTTGTGTGTGTGTGTGTGTGTGCGTGTGAGTGTTTTCCCCTTAAATCTTATTAAGTCTTCTTTTGTGAACACTTCTTGCCGCGGTTGGCGCTTTAATGTGGCTCACCAAAGTTTCAGCACGTACTTATATTAAAGACCGGCAGACCAGAAGCCGCTTGGCATTTTGACAACTAGTCCCAGTCCAGACAAGGAATTTCCTTTAAAGATTTTGCTTAAATCTAACTTTGATTTGTCTGTTGTGTGACCCTCAGCCGGAAGACTATTTTTAAGGCAATTAAAAGTGGGCCAAACGAGTGCTTGGAAAGGGTGCTTCAGTTTAGAGGGTAGATCAATGAATGAAAATACGGAGATAAAATAATTTGAAAATGAAATTCGTTTTATAAGAAAGATTTTAATATTTATATATAATTTAATTATGCTTTTATACACAGAAGAAAATAATAAATCTAATAACCAAATAAAGAAAAACCTTGAAAACAGCTTAGAAATCTCAAACACAAAATTTACCTTCTGTTAACTTAAAGATCCTGCTGCTTCGACCGAGGCCACTGAACAAAAGCAGAATCGCTTTGTGCTGCTGCCTTCCTCTGCGGCTTCGGTTTTTATCAAAAGCAGAAGCAAAAGCCGACGCAAGAGTTTCTATTGATCAGTTGAAAAAAGTCAAAGCTGTGAAAAGTAAAAATTTTGGGACTTTTGCTGACTCCACTTAAGCAATTTAAGCTCTGGTTCTGAGTATAATGCGAATGTTTCTTCTTAAAGTCGATTATAAACTATCTAAATGTAAGATTTTTGGATTTCAATTAGTATTGGGTTGAGATTATCTCTTCTCTGTCAACTACTGACACCGTTTCTCTTGGTTTCGAGAAAGATTGATTTTTGTCTCAGTGTGGGATAAGTCAAGGCTGCAAGCCTGAAATTCTTCAGAATCCTCCACAGCGAATTTATTGTCCAGTTTTCGAATAGGTTCTAGAAACATTTGATTATTTAATTAAATAAATATTTCTCTAACATTTCTTGGTATTTTAAACATTCATTTGAATCGGATCGACTTTAAGTAAGTTTTTAAGGGTGTGGTTACGGCTTAAATATTTTTAATATTCTATTGTTTTGACATTTTTTAAGCAATGCTAAATGTTTTCTTAAGTAATTTCATTCAAATCATCCTTAACAATGATTATTCCCGCTGGGCTTATTTGAAAAACCTCCAATGAAACACTCTGTACTCATAAAGCATTTATTCATTATACAGTATCAACCCGTGCCTGAACTTTTGAGGCGGCCTCAGTTTGGATTCTCTTTTCAATGCGCTTCAATTTAATTTAATTCGCCATGAATTGAAATTTCAATTATTGTTGATGCGGCGACACAATTTCGTCAGATCTGCTCCTCCTTCTCCTCCGCTTTGACCCACATGCAACTTCCTTTTTAATGGCACTTATTGCAATTTCCTTTATTTTCCTCATTTCATTTACTGAACTGATAACCTTGATGCGTGTGTGTGTCTGTGTATAAGTAATCATCATAAGTTTCCACCTGCTTAATCACTTTGCCATAAAATTAATTGAATATCTCTATTGAAATAGCGTGTGATCTTTGGTTTGACTACAAATTACATAATTGATTCATTTGCTTTGTATTTTGTTTTTGGCAACATCATTAACAAATGTTGAGCATTTAACGCCGGCTTGAAAGAGGCGCCTTCAGGGCACGCAATGGCCACAACACAGGTGACGACAAGAGTAGCAACAGCAGCAGCTGTTGAAGGAGGAGGTGGAGGCAGGGCAGACAGAACATATACGAAGACTATAATTAAAATTTGAACCTTTGTGGTTTTCTGACAGGCCAGGGGCTTTTAAAATAGCTGAGAAAGATTACGCAAAATGAGATACGCCCACTTTATGTGGAGGCTGTTTCGTGGGTTTATTTATGAATTTATGTCAATAATATGCTGAGAAGGCAAAGGATTAGAGTTAACATGTGCATTGTGTAACACTTTTGATTGGTTTTTGAATAATTTTATCAAGACATTTGTGATTTTGAAAATCAGTCTGACTGAAGGTCAAATGTATCAATTGTCTTGTTATTTTGCTGTTATGCTGACAATATAAATAAATGTTTAAAAAAATAAATGAAGAGATTATTTTAGGGTTTCAAATTTGTATCTATAAAATACTTAAAACCACTTTTTGAAACATTGTCACAAAGAAAAAAAAAAATTTCTGGACTTTAATCAATCTCAAAGAATGTTTTCTCAGAACAAGTACAAAAGAATGGATTTGAGTATGGATAAATCAAATTTCAAGTACTGATTCGTACTGAAGATAGTTCCTTTCGGATCGAATAATTTGAGGAGTGTTTCAAACATTTCGTACTTGTTTTACGCACAATCAAGTACAAGACGTACATGTTTTCAAACTTAAGCCTATTTCTTAAAAGGAATCGTTTAAGTAGTGTCGTTTTAAAATCGTGTTGCTAGCATACTCCGCAATAGAATTATTATTCCAGAATTGAAAATAAAAGTTACACAATTTACGTAATCTGCCACAACTAAGCGCAAAGATTTGGAATATATGACCTCTGTTGTTGAAAAAATGGTGTCAAATTAAAAGAGAACATAACAAAAGTAATAGGCAACCCGCACCATCCATCATCAAAGCCCTTAAAAATTTGCTTATTTTTTTAAGATGACCGACAATCTTTGAAATAGGCCACTGTTCCCCTCAAGACGAAATTTAATTAAATTTATTTAGCCAACTTGAATTTTTCCGACGGGTAGTTAATCCAATGAGCGCACAGATCTTCTTTGAAGAAGTGCAAAGTATTAGATGCAATCTTTACTATAACCAAACAGATCCATTTGAATTCTTTTAGATTTTTATAATTATTTTTATATTCATTAAGTGTCTCCACACAAATGTACAGAAAAATATTTTTTATACCCTTGGAGAGGGTATATTAAAATTGTCCGGATGTTTGTAACGCATAGAAGGAAGCATCTCCGACCACATAAAGTATATATATTCTTGATCAGCATGACGAGCTGAGTTGATATAGCCATGTCCGTCTGTCCGTCTGTCCGTCCGTCTGTCCGTCTGTCCGTCCGTCTGTCCGTCCGTCCGTCCGTCCGTCCGTCTGTTTCTATGCTATCTCCTCCGTCAGTTTTAAAGATATCGCAACCAAACTTTGCACGAAGTCTTTTGGTATAAATACGCTGCACATTTGTCGGAACCGGCCGGATCGGATGACTATAGCATATAGCTGTCATAGGAACGATCGGTCGAAAAACTAGTTTTAGTGAGAAAAACTTTTTTGTTTTTAATGCTATCGCTCCCAACGCTCGTATTTATAAGTTTTTAATGATTTCACATAATTTCACCAAGCCTTGTCAAAATCGGACAACTATATAGTATAGCTGCCATACAAAAGTTAGGTCTGAAAAAAGTCTTTGTGAGAAAAACTTTTTTGTTTTCAATGATATCGCTCCCAACGCTCGTATTTATAAGTTTTCTATTATTTTACATAATTTCACCAAAATTTTTCGAAATCGGACTACTATATAGTATAGCTTCCATACAAAATTTAGGTCTGAAAAAAAGTCTTAGTGAGAAAAACTTTTTTGTTTTCAATGTTATCGCTCCCAACGCTCGTATTTATAAGTTTTCAATGATTTCACATAATTTCACCAAAATTTTTCGAAATCGGACCACTATATAGTATAGCTGCCATACAAACTGTCAGGCACATATCAACCTCCTAGGGTATATAAACTTCGGTCGAGCCGAAGTTAGCTGGCCTCCATTTTTTTAAACTAATTTCTATATTTAAGACATTTTTTTCTAAAAATGTATTTTTAGGCAAATTAAAGTAAAATAAAAAAAGCTTTAAATATACATAGAAATTTTTTCAAAATTTAAGATCGATTTTTTACCCTTGACTGATTTGCCTTAAATATAGGTATACAAATGATTTTCTGAGTGTATGACATTAGAGAAGAAGATTGTAAAATTATTTTTAACTGATCGACAACACAATAAATAATTTAGTTCAAGTCTGGGGTGCCAAAGCCCATTGCGCACGCCTCGCATTAGTTGTAATTGTTTTCCGCAAAAGCGAAAGCCGCCCTTATAGCCTTCACGCTTGGCAAATGGCATTAAGTAGTGTAACAACAACTTCAAATGTTTTTTGTCTAGTAGAGTGTTGCGAAAACATCGATAGCACTATCGATACAAATGATGTTTATGGATTTGGCTTCCCATCGGTTGTTGGTATTCGCTTCGATGTATCGGAGCATTCTTCATATTGTAACAAAGTAAGGGTACCAATTTCTTATTTTATCAAGAAAAGCAAATTTATTTGATAGAACTATCGATTGATGTAGAAAACTATCGATGGCGCATATTATCGATGTTCAAATTATCGATAGTGCTCTTTAAAACTTGTTGGCTGCGGACGATTTCCCAGTTGTTTTTCACGTTTAGCTTATGGCTAAATGTAGTGCAATAACAACTCCATGTGTGTTTTCTCTTCCCTTTCTTTCCGATCGAAGGTTTTGTTGTTAACTGAGAATGATTTCGTGTGCGTCTATTAATCAGACAGAGGACTCGAAAATGTTATTAATTGTTGGCTGGGACTCTAGACACCTCAGACTTCAGACTACAGCTTTAGCAAGCTAAATACAAAGAAGCAATCAAGGCGATTTTTGAATCTATTCCTGATTCCTTACTGCGCTCTTCTAGAGTCCAATGTTTTTCCCCTGTGTAAGTTTAATTGGCATGGAACCGATTCAATTATAAGTTAACATGCTCCCTTTTTCGGTTAAGCTGTTCGACAACTGTTTTTATTTCGATTTTTTTCTATGCCTAATAAATTTGTTGTCTAAACAACTCAATTGGTTGGCCTTAGCCTAGGGCTTCCTTTTAATAAGATTTTTCGCTTTGTGCCTTTGTGTCAAACCGGGTGAAAATCGTTTTAAAGCTTTGACAACTACACAAAGTGCTGCGAGTACCAACAAGTTGTTGCAGTTGTTGTTGTTGATGTTGTTGCAGCAACTTGGGCAAACAATACGCCCGCTCTACAAGCATTTTGAGAAAAGACTGGATAACAGTTAGAAAGTCAACGTTGCCAGTTGGCAGTTGCCTCGTCTTGAAGTTCTTTATACACAACAACATGCAGCAACTCCACCAAAGTTTCCGTCGTCGGTTGAATTTTCATGGGTTTTAAAGAGATTTTTTTTCTTTTACTTTTGCTTCTTTTGCTCGTCTGCTGCTTCTTCATTGCTTTGGGGCGAAAAATGTTAACACCATGTTGCCAGATTGTTGTTGTTGTTGTTGCTGCTGTTGCTGTGACTGCTGCAGTTGCCATTTTGCAGTTGTACTCGCCACTTGACTAGGTTTTAATTTATGTGACTGTTAAAACTGTTGACAAACAGCATTACAACATGTTTGGCAAATTTATGGCCAAACTTGCCCAGCCTGATGGAACTGTCACATAAATATGGTATTTAGTACGTTGGGCCAGAATAAGGGCAGGGACCTGGAATTGAATTCTAGCAAAGCTAGTTGCACTTGAACTTCATTTAGAAAGTGCTGGAAAATGATTCTCAACTCAAACACAAAGCAAAAATTTTGGAGCTGGACTCTTCGTTGGCGTGGCAGGCATTCAATTGGAACGAAGCGATGGCCACAACAATTCGTTATGTTTTCGGCGCCCAGGCCAAACAGCCTGCACGGCCAGGCCCAACTCCACTTGGCTAACTGACTGTCGCCCCACAACGGCAACAACAACAGCAACCAATGAATTTTCAATGGCGTTTGCGTCTCTAACTGCAGCTGCAGGCAAAAGGCAACTGTGGCCAACCATTTGGACAAACCATTGAAGCATTTTTGGCTTTTGGCGATTTGCGTTTTTTCTGGCTTTTTTACTTTGTTTTGTCTTGGTCGCGCTAAAATTTAATGCCCACCCTTGTCGGCCCCCTCCCCCATCAATTGCCCAAGCGCACGTGGGGTGCGGTTGACTACCTTCAGGCCTGCTGCGGTTGCAGCTGCCCAGCCGAACGCTGGCCTTACATGTAAGTAGACCAGCAGCTCCCCAGCTCCAGTAAAGCGGTTTTCGTACATTTTTGTGCACTGGCTAGCTGAAAATTTATTATCTATGGACAGGGGCGTAGGCATTGGTTAGGCTTTTCGAATTGTCCGCCAGTCTGAGTCAAGTGAAAGTTGGCGCGCTTTAGAGATCAACATTTGGATGTGAAAAATCGAAAGAAATAACAAAATTTAAGTAGGGAAAATTTTCTGTTATTTCTGTAAATTAAAATATTGCTTTAATCCTGCTTCTACTTATACATAAGCTTAGGCAAAATATTGAGTTTTAAAATTTTTTTTAAAATAAATGCTATGAACTATTCAGCCGTTTTGTGTATCAAACTCTATATATATAAAGTTCAAGTTTATAAAAAAAAGGTGTGATAAAAATGGTATGATATGAATTTAAGGGCTTAATTTAAAAATCACAAGCTCTCTCTATGGTATATATTTATATAAATCAGCAATGGCAATCTTTCAAAAGAAGAAAGCTTAAAGAGACCTGAAATATCAACAACTAGATCACATGCTGCTGTGTTTTTTCTTTATTTCTGTAAGTCTTGCTTATTGTGTTGCTCCATAATTAATGAAAACAACAACAGTCGCAATGAAATAACAGGCAGAAATAATAGTCTCAATCTTGAAATACCAAAAAATAATTTAAAAACCTCTCTTCCCCTATGGTTAAGTCACTATTAAGTCACTGTTTAGTCACTGTCTAATCATTGTTTAGTCACTATTTAGCCACTTATTAGTCACTGTTGAGTCACTGTTTAGTCATTGTTCAGTCACTGTTTAATCACTGTTTAGTCACAGTTAAGTTCCTGAATAGTCAGTGTGTGGTCACTGAAAAGTCACTGTTTATTTACTGTTTAGTCACTATTAAGTCATTAAAGAAAACTGAAATCAGTCACTGTTTAGTCACAGTTTAGTACCTTTTTAGTCGCTGTTTAGTCATTGTTTAGTCATTGTTTAGTCACTGTTTAGTCACTGTTAAGCCACTGATCCCCCTTTCCCTTCCTATTTTATCATCCAGCGGAGCAGAGCTGAACCTGTTCTGTCGAAAATATGCACTACGCCACGCGAAAAACTGCTCTTTAATAGAGAGATGGTAATCGAAAACAAACAGACTGCGAACATTCTGCATTACAATTTAAAACAAAATATACGCATTCGTAAAAGGAATCCGATGACAGTCTGGACCCAGCATACCTCCTTAAATCTAGTAATGGAGGCTGTAGGCATTGTAGGCCATGCCTATGGCAAAGTAAAGCAGATTGTAAGGGATTACTTCCTTCATACTAATGGATAAGTAACGTATCCATTATATAATAGCAATTTGCTCCGCTGGGCATCTTCCCATTCTGTCGTGGGTGTATGTGTGTGTATGCATGACGTAAACGTCATGTGACTCTAAAATCAAATTTTACTCTTACTGAAATCTTCCACACCGAAATTTACTATGTTTAACATCAAACATTTGTTCTGTAGCTTCTGTAAATTTATTGCAATGAGAATGCGTGACTTAAATTTCTAACATAATGAACTCTTCCTTAAAAAATGTTCTTAGATTTAGGCAAAGTGAAAATCGACTGTTTGCTGAAATGACTTGTTGTGAGCCAGGTGCTTAAGGTGCAGATACTTAAGTCATCAACGAAAGAGTATCCCTGGTGCTGGAATCTTGAGGACAACTTCTTTTATATTGCATTTTTATGCCTTGGCTATTAGGTCTGTTTGTAATATTCATTAAAGAAAGCACATACTAGAATAAACCATGGTGGAATTAACAAGGTGAAGCCGAACACACAGATCTCAGAGATGGTAAGAGATAGAGGATTGACATGTATGGAACATATATTTCTTATACTTGCAGGCAGATGAAATTTATTTCAAATTTTTGACACGCACCCAGCCGCCCCCGCAATAATATAATAATAAATGGTTTTTAACTTCAAAAGATATTTAGTAATCAAGATTATTTATCAATTCGTCTAAGGAATGATAAAGATCGGATAACCAACACTCAAGTTATGTACAAAAGAAAGTTTACAGTAGTGGCGCCATCTATTTGTCAGCAGAAATGCTTTCAGTTACTACTTTAGATACAGAGTATATGACAGTCGTTCTCGTTTTGTATAAATTCCTACTTCACAGAAGGGCCTAAGGCCAGCACATTACTTTTGCATTACTTTTGCATTTCCATCATCATCATCAGATCTTGTTAGCGTTGTTGTTTTAGACTTAGCGCCCACAGTTGTTACTAATGATCTTATAAGAAAATCCCCTACCGCAGTCAGCGATGCATAAAAACCTTACAAGAGTAAGACAAGAAACGAAAAAACTCCAAGCAGAAAGCCACCACCAAAGTTGACTGATTTCTAGACTTGAGTATGGGTTTTTTTGTCTACTTTTTTCCCAGTTCATTTTTTTTTTTTGCTTGAGTTACTTCTGCGTGTGGGAATTTTCTTATCTGATGGCTGGACGCTTTCTTGTAAGACGCTGGCCAAAACGCGTTTATGTATAATTAAGTTGGGTTGGAAATTGGTTTAGAAATAGGTCTATCTGCTCGCATGTAATTTACATTGATGTATATGCAAATCTCTCGCTTTACTGATTTATGTCGTTTCTTCTTTCTCTTTTGCAGACCTGGTTCTTCACAGACACCGATGATCATTATTACCAAGAGAAGACAAGTGAGTAAAAAGGAAATCATAACTTAAGCACCCGCGCTCCAAAATTATATTTCCAGATTTATCACAAAGGAAGAAGGTTCTTCTTCTACCTGGCTACGACCTCTTACCTTTCGATTCGTTTTCAATTTTTTTCGTCTTTTTTTTTTGGTCCGTTCTCAATTTGGTTTCACATCAGCCTGGGCCACGCCCCCAGCACCGCCTAATATTGGCCACTGTCTGGAGTTTGGATACCAAGACTCCAAAAACCGATTAAAGTTTATAGAAAGACAGAGGAACAAAAACTTCATCACTCACCCGCATTTTAATTGAATTGCAGCCTGGCCGAAGAGCCAGCGAGCGACGAGTTTAATTAAAAAAAAGTTCAAATTTCAATTTCGCTCAAAAAATTGTATTTTATTTTTGCATACTCCCAACCAGAGGAGCGGAGGCTATCTCAGGTTTCGCACAGACTCCTTTGGCTTGGGTTTTTGCGGTATTTTGATTAGGCAAAGAACTGGCCAAAGGATTTTGCTAAACACGCTCGGGGATTTTGAGTTATGTCCCTTATGGACAAAGGACCCGGGCAAGCAATTCGCATGTGTGTGTGTGTGTGCTTTAAATATTTCAACAATTTTCATCCAATTAAGGCGCAAAATGTTTTTTGTGCCTGTGCTCTGCTTTCAGGCAAACTCCCCTCCTTCCCTGGCTTCCTGCCTTGTATCTTTATCGGCGTCGACGGCGGCGGCTGTCAAACGATACAAAATGTATCCGCTGGATATGAGCGGCATTCTTGACTAACAAGCTACTGTTTTTGGTCTTCTGCGACTGGCGTTGATATGAACTTGGCCTTTTAGTTAATTAACATAGAAGTGGAACCCCGTTTCTTGTTCGTTCGCTGCTTAATTACCAATCTTTATCAAAATGTTTCTCCTTTCCTTTTTCTCTCCTTGCAGAGGGTCACCTTATAAACACGAAATGCTCACAGGGCCATTTTCGCAAGGCCTTGTGCTGCAAAATGTCCGCCGAATTGGATGTGTTCCTGGAGAGCGGCAAGAAGTAAGTATATGTATATTGGGTATTGGGATTGGGGTTGCCATACGTGTTTCAATTTCATGCAGAATTATTGCATTAGTTGAGGCCGCATGCGAGGGGTCACCGCCGCGGCGGCCGAGCTGCAACTGCAAATGTTGTCATATTTGCCAGCTTAGTGGTCATTCGGTGCATTTTTAGTTAACAACTTGAAAGATATGGGCGAGAGCAATGACTTTTTATGGATGCTGTTGTGGTGGCTGCTGTTGTAATAATAGACTTTAATGCTTTTAATAAGCAACCGCAAGAGAAGCCCATCATTCCATTCCACCCAGCACTAAACCTTGCCTCTGTGTTGCAGCTGCCATGCGTTCTAATTTGCGCAATTAAGACGCAACGGCAGCAACAACAACAACAACAACGTCTCCGCCAGCCACTCAAAACTTGTCCGGCCAGCAACAACAACAGCAAAAAACCGCAAAAGAACCAGAAAAGACACTTCAACTAGCGCCCAAAGGAGCAGCCTAGAAATTCTTCACTTTTGATACCCCTTTCAAGAAGTTGAATGAAGCGTTTCCGACCTAAGCCCATGGAAGCTACGCGTAGCGGACGTATAAAGAAACTAGAGTCTCGAGTCAATTCTCGTTTAATAAAAGTGTTTTTCTGTAAACTTTGAGATAACATTATATTATTTCAAGACTGCTCAATCCTGTTTTCCAATTTTATTTAAACTGATCAAGATTTGATGCAGGGTCTTACACTTACAAAGTGCATATATACTTTGTCGAATAGTAACAAAAAAATAATATATTATTAAAATTGTTAATCAAAATAACTGAAAGAAAGAGTTTGTGTAAGCTTGTAACTTGTAAAGTTTGTTTAAGCAGATGAATTATCTCCGGCTCAAGGTTAAGTTGATAGAGAAAATACTTTAATGTTTCTTTTTTCTCCGATATATTTCGGCTACTCTTCGGTATCCGTTTTCAGGGCAAAACTACAAAAATTATACACCAGTATTAAACACATGAACAATCATTTAACAAAATTTTCAGTTCTTGATTAAGTGTCTGCATAAGTCCGTCTTATAGTTGAGTCTTCTGTCCGTTGGTATGTTTGAAATGTGCAGCATTTCTAATGTAAACCGCTTGTTGTAATGCTGCTCTTGAGGTAGTATTGTCCCTGCCTTAAAATTTGGTAATTTGACCATGCGAATCGTTCTGACAGTTTAGGTAGATATGTAAGCGATCTCTATTTTTTGGTTCCTGGATTGTTCACTTAATTGAGTTTTTGTGACTTTTCAATAATGACTGTAATAACGACTAACCCACACAAGAAAAATTTTTAATAATTTATTTTATATCTGTTTCTATGTCTATGTGATATGAAGTGTCGCTTATTTCAATCATTTGCTGAATACAGCGTAGTGCTGTATTCAAATATCGTTACTGGAAATTTTTGGATGTTTTACTACTCGCAGGCTATTACTGGACTCTCAGACCCTCCTTTGAAATATCTTAAAAAAAAAGAGGTAGTCGTGTGCCACCCAGTATAAGCAAAGGTCAGATCTAGGTGCTCAGTACTTGATACTTAGTGCTCGACGCTCATAGCTTACTCGATACTAAGTACTCAATTTCTGTACTCAGTAATTAGTAATTGATTTTCAATACTCCGTTCTCAGTATTTGACAATCATTACAATCGAAACCAAGTAATCGTTATTTGGTACTTGATGCTCTGCACTCTATATTCAGAGTACGATACTCGAGCACTGATACAGAAAGTTAGTATCTTGCCGCCTACTCCCTGGTTCTACGTTGCACATCCAGTCTCCGAAGCTTAGCCATAATGGTAGTTGCGAATTCATAAGTAGCAATGGGACTAGCTATCTTCGGCTATATATTCACCCATCACCCTGGATAGTTTCGCTCTTTCAGCCTCAAACCTTTTACACACGAACGAGACGTTCCTGGTGTCCTTCACAGGGCCTTTTTCGCAGCAAGTGCACACCTCGCTATCATCATGGTCGACTCTTTTCAAGTAGCTTCTAAAACAGCCGTGCCCACTAAGAAGCTGAGAGAATATAGAAGCTTATGGACAGCCATGGCAATAATTTCGGGACTAGGCTATGGGTCCAGTGACCCTTAGATGATAGGACCCAACAATGTTGCCATTTCTTAATACTCCGGTTCCTCGCATATTGCTAATGTAGTTTGGCTCGATCATTCTGGCGCCCGAGCAGGGACTTCTTGGAAAAGTTTCTAAATTATCCAGCTGACACATTGCTGGGCTGGAGCTCAAATGACTACAGTTTTCGTGTCAATCAATCTGTATTTTAAACCCCCTTTTTACAGCATTGAAAGTATTTTAGAAACTTGTAAAGGAAATAATTCAAAGGGTAACATAGTTTCGAACCACCCGAAGTTACTTGATATTTTTTTACTGCTTTTACTTCTCTTTGGTTATTTGTAATTGCACAGAGCAGAAACAAGAAATCTAGAACAACTCGGACATGCTTGGACTTTAGATGATGAGGATGACGAGGTTGGCTTTCATCTTAAGTTGACTGGTCGTTTTGGCTTAGAACTTGAAACTGTCATTATAAAAGCGCAGAGCATGCAATCAATAGCAACAACAGCAACAGCAACAACAACAACACGTTGCCTGCAACATGAAGCAAAATAAATGGCAAGCAATGAAATTGTGCAGTTATGACCAAGACAAGGCTCTGGTGGCTGCTGGCTGCTGTTGCTGGTGGGTCCAAGTGGAGACCAAAAAATAAAAATATGAAATGGTATCAGGTGGCACAGGAAACTGCTCCGTTGGGGCATCCTTCTCGGCTGATTGGCAACGTTTAAAATGTTGCTCAAGCAGCTACAGCGAACTCCCTGGCCAAACAAAACCCTGGCGATACATGGAAAAGAGGTTAATTAACGTGCATTCGAACTGGCAATTATGGCACGCTGCTGTGCCCCCTCCTCAGCTGCTGCGTCTCATTTTTACAACGCCGTGTTGCTGCCGTGCGTATATGTTGTACAGCAGCAACATGTTGCCGTTCGAACAGTGGGGAGCCCCCACCCCCTCTGCTTTATAAAAAAAGTGGCTCCATTAAATGCAAATCTTGCCAGTGGTTTTTAATTGCATTTTGTGTTTGGTAATGCAAATTTATTTGCCATAAAACTTGAATTATTTGCTCCACTGTGCGAGAGGGAACGCCTTTCGCTCGCCTTGGATGGCTAATTGCAGTGTCTGCTGTTGCTGTTGCTGCTGTTGGTGTTGGGTATCCATTATAATGCCGAACAATTAGTGCAATTTAATTAAAATTACAACAGCAACTGCAAGTCATACAACTAGATAGACAACAACGACAACCAGCCGATGACCTGCCACGTCACTCAAATCTCCTCTATATCCAAACTGAACCGACAGCAATCATCAATTATAAAGCTTGGAGCCGTCGTTTGTGAAATCGCTTCGGACAGTTCATAAAGAAATTCCACATAGGCGCCAAAGGTGTTTACGGAAAAAGGGTTACTGTGCCCCACTGTGCGCGACATAAAAACGAATTTATTAATTAGTTTTGTGTGTTTGTTTCGACTCTAAATTCCTTTCTCAACGTTGGCTTTTGCTTAATCTTTTCCGATTTATTTGTTTCAAGTTCTAATTTATCTTGAGCTGGGTGTGGGCTGTTGTCGTGCGGCGGGCACACCCATTAGGTGTTCGACTTGTCAGGCAATTGTATAAACAGACACTTATCTGATTGCAGTCCGCGGCAGCCAAAAAGGGAGACCTTCAGTGACGCATCGTCTTCATATGGCACGTTCAGTGTTTTCACATTTCGTAATCACAATTTTGACATAATAATGGCAAATGAACTGGCTCTGGGTGTAATTACAACACGTAATATGCGTAATATTCACAGCATAAAATGGCGCATACTCAAACACACACACAGAAAGAAAGCAACAAAAGGATAGCGGGACAGCAGCGACAGCATCCATCACGATGATGATGATGATGTTGTTACATGCGATTTAATGATGAGCTGATTTTTTGGCCATCCTCAAGGTGGGAATTTTGCAGTGGTTTCCCTTGATTGGTTTTGTGGGCGCGTGGGAAGTTGAAAATTTGTTCAAACCTTGTGTACATTTTGTATGAAGTCGTAAGCGGCTGTAAGGTTATGTACTTAAAAATGGGTTGTCAAGTCTTATATTCGTTATCTTAGGTGTGAATCGGTATTTGGTTGACAAACCATTGAATCATTCTACACCTAAACGAACTCTAATAATTTCGTTAAGCATTTTTATCGAATATTTCAATGATACAATATTTTACAATTACTTTCATTGTCCATAATTTGTCTTACTCACTGCCGTTCTACGAGTCAATGCTAAGCTTTTTAAATTCAAAAAAAAAAGTCGAGGACATAAGGTAATAGCCCCAGTCTGCTTGAAAAGCAAGTAAAGGCAGCCAAGAATTTAGTCCCTGTCCTTCCAAATCCGGGCTGATTCAACTTTGATTCAATACCGTGCACTTAAGCCTTAAGCTAAGAGACGGGAGACGAAGTAAGCTCAGCCTTATCGTTTTAGTTGTAGTTGATTCCCAAGTCGCCCAGGAATGACCAACAGATGGCGTCTTGTCTTCAGAAGACAATTTGTAACATAACCGTTAATTCAATGCCTAGCTTGATGACTTTACCATTGCAAACAATCTGGGGTGCGCTGGAAATATGTAGATATTTATACCCGTTACTCGTAGAGTAAAAAGGGTATACTAAAGTCGTGCAAATGTATGTAACAGGCAGACGGAATCATTTCCGACCATATAAAGTATATATATTCTTGATCAGCATCAACAGCCGAGTCGATATAGCCATGTCCGTCTGTCCGTCTGTCCGTCCGTCCGTCTGTCCGTCTGTCCGTCTGTCCGTCTGTCTGTATGAACACCTAGATCTCAGAGATGGTAAGAGATAGAGGTTTGACATGTATGGGACAAATGCTTCTTTTATCTGCACGCAGATCAAGTTTGTTTCAAATTTTGGCCACGCCCCCTCCCGCCCCCGTAATTTGGAAAAAGCGTTATATCTCCTACAGTTTTGAAGATAGACGATTCATACCTTCTAGAGATAGTTAGTAATTAGCAAAATGAATCGATTTGCCGAAGAAGTGATCAAGATCGGATGAACGGTTCTCAAGTGATACAGGCCCCCCGCTACCCCCCCCTCCCACCATAAAAAAATGTGGCATACTTATCGGATGGTCACCCTGAGGAACGCAGGAACACTGTCAAACATGTTTTTTCATGAGTAACGGGTATATCGAAGTCGGTTAGAGCCGACTTTAACTTACGCTCTCGTTTTTTCGTAGGAACAATTGCACTTCGAACTTAACTTCGACTGCTTTATTTGTGAAGTGACAAGAAAAAAACCGGCCACCGAATGCTTGCCGAAGTCATGCTTCACAATGTGCTAGAGAGAGTCACAGTCACAATTTTTGCGCTCTCTTCTTGAGGAACCCTGCTTCACCATAAGTGCCGGCCAAATGGAAAGAACAAAAAAGTGTGCCTATGTTGGTGAACGGGAGAGCTCTCTCCAGACCTCAGTCGATATACTTGCAATTCAGTGCACACCGATTCACACAATCAAAAGTGCATAAAATCACGACTGGCTTCGGCTCCTGGTAGCTATGGGTGGCACTGCCTTACATCGACATTGACAACAGTTTTGGCTCGACATCTTAGATAGAAGAAATCCTGTCGGCAAAATAAACCAAAATTTGTGCGCACACAAACATTTTAATCACATGACAGCAACACACGAAAACTGTGGAGTCCCGAAAAGAGAGCACACAGAGAGAGTGCCTTACCTCTCATACATAGTTGTATCATGTTTGTGCACTTGACTAAAAATACTACGATGTCAAGTTTTAAATAAAGAATCCATGCTAATGAATATTCCGAAATCGTAATATTTAGTCTACATGGGATTTGTGTACTCAATTTTTGTAAACAATGCAGGATTTAGTGTTTACTTAAACTTCGATTCCCCTTTATATACCCTGCTCCCATTAAAAATGGGAAAAAGGGGATCATGAAGTTGTGCAAATGTATGTAACAGGAAGAAGGAAGCATTTCCGAACCTATACAGTATATATATTCTTGATCCGCATTAGCAGCCGGGTCGATTTACCCATGGCCGTCTGTCTGTCTGTCCGTCAGTTCGTCATTCAGCAGCGAAAAGCTGTCACTCTCTATGTATAAACTCGTTGATCTCACAGACTAAAGAAGTAGAGCCACAAATTTTTGCATGTATGTAGGCATTCACCGTACCCAGATCAAGTTTGCTCCAGGTTTGGCAAATTCCTCCTCCATATTCTTCTATTGTACACTTTGTTCGTTTGTTATTTATTTTATAATACCCATTGAAAGTGTATAAAATTTTGCAGTCTTCTTTTAATGCATCTGAAATAGCCTCACAAATTTTGTATAATGCTAACGTACTAAAAATTAGTTTACATCACATTTCTTCAGAAACTTCCTCTTTTAAATAGAAAATCGGTTAAAATAACTATACATTGTTCATTGGGGTGTCTTCTATTTTCAAACTTAAGCTTAATCTGCGTGTAGACAATACGAATCTATATTTAAATTTTGATTGCTCTTGCTCTCTAGTCTCTGAGATCTTGGTATCCATACAGTCGGACATGGCTATATCGACTCGCCTGTTGATGCTAATCAAAAATAAATATGCTTTATGTTGTTGGAAACGTGTCCTGTTTGATTTTACATTTGCACGTCCTTAGTATACCCTTTTAATTCTTCGAGTAAGGGGCACATAATTCTTTGATATTTATGATCCCTTGAAACCTTATCTCTTAAGTAAGCATGAAAAAGTCTAGAACTTAAAATAACCTCAAAAAGTTTTTCTTTAAAGTTTGCATGAAAAAGCATCGTACTCAAACATGGATCTTTTTGAATTTAAGTAGAAGCAACTTTTTTAACAACACTACTAAGGAGGCTGGTTGACAGTATGTCATTTCATGAATTTCCCAATCTTGTGCTATCTTTAATGAGCTGGCAGGGAGTACCTTATGTCTACACTGCTATGACCGCTTGGGAATCATAAATGCGGGCTTGTAGCAAAATCCGACATCAGCAGCAATCGTTAAACTAAAGCTTTGAGTGTTTGCGTGCCTCGTATCGGCCATTCTTGTTTTAGAAAAGTTGTGGACAAAATCATAACTTATCGACCTAGAGGCTGCTAAATAGTTCCACTTTTAAAATATAGTTACAAATTTGAGAGAGTTTACGAATGATACGGGTAAAGAAGTTAGGTAGAAGTTAGGTTTTCCACTTAACTACTCGAAAGGGATTTTTGTTTGGGGATTATGGTTTTTGTTGTTATTTCTTGCGTGTGAATTTTGGGGACACAATTTTCATGCCTCATTTAAATTTAGAAACCAGTGGGATACCAAATGTCTGAATGCATTTCTTACGTTTGCTTATTTGATCATCAATGAAATTTCCCAGGCGTATCGCGCCCCCTTTTGCAACTTGTGGTTTGTTTTCCCTATGCTAATCCCATATTGAACCATAAAACAACATTCACACAGTCGGTTGAACCATCCATCCACCCATTCACAAAACCCATCTAAGGCGGCGACACTTTTAATTGTTGTTGTTGTTGTTGTTGGTAATGCACTCTTCATAAAAATGCAATTGGATTTTCTCTTGGAGGGGAAAGAAAAACTCATAAGCATTCCGTGTGGCATATGTGAAAAACCAGATGTTTGTTGCATGTGTGAGAAAATTTCTTTGCGGCTAGGGAGAGATGCGTGTGAAGCAAACTGGCACTTTTCCTTTGGGGAGTGCAGGAACCAGCAGCCGCGGCGACACATCTCCCAGAATATTTCGTAACGCATCAATTTCATTTATTTGCCACTTGTGGCACCAACAACCACAGCAATCACAATTATTCAATTGAACCCATGCAATGTTGACATTGTCAGAACGGAAGCGGGCAATTTGAATGCAACTTGGCATAAGCATATGAAGTTTCAAACTAGGAAATGCATTCGCAAGTGATGGAAACTCTAATAAATGGAGTTTGTCAGCATCCGGGAAGTGGTTGAGTGAGTGAGTTGGCTACTGCTCTACTTTTCAATTAGCGCCTCCCCCACACACACACACACACATGTAACCCCGACACAATCGTCGACAATTGCCTTCAATTTGCAAGCATGTATCTACAAGATACATTTTGCGAGAATTAATGATTTGCTTTGTCAGGCCAAAGTGGCGAGCAGCATTGACAAATGCGTTTCAATTGTTCAAAATGTGAAATGTGCGTTGTGCGCAGCCGCAGCAGCAGCAGCAGCCACTCTGAATCTCTGACTCATGCTGCATTCAAAAAACGTAAAGATTAATTTCCCTTTTAGCTCGTGTTGTGCCTGTGTTTGTTTGCTGCTTAATGTAAATATCTTGTTGTGGCCAACACAACACATTGATTTGTATCAATCCGCGAAATTGGAATCCCAAAGATACTTTACTCTTTCGAGCGGATGACAGCTGACTTATTGCTAATTGCAAGGGCCAGGCCTGGGCCTGAAATGAAATCAGTTCGTCATCCCTGATCGCTTATCGCCGCTCAGGCTGCTGCTCGGTTGGCTGTCAAAACACTTTTAGCGCTGACTGTGCGGCAGGCAACTAAGTTGCCTGAGCGCTCTTAATGCGAAATCTATTAAGACCGGCCTTTCCCTGCCGCTGCTGCTGCTGCTCGACTTGAAGTGCCCCGTCAATCATTTTTTATTATGGCTCCAGACATAAACTCATTTCGCCTGCAATGTGGACGCCCCCGGGAGCAAGTTTCGAGTTTGCCTTTCAAGAGGCAGCTGGTCGAAATCTGCCCACATCAGCGGAGAGAATAATTGGAAAAACTGCTATGGAAATAAACTAAAGTTTGCACTCGTTTCGTATTTCATTTTTCGCGGCCAATGGCCACACACGACATCCTCCCGAGCGATGCAAAGATAAACAGAAGACCAAAAAACAAAACCAACAAGGGGAGGATCAATGGCCCAAAGAACTATTCTCAATGAAAACATTTTCATAAATGCCAAAGAGCCAGCGTTAATTAAACGACAGGTAACATAAACTAGCGGCTAGATTTCAATTTGGAAAAACAAGGAAAAAAGAAAGGGGAGTTGTGCATAATTAAGCAAATTAAATGAGCATTTTTATGCGTCACGATGCGGCAAAAAGGCAGCAGCAGCCGCAGTAGGAAACCACTCTTAGATGCTGGGCTGCTGTTTCGCACAGGTATCGCATGTGGCGGTCTCTGCAACAAAAATAACAACATCTACTACATTGAGGTAGGCAATTTATGAATGCCACATCAACGAGTAGCTTAGCCTAGGACTCACTCCCCGCACTCTTTCTCTCTCTCTCTCTATTTGCGGCTTATGCAATAAAAATTATATTGAATTACCCAACAGATGCCAAGCCAAACGATTCGTTTCGATTTTATTGAATAGTTACGGGCTCAACGAAAGTTCCTAGCAAAATGAAGGTGTTAACAAGACGAAGTTGGAAATACCCTTTAACTAGAGAAGGGAATATACGAGAGAAGTAACAAAAGTTTGATGTTCCTAATGAACCCGAGCCGCGTTCCAGTTCATTTCATTTGGTAATTTCGAATCAATATTTCAGATCAATGTCTTTTCTGGTAAGCGGCGAATTCTCCGAGGACATATTGACACGTCAACCATGGACAACGCTTAAGTCCGTTGCTGACACAAGTTATTGATTAATGGTATAGTCTGGCGGTTCAGTACTAAAATATTTGGGTATGAATAGGATGGAAACATTGTTTGTGTTCCACAGCAGAATTGATCCCTGAGCAGGAATCAGAAAATTATGCATTGAATACTTTCTGCTATTGCAGTATCACTTTAAACTATTGTCTATCTTAAGTTAAAATTGTCCAGTTTTGAAGAATCTTCCATTTATTTTTTTGAAAATTTGAAAGACAAAAAAATTTGGAAGATCAATTATTGGAGTATAAGCCGATCTTATAATGAGGGATTTATTTCTTAGGATTGGGAAAAAATTATTGTAGCCGCTGATGTGCTACTTCGTCATGTTTCATAGATATAGGCTTCAACGGGTAATCGGGTATCGAATCGTCGTTTGGGCCTTTGCACCATCGCAACCTTTTGTATTTACTCGTCTAAAATGCTACCTATACTTTTCTGCATATCTGCTATCAAATTTTTATCTAAACTTGGGTAAGCTATTTGCTTGTGGGAACTTAGCTTTAATGATCAGCTATGCCCCTGCTAGACTCACTGTTCAGAAATGTTATTTTTACCAGATTTCAGATGACATGGGCATTTATTTCGGCACAATGCTTCATTTAAATAAGACAGCTGTGCAATAGCTTTCCGATTTTGAAACAGTTCAGAAGTATTTCTATTTATGTGAAATTCCCCAGCTACGTTGTTAGCTTTCGAAAATCATCTAGAATCAGAACCTTTCCGTCTTAAAACTGGACCAGTTTTTCAAAAACTTTTAGGGCGCATTGACTGTCCCACCTTGTTAGGCATGATATTTTAAAATGTACCAAGCAGAAATCTTTGCCGGGTTCTTATCGCTTTTCCAACCAATTTTCCCGAACCAATTATTCCCCATTATGTACCTTTTAGGCTTGTTTCCAAATTCGATTGATCGGAATTGGTGAGAATTGGGGAATCTCAGAAATGATTAAAGATTTCGGGCGAATCTTTTTGTCATCAAGAGGGGCTAATAGAGGTAAAGAGAGTATGAAGTGAAAAGGCAGAGAACACAGTCGGTTTTTCGAAGCGAATGCATTGACCAATTCCGATTCCGCATGATTTGATCGGAATTGAAAACGGGAACAGGCCTGTAAAACAATAAGTCCTTACCCGCTAGCATGCGACTTGAATTAATGTTGTTAGTAAAATCAAAAATTTATAGATATTATAAATGACGCATGTGAAACAAAAATCGATTGTTTTCGAGAGCTGACATTAGATCCCAAAAAAAAAGTTTGTATGAGATGCTGTATCTATATAAGTAATGTCTTTGTTTACTTTAAATGAATTTCTTGCTGCTTTGGCGGTGTAATTTCCTCATCCCCATTTCTAAGGATCATTCTGTAATTTAAAATAGAACATTGTATAAAATTTACATGTCCATAATTGGAACTTTTATTAATCAATTAAACTCATCCTCTGCGAAAATCAACTAATTCCTAGAACATATTTTCATTTTTATTATTCACTTAAACGTTTATATTTCCTGCTTGAAACTACATACTTTCACCTTAAATTTAAATACCAAACTACCTTAAATCTTTCTAAATGACATAACCAAGCAATAACACTCCTCTTCCAAGAGTATTAAAAAAAAAAAGAATGCCCCACCACAGAGGCACCTTTAGTTAGTCCGCCGACTGTCCGACCTCTCAGCTGGTCGGTTAATGCCATCATTAGTCCACCGCTGGCTACCGGATATGGCTGATCGTTTGTCACTATAAAAACTGCAGCTGCAAAAAAAAAGGGGAAGAAGACTCGCGGTCTCTCTCGCTCTATCCCTGTGCACTCTGCCTGTAATTGCAATCTAAATTAGTGCACTTCTTATGCAGCTCAACGGAAATAGCCTTGAGACTTAAGTCGCATGCTTTATTGCTTAAACGAAACGATTTGGATGAAGACCAAGTGGACGGAATGGGGAATGGGGAGAGAAGTGTTAGTTAACCAGAAAAACAGGAATTACGCACTCCATAGATGGTGTCATTGGCTTCAGGCAGCTTGCATACTTTGCTCGTGCTGGGACGATTCAAACGCTGGGCGAGAACACTCAAATCCAGATTATTGACGCGCACCATCAGAGTGGGCTCCTTTTCGAGGGAGCGGCAGACCAAGCTCTTCTGACAGTTGACTGGCGAAGTCGAATTGGGCTTCAACTCCTTGGCCGGGGCATCGGGCATTAGGCTCATGGACTGGGCTCCAACTTCCACGCCGATTCGTGCATTGCCGCAGGACAGGCAGCGTATGCCGGTGTTAATGAAACCAGCGGCACGTGGGCAACTATCCTTGTCCTCGATTTGATGCAAACGCTCCTCAATGTCATCGAAGCGATCGCGTATGTACTTCTTCAGCGCAGGCATATGCACCTTGTCCAGCTTGCTGTCCAGCATATCCTGCAGCTCCTCCATGGTACCGATAAAGGTCAAGTTGTACTCTTGCACCAGACCGCGTAGATTTTCAATTTCCACCACACACTGCTTGACCAGCTCGAGGCGCTGGTACAAGGCCTGCGTCTGGCGTAGGAACTCCTTTAGGGTTTCATAGAACCTCTCCAGCTTTTTGCTGACCTCCTCCATTTGTTCCAAAAGGGGTGAGGCTATGCGACGCATTAGTTTCTTGACAAAGTCCACATTGTGCAGCAGACTGCAGGCTATTTTGTTGTCCTCATCACAGGTGGTGCACAGATCTTCGCAGGGCGAGGCATACTGCTCCCAGATGTGGTTCTGGTACTTTTTGTCGTTCACCTTGTTGCATACGCGAATTTGTTCGAAATGAGCTTCCAGCTTGGTCTCCAGCTGGGCAATTCGCTTCTCCAGTAGCTCCACCTTACTCAACTGTTTCGAAATGGGCACAATGAGCTCCACATCGAAGGGCAGGGGGGAGAACTTGGACTGCTCGAGAATCTTCTCCAGGCATTTGCCCTCAAAGCCTCCGATTACGACCAGATCGTCTTTGCAATTGAGTTTCTTCAGTAGAATGTTGAGCAGACTATGCAAAACGGCCACATTGACTTGGGTCAGCTCGGGCCCACCCAGAGCAATCCGAGCCAGCTGCTCTAGCGTTAGTTCCACGTGGGAGGGCATTTTCCAATATACAATATCTAAACGAATTTGTGTTTTCTCTTTCTTCTACTCTTTCCAGATGGTTTTGTCACTTTGACGATGACAACTATGTCAATGTGCCCCGCCTGGTCAAACTTTTAGATGAGTACAGTCCCAGTGTGGATTGGTATCTGGGCAAGCCCAGCATCTCGTCGCCGCTGGAGATCCACTTGGACAGCGTAAGTGCAAATATCTGTTATTTTTGCATATTTCCTATACATAATTACAAGTTTCTGTCCGATCGAACGCCTTTCTCCTTGGCCCGGCCCGGCCCGATCTGGCCTGGCCGTTATTTATGTGGTCGCCTGGGCCATTTGTCTATGCCGCCATTTGGCTTCCAGCTGCCAGCGCAAGCTATCATTAATAACCGATATGATCTCGAGCGGCAACAGCATCAGCAGCAGCAGGCCAGAGCCTGAATTGGAATCTGAATTTCAACCCGTTCCCATTTCGAGCCAATGCGGAGGCATTTGAAATATCACCAGCTGATCCCGTAATGAATGTGCCTGCAACAGTTTTGTCGGCTTAGTCCCGGGAGTTTGGTAGACATCACGCATTTGTGAAAGACTGACAAACACTAGCCAGGGATGCACACCAAAACGTTATTCACTCAAGTGACGAAAGTCCACAATTTGTAATCGGATACGCTAGGCCAATTGTATGGTATTAAGTCGAGTTTTGAGTATAAATACCAAGATTGCAGTTGAATTATAATCGTTGATGTAACAAAAAATGAGACAAAAAGTGAGGACAAGAATATAATGTCCTCTCAGAGAGAAAGTGAAAAAATTATTTGTTGTTTGTAGCTATCTAAATTTTTAAGATAATCATGATGATGGTCGAAAAGAAGTCACCAATTCGCAAGTGTTCTGGTTTTTCTATGAATAAAGTTAAGAGCACTAATTAGACTAGGCAGCAAGGTACAGCTTATACATAGCATGGCTGATGGTGATACTAGATGACATTTTGTGAAATGGTCTATCACGATGGGATTTTGGGTAAATTGAGTATAAAGTTGCCATTTCTTGGTTTTAAATAATCGGATCGATACAGTCCAAAGAGTACAGCAGGTTAGGCATTGTTTTGAATTCTATTGAATTTGGGACAGGTCATGATTTAATTTATGTATATCATCGGTCAAAAATCGTATATTATTTATCAATATGTGAACAATTATGTGACTATGTCATTACATAGAAAACTATATTTAAATTTCCCACTAAACTTTAGCAAACTATACTATTAGGGTCATTATTGTTAAGTCCATCGATTTTCTGTCAACACATTTAAAAATAATTCTAGATTTCCGAAGTGTGCTAAGATATCCGCGATTAACTTCGCCATTAGGTAACCAAGTTCATCGGGAGAACAATTGTTCAACGCAGAATTAACTGGGCTTTGATAATAAAATTGAAGGAAAAATCGCATAGAATAAAATAGTGAAACAAATGGTGGTCAAAGTACAAGTTTCGGAAAAAAAAGTTTAAAAGATCTGTAACCCGCATTTCTCAGCCATCGCGGTAAATAACTATAGCCTCTCTTCTCGTCGCTATCAGAATTGGAAAAGTTATATTAAATCAGATGGTCCATTTGCGAGTTTTTTCAATTTAATTGAGCAAAAAGATTAATAAACGGTTTTTGGACCATAACTTCAGATTTTGGGTTCCCCGAGGAAAACCAAGTATAAGGAAGTCATATACGCGACCTGCTCTACAGCCTACGCTATGCCAATACGCAGGTTATTAAAATTTTTGGAAATTTGTAGCACTGTGTTATTATTTCTAAAAAACTTATATAAATTTATATTTGTAACTTAACATTGCTGGGAATCTAAGCCGGGTCCTCCTTTGATTGA
This sequence comes from Lordiphosa clarofinis, assembly GCA_018904275.1. NCBI lineage: Eukaryota > Metazoa > Arthropoda > Insecta > Diptera > Drosophilidae > Lordiphosa > Lordiphosa clarofinis. Next base: position 10,086 of record JAEIGQ010000029.1, on the reverse strand, counting down.
ACACTAACGACATGGCGTCTTAACAATTGCCGTTACGGTCGATACAGCGCCGCGCAGTAATTTTATAAGCTCTCAGCTGGTAAAGAGCCGCGTGGCGCAGACAGTAGAGCGTCGCTTTAGAAGTGTAAGTGTGTAAGCGTTGTGGTGTTGTTTGTTCATGCTTAAACTTAGAGAAGTGATACTAATTCAATATCGAAAAATATCGATATAAAGAGTACAGAGCACAGTTTTTCGTAATTCTCTGTACCATACCTGGGTACTTCAAAAAACTGAGCGTACACCGATAACTAAATTGATTTGATTAAATTTGATCAATTTTACTGCGATATGACTAAAGTTATCTTATGGTATGTTGATATATTGAAACTATTTAACATCAGTTCAAAACATTATATTATTTTGTATTAGCCAAATGATATAAATATTGTTATTTTGGAATATATAACCATTTTCTTATCTATAGCATTGCTAGAAATGCAGTAGTGGTATTCCTGAAAGTGATTTGCTTTTGATTTGCTTTCGATTTGATTTCGTGAAACAGCTGATGACAGCTGCTCCATACAAAATGAGCAGTGTGCCCAGGAAATGCAAGGAAATTAAGGTCATACTAATTGATTTCGTAACATCAGCTGATTTCGATTTGCTTTCGTTTTAGTGTGACAGTTCTCTTAGAAAACGGCTTGACTTGGTCAAAGATGTGCATGGTTACTTAACTGCACAGCTCTCCTTGAAAGTGCGAAGTTACAAATTCTTCCACAATTTTATTTTGCCCTTCCTCTTTGGATCTATCAAATTGTATATGTGTGTAAATTGTATGAAAGCAAATCAAAATGAAATCAGGGTCGGTCCACCAACTGCTTTTCTTTTACTTTCACGAAAGCAAATCAACTTATTGAAATTAATAGAAGCTGACAAATAAAGCAATTTGATAGAATTTAATCATAGGAATAAAAATGAATATTGCAGCATCACTTAAACCAACTTTGGAAGGTACTGACTTGACGAACTTTGATGAATTTTAATTGCTTTATAATTATTGGATAATCATGTCAAATTGAAGCACTCCCCTTTAACTCTAAGAATTTTAAGGACACCAAAGTGCTTTTTGTTTTATGCTAACTTATTATCATCATCATGTAACAAATTTAGTTCATGTTAGTCAAAACTACGTTTTGCACTTTCAAGAGGCATTTCGAATATCGAAAAAACGGAGCATTGTTGGGTTCATATGCGAGTTTCATTTCTATTAATATACTGCACTGAGATAAAAAAGATAGTTTTGATGATCCTCAGTATGTTTTCGGTATCCATTTGGACTGTTTAGTTAACTATCCTATTTCGGGATCCATTGGATATTTTCGAAGTCGGTTTATTTTCGCTTTAAAAGAATATGCTTGAAAACAAAATATTTCATTGATCTTTATTCTTCATCCAAAAGAGCTGAAAATGTGAAAAGGATATTTATAAAAATGGATGTTAAAGTGGATAATTAAATGTCCATTCTACGGGGATCTTTTTTTCTCTGTGTGATTATTTTAACTGATTTTTTATAATTTTCAAAACTTTTTCAACTGAATCCTTGGCTCTGCAAGTTCTTTGTCATTTAAGTCATCACCCTAAACTTGTTTCATCAATTCAAAAATGTGTATAAAGTATTTCCGCGCTCAAAGCAGAATTTGACGATTGCTCTTTCCTGTGTGCAATAACTCGGCTTTTATCCAACTGATTGTCATAAAATGTTGACGCATTCTTTCAAAAATAATTTAAAATAGTTTACTGTACTTTGGTCTGCGCCTTGTATGTACCTTTCAGATAGCATCTGAACTATCAGTTTTCTAAAAGAAAACTTTCCGATCTCCAGAGCCTGACTAAATATATAAATTGCTTTGTATAATTTGTAATTTATTACAAACAACTCAAGTCCAAGAACAGTTCAATACTTCAAGACGCTGCCAAATTTTAATCTCCAACCCTGACCATTTTAAACTCAACCTCAGTTCCATGCTTGATTAAGAACCCAAACTTTACGCTTCATTTGCTGACCAAGAAAATAACTTTAAGAAAAAAAACTTCCAAAAAAAAGGTCACGAAAGATCCTGTCAAGTTTCGGCTTTCTTTCGAGCAGCTCAGTCTCGTCGTGTATTAAGTTTCCACCTCGCACATGTCCATTTACATGGTCAATTAATCATCTGCTGGGCCAGTTTCTTAATTTTTAAGCAATTTTCTCTGCATGGATTTTTAGTTGAGTTGCTTATCCTTTACTCTCTCATTCATGAGCCCGTTTCTTCCGTTAATCTGTACCTGTGTGTCTCGTTCCACTTACTTGCAGAAGAACACAACCACCAACAAGAAGATAACCTTCTGGTTTGCCACTGGCGGCGCTGGCTTCTGTCTGAGTCGGGCCCTGACGCTGAAGATGTTGCCCATAGCAGGTGGCGGCAAGTTTATAAGCATCGGCGACAAGATACGCTTTCCGGATGATGTCACAATGGGTTTCATTATAGGTGAGTTGGTTTTTGGTGACTTTGGTCTTCAAACGGATTTTAATGCTTGCCCTCCCGCTCTTTTCGCCCGCAGAGCATCTGCTGAAAGTGCCCTTGACTGTGGTGGACAATTTCCATTCGCATTTGGAACCCATGGAATTCATACGCTCGGATACCTTCCACGATCAGGTGTCCTTCAGCTATGCCCACATGAAGAACCAATGGAATGTGATCAAAGTGGATGGCTTCGATCTGAAAACCGATCCGAAGCGCTTCTATTCGCTGCATTGCCAACTTTTTCCCTACTTCAGCTTCTGTCCGCCCAGATGAGTCCGTGGGGCCGGAGCTGGGGCCGGGGGGATCTCTGCAGAGAGGCTGTTGCAGGCGCACGCTTTTCGGTTCTGAACCGAAACTAATCTCGCCACTGTGATTTAAGATTTAAGTAAATGTATACGAATAACAGCAACAACGAATGGTTCTTTGTATATATGTGTGTAAGTAGTTTTCAACTCGACAGTTGTGCTTCCTAACTGGTTTTAGATCTTCCAAAAATCCACTAAGAACTAGCCTAGTTTTAAGTCAAGCAATTTGCAACACATCTTCCACATTCTTCCAATCAGAGTTTAGTTAAATTAATTGTCTAGTCTACATTTAAGTAGCATTAGTTCCAGCAAGCAGACCGAGAGACTACCATTGCAGTTCCAGAGCTCTTCCACACTATTTTAGTATTTGTATATAAAGCTAAGAAATGTTTAAACCAGTTTTGTTAATTTTTAGTTTGCTTACAATAAACGTGAAATATTTTATGCAAAAAGTCGACCATTTTGTTTATTATTTTTCCAGCTTATCCGCGGCTTATCAACTCTGTGTGCCACTTAACATTCTGTCTACTTGTTGTTCCTCTTGTTTCCTGCATTTCGAAAATTCATTGTTAATTAACGCTAAAAGCCATGTTTAAGCCGCAAAAGCGTTAAATTTTAACGATATGGATCAGAGAGTGGTGAAGCAGCGCAGCCGAGCCGGGCCAGAGCGGAGAAGCAGGACCGATAGACATTGACATGTCCACGTCGGTTGTCCATGTCCATGTCCTGCGCAGTCAAAGTCACACAGACAAGAGTTGGGGGTGCCTCAGGAGTTAACAATCTGCTGCCTCACGATGTCGCACAGTGGGAAAATTCTAAGCAAAGTGAAAGAATCATCATGGCTGAAAGAAGCTTTAAGAATATCTAGCGCGGTGTTATGGGGATTAAAATGTAATTATACAGTAAATGTTGAGTTTTACTATGTAAATTGTATTAGAAAAGCATTACTTGTGGTGATACTTCCAATATATAGGATATACAGCCATGCTTCCATTTTCACTTTCGCAAAACTTATGCGATTTCAAACCGGATTTTGTGCCAGTTTGAACTCGAATTTTTTTCGAAATTGGGAGAATGAAGCATTTGTAATGATAGTTATATTCATTTTTTAGAGGGTATTAAATAAACCTTGTCTAACTAATGAATAATAAAGGTAAGTCTTGAATGTTTGCAGCGTCCTCAAAGAACCACGATTTTGCCGGGATAGAGAATATTTCGTACTTAACAAAAAACGACAGAGACTTTTTATTAAACATTTTTTTTGTAACTATGAAAATTTGAAACTCTGAAGAAGCTTCGGTCCGTGGATTCGAACCCGATGGAAAGCCTTAGGCTAAGTTTTGGGACCGGTTCCTTTACTTATAAAACAATAGGTTTTGGTTCGACGCTTGGTTCATGGATTCTTAGATTGCTTAAAAATTTTTGTATTTGGAAGCGTTCAGCTTACGAAGCTATTTAAAACTTTAATCAATACTCGAATGAATTGGACATGATTTTAAAATGGTTATGCTAGGATTTAGCACTTTAAAAATATGTTTATTATATTTTGATCTGCATCAATAGTCGAGCACCCATATCTCAGCAAAGAAAGCGTAAGTTACACCAGTTTATCGTAGGTCACTATTTGTATGAAGGTATATTTGAATGTTTGTTCCTTTTGGTGGTCTAAACAGCTGATCTGAATTTCACAAATTGATCATGTCTATCGGGATAGAGTCATACAGGCCTGTTCCCGTTTCCGAATCAGATTAATCGGAATTGGTAAGAGTTGCGATTTCTAAGGGACGATCAAAGAATTCGGTCGAATCTTTTAGCCATGAAGAGGATCGAATGAAGGTAATTCGGACTTTGAAGCTAAAAGTCGAATAAAACTGTCGGATTTTAGAAGCGGGAACACTTAACAATTCCGATTCCGCATGATTTTGTTCGAACTCTATGTACCGTTTCAAATCTGGTTAAAAACGGTTATAAAAAGTGGTTCAGAGCCATATTTCAGAAGTCATTTAAGCTATGTTTCGATCCGGTTAAAAAGTGGTTTAGAAAAATTTCTCAATAAATAATTTAAGCTATATACTTAAAATCTGGTATGTCGGTTGATAGTATAGAGTTGGATATTATACTAAATCAGGACCATTATTAAACAGGATTCGAACCGGTTATAAACGGTTTCGATTAACATCTCAGAAGTTATTGGAAGTATGGAGTTAAATATTTCATTAGATCAGGACCGGTATCGAACCATATCGCAGAAATTATTAAAGCTATGAACTGAAAACTTGATGTGCGGGCTGGTACTAAATATGAGGTAACCGAACTAGGCGGCTGAACCTGTTCAAAAGTGGTTCAAGTCGATATATCAGAAACTATTTTTGATGTGATATGTAAAATTGATCGGTATTTTTATTTTGTGAATGCTAGACAATAAACATTTCTTAAAAATTATTTAGGCTGTGAACTGTAAATTTGATGTATTGGACTGATTAGACTTTCCCAATGTAAAACTGGTTTCGAACAAGTTTGAGCGGGTTCAAAAGTTAGTATCAATTTTAAACCAGTTCAAACTTTAATAAAAACGCTTATATAAAAGACAAATTCACATAAAGAACCTGGCGTCGCCTGCTATTAAGCTAGTTAATTTAATATAAACAGAATCCATTATTGTATAAGGTCTATATTATAGTGTCCTTTTTCTTTGACGAAATATGAGACCACATACTAGTTTGATCACTCGCCAAAAGCATTTGCAGCTCGAATGGAATGTGATACCACACCCACCATATCCGTCACCTTGTTCCGGCCTCTGCAAAATTGTTTGGATGGACGAACCTTCACCTCAAATCAGGAAGTCTAATACCACTTGGACCAGTTTTTTGCCTGCTAGGACCAAAAATGTATGAGCGTGGAATCAATCTCTTGCCCGAAAGATGGCAAAAGGTATTGGATCAAATTGGAGAATATCTGTATAATTTCATAAAATTAGTTTACCCAATAAAATAATCGTGTTTAAATTGCACTAAAAAAAACTAAATTACTTAGTGAACGACCCAATAGATGCATCTTACTAAGACTACTTTTTTCGCTTTCTTTGATTCTCAATTTTAACACTTCAAGGTACTACCCAACGTCGTTCATGCAAATTATTCATTGAAAGAATTTATTCCGCGACCTCCATTTAAGTTGATTGATTTGCAATTATGGTATATTTTCAATATTTATCCACACTTTTGTAGAAGTTGTCTGCCTACATGTATGTTTGTTAAAGAGGAAATGGTCCTCGTTAAACCAAGGCTACAAACCGGTCCTGTACCGAAACCTAAAGAACCGGCACGTTTCGGGTGACCGAAAACAAATTTCATAGTATTAAATTGCTGGAAATGGAAAAAGAGAAGCGTTATGAAAGTCAAATCCATAGGAGATTTCGAAAAGGATATAAAATACGATCTTTTGGAATTAATTAAAAAAATATATAAAATTCAGAAAAACGATCTGTATAATTTATTGTTTAAATATTATGTCAAAGTTGATGTTGTTCAAGTTTGACGTTTTGTTCTGAAAAATTTGTAAAAAATTCAGTTTGGCCCTTACTTTTTCCCATCATTCTGACAATTTTCAGTTACCAATTCGAAAAAACAATGAGTCTTTTGATGTGATCCACGAATCGATCCAGTTTTAAAGTATTCGGAGTTGAAGAAGGGCTGATCCTCAATAACATGCGCTATTGACGAAATTGCCTTGTTCCTTTGCACGGATTCTGAACGTTTTGCTTCAATTGTGATGGTTTTACCCAGGTTTAGCAGACCTTGCCACCGTGAATATTCGGCTTTGGTGTCAATTTTAGCGGCCCGTATGAAGCATGTTCCCAGTTAGCTTCTGGCAGCAATCAATGGGCTTCAGTTGCATTTTTCTTCAAGTGAAGGCAGAAAAGTGAACCTTCCAGCAAATTGAATTTTGTTGTATTGTATTCAAAAGGGCAAAAACTTCGAAAAAAGTGAAATTAATTCATGTTTTTTGCCTGAAACGGCTAAACTACTGGGCAATTAAAAAAGCTTTCTTCTGCGAAATTATCCCAAACAACAATATAAACAAATTTCTAGTACACGCCAGCTTCATACGAACACCCCTTCATACCGTTTTGATACTATAAAAGTTATCTTTTCTAGATAACACTTTGTATAATGAATGCATGATGAATTCATTATATCTAGAAAAATTAACTTTTATAGTATCAAGTATAGTAGTATAGTACCATATATATAAAAATCTTGTGCCACATGTAAGCAAACTCCTCCGAAACGGCTTGACCGATTTTCATGAAATTTTTTGTGTATGTATGTGTACTATAGGATTTTAACTATATTTCGTAACGCTGGGTGATTTGGGAGTCCCACTGCAGAATATTCTCTTGTCTTCTTATCTGTGTCTCTCTGTCTTTCAATATTGTAAAAACCGTTATTGTTATCGGAATATCGTTTTTCAGCAATCGTTTCAAATTTGCCAATCTGTGTGTGTGTGTGTTATAGTAAACAATGCCGGTAACACGTAGGGGTGGCTGTTTGGGCCGTCGAAAGAATGAAGGTGCACACGTTCGAAGTGTTAGAGCGTAAAGAACAGATGAACAATTACATAAAATAAATCAAATTACGCGTGTCAGAATGGCACAACAGCTGTCTTCTTAGTCACAAGAGGAACGAGCTTTTCGAAGTTAACAACGTAGCACACGAAGAAGGATTGCCCGACAACGCCTTCGTCTCGCATTCAAGTATGAGCCAGATATTGAATATTTCGCTAGTCCAAAAGTCCTGATTGGTGCAATGGACAAAGAATGTCCCAATTTTGTCATGCGCTCAAATTCAAAAATGAGTCCGCCGGGATGTGTTGCGCATCAGGAAAAGTGCAACTATCGGAAATTAAGACGCCACCAGAACCATTGAACGGCTTGCTCCTCGGCAAAAATCCAGAATCACACCTGTCTCTGAAGTTTATTCGTAGATTTAATTCATGCTTTTCAATGACTTCGTTCGGAGCAACAGAAATAATGCAGAATACAGCGGCAAATGGTCAGCACTTTAGTTCAACCTTTAAAAATAAAGGCCAAGTGTACCATAAAGTAGGCTCATTGCTGCCAATGCCAAACGAATCATATACATATTAACAAATCTACTTTATGGGCGGCGAAGACGTCAATCGAGTGGATGCACGTTGAGGCTACAATAACCTCAATTCGCCTAATGCCAGGCGCATCGTCAGCTATGTACTTCAGATTATTGTTTATTATTCAACACGCGAAATATTTTTCAAATTATTTACTAGAAACAATTTATATGGCAGAACAACGTTTGCCGGGTCAGCTAGTTGCCTATAAAATATTCTGATTCTTAAGGAAAGGGTTATTGTGTCAAGGAATTTTCCATGAGTGGAAACCTCACAAAATTAATAACAAAATTGAAGTCAACTCTAAATTACTTAACCGTTTTTATAGAATATCAAAAACAATAATAATTTAGGTGTGTATATCCAGAAATGTGGCTTTACGAAAGCATGGTTTTTGGGCTGTTCTTTTTTTGTTTGGGAAATTTGGAAACCATAGACTTTTTGTCCTTTCATCATCCACTGTGCTCTGTCGCGACGTCCAAGTCGCTGCCAATGACATGTTGTGATTTTGTATAAAAGACTTACTCTACCGCAGCGACTTGTGGTTGCCCCAGCCGGCCTGCTCCATCCACCATCCTCCATCCCTGCGATATGTTAAACAGTTCTGGGCAATTATTTTTTTTGCTGCTGTCGCTGCTGTGGTATCCAGTTTTTAGTTGCTTATATGCAGATAATCAGTTTTTAGTCCATGTCGGGGCTCAGTTTGGGGTGCGCTTTAATGAATGAAAGCTGCCTGGCTGACCGAGAGTGGCCGGCGATGGAGATGGGAGAGGGATTCCCAGTTTGCAGGCAATCGCAATTTTTGTGTCTTGTTCGTTTTAATTGCAAGTGAAATCCTTGTCAGCTGTGTCTGCCCGCCTGTCTGTCTGGCTGTCTGCAGTCACAGCATCGATAATGAATTAATTATCATATATTAAAAGTCTGTTGGCTGCAGTTGCCTGCTACTCCTGATAATCTCCCTGGCTCTGGGCACGCCTTTGCATATTTTACGGATTTCAGAAATTAATGAACTTCCAACTCCCCGACTTGACGGGGCCTAAATTAACCATTTTTTTTTGTGTGTTTTCATTCATCATTTCTAACCACAACCATAAAAACTGAAGATAAAGCCATAACGAAAATTCGGTGGCAATCACAAAAGGCAGCTCCACATTTTTCACTTCTTGGCGCCGCCCACGAAAATGAAATGGGATTCTTTTGTCGACTGCCGATTGAAATCCATTTAATTTGTGGTTAGCTACTGCCAAGTGATTCATTAGATACAAATGGCGCACCATTTTATGCAAAATCATAATTTTAATTGAATTTCTCCACAGTAGCTTACAATCTCGTCTTGGCCGCAGACTGAGTGACTGCCTGGGTCAGTTGTGTTCATTTGTATGCGGGGCATTCAACGAGGCGCAAATTACACAAGAAAATGCCCAAAACAAGCCGATCGGGCGATAAAGACGCAAAGTATCTTGTAGATGCGCAGGCTCTGGCATGTCCCGCTCTCGTCAATGCGTGCCCAAAGTATCTGTAAGATGCTTATCGTGTGCCTGCCTGTGTGCTTCGGCCTCTCTTGTCAACCCCGAGGTTTGCATTCAATTTTGGACGCCAGCGAAATGCCAGCCCAAAAAGGTTGCACAGCAGCCACTTCCCGGGCAAGCAAATAATTTGTCCGTCTGTCCGCAGAAATCTCTCCTGTCTCTGTCCGCCTGTCAGTCACTCGGCTAGCCAGCAAACTATAAATTAGTGCTGCAGCGGTATCAGCAGGAGCTCGGAGCTCTTGGAGCAGAGGCAACCCAACACCCAAGTGTGCCAGCCGGGAAAAATTTATGTTGTGCAGCCCAGCGATCGGGGCGTGTGTATGGAATTGAAATGGAGTTGCCCAGGCCGCATCATCAGCATCCAGTTGCAGCAGGTGAAACGACCAAGCAGACTAGATCAACTGCCAAAGTAGAGAATTGTTACCTACCCTGCAATTGGCAGCGGTTTCAATGGGGCTGCTGGACTTGCTGATGGAATGACAAACAAAAGAAGATTTTCGGCCTCGATCTTTGCTATGTGAATATTAAGAACTTGGGGTAAAGCTCCCTTGAAATTAGAGA